>CM059585.1:76443333-77759166 GCA_030407085.1 Trichopria drosophilae
ACTTGCGATACTTGGTTCGCGCACAGTTCTCACTCACTTGGAATTTTCGAAACCAGCTTTAGAGGTCTGAGGACCCTGAAGGATCGTAGCATACGCAGGTCGACGTCCACGTTAGTTTCCGCAAACACGGTCATCGACCTAATCCCAATGATTATTCTAGAATCTGTGTGACTCGAATGCGGACTTTCGCATCGTTGCGTATAAAGGGTAACAAAGAATAAAAACTTCGTTGGTCGATAATCTACATGACTGTGTCATGTGAATTATATTTTCGATGTTAGCTGGACATTATTATAATGTATGTCTATTGTGAATTGTCTAGAATAGCGTAATTCGTATTATGCTTAATTTATCCAAGTAGGATATATATTCAAATGTGTGTCCAAATGTTTCCTTTTTGTGTCATTTATGATTCTCTAGGTGTCGTTGAGATGATATCCTGATGATAATAACTGGACATTAAAAGTAGACATTTAGACATACTGCACGTGATTTGTTATCCATTTATTAGTAATTCTTCTTCCTCTATTATATTAAATTGTTTTCAAATTTAATTTATGCAAATGTCCAAATTGATTGATCGAAACGGATGGCTAGTTAACACAAGTCCATGTATGAACAATTTGGCCATGCAGAATTTTTACTTGGATTAACCATACCTATAATTTATACTTATGTATACGGTAAAAATATATCGTTACTTTACTTAACTATGTCAAACATAATCATGTGACTACTACCCGATGATATGTCAGTGACTGTATTCAATAGTAGAGAAATTACTGTTTTCGTGTTCGTAACATAATTCTCAAATCTGTTTAGCTCTAAACGAGTAGCAAATTCATCGACAAACACAGTGCCCACTTAATTCTTTATCGTTATATGACTATCGTTAAAATTGATAAGATGTTGCTATAAATTGATAATCTGTCAATAGTTTGATTATTAGTATTATAATAATGTCAATCTTTTCAAGATACATTTTAAAACTTTGTTCTTCAAATTAAACACTTCGAAACTTTTGAATTATCAACGAAGTTTTTATCCCCAGTTTCTCGAGAAGTTCCCCACCATAAACTATCATCAGTTAGTGTACGTTAAACGTACAAATATAAAACTTAATGTAATTGTTAGTATGATGTATTAAATTCTGACGACTATTGTATCTAAGAAGTCATCTTTAACTATCTCTGTTTTTATGAAATGTAACAACGTATTGAGTAAAAAATGAGAAATAAATATTTTAGGGTTTGTTTACTTTTCCCTAATTGAATATTTTACGTATTCAGAAAAATTCTTGAAAATTGATATTGTTATAAAAGATTCAAGATTTTTCGTCATACGTTATATCAGACAAAGAAACTAATGCTATCGTGTTTCTTATTACGTTGACAATTTAGTTCTTATTTAATTTGCTGTAAGATATATCTGCGCAAAAAATGGTATCTGTCATAATCTTCCTTCTGTCGGAATTAGTGCAATTGTAGCCATTCAAAAGTGGATTGAAGAATGGAAATTCTAACAGAATTCGGTTGAAATGGATTGAAGAAAAGAAGAAAGTTAAGGTGCCTAGAAATATGCAAGATCTCTAATGCCAGGATTTAGACCCAGTAATGTAACGGCGAACTGACAACCAAGATTCATAGGTTAACTCAACTAATATTTTCTAGTAAATTTCGAATATAAAATATACTCCATAAAAATTACCAAGTTGTTCTGATGGTAAGAATATCAGAAAGTGTTGAGGATTATTATTGAACATCCATAAAGAAACTGATGAACTTTATGAATGAACTGAAATTATCGAACTTTACAAATTGATTTTAGTTGCCTTTCGGTAATATTTCTATGGAAAGTTTCTTCCGTAATCTATTGTGTGCATTGCGTAGTAGTTGTTACCCTTAATACCAGAAAAGTTAGGTGATTTTATTAGAAAATATTTGTTCCTTGAACTTTTAATAAATGATGAATTGTTTCTCTACAAATATGTAAAATACAATAGTTTGGATTTCACGACATTTAAAATAATCTCAAGTTCTAGTATGGTTGTCCAGTTCAAGTTCATTCAATGACCAGGTATTATTTAGATCTGGTCTGGTCGGCAAGTTGTAAAATTTACCATCTACAACAGACAGTTATAATTGGCCATTGCCTTTCAACAATCAGTATAAAAATTGTGTATTTTCTATTTTTATGCAAGAAATAAAAGATAAATATGAAAAAATATGTTTTACATAGAAAATATTGAACTTTTATGAAATCGGGAATGTTAAGGCCCCTTTACTTCAGAATTGTTAATTCTTTTCAAGGAAACTGATTCCGTGTAAATTATGAAGAGTACAATTTGACATTCATAATTCTAATGGGCCTGATTTAAATACGTTCAACGAATAGGATCCAACAAAATGAGATCAGTTGAATATTGGAAAGACATAACCATTTTTTGCTTATAGACACTGAGAGAAATTTCTTGCTTTTGTATCACGGTTTGCGATATGCTTTCGTTTCACAGCTTTTTTATTCTCTAAGAGGATGAAATCATCCTCCAACAGCGTGATTTCGTGCTTTTTAGTCATGGTCCACGTTTTGAGAGGAAAGGAAATCCGTGAAACAAAAGCTTGACGCAAAACCATGACGCAAAACTTAGAAATTTCTTTTCATGGATAAAATTAAAAAAAAAACGTTTCCCTGCAAATATTAAAATATTCCGTAAAATATCATTTAAAACCTTACTTCCTCTATCAATAATTTACCTTTCTAAAGTTTTACATTTCATAAAATATTGATTAAATTTGAATCTAGGACACGTAAATCGGTAAAAGGTTGTCGACTCACCCGGTCACCACAACGAAGAAGTCCATGATGTTCCAGATGTTGCGAAGGTAGGAGCCGGGATGGAGGACGAAACCTAGGGCAAGGATCTTGAGGCTCGCCTCGACGCAGAATATCCCGAGGAAATACATCTCCGTGGTTTCCAGCTTCTGGGCGAGGTTGGTCTTATCGTGGCAGGGCAGATGTTCCTCGAGGGCGAGCACCACGCAGTTCGCGATAATGGTGAGAAGGACGGCGTACTCGAAGGGTGGCCATTCGATGATGAAGCGGGTATGCTTCCTTATGCAGTTATCCTCGCTCAGGATGAACAAGGACGAGGGGCCCTTGCTGTCCCCGTCCCCGCTACCCTGATCCCGGCCTGGCGCCATTATATCCAGACCAGATGATACCTAATCATAATAACGTCAGAACTTAAATTCTTGCACTGAGAGACCGACAATGTTAAAATTTAGTGTAAATGTATTAAAATTTAATATTTTTACACGAAAACAGGGAAAATTGGTACACTGTACGAAAATTTAGTATCGATATTTTTAATATTTGATTATAAGAATGTGCTATTCTGAATATTAAATCTTAATTATGTTTATACGAAAAATTAACATTTGCAATAAATGATATTCTTTATACTAATAATCAAAATTAATTATACTAAAAATTGTGCTTGATATCTTGAATTCCATAAAAATGTTGATTTGCACAGTTTCTGTTATTATTTATTTCACAAATAAAATAGGGACCAGGACATCACGCGGTCTTTTACATCCTTCTTCACCTGTAAGCGCAAGAACAAACAGCATTCCGCACTCTTTTGAACGTGGAATGCTACTACAAGCGCATGACGAATGGTGGGGGAACTCACGAGGGGGAAAAGTTAAAATAAGGGAAGAAATTAAAATAAGAGGAGTTAAAATAAGGGGAGGACTACAGTATTTATTTTCTGAGAGTAATGCTTATTGCTATATCAAAGAATAAATAAACTAAAATAAGTGACGCGTGATCTGTCTATATTATACGAAATCATGTGAGACTTCGTTCAGGGATTACGTAGCCTCCTAGCGCCCGCCGAGAGAACCCTCTAGTTTATGCATACGCGGTTGTGTGCTGGCGTGTTATTTATCTGTCAAGATCAAACACCGAGCGCCAGAGGGCGACAATTCTCGAGAACAAAGTAGTGCACCTTTATATTAAAATAGGATTTGAGTGACGCACAAGCTGATCATTTAGATCTTACTATAGTTCTATATTGAAGAGAGATAAAAATATTGACTATTTTTTAACAACATTTCGTGATGTCCCTCTCTTTTTGTGTGCGACTGGTTTATTTATGTTTAAGATTGTTTAATGTATGCCTTAGAATTTGAAAAAGTGTTAATATTAACATATAAAGAATAAAAACGTTATGGAGGTTCTAAAGTGATCCACTGATAAGGTAGGCCCTTACATAAATAATCGCAAATTAAAATGTTTGGATTAATTGTACAGAACTTTAACGCTATATCCCAAGTATTGTATATCTGTGAGAAGATGAAGTTTAAATAAAGAGTGAAATTCGTGAAATCTTAAAATATGTCACATTAGTGTACATGACTTCGCTAATAAGCTTTTAACTTGACTTCTGATGTCGGTGATTTCATCAACAGATATTAATCAAATACTTAGGTCTTTTATAGACACTGCAAACGGACCTTCAAAAAAATGTACAGACATGAATTATTTCTTTTAGTAGGTGCACAGATTGATGTGTAAAATAGAAATGCAAATTATGCAATTAAAATGTTTTTCTTGACTGCAAGTTAAAAGTTCCGTAGATTTGTTTATATTTGTTGTAAAAAACACTGATGAAATGCAATTATTGAAACAACCAATATGAATTAAAACTTTTAATTATTTGTTAAAACATTAAATTTTCAACGGCAGTGTCCTTTAAAAAAATAATAAAAATTATAATTATGAGTATTTCAGCTATAATATACATATGCCAGGAACCTTCCATTATTTTTTTCAGTGTAACATTACAATATTTTTCTAATCCACATAATTTAACTAGGTACTATAGAGTATACATGCACTCTATTTTTGGATATTCATTAAATATACTTTTATATTTTACAATTTTCTTTCTTCGTGAATAAAATAAAATAAAAATATATAATTTTAGTTGTAAACTCGCTTGCAGCGACCAAAATAGAAACATTTATTTACAAAATTCCATTTCTTTATTTGAATCATCTGTCAAATTTAAATGTATCATTTTTACTTTAGTTAATCCATTTTATTAATTGAACTGTCATGATTTGAGTATTTCGTATGTTATTACAATATGAAACATATTGCTCTCAATTTCATAATCGGGAGTGTAATTGCTTATTTTTAAGCAAACCAACGCAACTTTAGTAATATTACAAAATGAATTTAAAATTAAACCGATTTAAATATTATTGGATCCCATTGACATATTGAATTTTTAAGAGATAATCAACGTACATTCTGTATATTTCAGGCCTATATACCGTAATGAGAATTTAATCCTTTAATATTTTGAATAAAATATATAATATAATATTTAAATTATTTGCAACAGTTTTGCAAATACTTCTCAATTGTGAAGAATTTTGGAGAATTTTATCTGAATTCGAAAGTATAACGTTGGAAAAAATAAAAGATTGATTAGCATATTCCTATTTTTCTTACCATGTTCTTATCACTCTACTTTTTAATGTTTTTTATTGTTTTATAAATATATGCACATGTAAAATGCAAGCTTCCACTAGTTTTTCATTTTGTAACTCTTTGTTTACAAACAAACAACTTTGGTTAAAAATTCAATTTTCATATTATGGTGGAGACATTTTTAATGGTTTTTTAAGCACTTTTTTATTACGGGCAAAAAAACGTTCCTCGGGATATTCAATAGCATATTCGTATTTACATTGTATAATTGTAAATTATATGTAATTATTTACTTACCATTGGAATTTGAAATAAAATACTTTTGATGTGATTTATCCAATTTCATTGCGGTTCCAAGTAAAGTACGAATTTAAAAAATTATATAAAATAAAATAACCTTCAAATAAAATTTTTCAAATAAAAGTTCTCTAACAGTTTCACTTCCATAAATAGTTTAAACATTTAAAAAAGTTCCTAACAAAATCTCTAACATCAAAAATAGGAAAGTTAAAATAATTTTTTTTAATAAATGTGATCAAGCGAAGGACTAATTTCCCAAAAATGTTTTTTATCTTTACCGCAATAACTTTTATAGTATTAAATTATTCCGTTTTTTAAAACAATTTTGACATTTTAATATACAGTACTGGCCTAAAGTTCGTGAACGCTCTGAATTTTCAAACTTTTTCAAATACTGCGTTGTATTTCGAAACCCTTTGACGATATTAAAAAAACTAAAAGGATACTTTAGACATTATTATTTCTTAGCTGTTAAGTTTTCAAAAAATTTAATTCCGGAAACATGAATATATTCCATGTTCACGAACTTTTGGCCTTTTTTCGAAGAATTCCGACTCAACAAGTAAAATTTAAAATTTTCAAAAAATCATAACAAATCATAGAGTCTTTTTACAAAATCCATTTTAAAGGTCTTGCATAGTAGTATTCGTGAAAAAAATTGGCAATTGCTATAAAATTTTGTTACACATTTTGTCAGCGTTAAAAGTCGGAAGAAAAAAGTTGCAAAATTCAACATTTTGAAAACTTAACAGCTAAAAAGTAATTAAGTCAAAAGTAAAAGTGAAAGCACCAATTGAAAGCTTATTATCCATGTACTTAAAAATACAACGCAGTATTTGACAAGTTTGAAAATTCAGAGCGTTCACGAACTTTTACCTGGTACTGTATAAATTGTAATTGCTTTTAAATTTGTTTAGTTGAAATTTCGAAAATTATATAAATAATTCCTTACTCTGCAAAAGATGTTTATATTATCCTGCAATACAGTCATAGGTCATTATAGGAACACTATACGTACTATTGCGGACGTATTATATTGATCATATATTTGATTATTTTTATCATATTTTTATTATTAAGATTATGTATTATACTGTTATATATTTACTTGTTTAGACGACTAAAACAATTATAATTCCGCTCGATCAATAAATTTTCTAAAAATTAATACTTACGAAGTACAGTTTAGTCGATATATTTAAACATTGTATACTAAAAAACATATCAAAAGCAAGTATTTTATTCTGAAATGTTTTTAAGGTGATTTTCGAAGTTTTCAAAATATACATATTCCCTGTTTGCGAAATCGCAATACTCATTTCACTACCCACTGTCATTAAAACTTATCCATAGTTGAAATGACAGGGCACCTGTTTAGTATTATGTGTAAAGTCAATCATGTAATTATAACAAACAGCGATGGGCCCATACGCAAAAATAATACGTATCCCCGTGTAAATGTTCTACTTTAAAGGGTTACACCACTGTCAAATTTTGAAAAAAAAAAAATTTTTTTTTTTTGCTTAAAAAATTCTTTGAACCGTCTAGAATACGAAGAAAAAAGTTTTATACGTGAAACTAATTTTTTTCAACGAAATTTCGAGCAATGTACCCAGCGAGGAGGGCGACTCCGAAACGGTATTTATAATACAACTCCATACTTTAAACGCGTTTTTCTCGAAACACGTTTTTTATCGCGGAAAGCAGTATAACTCAAACAATTTTTAATATTTTCACTCGAATTTTTATACAGTACATTCAAAACAACATTTCGAATTATATTGCCAAAATACGTCACTTTTTTTAGGTAAAAAATGAACACTTTTATTGAAATGGTCGCCAATTAATCAAATATCAATATTTCGAAAATTCCGTACGTATTTTACTAGATATACCATTGAAGATCATGAGGAATTTTTTTATTTGTTCTAGGTGCAAATTTCCACCGGCTACACCGCTTGCCGCGGACCCCTTTTTTTAAACAGTGCATCGGCAAAATGGTCGCCATTCCGCCATTTTGTGATATTTTCTAATGAAAAAAATGGTAGACGTATTTCAATATATGATAATGATTTTCTGTAAATATGAATACTTAATTTCATTTCCTTCCATTAAAACAAAATTATCAAAAAAGAGTTTTTGGCCATTACAGTGGTGTAACCCCTTAAAACACAAGGGATAATTAATATGCATACAAATAGTAATTGTTGAAAATGTAATAACCGTTAAAATCGGTATTTTGGTGAAATTAGTACAAAATTGTAAAGAATAACATAGCATTATTATTACCTGATAAACATTAAAAACTGATAAATGTAATACATTTCGTGATGAAATCAAATCACGTATATAAATATTTTACGTCAATATATCTTTTATCAATAATTACGTCACTCGTAAAATAAAATAAAATGTTGGAAAGCGTCTACTGTAGAATAAAATTATAATGAAAATTTTACTTTAATCTTTTTCGAAGAATTAAATACAAATCTATCTATCAATTATTAACTGTTATTAATTTAAAATCGTTATAGTTTACAATCAAATAAAAATCTAATAGTTAACATTTCAATAAGATTGTGTTGGTATAAAGTACAATATGTTCAATAAACATTGATATAGTCTATACATCGTCAACTTCGTTTTTTTATGACAACGTAATAATTACACGCTCGCTTCATATTTTCCTAAAGGTTTAAAATTAGGCCATTCATTATGGTACCTGGATGGATAACGTGTAAAACTTTCGAAAGCAACCCGAACATTCTGTTCCCATAAAGTTTATTTTGCAATTAAACAATCGAATATATAGTTACCCTTAAAAATATTAAAAATTAATCGATAAAATAAGTAAAACAATGTATAAGTACAACAGTCATTTTTTATACTATCGAACAAATCAATTCATGTTGATACAGGCAATTTATTTTTCTTTCCCCTCAATTTTATTCCAACTGTCAAACAAAAATAAATTCGATGTTTCAGTTATTTTTCAGGCTACTTTTCTCGATATATAGCCTCTAGAGTATATATCTCAGTAAGCAGTATACGGTATACATTTGCAAATTTGAATATTTATCAAATCCGTATGCAAAATTATTTGTAGAAGTAGATTATTATGCTGCATATTCGTAAGATAGATTTAGCGTATGCAACTGCGCATTCGAATATAGAGAGGCGAATTTCGTTTGTCAATACTTCGTGAAAATAAAAGCCTATCAAATAAATACAATGAATATTGATAACATTTTTAATCAAATTTCAAATTAATTTAAATGCCAGAGGTTGAACTGCCTGAAGAACTAAAATCAAAATATGTTGCCCATACATTTACTTTTTCCTAAAGGCATTTCGGTAAAATAATTTAAAATTTTAATTGCTGTGTGTACCAAAAATAATTCATAGGTTGATTTTCACCATTTTCAACGCCAGCAGAACCAATAATGCCAACCGATTGGATTTAAGCATAATAAAACAAAATATTTATCCGATTTTTATTTCTTTCAATTTGGTTGGATATATTTTATAAAATTAAATTCCATTTGATCATTTTCAAACCGAAATTATTTATAAATGATCTGCATTAATCACTGTTTTATAATATGTAACTAGTAAATAAATAAACAAAATTTTATTTGAATATTATTTTAATATTTTTATTGCACACTTCACTCAAATGAAACATGGTTTATCGAATATTACTGGAAGTCTCGTATGTACATAAACCCAGCCAGAAATAACTTATATGCGACCGATGATGGATTAAAAAGCTTTTTAAACTTTGGTTCAAACCTACTAGTTTCACAATTTTATGTATGTGACATCAGCTTTTAAAAAACTTGTACATTTATATTGCATATACTTTTAAATTTTAAAATTTTTTCTTGTACATCGGTTCGTATTCTGTATTTAATGTGATATCAAATCAAATACGCATATGTTAAGCAAACCTGTGTAACAAAGTTACAATTGCAAATGAGAATACATTACAAATTTAATATTGATGTACATGGATGTGAGTACCAACATTAATGAAAATTGCAATATATGAGATTTGAGAATGGAATAAATTACAAATACTTGTAAATTTATCATTTTAACATTTTGTTGTGTACTAAATTAGTATAGGATTGTTCGGAGCGAAAATTGAAAGTTAAATTCAGCGTGAAAAGGCAACCTGCTGAATTATTGATAGTGGAAATAATATTTGCTTACCTCCCCTCCAGGGCTAGCCCAGTCACCGATCCCACTCACTCCGGGCCTCGGCCTTCTCCTGTACTGACTCGTGTATCCAGGTTCCCTTTGTGCCGCGTCTTGCGCTGCTGCCAACCTGCAATTCGAAAATAAACGAAACATCAATCATCGTCGAAACGGAACAATACGTTCGGGTTGTCGATTTTTATTACAAATCAAATAAAAGCAGTGTTTGCAGGTTTCATCCAACTGCTCTGCTGAACAGTTAGGAATAGATTTAAAAATATGAATGTCGTAATTGGTTAAATTGGCTTCAATAAAACATTACAAATATAAATTCAGCGCCAAACATGAAAGCTTTCGTATTCATATAAAAAATGTTATTTTGTATTATTTTTGTTGTTATTCTATCGCGTCAATAATAACGAGGTACTGAAAAATTCTTATCACACAAAATTCCGACGTTACTGATGCTTTTTTAATTGAATACCATTTCTTGAAGATAAAATTGTACAGTAAATCATAAATAATTCTTTGTTTTCATTTTTTTATTTGACATATCAGTAACATCATTTTCTTTATCATAAATTGTTTTCGCTAAACACAATACAGATATATTTAGGTCTAATAGGAACTAAATTTATATTAATAAAAACTCGGCGCCTAATTGAATTTTTTTATTAATAATGAGTAAAAAAACTACTAATTCATTAGTTGAGTTTTATTCATTTCAAATTGGTTACTGTATTTCTTAACACGTAATTACTCAAATTAATTATTTACATTTGGCTAGTGAATTAACAATATTTAAGAATGGTTTAGCTGTCTTATACTGCTTTTTTGAGTAAAAATGAATGTTAGTTAAATTAGTGAACTATTTTCATTCTTTCATTAGTAGTTTCTAAATAATTCAAATTTAGAATATAGTAACAACAAATGTCATTGTACTGAAACAACTAGTGGTATATTAAAAAATAGAATGACATCATTGTTGATTTATATAAACGAGTATTGCAACTGATAACTATTACTTTATATACGTAAGCATAATCAGTTAAGATCTATTGGTAGATTGCCTATGTATTACAATCTGAATTCTGGTTGTTACACTTTTCAAACGATAAGCAACGCTCTCAATGTGCACATGTGTACCGTTACTCGAACCGATTTGGTTCTTATTACCAATAGTTCAATTCCGGAAACCAAATTGGATCCAACCAAAAGGGTTCAGTAAAAAATTAAATTGATTTCTTGTTTATCCTTATTCCAATTACGTTTGACAGGTAACTGAAATGAAATTGTATATATCATATTTTGAAATACAACATTCTCTCATGGGCACAGTGAACGTGCATAGTATTGCATTTATAATATCATACACATATGATAATATAATAGGGAAATATTGGAGGAAACCTCAGCTTTCCGCTCATAGAAAATCGATGCAGCAACGGCGAGAGAGAAACGAGCTCATTAAATGGCCAGGACGCGGGCGGTAACACGGTATTGTGTTAATGAACTGAATTAGCTAAACTTTTGCAATATTGTTTCCTCCCCTCTCTAACTCTGTCTTTGTGTTTATCGCAGTCCCTTTGATTTTCTTTGTCTCTCAGTTACCAAAATGTCACACGGATCTTTGCGATAACATCAATAACACAATAAGCTCTCTAGTAATATCAAATGTTCGCATATTATTCGATGTTCGCGGAAAGTTGCAGGTAGCAAAGTCCTACGTGATGGCAAACTAGAGAACTTTTGAAAATTAATTGAACTATTCAAACCAATATGCTGTTCGTTGCGAGAGAAGCGAAACCCGCGTTCGGTTCTAATTTGGTTAATAGCCGTATTCATTTCGAACGTTGTTTTTGAAAATTAAATTTTTCTGCATTAGTGTTACACTGGGTTTCTAATTAACAATCTCTTCCACTCAATTACTGGCCTGCTTTTCAATGCGAAAGGTTTTTTTTACAATTAAAGGTGACATCGACCTCTGCAGTATTATCTGCTTTTTTTGGAAAACTCATTTAAACTGGGTGTATTTTTTGAAAAATAATTAGATTTGAATTTTTAAGTGGTAAGTTTTCATAACTCTCTTTTAGTACTTTCTGTTCAGACTTTGCAATATAGCTTACGGTTAAGTTTTAATTGTGTTTCTACATTTAAAGGTGTCAGGCGGAAATTATAAATAATCCCAGAAAAAAAGTGAATTATATACAATTTTGTGCAAATTGTATATAAATTTATAATAATTTGTACAATATAGGTCCATATGGATTTTTCGTCTACAAAATTGTATGTGATGAATGAATGACATTTTTTTTATGTCTAATTAATTTCATGATGAGTACGTGAACATTCGGAAATAGTTGCACTAAGAAATATTTTCAGTTTTTCTTCTTAAAGTAAATTTTAAAAAATGTGATGTTATATTGTTAGTTGTCAGATTTTCAGTTCATATTCTGTTTATATTACATACTGGAGATTTTTTCAAACAATATATTTTAAATACATGTTGAAATCTTGTAATTAGGATTAAATATCACTAAATGCATATGACTATTCAACTAAACTCCTTTAAAAAAGCTTATTTTATAAGTCATGCGATCATCTTCACTAAAAATTAATTATTGACAGTTCTCTTAATCTCATAACGGTGATAATTTTAATATACATTTTTCTGTTAATATAAGCTTGAATAAAATGAAATTTACAGCTGTAATAACTGTACCAACTAGGAAAAACATGGTAATAAGTACAAAAGTCGAGAGGTTAATGCACTGACAAACGCGAGACGAGCCGTAGAAAAACATTGACATGAAAAGTTTTCATTGTTCTGAAGCAAAAGCTCTCTAAGAAAGCGCTGAGAATACGGCATAAACAAAAAGCTCGTAAACGAACAAAATGGCGATTGTCTGCTTCGGTTGTGTAAATGATGTAATGTATATATCTGGATATAAAAATAATCTTCTGCATTGCTCCGATTTATGCACAACCATTGAGTGTAAAGAATTTGTTGAAATCGCACATTATGAATAAAATATACAGAAAATAATCCCATTTTTTGCAATACCGAAAATTTGACTATTTTCCAATGAAAATATTTCAATAAAAATGCAAACTTCTTAAAGATATGTGAAAGCGATACTGAATCCCGTTTGAAGTATAGAAAACAAATAATAAATGTACTGTACGAAATAGTTATTGAAAAACTTTATTCAGTAGAGTCCCGGTATATTTGCGTCTCGCTATAATTAAGTCCCGGCATATTTGTCCAGCTACGTCTCGTTATATTTGTCTGTCGCTGGGAGTGGGAGCAACGGCGCTTCCCTTCTTTTGACAAATATAAGGAGATGGAAGAGGAAGACGAGGAACTGACTGGGCAAATATACCGGGACTCTACTGTATATACTTTTACATTTGCATGACAAAATACAGTCTATCTTACAATTGTAATGAAAAGTAAATACTATTCTCAAATTTGTATGCAGTAATACGATTTCTAAACATTTTATCACATTGTTCAAAAAATAATATATCGCATCAAAACGGAATAGTTTTTGAAAAAATCTCCGAAAGACTGAAAACCTTTGAAAATTCCATCAAGTCATTTTTTCAAACTTCTTCAATTGGTTTAGGGTCTTTGCGTATGGAATGATTCTCAATCTATTTTAAATTTCAGGAATTTCAAGTTTTATCGGATATATGAATTCAATTTCTAATTGCACAAGGATTTGTGGAATGAATCGACTATATTTAATCATAATTTTATTTCAACCTCTCATTTTCCCGGAAATTTTATTCCGTAATTAAAAACCCATATTTAGCAGAGTATTGTCAGAATTCTCGAACGTTATTGGTATTTTCCAGACTTATGAATAATGCTTGATAGCTTAATCATTGAAACTGGGCGGTTGATTCGATGTGTGCGAGTGGTCGACTACTGTTACAAGCTATTGTAACATCAGTTGTGGTTCGTTGACGATAGCACTAAAAACAAGTCAGGGTATGTCGTAAAACGACGAAATTCTGCAGGAAAGTCATTGCGGGGTAATGCTTCATAATAATTTTGATGCATTATTTAACATATTCACGTTTGAATACGTAGCAAATTTCTATAGTATTATATTTCAACTTTTTCATATATAAATTAACAAAAAGTGGAAAGTTATATTTATCCTGACTATTTACATTTTATGATAAAAATTTATTGACTAAAATCCTTATTTGTTTAAGTATATTAATATAGGTGTCAAATAGAATAAATTTTTAGGATACTTATACTTATAGAATACTGCGCAGTAATTACGAAAGCCATTAGCAAGTCAACTTACATATACTGTACGTCACTAAGTACGTGTCAGCATTGACAAGTGGTCATTATTGAATGGGTTCATAGTCATGTTGCATCGGAGTCTAACACGGGTCTAATTACCTATGAACTTGGGATTGTATTTCGTAGCATTAGGCACCATATCGTAACTAATTTCCTTAGGGATATCGTGAAGACAAATTTTACATGAAATAATTATTTTTGTATGGTTAGGTAAAATTAGATCATTGATACAATTGGGTTGAAAAGAATTAGTAAAAACTAACATTAAAATTGATTGAAACTGTATCCAACTACTTTGCCATGTCACCGAAACAATTTATTTCCCCTGACATACTTTATGTAGCTTGTTCTAGTTCACTTAACAGAAAGAATACGTGGGTATTAAAAATTACTTGAATAATTATACCTGTTATGACCATAACATGATACGTGTTTCACAAATAAGCAAGTATTGAAGTGAGATAAATGATAAAATGTGATTTTTAACTGAACCGTAAAAAAATCTTTCAATTTAATCAATTTTAAGAATTGAGAAATTAATTGAAAGAATGCAGACAAAATTGAATACTATAATTTGTTGAAAACAAAGTTGATACCCTTAATGTATTTTCTTGAGAAGCGACGTATAATATTTGTAATAAATTTAAGAATTTGAATAAATGCAACGAGTAGAGGAATGTAAATAGTGACATATGCTATCCATATTTCTTTTAGACATCTCCGTTCATTATCGCTGATTGTGGAATATTTATAATTCATACTCATTCTCATAGCTCATTCTTGGCAAGCTGAAATATCGAAATTACAAAACAAAAGTCGAGCACTGAAGCAGGAAACAAATAGACCAGCATTTTTCCTGCACGAGTTGGCACATCCCTAAAGTTGACCAGAACTGGAATCGACGATTTTGCAATTTCACCTGCTATTTTCAACCCTCTTTCATTTGAATCTGTTCGTGCAAATATCACCGTCAGTCGGCGCCAGCACGTTTCTCAGTGTCTTTGGATTGCTAAAAGTCTAATTACATTCTAGTATTTGAATCAATGACATAAAGTATTCCAGCATTGCTGTCACTTGGAAAATCTGATTTTCGTATTTCATCTTTTTCAGTGTACGAAAACATAAAATTACGGTATTGAATTTTAATTTCGTAGATTTTTAATTAAATTAATTAAAAAAGAGCTTTTAGAGCTCTAATTATGTTAGAGGATATTGACTATCAATCAATGGACATATTTACTAAATTCAGATCATTGAACGAGGACATTAAGTCTGTTTCTACCTGGGATATTCAAATTTTGATTGGTAAATTATATCAGAATATCTTATCCTACAGAATTTCATAGTATTACTTCCTCATCTGGGCATTTCCTGAAAACTAAAATCTTATTTGCTTATAATATTTGTAATTAAAGACTAAAAATATCAGAGTTATTTTGTTTTTTAATCAGCATGTCCCTATTGCTAAAGATGTCCGGTAGTAACATTGTAATTAATTATTAGGCCGATCTCACAATTGATACATTGTTGGTCAAGGTCCAATGTACTTTGGAACAGGTCGCTTACGCACATAGCTCTTCTCATTGACCGCGGCGATTTGGACTATTTCTGGTAAGAGGTAGCGAACCGGGGAGAAATGACCCAGATTTCAGAAATCTCGGATTTTAATCCGTCACGATTCTCTTCACTATCTACTTTCGGAACGCATCACATGGATATACACTACGATGAGATCAAACGGTCAAAATTGATATCGATTCCGTTTTGGAAATTGAACTGACGTTTAAAGAGAACAAGATTAATTGGTTTCTTTATTTTTTATGTACTGTTCGAATGACCAACAGTTGTTATGTATCTAAAAGTGATATCTTACTTTACAGATTGCTACAATTGGTAAACTATGGATGAAAATAAGCCGATTATACAGAATCGAAGAGGAAAAGCCTATTAACTTAATTCAAGCCTCCGAAATATTTTCCTCTTCTACTTTTATTCAATACAGGTGAAATATCCTGGTAGAAGCTTTGAATCTTTTATACTTTACGAGTAACGAAAATACTTAAAGTTTGATAATATTTGGTAAATTCGTGCTTCTGTTTATGTTCTTGTATTTTATTTACCTATTGTATCTACTTCCCTGATTTCTCATATTTTTATTACTAAAACACGGATCAAGCAGAAAAAAAATAAGTGATATTGATTCTCTTTTTGAATCTCAGTTAGTTGCACACTGCTGATAAAAAAGTTATTATATTACTTCTTGAATTGTTGATTTTTAGTAATAAATTTAATGTACTAATATCAAATCAACTGATTAATTATAGTGAACCACTATTCATATCGCATCAAAAGTTTTTACCTAATTCTGATTTAGAAAGAGCATCACATTATAATTTCAGCCTTTAATAAGATCTAAGTTCATTAAAAATGTCTACTTCATCAACTTAAAATGATTACTCCGTTCCTCGCTATATCTAATATTCCGTAGAGCATCACATTTGATAATGAGGCTAATGTAACTGAAATATTACATATTATATAATTCCTGCATGACTAATACATTAAATACACGCGACTCTATTTCGCTTTAAATCACGTCATCATATACTGTCGCGCTAAACGTTTCGATGTCAGAAAGACAAATAGCGAAAACTTAAATGAAATACAATTTGAATTCCAAAATTGTTGTAATTAGTAAATATTATATATCCACAAAAATGAGGGTGACTTTCTATACACATGTCGAAAAGTTCCCTCCACATTAATTCTAGGTAAAATAGATGCAGATAATAGATAAAACGTTTGATTTAGAGCAGTATACGCAAGTGGGTGAAGTTGAATTAAATACGCTTCATGCTCGTCTGAATCAAACCGTAAGAATCTGACGCTAAAGGAATATCCGGCTTAATAAAGGGATCGTGATCGTGGAGTAAAAAAGTTTCGGAAGTAACTAAGTTTCATTCCTTCTAAAATTCTTATTTGTGACCTCAGGAAAAATAACCAGAGTCCATAAAGATCTTTCTTTGATTCAAAGCTTTATTAATGTGATATTTACGTTTCTTTGCAAAAGTTACTATTTTACGTTTATTTTTGCAGATATAAGTTTGCATATTGGGAAACAAATATTATGAGGAAATCTTTACTTAAATTGTTGAAAAAAAATATTATATGACATAATTTTATACCCAGTAAAGTCAATAAACAGTAATGCTCTTAATATGTATTAAGTGTATTTGTTTTGACTTTCTTTTGCAAAAATTAGTCAGTCAAATTCCTGACGCACGTATATGGAAAAAGGATCTCAACTCGCATAATGTTACAATAAATTTGTTACAGAAATAAGTTTAAAAAAAATGATGGAATCTGATTAATAATAGTATCTCAAGTTTATCTTTAGTATGAGATAAGCAATGAATCAATTTCTACGAAAACACAGGGTGGATATTATTATGCGTCCTAATTATTGGTGTTCAGTTTTTTATAATCTATAAAACAAAATAACCAAAACAGGTAGATTCGATTATGGATCCTTTGACATTTTTGTTACGTGTGTAAAGGTTTACACCGTTACTCACTGGCACGGAATGGTACTTTGTTCAAGGGCAAACTAGAAAAACTGCCGACGTGAGTGACACGTGCTTTAAAAGCATCGCAAGCCACTTTTTACCCTATTTCAGTCGATACGTAACCGTGTAACACTGATTCTTATAATTTACATTGTTTCAAGAAAAAACTTTGATATGCTAATAAATTTCACGTTCGCAGTCGTAAAAGTAGTTTCGAATTTATGGATTTAACGAATGTTATATATTTGAATTTTTTCTACATAATACCATTTAAATGAGAAATTGAAGTATAATTTTCGACAGAATTATCACAAAATTTCTTTGTTCATAGCGGGTAAAATTTGTGCAATTTATCTATTTGTCCGTCGATATCACAAAAAGAGTCCTTGGCAAGATGTGTATGCAGTATTGTTGCATATGACAACGCAAAACACTGAAATGTGTATATTATAATCGCTAGTACCAGGCTCAGTTTCAATACTCTTATTCACACTTGAACCTGCAATGGAAACAATCACGATTTATGCAACTGCACAGCTGAAAGCTTTTTGTAGTTCGTAAGTAAGAGAAATACGTGCCAAAATCCCCTGTTACAGGATTAAGTTTTTGCGTCGTACCTTTCTCGCAATTTTATTAATAATATTATATTAGTACCCTTGAAATCGTAAAATTTATTGTTTTACAATTTGTGTTAAATAAAGTCGAATTTTATTTTTTCCCTTAGTTCCTTTTCTGCCACCTTCAAACGTAATGTACATATGGATTAACTTTACTCATCAACTACATGGTGCGTGACGTATTGATTATCGCTAACTTTTTATTTTCATCATTTATCGTATCTCATTGTTTCCCATTAATTTTCTCTGCTTCCGGTCTTTTCCTGTATTTCTGCCTTTCGTTTCTCAGTTCTTTATTACTTTCTTCCTCCTGCTGTCCTTGTTTGTAATGGCATCCATCATTCTTGTTCGTATATTCCTCATGTACAGAGCTTATTTAGTGCATGTTTCTTCATAATCTAATCCCCAAAATTATGGATTCTACGTTATATATTAGTGGTGTTAAATTTTAATAATTTATGATTATTATAGGGAGGAAAATTTTCTCACCAATTTGATTAGCATATAATAATACACTTTTTCCTAATTTTACCGGAATATTATGACAATTTTGTTATGAATTAGGGCAATAATTAATATTTAGACTACTACATACATAATGAGTCATTTAATTGTAAAATATTATTAATGCAGTATATTCTCACAACGTTTTACATTTTTAACATTATAAATGCAGGCAACATTACTTTTTGACATAAGTGTAAACTTGAAATTATTATGTTGATTGTGAAATATTAATGAAATATTTGGGTCTCTATGTAATTACGGAAGTTTTCAAAATACGGTGCATGTTAAACATCAGTAACGAATTCAACTAATGCGTCATTTTAGGATCACACACATTTCACGCCAAAGGAATAGAATCGACAAAAAAACTATTTCCTGCGTAACGTGTCAAGTGGAACCCTCGACATTTTTAGTGGATATCCATTACATTTTCTGACAGGTAGCATTGATTGGTTTACGTGCATATTACAAGAAGAAAAAAAGTAGTTGCTAAAGAGAATACCTTTCAGCAACTTTTGTAATATTGATTTTTAAAGAGTTCTGGATAATGGCGTTCGTAAAGTCATATAGGGCATTTTCCAAGTGCTCGTCTGAATAAGAATCCCCCAGCATTACAAAACACATTTTCGAAAAATATTTCCATTTACGGAAAGTTATTACTTTAATATCTGTAAGGCGAGCGAACTTTGGGATTTTAATATTTATGACAAAGGTCAGAGTAAGGAGTACATTTTATACTTAATATTTTAGTCCATCCTTATTCTCTAGTAATGTAATTTAAAAGTTTAGTAATGAAAAATTTTCAATGAAGCCATGTGCATTTCTCTGTTCAAATTATTACAGTTTATCGGCAGGTTTGAAAAATGTATTTAATAATCAAAATCTTTATGTTTATTTTTAAAAATTCTGATTTTGAAGTGCAACAATCTCTACGAGAATGGACAAATATTTTTGGAATTTATGAACATAAAAAATAATTAGAACAAAATTTACAAAGTCGACTTTGCAATTTAAAGGAGAAGCGATCGGTATTCGTTCTAAACATTTACGCGCTTCGAAGCGAGATAACTAGGACAATGCTGGCCTATATCGGGGCTTCTTTTAGCCGGCAAAGTAATCGTTACTGCTCGTAATATCGGAGGAGGACATAGAAAAAGGGCAATACTTAGAAACGCGGCGTCATTTCGACACCCCATCATATATAAATAAGTGCTTCGAAATAACAATCAATACACGAAAATGGTTCCTTCCTACGCGATAAATTGATGCTCTTTGGGACAGCCCCAATTTCATCGACTTCCAACGCACGATATTCTAACAAGAAAATATATCCCAACGTGCATTCGTTATATTGTTTAAATTAATGAACATTTGTTATCGTAATTACATCGCACGTTCGCAACGTCACTTTGAAAAATAAGGCAATATGTGGGTGGAATTAAACCATTCATTGTTATTAATAAATTTATTAGGAGTCGTAGAGTGATTTATTATTACTTATTAATATATTTGTTTGGATTACCATACATTTATTCGCATTCTATATTATTGGTCGAATCCAAAACAAGATTACGTTTAATGTAAATTAATTATCGGTATATTAATTTGTTACCTTTTCGTACGTTTGTTTATATTCACACGGAAAGATAGATTAGTGGAATTGTTTTATTGGCTCTCTACACCATACCGGTAAAAATATTTGTATTTTATTTTTTACGGTTCGTTTTCTTATGGGCCTTTCCATGTTTATTGAAAGGAATCATATAATAAGAATAAATTCAATGCTATATGTGCAGTGGGTTTCTCAATTGTATTGATTTCGAGAACCATAATATATGCTATCAACATGTAAGAATTGTTGACAAACTTCAAGCATAAAATACAAAAAAAAATCAAAGATCGTTCGAGAAAAGAAGAAGTTTAACAAAACGTAATTTTAATACTAGTTATTTTTTGTTTAATAAAATTGAAGTAAAAAAAGTGTAGTAAAAACTAAAACAAAGAATCCTCTTATATTGTCCCAAGCAACAATATAAATTTATTTATAATTAATTGGGTCTTACTACTCAATGTACATTTGTGCGCAACGATTTTGTTGTTCTTTACACGCTTTTCGTCTTTTTTTTTACCATACGCATTTTATGTAAAAACAAAGATAGATGACCTGTAAAAAATGACAGAATCATTGGACATGGGTTTACATAACCTAAAAGACGCACTTTAGAGAAATCGAAAAGTCAATCCCTAAATGTTTTTTTTTTATAAATGCATCACCTTAGCTTCATGATTTATTTAAAATTTGGTTAAATCGAAATTGAACTTCCTCGTTTTCTACTAAAGGAACACATGAAAAATGTTATTAAAAAAAATTATTGTAAGAGCCTGCTAAGTCGAACAAGAAAGGTCCTCGATCTTTTTGTTTACCAACCTATGGTATTTGGCTAGTTTTCGCAGTACACAATTTATATATAATGTAGAATCCCGGTATAAATCCATCTCGATATATTTACATCCCACCATATTTGCCCGCTTCCATTCCGATATGTTTGCCTGTCACCGCTCTCTTTTTCCCTCTCTTTGCGGGCAGGGGCCTTAGGAAGGGCCTGTTATGACATCACGAACATAGCGTTGAGGAGAGTGGGAGAAGCGGGAGTGAAAGGCGAGGAACGGAGCAGGCAAATAACCGGGACTCTACTGTAGTAAGATTTTCAGGGAAATTTATAATTTCTTTCCAAAATAACCTACAATAGGATAATGCCATATAAAAACTAAAGTACATAATTTTTATTCCAACGCAACGAATTTTATTTAAAAAAAACTGATATAATGAAGTATGGTTGCTAAGAACAATTATAATATCTACTGCTGGCATTAAGTCATCTAGAAAATATATAGTTGGAATGTAATGTACATGAAACACACAAAATACATTTTATAAATTGAACAAAACCAGTATTTAATTAATGTGCAGTCCTTCCTATATTTAATTCGAGTATATTAACAAATAATAATTAAATTGGTTATAAAGGATTGGTTGATCAGAAGCCCGGTTTAAAACCAATTTAATTATTATTAGTTAATTTTTGAAAAAAAACCTATCATAATAATTTAATTAATTCGAGTAAGTTTCTAATCGTGTATTTGGCGGAGTAACATTCGGTGAGAGATCTTAATCTGTAAGGTTTTATGAAGGATTTAAAGTAGTCTGTCTTTAAGATAATCTACACTAACAAATGCATTTAATGATAAAAATTATACAAAAAAAAAAGTGTAAATTCAAACTGCCTGAAATGATTCTTAAATACGTGAGCTCTGCGAAAGTTATTTTCTCCAGACACCTATCTTCCACTATAGGTAGCATAATATAATATAATAATACTAATAAAATTGATTATGAATTAGCTTTTCGAAAAGATTTATATACTTACATAATGTCTCTAAAATCACGTCCAGTTAGTAGATTTAATAATAACATGCCACTTCTAGTAGTGCATAATTTGTTAAAACTTGTGTGATTATTAAACATCTGAGTATAAATATTGCAGAAAACGCTTATTTTTCAAAGTGAGAGCCATAAAATTGAAAATCATAAAGACAACATTTTATATAATAGATTTGCAATATTTTTTACCAGATATTGTGTTTTTCATTACATTCTTAATATAGAGTAATGAATAGTGACAAAATATAATTAATTCTATATTTTTTGAATTATTTATGCACTCCATACAATGCACTTAAAGTTTGCTAAAAAATCATTAGGAAGTAGGTTTTAATAATTATCCAAAATTATACATTTTGTGGAAGAAGTACTGAATATTGGATATTATGTATATATAAATGATAATAGTATTTGTCATGCATTGTTGGCAAATAGTTCCCACTAATAAGTATGAGTGCTAAGCGAATAGTATCAACAACCATCCACAATTCATTATAAATCCTCCCTACAAGCTACGATATGCATCAGTACTAATAAATTCTGCTATTGATCTGCAATAAATTTAAATTATAAATTTGTGTATTCGATATAAACGTTATTAGGATCAACATATGAGATTATTAAGTAAATACTGGAAGTAATAGGAATTTATAGCTATTGAAATCATGAAATTATTACTGTTTACAAACTTCATAAGTATAAATTTCTAAAATTATTCTATGCAGTTTTAAAAACTTATATAAAGATTATTCACAACCCCTAACCAACTACTGTTGAGTATGTTCTTTCTATTGGTACATGTTAAAATGTATAAAAATGTCAACAACCCGCTATATTTTCAGATTTAATTAAAAAAGTTTGTTGGTTTAGTACAAGCACTATTTCCTTGCACATAAAAGGAATATGGTTATGTGTCTCTGTGTAATATGTATAAACACACACATACAAATAGCACTACACACACAATTCGATGTTAATTTTTTAATGTCTGTCAAACTTCAAGGGTAGCATTAAAGAGGAGAAAGCACGAAATATCATACAATTAAAACCCTGAAAGGTAATTTTTTTAACTTTTTATTAACTCAGTGTTTGACCCATCGTACTTCCCTAAAATATATTCTAATGTGAATTAGTTAACATCATTATTAGTATAGAAATATTTATTTATTTTTAATTTATCATTATTAGCATAATTAATAACAAAATCCAAAAATACAAAAAATTGCAGAATCAATACAAATAATTTTAACCTCTTACCACAAACGAAGATAGAATTTGTGCAATACTGTTATAACTCTTGTAGCTGAATTTCTTTTAACTCCAAAAATGCTAGTAGTATTGTAAATAAGGTTAGAAAAATTCATAATTTTTTAATAATGGTGAAGATGGAATTTATAGGATTGTTTTTTGAAAGAAAGAACTTGTCGCATCGAATATTTCTACTCGTTTTGACATTAGCAGAAGTTTACTTAGAAAAATTAAAATAGAATTGCAACAATTAACATTATCTTTCTTTACTGTAAGACGACATTTTCATTTACGTTTATATAAAAGCAATAATATCCGCGTGTTAATTTCAACACCTATACAGTTTTAATAAAACTAATGAAAATGAATGAACAGTGGATACCAACATTTTAGAAATAAATTCAAATCTATTTTTGCTAATAATTGGCATATTCTGAGTTCATCAATTAGATCGCATCGATTTATTTGTGTAGAATCCGCGGTGAATTTTATCCGTCTTACGTCAGTATTCAGTGACTAGACTAACAATTAATTCAGTCAAATTCCATACCGTTTAGGCATTATTGATATTATAATCCAATTTATAAAAATTGCAAAAGATAGTTTCATAACATCACGTATTAAAAAAAATCTCTATTGCTTTTATATACAATAACATGAAATACATTATTTAAATACTTTTTATAGTTAATGTTTGTTAAGGAGGAATATATACACGTAGGCACTAAACAAAATTAGTAATTTTGACTAAATATGTGGTTTGCCGATTAGCACCTAAATATTTAGTCAATGCAACTACAAATTAGTGCTGCCAACTACATCATGATACCGAATTCAACAACATTTAGTTAATTCAGCTAAAATGTAGTTGGCACTACTTAATATTTGTCTGCTAACAGGCAACCACATATATGATAAATATTACTATTTTTTTTCTCAGTGCATGTATAATTCGTTACGTTTAAATTAGTCTATATTATATTAGCTGTGTAAGTATCTATTATTTGTTTCTAATTTAACATCTGACTAATTCTAAAATATTCAAGATGCTAATTTCTTAATTGAAGGAGATTTATATATAATAGTCATTTACTTCTTAATAAAAATATTCATTTATCACTAATTCAATTGCGAACGTAGCCCAGCGTTACCGATGTAAGCGAGAGTATTTTTTTTTTTACAGTTCAACATACAATAATTGGACGAAGTACTAATGTCATAAGTAATTTAAATTTTCTCGACCAAATGTATTTTTTTTACAGCTCAACATAGAGTAGTCCTTCCCTTATTCTAATTTCCTTTTTTCTAATGTCTTCCCTTATTTTAATTTTTTCTCTTCTCCTGTTGTAATATTTCCCCTCAAACGTTCTCCCCACTGACGTGTGCTGACGTGTCGATTTTCAAAATACAAATAACGGCGCATGCGCGATAAAAGCAAAAGAGTAAAAGTGAGACTGCAAATCTAAGTAGTGGGGGAGAGGGGAAGTTAGAATAAGGGAAGAAAGCTGCCATCTTGCGTGACTGGACAAATTAGAATAAGGGAAGGGCTAGTCTATCTGGTCGGGGTTTTGTTCCCATTTTCTCAATAGTAGAATAATTTTTTTCAGGCTACATATAACGACAATAATTTCATAAAAGATGCGTGCAGAATTATTACAGTGACACTTATTTTTGAATCCCTTCTTTGTTTACCTTCTTGTACAATGACTGTCCAGATTGAGACCATATTTTTATGAATTGTTAATGGCCGTGAATAATATCGATAGATACTCAAATTTTATTATAATAAGACTTCTTTTCAGATGCAATATTTAATTAGACAAATATGTCAAATTCTTAAAGAAAATATGCTCATTTTGTATCCAAACGAATAACATACATGTTTGTTAGATGACTGTTTAGTCTAATAGAGTGAAAGTTCTATCCACCAATTTTAGTGCGGTACAGATAGGTGAAATTAGTATAGTATTGCAGGAAGTTCACTTGATCACCCACTAAAGATCCGACGTAAATGAAACGTTCCATTGTATCCCTTTTAGGGTAAAATGGTAACGTTTGATAGCAATTCCATGTCGGCGATAATTATCCAAGTTATGATGACTTACGTTTTAAAATGTAATTAATTTACTGCTAATGCGCAAGAAACAATATTTCGACTTTTAAAAAGATTGTCTCGAAAAGGCTACGTTCGCGAATGAGTTGGAGGTTGAGTTTTACGATGTACAGTAAGACCTCATTATAATGGCCCTACCGGTTCTCAAATTTCCCCTCCAATCGGGTGCGGATCGAAAAAACGACAAAACAAAAAGACAGTCATAAAACCGACAATCGAAAAGCCGACACATAAAAATTAGGCATATCGACAAGTGGACAGTCATTTTTTAAAGTGTCGGTTTTTTTACTGTCGGCTTTTCGATTGTCGGATTTTTGACACTCGGTTTTTTGACCTGTCGGTTTTTCGACCCACACCCTTCCAATCTCGTTACTATGGCATGAGGAGGTACTCTGTTTACGTTTGACTGGCGCATGTACACACCACACACATGCAAATACATTTCTGTACTCCGGAAGACCATAAGAGTGGAGATGAGGGGTAAGTATCGAACGTCATACTAACGAGATCCATGAAGGCCATAATAATGAGTGGCCATTATGATGAGGTCTTACTGCAATACCACGGGTCGCTGTAGTCCGTTACAGCGAAACGATTATGGTGTTGATTTCGTAATCCAAACGTCGCGAGTTCAAACCCGGGGTCGAACAGATTTTTTTCTTTAATAAATTATTTATTTATTAAGAGCGTTAATCTGCTATGTGACAAGATAATAAAGGCCACATAGTTAGAATGCGACGTTTCCAAGACGCCGTTGTAATGGCTTGAATTATATAATCTAAGGGAGATTTTACTCCAAGAATGATACAAAAGATTAAGGTTACTGGCTAAATATCTAAGAAATTTGCCACCGTTGAGTCAGTGTGAATTTTCACTCTTAACTGGTGAAAATTCACTTTGTATAGAGTGAATCTCTCACAGCTTGATAATTAGTTCAATCATTTAATTGGTTCATTTTTCAGGCTATAAGGAGTTCTTAGTCCATGAAATTTAACACCTTGTTTTGAAATAAACGAATCTAAGAAGAATGAAATGGTCCCCATTTTGGAAAAGTTATTGTAAAAAAAAGGGGACGGCATGATTGGTGGCTTACGTAACTGGTCTTTTCCGGCAGCGCATCGTGCGACTACAGTGACGGCACGGCACGGCGCCAGGCAGCCGACCCAACCCCCGCTTGTATAAACGACGGTCGGGGAACCGCCAATCTCGTGACGTCACGTCACGCGCCATCTTGCGCGGTGACGTCATACTAACAACGACTGGCTGCGTAGTGCCGCGGTGCATGTACGTGCACGGGGTCGACCCCCTGTATTGGTGCGTATCAGCCGCTGTTTTTTTTCCCTAGTGTTCATGGGTAGATGCGATTATCGCGAACCCTCGACACTCTCGCAACCCCTTATCCTCAATCCCCATATTACACATTCCCTCGTGACCAACATAGACGCGAAGGTCACCGGTATGATCTCATAGGTGTGGCACGACAGAGGGAATGAATTTCATTCAAATTTTATGGGCTACCTCGCTACGAAATATGTCGACGTTGCTGAATTGCTGAAATGTGGAAGTACCTTGATATAGAATAATGTCGGACATATTTTTGATGGTAGCTTAAGGTTTATAGTCTTTTGCTGACACGAAGTTGTAGTCATGAGTTCCTTTTGAGAATACCCGTTAGGTACTTTAATTGAAATTACACTCTGGAAGTTTTGAATCGTACTAAAAACAGTCCTCCAAAGAGTCAACGGTTTAACCCTTAAATGCCACACGTCTGTAAAAGCCCATATATGACACACGGGGGTTTCGAGATCCCATCGCAAAAAATGTCATTTAACTATTTTACTTTTTGATAATTATTTATGTCGATTTTTTTCAATGATGTTACAAGCTTTAGAAACTGTGTAAAATACTTACATTGTTAAAAATTCAATTTCAATATTGTATACAAAATAAACTGTGCGAAGAAAGTGAAAATATGGATTTCCAGAAACAAATTAGTATCACATTTTCAATTTTTAATATTTTAACTTAAAAATTGAGTATAGTACTTTTGAGATATATCACTGTAAGGAAAAATTAAAATTATATTGAATTGTTTAAAAAAACATATTTATTTTGCAATGTGAATTGTGATTTATTGTGAGAAAAAAATTCATCATAAATAACGTTGCAGCTGTACATATTCTTATTCAATTTTATTGAAAAATCGTTTTAATTACAGAAAATGTTTACAGTTAATATAAAATATAATATAAAGAAGAAAAATGGACAAAAAATAATGTCACTCTGCACCTGCGCAATAAGTGCATAGATACGCCCGCTGCACATCACACATGGGCCTGAGACATGAGGGCACTGCATTTTTATTTTGCGATCTTTGGGATAAGCCATTTTAAAAGGTTATAAACAAACGCAATAGCAGGAATCTAAATTATTACCACCGTACATGATTATATTTACCTTCAAAAATTGGTAAAACACTATTAAACAACGACAAAAAATATTGCTTCAATATACATAAAAAAGCGCTTTGATGACGCACGGGGGCACTCCGGACTCCACTTTAATTTTGAAGCGCTTGAAATAGTTGCTGCAACAGAACTGAATACTGATAATTGTGGAGACAGGTAGTTCCAACCCACAACTATAATTGGAGAGAACTAAGAGTTCCATTTTCGGCGGGAACATTTGAAAATTTGTCATTGAAAAAGTCTGGGGTCTTCCGGGCCCCGTCTGGCATTTAAGGGTTAATACGTAGTTGATGATTTTCAAACCGAAAGATTAGTAAGTGTGTGTAGCTTTTAAAGTAGTTCACTACCCAATAACAAAGTCAAGCCCATAAAATAAATGAGGATATTAATTGAGTGCCCGGATGCAAAAACACCTTAGCCTCTCGGTCTGACTCGTCGCAAGTAGTAACAGCCAGTTTCGCAGTTTTTTGCATTTATTTTGTTTTGCTTGATAGATAACAATGTGCCGCCACTGACAAAGTTGTAGGAATTGAAAATATCTTTAATTTGTGCCTTCAATCGTAATAAGAACAATTTTTTACTGCAAAAATAATAAAAAATATTTATGGCACTGTTTATGAAAAAGGCAGGACTAAACGTTGCTATGGTAATGTTTAAGGCAATAATAAATTTCTGTGGTGAAGTACATATTTTAAATTAGTTAAACCATTAATACAGAAAATAATAAAATTCTCAAACTCTTTAGCTATCTTAGAATATTTTTTTCAGTCGCTAATTTTGGATGTTTACAAAATGCTATGACTTAGCAATTTTTACATTATTATATTGTATAGGTATCTACTATTGTTTTTTTTATATTAACTAGTTATATTCGTTAATGATATAAGCTCAAAAAATATTACTCCACTAACATCGACAAATGTGGCACAATTTCCTGATAGGATTAAAAGGTGTAAAAAAATCTGAATTGCAAAAATGTTTATATAAAATATCAATACTATGTACATAATCGGAAATAAGTTTTTAAGAACCTTTGTTTAACTCTAACACGAGTCGAAGCTTGCTTAAACCGATTTTCGGTTCTTACGCGCTCAAAAGCATTAAAGGAGTAGGAATAGTCACTTCAGGAGTCCGTGTCATTTAAATATAAACTTAATCAGCATTTAGCACAGGTGAAATAGATTTAAAAATTCTCAAGTAATTTTAGTTGGAATCTGGATATTTGTAGAGCTTAATAAAAACTATGGACTCTGATTCTATTCAGATATAATTAAAAGATAGAAATCCAATCAGACTCCCAACAAAAACATGTATAACTCTTATATCTAACAAATAGAGTTTGTTCAGAGACTATTACGAAAGCAAATAGTTACAAATTTAATAAATAAATATTTATAATATAAATAATATATAATACATGATATAAAATATATATTTATAATCTAGCACGTTTCATATAATTTTTATTTTGATAGAATAAATAATCCATTGTTAAAGTTCGAACCACCTTAAATAATGTAGGTTACTTAAAAAATCTTCTATATTAATTATCTAATTAAAATCCTTTTGATCTACATTGAACATGGACTTCCGTTTTGGGTAAGTTACGTTATAGACGTATTGGAAAGTGAGAGTAGCGAAAATTTAAAAAAAAGGCTTGATTCTGCAATTTTCTGTTCCGAGAGGGACGTGTTTCATTGCAGGATTGGCTAAGCGATTTTTAATAGCCGTTGCAGAACGAGCGGTTGGATAAAGGAAGGAAAAGGGCAAGTAGAGATTCTGACAGGCGCTCTAACCTCAAAACACATCCATCGGGGATAGCAGAAAATAAGAAGTGGAGGAGCTTATAGGTGCCGCAGAAGAGACCTTAGACCAAGAAGCGATCATAGCTGCTTAAGGTGGGTGATCCCCCTCTTTATTTTGTACAGCTTAGTGCATAAAAAGAACAGGGCACGTGGTGGAAGTGACGTGTGAAGAGCGAGATATCGAGGGCGAATTTTCCCAACGGTCTCGGACGGATTCGATAAGCCGTCGATAAATAGCATTGTCGAAAACACCACGACGATAATACACAAGTGCGCGCAATAACAAAAGCAGTGCGCGGAGAGTGTGTATGGAGAAGAGCGGGGAGAAAAGTGAGGAACAACCGAAGTTGCCAATAGAGTCGGAACCAGCCGAAAGGCGAACGCTCGCGTGGAAAAGATCGAAAGAGCAAGGTAAAGAAGAGAGAGGAGAAGAAAAACGAGGAAGTAAAGATGAATATGATATAAAGATAATGATGGAGTGCTTAAGAGAAGTAAAGGAAAAAATAATAAAGGAAATAAGGGAAGAAAGAAAAGAAGAATGGAAGGAGTTTAGAAAAGAATTTGCAGAGCTAAAGAAAGAGAACCAGCAACTAAGGGAAAAGATAGAGGACATGCAGAAACGATGTGAAGAAATGGAAAGAAGAGAGAAGAAACGCAATATTGTTATTAAAGGTGTGAATGTGGGGATGAATGAGGGAGTGAAAGATGTAGTTAAAAAGGTGGTAAGGGAAACGGGGCTAAATGAAGTTGAGATAGAGGACGCTTTTATAGTTAAGAGAGTAAATGAGAAAATAATAATAGCAAAATTGGTCAAATTTGAAGATAAGGTAGAAATTTTAAAGAACTGTAAAAAGTTGAAAGGGACAAGTTTAAATAAGGTGTATGTAAATGAAGATTTAACTAGAATGGAGCGAAATATGCAAAGAGAAGTAAGGATGTGGGCGAAGAAGGAGAGAGAGAATGGAAAGAGAGTAAATATAGGGTATGGAAAAGGTTTTGCGAATGGCATGGAGTATGTGTGGAATGAAAGAGAAAAATGTATGCAAGAGAAAAGGGTGTATGCGAGAGAGAATGAGGAAGAGTATAGTAGACGGCGGAGGGATTTTCGGCGCTCAGAGATGGTAATAGAGTAGCTAGTAATAAGAAACAATATAAGGGGAGAAAGAAAAATGACAATAAGCAGAAAGAGGGGAAGTTTGAAAATAGGGAGGGAGAATTTAAGGAAAAAGGAATAAAAGTTATGTTTTGGAATATAGCGGGAATAGAAAATAAGGACGAGGATTTCTGGGAGTTTATTCAAGGGTACGATGTGGTAGGTTTGACGGAAACGTGGTTAGAAGAGAAAGGGTGGCAGAAACTGAAAAATAGATTGCCGGGAGGGTGGGAATGGAAAGCCCAAATAGCTAAGAGAGAAAATAGAAAAGGAAGAGCGAGAGGAGGAATAATAACCGGAGTGAGGACAGGATTAAAGGAAAAGGATATAGACAGGATAGACAAAGAAGGTATCCAGGAAAGAAAAATAGTAATTGGAAACGAGGTATGGACAATAGTGACAGTGTATAATAGAGCAGGCAATGAGCAAGTGCTAGTAGATTTGGATGAGATGGTAAAGGAAGAAGATGAGGGTAACTTACTAATAGGTGGAGATTTTAATGCAAGAATTGGATCGAAAGGGAGTGGGGGTACAGTGGACGAGGAAGGGAGGGAAGAAGACAGAAAATCAAAAGACAAGGTAATGAATAAGGAAGGAAGACGGTTAATTGATTTGATTGAAGATAGAGGGTGGTTAGTGTTAAACGGGAATAAAGAAGGGGATGAGGAAGGAGAATGGACGTATGAAGGCAAGGGTCAAAGGATTGCAAACTCGGTGATAGACTTAGGGTTGGTTAACTGGACAGCATGGGAAAAAATAGAAAGATTTGAAGTGGGGGTAAGAATAGAATCGGACCATCAGCCAATAATGGCGAGAATAGGGAAGGAAATAATAAATGTAGAGGAGCAAAAGATAGAAGGGATAAAGGTGCAGGATTGGTCGGAAGAAGGGGAAAAGGAATATAGAAAGAGAATAGAAAGTATAGAATGGAATAGTGTAGGGGTAGAGGAAGGCTGGAGGGAAATGGAAGAAGTGGTGAAAAGAGCAACTCAGTATAAAGATAGAAAGAAAGTAAGAAAGATAGGGTGGACTCCGTGGTGGGATAGGGAATGTAGAGAGGGAAAAAGAGCAGCACAAAAAGCGAAACGAAACTTTAGGAAAGCGAAAGAGATACATAGAGAAATAGCGAGGAATGAATTTTATAGAAAGAGAAGCGTGTATAGGGAGACATGTACTAAGAAAAAGCTAGCGTATAAGGAAAAAGAAGAAAAAGAAATAGAGGAGATAAAAACAGAAACTCAGGCATGGAAGTTTATAAATAGATATAGGACCAGAAGGGAGCAGATAACGACGAAAATAAGTATAGGAGAGTGGGCAGAGCATTTTAAGGGGGTCTTTGGAGGAGTATCAGAAATACATGAGTTTGTTAGAGAAAAGGAAGACTTCATAGGAGACAATAGTGATAGTTTAGAAGAGGGGGAGATATATAAAGAGATTATGAAGTTAAAGAAAGGAAAAGCAGCAGGGGAGGATGGGATTAAGAACGAAGCATGGATATCCGGTAGGCAGAAAATCGGGGGCAAGCTAGTAGAGATTATTAAGGGGGTATGGGAAGGAGAAGGTTTTCCTGATAAATGGAGGACTGGAGTGATCATCCCGATATGGAAGAAAGGGGATAGGGATAGTGTTGGTAATTATAGGGGGGTGATGTTAACCAGTACAGCTTATAAAATTTATGCCAATATTTTGAACAAGAAAATAGTGAAGGAATTAGATGATAAGAATGGGTGGAGTAGAACGCAAGCAGATTTTAGAAAGGGTAGGGGAACTATAGAGAATATTAAAATAATGAAACATATAATAGGACGGAGGATAAAGGTAAAGGGGAAAAGATTGTGGGCATTTTTTATAGATCTAAAGGCGGCTATTGACAATGTGGATAGAGAGTTATTGTGGTATATGATGCAGAAAAGAGGGATAAGCAAGGATCTAATAGAAAGGGTAAAGCAGATATACGAAGAAACTAGATGCATGGTAAGAGTGGGAGGGAAGGAAAGTGAGGTATTCTGGTTAAGGAAAGGCGTTAGACAAGGATGCCCCTTAAGCCCAACCTTATTTAACATCTATTTAGCGGATTTAGAAGAACAGTTGAAAAAAGGTACAAAGGGGGTGAAGATAGGAAAAGATAGGATTTGGTGCCTAGAATATGCAGATGACGTGGTACTCTTGGCAGAGGACGAAGAGGACATGAGAAGTATGATTAGGGGATTAAAGAGTTTTTTAAAGGGAAAGAGATTGGAATTAAACATAGAAAAATCGAAGATAATAGGGTTTAGGAAAGGAGGGGGTAGGGAAAAAGAGAGGTTCTGGTGGTGGGGAAGAGAAAGAATAGAGGAAGTAAAGGAAGTAAAGTATTTAGGATATGTAATGAGCAGAAATAATGGAGAAGAAGGCCAAGTTAGAGACAGGGTTAGGAAAGCAAAGATAGTAATGGGGTGGGTTTGGAGTATGGGGGAGAGAAGATTTAGTGGAGACATAAAATGGAGAATGAAACTATTTGATAGTTTAGTGAAAAGTGTAGTAATGTATGGAGTAGAGATTTGGGGATATCGAGAATGAGAGGAAATTGAGAGATTACAAGAAAGATATATTAAATGGGTTTTAGGTTTAGATAGGAGTACCCCTGGGTACATATGTAGAGAGGAACTGAAAAGGAGAAAGATTAAGGTAGAAACAGGTAAAAGGGCAGGGAAATTTGATGAAAAGCTAGGCAAGGGAGAAATAAGTGCAATCGGAAGAGAATGTTGGAAAGAAAGAAAGGAAGGGGAGAAGGGGGATTATGAATGGACTAAAGAAAGTATGGAAAGAAGAGAATATATATGGAGATGTGGAGTGAGTGAGGAAGCATTAGAAGAGTTAGGTGAAAATAAATGGAATTGGATGATAGAAATAGATGGTGAAATAGATAGACAAGAAAGATGGATAAAGATAAATGGGTCGAGGTCCTGTGGGAGGTATAAAAGAATATGGGTAGAGGACATACCGAAATATATAAAAAATGGTAAAAAGTGTGAAGGAAATGAAATAAAAACGATAGCTAGGTGGAGATGCGGAAATGAGGAATGGAATAATAGATATTGGATGAAAGAAAGGAATCGACAATGTAGAATTTGTGGGAGGGGAGAGGAGAATTTAGAGCATATGTTAAAAGAGTGTGAGGGTCTTGAAAGAATGAGAGGTAGTGTGAATGAAGTACTGGATGAGGATGGTAGAGGATATGTATGGATGAAGAGGGTGGAGAAAAAAAGAAAAGAAAAGGAATGTTGAGTATAGGATAAGGAATATAAGTGTATTTAGAGTAGGAAGTAGAAGAGAGAGAATGAGAACGCATGTAAGATATAAGAAATAAGATATAAGAAACAGAAGTCATGTAATCACATGTATGTGGAACATTAAATAAATTATATATCTACATTGAACATAATTGATTAAAACATTATTAATTACATTGAAAATGAAGGGGTTAATTCCATTAATAATATGCACGTTTTGGAGTATAACGGTTGAAGTAACTTAAATGGAAACTTTAAACGCGCTGCTTTTATCTCGAAATTATACATTCTTTACGCCAGTAACAAATATTACTCGAAAACAAGTAATGAAATAAAAAGTGATTTTTCTAAAACGTGACAGCTTATTCAATATCTATAAAGGGGTAGTGTTGATTTATTAGAATTTTTTTTAATAAAAATTTTTTTTAAAGTTCATTAAATGAACTTGTCTGTTCTTATTTTGTAAAAAATGCATATTTTATTTCATTCTTCGATCAAATACTTATAAAGTTTATACTACTATATAGCTAATCAAAAAAGTAAAAGAAAATACAATTTTTTTTATGTCCATTTTTATGTCCATTTTTATGTAATATTTTTCGATACACAAAAATTACTAAGAGATGTTAGTTGCGTGTACGTTAAGATATAATGATCGTTTATAAAAGTCATAGTTTACTTTAAAAAAATTCGTAAGGATTAACCCCTTTCATTTAATAAAATTACAATTACTTTTAATTACGACAGTTTATTGGAAATTTATTTACTGATATCAAATGCTGTCTTTAAGTGTACGATTTTTTCTCAAATAAATTGTACTTAAATTAAGATAATAATTGCTCCATTGAAATAACTGATTTTAAATAAATTCATTTTTGTTAAGGGTATTGATAAGGTAGATGTAGAAAGGGACAGCTAATATTTCGTCACCAATCTGAACTAATTATGTAAGTAAAATGTACAGGGTGTCCTTGTAATTCACGGATCCTATAGCAAGGGGTGATTTTAAACATATTCTGAGCAAAAAAGTTTAATATCAAAATTCGATCAGACCAATAGAATTTGAATAGCGAGTCTTTGAATTTGAGAAGCTCTACAATTTCTATCTAGGTGATTTTTCGTAATTATTTAGGGTAATGAGTCAGGTGTGTAAAAAACAGTATAAATCGGCATTTACCCCCTTTTTTATAACTAGAGAAGTATTAATCGTAGGTAAAAATTATCGAAAGATCAATTGTAGGGCTCGAAAACCCCTTGAAAATGTACCTCTATTCTTTGAAATGACATTAAAACTGGTCGAGTTATTGAAAAAAGTTATTTTTATGAAATTAAAAGGCACGCTATACAAATTCTATTCTTCGAATAGGATTTTGGTGTGGAGCTTTTTTGCTCAGAATATGGTAAAGATTTACCACCTGTAATACGATCCGCGACTTGTGTAACGTCCTGTATAACAATTGATATTACAAATAAATACCAATCAGTTATTTCATAAATCTTTAACAATAATTAGTAATAAAATTGGGATTATAAAGATTATTCCACTCAAAATACAAGACACTGATAATTTAAGAATAAAATTTAATAATTTTATTCTTTCATAGATGACTTATTCAATTGCTAACTAAATTATTTAAATTACTTTTCTCAATTGAATAAAGTTACCATTTTTAAATTGTCGTTTAATCTATAATTTAATATTAAAATAATCGAATCCCACTGATCAGCATTTGAAGACTTCAGTAAAAAAATTCAGGCCAGTTATATTTTAAATATATTTCCTAAGAAATAAAGACGAACAATGAGACGAAGGTGATAGCAAAATGACTTCGACAGCTCAGGCAGAAGGAAACGCTTCAGCTCATTTGACTGCATTATGCGGTCAATGCGGTGACGTAATACATCAGGTGACGCTTCTTTTTTATCAGGTGTGATGAATATACAAGTTGAAAAGTGAAACATTGCATATATCTTTACGGAATTGTTTCATAAATGCTATTTCTCGTCCTACAGTATATAATGGAACCGAAATGAACTCGTGATTTAATATCGAACGAAGTATTATTAGTTTTGCTCCATAAGGCATGATCTCTGCCAGCTTCAACGTTATAAAAGGAATTTCATGATACTTTTAATATTTTACCTAAACCAAGACATTTTTAAACTTTTAGCCAACTGTAATGTTTTTATTCTTTTAGGAGATGTAATTAGTAATAATTTTATGATGACATTTATTTTCAACGCTATTCGTATCTCGTCAATATTTAAAATTTTCTGCAACAAAATATTGTTGGAAATAGCTTTAAACTTTTTTCTTTATTCTTTTTTTTCAGACTGGTCTTAATGTAGTTACATGAATATAACGAGATTCACTTAAAACTGTACAAAACAAAAAACTGTATAAGTTTTGGGGATTATTAAATCGTATTAATAATCGACACCATTAAAATAATTTTCGACACAAACAAGTAATTATAAGATTATATTTGTTGGTTATTTGGGTTTATAAATATAGGAATTCTTGCTACAAACAATCATTAGAGACCGAACTAAATCGTTCATATATAATAAATTTAATTTAAAATTACATCATAAAATGTACGGCAGGAATCGATTTTGCAGTTATTCTAACATACTCCCCCCCCCCCATCCTACACTGACAAAAATTAAAAATTTTCTTATTTATTTTGTTATATGTTATTCCACAATCCAACCCATTCATTTTCCCGCCTTCTAAGAAAAGAAGAATATTGCCTTAAAAAAACATATTCAGTTGTAATAATGGAAACGAGATTTGCACAAATAATTTTGAAAAGTCCCTTATAATATTGAACATCCTGATAGAACATGTTTTATGTACTACCATGATTGAAAACGGATAAATAATATAAGAATTTATTTTATTACGTACCATAATTGAAAGTAAAGCTGCGTGTCATAAACTTTAGAAATAATTCTTAGAATGTAAGTAAATGTTAATTCCTGCAAGTGAATTTCATTGAAAATTCTTACGTTACGTAATTTGAATATAGTACTTAGTATGAAGAAACTAAAATATCAGAATCCTGTTTGAGATACTTCTTCGAATTCCTATGTATTTCCTTATGTCTGACCATATATTGATCATAACCCCTAAACTTACTCAGGCATTCTGTTCGAACAGTAAGTACTTTGATACTGAAAACAATTGCTTACATCATACCACTAATTTAAATGTAAATGTATTTAATATAAAAGCAATTTCGTTGCAAAAGTACAATACAAAAATTTAATCTAATATGCAACGCAATCGTGCGCATATTCTTTCTGCATAATAGAAACTGGTTTCAAATGGAACATAATGTAATATGTCAACATGTTAAATCGAATCTGTCAATATTCCTTTGGTAAATTTTAGTATTCGTAAGATAAAGACTAAAAAATAATATATTCAATCAGGCTGTGATTAAGACTGGCGTATACAGCTTTTCCGGCTTATGACGTAACGATGAATGCAAATGTTGATTTTGGATTCCATGGGGAGGTAAATGCGGGAATGGAAGTAAACTTCCATTCCTCAGGGACAAGAAATGAACTTGTATCCTCGCTTCCGGCACTCAGGCGAAATGAAAATTATGCCAAAACTGTGCCACTTCATCTTTCATTATTTCGAAAAAGTCAAAGTAAGGAGTCAAATCGGATTTAAAGTGTCACTAACTTTGAGGTTGAACGTAAAAAATGAGGTGGTCGAAAGGTTACGAGTTCCAAGTAATGCATCAAGATTTATACCCGCATCAAAGTTTCAACGAGGGTTGCGCGGAACTTTATGTGACTTTGGTGTCTCACCAAGGAGTTCCTGCATCTTCTGCGACTTGAGAGACAATGATAAGGCGAAAACATCAAACATAATAGAATTCGATCGGCTCGGATGCAACATGTACTGTCCGTATTCGATTGGATTCTGAAGTTAGAGTTGAATTAATAATTAACCACTGGGACGTCAAATTGAGTAGATATCAAGTGCAGGTTGCACCCTGTCTCGGGAATATACGTGCGATGATTAATCCGATTATTGTATCTTGTTTTCGGTCCAGGTGTCCAGTTCCTATATACAGTGATTTGTTCGTCGAACGTTCCTGCGAAATTGATGGTTCTAATGCCCGTCTTTAGAGAGCTGGAGTTCATTACTGAATTCATGCATAATTCAAGTTTTTAAATATAACGACATGGAATACTGCGTATGTACATTCAAATTGTGAATAAAGAGGGAATGAAATACGTATTTAAATGTTGTTTTCATTTAAAATATTGTAAAATTTAGATACCATGCAAAAATATAGAAAATAGCTTCATCTCTGGCAGTAATAAATAAATTCAGTACATAAAGTGCATTCAGTGACTATAGTATAATTACAATAGATTCTTCGATGTATTAAATTCAAATATATGTTATACTATCATCAGAAAGAGTTCGACACTTTACTGAGCGTTGTATACAAAAGAAAAAGATTGAAAATCGAATTACATCCTCTTTTTTAATTTAAAAAATGTTGTACGCAGAAAAATAAAATAATTAAAATATTGGATTCCGTGAGATATTCTTGCAGAATAGGTCAAACACGAACATGTCCCTCGTCATTAATTTGTGAAACGTCTAGAATAGTTCGATAACAGATTCCCCATGAGATGATAACCTGCCGTTGAGAACTACACCTTTTACTAGATGGCGCAAATATCGCGAGCATTAGCTGCAAGTGGTTGGATTAAATAAAAATGCCCATATTATGCGAATAAATTACATGAATATGTTTAACATGTAATATTTGCATCTTAAATTCAGTACATTTACATAAGAAATATAAACATGTGAATATTTGTATATAATTGAAAATCGTATATATACATCTTTACGAAGTAAAAATGCCGTAGCTAAAAAGAAACATTTTTTAAAACTAATTATTTCTTTACTTTGAACGAGTTAAACTTTTACCTACAATTTTTCAAACGTTCAGAACTCGTTCAGCATGCAATCGAAATGTAAATTACCAAACTCTTCTGAATTTTATAAGTTTTTTATGATTTGACTCTTTCATGAAAATAATTTTTTCGAACTATTCGTAAAATTTCATATTCAACTCAATATCTCAACACTACCGAAATATTTTTAGTACAGTTTCCTTCATCCTTTCTCTCCATGTGGAACCTATTCAAATGTTAGGAAGTCGTGGAAATCGGAAAGATAAAAATGTGTTCAATCAGAATGTTAATATTATTAACTGCGAGCAACTAATTGCTGAACTTTATTGTAGAAACTTTAAAAAATATGTCTTTTGAGGTAGTATTTAGACAAAAGATTACTAATTTTATTAGTGCTATTGTAGATTAGTGAAAACTTTAATCAAATCTGGTGTCCTCTACTTCAGAAAAGTTCTGTTATTTATTTGGGAAATGTTTCTCCGCGTAATGGGAAGTAAATCACCAGTAATTTTTATACGGATTTAGCCTACGTACACAGAAAAAAATTGTCTGGGTTCTTCCCAAAAACCAGGTCTGTTATAATTACAGACCGAGAAGGTTTTTGTTAAACCCAAACTTGTCTGTGACAATTTACAGGAAAGTTTGTGTTACAAACAAAAGAAGGTTTTGATGATCCCAAACCTGTCAGGTTATGATTATCATATACCTGGTTTTTAGGAAGAAGCCAGACAATATTTTTCCCTTGTAGTTGTATATTATTTGGCATTGCTTCATCCAATTTTATGTATTTACATAATTTTAGTACTGCCGAGTGTCCCAAGAAGAATTTACACTCAGGTTCTGGGTTACCTAGGTTATGTCCGTGATTCGACAGGGTTTGTCATGCTTACCTGACTACAGTCAGTCGGATTTGAGGTAGTGACCGGGTTATTATCGGAACCCGGCCAGGTTATTCTAGTTGTATTCGGAATCTGAATGGATCAGACTAACTCGGCAGGAATCCAGCCAGAACCCGGCCCGAATTTTTAATCGGGTTATCAGACTGGATTCCAGCTAGAAGCCGGTTGCTATTTGAGGTCAATTCGGCCGAATTCTACTCGAGGGTTTAATATAAATTTATGTACTAATATATTTTAAAAATATGCATAGGGGATTACTTCTGTTTTATATTTTGTTAAGTGTCCCAATTGAATAATTAATAAGTAAGTAACATTACTTAATGGAATGTTTATATAGACTTAAATTTTAGGTATATTATCGAAGGAAATAAGAAATAGTATATATAAAAATTATTAATTTTCTCAGTTGTAATTACAAAATTGTACTTAAAATCGGAACAAATATCAGTTTCTTTTATTAGTTTTCACATAAATTGAGAATGATAATTTAGGATGTTAAGTTAGTATTTTGTTACGTGTATCTACTATTTATAATATTCATAAAAATATTAAAATTAACCATAGAAATAGAATTTGTATAATAACAAAAGTAAAAGTTTGATTACTTGCGAATTAAACATCCAATGGCACTTACTTCTATTAATTATGTTAAATGTGTTATATATGGTTTAGTTGATATTTTAGAAAATTGATATTGACATTAACTATACACATTATTGTATAAAAGTCATATATTCAAAGACCGGTGTTAAATATAATTATTTATACGTTAAAAAGGCGTTTGTTAAGAAGGCACTCTAAATAAGTAGAAAATGTCACTTTGACTGCACCAAGTAATAATAAATTATAACTTTGTGAAGATTTGCGAATTTCCGTAAATGATGCTCGCAATTGTCGTCACGTACTATCAAAGTAACAAAAGAGCCTAATATCTATAAGACCATCAATGTGATCAAGTTTCTACAACTATATTCATCGCTTATTAAAACTTTAAATTATTCACTTCCGTTCTAATCCATTATTCACTTTTCATTGAAATCTGTAAATTTTGCTGTTGCATCTCAAGGAGGTGTTATTTAACAATTAGATTACCTCTATTATTTTCTAGAATATTCTTAAAAAAATATATAAATCAATTTAATACCAAAAGTTTGAAGTCGACCATATCAATATTTAAGAGTAAATATACAAAATATCTAACTAACGCAGTTTCCGTGTGGACAAAGTACACTTCAAAATTTGTATAATACCACCAGACAGACTTGTGCTCATTCACTTAGATAATTCAATCACATAGCTCATTTACATTTACAAATGTCTGTCTATAACAGTGTACTTCTTCTTTCCATGGACTTTAAAAGGGAACAAAATATGTGCACAATGCACATGGTAATTTCATTTGTTCTACATTCGAACGGTCCGACACACAAATTCTGAGTTTTTTATTAAATTTTGGTAAAAGAGTTTGCATTTAAAGTGTTTGTTGTCATAGGTAAATGTTTAGGATATAAACGATCTCAATATGAAGAAAGCCATGAAAACTTTCTAATTGAGAAAATTTGTCCTCAATCACTCTTAACTATTTTTTATCTTTCTTTTTTGTATCCTACACGCTGATAAAAATTCTTTGTAACCGAAAAAACTGCAAGATTAACAGGATTCATCTGTTAATAGAATGAAAATGCTTTTATCTGTAACTATGTTGAGTAAATCTGTTGAATTTACAGTTTTATATTCCTGAATTTAGAATTATATTTAACGGTAGTAAACGTTTATTCGGTACATCTTATTAAGAAATATTGTTTCACTAACAGGGGGGCATTTACAGAAATGTATATGTAAATCTAACAGATGTTACCAGTATATTATTGAATCATATACATCAGTTGTTTACTATATCAGTAGTCAAAATTTCGAAGAACACCTCATCAAATTTACAACACAATTAGTTTGAAGGATTTTTGTCTGCAACTATTCTCTAAATTTCTTAGAGTGAGAATTCACTCTTTAGTTATTGAAAACCGAGCAACTCTTGTGAAAGAGTGAATATTCTCTTTAAGAATAAAATTTTAATCTAAGAGAGTGAAAATTCACTCTTTTCCTCCAAGTCGTGGAGTTGACAACTCCGTAAACTTAAAATATCTGCATCTTTTATTACTGGAACGAATTAATCTGATAGAAATGACAAATCAGGATGGCCTCAGTATTTACGATTTCCTGAATTTCAATATCATTATACCGAATTTAAATCGCAATCAATTTGCAAATTTTGTTGATTTTAATTCATATCTAGTACATTTTACTAAGTATACGTAAATAGTGACCTCTAGTGATTATTGAAATTAACGAAGAGTAATAAATTAAATTTCTTCACCACACCTAAGTAACTGGATCCAGTTTGATTTACGGTGCAAAAAGAATAGTTGTAAGACGCAATTGGTACGATTAACACCACAAATCAATTTGGTTGCGATGATCATGCTCATTCTGTTATGGCCAATATCTAAATTTCGCTGTTTATCGGTAATGCGGTGTATCACTTGGTTACGTGAGCGAACATAAAAATGATATATGAGTCACGATGTGCTTCTGTAATAACGCACAAATTAAATAAGGACTCAAAAGTAGATGCTCAAATTACGAACATTTTAACTGAATTTTCCTGCCAAACTTGTTTAATCATTGTAAGCAAGTCATGAGTTACAAACCGCCGAACCCTTTAACCTTTAATCTCAAATTTTTGCTACTTGTCAAATATTTTGTAAAATGTACCCATTCATTTTGTTATCATTTATTCATTGAATTAAATTAAGTAAAACATTAAGTATTTTTCAATTACAGATGTTTAGTAGAACCTTCGATTTTTTCAGTGTATTAATTGTAAATAAATCCGTGCTGAATTATCGTTTTATACTAAACTATACGTTAAAAATTGTATTAAAAAACCTATCCTACACGGAGGATTTATGGCAAACGACAACATCAATAATAATGTGTCAAAATTGTATCATCGTTCAGATCGCAGTCGAGTCCTAAATGCATTTTGGAAAACCGGTGCAGGAAATCGATCGCAGCGGGTGATATGCGGTGCGTAATTGAAGGTTAAACGGGTAAAACATTCTCCGTGCTGGAAACACTCGGCTACTGGAAATGGCCTACATCGCAATATATAGCTACCATAGTCCATACACAACGGGTAGAATTCAGCGAATTTCCATAGTTTGCAACGTGCATCTCGTGCATTCGCTAATCAAGCAATAATTCAATTCTGTTTCATAGATGTAGCTTTCATTTCATATATTTTTACATTAATTTCATATAAACTGTTATGGATTTATTATATTTTCCTTTTTATTCAATTACACAGAAATTTCATTACCGTCAGTGACGTACGTCGCAGAAATTTTATTATCTTTTTTTAAAGGCATGCAACGAATTTTATTTGGGGAAACGAGATTTTTCGACCTTTTAAAATATTAGAGTCCATCTAGGACGTTAGGCTTATTACAAATATAATTCATAAAGCAAATGATGTGTCATTTTTATGTCAACTTTGCTGCTTGGTATCCGTCTTCATTTAAACATATCAATCTTTGTCTTCTATTCGTTTGTCCTCCACTTTTCTCGCACTTTTTTTAACCTTATTGAAATCTAAACTCTTCATCCATTCACACCCGCCTCTATCCTGGCTCAACAACTCTTCAATCCTTCCATTCATTCCCTCCATTTTCACACATTCCTTTCTTTGATAGTATAAACTTCTTGTCAAATACCTTATACCTTCGATCCTGATTCAACCAATATTTATTCCCGTTTTCTTCTTTTCTGTTACTCTACCTACCAATTTTTATTATTTTCTTTTTTCAAATAAATTTAAATTTTAAATTCATTGTTGAATGAGAATGTACCCCATTTGTATTCGTTTCATTAAAATCTATTTATCTTGTCTATTTAAAATCAAAGATGTCTGACTTCCATAATGTAAAAACTTAATTTTAGGATAAATTTGTAGAATGTTTTTATTCCATTGTTTTGGTAGTATATATCTTTCTTTCAGAACTCCAGTATCCAAAATACACTGTGATGTTACGTATTTAGTCTCTTTATACGGATTATAATTCTATGATGTAAAATCATACAAAACCTAATCAGTTAATCTACAACATTCTGTTCTGTTCAGTATCTGTTCGATAGAATTATTACGTTCGCAACAATAGTTTGCCAGAACATTTTTATTTAAATATGAATTTGCAAATCTGAGGATGTAAATCACATTTGGACTGAATCGGTTGATCTTGAAGGATCAGGCATTTATTTTTTGTTATGTCCTGGAATCTTCTAAATAAGTGACGTAGCTTCTAGGATGGGAGGGGGTTAAGGCCTCTTTTATTCCCCAAAGAAGTACTTGTTGAATATACAATCGCTTTTGTAGGAGATTCCTACTAGATCTCCTGTTTTTAGGTTAATTAGATCAATTGCTAATTCAAATCTTTCAAAAACTTTGTGATACCATCATTTTCCTAGAGATACAGAGACCAAACTATATAAATAAAATATCCATCTTACTTCCAAATCATCAACGATCGAAATCATCCAACATTAGTTTGACAACTAGTTACATCTTGATAAATATTTTATTTCAGATATTTCTGTTCATAGATACTCTATAGAATTTCAGAACAGTTACTTTTTTACTCAAAGTATCTGTGATCCAAATTTTAGATATAATCTACTTCATACTAGATAAGAATATAACCGGTTCTTAATTATTTATTCCAGTTTAATTAAAGATCTCTTGTCATCGACCTTTTTTGTCGTATACACTGATAAGAGTCGTAAAAATAAATTATTGCGAAGACAAGCATACAAACCAATTTACGAGAATACACAATTATTGAAACTCCTAGAGATTATTTGCAGTAAATCTGCACCTTAAATTTACTTCGCGAATTGCTTTTGTCTGCGAGAACTCAAAAACGATTTAGAAGATGTGTTTTATCAGTTTTTTCCCAAGGGTCAGACAACCTAAGCACATGAAAGTCTGGTTCCCATAATGGATATTTTGCTACAAATCTTTTCTCTTTTTTCTCTTTTAGGGTCTTCGCAGACGATATCATTTCAAATCCAGGAATCCACTATAAATACTTTTTTCTGTGTACTTTATGAATCCCCAGTAGTCCTTTTTTTGCACCGTCGTGTAGAACAATATTATCTGATTGTCCTCTAGATTGCCGTTGCGCTTCTTATTCCAAAACATTGAATTTTTTCGTAGCACAACCTTCTTAAAAAAGATGGTACCATATTATAAAATAATTTATTTAAATTGTGTATTTGCAACATTTTTATATATTTCTTTTAATAATAAGTTGAATGTTGCATCTAAAATATATTGCACGCTAATTTCCTGTTTCCTTGTACTGAATTGAAAGTATATTTTTCATGACAAAGTGCTAACTTCGTAAAGTGGTAAAACCACTTGCCTGATAGGATAACATAATACCGAGAAAAAAAGATTTTGCGCCAGTATTTATGGTATTAAAAAAAATTTCCTTCCGCTAGCACCTCGCTTTCGCGATCGATCGTCAGGTGGAACTTTAATCCCGTTGTGCGAGCACGAGAATAGTGCAATTCGTTCGGAGCATTATATAACATTACATGTCGAGAGGGAAAAGAAGAGTTTTCACGACATGCGTGACGATTTTCGTACGAATTCAAAACTCTGTTAAATTAATTATTTGATACAACACGGATAAAAATGTGAAATTTGTTGAAAAAGTTATATAATCCAGAAATTTTCTCCACACAGAAAATGGACTTTTGTACCCCCTGTGTTTTCTTGTATTTCGAAATTTAGTGACTTTTTACACAGAGGAAAAACAGGCCATTTCATACCTTTGTAATATCGAGTCAGTTGCAGAAATCAGCAATAACATTCTGTTGTAAAATATATGTCTACGTAGCAGCAATTTCAGTAATAACATTTAGCATCTTCTCGTTAACACGCTCTATTAAATTTAATTTTTCACAATCATACCATGTTTTTCACTGGTAACAACTTTTAAAGGACCTACGAACTCCCAGTTTCATCCTGAAGTCGTAAGACGAAAGTAGCCGTGAATAAGGGACCAAGATGTCCGTGAATAATACGATCAATGGCTGTAAACTACCGTCGTGCAGGATTGAAAAAAAAGTAATAAAGTGTCAGGAAGGTTACTAGCGTTAATAGTTGTCTATTAAAGTGAATCAGCGAAATTATCTTTCGGTCTATTTACCAGGCGGAAACGAGAGTTACGTCAGCGTTACATGTTTCCGAACATGTGTGCGGATGCACCAGGCCAAATATACGTAGAAGGTAGGTTGCGCATTTCCGTTCGACGGCATTTGGCCACGGAGGAACAAACGACTTCCTACAGAATGCGCTCTCGGCGACGGCAACAATGTCTGACTGGATTCGGCATGATTCTACTGCCTGATCTATCGATGATATACTTCACTTGCGTGTAGATCAATTTCGCGATACCAGTACAGAAATATGATTGACAATTTTTTATTTTTCGGCTTATGTATTTTATACTTCGAGATGGTCGATTAAAAATTTTACAACAAAATGGAATTTAATCTCATTACATTCCAGAGATTCTCATATTTTTGTGGATTTTGCGTTTGAAAATGATCTAGTCAACTACTTTCGATGATGTTCTCTAAAGCCAAAATGGCGATTTAAGTAAAAAAATACAGAAGATATGAAATTGAATGTTTCTCATATAAAAAAAGGAATAGAAATAGAAGGTTAAAAAATGTCGAATTCTGGTATCATATAACATATTTGCTTATAGACATGACAAACAACAATACAATAAGAACTTCACTGAAAAATACACATTTGAAAGTAGTTATTCCCTATCCTATCATGATATTCGATTCTAACAATTAAAAACGGATACAATATTGCCGAAAATTTATAAAACTATGGTTTCATAAAAAATTGATTTACAGCTGTATATTCATCAGTTGTTCCATTTGTTAGTCATTGTATTAAAACATTTATTCTGTAAAGCGAATATCATAACAGTGAACAACGAATTTAAAAATTTCCGTGCCTTATTTCTCAAAAAAATTCAATTCGTATTAATGATATTTTTCAAAGGTTCGCGTGATTAAAATAAAAAGGCTTATCGTTTTCTAGGGTGCGGGTCGACAACCCGACAAATCAAAACGCGGGCAGGTAAAAAAACCGACAGTCAAAAAGCCGACACATAAAAAAATAGACACATCCACAGGCATAGTCATTTTTTTTATTTGTCGGTTTTTTGACTCTGTCGGATTTTTTAATCTGCACCCGTTTTCTGCACCTTTCAAAGACTCCTGGAACAATTTCCATTGCAGTTTTAATATGAAAATCATTCATGAAGTTAAAATTTTCGGTGTTTTTTTGTTTAAATGTCGCTATTTTGATTTTAGAAAATATTTAAATGTCCTTTTGACTGCGCGGATCGAAAGAGCATACTCGAAAATAGTACGCTATGTCATCTTTCAAGTTAATATTAATCCATTTTCCTGTTCAAAATGAAACTCGAAAAACTGTGTATCTGGAACTTAATGAGTTAAGAGTTATATGTATATTTCAATTAAGATTTTTATGAACAACAACACAATTGTAAACATTTTTAAGGCAGAGGCTTGTATATGGTCTCCTCACTCGGATTTTGCTTCCTGTAGTATTGATGTATTATGAACTTAAACATAAGAGTTTGTATAAAAATAAATTAAACATTTCGGAATTCAGAATATTCAGCATGAATATTTCTTATTTCGTGAATTTTAAATAACAATTTATTAATTGACCAATTTTGAGGTGATGTATCATGAATACGAAGTTATAATTTGGAAATTCAAAACGTCGGACGGAAGTATTGAACTTCAAATTAAATAGCTTAAAACTTATGCGTCGAAAATATTTAGATTAATCTTCACGAATTTAAAGTCATATTTCAAACATTAAAAAATGGTTATATAATATGTCAGCGAAAAAAGAATTGATATTCCAGGATGATGTATTCTGAATATTTGCTGAAAATATGGAACATTAAAGTGAAACACCATATTTGTGGAAACGTATAGTAATTTTATTTAACTATTTCGCATTATTATTACATGACTGGGAGCAGAAAACACCCAGTTAATTTAATTACTTGAGAAAACTAATTTACCGAACGGTATGAGATCACTCAAAGTAATCATAAGAGTTTTAGTTTAGATAAGAGAACCTATACTAAAAATAGGAGTTCCAATAACTGAAATCCAAAAGTATAAAAGTCAAATAACTAAAAAATGAATGGATTACACCCTGCATTCCTTACACAATTTTGTAAAGTATGAAAATCATTTACCAATTCTTAAAATATTTAGAATACTATTCAGAATATAAGAATTCAATAAGAAAAGTGTGTACCTTAAAGTACACAGGATCTAAAAAAATCGATGAATGGTTTCTTTGACCAGACTTATTGTATTATATGTTTTCGTGGTCGCTGCGCATCTGAAGTCTGTTTCACTCCATAACGTAAACTCTTGACGTCAAAAAAAAAACAATCTACACTATAAAAATGCTGCTAAAAAATTCCAGTACGTGTACACTAATTCTTCACAATGTACAAAATTATATACATAATATATAGATTATGTATACCAGTAGAAAAATTAATGTCTACACTGAACAGAGTAGAGACTAGGGATAGGTGATTGTGAATTAGAAGAAGACAGGTTTTCAAAATTCAGAATGTCGTATTCAAAATACAAGTCGAACAAAAAAATTATTGATTTTAACAAAAGTTCGTACCTACTATTTTTAAGGACGCGCATTAAGAAATCGAAATCCGATTTTCTCGATAAATATCCAATATAAAGTCAAGATGACTATTATTCTGTAATTACGTATTCAACCACATCAAAGAACAAAGAAGTAGCCGTAGCAAACTTGTATTCCCGTTGGTGTGCTTAATTAGAGTGGCCCCCGTGCTTCCTATTATTCATAAATTATGTTTAAAAATGTATAAAGAAAAATGTTATATGTATATCCCAACTTTTAGAGTGGCAACGATTTTTTGTAGTTATACGAAGATCTAAATATTGCTTCCCTTCCATGCTAGTTTGACGTGGTAGTTTTTAGTAACTAACATTCGTCTATACCACTATAAAATTTTGTTAAAATTAAAGAATTCTTTTTAAATTCGACCTCCATATTTTATAAATCTTTCTTCGAATTCATATTCAGTGAACTGAAAATCTCTAGATACCAAGATAGTGGTAAATCCGTCTATATTTATCAAGTACGGTCGGTCGCATAAAATCTGCCTTATTTTTGAGGTTAAAAAAATTGTGACACAAATTTGTAAAACGGATTTCAGGCGATTTATAGAAAACATTTTATTTAACTACCCATTACAGAACTTTTCGGCACTTGGAATATTAATAATAGCATAATGTTGTAATAAACAAAAATGAGTGAAGAGTGTTAAATAAACAAGCCTCTGCATATTAAACCCTGCATTTTTACATTTATAGTTTTTTTTTATTTATAAACAATAAAAACATTTTATTTATTAAAAAGCAACAAATCGAGAAGTTATATTTAATATCTTACTTAATTGATATTTCATCTATAAGGTACAAATATTTAATCCCCTAATGAAAATTTTGCATGTTTTAAATGTAGAAAGCCTATTCTTTTTTCAATTTCTGAGAACGATGTCATGTACATCAACTTGAAGAGGCTGCAGCAAGTGATGCAGGTCCACTACTGAGTTAGAGGAGAACACCTAGAAAAGAGAAATACTGCGGTGCGCAAGATATCGAACTTAGCTGCCTGCTGCGATCACTCTCGAAAGTCGATACTTCAACGAAGAAAAAGGTACTGGCGACAGGCCAGATCTCTTTGTGTTTTTCGTGATAGGCGTTTATGAAAATTGCAACGTACTTCATTTATTGGGTTTAAATATACATATTCCAAATACATTCACAGTATATTTCAAATCCAAAAGCTATTATTATAAGCATACTGAATTATATTGTCTAAGATTAGAAGTTTAACATCCGCCCATTAAAAGTCGACGTTAGAGTGAAAACGTTTCATATTATTATTACGTTGATTTTTTAATAGTCCTGTATTTAAAGATAAAAGGACTATGATAGACTACCAGACGTCGACTATAAGGCACTAGACCTATTTGATATAAAAGGATTCCAAATATACGAGAAGTTTTTTTCCTCTTGTGAAATACGAGACTTCCCAACAATAGCAAAAATAATACATAATATACTTTTAATATAAATAATTTATAAATACATTTAAAGAAATAATAATATTAAGTAATGTAACATCAAACCCTGCTTTCTCCCACTTATTAGACTAGTGATATTTCTCTAAAAGTTGTATATATGTTAACTGCTCTGCTTTCATTTTATGCTACATTCACCTATTTCTTTCTTGATCTTCGCAAGCATAATTGAAAATGTCTGCATGAAGAGAAATTGTGCACTGTAGAATACACGTTTGATTATACAGAAACGTTCTTTTCCTACCGCACGACGAGATGACATCATAATAGAATAAAATCTCCCTTTGACATCTACCGAACGAAAAGTATTCCATTATTGCAAATGCAGTTTGACGAAACAGATGTGAGTATATAAATTGTTAGGTATTGTACTATACAATTTATTTATGCATTGAATTTTTAAATTGAAACTCTCTTTTTTTATGCCTTACTAAAACGATAATTAACCGTTTTTTTTAGATTCCGCAGACACGTCAAATAGTTTCTGGAAGAATCAGCTTTTGTATTTTTTTCGGTCTCTTTGTCGCATTCCTTATTTAACATGGTAAGTTTCCAAGAATAGAAAATCTTTTACAGCAGAATTAATCGTTTGCGGCATGGCGGCGCCTGGTTGCTGCAACAAATCAACAAAGAAACTACCGGAAACTTTGTGTTTCACGTAGTTTCTTTGCGAGAAATTTCTGGACTTCCGTTAATACCGTTTCTTACGTAAAGTTATCCAGTAAATCCTACTCTGCAAACGCAAGATCTATTCCTTATATATATTTTTAATATAAAAAAAACTGTTTTGAAAAGTACTTCATTACTTTGTAATATTTTCAGGCATATGAAATATATCTGAGTAATTTAATGTTTTAAATATTCATGTATTTTAAAAATATTTAATAAAAAATGTTGACTAAAAATTTCTCAAGTTTTTAATATAATAATACAATAAATTTTAGTCAATTAGAATTTTAAAGTCCTCATTACAAGAGATTATAATTATTTGAGAGAATGAAATGCCATTCCATGGACTAAATTCTCATTCCAATAATAAAATTTATTAAATCGTATCAACTGTTTCCTTGGTTTCACTATCACGATTTAATAGCTCCGATTCTATCATTTATATGACAGTACTTTGTGCGACGATGCTTAGTGACCGTAATAACTAGCCTACGCAATGGAATTCTACAGTAATATTGTTAAAAAATAAAGCTCATACAGAATTATAATATTCATTAAGTTTTCATAGTTTTTCTCCTTTTAAATTATCTTTCGAATGATTGTTTTCAAGAGGGGCGTACACAACACGCTAAGTTCTGTCGTCGTTGTTATTCTTGAGCAATCAAAACGCGTTTTTTAAGCAATGCAATGTTAATTACAAAGCAAGTGCAGCACTTGACTTCGTCGTCCCACGTAAGTCTGAGGGTTGCAGAAAGCAGTGCGGGATTCGATAGGTCAGGTCAGACTAAGGTCGATCCAAGAAGACTCGCCGTCTCAAGTAACCTCACGATGCCCCTCGTAGTATTCTCGCGTCAGAATGTACCTTGAGGATTGTCGAGAATCCCTACTACGTCGAAAGGGCAAGTTTCCCACTATTCTCAACAATGTACGAAGAGTCACGAACTCCCTGTTTTTCGCATATAATTTCGATTTCACAGGATATTAGGCTTCAGGTATTTTTTAATTGCATCAAAGTGATATGTAATTGAATCTCAGATATCTCAGGAATACGTGAAGTTCATTTATCTTAAGATAGAATCGTAATTTATGAACATTTGCATTACTGCAATTTAAAAACATTAGGAGAGTTCCTGTCCAAGTTCTGTAAATAGTTCAACAAACGCGCACCATATTTTCAATAGAAGAAAAACATATCATATCCAATTTTGTTGACCTTCTCCATTCTGTTTGTGTGAAGATACATCATGATAAAGTCTCCTTTTTATTTTCAATCCTATATTGGAATATAAGTTATCCTTTTCGAGCAAAACGCCATTCCATGTCGCGCTAACAGATCCGTTTGAATAATGACAAGTACTGGACATAAATTGCAGGCCGTCCTTAAATTGCGACGTGTTTACATTTCTCTAGGACGCAAGAAACAGTAGGAATCCACGTCAAGTTTTATTGCTGTGCAGTAGATTCCCAGTTGTAGAGACAATATTCACAATGTAAAAAAGCAACGCGAACCGTCAACAAATTACTGTCGTTTGAGTACCATTGATATGGTCTAACTGTAGATTCGAATCCAGGTTTTGAGAATTAGCTCACATATGATAGTACCAATGGATCGATGTTTTTTAGGGTATCCAAGCAGAGTTTACAAAAATCGACATGGTCCAAGGATTTCAAGTAGTAACGGTGCATGGACCCCATGAATATCGACACATAACCCACTGCCGTCAATCTTGGATACATGTAAATAAACTGGTTTTAGGAAGTAGACTGACGGCTCATGTTTACTACCACGGTTTACATTTTTCAGCAAAGTTAGGAAAGAAAAAGTACCCACTCTCCATTACTCCGCGTGCGTTTCATGAAACTTCTCGTTTCTCGTATGTTTGAGTTTCTAAGCTCACAAAATAAACGTTCCTCTCTACACTATTACCGTATGCAGTCACGTTTCTAGGCGATATTTTGCATTCCGGCGCCAGAACGAGGGATGCGCCACATTACATGGCAAGTGCTTGGGACTCAGAGTCGCCATGAGACGAGCTTCTTCTATCGACAAGGCCGTCTCATTCCGATTTATTAAGTCGGCGAGGAGTAAATGAGTCTGGTGCCTTTTGTGTCCCCGCGACATGTGGAAGGTCCCGGGTATTAGAAATTCGAGAGGAAATATGCGCGCCAATGCGACTGACAATGAGCCTCCTTTATTGGCTGTCACTCAATACTTCCCTTTGTGCTCGTCGTGTCTTCCTATTTCAAGCTCGAGGAAAGTCCATACAAGCATTATCCGTGTAAGGTCCATCATTTCCAGGTTCAAAATAACGTTATTGCATTAATTTTTTGTTACCCAGGTAGAAATTTCCGTAGCTCACCGGAGTTAACCACCATTGTCGGAGAGGAATCAGTACTGTCTGCACCGCTGGTAAAGTACTAGCGCAGTACTGATTTATAGTACTGACTTTCAGAGGAATCAGTGCTCCCTGCACCACTGGAAAAGTACTGAACCAGTACTAACAATCAGTACTGACATGCGGAGTCGAGACAGTACCGACTTCCATACTGCATCAGTACTGACCATGTACTGCCAATCATTAGTCGTGATCATGAGTTAATAAGTACCGACTTCCGTACCACATCAGTACTGACATTCAGAGTCGAGTCAGTATTGACTTCGGTACTATATCAGTATTGGCCCGGGACTAAAAATCAATGGTAATGTCCGAAACGAAATTAATATTAATATAAATTCTATTCGATATAATCTGTAGTCAAATTACTTTCAAAATATATTTTTTTCGAGTAATAAATACATTTCCATTACCAATTTGGTACTGGCAAGCATTACGGACCAGTACTAATTCAGTACTGATTTCCAGTACTGTAGGTCAGTACTGCTCCGGTACTGCTCTCAGGCAGTCAGTACTGGCGAGTGTTACCAGTCATGGTTGGGCCATTACTGATTGGGTACTGACGGTCAGTACTGAACTCCGGCAGTCAGTATACTGAGTCAGTACTCTGACAGTGGTCAATTTCTATCTGGGTATATGGTTCTGATTAGTGAACATTACTGACAGGGTTCATATACTGATGCTGGAATCAGCCAATTTGGAATAATCTTCAGAAGAGTTAGTTCACTTATATTTACAACTTAAAACAGATGCAAAATATAAGATAATCCTATTAATATGATTCATTGTTGTAAATGTATAGACAATCCTTAAATCCTTTAGAAGATGTAGCATCTGCAACGTAGTACTCCGTGAAGTGACGTATTCTAATAGATTTTGGACGATGGATGATGTTTACGATAATTTACATTTTGGATGACGTTCGTGATAATTGCCATACCTAGCAGAGTGAAATGTTTTGACGGGTTTGACATCATGGAAAATATCTCGGAAAGAAAATCGGCAGATCCTGCATTAAAAGTAACGGATTCCGATGATGAATGAGTATCATCTGTCTCGGCAGATATACATTTTTTTTAAGATGGTGAAGTTTTGGTGTATTGAAAGGAAATTGGGCATGAAACATGTACTTTGCAGATACATATGAAAGATCCATTAAAAAGTATTCAATCTAATCTTTTAACACTCCAATTCTCCCAAGGAATGAAGTTTCCGAAAGTCTCAAGTATTTTGAAGTAAACGTGTCCAAAAGATACTGCAGGTGAAGCAATAAGATGATTACAGGGCTAGCTTTAAATTACTCGGATGAAGCTGCACCTGCTTATTTGCAATGTCTACTATGTAATATTTTTGTAGAGAAATGTCATGTACATTATATTTAAAAAACTTCTTTATTTAGTTTTTTTTTTTCATGAGGTGATTTTAGAAATAGTTATAATTCATAAAAGCTTTGATCGATTGTACACCATCCAACTTAACTTCACCCAGCCAATTTGAAGTATAACACAAAGCATACTCTATTTTCAACATTTTTTCGTTGTCATGATTGTTAACAAATTGTTTCCCGCATATTTCTATTTTACGTGCAACGTTCGCGTTACGAGTTTTCCTGCGCTATGTTGTTTATTTACGAAAAGTTACTCCTTCGTTGAACACTCTCTACTCTACATATTTCCTATAGATCGAAAATTCGATAAAAGCTTGAAATTCTTGTCGAATCATGCACGATTATGATGGAAGGTTATGAAATGTCATATTTTCTTGCAGGGGTAATGCAATAAAGGGAAAGACCTTACTTCATTCATACTGGTTAAATCAAGTTAAATTATCAGTGATGATTTGGTACTTTGTATAATGTTCCTTATTTGACTGTAGTCTACATTCGGAAGTAAATAATGACTACGTCAGAAACAGGAAAACAGTTTTAGATGCAGATTAAACATTAATGAATAAAAAGTACTATTGGACTTATTTATTTTGATTTAGTGTACAAATGTACATATAATTTAATTTATAGTGGAAATTTATTTACAAAGAAACTTAAAAAATAGAAATACGTTAATTTCAAAATTTAATATTATGATAATATAAATATAAATATATACAGGGTGAAGTGTTTTCAAATATGAACGAAATAGACTAGTTAGTATTGGATTTTCGCTTCACCCTCACAAAAGGTTGATGCGCGCATTGGATGGCAAATCACGTCTTGTCTTTAGTCTTGTTCATAAGTTTAGCTCAAACGAAGTTTATCAAAGTATTTACTTCACTTTGATCACTTGAGATGAAACTTGTGAATGCCTTTACTGTTTAGATTTTCGATTATATTTGAGTTTACTTGTCATTAACTATCAACTTTTTGACTTAGGTTATTAGGTATCATATATGTAAATTAATTCTAATGTACATTTTGTCAAAATATATTATAACCTGTAAAAATGAATAATTAAGTAATCTGTAAGAATGAAATATTAATGGATTTTATCGAGGTAAAGATGAAATTACGGATTATTGAAAACTGTCAATTATTTGTAAAGAACTTCTCATAAAATCCTCGTTGAAAACGATTTTATTTATTATGAAAATAAAGGACATAAAAAAAAGGGATTGTCAGAAATCCTAAAAATGATATCACAAATTTTAGTAGACAAAATACTACGAGGATAATTTCGTACATGTTAAATGATTAATTGGACAAAAACTATTTGGAACGTTATGTTAATGAAAAGAATAATTGAAAGTCACGACAATGACGCCAATTGTAGTACTGACATTCTTTCAAATGCAAGAACTAACTGGTCACGGTGCTTAATTAATCATTCTTTTAGTAGGTTCTATTTTTAATTTTTCTTAAAATCAATTTTGAAAATAATTTCCTGTCTAAAAATATATGAATATTTCAATTATTATATCGTATTTATAACATGTAATAAAGATTATCTTTGTAGAAAATAATAACAGGGGTTTATTTATTTTTAGTTATTTTTAACATTTTTCTCATTAACTAGAAACTAATCAATATCAATTTAATGATGATATTTTCACTGCATTTTTATCGATATTGAGAAAGAAAGTTACATAATATTTATATTCATTTACAATAATATTTTTCGGAGTTTCAGTAAAACGATACTTTTATTGGCGTTTTCATGAACCAGTTGAAAATATCTTATTAATGTTAGAAAATGGATTACATTTCCAACGTACATAATAAAGGAAACGCAGAAAGCCCTTTTCGATATAAATAACAAAATACTTTCGTAAAATGTAATTATTTGTTGTTGCGTTATAGAGAATAAATATACTTACAAGATAATTTATTAAAGTATATTTTAAATAATAATAGAGAAATTTGAAAACTTCTATCAGGACATCCTATTATTTTCAGCGTAAGGTTCAAAAATAGACCTGCAATTACGTTAATATATGATATATTAATTTGAACATTTGTTCCTGTTCCTTTTAGGATTTGTCTTTGCAAAGAATAGAAACAGAATATTATATATGGACCCTATGAACCACCCTCAAAATTCATATCATAATATTAGAATTTCGTATAACATTTCTATCAGAATGGCGATCTCTTTATCTCATCTTTTATGATGAGCTATAGTAATATAAAAATATCATTTAAAAACTAGGGTTTAAAATGTTTTGAATATTAACGCGTTACTAAACGTTAGCATCTAAAAGGATAATAAAATGTTTGATTTTTGACGGTTTCGAGTATTGGATCAGGTAATCATAGAATCGCAAATATCTGTGATTAACCCAAATCCGAGAACATAATTGATTAAAGTTTATAGTGGAATTTTGGAACGATGAAACAGATTTAACTCTCCAATAATACATGAGAAGATAAATATTCGAAACACACATTGCGCGCATTACAAACAATAGTCGACCAAATTTTCATATTTATTAAACGGAAAATATCTAGATAATAATCTTCTAATTACAACATGAAGATAATATGGCTGTGATAACTCATCAGTTCATTATTTACGTGTGCAATTTTTCCAGGATATTATTTTTAATGCAATAAGAATTACATTTTTGTAAAAACTCGTGACTTAAGAATCTGATTTGATGTATTCCAAGTTAAATTTAGATAGGCTACCAGCTTTGCAACTTGATATGATTAAATAGTCAATTACGTAAAACTGAATGCAGGTTGAACGTACCGAAACGACCTCAGGATGTTACTAATAGACTGTTATTGGAACGAAGCGTGGAATGTTTATCACAAACCCCCAGGAAGAATTTATTACTGACATACAATAATAATAACACAATGAATTAAAATTTTATTAGATTTAAGTTATAAATCATTTCTATTTAAATATGAGATTTTTTAACTCACATAAACTAATATTTCATGCTTTTGAAACGATTTATTTCAGTAAGGCAGAAAAACAGATGGAATGTATCGATTTGCGCAGGAGCGTGACGATACGAAAATCAGAGTGGTAAATGTATTATTTCGAAATGTTCACCTTTAGTAATATTATTCTACGAGAAAACGTTATTTTAATGTAACATTTTATATTTATAATTGTTAAAATATTTCTATAGTTTCTTGTAGTTCTTCTTTTTGTATTGAATACAGAAAATAAAAGAAATATTACATTAAGGTTTGAGATATATTATTTAAACTTGGATAACATTTATTTAAAATGCATTATATTCAAAGTGTATATAATTGCATATAAATTCAATGTGATTCTATAGCAGTATGAAAATGAATATTATTCTCTAAAACTGTGGATAAATAAATTTAATTTTGAATTAATCTACAAACACATTTATATATAGTTCCATATATCAAGAGAAATAGAACAAATTGTATTACGTTGTTGATAATTTTGTAGCAAACCAGGCAGTGATCAATTATGCCGGTTTTACATGTATTCGTAAATTTAAATGATGTACATTATTTTTAATATACATTTGCTCTTATATATATTTTCGTACTTCCAAATATACTTCGTATTAAAATAATTCATATTAGATGTTTGCTTGGGATTACGGTTCAAATACATGAAAATAAATAACAACATATAATGTTTAGATCGAGCTTCGATATAAGCTACTTAATAATTAAAATTAACTAATTGAGAGACCAAAAAATGTGATAATTACCGTCTCTGAAACGATGATCTATGGAAATGGTATATGACTAATATGTTTAATATTTAATATAATACTTCGTATTAAATTATCCCTATTATTTCACTTAATTTGTTACAATGTTACTGGAATGTTTATTTCATACAATTAAAATTAAAATAATGCAATTTATAAACAGTGTGAAAAATTATTGTTATATAACTATTAATGGTATTTAAATGTTTTTTAATTCATCCTAGTATATCATTTTTGAAATTAAAATAGATAATGTCTATTTAGGAATGTAATATGTTTAATTAAGGATTATACATAAAGACAACATTCTAAGAATTAATTAAAATTAACTATGCATTCTTGATTAAAAGCCAATGTTGTTAAAAATCATTTTCGAGAAAATTTGAATTTGTTTTAAAGGAAATATTATTAACTAGGTCAAGAATCCAATTTTGTTATTATTTATAGTATAAGTCATTTATCTCGATTTATTTTAGTAATTTGAAGTTTCATGAATCATTCGGTATTATTATTGAGTGTAATATATAAATAAAATAGCTTTATTTAAGTATATATGTATCATGAATATTCATGTTTATACTTAATAGTAGTCACTTAAAAAATTATGAATTTATTTAGTAGCATTAATGTTATACATGAATATGAATTTAGTACTAAAATTCCTATTTTAACATTCCTTTTATAACTTTGTATTTAAATATACAAAGCCATACTTAAATTAAGACAAAAAAGGCGACTGAAATGTTGAATTAAAAATCGAAATATTTATCTAAAATCTAAAGTATTGTGCTAGTTATCACTAAACCTAACGGACATAAAATCACAACTGTAAATTTCTATCAGTGTAAAATTATTTGTTGGGGATTCCAATTTGTAACTAGTTATTCATTTTCAATCTTAGCACATATTAATACCGTATTTAAGTATCGCTATACAACATTTTTAAGGTTTTTATGCTACTTAATTGGTAGGAAACAAAACCATTTTCAATCGAAGATCTTTAAATCAAACTGTTAATAATAACTTTTTTGAAGCAGTAGACGTATAATATTTTTTTCCGCCCGGAATTGCGGGCGGAAAGTGACCGATTGCCGCCCGGTCTGATAAAGAAGAGCGTCACTGGGCGAAAACAAAATTTTTTCTCTCGCTTACAATCTGTTGACAGTCTTTTATCGAGAACAATCTATCACGCTGTGAAGATCATCGAATGTGCTTGACAGCCTTGGATACTTTACACGCCCTAAAGGTGAGTTGAAAAACTCCATTTTACGCCCTTGATACAAAAATAAGTATTTTCACTCAAATCTGGTGTCGGCGCCCATTAGATATGTTTTTCATTGCTCCCTACAAATAATAATATTGCACACGAAACAAAACTGGAGTAAAAATAGGACGACGTACCATTTGGAAGTGCCCAGTTACGTTATTACCTAACTTCAAACTAAAAAAATCCCCATACTTTAAGAGACTATACGACTGCAGTATTGTCAAAAAATTGAAATATTATTTTAACAATTAAAACGCGTTTGAATGTTTTAAAAAGTCTACGTATATTTCTGGCTGGTAATTTATAGAATCAAAAAAACTTCTACGACTAAAAATTAACGGGTTTTTGCGCCGGATCCTTGAAAATAATAATATCTGCAGCCAAATGTTGTACAGCTGTCATAATGTATTTAAATAATTTTTTGTAATTATCTTCAATTAGGCTTTCTTCGTTTTGTCGGTCATTCATTTCGGAAGGATAGTAAAATAAAAATCCGATCTTAAGTAAATATCGACCTCTTGTGGGTCTTCTTCAGGACTGACCCAAACATCGTATTTTTTTATTTAAAATTTAATTGAAAATATTTTCGTTGCGGTCGAATTTATTATTGTAGTAATGAATAATTAGTATTAAAAACTGAAATTTTCATTCATCTTTTCATTGTGCTAAACAAAATATTCCTGAAATATGCTTATTTTTGTACTCTGCAGTGGTAAGATACCTTGAATATCAAGAGAGCTATGAATATATGTATATTACAATCCAGGTACAATGATGTTCAGAATTAACAAAAAAATAATATTAAAAATATCAATTTATAGGACTAATGGACAAATAAACTAGAAACTTATAAATTCGACATTTTCAGTTTACTTGTATACAAATCTAATTTCCCACACATTTTTTTCACATATGTGACTGAATTCTGAACCAACAAAACGAATATATTATAAAGTTGTACAAGCTAAACATCACTATTCAACATTTCATGATATACTAATTCTATTCTTCCAGTATATTCCAGACTGCTTCCTTATCATCGTCAATGTAAGCAAATTTTCTATTTTCATGTCTGAAAGCTAAGAAAGTAATAAGGGCAGCTTGAGTGTGACTAATGCGATGCATCCTAAACGTATTAAATACAGGGTGCACTACGCAAGAACGAGAATATTAATCGATGTAGAATAGGAGAGAAATACAGAGGGAAATCCAGAGAAAGGGAAAAACAAGCATAGAAAGTTGGATTCGTATTAAATATGAATAACGAATACCGTAAGGGAATCAGAGTGGATATACCGGAGAATTTAAGCGGAAGCTATGTTTTAGCAAACCACAGAAGAAAAATAATGAGAAGAAAATCAACAAAAGCCAGTAGATGAACGAACCCATAAAAGACAGCGACAACCACAACCGAAATTAAAAACTTGTCAAAAAGGAGTCGGTTAAAAGTAAGCACGAGCACATCCGCCGAATCAGGGTCAATTATAATGGAAAAAATGCAACGATGCAAAGTAAAAAGTTAGGGAAACGGAAGAAAGAAAAAAGACATCGCCACTTTCTGGAACAACATTGAAAAATAGAAAAGTAAGGAAGACGCCGAAACTGATATGAAAAGTAAGAAACTTTCCTTTCGTTCGCTGGGATATAAAAGTAGAAGACATATTTTTGAAAATGTCAAGGAAAATTATAAATTAAAATGCGGGAGAAATTCGACCCGAACGAGAAGACTCCAAGAGAGATAACGAAGCGGAATGGAAAGGTGCCAGATAAGAGAAGAAATTGGAGACAAAAGGGAGGAAGACTTTCAAAATGGGGGTCAAAAGAGAAAAGTACTTAGCGTTAATGAAAGTTACAAAGGGTATAAAATAAAGTAAGACATTTATACGACTTTCTCGATGGGTTGCGTTTAACATTTAGTCGTCTCAAATAGAATCGTTAACGATGCAGAATTCCAATATCAGGAATTAAAATAACCTCTCGGATAAGAGAAGTTACAAATAATTCATGGGTTAAAAGACATCGATCAGGAGCGTGGCTGTGGATAATCGGGAAATTAGCGAACAATAGATTAAGAATCGAGAGCAGGAATAAAACAATGGAATATGGAAAAGCACGTTACGACAGCGAAACAAACGACGATTCCTCGGAGAAAAAGGAGGTGGTATCTCGAAAGCGTTATCTGCCACAGTTATCGGGTTTATTGCAAGCTCGGTTCAGCATAGTTAAGGAGGAGACGAAGAGCGAGAAGCGCGAAAATTCGACGAAAATACACGGGAGATGGGAGATCTAGGGGCAGGTAACTATATATCTATTGATCGTTCATTCATGCCGCCCTTTCACCTCCCCTCTGCTCCGGCGCGCGACCTACACAGCGAACGCCCAGAGAAGCTTTTCAGTCCCCCTGTCCCTGTTCGTTCTCTCTGTCTCTCTCTCTTTCGCATTTCCTTGAGCTTCTTCCGCTTTCTTTGCTTCGTTATGTCGACATTCTAACCCAGAGAGGAATCAGTCCTGCCAACTGAAATCCACCCCTCGTAGGCTCGCTGCTCGTTACACGTGGCGTTCACAGACACAGAATATCAAACCCGTCGCTTCAGACCTACCCCCTTCCCCATCCCTGCCGACCCTACAACAGCGAGTACCCCTACGCCCCCCCCCCCCCCCCCCCGCAGTGTACCTCTGCGCGAAGCACTTCGGACGAGCAGCGGCCACGAACCACGCGCATCTGCCCCCGACGGCGGTGGCGGCGGCGCACGGGTGCGATGAGCTTCGAGTTCACCTGCACTCTTTCTCCAGACGGATGTAATCTCAAAAATGTCTTTGAACTTGTATTTTACTCGGAAACCTCGACATTACTCCAACGAATGTCGTAACCGGATATTCCAAACTCAGACAAACGCGTCAGATTTAACCAACACTTTCTGGGATTATCTGACTCTGTTTGTCATTATTTGCGGCTAGAGTGACAAATATTTGACTAAGGCTTGCGTATATTTGAACTAGTTATAATTTCGATTTTGGGTTGGCTCCCTCCATTTTATATGGTTTTCTGTCTCAAGTTCCCTGGACCGGGTGCACCTCAAAAACCCGACAAATCATAAAACAGAACCTTCAAAATCTCGACATTCAAAAAGCAGACATTAAAAAAAACAGACATTCCAAAAAACAGATATTCTAAAACCGTACATTTCAAAAAGAAATATTCAAAAAACCAGACATTTTAAAACGCAGACATATTTTGTAAATCTGTTTTTTGAATGTTTGTGTGTGATGACTGTTTTTTTAAATGTCGGGATTTTGAAGTGTCTGTTTTGTGATTTGTTTGGTTTTTGAGGTGCACCCCCTGGAGCATGTACACTGCAGACTTTTACTGAAATTTTAACTACTGTTGAATGCGATACGATAATAAACTGTCATGTGTAATTTAAATAATATTTTATTCATTTTTGTTATTGTCAACAGCCTAAAACTTATGTTGAACATTTCCTAACGTATGGCAATCTTTCCTATTTTAGGGCATTATCCTTCAATAACATTTCTTTCAAAACTCATATCCAATGCCAGAAGAGATTAAAAAGTCCAATATAGCGCATACAGATGTGGACGTCTTGAAGAGCTATGTCCTAGGATGAAGCGTACATGTGGACGTCCTAATGCAGATGTGCTAACAATTTCATGGCAAACTAAAGCAAGATATGGTACTTTATATCTTGTCTATAACCTACAAAATGAGATAGCTGTCAAGACCTAACTCTATTTTTCTGAAGGATTTATATACGCAGAGTCCAAATCTATTTGCAGAATTTCTGTATCGTGTCAAAATATACGATATCCTAACCTACGTAAATCTAACCGTATTTTTCCAGTTCTTAGATTACATAAGCATGGCAAGTTAAATTGTTCTAAAAATGTATTCAGGATCTTCAAATACTAATCTTCCTCTTTCAAGTATCGTTGTGTTTGCTCAAATATAATTTTTCACTGGGAATGGACATTTTTAAGTTCCTAACTTTTTCCAGTATCATCCGTCACAATTTTTACTTCATGGAATGAAAACTAGAAACATTTCTACGGAAAGATTCATGCACAAACAATTATTAAGATTTTCGATAATTCCAGATGGATTTTGTTTCTCAACCTCAACATCATTTTAAAGAGGAAGGTCACTTGGGATCCCAAGAGTACTTTTGGTGCACAAAAAGCCTACTATACATATGTAATCTCAAAAATAGGCGAAAACTGTTTTTTTTTTCATTTTTAGGAGATGGTACCATAACACCCTAAAATTATGTAGCATTTATGCGATATGATTTGAATTCAGCGCATCGAAAAGTCTGATCTGCTGTCTGGACAAAAATTTGAATTTTATTGGCCTATGTAATTGTAAATGCTTGAAAACTGCATTAGTTTTTTTACGTTATATAAGAAATTTTGCTATTGTGTTATAATTCAGCACCAACAATTTTGGACAAAGCGTCTTTCAGCGTTTGCACTGTAGGCGGCTTGATTGCAGGAAAGCTTTCTCCTGAGTACAGAATCAAGAGCAAACTAAATTCGAATGTACAAGAAGCTTAGATAGATGTCAACCTTAGTAACATACTTTCCATATCTAACTCTTTTAAGTGATCTCATTTTTCTCATCAAGTGACATAAAAAATAAAAGGAGAATTATTTATACTTTCTTAAAAATGATTTTTTTTTAATTTAGAAAAAATGGATATATTAATTTTAAATATTTTTATCATCCTATTTTCATCGCGGGGTAGTCAATTCTTTTTTTTTATTTTTCAAGTAATTGAACAGTTTTGCATTTTAATTTTAACGAGATATTTGTAAATCTAAATAATAAATTATCTTTCACCATTATTTTCTTTATTTGTTGATAATGACAAATAAAACAGAAAAAATATACCACTTTAAGACAAGATAAATGCTGAAACCATATGAAGTGAACATTTTTACATTCAATTTTCCTGCGACTTTGTCCTGATTCAGAAGAAATTTAATGATTAAAGATTTATCGAATTTCTGTAACGAATCTTACCTCAGAGTTTCAAAACTCTAATTGACGAAATAAGATGCCAAACCTATAATTATTGTTATTTATTTTCTGCTAAAAAGTTTAAAATTAAATAAAGAATATGTAAAATTCTGTACATCTGCGAAGCATGAATTTTTATGCTCATGTTCCGTAGTTTGAATGTACCATTTTCAATTTGAAAAATCTAAGGTCAGATTTGTAATCACTGATAAAGAAAATCTCCCGAGTTTCGAGTTTTATCTCGATTAAGTCATTTTTTACATTTCCATCGTCCATATTAATTCCACTATTTTGAATTTTGATATTCTGCGATCAGTTCTAGAATCGATACTCTTTACGACCATCGACTGCCCAATTTTACCTTAAGGAGGTTCACCAGGTACCTATCGAGTCAAATATGGAACGGACGCCAATATGACTTCGGTGGTATGCTTCCTAAGACGTTGCCGTCCGTCAACATAACCAAAAATGACCCTTTTAGCTATTTGTTTATTTTATTTCTCGCCTCTAAAGGTAGGAAGAGACGTTTTTCTTTCTGCAAATAAAATCTCACAAATTTTTTTATCAGTAGTATAAATTTTACGAAAAACTCAATGTTAATTCAATACGAATTTCATGAATATATACATTTTCCCATAAAACTCAATGTTAAAGAATCGTGAACATTTTTATTAATTTCTCTGCTCTGAAGGTACCTAGGGGCTTGAAACTTTGCAGGCATTAATTTCTTCTACTATAATTTTTTCGTTAAATTCTCAATGTTAATTCTTTGACCTGGCGAACCTCCTTAATGAAGTAAATTCTTACATTTGCATCGGCCATCTTGTATCTGCGATTTTGCGAAGTAACTTCTAGATTTTTATTATCAATCTTGGAATGGGCATTAAGAATTTTCAAAATCCGAGGCCAAATTCGTAACAAATTTAAGCTATTTTTCGAGTAAAAAAGAAGATATTTTTCAAAGGGTTTCAAAGGAAGTAAGTTCACAAGTGTAAATATTATTTAATAACAGTATGAAGCATTTATATTTATTATCATATAACCATAAGTAATTCCCCTAAGCTTAGAACCGATGTTTACCTGTTTCAAAAGTCATAGTCAAAATGTACGAAATATTATGTTTGCAAATCAAAATGTATAAATCATTTCAAAAGTTACATGGTAAAATTTTCAAAAGAACGCACTTGGAGCGCAGTAAAACATTCCATTCTCATGAATTTGAAATTATCTGCATTCCTTTATTGATACGTGATATTCGGTTAATAATTAGCTATTGAAAAACGTATAATTTTGAGTAAAACTCTATGTAGTAGCATTTTTTTCGAGCTTCATTAACCGGAAAGCATTGTACAATTTAAAAACATTCTGAAAATGTCGAAAAATTGTTGCATACATGACATTGGCTGGTTTAATTTAAAGAACGTAGCTATTTTCAAAATATGTGTGAATTACGTGTTTATAATGAACCTTCATTTACATCTTGTACGTCAATGAAAATTGGTTATTGGTGTTTTGACGTACGTATGATTGATGTATAATCATTTGCGTTAATTTAATATGTGTTGTACGATCCTATACTCAATGTTTCCATAGACGTGAACTTTCATCCAAATTACCGAGTTTAGTTGATCACAGAATGACGTAAATGTTATATTATTCCGTACGTCTGCTTTTTGTGCTAGTTAGTAACGAAAAATGTCTTATTTTCGAAAAGTAAGAATTGATAAGATATCTTAGAATCTGGTCAGTTTTTAAATCAACAAATAATAACTGATTTGGCGCTATTTCTTTGTTTTTAATTGAGAGATTATATATAATCAATGAAGGATGTAAAAAAATTATCTTTCGTGAAGAAGGCATAATAGTTTATCGAAATGAATATATTTTCTTTTGTAAATCTGAAAAAAAAGAAAAAAATGGATCTTCCGCATTTGTACATTAATCCTTCTAAACATTTTTAATTGTTCGTGTTCAATTATACATTTACTTTATCGAAATTTCTAGTAGTATTTAGATTATACGTTTACAGTGAAAAGTGGATGGGAAGCAAAGAGTAATAGACATCCAGATGTTAACCTTTAATGTAATCTTATTTGTAGTCACTATTTGATATATTAATGGCAGTGATACACCCATGTTATAAATTTATTCTAAACATCATTATAGTAAGGTACAATATCTATGATAGTAATGAGAACTATCTGGAGATCTATATCCATATTCTAAACATGCAAATTGTAATTGTTAGCATCGATATGTCACCAGATAATTCATTCTTCTAAATCATTGAATACTTAAGAGCATTTCCGACAAATCATGAGGCATGTGCACATGATCCAAATTTTTGAAAAATTACTTCTAAAATGTTTGTTTCTGAAATTTTTACCAATGAAACCAAATTTGATATCATATGGATCGCAATAATTTGATGTAGATGTGGTCATATATCAAGAGAAATCTGAACTACAATTAACCCTATTTTGGCAGTTAGTTATATTCGAGTGTAAACTTTTAACTATGTTCAAACGGTTTAAAGTTTACTATTTCCTAGATTCCAAATTTATATTGTGGATAACAATTTAATAGTTTTAATACTTGAATGTTTTCTATCATGGTATCTGACTAGTAAATAATAGTAATTTTATATAAATCTTAGTAGGCTTCAAATTCTTAATTCATCGTCAAAGTGAACAAGATAAATCTTTTTAAAAATCTGTTTAAAAATCTACTAAACGTTTTGATGGTGTTTAATGAAATTTTAATGTTTAAAAGAGATTGTATTAAAATCTTTAATAACAGAATTAGTCTTAAATCAAATCGTATTTCTATAAATCTGGACAAATTCTTCACATCTGAAATATGACTCCCTTTGTAATACATCCGACCTAGTAAGATGCTGTACAAGCATAAGATCTTGCATATTACATATACAAAATTTAGTCCAGTGAATTTATGATTATTTTACATATTTACTAAGAGACGCACAAATGCTGTATTGTTCAGTAGTAGCAACATTAATCAAAGTTATATTCACGTTAATCAATTAAATCGGATACTGTTCAATATATCTTGCAGCCCCTCGTCAATTTCATAAGCGGATACATCTATACATTTCACAAACGATGGGAGTTTCGTCGGTAAAGCTCAGACTGTATAACTTCGTGGGGTCTGCGTACTTCAAGGTTGAATTTCATAAACATTTCATGACATCTAAGGAAGCTGGCTGCTATGCAAATTGAAAGGACAAAGCACTCGTATCTTAAGAAACGATGATGAATCATGTTTTCATACGCAAACTTTGCGGTAGGAAGGAAGGTAACATACTTCAGTTTGACGCTGGAATATTTGCCAATTTCACAAACACTTGTAGGAATTCTTCTAAAATATGTCAAGTGATCTCGTAACTTTATGTCGAACTACATATGATTTTTGGAGATTCTTTTTTATTGCGAATAAACCAGAATATTTTACAATATGCTTGTATTTTATGGGAAATATATGGATTGCAATATTTTCTGATGATGTGAAATTGCAAAATTCTGTTTTATCATTCCTATTATTTATAACCATCTAATATTATTAAACATTTTTTTTTTCATTTTCCTCAGTGCTTTTCTATTTCCCCTTGTTCTTTGTATACCGTGGAATCTATTAGTAAAATTAATTTTTCGACTTTCACCACCTAATTGTGATCAGGTTAATTAAAGAAGTACAACGAAACAAAACAAACGTTCACGTAAAAAATAACTATTTTAAATGTTAATGGAATAACCATATTATAAAATTATTTTTTATTTTTTTTGTTAAGTCTAGCCAATTATATTCAATATAATTCAAGACTAAGATATTTACCAATTAGACTAAAGTGTACTTCTAGGAATAACCTTATATACAAAAAATAACAAAATGGTTTCACTAAAATCAAAAGAATACATATAAATTACCAATACAGAGGTGAATTCTTGATATTTTTAATTGTTTTTTTTTATCGAAAAATAATGAATATTGGATTACATGCAATATTTTCTATAAATTCCTATAGACAGGATTTCTACGAAGCTGTGAATACTAATTACTACGAGCGGTATTGGGATTTTACTCTTCTACAAATTTAATAAAATAAAAAACTGTACATTCCACATTTTTGTTATTAATGAATTCTCTACTGTAAAAGTAAATAGAAAAATAAACCCTATTTTAAAATCTCGTGTAAAAAAGTATAAATCTAGCTCTTGAGTTCTGATCATATGAACGCAGATGACATAGACTCAATCACAATTTTATTAGTTTGAACAGATTTTCATTGATGAATTTAAAACCATGCTTCCAAGTATATTGATAGTATTTTCAATATTGATCATAAAAACTATGTTGATTTCATAATATTCAATGTATATCTATGCAGATCATACCTGATCAGTGCCCGTATTCTGTAAGTCGGTATTACGAATAACGTCTACGTTATGACAATTCCAACCAACCACGGTCCAGGATATTGTCGTTATCGACAGTAACGTTAACGTTATTGTTAATACCGACTTACAGAATACGGGCACAGGCTTTTTTGTCTAGAATGTGATTCATACAACATATTTCAATCATTGTTAAAGTAAACAACAAACCAATAACAAACGTGTACAAGAATAGTTGATATTGCCAGTTATCAATTACGAAAGAATATGTATTTAAAGATTTGAAAAATGCATGATCACTATATTAGTATGAGACCAAGCAATGTTATTTATTATTGTTATTGAATGTTATTTAATATTAAATTGCTACGACTAGTTCATTAATAATGACCGATCAAAGACAAATTTTCTAAACAAGGTTAATGAAATAAACACAACTAATTTGTGTTTGTGTTTACGTGATATAATTATGTATTTACTATGAAGCGTACAATATTATGTAAATATTTTGCATTACCTACGATAATTATAATTCACGAGACAAAGCTGTGCATTAACAAGACTTTGTGAAAAATATTAAATATGAAAAAGACCATAAAAAAAGGAGGTCTCTCTTTACGACATGATAAAAGTAGGCTATTCGACCTTGTTAGGCTTTTTAATAATCATTTATCTCAGATATTTCCATTAAGTTAATCCAATTCAACTTCTGGGAATCCTACAAATTTGACGATTTGTAATAAGTGTACTGAAAAATTTACTACATTTAAATACAAACTATTAGTAAATGACTAAATATTTATTTTCATAATCACAGATAAAGGGTACACTTGATTTTAAATAATCTTTTTCATTTAAGAAGTGTTTCTTCTTCTCAGTACACCTTATCAAATTTCAGAACTTCTAGCAAAATATGATGTGGATTATTTTCATTTAATGTTGTAATTCCATAATGGTTCATTACAAACATTTTTCAATTTTGACTAAAAACTAATACATGTTTGACGGCATGTGCAGAAAAACAATTTCGTAAGATGAATTTGACATTTATGAACACTGTTAAATATAGAATGAGCTTATTTCATAAAATATTCTTTAATTTAGGGCAAATGCTAAATACTTCACGAAATTAATTCCACAGGAACAAAATATTCCCAAACACATGCGAAGACCGGCTTTAATTTAATCGATTTTTACCATTGCCGTGTGTATCCCTCGTAAATGACGTTCAAGCTAGCCGCATTTTCTAGCCGCATAAACGCGCTTCAGGGACGAATAGGAAAAGGCGCCTTTTGGGCCCCATAACGTTAATTTGTACATCCAGGGAAACCACATAACGGTTCGGTTGTTATAATATATTATTTTATATATACAGTTTATTGAACAAAAATGATAAAATATTACATAAATATCTCTATAGAAATAATAATTATTATATACTGAAAAAAAGTTAGTAAAGAATGCCACTATTAGATTTTTTAAAAATGACAAAAGCACGAATACTATTGGAAGCAGGAACAATGTTAATTATAAAATTAATGCATCGATACGGAAATTAGTCGAGGGAAAATTAGGAAAATGTTTGGAAAAAATTGTAAAGAGGATGGATCCTTCATAAAGTATGTATTTTGTTCTGTAATTTTTTTTTTTAATTAAAGTAACCAAAAATTTGGTGTTTTTCAATGTTAAATAAACAAAAACACTCTAAAAAACGTTATTTTTCCGTTTTTCTATTACAGCTGAAAAACGTGACGTTATACGGGAAAAGTGTTGATAGGAAAGTTGTCGCACTTGCAATGCTCTTTGAAAATGCTTTATATAACAGTTTCGAAAAATTAATATTTCCACGAGAGAATAACAAAGAAACGTGAAAAATGATAAAAAATCACTTATTTTTTATCTTTTGTAGTTTTATCGCTAGGAATTTATCATTTTGTGAAAAAGTAGCCTATATGACGCAGAAAATGGTGGTATTTTTTTTATTACGATTTTCGTTAAAATCTGTACTAAAATACGTATATTTCGGACTTTTTTATTATACTTAGAATGTTGTCAAAAACGCCATTAAAAGAAATTGTGTAATTTCTTATAGTAATTCCTTATTTTATCAACTTACACGTAAACAGTGTTCTGCAATACAAAACACAACAAAATATATACTTTAGTGAAGGATCCGTCCTTTTTACAATTTTTTCCAAATTCAATTATACTTCTGCCTAATTTTCCTGGACTAAAACCCATTTATTTGATTTTCATGTGGACCTTTAATATTCTGTATTTACTCATCATTCTGTATAAAATTAATAATTAATAAAAAATTCTGAACATATTCAATGCCAATCATTAATTGAAGTCCCAGTAATTAATTAATAAAATTTATTTAATTTAGTTTACATTAAACAAAATTATTACTATTTGAAGATTAGTGCGATTTAACTACTGAGGAGTAATTCTTGTATCTTTATAAAAAAAAGCCAATGTTATTTACGTTACTACTATTAAATTTGAGAACTACCTTTTATAGAGTTATTTAGATATGCATGACAGTACAGATATCTGCAAAAGACGGGTCAGAAAGCACAAAAGTATTGAATTTTCATTGTTTACACAAAATATGTTTCCTTTACCAGTTTCATTTTTAAACATATTTTATAGCCTGGCACATAAAGTTTTGTGGCGACAGGAAGCTTGTACAGGTTATCATATGTTTTGTATTTACTTTTCACAATAAAAAATATCAATTTTATTCCTCCTCTCTGGGAGCAGTTGCTGCATTATTTGTTACCTGACTCTCTCTGCATGTCATTGCAAAATCGTATCGAAATATTTCTTGAAATAAAGGTAAATTTTATAGAGTTTTTTTGTTTACGAAATAGTACGTTGCAGATGAAAGTGGCGTACGATATTATAAATACGTCTTTCATATTTCATTATTTCATATTAATTTCTTTTTTTCATATATATATATTGGATTTGCTAGTTTCTCTCTATAGTAAAGAAGTATTAAAGAACAAAATGTTAATTCGATTAAATGAGTAAATTTTTCTAATTAATTGACATCGCCCCATTATTGAAATTTTAAAATTATAGAAAAATTTGTATATGTTCAATTTTGATTGCATGTAGTAAATTTTAATGATCAAAATTTTTAGAATTCATCTATATCGATTTAGTGATTATCTATATTTCCAATATCTGTAAAAATTCAATTAACGTATTAAAAATGAAAAGTTAATATTAATAATATCGAAATCATGGAGAGTCCTTTAAAATCCTGTGCAATAATTTATTGTGTCAGTTTTTCAATAAATGAAAATTTATATTATATAATAAAGATTAAAATAAATTTTATAATTCTCGTCAGTCCAAATGTAATACAATTTTTTATTAAGTTATACTCGTGAAAAACTTTGGTTGTTCTATGCAATTGCAACACAGAATTTTAAAATTAGAGAATACAAAATATGTCTGCGTATATACGAAATCTTATTTCGTGAATTGTACCTTATTATTTTGTATTTAGGAAACTTTTATACATTGAGTGGATCTCAGGGATGTTATACTCTTAATAAATAATGTAAGTATCGAATTTATTACCACGGTGTTTTTTGCCATGATTAAAACTTGTCGCAATATTAGTGGACGATTAATACTTAATTGTTTAAGCAATCAGTTTCTCACAAATAATAATTTCCATTTTAGTTATTAATTTTTCAGCCCAATATGCATTAAATTCCATGGGTATACTTTATAAAATAAGTTTATTGAAATGCTTATTTGCTATGAAATAGCTTTTTGTAAATTTTATAACTGCTGATTGAATTCTGCAGACAAACTTGAATTTCCAAATTATGATTAATTAACGTTGTTACATTTTTCAAAGTTGTACGGTAAAAAATTAATTAATTTCACTTCAACCCTTCATTCTAACCTAAAAATACAAATATCAGTTAGAGAAATTTATTTACCAAACATATTGCGCATGAAATAAACTATGTCACCTGCTGTTGCATAGTTATATTTAATAGTAAAATTTCAAAAATATCGAGACGTGTTAAATATTATATTAAATATTATTTTTAATTCTATAATAATAACTTACAGTATTAAAAATATGAATTTTATTAAGGAAGAAAATCTTCTTAGACGCTTGTAACATAAACAATATTTTCAAAACAATCGGCAGGAATTTAATATTGTGTTTCCCAATTCAGATTTGAACAGGCTTAATACAACTTAGCAAATACAATAGGAATTCTGAAACATGTTTGTTTACAAATTTCCAAGCTGTAATTGCATCAATTTCTCACTCATAACAAATAACAGTTATTACGAATAATGATTTAGAAAACCCCTAATTCCAGACGATTCTCATTTCACTATTTGGGGATGGAACTTTCAATAAATTAGAAAATAAATCATTCGTGTGATCGACCAAAAATTCAGTCTCTTTTCGAACATTCGGAAAGAATCTACATGGGACCTTTATTCATTTCCCATCGAATCAATCTACTTATCGATTATCGCGGACACCCGGCGACATCGAGAGAGGAACATACGCTGAAACGAGTTGGAATAATAATTCCATAAAACATATCAGACAGGAAAAAAAATTGATTTACGGTGGAAATACATCAACGGTGCATATAACACTCGTGATTATGTGACCGTAATTAGGTTACTTGAAGAGGTCGCGATAGTGTGGACGACACGAAAGGGGAGGGGGTGCATGACAAGGGTGGAGAAGAGAGGGGCATGAGAGTGTCCTTAAATTTCTGAGCTTCGATCGATTCGATGATTGATTAACGCGAGAAACGATGATGAATTCACTTTGCTTTCATCAGCCTCTTCTATTTATCTCACTATAATGCTTGCACGATGCGTTTTCAAACGATATGCATGATTAGATATTTAGCACAGATACATGGAAGTGAAGTTCTCCTTTGAACGCCAGAAAATTAAAAGCTTTCTCATTTAAAGCTTTGTAGTAATCCTGAACAGAATAATGTTTAAATATACGAAAATTCATAATGCACAGAAAAAAAAAAATACTTTACAGACAAGTTCAACTACTATTGAGAAGTTAAGTCGAGAGTAGTTAAAGGACATACTTTTTTTGTTAGTATAACTTTTATGTTGATAATGTTATTATTTTTACATAAGTTAATATTATTTACCCAGTAAACAAGAAAATATTTCGAATGGTAGGAGATGAAGAAATGCGATACTATGCATAAAACTCAAAAAGACATGCACTAATATAATAAAAAAGCAACCGTCAATAGCTGCACTAAAAATAATTCCACTAAAAAAAATTACCAGAAAAATTCTTACTCGATTGGACTACTTTTTAACTACACAGAGTAGTTTAATACGCTTCAAGAAAATTTTCTAAGCTGCAGTTACTTCCAGAAAGAAGTTAAATCAACTAAAAATGTAGTTCTGCTAAATTCAATTAAAAATACATCGCTCCAGCATGTTGATTAGTTTTTAGTGTACTATAGGTAATGAGGCTCTAAAAAATGTTCTCAAATGTAGTAGAATTAACTGCCAAAATGTCGTTTCCCTAACTATATTTTTTGTTGATTTAACTCCTTTATGGTTGGAACTATAACCTATAAAATTCCGTTGAGGACCTATTGAAATACTTTCAGTAGTTAAACAGTAGTAAAATTAACTAAGAATTTTGCTCAGTGTGAGCGCAGAATTTTAAATATTTATATGCCAAGTAATTGCAGCTTTTATTTGTAATAAAATATCGCAAACGATTGTGTTCGTCTATAATGGACAAACCGTCGAAAACTTTAAATTTAAGGTCATGAACGCGTAAACGACTTTCTTATTTAGCATATTCATGAAATTTTGTCAACGTATTTTAATGATGTAGCGTCGATGCTACTGTCAGAAAAAAGTACTCTCTAAATTTCTTAGAGTGAAAATTGAACCACTATGGGATGTATGTAAGTACCTAATCTCTAAAACTGCGAATCTTCACTTCATGTACAATAAGTTTACACTCCATAAAGTGTGAATTTTCACTCAAAGAAATTTGGAGTTAAGAAATTTTATTAATATTTTTTTAATCTACTGAACATTCAATAAACCTTTTTTAACACTTCGTGTGAAAAACTCGATTTTTCACATTGGGGGAAATTGTCAGATGCGTAAATTCGAGTTCCGCGCATATTAAAAAATATCGTATGGAACACGACCGAAATGTCGAGTTTGTGGCCCGACCGAAGCGAGGGCGACAATCATACTCGTTGGAGATCGATAATTGCGCCCTTGTTGCATAATAATACTATTATACACTTTTGATTCACCCAAATTTTACTTCATAAAGGCTATTTTTACAATTTATTATTACTTAAAGAAATAATATATTCTCAGAGGGTCTCAAAAGAATCCTTGCATTGTTGCAAATTAAAACAAGTTTTATCGAAATGGCATTTAAGTCAATAATACAAATAACGTCGATGTGAAATCAATGTTCAAAAACTAAATCCGTTATTTAAATTTACGAATTCCATGCATAAAAAGATTTTCAAATTTCATGCAGTTCAAATGTAAAAATTATATTTTAGCATAAACCTAAATTATGCCCGACGGCATTGTTCTCATTTTCGGATTCGAAAGGTACAATACATTTTCGTGGGGGCAAAATTGTCTCGTTTTTATCCGTCATTCGTATCGCCCTGTATTTAAACGCAAAATAATCGTCCCACGAACAGCATGAATCAGCCGTGCGTCGCTTCGCTTTAATGAAAGTGATAAATCTAGTCGTGTAAATAAATTTTCGTTCTCGTCCTGCTGAATTAAGGATCACATCGAGTGAGTTTACATTTCAACTGCCTTCGGAGAGACGGTTTTATATTGTTTTCCAATCTCCAGTAGGTGATTTGCACGAATGACGATTTCAAAATTTCCCGACCCAGTCAATAATACGTCTACGTTGATCGATCCAAAAATTCTACTTGCATATATATTAAGTCAATAGTGTCGCTAAAACGTATATTTGTAAGTTAGTGATATCAACTATTGTAATTGCCAACTAAATAACCGTGAAAAAAATGTTGTTCACCCTGTAAAAATTTGTAATAGTAGCAACTAAATATTTACTTGAATTAAGAAATTATTTTCTGTATCTTAAAAATGTTTTTGGTAAATGGGATTAAATATAAGAAATTATTATCTTTATTTAAATAAATGTTTACTTACTAATAAACACTTATTGTATATGTAAAGCCGTTCTAGTGCATTTAAATAAATATTATGCGAAAATTTAATTCTTAAATACTGAAGCACAATTCATGTCACTGAAAATATATTTTAAAGCAAGCATTAACAATAGCACTAACTAAATTTGGTAACAAACAAATATTCCAGCTAGTTAAAGGTGTTTTTTCACTCTACACAGAAAAATATTTTCTTCATAAAATTGACTAGTAGCAAGAAAGTAAAGTAGTAGCTTGAAGGAAGAAAATATTTTGTAGATACATACATACATTGGCCATATTTACTTGCTCTTTATCCCATTTATGCGGCTAATGAGCAAGAAAATATTCTGTTAAAGTAAAGAAAATTTACTAGAAAGAAAATATTTGCTAAAAATTAAAAAATAGAGCCTCAATTTAAGTAAATGTTTTACTCGTGACTATTCTAATAAATATTTACATGAAGGTGGAAAAATGTGTTTTAATCAGGTAACAAGTTTTGGAAAATACTTAATTCAATTATATTTACTATGCGTTTCGAAATATCAAAACTATCACATTTCAGATATTTTTTCTGTGCACAAATGCTGTACTGATATCAAAATTCAACGGTATTATGATGTGCATTCTGCTTGATTTCGTATCGTAATTTTGCAGATAGAAATTGGAAATATAATTTTGTTAAAAATAATACCCTGCAGACTTTGCAATTATTTATATTAGAATTAATGTAATTGTAAAACATTTAATATATCGCAATGGACCGCGTCATGACAAAAGAATTGAATTGTCCGCGAAAGGTAGCTAAAAATAATCAAACGTAATTAAAACTAGCAATCGGATTCCGAAGTTTACAAGTTTATTATTATCTGAAAATAACATTTCCTATTTACCAACGTAATATACCAGCTTGATACATTTAAATGAAAAATCTCTGAATATTCGATTGTTTACAATTATTTGTCTTTGCAAGTTATTACGAGATAGAACGTTATATAAATTTAGAATGTTTTTAAATATAAATTGAAAACAAAATTGTGAAGTTTAGCTGCCCATTTTAGTTAAAATATTTCAAAAAATGACAGGACAGCTCTTTTTATTAAAAAAATTATAGAATTTTTAGACAAAGTAGATAGTTTTCTCTAAATAACAGAACTATATGTAGAACCACAATGAAAAAACATGGAACTTGTAAATAATAAAGTAGTCCTAGGAATAATTACCAAATAGTTCTTCCTATGAGTTTGAATTAATATTTATTTTTATTGTGCAGTAAGACTAATTTCTTGTGTGTTTACAAATACAAGAGGGCTGATATACTAAGCAACAAAGTTATAATTCGTTTTATACAAATACGAAATGCATCAAATTGTAATTATTTGATATATAAACATAATAGAACGTTCCATATCCTTTACATTTTTAATTCAAACAACTAATATTGAACTTTTACTATAGAATTAGAGATACGGAGATGTGTGTTTCACCTTAAAGTATTTTTTCTACTGTTGAGTAAGTAGATGGCGTTTAAAACACTTTGTTTACTCGCAACTTACAGAGACGAGGTAGATTTAGTATCTTCGTTACAAATAGTGACGATTAGTAGGTATTCGACGAAGTTGAAGTGAAGTTTTGCTAAAGTTTCACGGAAGTTCACTCAAGTGTAACATAATAAAGATAAGAATGTCTGATGGATTTTGAAGTTCAATAAATGTTAATGATGTCATCATTGAATTTACTGACATCTCTTATGAATGGTTTCATCTGATTAAAAAAAGTCTAACCAATGAAAAAGTATATAGGCTTTTTTTACTTTTATTTGTAGATAATTCGATCGAAACATAAAATTCTCTCAGGAAATCATGAAGTACAAGGGTTTTCATTTGCATTCAGTGAATTTTTACTCGATGCAGTGTAAGTTTTCAAAAAATAGAATTACGACTTGATTAATAAGTCATAGACGAACCTGCTTATGATTCCGACTATCATAAAATTACCCGACTGACTAAATTATTTGGCATTCATCGAATGTATTACTTAATTAAAGAAAAATTGTTTCAGTAGAACAAGATGAATTAGTGATGAACTGTTTTTTAAACAAAATTTCAAACCAAACTTATGCTAAAAACTCAGGTTTTAAATCGTATTTAATTTACTGCTCAGGAAATCGTATCAAAACATCTAGAGCGTGAACAACTCGAAAATGAATTTCATGTACTTTTGTTTCTGTTAGAAAATGAATATTGCCAAACAAAAAGCGATTGTTTCATTGAATACAAAGGAAAACAATGTCGCCTCAAATAACGTTTACTTATTCCTTTCTAGTTTTGATACTAAATAAGCGTTATATATGCTTTTAGAGAAATTTCTATCAATAGAATGAGAAATAACATAGTAACATCTGAATCGTATGCAGGGGTCGCACTGTCACATTCAACGTAGACGATCGGAGTTTTATTTGACGCAATTTTCTGCACAATCCGATCGTTCTCATCGCGTAAGAAAAACAGTTTGCTTCGGCTATCATCATTGACCGATTTTGTTTAGCAACCAGCCTGCGGGCAATCTGACCCTACGGGAAACCTATAAAGCCGTCTCGACGTCTCTCGAATCCGTAATCGCGAATGTTTATTGACTGAAACCCAGCTGACCCGTTCGACCCCCGAAATCGTCGCGTTAGCTTAATATACGTTTTCTCTGGAAAAGACATTCCTCCCGAAACTGCTTGAAACGACAGGGGTATTCATCGATTGCTTCGTAATGTTGGAATTATGTTTATGGCGCAGATAGATTGTTATAGCTAATTTTTCTGTCGATGGTTTCAGATGGACATCAGTTTTACAATCAGGGCATTCGTTGGATAATGGTGTAATTATGAATCAATCAGAAAGTTATGTGAGGTTAGTTTAGTTGCAAAGGTTTAGAAAAATATTAACTTGGTTGTTATTAAGAATGGCGATTGGAAAAATTACATGATTGGAGCTATAAATATATTGTCAGAGCTGTATTGAACCTTTGAACTCCAGACGATAAATCAGTTGGAGTAACCATGACATCACTCGCGACTACTTGTCAATTGCCAGATCAGAGCTTATCTATGCAAGGATTTGATTATCATTTTGAGATTTCCAAATAATTTCCAGAAATAGAAAGTACTTTCAGGTCATGAAATTATTGAGTCAAGGCAATTATTTGGGTCATTCGAGGAAGATTTGGTGAAAACATGAAATTATAATAAAAGCACTAGGGTTAGATTGTCAGGATGAGAGTCTCGGGTAGGTTGGGAACAAAGAGTTAATGGACGGGAACACGTCAACAGTAAAGTTCGATGGTCACAAAAGTAATGTCTTTGTTTACGATAAAGATGCCAATCGATGAATATCAGCCTGCCGATGAAGATAAGCAACCTAGCCTCCAAGGAATCAATTACGCGAAGTGGGTTTAATCGAAATTCCGATATCAATAAAAGAAATTCGATTATTTCTAGGGACAGCCCGAAATTTGGTCATCGTCGCATAATTATCCGCATTCTGGAGAACCCGTTCCTACGCCCGGGTATATACCCGATCCTCTACTGCAATGCTCCCCCACGTCCGAGTGGTTACCCTCGTGCCGAAATTTCTGGCGCCTTCGGAGAAGATTCGTCGCGACCCTCCCGGGGAGAACCGAACGGAGTTCCAGCGATCGCATTTTAGAACGGATTGGGTCGATGTCGCCAACCGCGATGGTTTTTCGAACGGTTCGGCGGAAATCAGGTCGGTTTCCAGGTGGGCAGAGGTTGGGTAGCGTGTTGGTGTACGGACGCGCGCTAAATATACAGAGTCGAGCTCTCTCTCGCGCATCCACAACCCCCTCGAGATGCTTGTCTAGGTTCACGTACGAGCGTCATCGGTGCGTGCGAGGTACACGCGTGTGTGTGTGCGTAGCTGGGTTGGTGTTGGTATCGAAGACGGTAGGTTATACGAAACTCGGGTAGGGGCGAAGAGTCGTCCTCATAGATACTCACCTCTAGAGGGAGGCAGGGGCTGGATGCGGCCATGTTCCTACATGCGTTCGAGCCTCTGCCCTGCTGGCGATCTCCCCACTTTAATACACAGTTGCGTCGTTAACTGCACCACCGAACTCGTGCCACCAAAAAACGGAAATTGACCGGCTGCTAACACGAACTCCTCACTTTCGCGGCCTCTTTTTCGCCCTCCTCACCAAAGGTATTCCGGTTCTTCCTCTATCACACCCTCCTTGGCTCCCTCTCTCTCTCTCTCTCTCTCTCTCTCTCTCTCTCTCTCTCTCTCTCTCTCGTGGGCTCTCTCGTGCTCCCTTTCGAGTGTGCTCTCGCTCCTTTTCTGGCACCCTCTCACTCTCTCCGTCGTTTTCGCACACTATTTTAACCACCACTGTACAACCACCGCGGCATTACAAAGCCACCGGCCGCTTCCGTTCGCCGCGCCTTGCTGCGCTTTTCCCGACGAAAAACGAAAAAAAATGTTTGTCCGCTCGCCAGAAGTCACTCACTACCTACGCCGAGCATCGAGCTCGTGGCCACAGCCGGACGGTCGCTCGACTACGCTGTCTCGCACTGTCCCCCACTTTTGATAGCTCCTCGGAAAAGCTCTGGCGCGCAAGCTCTCCTCGCGCTTTAGCACTCCTTCTCCCTCTAGCTCGTAGTTACACCCAGGGTTAGGGTCGGGTATTTCGCTCCCCCGCGAACGCGCCCGCGCGTCGAGGAGCGCTCTGCTCCGTGGAGACCCAGGGCCGTCGTAACGCACGTGTAGACACCCAGCTCCGGAAGACATGCTCGAGGAACTCAACATTAAACCATCCTAACCAATTGTTGTCTTCTTTTTCAACTATTTATATAACAAGTGTATTAACCGGAATCATTTTATCGATCTTCCCTGACCGACTGATCCGTTGGATTCATTTGCTTGTAGAATTTTCTGACGAGGGGAGATGGGAAAGGTGTTCGAATGCAATGTTTGGATGATTTAAGTCTCGAACATTCGAACAAAAATTAATTTTTCACCAATAACCCAGATCAACGTGGTTTCGTTGATGATAAGCTGTGGGTCATTTCAGGCGTAATTTTGTACGTAGAATTCGAATCCGAAGTCAGAAGTGCGCCCATCACGTCAGAATTTTAAGATATTTGAGCTTATGTACTCGAAAAACGCGATTTTTGATATTTTTGAGGTTATGTACAGAGGATAGAACATTTTTAGGAGTTTATCCTTTCGTTGGATGATACGATACTACTCTTTTTCTTTAATATGAGAGGCGCAGAATTCCATTACGACTTTTGTTCGCCAAGATACGCCAATTTGAAATTACGATATACATGTCAATAAATTTACCTTGAAATGCACTTATAAACCTATATAAATACAAACTACTAAATAAAATATGGATATTTATAACCAAAAACCCGTTTCAATATTGTGACTGTTTTTTTGATAAATTTATTGTTTATTTAACCGCTTTCTTGAATTAAAAAATTGTAATATCTTGACTTCAAATTCGTATTCGGCAAAGCCAAATATCACCAGTACAAATTTTCAAATGAAGATACCAGTAAAAAATATCTATCTCAAAATATTTAAAGCATATACTCATGACATTAATGGGATATATCTGGTAATTACAAAATGGTCGTAACTTTGTAAGAAAAATGGCAGGTGATTGAATGAAACCTCACCTTGAAGGGTAAAAGTAATACTAAAAGATGCAAATAGTACATAAAGCAAAGCAAAATTATTGAATCCTGTACGTAATCTCAAACATATCAAAATAACGCGTTTTTCGAGTACATAACCTCAAATATCGTCAAATCCTGATGTGATAGGCCACTTCTGACTTCGGATTCTGATTCTACACACAAAATTACGTCGGAAATGACGCACAGCTTCCCAACAACAAAACCATGTTGACCTGTGTAATTAAAGGATTATCTCGATCTTTACATTTCTTTTTCAATAGGATGGCCCGAACTTCTCTGTATAAAGAATTTTCACTCTTTCGGAGTCAATAGTCACTCCATGTTAAGTGGGATTTCATTCCATATCGTTTTAATTTAAGAAAAATATTATTCAGAGTGCAAATTCACTCGCTACAGTGGCTCAGTTTTCACTACACAGAGTGACTTTTTCAGTACACGCAGAGTAAGCTGCTATTCTATAAATAATAATTTTTATCTCGTTATTAAGAATGAGAATTCACTCTTCTACTAGAGTAGCTCAATTGTCACTCTATGTTACTTGAAATCTCACATAAAGAAATTTAGAGAGATATTTTTATCGAATCTGCGAACCCCATCTAGATTTGTTTAGAATAAACCAATGGAAATCTGTTTTTTTTCTTAAATGTTGGTCACTTGTCAACTTTTTGAACGTTATTTTTAGTGACTGATGGGTTGGCTAAGAAATATGTACATTTAAATCTAACTTACATCAAAATATCACTGATTCTTTATATGTATTAACCCATTAACGATATTTTTAGTTCACTTTCAAAGCTCTGTAGCAAATCGAAAAATTAAAATATCCTAATCAAACCAACTTACTTTACTAATTTGTGGATATGCTCTATCGATTTATAGGGTCAAAATTGCGATTCCTTGCTGCAGAAAAACAATATGGGGGATTTTATCCGAAAAAGTACCGAAAAATAGGAAAATATTTTTTCGATAATTTTTTACAAATGGATAATGGATGGCGATCCATTCCAAACTATGGACAAACGTTGACAAATTAGTTTCAGTTTAAAGGGATTTTTTTATTTGGCTCCAATCAGTTTATCAGAGTGTGTAAATTTCTAAAAATACGTGATTTTCCTAAAAATTTCTGAAATAAATCGACATTAATCTGAATTTTTATTTTAAAATGTAAAATTTCGGTTTATTAAATATTCATGGTAACTTTTTAATATATCTGACGATGTTAATAATTTATTTTTATATGTTTATTACTTTATTACTGATGAGGAATAATATGTTCAATATTCAAAATGTTGCATCCAAGATGGGCTAAAATGTAATAAGTTAATTGATCGTGATAAAACTGGGAACTCGGGGATTTTCGTTTACGAATCTGGTATCAGATTTTCAAAGTTGAAAATGGCGAATTCAAAATGGCGAATCGAAGAATTTAAAATGTGTAAAAATTACAAGGAACAAATAGAGGTTCCAACGTCACATAGACGCCGAAAATCATGTTTCAACTATTTACAGATGTAAGATTGACTATATATGGAAATAATGTCAATTTTTTTACTTGAAAACAAGGATTATACTCACTATTCTAAATCTTCGAGTATCCAATTCCTATTTACAAAAAAAAAATGTTCACACCTTGTTTATCACTATAATTAAATAATCTAAATAACTAATGGCAAAGGTTCATTTACTATCGTTTACAAACATGTTGTCGAAGTAAGAAGCAACAATTTGAAACAAATCTCAAATACGTAAATAACGAACTACAAAAAGCGAACTTGTGAAAAATATACTGATTAATTTTTTATCCAAATATTCTATTAACACATTTTTACATAATACTACAATAATTACTAAATCTGAAGACTCCAAAACATGCCCCCACCTCCTGAGGCAGCGATAGCTATTTCGATGCATTGATAAAAAAACCAATTTACTCATTGAAAACAAAACTTTTTTTTAATATTTACATAAGGGATCTTACCAAAAATGTTAAAAATTAGAAATATCATTATGATATTCGTAGATAAAACAAACAAAGTCAACATTAGAAAATATCTTTTTTCTATTTCTAGACGGGTTTATTAACCTTGATAAAAATATAGCATTACTTCGTACAATACTATTATTTTTTCTTTATTACAATTTCCGGGAAGGAACAAAGAGTCTTTTATTAGTTTTATATCATTAACAAAATAAAATATTTTATTATATCAATTAGCAAGATATAAAAATCTCTAAGAAATTGAATATTATGTTGAAATCTTGATTTCTAAACGGCCGATCGTGACCTCGATCTTGAAGGTCAGAATGAATCTTGGTCTTGAACCTGTGTCACGAAATCGAAACAAGATTTTGTCGAGATCAAGATTTTCTCGTTTAGTACACATTTTTATATGTTGGAGTCGCGATCGATATCTTACAACGTAGGAAAAATTGAATAGTTAAGTCTTCACTTAATTTCAATTACTGTGTTAATTACAATTATGGAATAATATTTTTGATACCGTATAGGAATAAATCCAATTTTATATGAATAAATGAATAAAACCAGAAATGTACACTCGTGTACCAGATATAAAACGTTGCAAACAACCATCAAAGCACAGTATAACTGTAAGTATAGGTAACTTTATAATTTAAGGCGTAAACTAATTTTAGGTTAACTTATCGTGTCGAAAATATTAATATTATAATATTTATTATAAAGCACGGAAAGAGACTAACATTTTAGAAATGCATAATCCTTTAATATTTATATATTTTGTTAACATACATAACAATTAAATTTTATGTGCGGAGTACGAACTCCTAATGGATCGATTTACACAAGCAGTTAGGACAAGTTTATCTCTTGATAAAATGAATATATTGATTTAAATAAGAATCATTTTAAAAAATGTATTATTTATTTTGTAGTAACAATTTCCTTTGTAGACAGAAGTAATTATTTTACGTATTTTCAAATTTTATCCAATTTTCTTAACTGAATATTAATGAAGTACAAGTGTATTAAAGAAACATTTATTTAAAAATGTTGAGATATCAATGTTTGGTAATATTTTTAAAACAACATCGCCAGTTGATACAGTAAAGTTAACTTAAAACCACAACCTTAAACTATATTTTACTATTTCATCCAGGTTGTCATATTTGAACCGAGGTTCAAGTATGAAAGAGTTGTTAAACAACTCTTCAGGAGAGACGATTCAAAGCATTGGGTCAGATGAATATTGTAAAATTCAAACAGAGTAGAGAAACATGGTGGTGACGTTGACTTTGGGCATAAACTCTACTTTCGAGATCATTTAAGTAAATTAAAATATAAAAATATAAAATCCTGTCCTAATGACTAGTAGCTGATACAAGAAAAGAGTAGAATATAATACAACAGATTTTAATATTTTTTATTATAATAAATATTTACTCAATGAAGCAGATTAATTTTATATTAATTTATTTTAGCGACTATTCACGTTTAGTATTTCTCTCTCTAACTCGTTTACCCTCTTTTAACGATTGATCAATCAATCAATCAACTTCCTTTCCTTATTCTGTCGTTTCCTCTATGGCCGTTGAACGTTCTTTAAAGCTTCATCTCAAATCGATTCGACATTTTTTCAACGTACATTTTTCCTAAAAGCTGATGTAAAAGAAAATGTTTGTTCGCCAGTTTAAATTCTGCAGTCATACACATATGAAAACTGAAATAAGCTTTTTTTAATACTACTCACTGTTTTTCGTAATCAAAAAATATTAGAACAGAACAATTTTGTCTAGTTTAACATCTTGAAGGAATAAGTGTTGAAGTTTTGAAAATTGGGTAATTGCTTGATCAACACCGCTGAGATATTAAACTTTTGAGAAATTTTCTGTTGTTAGCACTATTAAATTAAGAACTTTTTATATAATGACTGTGTTTGAAAGTTTACGTATTTGACACATTAAATTAATTTTGATCTATTGTTGATTCAATAGATATTAAGGTTTGCACAGTGGGCATGGACTATCTTTAACCTAAAAATCCCAACCTATCTCCATTCCATCAGATTTAATTTCTCTATAATTTTTTTTATTTTCTCTTCTTATAGTATTTTTATATGACAAAAAATTAACTGAACACTAATCAGATCGATTGCTAATCGGGTTTAAATTCCCTCCGAATTTGTCATGTATTTGATTCTGCTGTTTTAAATCCAATCTGGATGATTGGCATTAAGATTATATTAATGCTCTCACAAAAATCCACAAAGCAAGCTATTGTTATTTATTTTGTTTTGGCAAAACATCAACAATTATATTAATGCAATAAGTGATTTGGTATAAAAATATGTTGAGTGTGATGAAAAGATGAACATTAGCCGCTGGTACTACATTCTTCTTGTAAACGATATCTTTATCGGATTGGAAACAATACAACCAAAAAAAGTAAAACTATACCAAACTTTAAGAAGCTACAGCATTCATTTAAAATAATGAAAAGACTGAATGCTAATGATATTCGTAATTGAACTATCGGTGAGAAAACTAAAAACCACCAATGAAGATTGCAAATTTGTCAAAGTAATTATTCTTTCTCGGATGGGCATGCTGACTGATCTCAAAATACCTGGATAGTTATTAATTTAGTTGCACTTTAAAATTACATGTTTTATTTTCAAGAAATTATTTCCAAATAAATTAAATTTATTTCAGATCAAAGTAATAATAACCCTGTATTTAAACGTCGTCGTTGAAGCCAGTATTATTCTGAAATTGAAAGTGAAATTTCATATTAATGTAATTCAAGTAATATGAGAGAGAAGATAAACATGATTAGTAATCGGGCTGATTAGTATTTAATTAATTTAGAGTGAAACATATACTAAAAAAAAAATATACATAAAAACAGAGTTTATTCGACAATTCCCTAGAGATTTTTTCATTTTAGGCTTATATTACTTAAAAATTATACAGAAATTAAATCTGAAGAGAACTGAGATTTTTAGGCAAAGTTAGTACTAGCCCGTTAAGCTTCCTATTCATATTTTTACTAAAGACACATTGGCCTAGAAATAAAAGTACAAAGTGAAATTATGTTCTTCCAATGTTATTACGCAGCATTTGTACTTGGTATGTGATAAAATCCACAAAACTTTTGACTTTTGCTCAAAAAAGGTTGAAAAAAAAATTTAATCGCACACTATTCCCTCTTCGCATACGTGTTTGTGTACCACTCTATGAGAAATAATCTATACGTCTATAATTTGTTTATTGTGGGCCGTTTGAAAGTGCATGAAATACACGGGTATTTTTAATAATTTTGCATTTATTTTCACTAAATTATTAATTACATTTTCTCTAATAATACGTACAAAATACAAGACTTATTTGTGGCCCGCAGTATATCTGTTAATAAATGATCTATATATTAATATAGATGTGCTCTACGATAATGTGAAATTTTTTATGTTTGCACGAATTTTATTATTTGTTTCAACGTTATCTTGTCATGGATGTACAACGAGCACATATTCGTAATATGACTAGATTTCTTCATTTTTATCGTAGGAATAAAAACCATCTATTATTTCGTTGGGTTATTGCAGGCTGCAATCATGAAACAGCAAAATATAAATAAAATGTGGATTTCACAAAAAGTTATTTCATGTCAAACGGATGTTCAAATCTTATAATCAACTTTGCGCATATCAATGTGACTTATAATACTGTTTTTCTAGTGTGTGCAGTTACAAATTAAACTTCAGATCAATGCCTTAATCCTAGGGCAATGTGTTTAGCATGAGGGAGATTTTAAAAAAATTGGATTATTTCATTCGCAATATCCAAGTTTACATTTTTTACTGCAGCTTGATATTACATAAAAATACTTTAGCACGACTTTTTTTGGCCGGGGAACAAAGTTCCGAAAATCAAAACGGCGAAAGGCTAAAATTTCGATATTGCGTGAGTTCAAGGTATTTTAATTTGCTTTCTTTTTGTCAAATGTTCAATGATAAAGTGAACAAAATCACGCTTGAGCTATGTTATATCGAAATTTTGTCCTTTCTGGATTTTGATTTTCGGAACTTTGTTCCCCGGCCCTTTTTTTACAAATGTTCTTAATAAAGGTCTTTGTTGAATACGAAATAAGTACATTTTTTAAACATCCCTAAAGTCTTAATAATTATAGAATTAAGGGTATTTCACAAAAATTAAAAGTTTTGTGGATTTTCCCATATATGACTTTAGTCATACAATAAAATGACTCAATATTCTTAAGATTCAATATATATGATAATGCTTATTAAAACTAGAACATATAATATATAGAACTTTTTTGGGTGTTCTCAACGGGCAGCAGATGTCACCAGGGGATGGAAGGTTACGATCATATATATATATCGTGTTCACGTAATTGAGCTTCTTTCACGATTCTGTGGTGACGAATGCGCATGCTCTGAGGAACGTATGACTAGGCTGGCAACATAGGTGTCCCATGGGAGACCCTGAGCTTTCTCCCCGAAGACGACATGTAACAACCGAACAAGTTTCTTCTTAAAATAGGGCGCCGACAAATGTTTGAATCGATTTTTATACTTCCTTTCGTATCTTTGAATCCCCTACTTGAACAGCGAAAACATGATTATATTTCTTTTATTTTAATTAATTATTTTTTGGTATAATGTAGACAATACATTTTTACATAAAATTCATATGTAATAATTTCAGATTATGCACACGTGTAACAAAAATAAATGTAAACATTGTTTGTGTCACATTTTATTTAACCGGAGTTCTCCCAAAACCACAAATGCGCATGCGCTGTTCAGAAGTGAATATGTAAAAATGGTTAATATTAATGTGAGACTAGGTATGTGTTAACAAATTATCAATTCAAATTTATGAAAGGAAATATTAATCTTTATCGCCACACTTTTACTGTTACGATAATTTATTTACAGTAAGGAAATACGTCCAATTTTCACATTAATTATATTTCTTTATATTAAACGATCCTTTTTCTTCGTGAACTTATTTTCTAAATCTATACATTTGAAATTGTTGAATTGTCCATTTCCCAAAAAATGATATATCATACACCAGAGTTGGAATTAAAAAGGGGTGCACCTCAAAAACGCCACAAATCACAAAATAGGTACATGAAAAACCCGACATTCATAAACCAGATATTTCAAAAAACAGAGATTCATAAACCAGACATTTCAAAATGTACATTTTCTAAAAATGGGGTGTATATCAAAAACCCGACAAACCACAAAACAGACACGTCAAAATCCCGACAATCAAAAACCTGACATTTCAAAACGCAGAGATTAAAAACCAGACATTTAAAAAAAACAGACACCTTTGATTGGTGCCTTCAATACATAAAAAAATTATCAAGGTCGAAAATGTTGACTAAGGCGTTAATTTTGTAGGTCACTTGAAGGTGAAATCAGTTTGGCCCCCGCATTATTTATTGTCTTGTTTTTGAATATCTATTTTTTTAAATGTCTGGTTTTTGATGTGTCTGTTTTTGTGATTTGTCGAAGTTTTAGGTGCACCCTTAAAAAGGATATTTGAGTTCTGTATTTGAAATATTGCAAACAAAAACTATTTTAGTGTATAGATTTCTAATAAGAAATGGCAATGGATTTTGAAATGTTTAAGGATGCCAATATGACAAGTGACACGTTAACAATGTTCATAACCATTTATGACGAGTTACTGTATAATTGAATAAAAGTTGTAATTTACATTAGTAAGATTATTTTATATACATATTCGTCTGCGCATATTTTTTATTATTCAGAAAAAATAGAGGTATCGTAAATAAATAAACAGCAGTTAAGGAAGGCTATAAAGGATTAAATGAGATATTCAAATGAAATTCCTCCTACCAATGTCAAAATATTTACAATATTAAAAATATGTTGTTATTTATATAAATGGTTCTATTTTTATATTAAAAATATTCTGTACATATACATACAAGAATTAACTCCAAATGCTGATATTGTTTTGTTTTATTTTTAAAATTTGAAAAACATTGGCATTCATTAAAATACAGATATTTAGACGAGAATACGGATTGGAATAATTCCCTAGATTTTCCTGCATGAAAGAGCCACTTTAACGGTTCTCACTCGCATTATAAGGCATTTTCGCGTCAAGTGGATAGCGCACACTAGAGATATTAGAGATACCGAGATTAAATAGTATTTCCGGCCTTTTGATATTGATGCAGTTAATATACGTCATTCAACAATTCGCATTGTTAAGAATATTATGAGGGTTTCATAATAGTGTAATAAAAAATACACCTAAAACTATATCTATATATCTAATAAATGTGTTTTGGATCCATAATTTTCGTAATTATTCTGTAAAATCATAGAAGGTGCGTTTTCTTAGACACACAAATTAAGTAAATTCTTCTTTGTTCGTTGAATCGATCATTAGAGATTTTTCTCTTCCGTTGTTTAAGAAGTTTCATCGATACTGATTGCAGAAAACAATGTGATTGACTAACATTCAATTAAATAATACTTAATTATATTACGTACTTCCTAAATTTGAAGAGATAAATTCATTGTGATTCAGCACAAAGTTATTGATTTCCAGCAAAATATGACCCACTATACACTACTAGTTTCATTTAGTAAATTCTTTTCCAAGAAAAATGAATGTTTGGTATTTAAAATATGCTAATCGTAAAATATTTTAGTCTAAGACTGACAATAAGAAATGAACAGGGATTTTGACATTTTTCGGTTGCCTAGTAATATTCTTTTCAACTCGTAATGACGACTTACATTACTTTCATGTTAGTTTATATTCTAATAGTGAAATAGAAATGGATTACATTTAAAGGTAATTTCTATATACTAATTCATTTGTGACACAATTGACGAAGGGAATCCAATTTTATTCCCGAAAAATTACCGAAATATTGTAAAATAAAGAATGTCCGTAACTACTACTGAACAACCACAAAAAATGACGCAATATTCCTTGCAATATGTATCGAAATATAATTAAAATCAAGAGTTCACGTAAAAATTCTAAAACCTGTCGAGAAAAGTTCAGTCATACTTTTAACACGTTAGTCACTATTGTCAAAATTTTTCAATTTTCTCAACTTCGTAACATTTTGGTAACCAATAGTCAGCTACTGTGAAAATTTGCGAAAAATCTGAAGATTATGGAAAATATCAAAATTTACATCATATATACATAATTAACGAGCAAAATAACAAGCAACTTTTTTTTATAAATATGTATCACTGCCTAGTAGAAATCTGTTTCTAAATAACAATAATATCTAAATAACTAATCTAACTGGATAGTAGAACAACCACCTTTTTAAGTTAATTTTACTATCTAAAAAGTGACATCGACAAATTAGGTAGCCAATTCTACCATTCAATTAGTGAAGCCAACTGAATAAAGGAGTTGTGACAGATCCTACTATTTAGATAGTAAAACCATCTATTCCTTTTTTCCGTGTGCCGTTGTCAGAAATATCATAAAGAATAGTAAATGTCAGAAAAATTGTATGGTTATATTGTCAATAAATTTAGTTTGATTCATCATTATTATTATTATTCAAAATCACGAATATTAATTACAGATATACATAGGTATGTAAAAATTTGTAATTCTCCTGCGAATAACATTAATCTAGTATATTTTTCAGAAGCGATTTATTTCTTTGAAAACTTCTTCTTTTGTTTATTATAACTCACTGTAAATCTCTTTCTCCACAATATTTTTATTGTTAAACTGGAATAAGATATTTTCTGGACACATGTGACTATATAAATATATGCGATATTAAACTTTCTGCAATTCTTCTATTAGAAATTACAAAACATGTTGCTATCCATATTGAAAATATATTTTTATCGAATTTTGGTTACTTTCGAAGCCTCAAATGAAGTGAAAATATTCTATAGCGAGCGGATTTGTATAATAACTAGCGGAAAATAACTAGTGGATTTTTCTTACTGCAACTTACCGGGATTTTTAAGGTTATATAAATTATGTAATCGATATTTTTCAATATTGCGACTCTCCACCAGTTTCAGAAGCAGTATTAATCTGTAATAAGTAAATTATATTAAATTTGCATTCGATAGGAGCGAATTTCGTTTGAAAATATTCACCAGTAGTAGAAGAGAGCTTATGTCGAAAACAACGACGCCTTTAAAAAGGCGTTTTTCAATAGTTGTGAAAAAACTGTGTCAAAACATCATTTTTTGAAGATTTTACCAGCACCATTTGCAAGAGCAACCTCAAAATTAGTGGTATACGGGAATCTCCATTTTTTTTTAAATTCTTATTGCATACAAACAATCGGAAAAACAAAATGCCCAAAATCTAAATTAGAATTAGAATCAATTATGTTTGAAGTTAATCAATAATGAAGTAAGCAAATATCAGATTTAAGTTAGGTCTCATCGGATTTCACAAATTTGATCAAACTAAATAAAAAATAGTATAAATAGCATGATAAAATTTGATTATTTTCTTATCTATCGCATTCGATCTCACTAACTTTGATATCGATTTATTTTCCAAATTTCAAAGTTGATGAACAGTGATCAAAGTAGATCCGAAATCGTGTTGAATGAACGATTAAAAGTTATCCCTTTCTCATCAATTTCATTTAATTTACCTTCATCAAATATGATAAATAATTTCTTTACTCAGGATCGTACAATAAGTTGTTTATCGATATAATATAATAACTTTATAATTGTATACAATTGAACATGTTTACGGCAATTTCAATTTCTAAATAAAATCTTGTAGAGTGCAATAGATGAGAACTTTATACCACATTTATAAAGTTACTAATAGTAGATTAGGGGATGCTGGGATATTTTCTACTATATTTGACATTTTTTTAATATACTTTTATAAAAGTTTTGGAAATACAAACTGCCGTTTCTGCAGGAAAGTCGATCGAAGTCCGGAACGGACTTTTTTCGTTTACGTGAATTATAGTCCAAGTAGCTATTGACTGATCGCTTTTCTACTATACATGAAAACTTTTCCTATTAACAGGACACGAATTAACTTTAGTAGTGATACTTTAATTTAAAGGACACGGGCAGAATTTCTATAGAATATATGCCATATGCGCTTTGAGCAAGCCGCCACAAAATATGCTAAGCTTGTCAAGCTTAATTGGATCTATGTTACAGTAACTTACATTTTAATGATAAAAACTTGAAAATACAAGAATTACTTCTGTAAGTAACCAAGCTCTTTCTTGATGCATGAAAAATTATTAAAGGTATTCTAAACTAGGCCTTGTACTCACTTTTTGTCATAAAATTTATTATCAACAGTTCTGCGCCATTTCTGGGCTGTTTTCGCCGAAAGTTAAAAAAAAGAGTTCAACAAATGCTAAAAATTATTTATTTAATTTTAAATAAGCAAAATTTACAGATCTGTTTTTTGCCGTTTCTGCATAGAGGTGCTGAAATGTCCATCTCAAAATATTGTCGTCGAAATACAGAAGCTTTAGAGTTATTCCACACAAACGCTTTGTACGATATTCCACGAGGCTTACAAATATACCTGACTTTACGCAGAATCCGTTTTCATGCAGTGATCGTAGCAAACTACTGAATAATTATTTTCGCATCAAGAAACATTCCCGAGGTTATCGAATGATTGCTTTCAGGGGGTAAGAGTTTACCAACAAAATTATCTGTACAAAATTGTACATATGAAGTTTTCAACTCCAATGGTTCGGAAACTCCTGTGACATTTTACTCCTCAAATTCAGGAGTAAAATCGAATTTTACACTCACTATTACGAAATAGTATACTAGAACTTAACACTCGCTTACACTTACTATGACGTAATATTCGTTCAGGTAACAAATTTCACAATCGTCGAAGATCGATAATTGCGCCCTTGATACATAAGATATTTTTTAATATGACGGGCGTGGGTTAATTCACGCTCGAAGGATTCGCCCAAGGGCGCGAAATCGAGCTTCGCGTCCGAAGTGTGAAAAATACATTTTGCCGTATTTCTGACTGTAGTGTTTTGTTTTGAGTTCTGTTATGTGCTAACCTAATACTAGTTTGTTTGATAAGCATGGAATCTACGAATATCCAAATGTGATTTATGAATTGAATACTTTAGAACTCATTTTATTAAATATATTTTTGACATACGTATGCGTAAAATTTGATTTTACGCACTCGTGCTGCCGGGGCGCACTCCTGCTACCCAGGTCAGTCGTGCGCCGCGGTCATCACTCGTGTGCAATCTCGTATTTGACACACAAAAAACGCCGCACAAATTTTCCGCATAGTATGTCAAAAAATACGGTTCGACACGCGTGCGTAAGAATTCGATTTTACGCACCGGCCTATCTAATCCCATGTTAAAAAACGATGCGTAAAATCCTATTTTACGCACATGTATCGAAATGTACTATTTTATGGCTTGTCTCACGAAAATAGTGGAAAAATATTGTATACGATAATATGCTGATGGTATAGAGTACCATCAAATGTTATCCGGTACCATCAGTATGTTATCTGGTAACATCTACTTCTTTCCGTATAGAATTCGGACAGAATCTTACTGATGAAATAGGAATATTGATTGCACAGGTTTCCAAAAATTGGGGTCTTAGATGTTGTACGGAAGCTAAGGTTCATTTCCGGCCTAATTTTGTGCGAAGAATCTCAATCCCAAATCAGAATCGGTCTGCCACGTCAGGATTATGAGATATTTAAAATAGCCGTATCATTGTTAGAACAAATCGTAGGTGATCTATAAAAGCTCATCTTGAAGGACAAGGGTAGTATTAAAAGATGCAAATAGTGCAGAAGGCCAACAAACATTGTACTAACCTCAAAAATAGCAAAACACGCGTTTTTCGAGTACATATCCGCAAATATCTTATAATCCTGACGTGATGTTTTGAAAATGCTCATTTTCAATTTTCATACATATAAGAAACACTATATTGTTGTAATATATCTATCGAAGCCACTTGGACCTAAATATGATTGGACCCCCAAATATCGATATAATTTTATAATATAATTCAAAGCTGTTAGTATACGAACGAGTATTACGGAATAACCGACTCTACACTGGGTCGATGTTTCTGAGCGAGCAAAGCGAGCGAGGCACCAACTAGTTTATATATTTAAGTTTTTAATCGTGAATACCAATTCGTAATTTAACGAATTTTTATTAAGTGAGAATTTCAATGTAACAAATCCGTTTGGTTTTAATACCCCATAAACGTCTACCTCGGAAGTGTTTGATGACGTTTCCTCGTATTCATTTATTTACATTCCGTCAGCGTAACATAAAGCAGTAAAAATAGTACAACCCCGCAAATTTTAACTCAGAAATGCCCCATTTGAGCCCAACGTCGATTTGTACGTAGCGTTGAAAGCATGGTATCTCCGAATGGCATTTTAATTCGCGCGAAGTCTTTCTACGGGGGTAGGGGTAGTGTAAAGTATTGTTGAAACGGTCGACCGAAGCAAGTGCGTACAATTGCGAGTCCCCTGCGCGCCGTCGCATCGCACCCCCTTGCAACCCCCTCAGTCTACCGCCATCACCGACGCTCTCCTCGTAGCTCGGCTCGAGCCCCGAAATCCGGCTTTAAATCCGAGCGAGCGCGAGTCCTGCCTGGTGGGGTTGGCGCCGAGGGGTAGGGGCGGGGGGTACCAGTGGACGGCTTCTGGGTTTCTGGGTTCGCCCCGCTCCGAACTTCGGTAAGGCTGGAGCAGCGAATGTAGGACAGTAGGTCAGCGCACTCGGTGACCTCCCTGGCCTACCCCTAGGTGCATGCACCCTACGATCGCGCACGGAGTAAAACCTACCCCTAACGGATTGCGTTACGCTACATTACGATACGCGATATCGCGCGGAAGGACGCGACGCGCTTTGTCATGTAAATTCCTCGGACGAGACTCCAGCCATTTTTTACCTATTTCGGGGGGCCACATCTTTTATTTTGTTCACTCCTCCCCGAAATTTATGACGTTCTTTTTCCACAATATCGACAGGTTTGATGATACTGTGAGTCTAAAATACTATTTTTCGATGGTCGACGAATAGATCTACGCACTTTAAGATGGGGTCGTGTATAATGAATTTCTTAAATAAGTCTTCATACGTTGAGGTACCTTGATCAGAGATTATTTTATTTTATTTTAACCCTTAGTTACGACTATTTTAAAGCCTTTTCCTCCGCACTACCTGAGTCAAATATGTCCTGCACTGAGAAAACTAGATTATAAAAATGCTATTATCTAAGATATTAAAGCCAAAGAACATGAGATTTATGCGAATATTTAATGTGGGGTATAATCTATAATCCTTTCTTATATACTTAAAAATTATACAAATTATAATCTTTGGATTATATTTTTAAATAGCGGATATTAATTTACGATATCTACACTGAGGGAAAGGATTGTTTACTATAGATCAATCCATCTCGATTCAGGCAGGCGGACTAGGTCTGTGTCATCAAACTAATCACTATTGAAATATTATATTGTTCAATGAAAATAAGGTGACAGGTATTTTACCGATTTGGGAAAAAGCTATTATTTTAAAAGTTACGAGTATGTAAATTTGCTCCGTTCCAACCGCAGAATGTCAAAAAATGAACGAAAAAAATGTTTAAATGCACGTCTTTCCTTACCTATTGCAAATATTCTACTTTTTCTTATTGATGCCGGCCAAGTAATCGATATTCTTCGAAACTGCCCTAACAGATTTTAAAAAATTGAAAAATTAACAAAATGGCGGCCATTTTTCGGTAAAACGTAATATTTGATTTATTAAAAAACCCCACCGTTTTTTTCTCTTGATTTTATTGCGAAATACGTGGCTATATGTAGAATATATTCCATGTAATGTTTTTGTGTACCCGTCACTTACACAGCCGGGAGAATCTTTTCTCTGTTACAAATACTTAAACCTTAGAAGAATACGCATTTTACGACAGTGAAAACACTCCAAAACGTGTTACATGGGTGTTTTGGGGTCGCTGATTACGATTCTGGTATCCGTTTTCGGAATTTCAAAATGGCAGATCCAATATGGCGGACGACTTTTCCAAAAAATTCACAAGATTGCTTGACATTTGTTACTGGTGATATTTGGTGCGGTTGATTACGAATTTCATAGTAGTTTTCGGAAATTCAAAATGGCGGGTCCAATATGGCGGTCGACTTTTCCAAAAAATACGCAACTTGGCTTGAAATTTGTTACTTGGGGGTTTGTGGGGTCGCTGATTACGAATTTGGTAGTCGTTTTCGGAGATTCAAAATGGCGGGTCCAATATGGCGGACGATTTTTGCAAAAAATTCTGAAATTTGTTATTTGGGGGTTTTCGGGGTGGATCATTACGATTCTGGTATTCGTTTTCAGAAAATCAAAATTGCAAAAAGTTGCATAAAACATATTACGCGTAATTTTTTTGATCGCTGATCGAATCTATTATTCTATTAGAAATTTAGAAATAGTGAATCCGCCATTTTGAATTTCCGAAATCGGGTACTAGAATCATAATCAGCGACCCCAAAACCCCCATGTAACACGTTTTGGAGTGTTTTCACTGTCGTAAAATGCGTATTCTTCTATGGTTTAAGTATTTGTAACAGAGAAAACCCCCCGTGTAAGTGACGGGTACACAAAAACATTACATGGAATATATTCTACATATAGCCACGTATTTGAAAAAAATCAAGAGAAAAAAGACGGTGGGGTATGTTAATAAATCAAATATTACGTTTTACCGAAAAATGGCCGCCATTTTGTTAATTTTTCAATTTTTTAAAATCCGTTTGGGCAGTTTCGAAGAATATCGATTACTTGGCCGGCATCAAAAAGAAAAAGTAGAATATTTGTAATAGGTAAGGAAAGACGTGCATTTAAACAGTTTTTTCGTTCATTTTTCGACATTCTGCGGTTGGAACGGAGCCAATTTAAATACTCGTAACTTTTAAAATAATAGATTTTTCGCAAATCGGTAAAATACGTATCGCCTTATTTTCCTTGAAGAACATAATATTTCAATGATGATTAGTTTGACAACATAGACCCAGTCCGTCTGCCTGAATCGAGATGGATTCGGTCTAATAAAGAAGGCTTCTTAATAGTTAAGAAATCGTATATTTAAATACGGTGAATCGAATAATTTTCTAAGTATCAAATAATTATTCATTTCATATAAAACTAACATTTCTTTAGTGCAAACAACACATTCTCTATCTTAAGAAATATCTATTAAATGCAATCAAACATTTCTTAACAGTTGAGAAACCGTTTGTATACTATACGTTTGTAGCTATAAAGTAATGATTTCTTAATAGCTACAGAATATATTGGTGGGAGTCGCAACGCATCGTAACATAACCTCAAATGACAACACGGATGTTTTGTTTAGGTTTTTAAGAACGATTGAGTGCCATTGTAATTCCATGGTTGTTATTGTGAAAATAAATAAATTAAAGATATTATTTATACGTTGTCTTAAATGTGCGCGTTTTATAAACAAATGCATCGTATTAGAGACATGTCCCATGGCTTATTTGTGAATTTTCGCAGCTGCCACGTTCAAAGTGTACATTTCTTAACTATTAACAAATGGTCGATATAGCGAACACATTTGCTGTCAGTCCTTCACTGTCATACCTTCGTTATGGCTGTGAAAAATTAGCAGCAATGGCTAACTTTTCTTTCCATGTATCTGGAGCGGATAAGTGATGTAACGTTTGGTCTTATTATCATGACTTGATGATCGAAACTCCGTGATACCAGGTCTTACTCAGGTTTCTTTCAGGTATCACTAAAGTTTTCGTCGACTGACGAAAGATAATCAAAACAACCCGGGAAAAAATTGATTATATATAATTATATATAAATTTAGATGCAATTATATATAATAATATATAAATTTAGATGCAATTATATATAATAATATATAATTATATATGTTTATATACGATTATATATAAGTATATACAATTTTTGATACAATTAGATCTAATTATATATTATTATATATAATTATATATAATTATATATGGATTTTGGCCGTATATAATTGACGGCTTTGTATATAATTATATACGGCCAAAATCCATATATAATTATATATAATTATATATAATTATATATAATTGGATCTAATTGTATCAAAAACTGTATATAATTGTATATAATCGTATATAAACATATATAATTATATATTATTATATATAATTGGATCTAATTGTATCAAAAATTGTATATAATTATATATAATCCATTTTTTCCCGGGAAGAAATTGAAATAAATCTCCATAAATGATATGTAGCGTTCATTGTACTCCACACTTATAAGTGAATAATGATCGGTGTACTTTTAAGTAAATTGCCTTGTAATAAACAAAGATAGGATTTGATACATTTTTTACATAACTTGGTAAAATTTGCAATTTATGGATAATTAATATACAGGAATGAGGGTATAATCATGATGGCAAATTTCAATATATTACAATATATTAGACGATCATTAATTTCTTCATATCTTTATATTTTATACATTTTTATGAATAATTAAATTTAAGAGAGAAATTCATGGAGAAATTAACTTTAAACAAAATAGTGAAAGATCGAATTCAGAAATCACTAAAACCCTCAAAATAACATTATAACGCGAAGGTGCATAACAAGAATATCATATCTTATGATTTGAGTCATAAATTGGAAAGCAAATGATTCCTTAGGCACTCATTCTGAATCCACCGATAAAAAAAAATATATTTTTCTTTAGTATGACTTTATTTCTTAGGTTTCCGTAATTTTTTTCTTAGGATGATACAAACATGCTTTGCGGCTCAAAAATAACGGAAAAACGGAACTAATAAAAATCAGAATTTTTCAAAATTTGTTTGAAACTTAGAGACTTAGAAGTTTATCAATAAATAGAGCCGATGAAAACGTTAGATATGACCACTGTCACCGACGAATAATAGAAATTGTGATGAATGTCATTCACTTGGACCTATGAAGTTTACAGAATCATAGTTTCCATTAATGACAGTATTTAAATTTATTCTTTCGTAGTTCATGAAAGCAAGGGTTTACCTTAATTTACCTGCATGTCATAATTTTCTGTACTATAATAGAAGAAGGCAACATTTTCTTTACGAAGCACACTTTTGTTATAAATAAAAAAATTAATTCTTAATGATCTGATTGTAGTGCATATCTGTTTATATAAAGGGCATAAACAATGGGCAATATAGTTCGAACACAAATGATCTTTTGATTTGTGTCCGAACTATATTTTAAGCCCTTCACTTCCATTAATAAATAAAATAAAAAAATCAAACTTTTTTAAATAATAAATGTAATTCTGACAATGCTATGATTAAAAGTTTTGACATATTTCTGAATGGAATTTTCGGATCGCTTAATATGAATGCGGGTCAGTTTTAAAAATTTCAAAAGAGCTGGTCAATATAAGGAACGACAATGATTATAAAATTTGGATTTTCATGAAACATTGTATTCTGGGGTGTTTGTAGCAGCTACGAAACAAGATTCAATTCTTAAAAATTAAAAATGACACATACAATGTGGCAATATATTCAATCTCCCAGTATGAATGTTGAAAATCTTTGGGTATATTCGTAATTAACGAACCGAAAAACGGGTGCACCTTAAAAACCCGACTAATCACAAAACTGACACTTCAATAACCCAACATTAAAAAACCAGACATTAAAAAACACAGATTCAAAAAACTGAAATTAAAAAACCAGACATTGCAAAATCTGCTTATTCTGAAAATGTAATTAATGATTGCATTCTAAATGTGCTTAATAAATAATCCGGGAATCAAACTGAATTGACCTTCAAATGAACTACAATGGTGAAACATTTTTTACCTTGAAATGACCTTCGAGTGAGATCTCAAGGACGGCGATCCGAGATCATTGTTTTTATGTAGTGAACGTACCAATCGGCGATGTCTGTATTTTCAAATGCATTACTTTGAAATGTCCGGTTTTTTAATGTCTGCATTTTGAAATGTCTGGTATTTTAATGTCGGTTTTTTGAAGTGTCTGTTTTGTGACTTATCAACTTTTTGAAGTGCACTCCGAAAACTCTCAAGTACCCACAATCATCTCAATCGATTAACTTTTTTCAAAATTCAGTCCGCTATTTTGAATTTAAAATATTTAAGGTAAGGTTCGTAATCAGTGACCCCGAAACCTCTGAATAACAAATTTCAACTCTTTCCATATAAATTCTAGCACCATAACTAAAAAATCATTGAGTTTATTATATTATGTATATATAAATATCTTATTTTTATGTCTAAACTCATTTATATATATGTATACTCATATAAGTAAGTATATACGTTTAAACATTTTAAATGGATTTATAAATGTATTCTACGATAAGAATCATTCTCTTATATTTTCAGCAGATTTCAAATAAAATAGACCAAAAGGAAAAATCGTAGAAATGTAACGCAGACCTCCTCTACTCTATCTGAGCTGTCTCGGGAAAAGCAGAATGATAAGTAATTCAAAACATTGGTTTCAGATACTTTGAACGCAATTTATCTGAGATTTGGAGGATGGAACTTGCCTGTTGCAGTCATGTGGTCGTTCATTTCTAATTAATTTATAGTTTTCAGATAGAAAAGAATTCCGTCGATAATTTAAAGAATGTAATCAAAAAAGAATATGACCATTTGATGTATTGAAGTACATTGTTTGCGAAATGTTTGCTCATTTCGTGTAATTGCAAATACAAGTTTTAGAACAATTTTAATGAAAAATGAAAAATCTATGTAGCAAATGTTTCAAATAAAACGTGGTAGGCAGTATTCCATATAAAAATGGTTTATGTGGTAATTTACCTACAAGTATGTTAATTTTTCAATATATTCTGTAAGAAAAAAGTCTTGGTCTACAAATACATATTAATTTTTTTCATACGTGCATTGACAAAAATCACGAATATGTCAATAAGAAACGGACCATTATAAAAAAAACTGTATGCCATGAACACAAATTCTTTCTTAGAGCGCTAGATGGCATTACAATACATAAGAAACTTTTGCATTGTTTTGAGTTGCAATATGGAGATTACTATTCAGAAATAATATTTGACACCAATATAATGCTTGATTTACCTGTTTACAGCATTTATGGTAAAAAATATATACATATATATAGACATGTCTTATTATGAATGTTGGTTATTAAAATGGCAGTTAAAACAAATTCTGAGCAACATCAATAAAGGAATAGGATCCCATGTTCTGATTACAGAACACTACGGTTATTTAACGATTTTAATTTTTTTAATTAGTGAGTTTTGTAAAAAGAATCCTGGGAATACTTTGGCAAAATAAACGGTATATTTTTTGTGAAATACGGTAAAATTATCACGTATTTGTATTTTAGTATTATGCCATTATTTTTTTAATCGTTTCTTTCATTGTCCTTGTAAATGGTTTGATATTTCAAAGGATTGTTGTTTTTATGATAGGTTAGCATAACAGTTTATTTTAAAAAGTCCATCATTATTTTTGAAAAGTTCATTTTATGAACGTTTTACGATACGCATTCGCTGGCGGCCTGCTTGTTTACGTATGCGTTGCATTTCGATTAATTCATCGTATGTAAACAATAAACATCAAATCATTTTTCAATTTTCTATTGGTAAATGTACGGACGCACCAGAAACATACTAATACAATCCATTACATAAATAAACAAACAATGCAATATGTTTTCATCAACATACCAGAAATATTAAAACAAAAAGATTAAAATAAATAAATAATATAATTAATAGTTTGATAATAAAGAATTAACTTTACCGAAGAAAGTAGAAAATTATGAAATTATCGGAATTATAATCAATTTTTTTGTGTGTATCTGGATTGTTTATTTGTTGTGGCAGAACGTACTGATGATCTCTGTTGTTAAAATAATGATGTGTATCATTATATACCAAATTAATGGCATTTATGTGGTCCATTTTTTATGTGGTTGATTCCACTCCATAGGAACAGTATGGAAGTTTGAATTCTCATTTAATAGTAGATTTTCTTACAAGTGTGGGAATCATCCATAAATTGTAGGTAGAATTAGTTTGTGAATGTATACAGTTCAAATTATAAGAAATAATAAGGAAAATAAAGATTTCTCTTATGGGAACAAAGATTTTCCGCATTAAAAACGTTGAGGCAAATACGGATTTCCCGCATACTATTTGGAAAAATAACGGAACTACACACATGTACATCTTGTTCGGTGCAGATCAATAATGTATAACAAAATAAAATCATACATATTCGGACAATGGCCAATAATTATTGCCTGCAAAAAAAAAGAATTTTCTGTTGTTTGAGATCGACAAATCATTTCCCGTAGTTTTTGATGCGCTGAATCCGAATCTGGCAACAAAAACCTCCCATCACGTTTTTGGCACTTTTTGACATTGTCTACCCGGTAAACTGGACGTGCTGGAGACTTATCATAGGGATTTAATTAGAGCTTGAACCTTGTACTTTTCGAAGATATAGAGATGTCGGTAACAACAAACTAAATGAACTGTCAAACATGATTTTTTTGAAAGTTGTCAAGTATAAAAATTTCCCGTAGATACAACTCTTTTAATAAATTATCGTATTCACTTGATACTTGTTACTCGGGGGTTTTTAGGGGCGACGATTACAAATATGAAATTAGATTTTAAAAATTGAAAATGGCGGATCCAATATGGCGGACGAATTTTTTCAAAATTGATTGAATTCACTTGAAACTTGTTACTCGAAGGTTTTCAGGGTCGCTGAATAGTAATGTGTATGATATTCAGATTTTAAAAATTCAAAATGTCGGAGCCAATGTGGCGGACAAATTTTTTCGAAATTGATTGGATTCGCTTGAAACTAGTACTACTCGGGGGTTTTCGTGGTCACTGAATACAAATATGACATTAGGTTAAAACAAATTAAAAGTTTTAGATTTTAATTTGTAACAGTTTGTCGTAAATTAATGTATATGGATGTTTCTGTTTTATTATTCTGTTTGAAATAAATTTGCTAGGCTTGGACCGATGTTCGGTCCAGAATGTTTCCATCGCTGGGCCGAGATTTGGCACTATCACTTTGCCAGACATGGTCCGATACTCGGGCCCAATATTAGGCCGACGCTGGGACGACGATCGGGAGAAATGCCTATGAGATCAATTTGCCAGGCCAGGCCCGATGCATTGGCCACTTTTCATCCGAAGTTTGGCAATTTGTTATAGCCAGTATCGGCTACCAATGCTGGCCCTATACTGGCACAGTGAAGTTGCCGACGTTGGGCCAGGATTGATAGCCGAAAGTCGGCTGTAAACGCTGGGCCGAGATTTGGCACTATTAATTCGACGGGGTTGGTCCGATGCTCGGGTCGGTTTTTGGACCAACTGTGGGCCTACGATCGGCAGTACCTTGTATGAAATAAATTTGCTAGAATTGGTCCGATGTTCGGTCCTAAATGCTTCTATCGCTGGGCCGTGATTTAGCACTATCACTTTGCCAGACTTGGTCCGATACTCGGGCCCAATATTGGGCCGACGCTGGGACGACGATCGGGAGAAATACCTATGAGATCAATTTGCCAGGCCTGGCCCGATGCATTGGCCAGTTTTCAGCCGAAGTTTGGCAATTTGTTTTAGCCAGTATCGGCTACCAATGCTGGCCCGATTCTGGCACAGTGAAGTTGCCGACGTTGGGCCAGCATCGGCAGCCGAAAGTCGGCTGCCATCGCTGGGCCAATACTGGGCCGTATGGTCAGCATCGGCATTTCGCACATGGGCCAATCCGATAAATTTTAAAACAAGTCGTCCGCCGTATTCGATCCGCCATTTTGAATTTCTGACATCCGATGTCATATTTGTGTTTAGCAACCGCAAAAACCCCCGAGTAACAAGTTTCAAGTGAATCCAATCAATTTTGAAAAAATTCGTCCGCCATATTGGATCCGCCATTTTCAATTTTTAAAATCTAATTTCATATTTGTAATCGTCGCCCCTAAAAACCCCCGAGTAACAAGTATCAATTGAATACGATAATTTATTAAAAGAGTTGTATCTACGGGAAATTTTTATACTTGACAACTTTCAAAAAAATCATGTTTGACAGTTCATTTAGTTTGTTGTTACCGACATCTCTATATCTTCGAAAAGTACAAGGTTCAAGCTCTAATTAAATTCCTATGATAAATCTCCAGCACGTCCAGTTTACCGGGTAGACAATATCAAAAAGTGCCAAAAACGTGATTTTTTAGAGTTTTACCCCCACTTTTCTCAAAATCCTGACGTGATGGGAGGTTTTTGTTGCCAGATTCGGATTCAGCGCATCAAAAACTACGGGAAATGATTTGTCGATCTCAAACAACAGAAAATTCTTTTTTTTTGCAGGCTTGTGTAATTACTTATACTAGCAACGGTTGGTATGGGCAGACTGATATACTGACCAGTATTTTATATATTATTACATTTTCAATGATAACATTCTTCCGGTAATATTTTACAAATATAATTAAAAGTGCATTTAAACAAGAACTATATACTCAAATAATAACACGCTGTATATAATTTAAATTTGGCGGGCTTCGACCTGCAGTAGCGACAGATGGCAATTCCATGTTTTAAACATTTCAATATGGTTGAAATATTTTCAAGCGCACCGATCGAAATCATGTGGACTACCGATAAGCGGGATTTTTTGAAAGAACATTTTTTATGAAAATTTTGAAAATGCTAATTTATGATGTTAAGTATATGAAAACTATGGACAACCCGAAATACGCCGTATATATTAAGACTCTATTATAGTAAATTATATGGTAAAAATGTTGTATTAAGATGATCATGGTAACATTTAAATTAATAAAAAATTTGTTAGAGGTCCTTTCACCGTGGAACGTCCTATATGTGTACGCATACATATATTATTAAAATATATGTCAATACTGCTGGTTATTTTAGATATTCTTGAAAGAACTTCCTATCAGCCGAATACAAGAATGTCAAAATTGATGAATAACTACAGAATTGCACTATATATGCTATATTTCGATAAATTACCGTTTATTAAAGTTCCTGGTAGAAATCTATCCGATTTTGCGTTATAGTGCCTCTTTTCTCTATAAAACGGGAAATAAGGAGTCTGGACGGCAATTAGCCAAAAACTATACTTGTTTTATTCTGTGGGTGTAAAAAGCTTTAAGCTTGCGTAATTAAGTAGCTTAGAAATTTGATAAGGCAACAAAGGAAATAGGTACATCGACCAATTAATAAGTGCTGTGTTCCATTTACTTGGTTAATAAACAATTTATTTCTTAGTGAAACTATTTGCTTGGCTGCCCTACCCAATTTTTCTTCTGCAGAGTTAGGTGCCTAAAAAATTATTTTTTTCTCGTTTAACACGTTTTACAAATTCACTTTAATTGTTTTTAAATAATTATTAAAACGCCTGTCAATGTGATAATCTCAATTACACAAAATTTCTCTAATATTCTTCACAATATTCTTGGCAACTAACTTTTAATAACTGTCTTACCATGAGATAGTTCATTCTATAAATACTCAAAGATACAGAAGATTAATAGATTTGCAGTAATATTTGTGATTCAAATTTCTGAAAATCGTAAAACCGTCAACGAGCGGAACGACGTGTAAAACGGGTTGTAAAATAATATCCACAGACGAAAATATGGGTCAGAAGACAAGGGGGAACCAAATTAAATATGCCTTTTAAATTTTAATGAATAATAAAATCAACTTTAGTAGTGAGGAAAGTTCATAATATTGAGATGGATAATTGCTATCTTATTAAAATAGTATATAAAATAATTACAATATATCAATTTTGTACGCAACAAAAGTGTATTTTTAAACAAACAACATATTGAAAAAATGCTATCTTTATATTTTCTTTTATTTAACAAATCTATCGTTACTATTTGATATAGAACCTGTGATTCAATATCTTTATGATAGAGTCTGCTTTAAAGTGTTGCTTTACGCATTTTCGGCATTGTTTAAATGCACATTACGCACACTTGAATCTTCACGTATCAAAACATTTATGGATTTGTATCGAAAACTACTCACTACACTGTGGTCATTTTATTTTGCTAAAAGGTACAGTATCCATGTAAATTTTAGATTAGTAAATTCTTAAATGATTAAATAATGCAATTCAATTATACAAAAATAAAATAATGTGATTCTGAATTTGCATTGGTATGTTGTTTATTGGGACGTCATATAGTATAATAGAATTGTAAAACGCCTTTTTTATGACGTTGACGATAAGTCTATTTTCTCGTGAAATGATTTTAAAGCTTTTCCAGCGTTATTGTATTTTACAATATGTTGTAATGTAATAATACAAGTTTCCCGATATTGAAAATTCGAGGAAGGTAAATTTGAAACGTAACTTAATAAAAGCACGTGTTGTCGCGTTACTAATTGAAACATACTGGCCCATAAAATGTTAACCCATTAGTTACTATAATAGTTTGAGGTATGTCCTTGCTAGTGCCTGAGAATGCAAATGAACGTCTGAAATGTTTAAATATATTTTGTTTAAATTTAATTTATAATGATTGCTAAAAACGTCATCAAAATTATTTGAATAATTCATATAATTTAAAAAGCATTTCGATCAAGTAAAAAATTGTTGAAGATAACACCCAAGTTTCGTTGCGTTTCCGAAATGTAATTATGCTTGATTTGGTCAAAATAAATAAACTAGAAATGCATTCTATAAGAAGTTATCGACTGGCATTAAATAGCTTCAATGTACACTCTAAGATTTCAAGTTATAGTAACATCCACTTTAAAACGCCTGTGGCAGTTTCATAGGATTGCTAGTAATTGACGAGTTATACCTACATCAATAGTTTAAAGTCAAAATACGGATTCAATATTGACAAATCGAAGTTTGAACTAAATATGGGACAGATATGTTTTCAATATTTCTTATATTATAATATTTTGTAACCCTAATTACTATTCCCTTTTATATATTTAAAGGTCAACCCTATCTCAATATTTTGATAGGGAATTTCTATTATATCTGAAATTTACTATGAATTCCATAACAGACATGTACATGTTTAATAAAATATATTTTTTTAAATTTTCACTGTCGAAGAACTTTATTTTTTAAGAAATATTCAAATGAAGGATTACAATAATTATATTCATCTATAAGTATAAGACATTTTTATATAATACGTGGCACAAAGTATTTATTATTCTTTTAAACAATCAACAATTTACTATTTCCATAAAGTTCATGTTTGCCTCTAATAGTATTTTTTGTTGTCTTGTAAATTACTGCAAATTGTATTTAAATTTTACCTTGTTACTGTGCCATTCGAAATGTTTTATTTTCTTTTAGTATTGGGATAAAATTCGATAAAATCGCTTTAAAGTACTCACTGTCCAAACGTTTTTGATAATTCTTCCAACAAAATGTCTTTCCATGTAGAATAGAGCATTAAATTATTGAGGTAATGGGAATGACGTTGTCTTTGGTATGAAAAAATTAACAAGAGCTCGTGCGATGAGCGGTAAGGACACGAGTGATTCATTACTACAGCATTCAGCCTTCGAGAAGCAGTTCGCTTACTTTTCAACTTCCAAACGCAGTTTTCTTTTCTTAAGGAGATAGTAATTATTAAAAGTTCAATAATGGTTCGCCTGATTAAAGTGTGAGCCGAATTGATGAATAGCAAAGTGGAACGAGGTAATCCTACATTGTACGCTGTAAGAAGAAAATCGTCGAATATTATGATATAGATATGCAATTTTGCATGCAAATATTGAAATGCGGTATTGATAATAAGTTTGAAAATAAAGTTTAATATTAAATAAATAATTCTAAAGAGTTCTAAGATCAATCTCGATGTCCTAGAGAGCCGAAACGTCATCGAAACACCTTGAACAAACTTTTCAGGGCATAAACCGAATGATCTGAACAGAATTATTTCGATAATATTTATATATTCATAAATACTAAAACACTAAATAAAAATAAATAAACAGGTGGGCTTTGTCCTACAATTTGATTTGTTGAATTTTTCCCTCCTCGTTTGGAACAAACTTGTGTTCATTTTGAAGAGGTTACTGCGGCGTATATTTGCTCATAGATTCAGAATTTAAGATGAATCTAAATTACATTTTTTATCGGGAAGCAAAGTACTTTTGTTTCTTTATTTGTTATAAATCCTAATTTATACAACGTGTCCGACCGTAGTTTCTATATTCATTTTACAAAAATTTGAATCTGAACCAAAACAAGATATTATCTAATTAAGTGTTTGGGCAAAAACCATTTGGTGTAAATAATTGTTAACCCGTTTTATGATTTTAATAAAAATTCTTGGAGCTGAACAAATTCCGGAGACACATGGATTCATAAAGTTGTTTTTTTTTAATCAACAGATATATAATATGCATCATGTAAGTCAATGTTTGACATGAAAATTTCTCGTGTCATTAATTTCCATAATCAGGATTAACAAATATTAAATGTGTGAATTAGTTTTAATTTAATTTAATTAGTAATTCAATAAATTAATCTCTACTAAACATTGCCAGACACAATTCAAATTCCTGGTCGTCGAAATAAACGGATATAATCAAATAAGGAAAGGTTTTACGACATCTACGCAGCAAAATTTTACTTCACAAATGTGCACATAAGCCACCGACTTCCAGAAACTTAACTACATATTAAAGCTGGAATTCCTTTTTACATTGAAATTAAATTTTTGGTACGACTAGAAAATTACGACTGGAACAGTTAATTTTAAGTAAACATTTTTGCGTGGGGTAGTTTTTAGACGCGAGAAACGGCAGCATTAATTAGGAACCTACAGCAATGTGAATTAAAAATAAATAAATAAAAACACACTTTTCAAATTAGTTTTTTGGTGAAATTTGAGACATTTATGAGAATATTTCTTCAGTACTCAAATTAAATGAAAGAACAAGTCGTTTGCCAATTTTTTAATTTAGATAAATATAAACACATCCTCATCCAACCTTTAACTTAAAAAGAATCAGATAATAATGACCAAATTACAATCTTCATTTTTTTGTGGTTCAATTTCATTTCGATAAAAATTGTTATTGCTTTTTTACCTTTTTCAGTTCCTTTTTGATTTACTTTTTTACCTTTTTTTCAGTTCCTTTTTGACATTTTTTTAGTTTGTGTCGAAAAGATGAAACCTCTAAAAACCAGCAGTAGATTAGCGGCATTAATGTTTTAATTTATCGACTTTGTAAAAGTTTTTTTTTAACCCTCCCCTTTTTGAAAGTCGGTTTTTCGTAGCACATCTTTGTTTTGGTCAAGTTTAAGAATAGTTTTATAATTCCAATTGGAATCTGTTGGAATTAACACAGGGTATTTTCTTTCATCATATTTTCAGCTATAGACGATGTTTCGTACTATAAATTTTCCTATGAAAATGCAAACAAATGAATTTTTTTGGCACGCATTATCATTGATGATATACTTCTTTATAATATCAGGTTCTCTAATGCGAATGAAAATGGAAAATATTACTCCGCAAAGCATCGCACTCCGTAATTTTTCTTCGCATTAAGTAACATTTTTAAGTAAACCAGGTATTCAGGGTCGAAGATCACGAGATTACTTTTGACCTTATTAAAATTTAATGGCAATTTACAGGTTAAATATATTGGACCTTCGACTATTGCAAATATCATTTCAAAGTAAAATCAATTTAAGTCATATGGGAAAAGTATTTTGTCAAGTCGATTTGATCTTGATAATATCATATTTCATACCAAGGTCAAATAGTCTTGCAAAATAGCTTGCTAAACTGTTTTACAACGATTAAAAGAAATCCTTTACGAATGGATAGCCAGTTCTTTCAGTGTAAGAAGTAAGCTATATTAGTAACTGCATGGTTAAAAATGTGAAATAATATATTATCAGTATAGTAAACGAGAAAGTATTGAGTACTAGTAGCTTCAATTAAATATTAAAATGTTTTAAATGTTTTACTGCTTGGTAGGATTGAAACAAATTATGTGGATCAGTAGAAGTTAGTGCTCAAATACAAATGAATTGGTCTGGATCTTATAAATGAACGTCTTAAATTTTCATAACCAATCCTCTATTAGTGCATTCCTTTGAACGTTATCTTATTTTTTCGTACAACTACAAAACAATTTTCTCGGCACATGTAAGAAAACTCTTAGGCCTTATTCATAATCGTTACCAAATCACTTTTGCACATCCACTGAATAAAAGTTGTCATTAGAATTAAATGGAAAGTATAAATGAAAAACGAAAAAAAGTTAAACTTTTCGCATACTAAATCAAACAAATAATTATCTGCTGCATTTTGATTTCTGTGCACTATATTTCCTTTAAAGTTTCCCTATGACCCCGTCGACAGTCATCTTCAAACTCTTCTCTGCTCAGTGGATTTTGCTCCTAGTAGAAACAGCACTCGATAATCTTCTCACCGTCGCGGCACCTCAATTTTATGCTGTGGCAGCTCACCCGTCATCTGGATAAGACAAGAGCACTCTTATACGACTATTTGATTACCGGATTGGATGCCTATCTCGTATCTCTTTTTTTCGAACACCAGGAATCTTTGAAGATGTCACATCATCGTATTAATTAATGCTTTCCTTTTTAATTAATGTTGCTGGCCAAAACACTCTTTATAATTCATGTGAAATTAATCATTTTCACGAACTGTAGAATTCGAAACACCCTTGGATATTCTAATTTTTTTAAATATACAACATATCAGTTTAATTCGTTGAATTATCGAGATTTAAAAATGTCTCTTTTGAAAACTCTTTTGAAAACGATTTTGTGTTAAACGAGAGTTAAACTTTCTTGTTATTTATGGAGACTCAAACTATGTTTTTTTATTCAAATTATGGAAGCCATAATATTTGTATAAATTTATAAATTCAAATTTTAAGAACATTACAAATTTCCTTTAATATAATATGCAGCATAAAGAACTTTTAATATAGTATTTTGTATAACGTACATTGAATTTTAGATATTGAATAGATTTTATGCATATCATAAATTATCTAAAATTGGTTAGTCCTGTACGTCCAATAAGAACTCCTACATTGTAATACAAAGTTAAGACTCGATCAAATTATACTTGCCAACGTCATGCCTATAAATTTCACGTTAATTTTCAATTTTCAGCTATCAAAGTACGCTAAGTCTACGACATTTAACTGCAGTTAATATTTTCACCCGTCGTAGAAATTTCCAGGGTTTTTTGCATTGTAGGGGAAGAAAACCGCCCAAATAACCCACCGAATATAATCACGGCTTTGTTCACAATAGTTGCAAATATATGCGCAAAAACTGTTGAAAAAGTTTCACTGTCGGTTCAGTAAACGTTGTAGGTCTCACACTTACACATGCTCTAAAACACTAAACCTCCTTTTGTATATGTGTGCGGTGTACGCTTCAAATAAACCCTTTGAACGAAAGCTTCACTTTTTCTGAAAGAGCCAATTTTATTGAAAACCTAAAGGGCTGTTCGGGTCATATTATCGATTCACTTTTTTATATTTATTAGAATAATTGATCATTTTAAAACAGTTTATAGTGCTAAAGGTCTGGAACCTTTAACGAGAAATAAAGATGGCGTTTATTACAAAAATATGCTTATTTTAATCATTTTGTCAATGACGTATTTATCAACTATTATTGTCCAATTACATATATCACGTGATATAAAACCTCTTTTATTACACTTTAAATCAACTTTCGAAAAGCTCCTATCCAAATTTCATCAATAGAACTGCAGTATTCGATAATATTTCAAATCATCTGCATGAAATTAAAGTGAACATTTTTAACAAATAAACTAGTAATTTTTCAAGTTAAAAATGGTTTACAATCTTGTTAACCTATACGCTTCGACAATTAGGTTGAATGTAACAAATGAGTTGAACTGAGAGACGAATTCAACAACTTTTTGGCTCCTCTTCAGATATGAATTCAGTAAAATTATCAGTTGAAGGAACGAAATAAGATATTATCTACTGAAAATTAGTGACATAATGTGCAGTCGATTTTTTAGTTGCGCACTTATCGCTGATTTTCAGTCGATATTCACTAATTTCATAAAATTAATAGATTATTTAATTGAATTTAGAATTGTAGGTTCATTACACAAACGATGTCAAGTTTTTCACAAAATTCGTAAAACCTCTCAAACATATGGCTCTTTGATTTATTAACATCGTACCTATAATAAACAATTTTCGATGATATTGAACCTCTTGGGTTATTACTTAAGAAATATAGTCGGCTATCATCTCTAATAATAGCAATGTGTATCCATCTTGGGTAAAAAATGGACTATTAAATATTCATCATGGGTAAGAAATTCGCTTTCAACTTTTTGAATGTCTAAGTACTTACTGATGACTAAATGTTTTCAGAATATTTCGCATACACAGTAGGAATAATATCAAAACTTTACGGTTTATTAAGTAAATTTGTTATCAACACAATATTATTTTGATGTAAAACTAATAACTGCATTTTATATATGTAATACAAGTTATACATAACCCTTTATACTTATTAACGATCTGAAATTAATTAATATTATTACAACAGCAACTTCCGACAAGATATATATACCTACATTTATGAAACTCTCGAAATTGCATTCGAATAATCCATATTCGAGTAATACATTAATTGTTATTATTTGTACCAAAATCAACATTTTAGATAAATTGTATAACATGGTTAGATTAAATTTCATTATTATTTTCGAATATGTAGAAGTTTATCGGTCATCTTAAAGTTATGCGTGAAATAGTTAGTGACGATAAGTATCCAATCACTTTAATGAAAACCAAATAAGTTACGTTCGTCTTTTCAGTTTCACGCAGTTGCGAAGTTTATTTCGTCCCGTTGCTATCAGGCGCAGGCAACATACTTTGCTAATGACTGCGGTAAAGTGACACGCATATTAGTGACTTTGTACATTTCAGTCTGAACATTCAACTACCCGCGTGCTGGCGCCGACCGACCCGATTTCCCTTGAGACTTAGCGACTGGAAACTGGGTACATATATACAAGAGTTCTTCTGAATTACTAGAACTTCGCAAATTAAATGGAACGCTAACATTTTTATAATTCGATTCATCTTGTCCCATCATGAAAAGTATAATCTCGCAAGATGAACAAAAAGCGTTAGTCTTTTTAAACAAATATTTTACCCAAACTTTAATATCAAAATAAATGTGAAACAACGCGAAATCTATATATATATATATATATATATATATATATATATATATATATATATATATATATATATATATATGAAAATATCATAAATATATACTTTTGAGTAATCCTCTGATACGCTGAAAGAAATAAAACTGGCCACTGTAAACTCTATTTGAACTCAAATATAAAAAAAACTCTTGCTTGGACCAAATGATATGCATTATTTTTTTTAGAATAGTACATTATGTCCCAAGGGCGCAATTATCGATCTTCAACGATGGTGAAGTTTATCGCCCGAACGAAGTGAGGGTAACAATCACACTCGTCGGAGATCGATATCTCGCCCGTGACAAATACTGTATTTTTTATCCAATTATCGTATGACTCAAAAATGAATTTGAATATCAATATCAATTCATTAGACGTCGAAAATAAATCAGGAATTATTTATTGAAATTTGCTCGTTTTTTTATGAAGTATAGATATATTTTGCGATATGTCTCGATAACCTAATAATGTAGTATTGTTTCATCAGAATATCGAACGTCTTGCGAAATATGCTTCTACTTTCGTAAGACCGCAAAATGAATTTTAAGTAACCACACCTTATTATTGTAGTAACAAGAATGTTTATATTACTTATTGGCTTAGAAAATCTGTTAAATGCAATTAGAGTAAGCATGCATTGTTATTTTATTTTTATAACACTCCGAGTGCAAAACTCGATTTTGCGTCCTAGGGCAAAAGTTTTCCCAGTTTCCGACGAGGGTGAAGGTCGCCCTTTTTTCTTTGGGCCACAATCTTAACATTCTTCGGAGAACGAATATTGCGAATATTTCCAAATTAATTGAGAATCTAATTATAAAAATAAATCTTTAATTTTTTTCAGAGTACTTACATAATACTATACTATCATTAAAGATGTAATATCTTGATGTCTATCCAAAATTATTGCATGTAGAAAATGTACATTTAAAAAAGCTGGAAAATGTTCGTATTTTGTGATTAATGATTTACAATCAATGATGGTTTACTTTCTTAGTGAATGTTGATTCTCTAAAAGCACAAATATTTTCAAATATCAATGTTTAATCTTAAATAGTTTGGCATTTATTCAAATATTACTATTTTTTATTATTTTTCTAATCATTAAATATTCAAAATTAAATATAGAACACTATTATTCGAAGTTGTAGACAATTATTTTAAATTGTAAATTAAAGAAATTATATTCTTCGACCGATTCCTAGTAATGATGAAAATCGTCAACTATTTCAAATTTTACTAATGAATAATGGTGTGAAGTAATTAAATTTGACTAATTACTACTTATTATTCCCAAAACGTTCAATGGATTTTCATGAAACTAACACAGAGAGAAAAAAGTGTTAATGGAACTATGAAGAAATGGTAGAAACGAGTTTAACTTATGTGAATTGTAGAATTAATAACATAAAAAAGTATAGCTGATATTTGAGGTTATGTACGAATGATTGAAATGCCAGGAAATAGTTAATGGAACAATAAAATTGTTCAATTTACTATAGAAATAGTTAATTCAACTACTTTTTATATTAAAGCATTTGACTATTATAGAATGCTTATATAAGAAAACAAAATTGCATTAAAATTGGAGATAGAGTAGGGTAAACCCTGATTCATATATTTGGACTTAGAGGCCCAGGTCACAATATGATACAAAATGAAATGAAGATGCAACCAGTTTTTATTTTTTATCCGCCATTTCGCATGCTAATTTTGGAATACTAATATGCAATTCTTAATTAGAGACCTTAAATATTTGGAAATAACAAGATTCAATCATATCAGATCTATCTTGACAAATTATTCTGAAGTTTTCATTTTGGAAAATCGAATATCGAATTCATACTCTAAGACCTTGAAATAATGTTGAAAAGGTTTTAACACATAATTTAATACAATAGCTGTAGTCGGCCTGAATAATTGCCTATATAATTATTTGGATGTTAATAGCATCAGCAGTTAACAAATTAATATTCAGAAACTTTTTGCTATAACAATCAATACTTTCAGCATTTAAATATTTTGACAGTTAACACATTTAAAGTTATTACTCCATAAACAGGATAGCAATAATATATTTAATGATATAGCATCCGTTGAGTGACAAAATAAATTCGAATGTCTTGGGATTCTTTACAATAAATTTTAAAATATTTTATTCATACGTATTTATCTGCATTTACTAAAAAATATATTTTTATAGATTTACAAGTGTATAAATATTAAACTGTTATTATTAATTTCTATACAAATACTTGCTAAAATACTTCTGTTTCCAATATATGCTGATATTCCCCGTTTCAATATTAATTTATTCAGGCTTAATATTCGGTCAAAAGGAACTGGAATGTGAATATTACGGAAGATCGTGTTTGTGATTAATAGTGTTCATTTTCACCTGCAGCTCCTGAATTCAACACATACAAATTAATTATAAATTCCAACCAACCGAATACAACTATTGTGAAATCACAATCAAAATCGAACCTTTTTGGACTTGTAGATCTCGGGAATCTAAATTCGTAGTTGAATATCTGTACCGTTGTGAAGAATTATTAGGCACTGAAAGATTATTGACAATAATGCTCAAGGTGTTTATAGACATGCATCATCATTTAAGTTAATAAATTTCTTTTATATAGACGATACATACTGACTATAGTTTTGTTAATTAAAAAGAAAATGATTTATAACTAATTTCTTTAAGGGACAGCTTCAGTATTTCGGTCGATAACGTCAATTCCTAACTTAAAAGAAACAAATTAGATAGGAACCAGACATAATTTCAAGTCAATAGAAAAGTTAATTAAAAATGCATAGTGTAAAAACTATTAATACGTTGAAAAAAAAAACGGTAAAGGAGACTGAAATAAAAATATAAAAAAATGCGGAATCGACTGCCTGTGATCTTTTCTCTGCGCTTCATCTCTAATTTTAGTGTACGTATATACAAAATTTGAAACTCTTTCACACTTGAATAAGAAGTAATTTGAACATAATTTATATGCAAAACTCATACAGTTTATAATAATTTTTCATATAAAAAATCTTTATATCTATATATTTCAAATGCGGGCTGATTTTTATATATCATGCAAAGTCTACTCATCAATATATCGGAAATATTGTATTACGTATTATAAATTATTTCTTCAGGCTCTGGGTGATACTCAAAAGCGACATCCCACACAGCCTCGTTCAAATGATTAATGCGTTGCTTAGTGATTTTGCAACCGGCTCATATCTGAAATCTCTGTATTAACACCAGCTACAATAATTAATTTAAACATAGCGAAGGACCAATTATATCGAATTCACTCGATTGAAATATTGCTGCAGTAGAATCTGAAAATAATACATATAAAATGCAAAAGGGCGATTCCGCCCGTTAAATAAATAAACCAAAAATATAAATATATTCTAACGATTCTACAAAGAAAAGACGGAGTGTCCGCAATATCATGAGAGTAGTTTTAAATTTAATATATTGGTATAACTATCTTTTTGTAATTTATTCTTATCCCCGTTTTGTGCACCAATCTCTGTTTTTTTAAATATGCATAAAATTATTTCTTCAGTCTTACCAAGTATTTTATGAGCACAAGACTGAACTTTTAAAATGTTAATATATTTTCGACCAAATTAACTTTCGTTATATTAAATGAACTTGCTATTTACCTCGCAGGGGGGAGAGGGTTTAATTATTTTCTAATGTGTTTATGACTTAAAATATTAGTCCTCCACTTTAAACAAGGTTAAAATTAAGTTATTTTTTACCCTATTTCTTTTATATATTTCAACATGTAAGGAAATTCAAATCATTAACTCTCTTAAATATTAAAAAATGTCGAATAAGTACGGACGGTATAACCTGCAGGTGGTTGAATGTTGACCGTATTTTCGTCGTCCATACGTTGTCCGACCCGGATTTCCAAACCCTGCCATAACGCGATCTTTCACCCTCCCATTAGATATAAAACGTATGTACTATGTTCAAGGCGGGTTAGGGAGGACGCCAACACAAGTATTTTCCTTCCTTTTCTCCAAAATTTTATCCAATGATTTTTTTTTTTCATATTACCGTACAAATATTTTTCTTCTATTTTTTTTTGGATGATTTCTCCAGCAGTGTCGTCTTCTTCATATTCCATTATGCTTATTTCCCACTTTGTTGATCAAGACACTTGTGTTTGACAGTCATTGTAAGGACACATCGGAAAGATCATTCAATTAAATTTTATTGAATAGAGTTTGTGAACGGTTCGAAAAGTAATACATAATATTTATGAACGTATACTATTAAATAGTCCATAAAAGTCAATTTATGTATCGCATAACATTATAAAGCATTCATTCGTTAGCTTATTTAGCAACTCTAAATAAAAAATATGTTAAAAATGCATTTGTTTACTACATTATTCTTCAAATAAGATAATGCATTCCTCCGAAATATTAAGATAAAAAATACTGATTTTATGAGGTTTTTTCTTGCCAAAACATTCAAAAACATTCAGCTTTATTACACTATTTTGCCATGTTGGGTTGTAAAGTTTACAAACCTCAATAGCATAAAATGTAGAAACAGGACGATAAAAACCAGGTTAACCCTAAACTGAAAAAATTATTGCAATTTTCGTAAATCAAAGTCCCTCGGTGTATGGAGACTAGGAATTTTTTATTTAAAATTAAGAATAAATTATGTATTTATTACAAAAAACATCGTTGAAAGATGTTCAGTGCAAAAATAGTAATACACAGAATACTTATCGTTTTTAATAACTAAATCAGTGTTTGATATCCAAAAGCTGCAAAATTCATGTTTATGGGTGACATTTGCCTGAATAGCCAATATCTGCTATGTTTTTTAAGCACTGCAGCAACTTTTTATGTACAAATAAATACCAAAGTCCCAAATTGAAAAACGTAAATGGTTATTTGCAAAACATCTTATTTGCGATTAACACAAACATCAATACATTTAGTTTCTAATAGTTTTGAGATAGGGGATTACTTTCTTTTACAAATATGTTTGCAAAACATTGCTCTTAAGATATCTGTCATTTATGGCATATTTTTTTCGTAATTTTCTTTGACGACATATCCAAGAATCTTGTGAGACCGGCTAATTATATAATAGATCTTATTCTTAAGTAATCTGAAATAAGACCATTTTAAGACCTCAAAAATATGACCTCTTTGAGTGGTATTTTTTCTGAAGATCACAAGCAAGACCTCTTTGGGAGCTCCTTTTACAGATCATCTTAATCAAGACCTCTTCATGTCTTCTTTTTGAAAGACATCCAGAACAAGAGCTCTGGAAGGTCTCTTTAAGAGTTGGGTGTTGTCTGGGTACATCTGTCCTGTATTTATCTAATATAGATGTATGCAGAGAAAGTTTCATTTTCTCACCAAACCCATTCTGTTGAAATATGCAACCTTTTCGAAACAAACTCGATTGGCTACTAAAACCAGCCAATTTAAGTCACTCCAAACCAAACAGTTTACTTTCAGGCACAAAAATGATAGCTCCAACAACCCAAATCATTCATTTTAAGTGTATAACGTATAACTCTTCGCAGTTACTTTTGTTTATGCGTCCACTAAATTATGAGCAATGATCACATTATTTTTATTCATACATAAGTCTCCATGGTCAGCAATTAAATACATCCCCTAATCACCTTCTTCATCGAATACTAAGTGTTGTGAATTATAAGATCATTCAACAGTGGTTATAATTTAACTTCTTATTTAGTTAGTGCAACTATCTGAATCTATAATAACATACTCCAATAAAGACGTTTTCACCATACACGTAATATGTCTAAAATCAACAATTCTGATCAGCAGACTCTAGGCTTTCAAAAGTTGTGTTAGTATATAAATATTTTCATTTAACCAACAAAATAAAATGTCATTAAACATAAAATTATATTGCTTAGCTGATTGTACTATAATATAACTACTTAACCATGAAATTCAATCTACCAATTATGTAGAAAAAAAATATTTTTGTAACTTGTTTTGAGTTATTAAATATTAAAAAGTAACGAAACTTTAACTTGTCCACTGCTTTATCTAAAACGCATAAAAGATCCAGCCAAGAATTGAGAGAAAAACCAAATTTCAGTTCCCGACTGGGTAAGACATTTTTAACATGAAGTACTTCTTAATTCCATTATACAAATAAAAAAATATCTTTTTTTAAATATATATAAAATCGTTTCTTCAGTCATACCAGTGAAAAAAACACAATTATAAATAGCAGAAGCAGAATATGGCACTCCATAACGTACAAAACAAGCGTTCTGTCGCATCGGTTTTGTAACAGTAGTCTTTTTGATTGTAGTTTTTTCCGCCTGCTTTTATTTCTTATAATATTGGCAATATCTCCGCTGCAAAAATCATTGATAATAATTGATCAATAATATTGTTAAAAGGAAGATCAATTTTTTTCACTATAATGAAATATTTCAATCATAATTGTCTGCACAACTCTAACTAGAAGTATAATGCAAAAACCGCGAAGAGTACATTTTATTAATTATCTTATAGTACTTGAGTCTATTATATTATAAATGAATATACAAATCGTGTCAGCATGAAATATACTTGACGTTCCTCTTGGCGTCTCTTGAACAGGATAAAATATTACACGCGTTTCTTCAATCATTGAATATCGCGAAAAATTGAAATATAAGTATCTTTCGTCGCAAAAAGAATGGTAATTTTATCGGACACGTCTTATAGAATCGATTTTACATTAAAAAGAAATGGAAATGAAAATGTGGAAAGTATTTATGTGTTATGGAAAAGTCGATTATCGTTGAATATTCTATACGGAAATCCAAAAGACGAACGGGAGTTTCAGCTGGTGTTACGGAAGACTGATGATGCAGTTTGACCTGATCGCATCGAACTCGTCATGTTGATATATTTTTAAATAACTGGAAATTGCCTACTATTTTATAAAATAGCTATAACCACACCTGTAGTTCAATTTTCAATCTAAGAAGTGAAAGAATATCGATAAAATTGTGAGAATTTCAACCATTTTTTTCAAAGTTTCATACGAAACATTTTGAAATTTATCTTATTTAAAAATAAGTCAATAGCTCTGAAATATGTAGGGAATAAACTACAAATGCCTACTTATTGGAATTTTATCTTTTAGAAATATTATTAGGTATCTTATTAACTGCTTTTTCCGGACAAATGTTTCGTAACTATATTAATAATATTAAATGGTATCTAAAACTACGTGTAATGGTATCCAACACTATTTGTAGTAGTTGGCATGTATTGAACCACTACGAGTAGTATTTTATATAATTGTTTTACTACAGTTAACCATGATATCAAATAATATCATCTGACAATTTGATTACTACAAATGTTGAAAACTTTAAATATCTTAATGTGAATTTGTACCCAAGGTCGGCTTCAGCTAAAATGACACTGTAATTTCCACTTCTTTGTAGTGATATATAACATCAATAAAATATTTCACTAATTAAAAGAGACTCAAGGGGTTTACCTTAATGAAGTTAAAAAATCATAAAAAATCACGTACTAAATATAGTGAAAAATATACCCGTCGATAGAAAGAATACAGTACGTTACGTACGTAGTACCCAGAGTGATCAGCCGATATACATACATATAGCAACCCAAACACTTCGTAGGTTACAGTCACCCTTATATTGTTATGTCATTAATAAAAATTAATTAATCATAAATGATTTGATACGTTTGTATTAAATATTAAATTAACGAACAATAAGTGATTCCATTAAGTGAATGATCCATCAAGTTTCGACGATAAATACATAAAAGTAAAATATATTTTTAACGTTAATACAGGGAATTTCAGTACTATCTGTAGAATTATATTACCTCCCCCACGGAACAAAATATAATTGAAAAAATATAATCGTTTTATATAAGATTTTGCCGTGTGAATATAATTTAATATAATTAATTTATATTTTTTCGTTATATTTTGAGAATCCGATAATATTTTATTTTGATCGCATTACATGGATTTGTGTTATTTATATAAATATTTGAATTTGTATTATAGGTTTATTACAGTAATGTAATAAACTTTATTGATTCAGGCATCTTATTTATGTTTACTGGTGGGCAGTAGTTTAAATGGAGGTTTATGATCAGTTTCAGCGTGTTCGACACAAAAATTATTAATTACACTATTTTTGCTAAAACGTGACAAATTAGATATTTCTTCCACTATTTACTGCACTGGATGTGAGTAGGCTATAATAATAATCGATTAATGTTTTATTATGTAGTATAGACTTGGTAGAAATGGATTTTGATTTTGAGTTACAAGAATGTTAAGACAAATAACAATAACGAATGCTTCAAGAGTTCAGCACTAAAGTAATTGGAATACAATAAGTGGCATATAATTTGATGTAATATTTATACCTTATTGTTTCACTTATAACGTTAATAAACGTCGATTCTTAAATAACATATATGTGACAAAGTAATTACAAAAAAAATCGTTCTTCGGTTCATTACGTAAAAAAATAATTAAAAACTTTCGCAAATCTTGATTTATTGTTCTTATAAAAGCTTTCCGATTTCATTGTGCATTATACTGGTAACTTACATAAGAAAACATTGACTATCAGGTATTTACAGTAAAACATTCCATATGTGAATATTTCCCACGAAAACCATCGCATGCGCATATAAAACACGCATTTATACTTGCGTATATTTATCGAACTAATGTATATGGAAGAGGATTACTAAAGTAGATTTAGAAAAGGGGCATTTCCGTTATTAGCAGCTATGCTAGCTGGCATAACGACGTCGTATCGCGTGGTGGAACTTTTCGGCTTGGGAATTACGAGTCTAATTACCTTAATCACGGACTGTCTTACCTTCGATCATATTCCAGCAAAAAAGAAAAATCAATTTGTAATAGTATCAAGTAATTTTAGGAGGACGTGCCGCAGTAGCCGTCAGAATGAAATACATTTCATTCTTTGGCCAAACCGATTTGATTGTACAATCGAAATCGGTTGGACACTAAGAACAGAACGAGTTTTATTATCAAAAAGAAAAAATAAATTTACTTTAACCAAAAAGTTTGGTAGAAAAACTAATATTTCGATACATTCATTTGGGCACACTAATTCTAATTCTCGTAACTCGCATAATGTACCAAAAGATTAATTATTTGACTTATCTAGCATCGTTCATACAATATGTCGTCTGCAACTTCTACTCGTTGTTCATCAGCCATGTTCGGCATTCAACGAAGATATATTTCGTTAAAGTTGTTATATTCTAACGTTTCTAACCAAACTCATTTAGCACTCCTAATTAGTAATTTCCGTGAAGCGAATATAAACCAAACTATGTTTTTAGAACATTTCAGAAAAAATCTTGACATGCTATCCGAAACTAAATAAAATATCTGTCTGCGAAAGGAAATAAAGAATCATTCTTATAACTCCTTATGGAATTGTGACCCAATCTGACCCCGGTAAATCCTTTTCGTTCGTTATCGACTCCGCCCTTTATCCTTTCATTTTGTTAAGAAGAATTAAGCCAACGACCGAATCATCGGCTAAACGTCACTGAGGTGATAAGAGACAAGGCGGAGTGCGCATCGTCAGAATCTTTACGAATGGGAAAAATGAGGAAGATCGAAGGAAAATAATGTGATAAAGGGAGATAGCCCGAGTCTCGAGATCGCCAAAAACGCGGATAATGAAGTGCCAGAGGTGCAAGTGAGAAAAATGAAGAAAAAGTAATAATGGAAGGAAAGAATGGAATTGGCGAAGGGTTTAAGAATGTGGGACATTGAATTTCTAGAGGCTTACGAACGTACGCCTACCTCACTACTGTGTGACCTTTTTGACCATCTACGCTTTGTACCACAAATATTGAAGGGCAGTTTCCTTGCTATTAACAATGAGATAAATTGATTTAATCAATTTTTAATCAAATAGTTGATTTAATACATTAAAATAACCTAAATAAAGTTCCTATACTATATAGAAAGAATCCCCAGTTGCTTGACTATAATTTTCAAAACATAATGGCAACACCGAAATAACCAAAGATCTGTATTTCTACTATAGAAAATAGTAACTTCTGCAAAATATAAATAATAAGAATTAAAATAAAAAAAATAGCAAGATATTTTTTTTTGCCGTTACATTGAACCGTGAATATTTTAAATAAATCAAGAGATGTTTTTTATTTGGACATGTCAATTGTCACCGGATTTGGTGCCCGTTGTTGACCTTAACCTTAATTAGGGACCAAAATATTAATTAATGAAACCGAACATGTCCTTATAAAAACATCTCTTGATTTATAAATAATAAGAACAGGCTGACTAAAGTTTCATGAGCCTAAGCGCCTACTTCGGCAACCACTAATGTTTCCGTGGTAATTAATCACTTTTTTCCGTGAGAAAAATTAATTTCCGGAAGAGCGTATTAGGTTACTCGAAGGCTGGTTCACTTCTTAATTATATTTAAACATTTTCATTTGGAACAATGGTATTATAATTGTGATAATTATTCATTCGGAGATGTAGAAATAATCTCTGATGAAAATCGCAACTAATTGGTGACATCTTTAGCCTGGATGTTACATTACCGCGAATTACCGGCAAAACGACAGTATTTGTAACTGCGGAACTTGCCGTTATGCAGTGGCAGATGTTTCTGGCTTAAGAGAACTGCGAACGTGGTAGAAATTGCGGATTCATTCATCCATTACTGTGGCAATTGAAACAATACTATTATTGCAATAGCGCATTTGCAACTTGTGCAATATGAGCAGTCATTTCCAGGTATGAATAATAGGAATACTATTCGATGTAAAAATGTATTTGGATATTTCCTACATTCTTATTGATAGTTATTAATCCAAACCGAACCGGCAAATTTTACCAATGGAAAAATTGTAATTTCCTATTTATTTTTTGGTAATTTTTTCAAATTATTTTGTTTAACGTCAGAATTTTTTTAATCCTATATTTATCGAAAGAATTCGAAAACCAAACTCATGATAAGTCTACCTTAGATAAATATTAATTTTTTTAGAAACTTGATGACGTATCCAAAAGCTGACACAGGCAGCAATTACAGAAATAGGAATGATTTTCCAATACCATATTAAAGTCTAGTTAATAAGATCTGCTAAATGCTGAATTAATTTGCTCATGAACTGTTGTGCCTTCTATAGTTCCAGAATGAATCCGAGCTTCCGAAATATTAAAGGTCCAACAGATTTCGGACCAATACTATTTTTTTAAAGAAACGCAGTTGACATCAATTTTGTACAACTGACATTGACAAAGTCATTTGTACGTTGCAAAACTAAAATAAAATATATTAGATTTATTAATATTATTTTTGAACGTTGCTTGAAAATATTTGGAAACTACTTCAACGAGGATCTTCGTATTATAGTTTTCTAAGAATTATATTTGGATATAAGGTACAGTATGCTTTCACTATAATTTTTGGGCGCTGTGCAGGAATATTAGATTATTTCATTATACTAAAATTATATTTTTTTAGTAATAGATTTCTATATTTTTAATTTCCTTTGTTAATATTTAACATGTAAATATACCTTTGAAAGGCACATTTATTATCATCCGTATCTCAATTCTAGATTTTTATCATTTCTGTCGCACATTGAGGATCGATTAAACGTAAAATGCGCTTGCGCTTTTTTATACCTCTTCAGCAATTACGGAAATTGCAAAGAATTTTAATTAAAGTAATTTCTGAATATAAGTACACGAAGGCGCGTTCAAAACGCAGTACTAGCATTTACTCTTTTGTGCAAACTTTTTCGTCGATACAAGCGTTTTATGAAATGAATTTATTTGATACAGTTTTAAATTTATTGAAATTGTATTGCCAGTAGTTGCATCTATTATGTTTTATACAATACCGGATTCCATTTTTTACGGAATCCAAATATTTTCGGCGTTTTCATTCAATGTGTGAATTAGTAATAAACAAGTATAATATACGCGATCAAATATATTCATTAAGATTAATGAAACATTCATTTTTGTAGATTAATGAAAAATCATAATATTAATTTTTTTAAGCTTATATTAGTTGATAAAATGAAAGTTGCATATTGTTAAGAACCGTATTATAATGGTAATGATCATAAACTATGAACATAATGTATAACTATGAAGTTGACAGTTATAGTAAGTTTTTATTTATATCCTTCGAAATGATTAATATGGTTTCAATGTTTGAAAAATACTTTTTTAATATTATTGAGATGAGCAATCAATAAAGTGTAAGTTTAGAACTGAGTATTTTAAAAATACTGCTTTTAGAAAATTGTATGATTATAAATTCAACGACAGATTTTCGTTAGAATATTCGAAATCGTGAATCTATTTATAGAATAAATTTACAAGTTTTTTTTTACTTTTATTATTATATTTTTTATTGTCCTCAGTGCTCGTATTAAAAATACGAAAACATTATGTAATTTTAATCATTATTATCGTAATTTTCCAACCGTTGAATATTAATTACCAAGAAAAAAATTTTTATCAATTTAGCAATAATTAAAATAATAAAATTTATCGTCCGTCTTATTTCCAGTGCAATCTCTGTTCTTCCTAACGATTTTGGAAACTTTGCCGACATGTGTAATTTTCTTGTAATTGGAAAGAGAATATTCATATAAGCAAATGCATTTGAAAAACAAATATGTTAATGAGAAACTGTGTAAACATTTGAAGAAAAATTCAAGATTAAAACAGAAAATTTGTTTTATACAGCAAATTCTGGGTGCGCTTAAATGATTTTAAACTTTTACATGCTTGAAATCATGCTTTAAATTATTACTAACATTGATTTCTACAAAGGAATATTTAAATTGAACAGCCTCTTAAAAGGGACGAATTAAAAATTAATATACACGAATGGACCGAGAAAACGGACGAAATAACTGTTAAGCCGACCAAGCCCCATTTAAAAGTAGCTTAGGTGTTATCCTCCATCGAGTACACATGCTTTCAATGTAGAAGCTCAGTACATGAGTACGTTCTTAATGTTATAAAGATTGAATAAAAGACGAGCAAACCTTAATTCGTTATTACAAATTAAATATGAAGACTATAAGTATGGTTCTTTCTTAGTTCACGTTATACAAATATTTTACACACCTCAATAATACTATATGTCAGAAAATAATTAAAATATACAGCTGATCCATCGAAAAAAACTTGAAAAAAAAATATTGAAAAATAACGAATGGTAAAATCGTCGGGTAAATAAAATTGTTCATTTTATAGCTAAAAGTGTAACTTGAATTCTGATCAACGTTTTTAAATTGCTGAGTCGAAGTATACATGATCAATGATAATAAAAAATAGGAGAAAGTTATGAAATCGTAAATTTGAAAACGGCGTATTGAAAAATGCTTTACGTATTGCGAACAGACCTCACATTTCCTTTTGTAGAAAAGAGGCTTACAGCTTATGACCTGTGCATTACGTAAATAAAGAAAATATTTTTTAATGATTAAGAAGGCTGTGGTTTATGAAATAATGTATTATTCGTAGTTATAAAACGAGCTCGTTGAAGTTAACTTTTCTTTTCCTTCTGCAATTTCATCTATTACATTACCTCAATTAAAAAAAAGATTTTAATAAAATTCGCTGTATACTTTTTAAGGTTACTTTCGACTCAAATAATGTATTATATTTCAACGATAATATCATAGATTAATATTACTATCTATAAACTCAATGACTGTATTTAATTCGATAGTTGATGTTGATTATTGATCTATTACTTTAGTGATAACTGAATGTGAGCAATTGGATGTTTGGTTATAAATATACTTTATAATATGACAAATAGAATTGGGAGTATATTGATTCAACTGAGTTTACAGTTAATAAAACTAAGATTTCATAATTAATACCAAATATTTGTTTTGTAAATTACAGGTGCATTTAAATGAAATAACTTGATGAGGTTTGTGTAGAGGTATTTCTCGTGTCAACCAAACTATTTGTTAACTGTTACTTAATATCAAGTTCAGGTAAATCTTAACATGCAATAATGCACGTCTCATCTGATAACTTCAACTATCCCACTCGCTTATTACAACTGCATACTTGAAATTAATATAGACCAACTTAAGATTCAACAATAACTACCATAATTTCGTAAAACATCAATGTTAAAAATTTTGTTATGAATTTTCTGCAACATGTAACGGAAGCTTTTTATGGTTACTGTTTCATAATTTTCTGAACCGAAATTTAGTGATTTTTAGTTACAGTAACAGAAATATGCAAAGCGAATAAAAAAGTTGTTGGCTTCATTAAATAATTTATCAACATGTTTGATATAGTTATGTACGTAAATTATTAGTAATTTAAATCGATTCGTAGTTAATTACATAAATAAATTATATAAAACAAATTAAATTTATTGAACCGATAATGGCACATACATTTCCAGCATACAAGAACATGAGAATTACTCATATATTGTGATTCAACTCGTTTCAACGTCATAACGATTTTATGCTATTCTGATATGAAATACTTTAGGTATTGAAGCTATATTATGGAATCCCTTATGATCGAATCAGAACCCAACTTCTACAACAGGAAACATGCGTGTCTCTTCTAAAGACCCTAACGTGGCATCTGCGCCTGGCGACGACGAACCAAACTAACTTCATTTTCGCAGGTTTATTCATATTTATCTTTCGGTTACAAGTTTCGGAATTTTCTGAGACTGTTGCATAATTTGTTTGTCTATTACAGGTTTTAGTAAAATTTTACTACTCCAGTAATTATCAGAATTTTGCGAACATTTCTAACAGTGATTACACGAATGTTTTCAAAAACTGCCTATCATATGCAAATAAGTTGGAACAGTTGATTACTTTATAAGTGAATGTGTACTTTTTCATTGTATTTTAACTATAATAATTAATACAACAACGTTCGTATGTAAAAAATGTTCTGTGTCTAAAGTAGTCTATAAATAACTTTAGTGGAAAGTAAAACATTTTTAAACGCACGACTTGTATCAAAAAGTATGTTTGAAGAACGAACGGGTAATGCTAATTTACTATAAAAGTTGAAAGTTCACTATATTTATCCGTAGTACACGGAAAATTGTATTGGGATTCAGTAATTGCAGTTAGTGTAGTCTCAAATGCTACTTCTACCGTTGTAATGGCAAATTATTCAGTAGCAATTTTTCTCCTATGGTTAGTACACATGTAATTTTCTAAGGTACTAATTTAAAATTTTTATGTCTAAACCATGGTGCTTACTGCCAATAATCCAAGATTATTTGTTTATAGTGTATTTTTGTAACTTTCAAAAGAAAATTGTTCAAATTCAATCCCATCTTATTAAAATGCAATTTCCGAAAAGGAGCAAATTTGCTGCTTTCCTTGTTCATTAAACTGCAATGAGAGAAATTATCGACACTTAGGTAACTTAGGTGCAAGGCAGGTAACAATGCGGGTGTGTCCAGTCGGTGACGTCAAGGAGGGGTCTTTTGATCGATCACTCACATGATTCGATTAGTTTCGTCATCTACGACGAAGGTATGCGTGTATCAGTCTTAGTGTAAAAGCACACTGCCTTCGCGATAAAGGCTATATCCCCAACTCGGGGAAGGCCAACGACGCAACGGGGTTCGTTCTTTACTCAACGGGCGATGTCATATGTGACCCAAATTTTGGTGATGACTTTAGGACTGCAATGGACGTTTACAAAACAACATGTAATATACTAGTATGTCCGTTACACGTCCTAATTTGTTCACGGTATGATTTTGCAAAATTCAGAATTATCTTTTAAAATCTACGAAAATAGTTTCTTTATAAAATCCTATAAAATAAAACAGGCTTATAAATTATGATGACAAATATACAGAAATTAATATTTGGACTCATCGGGCTAATATGAACTTGATATTTTTGTGTATTAGGTTATCTGTTAATGTAGTTCGTCAATGTCATGTAACTAATACTTCGATGGATGCCTGGTCCAAAGTTGACAAAGCTGTCATTAGAATTACGAAATACAAAATGTTCGTTGTCCCGAAGACGGTTTCTATTTATTTATTATATTTTTAGTAACAATTATATACAAAGGATATCATCATTGAATTAAGTTTTTTAATTGTGCTCAGGAATGAACAATAATGTTGAATAAACATTTCATTCTAGAAAAGTGCGTAAAGTAGTTATACCCCAGGCTATAGTACGTTTAGGAAAAATATTTAATACCGTTTCCAAGAAATTAATTTTCATTATTAATGATATTGTTGACGAGAGAAAGTATTACTGTTATTAAAAAAATTGAATATTCCAAAAATAATTTGTTCAACAACTTTTATTAATGACGCAAATTTTTTTCTTTTGTCCGGTTAAGAATTTTTTAGAAATGAATGGATTTTTTACGAAAAAAACCATTCTCTATTTATTTAAAAAAAAGTTATTATTTTTCAGAATTTTTGAAAAATTTTAATGATCAGGTAAAAAAATTTGGAAAAATTCATACGGTAAAGTTGTAGAGAATCTTTTTCTTTAAAAAAATAATCATTCGTTACAATCCATTAATTTTTACAACATTTTTTATTAGCGATAGGAAGAAAGTTTAAATCATTAACAAAAGTTGTTTATGAAATTATTTTGGTAGGTTACAATATTTTTTCAAAAACAATAATACTTTCTCCCTTCAACAATGTCATGATTAGTGAAAAATAAATTCTTGGAAACGTTATTAAATATTTTTCCCAAACATACCATATCGTGAGGTCTAACTACCGTAAATCGACTATTTGTCCTTTCTGTGCCTTTCGGTATATATTTCTAAGCTGAATCTCAATATACCATTAAACATAAACTTTGTTTAGCACGATTATGTTTCAGTAAAATTTGAAAAAAATTCAAAAATTTGATATATAACAAATAGTAAATAGTAGTTGGATTCGGTGATGAATACATTCAGTAGATATGCACCAAAATCTAATGAGTACTTTGAATAATTCAGCAGTCCCAAAAATTAGTTTGAAAAGTTAATCGGTCTCTGAGTTTCCTGGAACACATACATTCTCATATACCCACAATAACCCGGATTTGCTGTCATGTTGTCTGTAATGGCTTTTAGAAGCGTCAAGAGGTACTTTAATAAGATCTAATCATATTTGTAATTAGACTATATAGTATTTTGAAGTTTAATGAGATTAGGGTTTGGATCGCACCAGACGTAGTTTCCAACATAATTTGATCTAACTACAGATGTCCCGAAAGTTTATATTAATCCGAAATGCAGTTGAAGTTTTAGTCTCACTTTTCTGCGATGCATTAGGGATATAGTTCTCGATTGATGCATTAGATTACAAATGGAAAGAAGGTTTTCATCTTAATGTTATACTAATGATTTTTGTAGAAGTTTACAAATAATTACAGAAATTATTTTATGCATTTTTTAGTGATTAATTATCAACGGGGCTTATGATGTATCTTGCATTAATTGCCAGGTGTGAACGCCAGCATACCAAACAGTAACAAATTATATTATAACCCTTTGCTTGTTTGACAGAATGGCGCATCCTACGGTCGTATTCTAAGGGCTTCATAAGTCAAGTCATCTGAACTCGTTAGCTTCGTCATCTATTGGACTTCCATGTAACACAGGACAGCTGAATACGCAGAGCGCCAAACGGATTTACGTCCTTTTGCGCCGGATAAAATAATAAGGTTTCTATCGGCCTGCCCTTATTTCGCGAATCGCGTTAAAATAGGTTTATTCTCCAAATACAATCGGATATCCAAAATGTCATTCACAATATCAGAAGAACTAGGGGTAAAAGGATATCGATATTATTTGAGGCACGTCTATTTTAATTATGAAATCATTGTTCGATTGCCTTAATGACACCAAATCAGAATAATCTCTCCAAATGTCAATATAGAATTAGTTAAATGAAGTGTATGAATTATTCACTATAAATAGCCATTGAGAACTGTAAAGAAAGAAATTTTAAATCCATCATAGAATATATCCTGACAGTGGAGAAAATTGCGAAAATAGTATCGCTCCCTAAAATTACCTGGTTATCCTATCAAAGTAAAAACATTATTAATAAATTATACATAATTTATACATAATCATCCATGTATAGATTATGTATGGAATTAAGCATGCATAATCTATACATAATCTATACATAATGTACACAAAATGTATATTAAAAATAATAATTATAGAAATTTAATGTACTAATAATAATAAGATTTATTTAACCAATTTCTACGTCTCAAAAATAAATACATTTGATCTGATAATTCTGCGACCTGGGTTCAAATTTCAAATGACGGAACGAAGACATCGAAAAATAAAGGCACATGAAAAAATGGAACATTTCATTAAAACTAAAACTGCCATCGACATCCGACTTCGAAACTGATTTCCGCTGATTACTGTCCACATTTTCTTGGATTATCATGAACTGTCAAATATAGCCGTGAAAATCATCACCAGCTTCAAATCTGAAAATCTAATCCAAAGAGAATCTGAAAGAAACCAATAACGCAAGGGAAGAAATTACATTTTCCTATTATTTATTTAATTAATTTATCTTATAATGTCGCGCTCTTTTTAATATACTTGGTTTATTGGAGGTTCGGAAGAAACTGTCAAAAATAAATCACGTTCTTCTTCTTTTCATTGGATCACATTTTTCTGACTGTATCGGTCGAACCTCCATAAAAGTCTGTCATAACGAACGACTAACTAAATTATAAAGTAAAAGCATTAAATAAATAATAGTAAAATGTAATTTTCCATTTTTTCCCCAATTGTACAAGTTATTTTTAGAATTATATCTGCTGATGATTTTCTTAGTGTCACGTGAAAATTCATGATGATCCAGGAGTTACGGCGAGTGACTAAATGGCATCTGTGATGACGTCAAAATTCGCAAAATCGTTTCGAGGACTTTTGCACACGTCGATTGCGATTTTGTTCTTTTTTTTCAATTTGCTTATCTTATGTATATATTACGTATAGATTATGTATGTTCAATTCTATACATAACCTATACATAGATGATTATGTATAAATTATTTATAATTTATTCATAATTGTTTTACTTGGGAAAAATAATCAGAATAATAAACATAGTTTCATACGCAATTGGTGATTAGTGAACAAAATACGAATTTGTAGTATGATTTGTACAGAAAAAAATTATCCGTTGAATTAACACCCTGCGAGGATGTGTAGTTCAATTTTAATAATTCTTACTAAAATTCTCTCAAATAAACTAACATGGATTTAATACCCTTATAATTTGTGTAGCAATGACTACAACTTTATTATTAATTATTTACAATTCCACAAATGTTTACCGAATTCATTCATCTATTAGTGGCATAACCCGCATAATTATTATCCAAAGCAAAATCAAAATAAATAATGCTAAATAAATAGCTAACACTATTATCAGCAATTAATTCAATATGCAACCGATGAACAATGTAGGTGTACGTACGATGTACACGCGTGTAACACATATCACGATTAAATCAGAGCAAATGTTCGGTGAATTGTTCTAACCAACAGTGGATTCCTCTGAATTCCCATTTAGAGAGTTTGTTAAACACTGTCGAGTTTGTTTAACAAATTCTTCCTTCGTTGGAAGACCACACTGAGGTCGGAAATTAATGTTTCCGGTCCACGAGACGACATTCCCTATTTCCACATCAAATACAACAGTTGCCGTTTCCACTACTCGCAAATGAAATTTAAATGATACGAAATGTACCTGTCGGTTGGAATGAAGAGATCCAATGATTTCAAAAAATTGCGCAGAAACTGAAGCATTATAAGATACTATTGTTTTCGCTTGGGTGTATGGAAAAACAAAATAACAATGACCGTGCAATCAGATATTGGAAATATGAGAAATTATTAATGTAATAAAATAATAAAAATAATTAAACAAACGGAATAAAGTTTTTCTAAACGACCGACAGAATGTCTTCATAAACAAATTTCAGAGCACCACAATAATAATTTTATCACATGTATATAAAGCACACAAATTACTGTTTATAACTTTAATAATTATATGATCACATATTGTAGCAGAACTAAAAACAGCAACTTCAAAAACTTCTGAATTAATTTTAATTATTTTATGAACATAAATTATACTAGTTAGTTATTTGTAATACGATTAACAAGCACTGTATTAAATACGAAAGCATTGCAAAATTTCAAATTTATTTCGCATGCTTATATCATATTATATAGTTTTAATGTTATATGAACAAAGGTTATAAAATAATTGAAAATAAAATATTATAATTAGGCAAAGTTCTTCTTAATTATTCATAATTAATTTTTCATCAACACACAAGTTTTATCGAAAAAGAGTTGTCATGTTTGAACAGTTATATAAACTATCTCAAAGCGATTTTATTCTGAAGTGAATTCCACCATGAACAATGCAAAATTTAATCCACTACCTTGAAATGCAATTTGGTTTCATATTAAATTCTAATTATAATAATAATAATTATTTTGAACGAAGTTTATGTTATATATACATTAAAAACCGAAGTAGATCATTCGAAACCTTCCACTTTCAGAATGCACTCAAATCCGTTAGATGCTTCTCGATATGCATTGAAAACATAATAATCCGATATCAATTACTGGAAACGAAGTTATTTTTTTATCGATTTATTTGAATTCCAAATAATCTGCAAAGCAAAAAATAAACGAAAAATAATAATTAATATCACGACAAAACACAATGTCTCGCATTTGTTTTCATCCAGGAAAAGAAATAATCTCCTCAACATTTGAAATTCTTATACGTATGCTTCATACTAGTGATAACACAAAATTATAAATTACATAAAAATGTTACTCTGTATTTGAAAAAGTGTAATTTCTTTTGTTGAAAAGCATCTATGAAGGATGACATGCTATGAACGAGACATTGAATTATTTATTAAGCATAATAAAAATGATAATAGTGAAAAAATGTTTAGATGATACGAGGGCGAATAATCATACGCATCACAACTAAAATAATAGTTATTACGAAACATGTCAATGAAAATTATTGATAAAAATAATGTACAAATATATTTACTGAAATAAATCATATATTTTTTGCACATACATTGAAATTGGAATATTTGAACAAATAGCTTGCTTTTTAAAATTAATAACTAAATATTATTTATTCATTACGTTTTTAATACTTTTAAATTGATAAAAATGAAAACAAAAATAATTATAATAATAATGATTTATTTTTCCTAGATCATCATCCATTAACAATTAATAATTTAAAAATAAATATTATGCAATATCGTGTAACCGTAATTAATGAAGAAAAATGTCTATGTAATTACATTATATTATTAAATATTATATTAATTACCTGTAAATTTAAACTGTATTATGTTCAATAAATAAACAGTTACTATTTTAGCTATCCTAGTACTAAACAATTTTTACGTATATTATTTATGATTGATAAATTTGTAGTCCTCGCATATCTATAGAATTACAATTTTTATTAATTTTGTTTTGAAAATATTTAAACGAGGGAAACGTATTTACTTGCACTAATAATATCGTTTGCGTAAATCGAAATTGACTTTCCAATATTATTTATTGTATAAAATGAAGAGGCCCGCATGTTTTAATAAATTAATTTTGCTGAAAATGGGGAAAAGTTTTACATGCGTCAGTGAATGACAACATTCCTAAACTTAATTTAAACCTTGTTTAAGTGCATGCTGTAGAAAAATGGGTATGTAATTGAATTTGCAGGCAATTGAATGAATAACGAAAATTGGCGAAGGACTGCAACATTGTTGCTCTAGAAAATACCCACACGAATTCATCACCATTTTTTAAAAAGAAAAACCTTCCATTGGATGTAAATGTACTTTCTAAAATCTCTTGAAGTGAAAACGACTTCAATATATGGAATTGAATTTTAAACGAGTAAGAAATGTGCAAACCTTCTTAAAGTCAGATTTGACTTCATATTAAACTGAAGTTCCGTCTTAGTTGAAGTGAAATGGCACATTATATTCTACGTAGTACTTTTTGACTTTTTTAAAATGAAAGTCATATCCCATTCAACCGTGAAGCGGAAGGCAATATTTGCCATTTTATGAAGTTAAAACAGGCTCAAAATTTATTTTTTATTTATTCGTGGTCTATATAATACTCCGCGTGGAAGATTTATGTTTTTTATATGTTCAAACTCATCAACATGCATACATCGTATATCATGGAACAAAAACACGTACTAATTTCATATCAGTGAAACTTACAAAAGTTTACAACCGAAGTTTACAAAAACTCTCCAAAAACTTTACATCAATTCCGCACCATAGCCAAATGCATTTCTAGAAATATTACCGAACTTTCTTAACGTTGTGGAAATCAAAACATGACATCATTATCTTCAGGAGTTTTTCTCCATTCCGTTTTTTCTTAATTTTCTATTAATTAACATCTAATTTTCATATTTTTCAGAATCGTTTTTATGATTCTTGAAATTAAATTTATTTATTTATTTTTCATGTCACTCATCTAAAATTAGGTTCAATTTGATTGACTGGCAAAATGTTTGTCACGCGAAATTTGAAAACTCAGATACTTTGGTTCGGTTTACAGATAAATTCATCACTTTATAATGTATTTAATACTACTATTGAATGATAAATTCATTTCTTAGTTTCGAATTTATAAATTAAGATAAATTCATTAATTTGATAAATAAAATCGTTCATTTCGGACCTAATGAGTTAATATTCTGGAACTTTATACACATTTTTAGAATTTAATACAAATCTTTAGAGATTAAATATTATCTTCTGATTCTGAATTTGACAATCAAAATCATCGGTAGGGCCTTTACGGGCGCCATCTTGTAAACATGACAAAAAACGCGCTTTTTTTAGCTATTCGCAATCATCTTACAAAGTTCAAGCTTCATAAAAAATAGTTTCATGTACACATCATATGAGGTCGATTAAATAGAAGAGAGAAGAGAATAACTAGTCAATGTAATAAAATTAGTAGAAATTCATCTAGTAAAAACTAATCCAAATATTTAAGAAAGTATTATTTGGAATTATACTTCACTGACTGAAAATAAACTTTTTTGTTACTCCTGAAGAAATAAAAATGTGTATGTTTTAATAATATGGTTCGAAACTTTTGAAATATCAATGTTTCAAATTTACTTGATTTTATTCATTATTAAATCAGTTTTTAATTTGATGTACCAAAAGAAAACAGGACACTCGACTTCTTCAGTAGTAACATTGGGACCAGACATCATTCACATGCGCCCGCCGTTACTACTTAAGTCGCTGGTCTTACAATGTCAATAGTACGAATGATTAATAAAGCTGTTTAGTGCACGTAAGTTGTCTCCTTAACGATCTCTTTTTTCCTGTTAGAAAAATTTCCCGACATATATTTTTTGTATAATTTTGACAAATATAATAAGGTAAGTAAAATGGTAATAAAAGAGAAAAACAGTTTTTGAAACAGATATTTCAAACATATTCTGAAAAAAAAAGTTTTTGTTGTCATTGCGTCTAGCTTTTAGCAATTTCGCATGAATTTTTATTAAAAAGTATGAGATTTTAGAAATATTACTGTTATTTTAGATGCCTATCTCACATTTTCTCATAAAAACTTTTACAGGACGAAAAAAGTTTTTTTATCAGATGGGTTGGTATACGAAAGTAGCACAAATTTAGAAGGACGGGAAATGAGGAAATGCACCTCGTGAAAAGAAAGTAATGGACTTAGGTGGGTTTCGCATCATGGAATTTCCGCCTTGCAATTCACGTCCAGACCTTACACTACATATCTTGTTTGTGTACGTGTATATGTGTCACGTACTCACCAGTATATAACGGACTCATCACTTTCCCTCTCAGACAACGCGTCTAATAGTCTCTACGTATACTCCTACAGCTAAAATGTTCAATACATAGAGAATGATTCGGCGCGTGTGGCAGTGCAATAAAGTACACAAAATACAGGTAACAATGCGAGAAGAAAATGAAATATATGTACATCAACTAGCCTTTTCAAATATAAATCGATCTGTTATGAGTGAGCGAAAGTAAATAAAGAAAATATATTGATGTGGAAAAATTGCTATTTTCATTCTCGTTAACTTCCAAAATAAAAAAATAACTCAATTTAATAGTCAAAAGTTTGACGTATTCTGTAAAAGAAGTAAAATAACATTTATATTTCAAAAGTATATTCTGTATAAATTTTAGTGTTTTGCAGCGTCTTTAATTAAACCGACGAGAGAAACACCAATAAACTGTATTATTATGCGCAGATTGACTTTTTCAAGGGAATGTTAAATCATGATACAAATGTATGCAGGTTTTCAAATAGTAGCATATTTGGCACTTTTGGAAGAAAAAAGTCGTAACTACTTTTACTAAAAACCATTTAAAAAAGGTTTTGATATGGATGATTCATAGAACAATCGTCAATAACCAACAATATTTGATAAACATTTTGTGAGTGATAAAACTGAGAAGAAAAAATTTGCAGAATTAAATATTTTCAACATTTAAGAACTAGGAAAGAACTGCTGATGTAAAAGTGAATGCACCATTTTTGAGTGTTATTTTTGTACATTTCAGAAGATAACATGTGAGTTTTCATTCCTGACATGTGTATCTTTAGAAGAAAAAGTTGAAAGAATGAAAGAATTTTTTGTTTTTAAAGAATAATACACCAAAATATCACTAAATGCAAAGATGTTTAAATATAAATATTTTCTGGCTTGATATAATACGCCTCTGTAACATTTACCTACAATTAAATGTTGAACGCCTTTTTCTCGAAACTAATGTTTTTTTTTATCTAGCCCAATGTATATTCACTGATCGAGTCAACATTTTTAAATACTTTTGCTGTTGATACATAGTAAGAAAAATAGTACATTTCGATACATGTGCGTAAAATAAGATTTTACGCATCGTTTTTTAACATGGGATTAGATAGGCCGGTGAGTAAAATCGAATTCTTACGCAGGCGTGTCGAACCGTATTTTTTGACATACTATGCGGAAAATTTGTGCGGCGCTTTTTGTGTGTCAAATACGAGGTTGCACACAAGTGATGACCGTGGCGCACGACTGCCAAAACCGGCGCGTAAAATCAAATTTTACGCATACGTATGTCAAATAGTAGTTTTCGATACAAGTGCGTATGCGTAAAGCACTTTACACATACACACGTGTGCCGAAATATTGTTTACGTTTTACTTTACGAGTTTACTTTACGCACCGAAAAGACGTACATAAAATATTTTTTTGTGTTCATGATCGAAAGTTTGTTCACTTTTATGATTAATTTCATTAATAACACATTTTTTACTTTGATGATAATATTCTAAACTTAATTTACAGAATTTAATTGATATTTCTATTTGCAAAAAAAATATATCTACTTTTCTTGCTCCGCCGTCCATTAATGAAGACAATATACGGATAAAACATGAAATAACTATATTATTTGAATACGTGTTTCCTCTGGTTAACTAACAAACACTGCAATTCTAAGTTATACAATTCTCATTTAAAAATAAAAAATTGAAAAAAGGATGCCAGATATATTAATTAAAAGATTTTAAAATATAGGTATCTTTAATTTTATTGAGTTAACATTTTTTAATCTCGATGATATCATTGAATACATATAGTAATCAATTAATGCACTAATCAATATTAAAATGAAAATATTTTATAATTAAAAGAGCAAACCAAACAGAAAACCAAGTGCTCAGAAATGAAAGTATATTTTATTCAAAAGGTTTTTTTCTGATGGTTTTGAAACTTCTCTAAGTGTGTTACATTGTTTGTTTATCGAAGTTGGTATGGGTTTTATATTGTATATATTCAAATTATCTGAAATCAAAATTAAATATAGTTCTAATAAAGAAATAGATCACGTTTTGTATTTTAGTCACAATAATGAAGACATATTGCCCATCGGTTGATATATTACCCATTATAAATTCATACTTATTACGTAGGTCAAAGTTCAATCTTGCTTTCGTTATCCGATAACAGTTCAAAATAATTATTAATGCTTATCTTTATGAATTAATAAGTTAACAATGAAAAAGTTTGGATCTAAATTTTAATTCTTACTTTTCTATGTAACATTAATCTTTTTAAAGCAATTTGTTGATGTAGATACTCGCAGTGAACCGGACCTCTTCATTGTTTAAATACATTTTTAAATTACATAATATGTACAGCGTTAAAAATAAAGAGTGCAGATAGTAAAACAACACTTATATATCAGTAAAATTATGCTAATTGAAGTCTTGATTTTATTAATCTAATAACATGAAATTTCACTTATGAAATATTAGTTTTTCACATTTTATTCGTAAAAATTATTACTAATTGAATCAGCAGTCCACTTTTTGTTTACGAATGACTAGTTTAATATACTAATCGAAATTTAGGAAGCAAGCAAAAAGAAACTAGAATTGTCAGCTTCACAATCTAAGGATTTATATTAATTAAGGTATACAAATTATTACTGGAATGTGTCTTTCATGAACTTTATACCAAACTTAAAGTATTGCTTTTTATATTACAAAATAAGCGGTGCAAAATGTATCCTTTTTGTTGTCACCAACTCATAAACATAAATAGTCTGATAATCGTGTGGTCGTGAATTATTCCCAGTACGTAAGGCCCAAGTAAACAGAGCGCACCAAACCGGGGCGATCAATCGATCAGCTACGCCGTGACACGTTAAAATCGTGTTAAGAAAAAAATAACTCGGTTCTCGTCTATCTTGTAAAGGTTGGCACTTCAGAATATAAGAATACAAATTGAAAATTAGTGGTTGTAAATCGCATTTGATTTATATAAAGTTCTTCGTCAAATGCATCATTTAAGTTTCACCCGCAATTAAAGTGACTATTCTCTGAGCACCGCGTCAAACTACTAAGTTCGTAGAGAGTTTCAAGAATAATGTTCGTCATCTTGAGGTGTTGCTTTTGTCGTTATCGATATTCGAAACTAAAATATCTTAAATATACATAAAATTGGATAATAAATTTGTCATACTTTTATAAATTAAATACCGATCATTTGTTTTATTATGAATTAAGAATTTTCTCATTCTCTCGACTAATCGAGAATATTATAAATAATTCATAAGTTTAGCCTTGAATGTTCATCAAAAAGATAAATTTTTAACCGAAACAATGCCATTGAATATTCAAAGTCATAATTTTTACTTAATTCAAGAAACATTTTTTCAAAAAATATAATTTACTTTGATTTAAAGTTTGTTGTCTTTAGAATAGTTTAATCTACACTTCCAGCAAGTTTCATAAAATAATATTCATAACTTCATATTTTAAAACAAGTTAACATTTAAAATTTAATTAAATTCGCATCTTCTAAAACTTTTGCATTTTACTCGAAAATACTAAGATATATCAATCCTTTTCATACAAAAAAGATATGGCATTAAATGTCGAATAAGGTAGTAATAATTAAAATTTTTTTTTTTGAATATCCAATGACCAAAAGCCAGGATTTATTACACTGCCGCACTGTAAAATGGACAAGGAGTCATTTTAAATGCCACTAGTCTTTCGAAGAGTCCTCAATTTAACAAGAAGACATTTTCAACATTTTGGTTATATTCAATCTTTTACGTAATATTGTAAATTGTTGGGGGGAGATGGGGGCAGAAAATCATTAACCTCCTGAAGCATACATATTTGTTTTTAAGGAAAACATCTGATTACGACTTCACTCTCAGATCGTCACAATTCAAAGGCCGAATTCAATTTTCAGCAATTCTTTGATTGCAACAAAATTGGGTTCTTCAGAGTTTTTTGTTTGCTGCTAATTACGAATTTGACGTAAGAATGATAAAATGGCTGTACCTATAGGACTGCAAAATTAAAATCTCTTTTCAAATGTCTTGGAACTTGTATTAAGGATATTATAGGTACATTAACAGTTTTAAGATTCTCTATTACGAATTCGAACTCTATTTTAAAAAACTGAGATTGGTTGATTCAGTATCAGACTCTCTTCGTATTGAGTTGTTATTATATCTCTTGGAACCAGAATGTCAAAAAACAATAAAAAGAAATACAAAATTTAGGCAAAAATGAGGCTAAACTCTTGCTTCGACCGTGTCGTTTGGCAGAGGTAAGAAATATTTCATAATAAATTGCAAATTGTATGCCAGATTTTAAACGGTTTATATCTCTTATAAAGGTTATTAGCCCTGATCCAAAAAAAAATTAATATACCAAGATTAAAAAAAAAATTTTTAATTTTAGGCGGCCATATTGAATCCGCTATTTTCAATTTATTAAAATCGGCAGCAAATGCGCAATCAACAACTCGACAAAAAACTTGTTTAATGACGTCGTTTAGTCAGAATTGCATTTTTTTAAAATGTTTATAGGAATAGTATGCATTAAAACGTGTGTAATACTAATAAAAAAGTAAGAAAACGTAGACAGAAAAAGTTTTTAAATGTACTTAACACCAAGTCGTAAAGGATTAAATCCCATATACTCAATTCTTCTTAATAACGTCTTATTTATGATTTAATTTTTAGACAATTTATTTTTCATAAAATGGTATGCCTGACCTTCAAGCACAGAATTTTGAGTAAGAACTTCTGATGAAAAATAAACTGGAATCTTTGTTTCTGCTTTGAAGATAATATTTTATTACATTAATAACGTCAAACACATTATAGCTCAGTGTTTGTCTTGGTGGTTTTATTTAAAAATATGCGTATAAATCTTATTTTAAGTAATAATATGAAGATAGTTACTACCCTAAAGTGATTATGTTTTCAAATAACGTTTTATTTGAATAGTCGCAAGTAACAAGTTTACTAGAACTGAGAACATATTTATTTAACTTAACTTATTATCGTAAATATTTCTTGACTTATGTTCTCTTGATACAGGAATATATTTACTTTCGACTTTTTAAATAAGTATTTACTTGAATTTCATACATGTAAGCAATTCCGCTGTGGTTGCATTTTACTGTCATTTTCAGTTTCTCATAAAAATATCTTTCCATGATTCCCTTTTCATTTCAGCACGAACAATTACCAAAAACGAAATGAAATTTAGATTGTGTGCATTGCAATTACGTCACATATTAAAAATATTAAAAATATAGAAACGTCTGAAATGTATATATCCTGAAAACTAGGATACTTGATAGAGAGTTTTCAATATTTCATACTAAGATATGATAAAATAATTTTACATTTATTTATATTATTTTTATTTTAAGATAGTAATCTTTGAATTTTTATAGAAATAAAAAATTCTTTGTATTGAAATAAATTCCTGATATTTTATTTCCATTGATATCGCTTTCGTACTCTGATAATATACAGGCAGTACGAGTCAGGGCACATGCTGGCATTAGATGCATCATCTAAATCCCCGATGCATTCTCGATATCGCTCACTAAGAATTTGGATGCTCACAACTTCAGGGCAATGCGCCAGTTTGAAGAACATTCCATTTTGGTATAGCCGTTACGAACACGCGGTGTTGAGCCTCGGTTCGCCTTTTGAAAACCTTTAGTTGAAAGCTGTATTATAATGTTCCCAAAGAAGTCTATTTTGTGTCAATTACTTACTTAAATCGAAATTAAACAAGATTAATAAAAATAAAAATTTTACTTAATTAAGAAAACATTTATGATCTAATACTTGATAAAATTTATTCAATTTTCCTGGTATAGAGGCAACCTGTTTACACGTTCGATATTTGGTGCGATAATTATACTTAGGACAACGGAGTAATTTCCCATCTATTATACTGCAGAATACAACACAACTGCTATAACGGAGAAGCTCGTGTATTGGATGAAGGACCGCACAAGCAAGAACCTCTTTAGTCATTCTATTCAGGCTCCATAGTTAATCATAATTGTCTTAGAAATATAATGCATATTTTTTTCAATACCCAAAACAAAATGGTGAAAATATGAAATTCACTTAAATATCCAAAATAAATAATTACCGCATTAATTTTTACACAAAAGGATTTTTATATACTGTAGATTATTTTTAAAAATAATTGAAATCAGGAAATATTAAATTTTATGTCACTTTTGTTTAGATAGGAGACTAGCAATTTTTGTACATTTCTCTCAGCTCAAAATTGAACGTAAAAGATTCGAAATGGTTTCAAAAGTAAAATGATATTTGACCTGCTTCTTACACCTCGCTTGATCTACTTCGATCAAAATTAGATCAATCCCTTTTTTTATTAGAGCAGCAATATATCCGATATGCTTTTTCCTGTCATTTTATTTTACTACGCATTCTCCGTAAAAGCTCCGCTTGCCTATTTTAAGATAGAATGGAAGTTTTTAATGTTCATAAGGTGATTTACGAATTGTCATTAAAAGTACAATCAAAACATCGTGTCATCATGCTTGGAATAATTACATAGACCATCATCATGTATTATGAGATCGAGGAAACTATGACTTTTACTAACGGTTACTAAATATCTAATCATGTACTGAATTACTATAGAATACAGACTTATTATGAAGTTTATGGCTCGACACCTGATACCCAATAAAAAAATTAATTGGTAATCAAAATATGTTCATGTCACAATTAGTGGTGGATTGGAAAAAATACAAGTAATGTAGAAAATATTAAAATTTAACGGTATTTTAAGTACGATGCATATTTCGAAATGTCCTTAAATGCAGAACTCAAGAACTGCAATTTCAAGAACTAATTGTATATCGCTAATGCAATTAAATACACTACATTTTTAAAATACACTACTGAATAGTAATTTCATAACAAAATTAGAATATTTAAATACATAAAGAGATGAAACAGTGGCTTAATTGACTACTTTCTAATGAATTACTCCGTTCTCTTCTTTTAGATTATAAATACTACGTAGGTTTAGAGGTATTTCCTGGATGATGTTTCTTATTTTTCAATATTGTTTAATTGCCATAATATACGGAATTATTTGCATGAAATAGGAATTTTGCAATAACTATGATTTCTATCAGTACAGCCGTAAAATTGGAAGAAACTTTGAATGAAATTTCGATCCACGTAAGAACTAATATATCAATTGCGAATTTTATATATTCTCGCTCTTAAATAAGATATTTAAATGTGTTAATATCGACATAATATTATCGACTTTATTGGCCTAGTACAACCACAATACATAGTTTACACCACGTCAAAGGGCGAGTCACAGCTCTATAATGATGTTTTACAGACTGATCCATATATGTACCAAAAAAATAATCACAATAAAATAATTTGGACAATTTTCTTAAATCTAGTGCGCTAAGGCCGGTTGAGAAAAAGGGATTCGAAATAAGCAATAGACCGTTAAAAGCGGAAATATTAAAGCAAGACACAAGCCATTCACAAATTCTATTCCACAATAAATAAACAAGATAAATAAGCTATTATAATAAGACTGATGAAAAAAAGCAATTAGTAATATACATGTATCGCAAAAACCATTATGGCATAATAAATTTAACGAGAAGCATGTAATTTTTTCAGTTCACAAACAAACCGCGAAGGGGACAACATATACTGTCTAACATTTAGAGGCAACGCACTACAAATTCTCACAGCAAAGTAGGAAAACGAACCGTTTATTTAACCGAAAAATAATATACATCGAAAGAATTTGTTAGTAAGTTCTGCCGAAAACTCAAGTAAAATTTGCCGAAGATTTTTAGTAACCACCATTATGTAACATTTACATAGTCACTTTGGTAATATTTGCTCAACAAAATCTAGAAATTCTACTTAATGACTTGAGTAACAACTTTTCTGTAGATTTTACTTAATAACTTCGGCAAATATTGCCGAACCAGAGCACATCACTTCATCGAAACATACAAGACAGCTGTTTGTCCGGTTTTAGCAGATATCGGTAATTCGGTATATATTTTGTAATTATTAATGAATTATATGAATTGTTGAAAGTAATTGTTCGAGTATTAGTATTTTATCATTGTTTTTGTTTGACTGGTTAAGAACTCAAACAATTTACTGTCTGTAAATTTTACTCGGGTTTACTAACGAATTCTTTCAGTGTATGTCTCAGCATCCTATATTACCGACTGATTTGAACGCGGACTCAGTTGAACTATAATTACATATATTTATATATAATTTCAAACCCAGCTTTTATTATTATATACTATGTCTATATCTTTATATATTTGCAGTAGAAAATCACTGATTTCATATAAAAAGATAGTCAAGTAATTATTACTTAGTTTTTCAGCTATATCTACTTAATAGAATTTCAGGAACGATTACATAAGTAGTTAAGTAATATGTGCTGAATAAGTTCGGCAAATTTTACTTAGTTTTCAGTTCGGCAGATTTTACTTGACCAACTTAGGTAAAATCTACTTAAGATTTCTTTCAGTGTAGTGCAGAACGATGAGAGATAATTTTTTTAGATCATATTTTTCTTAACACACATTGAGAAATGGTTACAATTTTACGAAAAGACGACATATATTGCAAATTGATCCGTTATATAACAATTATTATTGAATGTCAGATAGCGCTTTTACATATTCTTCTTAATTGTATTCAATGGCATGGCATATTCATCCACACTTGAAAACGTGTAATAGGTTTTTTACGTATCTGAATTCAATTTTTAAATATATACATTTTTCAGAAGTTGTTGGCTGTAAATTGGCTGATATCAACGAAAAGAGTCGGTCAGTCTTCTACAATAGAAACTTTTATATTTCATGTTGCATATGTTAAAAAAAAAAGTGAAATAAAATATTAATTTTTAAATTTATTACTGTTCTTATCTGCGTCATCTAACGTCAATCTTTCTGTGTCGAACAGGGTGCAGGTTGAAAAACCGACATGTCAAAAAACCGACAATCAAAATACCGACATTCAAAAAGCCGACTGGCAAAAAACCGACACGTCAAAAAGCCGACAGGAAAAGAGCCGAAACGTTAAAAAGCCAATAGTAGAAAAACTTAATTTTCTTAATAGCGACAGTAAAAAAACCAACAAAAAATGACTGCCCGATGGTCGATATGTCTATTTTTTTATGTATCGGTATTTTGACTGTCATTTTTTGACCTGTCGGCTTTTTTATTTGTCGGTTGTTAAAGAGATAATCCTACTTGTAATTTTGAACAATTTTTGTTGTTGCATTTTTTCAAAGTATATCTTTAGACTATCTTAGTCCATACCATTTCAAGATGACCCGGAAACAATTTACCATGATATAGGCATCGAAAATAAATAATCTATTACGTAAAATTACTGAAATTGAAACTTGAAATTTTTGCTAAGCTAAATAATTACTTAAAAACCAATCTTGGCAGGCTTATTTCAGACGTGAGAATGTTTAATCGTTTTTTCCATATAAAATGTCCGTTTTATAGCTAAAGGACAAATGTTTAGCTTTTAGAGAAATTCGAAACTTTTACCGTCCACCACTTTGTGAAAAATGCATATTTTTTAGAATCTTTATATTAAACATTAGTTTTTATTGCAATGTTTGCGTAAATATAAATACTAATTTATTAACTGAGATAAAGTTAGTTAAATTACTACAAAATTATTTATATTAATATTATTATTATTATTAGTCAATTTTTAAGTCTTGTTTCGTAATCTATCTTTATAAATATACCGATTAAATTTGTAGTGCTCAACGGTGCAATGTATTTGTTTTATGTCAATACCTTCATACTATTTCGATGTTTCCTTTTTTAATTGACGTTGCTTGTTATCAGTAGGAAGTACGGCACAAGTATTACGTATTAAATGTGCTCATTGACCTATCATATGCATTAGACTGTACTCGGAATTAGAAATACAGACATTGAGGAATCATGTATTTTCGTCAGGATTTACTACATAAATGAAAATTTATACTTCGAAAACATAATTAGGAAAATTATGTTTATTCGAACTAGCACAGTAATGTTTTTCATCTGTTAACTATTATATTACTAGTAAATAGGGAATGTTCTACACACTTACTAAAGAAGTACTGAATAGTTACATGACGTGAAGCCAGCCTAAGAATTGCAAACAACAGAATTATTTCATCACATTATTAGCACTATAATTCCATCATATTAATCAGTGCTGTTAAGATGAATAGACATGTAACATACATATTTAGAAGGTCTTGATTAAGCTCTAATTAGATTGCCTGAATGTACTTCAGGTCCTGATCAATCATGTAACGTTTCATGAGATTAGGACTTAATTAAGCTCCTTCATATCAGATTCTGTTAAGGCGTTTTTGAGAAGACTCACATTATACATTTTTACAGGTAGAAAAATGAAAATTTCAGATTTCCAGGAATTAAATCTAGTGTTTCTTTATTAAAGTGGACCATAAATCTACCCGAACATCATACATCAAATTTGTTTCAGAGGTTAATTATCGACATTTAGTAACTGATAATTTGTTTTTGATAATTGTTCATTATGATAATAAAACCATATAGTTCACTGTTATATGTGTTTCAACGAAGTTATAATGTCAATATCATGTTAGGACTGTGAATGACAGTTTGGAGTGTATCAATGCCTAGTGAGGCGGGTAAGGTCAGATATCAACAAGAATCTCTAATAAGGTTTGCCTTATAAAAGCTTCATCATGCATCCAGGTCGGGTAGTAATCAGACGTACGTAAGAAAGCAAGTCGTATAACTGTCGGATCAGGACCTGATTAATATTTTGGTGGCCGAAAAAGATTTTCGATCAGGTATATTCGATAAAAAAGTATCAATTTGAGTAAAATCTACCACTAACTGAATAGTCCCCAACGAAAGATAAATCGTTGTGCGCAATCCCATTGTGAAGTTCGAGGAGGATTTATTAAATACGAGTATATTTAAGGTGTATGTAACATAGAGTTGAAGGATAGAAGATCATTCCCAGCTTGCGTGCTTCAAAACTCACATTTTATGCAGATTGCCTTAAAACCATCGAAATAATCGAATTAAAATAGTTTTCAGTTCTCATTTCAAGAATAATCCTTCTCCTCGTATTATTTTAACCTACATTTTTCGATCCACTGCCGAATCGTGGTTAAAAGTCAAAGTTAGCTGTTATTTCTACTTCTACTTTCCGTTAAAAAGCAATTTCACGCAGTTTAGGATGAAAATTCAGTAAAACGCATTCATCCGAAAACCTCATTGCGTTTCCGCAAAAAAATTGTGAAAGCGGTGATTAATTTCTGAAACAGTGTAAGAAGCTGCTCCTTAAAATTACAAGACTCGGCGTTATACGCAGTGAGAAAATTGCAGAGGCAGAATAAGGTAGGGAAATGCGCTGGAGGAAGACAGAGAATGTTCAGACAAAAACGTAATTCGGTAAGAGAGAACATTTTGAAAAGTTTTGAGGAAAAGCTGGTGAGTTGAAGAGAGACGAGGCGGTAGTTAGTGGAAAAGTCGCGTGAATATGACACAGGGGTAGAGAATATAGGAGAGAAAGACAAGAATAGAACATGAGAAAGAAAGAGAGAGAGATAGAGAGGGTGGCACGCGCAATGCGGGTATTGATTCACGGCAGCAGTGAACAGGCAGGCGCCCCTGAGTCGACTCGAGTCGAGTCCGTCGACTCGTTCCTCCGAAAACCAGTGGGCCATCATCCGCGTGTCTTGCGCTGTTTCGACGCTTCGATCGAGTCGCCAACTGAGACGTGGTCAAAAAAGAAAATTTTCCAAAATATAGAATGCGCCGTCGCCGGCTGACGGCGAAAAACCCACAGCCTTTGGCGCGGCACTGAAGTCTCGATCACGTCGAAAAGACGCTGCAGGCTAAACGCCGACGAAAATTGATTTTCCGGTACTCTCTTCTCGCGGAGCTTTAGCGACAATGTTGATGTACGAGCATTAAATCACTTGTGAGACGAATTTACGTGACTTTTTTCTCTTGAAAGCTCCAACGACGAAATTTGTTTCAGGCCAAAAAACCTCGTTTGAATAGGAGTAATCTGCATCTTATTATGTTTTATGAAATTTTTAGGAGAAGTACTTACTGAAAGTTTTCGTAAAGATGTTTAAGATAAAACTCGATGGAAAAATTGCGATGGAAAGAGTGTCTTTGTGGAAGACAATGAAGTTGATCATTTCCTTTAAAAGTGCATATTTATGACAGATAAACGGTTATTTATGTATTATTTGTCTTCTGTATCAATTCCGTCAGTTCTTAACCCCTTGCCTGCCAATGACGAAGATCTTCGTCATTTTGGACTTTTCCCAGAAAAAGGCAAATCTTTGTCATGATATAAAGTAGACTAACAAATTCTGGAATTTATGTAAAATACAACCAAATCCATTTGTAGACAGTCTAATGATGGCGTTATCCATTTTCATAATTGCTGTTTAAAAAAAAATATATATAAATCCACAAAGATGGTAGTTTTTACAATTTTTGCAAAATCTTAGTCATGAAGTATGACATTGTGTTCAATCAATTTATGCATAAAAAGTTTGTAAAACCGCTTGAAATTTGTTACTCGGAGGTTTTTGAGGTCGCTGATTGCAAATCTGAGGACATAGTTTGAAAATTTAAAATGACGGCTACAATATGGCGGAGAAATTTTTCAAAAATGAAACCATTTTGGTTGAAAATTTTTCAAAACCTAACGATTCGTAACCAGCGGTACAGAGTAACAAATATCAAGTAAAATAGTTGGAATTTAAAAAATTTGACCACCATATTGAAAGATCAAAATCTGACTTCATATTAGTAATCAGCGTCCCAAAATACCCCTATGCACCAAGTTAAAGTAAAATCTAACAAATTTTATGTTTGCATTTTGAACAATTTTTGTGAAATTCTCGTGGCAGTCAAGGGGTTAAGATTAAACAACTACGGAAGTACCGAGAAATCCATAATGATTATTGAAAATTTGACGAAAGATTCAAATTTATCCAACCTATAAATATAATGTACGATCTTTTCTCTAGAATTCACCGATCTTACTTAAGTACGGACTATTTTATTTAATTCTAAACATGTTTCGAAATTTTGGTCTCTTTATTGGATCCGCCATTTTGAATTTCAAAAATTTCGTATCAAATTTGAGTTCCATTAACGAAAAACATAAAAACCGCCATGTTAAAACTTTAGTTTTTCTTTGCACCGTTGGTTGAAAAAGTATCAAGTTTTCTCGCTATTTCAATGCCAAAAAAATGTTTTGTGAAAATTTTACATGTATTTTTCTAGAAGATATATTACAAATTTCGAAACAGCGTGCCAACTAATACTTGTAAACAGGGTATTTGCCCAAAATTTCCTCCGTCTTCATTATGATATTGAGGTTTGAAAATCAACAAAAGATCGTATTTCTTCGTCATTAATGGGTTATTCCCTGATAATAGTGATTTTACGATTTTCATTGCAGTATTTTTGTAAAAATAGTCCATAAGCTATGTGTAAGTGACAATTGTCCTACTTAATTAAATAATTCGTTGAAATATACAATATCATTAGATATTTTTATGAATAAACGTAAGTTTTATGCATTTATCTACATTCAATAAATATAATTGTTTACGTTAACAAACACTCGAAAACAACGTTGCAAAAGCTTACAAAACAGAATTTAAAATAACGCTTACAGTGTATACACACAGTCTTGTTTCAGAGTTTTACTTGCACCTTTTAACGCCCATAAAATGTTTAAAATATGCACGTAACTAACGCTGATGTTTTTATAAATATTGGAATTTAAGGTATTTGAATTTATTTCTGATAAAAGAAGCTGCAGCTTAAAAGATTTTTTGAAAGTTTTGAATGTTACTATGCGCTTTTGCACGATTGAACGTTTTCAGATTTTAAAGATTTTGATTTCAATGGACATGTGCTTCTGTTCAAATCTATTCTAGATCTGCCAGTTGCACAATTCTGGACATCTCGTATTCGAGCATTACTACGAGAGCACCTAGTCTTTTATTCCACCGCTCTCTTGACTTTTCAAGGACTTTACGATTGTGGTAAAAGTAAGAGAGCAATCGAAAACGTAAAAATTACATACCCAAGTTGTCCAAAAATGGCGGCGGGTATTTTTATCAACTTTTACTTTTAATGCAATTATATTAATAACAAATTCAGCAGGGATAAGAGTAATTTTATAATTCAATACTCAGATAATGAAAGCTTTAATTGAAGAAATTAAATAAATATGGAAATACGAAAGCCTATGGCTCGTAAATCATATTTGGTTCAATTTTTAATAAACTTTTAAATATCAGTATCATATTTGTTGGTTCTCTATTGGTCGTACTCATCAGTTTGTAACTTATCGGTTGCGTTAGCCGATAATTTCCCACACTGCTCAATTTCATTTTCTAATCAGAGGTAACCTATGTTAGCTGTACTAACATAGGTTATCCACGTTCACGAGTATACTCTGTGCACTCTACGTTACATACACCTTAAATATACTCGTATGTCTATAGATATATACATGAATGGCTATACAAAATGACAGGAAATGTGTCACTAATAATCATATTTATAACCCTAATAATTAGATTATATCGATTATATTGCATGTTTATAATTGTGACATATAGCTCCCTCAAAATTCAGAAAAAGTTCTATTATGCTTTAAGTTTCGAGAGCATAATTTGTAGAATACTGAGTGTGTATAGCAAACATCTGTATAAATATAGTCAATAAACTAGATTTTCAAAAATATGATATTCAAAAAGATACTATAATGAAGTTGTTATAAACTTTTGATAGTTTTATAAGTCAGTCGTACTAATGCCTATATACGGCACTTAAAAGGGTTCACTGTTAAAAGTGGTCGTAATTTTATAACAAAATTACAGTACGAAAATAATGTAAAATTGCAATAAATATTACGATTTCAAAATATGATTTGTAAAATTACATTTATTTTGTGATTTTACAACATTCTATCGCGGTTTTAATACATATATTGTAAATTTCAATGTTATATTGTAAAATTACATAAGAATATCCTATCTATCGCCTTCATCAACATTTGCCCAGGCCAGAATTTAAAACACTGAAAAATTATTTTACACCAATGAAAATTTTTAGAGATCACTACAATCCAGTTGGAAATAAGGAAACCAAAAGTATCGAGTTTAAGTAATATGCAATCCATTTCGAAATACCGATAGTAAACTTCCGTACATTAATTTTGGTCATATATTGTAGGTTAGGTTATGGTTTTTGCTATACGTCGAGGCGTGCAGTTAGAATTTTGATAAAATTAAGTAAATGCAAGTAGATTGGAACTATCTTTGACATAGATTAATATCTCTCTAAGAAAAAATATAAGTAAAAGGGAATCTTGGCAGGGAAGTAAGGTAATATTCTTTCTCATTCTCTCTCTCTCTCTTAGTGAGTCGATTAGGAAGGTTTTATTCCTAATATAGGTTAGTAACCATTAATAAATAATATATACAGAACAATACGTTTCGATATTTTAGGTGCTTCATGTATTTATGCAAATTTTGTAACTTTATCCGTGTCGAGTGGAAATCTTATATTTCGCATCACCACCTGCATAGAATAATGATGAAACACTTCCATTGTGGCCATGAAAAATGCAAAAAGATTTTCAAGACAGAAAATGAATTATGTTTGCCCGAAAATCCGATCGTATTATTTGCATTTTTCACGATTTTCTTTTCACGCAATAAATTCAATGATTTTACTGCAAATCTACATTAAAAATATAGAAAATTACAACATGTTACTGCAAGGTACTTTCAAGTAATTATTACTGCATTTTCACAAATTTTGTTGTAAGTTTACAGTACTTTTATGATGTAAAAAAAACTTCAAGCATTTGTTTGAATAAGTTTACTATAGATATTTCTTACAGTGTTATATTTATAAATCCTTGAACGTTGATTCAAAAATTCCAATACACGCAGAAAACAAACTCCCTAAAGTTAATCAAACCATAATTCTGATAAACATTTGATAAGGTTTACTACGAAAACAGCCATCACAGCTGATTTATATGATTCAATAGACTAATAATATTTATTATATTTACATTCGCATTTCTGTAAAAGCCTGCTTGGTGTTTTTTATTAGATCCCAACATAAATAATGTCGTCTAAGGTTACAAATAAAAGGTATTCTCAATTTATTAACAGAAACACTCTGTTGAAGTTTAAAGATTTCTTTTTGCAAATTGACAAGAAACAAGAAATTGAAAGAAACTATACTTCTATTGAATTTTTCCAGCAAAGGTATCAAATTTTGTATCTAAATGTATTTCCTGCTAATTAAAACACGTATAGAAATAATACCGAAGTAAATAATTGTAATTTGAGCTATGAGTTTCTTGGAGGAAGATTATATCCACTCTATAAACTTGAATTAATAAAATACGACTTATCGACAGCGAAAAGTGGGTTACCATCAATTAGTAAGTTTTTTACTGCCAAATAATACGAAAATACAAATTCATTAGTAAAATTCTACCAATCTACATGTAGATATTGACTTTTTTAGTTTAGTAGTTTGTAGAATTAGTAATAAGTTAGTAGGTTTTTAATTTTTATTAGCAAAAATGATTCGTTTGGTGACTCACTTTTCATTTTCTTATTGGTAGTTTTCAACTATTTCAGATTTAGAGAGCGTAGATGTATAAATGTGCCGATGTGGCTGATGACACGTATAACAACCGAGTCTTTGTTACCCATTAAATGTACAGAAATTTAATTTGCGATTGGTATTTGATTATATGACCACTTTCGTCATACTCTTACAATTAAACAATCGTGTTTGCATCCTAAGAAATAATCTATATTTCGACTAATCGACATATTACACAGTTGATTTTTTTGAATACTTATTGTATATAAAAAAGAAAATCAATGCAATTCAAAATAACACAGACACTTTTCCTTCAAAATTTCTATTTAATAATTTTAATACTTATATTTGATATTTGTAGAAATTTTTTTTTTTAATATAACAAACGATCGTGATTGTATTTTTGTGTTAAAAATGGAAATAAGTAACTTATTCCACGGACAACAATTTGAGAAGGATGCCTCTGTAAGATCTGTCGTATATTTACGCTTTTAGTGCATCTGCACCGAAACCAGCCTAGGATAAGAACTGAACTGCAGTTTCGCAGTCGCGCATCTAAGGTATGTTCAGTAAATAAGACAGAAATTGTCCGCCTGGCAGTAGTCAGCCACTTCACGTACGTAATTATATTTTGTCAATAAATGATTGATTATATGTCTAGGTTTAATGAGTCACAATACGTATTCTTTAGATTAAGTGATTGACAAATAATAAAGTTGATCCTTTGATGTATGATAGTCACGATGCTAAACAATAGGAAATAATGATAGCGAAAAAAATTGATTATAACAGATGAATTCTAATTTTAATAAAGCATGATAAATACGATTGCAGTTAGACAACGCATTCCGTCATCATCATTCATTGACATCATTTAGATTCATCATACGTTATCATCACCTCGTTTCATGGTTTTATTATCACCTAAGAAATTTAATAAGTTTAAAACATTTAGTAAAAACAAGATTTTACGATAAAATTGATGCATAGTTTATACTCACGCAAATATGCTTTTGCTCAACATTATTGTTTTTTACTTTACTATCAACAACATTTAGTTTACATGACATCGTAGTATTTTAGATATACACAAGAAAATATGTTTGTCTTTGCAACTTTTGAAGACGTAAATTTAATGAAAATTATCAGGTAGGATAAGCGATGATAAAGAAAAAGCAATTAAAGTTGTCATAATCACTCAGTATGACGTTATCTCATTGGAGTATTAGAGTGAATGCAACTTTAATTAACAAGTAAAATATTGCCTCAGTTTTTTTAATTTCCTTATATTTTTATTGCCTTAGATATGTAAACTCGAATATCCAAAATAAATTACACATATTATTTATAATCAAATAATTAAAACACGAAAAAACGTGTCAACTATATTATAACCAAAAGTTAAACGATTTTTTTTTTCATATCATCCGTAATATCATTAATAGACCAACGAATATTAAAGAATAAATATATAATAATTATTTTTAGAAGTATCTCTGAGTGTATCTTTAAAAAATACAATATTATCACATTTAGAAATATTATAACAAACAGCCGGAAATAACTGCATAATGCAATTGTAATTATTTTAATGATAAAATAAAATGAAAAAGCCCTGACTAGAGCCTGAATAAATTTCTACTCGGGCATATATGTTGGAAAGGGTGAATCATTAATTTGTCCAATCTTTTATGTCATATTTTGATGCTGCAGCAACGACAATATTTTCCGTATATAAAAAATGCACGTCTAAATTAATGTAGTTATGAGATATGTTGTGCTGCAACTCTCAATGCCTTAAATCGATATTTTTCTGCTTGTGAATGTATCTTTTTAGTATTTCCAGATTTTTAAATTTCCTGGTGAGATACAGAGGCATGCTCGGCAAAACAATTAAATCTCTTAATCACAAAAAGCTTGCTGACTGTTCTTGTTTCAAGCGCCATCAAATCTATACGTTAATAGTATTTTATCTAACCTCTTTTGACTTATTCGTATTATTAAGCCGAAAAAGCATTCTTTGCAAGCCTCCCTTTTGTCTTGTTTGTTATACATAAACAAAACTCGTTTCTCTGTGTATTGTTTTATGAATAATGCAGCTAATTAAATCTTGAAAATTCCTGATTAAATGACGGGTGTTATTTTAAATTTTGAGATTTACTTTCGAGAGTCTTCTCTACTTATGATAATTAAAAAATTAATTAAATCTTGAATGACATATTGTATAAGATAGCTTATTTTTGTCTTGCAAAGAATAATGTAATAAATAGAAGTTCAAATATTTCGTAATTGTTAATTAGCGATATATTAATATCTTACTGCAACACCCACAAATTTATTAATCATTTATTTGAATTAGTTCAATATCTATTTGAATAAAAACCATAAATCTTTTATTCATTTAAATACAGATTTAGTAAAATGTCCTGAATATTCATGTAAATCAGTCATTTTAATACTTTGATACGTTGTAAGAATTATTCCTATTGTTGAGTTTAATTAATTATTTATTGTTCATTTATAAAACTAATATTGGCAACATAAAAAAGTCCGTAAACTACACGTAACCGTTACATAATACACAATTTTCGGTCTCTTTAACAGATATATATATATATATATAAAACGCCGTAATTCCTGAGGGAAAGTATACGTTAGGGAAATAGTAAGAAAAACAACCACTAGAAAGAGTAAACATAAAAGGCGCACAAGATTGAAGTATTATTCCTGGTTGGCGACAATAGAATACATCTAGAAACTAGGATATAAATTCTTCAAAAAGGTGTTACATTCAATGCTAAAAACATACGTATACTCAACATATGAAACAATCGAAAAGACCAAACATTCGCAAAACAAGAACAATGATACTGAACAAAAAAATAATTTACAAAACATTATCATTTATGAGTAAAGTCTGCAGGCGTATAGTGAAGATGCACAGATATATTATTATATATGAAATTATTTTTATATGCATACAATCCAAATATCTTAAAAAAAGTACAAATATTTATTTTGTAAAATTGATCTTGAAATGTGATTAGAAGGTCAAAATTAAAAAGGTAACCAGACAGCCTTGACTTTCCTTGAACTAAATCAAGGTTAAAACCTAAGTTAATTTGACCTTGATTTAATCCGTTAGAATCACGTTGATCCCACACTTTGATACTGCATTTGGGCGTGAAATTTCCCACTATTAGAATTATAGATATTAAAAATCCAAGGGCACCAAACGATTCCTTAATGGAAATTATCTTAAAATTGACCTTGATTATTTATTTTTAAATTTCCAGAGCTTATTCCATATTTTTCACCTCACCATGTATATCTCGGTATCTTGTTAGAGATTTACATAGATGTAGTAAGCGTGCTGCTTACAATTAATACTACAACTTAGTGCAAAATATTATCAGAATTAATTAAGGCATCTTAATCGTGATGAAACACCTAAAGTGAATCTGAACCTCAAAAGGTAGGGTCATGACTATTACTGTCAGGGATGGTAACTTTTAATGTCACAAATATGATCAAATATTATTTAGAAATAGTGTTTAATAAGTTTAAACTAAACTAAGTTATTCATGTATAGTTGTAACATGGAATGGTCCCTTCATCTTGCAGCTTGTTAATCTTTAAATTGGCGGCATTTTTCGATACACCACTCTAAAGAGCAGGGTTTGGATAATTTCGAACGTTATTTCCAACATTTTTTTACTACGCTTTGCTATTAAAAAAGTGCTGTCAAACTTTACGTTAAATTTATGTACATTTGGTCCTTAAAGTTGAAAGAAACTATAATATTTTCACAAATTACGACATTTCAGTGTTGTTTTCGATTGGTCACAGCTAAGCCATCTCTTATCTTAGTGTTGTTTTCAAGATTTTTAATTGTTGCCTTAGGTGTGGCGACGGTGATGCCATCTCATAGTAACGTTTCATTTGCGCAGCCTATGCATCCTCTTAAGAGGGATTAATAATTTATTATTCTGTATTATTCTGTAACCGGCAGCTTGTTTATATTAATAATTCTACCATTATTACACGGTACAACCATCCCTTTGTTCGTGTTCGAGTAATAAAATACGTTAATTATATCTGTGAAAATTCATGTTCCGCTTATCTCATGATAGCAGAAGGATGACATTTCATAAATTCGATATTAAAGCAACATATTGCATGTAATAAATTGGAATTTCACTGTGTAACCCGAGATAAAAGTTATAATTAGCTTGGACCATTCTCTGTAACAAGGACGAGATTTAATTATCAATAATTAGTATTGAAGAAATTCTACAGAGTGAGTAAATGGTATTCCGTACAAACGTTTGTTTATACTGCTTGAGTCTCTAAAATATTAAGTGATATTTAACGAGATGTTACGTCACTGTGAATATTGCGCACTTTTGTAGCACAAAAAACTGGCGCTTCAAAACATCTTTTGTGAATTCAGAGGCACTTTGGAATAAGAAAACAAAATAAATAATAACGATGAAAAATAATGAAGCAAGTTCTCTAAAATGACTCAAAGCATAACGGTTCAACTTACTAAGTATCCCATCATATTTCACTCAGCATTTTTGAATACGCTTGTTCGAACTCTCCACTAATTACCTTCCTTGCATTATTTATTTGGGTCCAGAGTTTGACAGAATAAAAAAAGCGTCGCCTTGTTTCATGTTGTCACGGTCTATGTAATACTTGGTATTGAGTTTGCTTATAAATGTTTTCGATAAAAAATATTTGTTTAATTAAAACAGGCGATGCTTGTTATAATTATTATTATTAATAAATATATTTGTAACTGTGGAGAATGTTCCATATATATTATAAGTTACACGATTTATATCAAATAAAAATGCATTTCAAAATCTCTGCTATGAGGTGTTTAAGCAGGTCGTAAGCCCTTCAAACCAGTATTTTACAAAAAAATTATGCTTTTAATAATCTATAATTAAATTTTAAGAATACAAAAATGAATATCTCTTTTCAAGAAAGGTCGTTTCAGTTGCAAAGTCTTATCTCACTTCTTAATTTTTATCCGATATAACAAAGACATTAAAGTAATATAAATTAAAGGGGTGAAAAGAGGAAGAGGGAGAGAGAGGAAGAGAGAGAGAGACAGACAGAGAGAGAGAGAGAGAGAGAGAGAGAGAGAGGATGTAATGACTAAAATAAAAGGATATATATATATCGTAGGATAAGGATATTTTTGAAATTTATTTATATCCATATTTATAGCTATATCCATTGGTATAACTCATTTTGCATATTTCCATATGGAACTGTGAACTAGATAATTAGGTCAAATTTAGTACCTTATGTCCATAAAGGAAAAATTAAGCAATTTATTAAGCAATAATAAACGTTTCAAGCCTTAATAGGTTATATTGAAATTCTGCCGATACGAAATTTCTGTTTGCTCTCTCACTTTTGGTATGCATATCACTTATTCTATCCAATTTTCCCTACTAATTCATAAAAAATATGAATCTTCAACAATTCATAATTTTCTTAGAATATCTAAATTTGTACGTCAAGGGACAATGCTCAATTTTAATGATAAGGAAGTTATCCAAAGTGAATTTTCGAAATAGTTAAATTTTTATTTGACAGAAATGATTTTTACGAAATTAAGAGACGAAAGATATCGAAACAGAGAACAGAGAACTGTATTCTTGCGAATTATTTTCGTCTTTCGAATTATAGACATTTCTCAACTATCCGTTCGATTATTTATAAATGTATATTATCAAAATATTTGCATCCAAATGAGCTATTGTTCTGAAATTAAATAATTGACAGAATTTGTCATATTTATTAAATCTCAGTTAATGGAAACTATTTTTAAAATCCAATTTAAAAATTAATTATGTTTTTTCAATAAATTACATGAGTATAAGTAATAGATCGCAACTAAATCATGTGAGTCATAAATAAATACGTTAACTACGTTGAAACTGGTTTATACATATTTTAGATATGTCGGATTAATCAAGCAAAAGATAAATACGCAATATTTATATTTGCCTTGGTTAAATACGCCATATGATCAATGGTGAAGATTTGAAGTGACTTATCGCATAACGGGTAACGGACAACGACAGGGCGAGCTAAAAATAAACAGTAGTGGTCAAACAATCGAAGACTAATCGATAGTATAAAGAGTCCGTTGTACATCCGTACAAGGTGCAGACATCGCGTCTAAATCAGCTGCAGTAGTCGGTATCCCGCAATGGTCAGACAATAGTGCTCATATCGCCATCTGCAGTGCAGTTCATATAATTCTAAATAATGGAGTCACACACAATTCCAATTTTCTAATGCATTCCAATTTCCATTTTGAATTTTTATTAATACCTATATAATAATTACATTAATAGACAATTTAGTTATTATTTATAACATTTGCAATAACTCCGTCGGTATTAATAACGAACTAAAAAGCACGGAAGGTAACGTTATCTTACGGTGGAAAATTTATTGCAGAACAACGAAGCTTTTAGGGTAAGCTTTTGAAAATCGATACTACATAGATAAAGTAGAGCTTTTGCTAGTAGGTAAATACTTATTTACCGACGGCAGAGCACTAACCCCTAAAGTGCGTCGGTAAGGCGGATTGCTCTGCAATAATTTATATCGACCAACGATAGCGTTCATAAGAAAAATAATCGTAGGTAAAACTTTGTAGAGATTTTTTATGGGAAATATTATGAACATACTACAGCTAAAATTATAGAAATATGACACGAAAAATTAAATTTATGGATTATCTTATTTCATTCAGTTTAGTATGTGACTTTTATTACAATAAATTAAATAAATAGTTGTATAACACTATTAAAAATTGTTTTCAAAACAAAGACGTCATTTGTAACAATTATCTGTACTACAAATGAAACAAGAAGTTACCAGTTAAAGGGTTTATTTATGGTAGTTACTATTCAAATAAACAATAAAATATATAATAAATATATACGATTTTGTATACAATTATTATAATAACAATTCTTGTTTGAGGCTATTTGCTGGCAATAACGTATTTCACGATACGTCAATAAAAAATATCAATCATACTCAATTAATACAAAAAAAAAAGAAGGAATTAAATTTGAATACTTACTAATTATTTGCGATTAACTTAATTAAAGTTATTACTTGTTTAACTCATTAATGCCTACTGGATACACTTCTTTGCTTCAATTTCAATCAAACATTTCGTATCAAAATATTGAATTGTACATATCCAGCTAATTTCATGGTCGCTCTTCAAGATTCTGAGGTCAAAGTTGAGTTGCAGTCATAAGGACTTCCAATACAGCTCCAATCTTGAAAATAATTGCCAAAAAATTCAGAAAAGTACTTTTCAATTTTTTTCGAGGCATTCAAATATTAGGATTCTATTGACACTATGTACAAAGGTGGGCTAAATATTTGAATCTCAAGAACAAATTTTTGTTTTATACTAGACATTGTAGCGAGATCAAAATGGCGTATATTTTATTCAAAATTTGTAATTATTTACAAAAAATTCGGGAAAAATGTTACTACTGATGAATTCTAAGCATATTTTGTTGTTTGCAAATTTTTCTAAGAGTTAATCCTAGGAAAAAAGGAAAAAATCCTAAGCATAATGTTTGAAATGCAAATATTAATGAGACCATCAACTTTTGGAAAAATCTGTAAAGAAGAAAAAACGCGTAGAATTTATGTTAGAATATTTTAAAATTTTTTTTGCGTTTTTCGAAAATAATTTAGATATGATAAAAATTGAAAAAAAAAAAAATTTTTCTCAATGAATTCTAAGAACATTTTTAGCATTTTTTTTTCAAAGTTTACAGTCTTTGAGTTAAACTGTTCCGAAATTTACAAAGATATTTTCAAATTTAATTTCTTTTTTATCATTTCTTCGGAGTAAATTACAAAAATAGTTTTATTCCAAGAAAAATGTTAAGTACTGATTTTTATAACCGAATTAGTATAACGATATTTATCTTGAACAAATCATATAAAAATTAGAATAAATGTTATTGGACAAATCCAAAACTCTCGAAATATAATTATGACTTATTATTTTCAATTATTTAGGTACTTAATTCTGAATTTAATTCTTAATTCTGAAATTTAGGTACTTAATTCTTAATTACTGAATTCTAATAGGAACATCCGAGTTTAATATTAAAACAATAGTAATTTTGTGATGTTGTCATTGACTTGTGTATCAGATTTGTATGTTACTTTGAAACAGATCGTACTCAATTGAAAACTATGTCACAAAAGTTCGTGATGCTTTGATTTACTATTTATTTACTTTGTATTTCCAGGTTACTTAAAGTTCTGCCTACCTATAATGTTCTTTTCATTTAATTCCACAAGTTAAGTATTAATGAAACGTTGAAGGCGTGGCGTGGTTGACGATGATTCTACTGTAAGTCTGTGAGTATTTTTTTTATTTTCGTTTTACTGTAGTATAGAATTTATCCTTATATTCTCGTGTAAACGGGATTTTATTTTATTGTAATTTAGTCTCGAGTTCCAACAAATGTGCCGCCTTTTATATAGATTGCTATTTATGGATATTCGGAATCCAAGAGGTGATAATTTAAACATTGTTATTTTCATTACGAATATTATTTATTTGCATAATGCTCCTTACGCACTCCCAAAATTGTTATTGACACGAAATATAGAAACTTTCCTAAATTAACTGCATATAGAATCGATGTTTTACCAACTGCGGTACTCGACGTGGGGTTCTTCCCGCAATGTGGTTTTCTCCACACCATTGCACATGCGAATATCGGCACCTTTTAAAATGAAGGTAACCTGTTAGGTCGTTTTATGTATTTCAAAAATGGCTACGAAACCGTAAAATGATAATTGCGAAATAATGTACATTTTCCGGATTTTGTATTGTGTTGAGTTCGAAAATAAGTTCAAATAATCGAATCAAAATTTTATTATGTATTACGTGAGAAGTGAAAAACTGCTGTAATAACTGTTTAAAAAAGTAAAAAAATTTAACAGATAAGCCACAAACTACACTGCAATTTCACCATATACGATAACTGGGTACGTTTTAAAACCGAAATGATATTTGCAGTAAATACTAGAGTTGCTTGTGGATAAACTATTAACTTTAGACTATGATTCTCACTGATATTTTTGTAGGAAATTCCATGCTCTACACAGAAAAAAATAAGTCTTAAAATTGTTACATCTAAAATTCATCATTAGGTGAGGCTTAATTTCAGCCCAAAACTGCGTTAATTTCCTTAAATTCAGTCAATATTTAGGCTTAAAGTCTTACTTTCAGACAACAAAACTGGCTTTCAGCCGATATTTTGGTTTGAAATAAGATTCGTCTAACTTAGATATAAACTCGATAAATCTTATTTTATGCCAAAATATCGTCTAAATTCAGTTTCGCTCACTGAAAGTAAGACTTTAAGCCAAAACACTGACTGAATTTGAGAAAATTAACGCAATTTCGGGTTTAAATTAAGCCGCTCCTGATGATGAGTTTAAGATGTAAAAATTTTAAGACTTATTTTTTTCTGCGTACAAAAAAGTTTGAATATAGTTTTGATGTATCTTGCACCGTTTTCGATGTGGAAGCCTTAAGGTGGAAAAACACCGTTTTTGAATTTAACGACGTTTACAAATCATGCAAATAACAATACAGTTATGAAGTTATGCTCCAATATTCTAACATAACAGAAGTCTATATAAAAAAAAAATTTACCATTTCGAATTTTAATTGCTATTTTTCGTCTTGTTCGCGACCTGCATGACAGTGTTGACCAGGGGGTCGGACACTCGTTGCTCAAAATTTCTTTCTGTGAAGTTTGTATGTGCGCGCGCGTGCGGTTTCAAATTTGGTTATATTCCGCAAAAAAAACGTTTATATTTCGGTATAGTCGTCAAACCGCGACTGAAAAATAAAATATCTTAATAAATTATCGATCCAACAAAATGGAAATGGTTTCATTTACTTCTTCTCCACTCATAACTAGTTACTTGTATGGTCTAAAAGTAAAGTAGTATCGATCTACAGTACAAAGTACCACCAATCGACTACACGTTTTGGCGTACTGAAAAAAAAACAAATCTGTGTTCGACTAACATTTATTTGATTAGTCAAAGGTAAACAATTACACTTAGACAATTTTTTCAGTGCAGGAATTGATATAATTTTATACCAAAGAAGGTACTGTAATTATTTTAAACCAAGTCATTTTTCAAAGTCACTGTTATGAATTAAGTAATTGTATCCTACATTTCAGCTCTAAATTATGCGATTGAATATTCACTTCCTCGCTGTGGTTAAAATGGAATTTATGACCAACATAAGGACAATATTAAGCAACGATTAGGCCAAGAATAAGATTTAAATTATAAAAGGGTGTCATGAAAAATTATGCTCACATGATGTCACCGAATTTGAGTCGTGTGTGGACGAGGGCGCAATGCTTGTAATCCGTGGTGGTAACCGCGGTTCGCCTCGTCCTGGAATATTTTGGACCCTCGAACGGCACCCCGTCCAAGGGATTTGCAGCTGTGTTACCATGGTTAGCAAGGCCCGCACCCCCACGCACCAGCGGGCTACTGCCACGTCGACGCGTAGAAACGTGCCGGCCTCCCACGCCGCCCAGCATCCTGAAACAATACAACAAATTTTGCAATACAATATAGGTACATGTTGACATTATGCAAATGAATCATGTGAAATTTATAAATCTAGTGTAAATTTATACGTTCATAAGTAATAGTATATTACGTATCTAGGGCAGAAAGGAAGTCATTGCAACGACGGTGATGAGGGAGGACGAAGGGCGAATAACTGCTGATCGCCGAAGACGAACATTTTTTGTTATACCTGTAGATGGAAATTTGCGATGGTTTAAAGTAAAAGTTCGGAGGGCGATAAAAATGCTCGATCGCCCTTTGCACATGCGTAGTTCTGGTGCCCAGCGGTAATCGACACCATTCCGACTAGATTACTGCTACGTTTAAATTACAGTACTTTTAAAGTAAAAAGAGAAAAGCAAATGGCTTATCAATTAAGGGGACGGCAGGTGGTAAGGCATTGGTAATTTGTTATAATAATGATAACATTAGTACCTAATAATAGTTATTACACAAAAATGTACACACATTAGCAGGATAAAGTTGCTATCATAAGAGCTGCTTTGCAGGTTGATACATTTAACAATTTTATATTATAAATTATGTAATCTTTGGTAATAGGTTACAAATGGTGCTCGAGAATCTGCAAACGCAACGTAATAGTATATTATGAAACTAGTAATCACATTCGCAGAATAAACATTTACGCACATGTTTCATACGATATTTCATGTCACTTCAGTGCGTAAAATGCGACCGAAAAATGTAAAAATGTGTAAAATAGCATTTTACGCATCGAATGGCATAATAGTATATTATGCACCAAGTGCGCAAAGTGCATTTTACCGCACGAGAAGCGAAAGCAAGAACGAGTCGCCGACATAGTAGACGATGAGTGAGACGCTGTCGCGCGAGTGAGATGAAGCTAGGCATGCGTTGCTTACGATATTTTATGCAATTCTACATTGTGCAACGTGTTAATTTGCGGCCGAAAATTTCAATGCGCAAAGAAAATTTTGCCGCAAATGTGCGAAAGCTGTGCGCAAAGTCACACTTTGCACACAGAATTGCATAAAGGTTATTTTAAGACTACGCATGGTAAGGCTTAGAAAGGTATACGATTCAATGATCCTAGCGTCAAAATAATTACGGGAATCGGTGATTCTGACATCGAAACAATTCTACCTTAGAAAAACTTTTGTCTCTCGTGAAGCATTTTTGAGACACTGTTGACCTGGATAGAATTTTAAATCTTTGTTAAAAACTCCGCCAATTTGTTAAACTTTAATTTTTTGTATCACTGCTCATGGTTCGGGCAAACCTTCCCAAACACCAAAAATAAGTTAACAGCTCAACTTTACGATGTTTCAAATATGTTAAGAAGTTTCAGATATTGCTCAAAGAGAGCTTTTAAAGTGGTATTTGAGAAAACTTATACGACAATTTTAAGATTTCTACAAGACATCTCAAAGAAAGGTCACATGAAAGAGCTCTTATTTCACCACTGAGATACTATACAATAAATAATTTAATCTACAAATGAACTTCTGAGAATCATAGATTATATTTTTTTACTTAATTACTACTGTTTAATTAGTTTCTTTTGCAGGCACAGTGGAGATCACGGTTACTGCAGCAGGGAGGGGGCATTTTTGTGAACGTAGGGAGCTTGCGAATAGGTTATGCATTTTTTTTCCCTACTGCAAATGTTTTTTTAATTCATTAAAACATTCTATTAAGTTACACATGTGACGGCCATTAAGCACAAAAGCAACCTTTCCCATTGGCAATAACGGGGCTTACCAATCCTATGACGAGATAGCACTTTCATTGACAATGACAAATTAATCGACAGATTTTTAAAATTAGTCCTATTATCCTATAGTTAAAATATAAATACTTTTTTAGATTTTTAATATTTTAATATAAGCAAATTTTATATGTTTGGTACATTAATTGTGAAAGAACTTAATGCTTATCTTAATATTTATCTCGCTTTCTTAACATAACAAAAATGTTTAAAATTAATGTTTAAATATAAGGTAATCACTATGTGCTACAAATGAAATCCATAAAATGATTTATATCTTAACTCAGTAGAGTTCCCTTTCACGCACTCTTCACGAAAGTGCAGAGAAAATGCACGCAGATCATTTTCTTTAGAAAACTTACCATACTATGTTGTAAGAGCGGGATATACTGAAGTTAGCTAGATTTTTAAGAAATTATATTACCTTCCCTTTCTCCGAAATATCCAGGACATGTAGTAGATTCAGTAAACACGTAATTAAGACCTTGATTTATTAATATAACAACCATCTTTGCTAGAATAAAATTACGATAAATTGTTGAAAATATATAATCAAGAAACATGTAACGAAAAACAAGTTAATTTTCAGATATAAGTTTTACAGACTTCAAATTCTACAAAATTTACTTTAGAATTATCGAACTTTTAAAAGATTTTCCGAAACTCGTTCCACAGGATGAATATATTCAAATGCGTAAATCTTTGAAAATTTCAGTGTTTCGAATAAACTGGCAATATTGCATAATTTCTCAAATTAATTAGTCAAATATTTTCATAACAATATGAACAAAATTCTCTGTATGACGAAAGTACCTCGTTCGTCTAATAATTATACTGTCAGACTTTTATTCGGTAACTCGCTTATTTTGTGAGATTGATTATAACTTTTCGCTCCATGTTACAAAACAAAGTTTCTTCCAACCAGTAACCTATTACATAATATTGTGGCATAGTAAATTTTCTGACAGGAAACGTGCGGAAGAGGTACCTCGATTACGAACAAACACATGTGGATGTTGAGCGAACCGAACAGTTAACTTTATATTAAACATATAATAACATTAATAATGATTTAGTGTTTATTCTAAAGAATATATTTGTGTTAATAAAAGGGCAATCTTTGAATCTGTACTGTTAGATTTTGAAATAAAGGATATCATTTCGGAAATAAAAATACTTTTAGCATGTAATTAAATTCAAATTTCATATTTGCGCAATTGTTTGCAGCAAATCAACACTACATTAAAGGATATATGCCCTAATAGCAATAAATATGTATATTGAATATTCGAATGAATATTCTTTGTATATATATTCTTGCTGTATGCAAATCGTTTAATTTTATGTAATATGTCTCCCAAGCATTCGACCTGCAATCAAAAGATCTCAGGAATCGTACTCTGATGTCTGTCGGATGTTTTTCTAAGTACCCATTATTTTTTCTGAATTTTTCACAGTTTATCGCTTTCTTCATATTTTTTATATTATTAACATTTAAAAAGTGCAAACAATATTCTTTTTTTTTTAAATTTTTCTTCATAAGTACTCGCTGTTCGTCTGATTGAAAATATTCGAACCATTTTTGAAAAATTTAAATGGCAATGTAAATACAATCTGTTTCTATTGCAGGTCATATGCCTCAAAATTTAAATTATTAATTATTATTGTATGACGTTATGCTGAAAAAGATTCTATTTTTTCTTATTATTGTCTTAAATTAAATGATCTACCGCGAATTTATCTTTCGATATCTAACAGTGTTGAGATATCTATACTTCCATATATTGATCGGTGTGAAATCTTTCATACTTATTCACTGTACGGTTACTGCCACCTTAATAAATTATAACGATCTCATCCCGGCAGATTATTTAAATGAATCACGACACTTATAATTTACACTTCATTCAGTATTCTTTATATCTTTCATATCAACGTGAAAATTAATTTTTAGAATCAGAAAAAAATAAAAAATTAAATTTTGTAATAGAGTAAATTAAAATAAAGTCAACTAAAAATACTACAGCAGGTTAATTTCTTAAGTTGAAGTTATAGAAATAACCATAATCATTTTAATGCGATTACAATCAATTGTGGGCAGTTTTTGACGAGAAGAATTTAAGGTGCCAATTTTTACTAGAGTCAAGAAACGTTAATCTGAATATACCGTTTCCAGAGTTAACTATAGTCACATATTTCATCGTCAAGGAACATTTTTTTCGGAAAAATTATATATAAGCGGTCAATAAACCTAAATACATTTTCCTACTATTAATATATTTAATGATCTGTAATTACTTTTTTGAATGTTGCTTTGTGCATAATTTGTCGATATTTTGTGATAAAACATATGTAAAGTGTTTTTAGGCATTTGAAAACTGTTTGCGTTATTATGTTGCAAAACTACAAAAATAAAAGAATCGCTGCTCTGGTGGATTTTAAGCGAATTTTTTTTTCCTCTTTGAAGAAAATTCCACTTTTTAGAAGTCGACTGTAGTCTACTGAACATGTTTTTTTAACAGATTTAGATAAATTAGCATTGAACAATCCTACATTTTAACATTTAAAGTAATTTATATCGATATTTCTGAATTGCATTATCTGAATTTTACTAGTGTTGCACGTCTGCCCAATTTATAGAAATGTTTTATATTAATTCCTTTCAAATATTTAATCTTTAAATATTTCAAAATTTGATTAGTGGTCAAGTTTTCCGTGCAACAGAAAAGAACGTTGCACGTCACCCCACAGCATTCTACATTTCTTAACAAAAATTAAAGCTCCTATACTCGTTATGGGGGAGTTTTTATTTCTTTTCGTAATTTTATATGCTTCACGTATTTCTTATACTTTTACGTTTAATTTGAATTGAAAATGAATGACCGCGAACAATGTGTAGTGTGAATTACTCTTCGTGCCACATTTCTGAAAGAAGAAATTCAAATGCAGCGAGAAAATTTTCTCAATGAGATTATGCAGCGCAGCCGTGCAGGAAAGTGAAGATCGAGAAGGAATAAAACACGACAGCTTTACTGTGCAAAATAGTTGATTTAGTAATTTTGTCTAAATGCTAATGACCAACTCCCGACATCCGCCGACGAGTCACTCCCTTTGCTGAAATTTACTGCCTCAGACTTAAAGGGAAATACTTCTGAGAAATTTGCATTAAAAATGAAGTTGGTGATGCATAAAGAAAAGTGACAGCAACCACGTAACTAACAAATATTAACTGTAGATTACATAATTTGATTATTAAAAAGCATTCATAATAATTTTAATACATAGCAGATCATTATGCCAAATAAGTTGGAGGTACTTAGGAAAATAGTTCTATTATCCTTTAAAATGATGTTGCAATATAAATGAACGAATTTTCATATGCTGCATTATGTTTTTGGTTGTTGACCTTGACAGAATATAACATTTGTAAACATTTCACGATATTCGGTTCACTCGGTGTAGAAATATTGAAGGAGATATTAGATTTATTATTTTTAAACCATATTCTAAAACACGACATCATCGGTTAACAATGATTTTTTGTGTTAACTTTTTCCTCATAATATGAAAAAAAAAGATCAAAATAATCACACCTAGTTTGCACAGTTATCACCTTTATCTGAACTCAAAAACCAGCAAGAATTGTATCGCAGGCGTAAGAAATAATATAATGAAATATATATTTCGCTTCACGGTTAGATGGCGCCCAAACCAAAAAATATAATTGAGGCGCCGGATCAAACAATCGGACTTGTGGGATTTTAGTTGGTTTCTGCATTTATTTGGCTGTAAATCGCCCATTTCTCAACATTTTGAATTGAAATTTTAACTAAATAATTCTCATAGCATTCTGAGGATAATAATACAAACGAGAAAATATTTTAAAAAGATATAACATTACCTTTTGCTTCCGCTAAACAGTGTATTGTAAATGGATATTTTCAATTGCTACTGGAGCAATAATTTCATCTTTTTAAACAGAAGTCAGCAGTGTCAGCAGTAACATGCAATACACTTCTTTCGAATGAAAAATATTCATTAACGAATATTTTATAGTGATGGGAAATACTAAACCTATAATGTAATACAAATTATACAGTTAAGTTCTTTTTAATAGTGATTAAATCCTTCATGTAGTAGAGACTTTTGTCAATGTACTAAAAATTGAAATTTTATAAAAGACACCAAATAATATTTTTAACATGAAAAAATATTGCGTAATTTAAAAAATTACATCAATATTAATAAAAATTTGTATTCATTAAATTTCATTACTATTAATTAAATTAAACAAAAATTTGAGCTAATTCCTAGTGCCGTTTTGAATTTTGCCAATCTTATGACAGATTCGCAATCAGCTACTTAGAAAACACCCGAGTAGTAAGTTTCAAGAGGATCCAGTTGGTTTTACAAAATTTCTTATTCTTAGAAAGTTAAAAAATGCACCTTCTAATTTATGCAAAAAATGAGAGACATTCACCTTCATCACCTTCGGAAAAACAGAACGTTTTTAAACAGCGCTGAAAGGAATGCGACCAGCCAATCTGCAGAGGTATTTTCATGAAGCATATCTAATAACCACCGCAGCGAGACAAAAATAATGGACGCTGTAAAAGTCCATTTGAGTGTGAGCTGACATAGAAAAACGGGACTATACTATATGTGCTTGCATTACCCAGTTCAAAGAGCGTATCAAATTTAGAAGTGCATTGAAATAATCGGATCAAAGCTAACATAATAACAAGTAACAAAATACGTTTAACGAAATCTGGGATTTATACTAAATAATCAGTGTTGAGGTATCCACAAAGACCATAATATATCAAAATTTATACATTTATTGTGTTCATGTCACATGTCACATTATTTTTATTCTAATAAAATATTTTAAAATTTACGTAGCGTTTCATCGAAACGTCCAATTTTCTGCCGTCACAGCGTGTATTTCGCGAGAGGAATTTTTCCAGACACTGGTATCGCTTGGTAGAAAATCACGGGCTAAAGGGTCGACTATTCGCGCTCCGTGGCACATCAATTCCAAGACTCTAGGCGACAGCAATTTCCGTATGGTGAGATGAAAGCTTTGGAACAGAACGAGAGGATAACGTCAGAACGTTCCGGCACGTGAGAATGCCGAAGCATGCGAATAAATGGCTGATAATAACGCAGTACACTCGCCAGAGCGAAGCACCTCAGCTTTTCGCCCTCCTGTACGTAGTTTCGAATTTGACTTTATAATTTTCAGGATTAGTGAATGTGGGTTTTACCCTCCAGAGCCGAGTGTTTGTACAGATGCTTTGTGTGCTTTCCGGATATATTCACATTTAATCGACGCGCAACTTTTATTTTCCTTCTTCAGATCTTCATTTTATTAATTTTATCATTTATATTCCGTTGTGAGTTGCAATTATGGTGGATGATAAATTACACAAGACCAGAAAAATTTAAAAAAAAAAATACTATTGACCAGACAATGTTCCCGTCGTGTCTTTTGCGTCCCTGAATCTGAACCCAGTGTCAGTTTTGATGCATCATGTTAGGTTCGTAGGGAAATGCAAATGCCTAATGGCGGCAAAAACTTAATGCTAAAAAAATAACACAATTAAATCGTATAAACACATCCAACATCATCAAATTAGCACAAATGCGAGTATATTGATTATATTCAATTTATAATTGCAAACTTTTTTAATTTTGCCGCCATATTCAATCCGCTAATATATATATTATATATTGCATTATGTCATGACATAAAATAAAATCTCATAAATTCAAAATTGAAGATGGCGAATCGAATATGGCGTCGCAATTAAAAAAGATTGCAAACATAAATTTGAATATGATTATATAAGATGAATTATTACAAGACCAATGTATTTTTATGAAAAATAAGTACATATAATTGTTGATGTCTCTTTATATTGAAATTTAAAATTTGAAATGGCTGATCCGATATGTTCTTTTGAGAGCGAAGGTGTTAATTTATGAGGATTTAAAAAAGGATTTGGGAAACAATTTTTGCATTGATAGACCCTCTATTCTTTCTTTGCGAAATTCCCTATCGGTGCATTTAAGCAATGATGAGAATTTTATGGAATGAGTAATAAAGAATCAGTGAATTCAAGTTTTATATCGACCACAGATACAGATTTTTTGGTTTTGGATATTTGACGTAGAATGTCCCATATTTTTTCATAAATTTTATTAAATCAAGCCTATATATGAAATTGATAAAAAAAGCTTGAATTAATTTTGAATATCAAACTCTTAAAGCAAGGTAATTGTCAACGGGACTTACAAATAAACTTACCCAATTGCCACTCGCCGATCTTAATGAGACTCGGCATACTTGAAAAGCATCGAAAAATATTGGATACGTGTTTTTGTTATACGTCCCCCATAAACATTTTTAAGGGTATATATCACCCCTTAAAGTTCTAACCTTTTTAACCTCATGACGTGTGAAAAAATATAAAATTAAGTTGATTTAATCTTACAGTTAATCTTACAATATTTACTACCAGGGATTTCGAGGTCGGAGATTACAAATCTGATGTCAGTTTTTTAAAATTAAAAATGGCGGTTAAAATATGGCGGATCAAATATGAGTGATTCTTTTTAATTCATCGAATTTGCTTGAAACTCGTTACTCGCTGGTTTTCGGGGCTGCGGATTACGAATCTGATATTATTTTCTCAAAGTTCAAAATGGCGGATCCAATATGGCGGATGACAGTACATAAATATGCTACGCTCACAAAGATCATTACTCGGGGTTCGGAGTAGTTGATTACGAATCCGATACCAGTTTTTCAAATTCGAAATAAAATTATGTCGGTCGAAAAATTTATAATCTTGAGGTATAGACATAAAAAATCTAAATTTTTCGTCCGACATACTTTTATTTCGAATTTGAAAACTGACATTTTCTGAAAAACTAAATTTGACAAACTCCAATTATTATTATTATTATATTCATGAAAAATACTATGATAATACTATGGAAAAAAAGAACTAAGTAGTTAATTTATTTATTATTATTTATCTCGTCTTTATTATTTATTTATTTTAGTTATTAATTATTTATTCATTATGATGTACGTAATTTCTTCAATCTACAAATTCAACAGAAAGTCCTATTGTAATGCTTCATTAAATGAACAACTTGATCCTGCAGTTTAGAGTAATTAACTCGCCGAGGAATGACACTGACTGACGTACCAAGGAATAGTGTTGCGGATTCGTCACTCATTGAAAGTAAAGGGAAGCTCAAGCTCCTCGTTATTGGAAATCCCAGTAGTCTCGATAAAATAAACTGCACTGTTTGCGAAAGGTCGGTAACAAAGCTCGGGTATGATTTCTACGGTTATTCCAGTAGATATACTGGAACTAGGTAATATTTGATCGAGAGTTCGCCACATAGTTCGCACTACGCTGAATATTAGCTACAAAGATCACAGAAACAACACAGATGCATAAATTGCGGAGAAACCCCGGAAACTCGGTAAACATTATTATATTTAGTAAACATCATCTAGTTAAATTGGTAACTGTCCTACAAAAATGGTAATAACTCATTCGTTTTAACCGCATACGCTAAATGCTTATTTGGCGCACTGTTTTAAGTGCGCTAAGTAGAGGATTCACACAAAGTACAAGTAATGTGATAAATGCTTATTTAGCATACTATATATAATGTTTACTTAGTACACTGTTTAAATAAAATATCTTAGGATAAAAGTGCGGTATAGCGGATTCCCTATTGGCGTGTATTTGGCGCACTCAATACGCTCGGGCTTCAACCTTGCTGGTGGTTAAATCCCCAAGTTCGCACACTTATGTCGTAATGTACTATTTTGATGCAGTGTTTGTAAAGTGAAGCTTTATGCATTTTTTAGATTTTTTAAATGTACTTTGCGTACACTTGCATAAAAAATATTGCTCGACACAACCCTCACATTCGTAGATAAAACTGTTACGCACTTTTATCGAAAACTACGATTGTTACATTAAGAAATTTCTCTAAAAAGTAGATGTTTATCTTATCATAAACATCAATGAGGAAATTGTGATGTAATGAACAGTTTTCCAATTATCATTTTCTTATTGTTTCTTTTTCAGCAAAATCTAGAGAAGCTTATAAAAAACGTATGTCTTGGTAACATTCTATTTATATTACTGCGCTGATTAATTTTGTTCTGATAATCGTTCAATATTAAATCATATTTGGAATCAGTCCAAAGTATAGTAAGTCTGGAGTAAAAAATAAAATTTTATTCTACATCTGAATAGTATATCTGAATAGAACTTATGTAATAATACAAAAAGACAACTTTTATGAATGGAGGAAGAGAATCGCTTAAATTTTGTGCTATACTCCAGTAATATGATAAAATTTTATTAATCAATTAACGTTTCAATCTATTATACCAGAATTGAGTTATTCGCTCTTTTATTCGCCGTGTACAAATGCATTTTTTCCTTTGAACTTTTTTAGTGGTTTTGCGGGATAATAAACGATTGAATTGTCTCTAGAGAGATCAAACTCTTTCAAGAGGCCAGAAATGTCCAGGAATTTTGCACTGATTTTTCGAAGAGAGAAATTGTTCGTAGTAATTGCCAGAACGACTTCATGTTTCTAATGAAGAAGCTTTCTGTGCAATCAAGCTAAATGGATAGTATTTATTAACTTTTTTACATGCCAATAAGTAACGAAACTTTTATGCAACTGGTCTTATTGCAGAGAATCGTTCGTCCTTAAATCAAATCTATAATTAGTAATCATTTTCTCATATGTATAACGCGAAGTAATCATATAAGCATGTGGCTGTCAGTCAATGTTCTAACGTAATAAGTCGAGACCAATTTCTATCCAGAGAATAGCGTAGAATGTTAAGAGTCGCATTGCTGTCTACTGCAATTTGACTATATTCTACACAAGTTTAGACTTAAATTTGACACATAGATGTTCATTATTCCGCCATTAGTCTAGTCTTGCTAGTCTAATAAGCTAATTAATTAAATAAGTCTAATTTGTTAGCTAATAACATTTTTCATGTAAAATGTTTAAAAGTTTGTTACTTTAAAAATTGTTAAAGATGAAGTTCTAAATTATAATTTCATAATATAAATTTTATATATGAAATAAATATATCCACACGTGGCAACTGCTGTTAATAGTAGTTAACTGATAGGAACTCTAGCATACGTTCAATCTGTCCCTGTGCGGCAAACTCATCGCGTAACAAATATTAAGTTTTATAATCAATTTTGTGGATTGGCGCAAGCTTCACTTGTAAATTAATAAAATAATTTGCAAAATGTGCACGCTTACAGAAGCTTTTAGTAGTGAATTATGTTTCCTATGGGTAGTTTATAAATACTGCGGAATGTGTACAAATATACTGTGTAAAATTATAACTATCATTAAAAGTTTTCACATTATAATGTGGCTTTCGACAGATATTTATTTATTAACGTGTAAAGATATTAAGATATAACAAATGATCGGACAATCAGTTTTATTCATTATTGATTGTTTAATACAGTCGGCCAAAATACAGCATTTTTCGTCTACCAGTGTATTTAATAGGCAATTATTTTCTTTGCTGAAAATAAAAAATACTTCATTGTTTTTCTCGTGATGAATATTCATTTTTAATTAATTAAAAAAAATCTTTAGTTATTCTTTGATTTCCTTCTATACTTTAAGCTAAGGTGTTCTTCACAGGATTGAACATGATGCAACAAATGTTTGCAAACCTAGCAATATATTAAAGGGATACTGTGATTCAAATTGGAATCTGCATCACCAGTATCTGCAAATTGTAATTTTCATCGTCATTCCGTCGATAATGATTCTTGAATTCAGCCTGTGAATAGCATTGCCATAAATTGGATATTCATCACCACAATTTCCACGTATGCTCTGCGAACCGTATTATGATTGAAACATAATAAGAGAAATTTGAAAAATTGAAAGAAAGGTTTTGTTCTTGAACTACATTTTTCTTGAAAATTCATTTCTCCAAAGTATTTTAATCACGTCTCACGAAATATTTTTTTCGATTTTAAATTATTCGAACATGTTTATAGTAAGTGCTCTAGATACATTTTTCGAAAATTTGATTTCAAGTACATTATTACGGAAGCAAATCAGCACAATATAAATCGTACCTTTAATCGACTCATGAAAGTATATACGTTTGCGTTAGTGTAAATTATTTATTGATGTATCTACTGGTATAAAGAACTAAATTATTGATGTTAATGGGAATATTTATCCTTAATTATGTTCGGTGCAGTTTCCGTCTTGTTTAGAGTTTATTTCACTCGTATAGAAGTGGATTTCCAAATAGAAATTAATTTTGTAAAAAGAATGAAATAAAAGAAACAACCGAAGCAGACTTACAAATTTTATTTAACTAATTATTTACTAGTTGCTCGGTGAGAGCTCCGAAGCGCGCTGAATTTCGTAATAATTTCGTCGTTACATTCGTATAAGATAATGGCTGGAGGAAAGTCCATGAACTCCAAATGGCTTTTTCACCCCGCTCTACTCCACTTATTACAAAAAATGAAATAAATAAGATTATTACGAATTACACATTTTCCGATTAAAGAAATTCGACAATGATATAATGCAAGTAAGTAATGCGTTATTATACTGTCAATTCTAGCTATTAGGAATACAAATACCTACTAGTGGACACAATAGCAAATCATTTTTTTGCCCATAACTAACATAAGGAAAGGAGGATCCCCATGGGCTCTTGAGATGGATCCTGCTAAACTAATGAATTCAGTTACAGTATGCCGAGAACGAACACCTAAAAGTAAAAAAAATTCGATTATTTTATATATTTTATCACGTGGGAAAGTTGAAGAAATCGGTGATAAAATTGCGGATTTTACACAGCAGTAACCTATGTAGCACTTGTCCGTACTTTGTTTTGTTTGCAGTATTTGTAGACTAATTATTATACTAACAAGTTACGGCATTTTCCTATATAACACCTGCATCTTTTTATTAGTTATCAGAATTTATCAGTTTTGAAGGTCCAATCTGAAGAGCGGAAATCGCATTTACTCGCGGACATCCTCCTGTATTTGTAACCCATTCATCATCATTTTGTTGGCACTCATAGATTGTCATAGCAGTCGCTTGCAATTAAAATGTGCAACATATTAATGTCAGTATAAAGCTCATATAAATTTTACAACCACTTCCTGTCATTTGTATGTTATCTAACATTTTATTTATATTTAACCAAGAATATAAGAGTATAAACTGAACTTAACAGAACATTGTCGTAAGGGCTTTAAATATTAAGTAGCGTCTACGATTAGCTTCAAGTGATTAAATTCAAATTAGATTTGTTAAATCGTCATTTATTTAATGAAAAGACGAGACAAAATCTGCTAAATCTATAGTTTTCACGGGGTTTCTCAAGGTTTAGTTAAATTTACAAAATATTTTACCAAATAGTTACATCATATAGATAATTTTTCAAGTTATGTAAAAAATAATTTAATATAACGTCAAGAGTTATTCCTCCCAAAGATATCCGAAACGCTGAAGGCAATAATACCAACTTTAAATTCAAGGGCAAAATTAGTGTTTATATATTTTTGAATTACAACACCTATACGCTCACCGCTTTCCGATGAAAAAAAATCTCCTTTAAAATAAGGCAATAAATATAATAATTATTGTTAGCATATTTGACTATATAACAAATAAATAATTGAAGCATCTGAATTAATAACGTACGAGGTTCAAAATAAATTTTTACAAAAAAGTTTCATTTGAATTGTTTACATTTTCCACATTACGTTTACATGTACAAAAGGTATTTTTGAAACGAATATGATAAAAGTTCTAACTAGTTTCTTTCTAAATGAATTCGTTATATTTGAAGAGAACAAAAAATAGGTACAAATAAACTCTACCCACGCTCCTACTGCGTCCCTTTGTACGCAATTTGCGTAACTTGCGAAAGAATCGCCGTTAATGAAGAATTTCTCGGAGCAAAAATTGCGCGAGGATGTAGACATAAAACGTAAACGAAACGGTGTAGCAAATACTTTATAAACAAGAGAAAATTGAAATTTATCATCACTTACTGAAGACGTTGCTTTTATTCTCCGTCTTCTTTACGCTTTAAAAAATGCTCCTGATGAAATGGTACATAAATTTGAAGAGGGTGACGTAGATGAAAAAAAAGTGTATAGAATTTCTTTAGGTAGCAAAAGTCTATGTACGCATTCCGCTTCTTCCAATTACTCTGTCAAACTTAATTGTGACGATTTTTTGTACTGGTTGAAAAGAATTTGAATAATTGTTAGTGAGTAAAGCTGACCAATTTCATAAACTAATCATATAGTAATGAAACAATGCAACTTTACGTATTTTTCAGATAATTAAAGTTGAGTTTTTGTTTCTAAAGTATTAATAATTTAACAAAAAATTTGATGAAATTGTATATGTATGTGATAATTATCTATTATTATTATTATTATATTAGCGGTGATCATCCTTCCATTCGGTTGTTACGCGATTTGTCTCTGCCCAAATTAAATAAAGTATATAACATAAATTGGCGAGTGGTTTATTAATGATATTTTTTTAAGTCAGTGATGATGAAATGCTTTAACATCATCCAGATCGTTGTGGATTGCTATCTACGTAAGAAAATAATATTTCATAGTGAAGGATATCAGTATGCTTGCACAGACACGCAATCGCCCCAAAACACGGGTAATACGAAACCCGCAAATGAGCACTTTTCATGGGAATTGCAAGAAACAAGCTGTAGTCATGGATCTCTGTCGTGACTTAAGTTCATTAGTTCATTAGTAGGAGATGCTGAATATTTCAATAAGATCAAATGATCCAGGATTAATAGCTTTCTTCGTCATCCTGCGTCCGGATTGTAATTAAAACAGCATTATAGTTGGAAGTTAGAATTGTTTGCAAATTTTGTAGGTGGAATCTTGATCCACCAATACTCCTATTATTACGAGATCGCTACAACCCATGCCCCTGCGTCCACGTCGTGGAATCACTTCTTCGTTCGTTAATGAATGAATGTTCACTTCATGAAATTTTCATATTAAAAATATTGTAAACCTTTATGGATTAGCATTATTTTGAAAGCATGTCCATTTAAGAGTCTTAACTCATTATCAATCTGCTTTCCGGAACTTAAAACTTCAACCATTATTGTTAACGCAAGAAGATTCATAGCAAGTATATTGTTCTTTTCCACAACTCGGCAGACCAATTAATAATCGAGCTTTCGCCAAGTGAGAATCATATTTCCATTATTTTTCCTTGACGTGACGGATTTCATTACTCTAGTCTATAGATTTCCCTGAGAATCGAAGAGAAAATTATGCCGTGTCGATTTGATAATTTGTAGACTCTTCATTAAAGCTCAGGATAATTATAAATTCATGAAAAGAAATCCTGAATAATTTGTAGCTGTCTGGCATATAAGTTGTTTTTTTTTATATCATCATGAGTGCTATTTATATGTGTCTGTTATAGTCCTTAATTATGTTTCTGTTAAGAATTTATAGAAAACAATGTTTACATTTAGTAGCGGATTCATATTTTGATTATTTTTTATGGCAGTGGGTGTACACTGTACATTTTTTATAATAATTTTTATAGTGAGTGTAATTCAATTTTCTTGAGCAATTTTAATCTTACATAAAAAATCGAGGCATTTTCTAAGAGGTGCATCAAAACATTATACTTGTTCTTTAAAAATGCAATAAAATTTTCCATTAAAAAATGTTTTAGTAATATTAAAAAAAAATTAGAGTTACTTCCGCCATACATTATTTTTGTTACTTTGGAAAAATTATTTTTTATTGCATTTATTTGCGTTTATATTCAATTGGGGATTTTTTATGAAGATATTTGATATAAAATTAAGTCAATTTTCATAATTCTCCAAATAATTTCTCATTTACGATCGTTTGATATTTCTTTATTTTATTCTCATGACATTTAATTATGCCTGCATTCAAACGTAACGTGTTTTTACATATGTATTAATGTAAATCACTAATATGTAATTATTTCCACTGTGGTAATAAATAAAGATAATCTTTTAGTCATGACGGTGAATTTGATAATATAATTTTAGGACAAGAAAAAGAACAAAACAAAAAAAAAGATTTTTTTTATCAATAGACTTTTAATTGTTAATCTGTAAAAAAAAGTTATATGCATATAATTATATAATGAATAGAGAAAAAGAAACAATTTTCACAGCATGCCGAGATACACAGGTTTGCCAAATTTGCGTAGAACGTGTTGCATCCCAGGTGGAAAAGTCTGTAATTTGCCGGACCTGACGAACGGCACGTTACCGCGGCGGTAATAAATCATGTACAACACCAGTACTGGTGGCCAGTACCGCGCCAGCATCTGGCATAGTACCGGTTCAGTACTGACTGAATACCTGGGCAGTACTGGTTTCCAGTACGGCATTTATACCGATTTTGAAGTTTTCCCGACGATCGGCATAATACCGGCAATGTACTGGCACTGTACTGATTCAGTATATATAGTTTATTTATAATTGTGTGCGGACGCATGGGTGTATGTGCGCTTGTATGTGTATTCTTTTTCTATTAATTTTATTTAATTCATTCTTCATTTTCTTTGATACAATTTCACCCCAAATGCAGAGCTGCCACTGTTTTACAGACACACGCATGCCCATACACAAACACCCACACCCACACACACACCCTCACACACCCTACATAAATATAATTTAATTTTCATCCTGTATTAAGTAATATCTTTTTCTTTCTCCCTCACGCATTACATATACATTTTCCGCAATCTTATATAATAGAATTTTCATCTTCACTACAAGTATGTCATAAGAACTCGAGTAGCAAATAGTGAAATAATGCAGGAGGGCCAGTTATTTCTTTACATCGTTATTGGGACTCCAGAGTAGCGTAAAATACCAGTACCATGCCAGTAAAATATACGGTACTGTGCCAGTACAGTCTCAGTAGTGGAAGTCAGTACCCAGCCGGTGTTACCTTCCAGTACAATACTGGTATTATGCCGGTGCTTTTCCGGTATAACGCCAGTACCACGCCAGTACAGTACCCATGTGCGAAATGCCGATGCTGACCATACGGCCCAGTATTGGCCCAGCGTTGGCAGCCGACTTTTGGCTGCCGATGCTGGCCCAACGTCGGCAACTTCACTGTGCCAGAATCGGGCCAGCATTGGTAGCCGATACTGGCTATAACAAATTGCCGAACTTCGGCTGAAAACTGGCCAACGCATCGGGCCAGGCCTGGAAAATTGATCTCATAGGTATTTCTCCCGATCGTCGTCCCAGGGTCGGCCCAATATTGGGCCCGAGTATCGGACCAAGTCTGGCAAAGTGATAGTGCCAAATCACGGCCCAGCGATGGAAGCATTTAGGACCGAACATCGGACCAATTCTAGCAAATATATTTCATACAAGGTACTGCCGATCGTTGGCCCACAGTTGGTCCAAAACCGACCCGAGCATCGGACCAACCCCGTCGAATTAATATTGCCAAATCTCGGCCTAGCGTTGACAGCCGACTTTCGGCTACCGATGCTGGCCCAACGTTGGCAACTTCACTGTGCCAGAATCGAGCCAGCATTGGTAGCCGATACTGGCTATCACAAATTGCCAAACTTCGGCTGAAAACTGTCCAACGCATCGGGCCAAGCCTGGCAAATTGATCTCATATATATTTCTCCCGTTGGTCGTCCCAGCGTCGGCCCTATATTAGGCCCGAGTATCGGACCAAATCTGGCAAAGTGATAGTGCCAAATCTCTACCCAGCGATGGAAACATTCAGGACCGAACATCGGGCCAATTATAGCAAATTTATTTCATACAAGGTACTGCCGATCGTTGGCCCACAGTTGGTCCAAAACCGCGTGATAGTGCCAAATCTCGGCCCAGCGATGGAAACATTCGGGACCGAACATCGGTCCAAGCCTAGCAAATTTATTTCAAACAGAATATTGCCGATCGAATATCAACCGTATCGAAAACGATGCAAGATAGAGCAAAAATTTACTAAACCTTTTTGGTTGAGGAGGAAATTTCCTACAAAAAAAGTCCGGGAGAGCTCTAGTCTAAAAAGTATAACTTAGGCGGGAGCAAGCCTCGAAGAAAGCATCGTAGTTTTGCTGTCTCATCCGTGAGCGTTTTCACAGTATGAGACTGTGACTTTCTTAGATTGATATCTCGCGGCATAAGGTGCATAAGCAGCCCCGAAATCTTAGTACAGTGGCGAAGGATTCCCTACAGTTACATACTTGCACAGTTCTCTCCGTATACGAGCCCTCCGATCTCTGGAGACTCGGTCCATAGCCAGCGGTGACGTTCGAATCCCCAGGGAAACCCAGCAGTTAAGTTCCAGCCGTAGCCACTAGGAACGCGTCGCCGAACCGCATATGAAGTAGCGCCCGCGTTCCTTGAAGTGTGGGCTCCGACGCGGCAACTCTGGCCAGAGGGCGATCTCGCCACTTTTACCGTTTTTGGTGTCGGGGGGACTTTCCCTCCGACTAAGAACTAACTCGTCGTGATAAACGACGAATTAGAAATTAATATTTTTATTTACAGGAATACGATGGAACTAGTACGACGTTTTACGAACTTACTAATCCAACTCGTTGGAGTTCCAAATTTGGCCCCGCCCAGGGGCTTACAACATCAAAAGACTCGTCAATAAGGACCCATCGATGTATACACATCTTCCAGGTTTCTTCCAATAACAATAAATTCGTTTCAACCTTTGTTTTTCTTTTTTTGTCGTGCTGCTGCTGCGACGTTGCAAAGACAATAATGCCTGTAAAATTTAGCAGCAATAGGCTCTGTGCCATCGCCGACGATCAACGCCGCGCCAATACTGGCTGCCGATGCCGGGCCAGTGCTGGCTGTCGATGCCGTGACAGTGCTGGCAGCCATTACTGGACCAAGACCGGTTGCCGAGTCTAGGCCGTAGTGTCGCACCAAGACTCATGCCAGTGTTGGCCCAATGTCGCAGCCGAGCCTCGGCACCGCCGTTGCCAGGACTGGACCAGGGCTGGGCCGTTACGAATTTCGCACATGGGTAAATGTTTAGCCAGTACTGGCGCGGTACTGCGCCGGTAGTCAATTTCCACCTGGGATTTGTTGGTTTCTGCATGCGTGGGTTCGATTTATTATAATTACTGAAAAGTGAAAATTCCGGTTTTGCATTCGCTGTATCTGAGAGACTCCCTCACCCTTTTAACCTTCGGGTCGAGTATAAACATCACTCATCGGGTATCCTACCCATGGTATAATAAGATAGATATAGCAAGGGGCATGTTAGAGAAGGGGAAATACTAATTTAGATCAACGCCGATTGGTTGCTTCTGCGCAACAACAAAATTGCAATACATTTCTTCTTTTTCCATGTCCTATCTTTTAGGCAGGTTTCGGCGTCTTAGGCAGGCCTCCGCCATGGTTCCTCACTGGCAAGTTCAGACGCTGCGAATGTCAAACGAAAAGCCATCAATAACAATAAGCGGCATTAGTGACGGTCCGACATCAAAAAACAAAAATGGCGTAATAGATGCATTCTTATTTCTTTGAATACTTTTCCGTTTTCTGGGAATATAAACTCTGCCGCTAGTGCCGTACCAATGCAGATATACACAGAAATAATAATGGGGGTTAATGGAACCATTAAGAATGAATACGATTTGAACGTATGTAAATAGTACAATTAACTATTTGACAGTTCTAATTGACATTTGAGGTTATGTACATATGATTTAGGTACTGGAAAATAGTAAATGGAACTATTTTATTGTTCTATTTACTACGGAAATAGTCAATTTAACTACTTTTTGTATTAAAGCGTTTTACTATTATAAAATAATTCCGTTAACTATTTGTTTTCTCTTTGTGTCTCTAGTCTAGGCCATATTTTTGTAGCCTTTTTTGTCGCAATTGCCTATCCCAGACCTTGTCACGGCGTGCAAGAAATTGTGCGCATGCGCAAGAATAAAACTAAAGTTAAACATAGATAAGAGAATTTATTTATTGTAAAGAAGGCTTTTTAAATATGGCGAACTAAAGCATTTCATAACTGTAAACAACATTTATTAATAGTTAAAACGCATTTGTTACTAAAAGAAATGATTTTGTTTATTGTTACGAAATGCGTTTTAATCGTTAACAAATGTTAATGAAGGTTAAGAAATTATTTAGTTCGCCATATATGAAGAAACCTTCTTTACATTATAGAAATTCTTTTATCATTGTAAAGTAGAAATTTACACCTAAAACTATACTTACAAAAACTTAAAAGTGACTAAAATGCTAATACTATTTATTATCCTGGAAATAATTATGAAGACGGGCACTAGCCACGAGCATGTTACGCAGAAGAACTAAAAAAGAATGTTTTTGGGGGGCATTCTTATTGCTAAAAAGAAAATAATCTTTAAATTGAAAACTTCGAAATTTAAAAATATTTAAAAAAAGGTTATTTTGACATCATTTTAATAATCCTACATTTATAAAGTTCATTGCAGGTTATAAAAAACAGTGGTGTTTATAAGATCATTAAGTTTCACTACCCTTAAATAGCGTCAGGATTATCGTGTGTGCTAAAAAGTTGCCAATCCTCTTCTTGTTAGTTTGGTGTAGGGATCCTATTCAATGGTGGTCTGGCGATTTTCACACACGGCCTGAACTTGTTAAAAGTGCATCATGAGGGGTACATAACGGGACTATCCAAGCGCCCAGATATAGGACAATGTTTATATGGGGGAGGGGCCAAGAAAATCGCAAGATAAAAAAAAATAAGAATTGACGTTGTAAACGTGTTAATGAATGTTCAACGCCTTTCCATTTTGCTTTTCGTTGCATTTCGCCCCTACCGTTACAAAATATGTTGTTGATACAAACAACGGCGCATTATTATGTACCTTTCGTCCCACAGGCTACACTGATCGACAAAATTCTGTCATAAAAAAACTTCGGAGATGAAAGTAGCTAATCTTTGTCAGTTTTGAGTCGCTGAATCGATTGATGATGATGATTGGCTCTAGTTTCCAAGAATTATAGCGTTAAAGTTGGAAAAAGCGTCGTTTTTTGGCAATATTTGAGGAGGTATATCTTTTAACAGAGAAGAGATGAAGGGTTCAACAATAGCTTAAAATAACGCTTATACTATGCACTTTACGATAAGAAGTAGAAAATAACAACAACAACAAAATCGCTTGCAGTGGTCATTTTTTTGAACGCGTCTAAAACATGGCTGACCCTGACAGGTACGTAACTACTGCGCGCCATGTGCTCTAGAGCGGAACATTGGGCGAGCGGGATAACCGATTTAAGTTATGTGTATTACAAACACAAAGATGTATTTTTATTTAATATAACATCTCTATAATATGATTTATAGCTTGCAGATTACCATTCCTTTATCAAAATGTAGATTCGGCTGTCGAAAGATGTCTTAACCCGTTATCGCTTGAAACCTACAACATTTTACTCCTATGCTTACTAAAATATTTTTCGTAAAGTACATGCAGTATTTTTAAGTGTATTTAGGGTCATTCCAGAAGGTTGCGTGCTCTGATGTCGTTTTTATATGTGAGAAAACTCAAAATGGCGAGATTCTTACGGAAAACACGAAAAAAATCATCATTTTTTATTTCAAAATTCAATATTTCCTACCGAAGACATTGCTGTGGCATAACATAAAGTATCAGAAAATGGCACAAATATGTTGAGGTTTAAAAAGATGGATTGCAGTGTAAATTAAATTCAAAATGGTTATTTCCAAATAGTGATTATTGCATAAAAATTATGTTGGCTATTAAAATAAATTGAAAATGTTTGCAGAAATTTTCAAAATTATTCGAAACCTCGCTTATTAAGAATGTATGGTTTTTCAAAATTCAAGATGACATGCTAATCTGCAAGCTCTAAAACGTATTATAGAGATGTTATTTTAAGTAAAAAGACATCTTTGTGTTTGTAACACTTAATTTAAATCGGGTATCCCGCTGGCCCAATATTGCGCTTTAGAGCACATACCGCGCAGTAGTTACAGACATGTCAGGGTGAGTCAGGTTTTAGACGCGTTAAAAAAAAAATTATTACCGCAAGCGTTTTTTTTAGTTTCTATTTCTTATCGTAAAGTGCATGGTATTGTTGAACTATTCATCTCATCTCTGTCAAAAGATATACCTCCTCAAATATTGCCAAAAACGACGCATACATACATACATTGGTCAGATTTACTTGCCAACTTTATGCCATCTATGGCTAATCGGGCAAGGCTTAGTCATCATCCCACACAGGACGATACAAACAAGTAAACAATCACAAATACTACACATAATCGACACCGTAAACAGTTAGTTGGCGGCCTGTGCCGTAGTAGGCGCATCGCAAACATTGTCTTATTTTCATTCAAGACAATATTGACGAAGCGTCGACCACGGAAAACCATTCACGGTGTCGATAACTACCGACTGATGTCGGTAGCAGTCCCAAATTTGTACCTTCGCCCAGCAAGGTTTCCTGAATTATCCGCACCGGAAATAATCAGAAAAAGTTGCCGGACGGGGATTCGAACTTACGACCTAAGGAACGTTCAGTTTACGAGGCGAGCATGCTAACCACTTAACCATCTCGTTCCCCAAAAACGACGCTTTTTGCAACTTTGACGCCATCATTCTTGGAAACCAAAGTCAATCGAAAAATGTATTATCGGATTCGGATTCAGCGACCTAAAATTGACAAAGATTAGCTACTTTCATCTCCGAATTTTTTTATGACCAAATTTTGTCGGCCAGCTTTCAGTTGCGGGCTGTATACAAAAATGCCCTCAACTTCAAACCCGAAGGAAAGTTGTACAATTTTAGTTTCCAAGCATTTTACGACATCATTTGCATTTAGATTCCGTATATTGAATGACATTTCCGCACTTCGGGCCTACCGGCTCTAGACGAGCCGGTAATACTGGCCAAACCTGACCGGAAATTTTCTCAACACGTTGGATTTCTTTCACTCACTCTCTTGCATGATACTTTTTCTTTTCATGTATACCAGTATTATCATCAGAGTACACACATTTAGAGTCAATCGATATAAAGCAGATTATAAATAATAATTGGTTTAAAACATCGAAGATCCCGTCTAAAATTCGTGTAACTATTGTAAATACCTAGAAAATGGTTTAAATCAAAGTAAAATTTTCTACTTATTACAAATGATCTTAAGGAAATACAATACTACCGTTAATTAAGAGTATCAAAAAGGTACCGTTTAATTATCGCCAATAAATACTTACCGCAAATCGCCACATAATTCGTTCAAATAAAGAATATTTCACGCGCAAAAATGACAATTAATATACAAATTTATTGTAATTACAACAGAATATAAAAAAAGTAAATACACTTAGCCGGCGAGTTGCCGCAGAGCATCAACAGTGCGTGAAACCTTGGTGAATATCGGTCGAAATTTTAGGATAGCAACCTGTTGCTAAGCACCCGTGGGAGCTTTTATCCAGTCTGCCCCTACCTCCCGTGCTTGCGACCTGGTTTCCCCGTTCCCCATTCCGTTTCAGCGCTTCTCGTACTCTCGCTCTTCTGCTGGAAATCCCCAGTACGTCATCTCCTTCCTTCCTGAATCCCCGGGAAGTATTCGTGCGTTTCAGACATCTCAGATGTCGCCGCATTCCCGAGCATCTTCTCGAAAGCCTCCGTGGGAAATCCGACCGGTTACCGAGATATGCATCGCACGCAGAAAATTAGTATTTTATGTTAGGCTCCTCTTCTTAAAAAAATGTATAAAAAATCAAAACTATGGAAATAAATTGTGGTAAAACCTTTTATGATCTCAGAAATTTTAGCAGGCAATTATGATTAAACTAAACACTAACACTTTAAGCACCATTATATAATCATCACATTCTAAACTTCTGATAATTACAGAAAACCGAGAGACAAAAATGTGTGATTAACTTCAAGTGAAGTCAGCAGGAATTTGTTTCATAATTCTTAATGGTTAATTCCATTACTCACTTCATTTTACTCGTTCTATTTCTTCTGTTTAGTATCATCATTCGACGCATTAGATTTACTTAATTCATTCCAGTTCAGGAAGTAATCTACAATTTTTAGACATTCCATTTATTTGGTTGACTTTATGATTACAGCTGTTAATATTATTGGACAAAATATTAGTAAAATTATGGTACTGAAACGTAGTTATGTTAACATAAAAATGTTATTCCAATGAAATACTAGAGACAAAAGTAAAAAAAAACAAATTTTTCAATTACATATAGAGGCCTGAACTGCGCTGAAGCCGAATCGTGGGTATATTGTGAAAATTTAAAATGGCGGTTAGAGCATGGCGAACTACGTATCAGCATTAAATAATCAAGATTTTGCAAATCAAGAAATAATAGTAATGAAATAAATATTTAATGAAAAGTAATCCAAACATAATAATATAATTATGACTTTTTAAAATATTAATGTGGAATCGAGCTTATTATTGAGATCTTAAGTTGATCACACCGTAAACCGTCTTCTTTCTTGGCAAAGCAATCTATACGTTTTGAAAACTGAGTTTCGTCTAGAAGCACTAGATGCCGTTTGAATCCAAAAATAAACTTGCCCAAAATTTACTTTATATGCCAAAAGAAAGAATGATTGTTATTATTATTGTCTGATCCCTCGTTTCTGTGTAATAATTCCTCAGCTAATCGTTATAGAGAACTATAATATTAAGCATTACAGTTTTAATCAAATTATTGATTTTATAATATAATTGAAAGTTTGTAAGGTACAGCATTTTTTTAGAGGATATATTTGAAAGGTCTTGTAAAACTTTTACAATTGTCGCATAAGACTTCTTAAAAATCACTTTAAGATCTCTTTTTGAGCGACATTTAAGAGCTCATTCTGAGCGGTATTTACGACCTCTTACAAATATGAAGATAGTTCTTAAAGATTTCTTTAACTGTCTTTTTAGAAATGTCGTATTGTTTTCGATGTCCACTCAGTTCAATTGTGCAAACATTTAATCCATCTTTTTCTTAGGACCATTGTTGATAAAACTGAAATGTTGACTGCACTTTTAAAAAAGTATATTATGTGACAAGGGAGCAAATACCGATCTTCGATGAGTACGAAGTTTGTGGCACGACGAAGCGAGGGTTTAAATCACACTCGTCGGAGATCGATATTTCACCCATGTTCCATATCATATTTTTTAATACAATAGGCGTGGAGCTCGATAATTTGCGCCAGAAGATTTCGCTGCAGGGCGCAAAATCGATTTCTACTCCCGAAGTGTTAAAAATGTATATTGCAAACCTGCAATTCATGTAATGTAAAATAAAATTAGTAGACAAGTGTTATAAAATTATAATACATATGTGTGTTGTAAACTTATAATATATGTGTTGTAAAACAATAAATTTTCGTTTAAGTTACAAGACTTCACAACACATGCATTACAATTCTAGTTCCACGGAACGACGCCAGGGTCGTTTACTATCCATATTACCGATCTTTTTTATAGACATATGTTAGACAAACAATTGTAAATTTACTTTACTTACTATATTGTAAACTTACTAGATACATGTTGTAAAATTATATTATATGTTGGTGAAAAACTCTCAATGCATTTATAAAACAAGCATTTTTAACACTGTGCAAACATTATCAGTCCCAAATCAGATCTAAAATTCATAAATTTAAGATATAAAGGTACTAGTTGGATTTTGCAATTTACAAATAGGTCTGCTCGAACTAAAACTTAGATTGGTTGAGTTCATCTTAGATCTGTATTCTGAGCAGATGTTTATTATGCGCAAAGACCTTCCAATTTTGCATTTACTTATTATATGCAATTAATTGCAGCTGTATTCCTTGAAATTAATTCCGAGTTAATATACGGAATAAATTGTGTTTCTTTATATATATCGGTCAAAGTTTCTAAACAAAGGCAAAGGAAATAAGACAATTATACATCACTTTAATCTTACAGAAAGGCACTAAATTTAGACATCAGATTTTGTAACCCTGGAAAAAGGTATTGGACTATTAGAGTTGAAAAAAAAAAGATAAAACCAAGTTTACCGTTCGTATTAAAAAGTATATAAAAATACAAAAAAGAGCATTTCAATAATGAAAAATAAAAGTATTTTTCAACCGCTGATATTCCTTCCCCTTTGTTTATAAAAGTGTAAGTTGATCGACATATATGAAGAAACGAATTTCATTACATCACTTATAATCTGCGCGAAACAAGAAATATCAGCTTTTGAAATGTGTGCAAAGGCAATACTTTCGGTATTACGTTAGCGAAAATCTAATCATATTATATTTTACGCTTAAATTTTTTTGTAATTCCATAGAGGTAATTTTAGGATTTTAAGCAACAGGGCACTACTTTCAATTTTAAATACAGAAAATATCCACAATCAATATTCATACATGTAAAATATCTATGGATTATGGATTTCGTTGTAATAAAATGTTTTTAAAATACAAAACGTAAATTCAAATTACTCCATTTTATCCTCTGCGTACATCGACTTCTACGACCGCAGAGCACGGAATATGCGATCGTTAAACTTCCTATATGTATAAAACCTACATTTTATTACATTTCTAAAAAAATATACTTGTTATAATAAAAAAAAACATATATCTTTTTTTAGATAAAACAAAATTGTAATCCGCCTCACTTTGTTGCATTGTATTTATATAGAGACATTGTAAGCTACTTGTAACACACGGATTTATAACAAATCATAACAAAAAATACTGCGATTGAGAAATAAATACTGTAACTATGACAAAAATTAAATACAATAAGTTATATGATGAATACAATGCGAATTACATTTTATTTTTATACGCGAAAATAGTACAGAGCCAATTGAAATTAGTTGATGACACACACTATAACAACAATATCTCACCATAGAGAAAAACAAAATCTAATGCAGCAAATTTTCATTATAATGAAAATGGTTGGGTCGAAACATTGTGTTTTTCATTGAATCGACTAAAGTGGCAACTGTCACACCTTATCAAATTTGGTTAAAAAATTTGATTCAGAGATATACTATTATTGTCGCCTTGAGGGCGTGATCGTCGAATTGCCCTTACAATTTATTCACCATACATCATGACAAATATCAATCTAAATGAACGATAGTTTTAATTTTAAATGATTACTTAATACAGTGTATAAATTCGTAAACCACGATGCTGAATGGGTTGTTTCAGTTTCCGGTCCAAATCGGGATCCCGAATATACACTTAAATTGTTAAGAATTTGAATAGAACCTTAAGCTGAAGATAATTAAACATCACCCTAACCCCATGTAGTGATATCAAAATTTGATACTTCTACCAACTTTAAAATCGTTTAGTTCCGTAGTTAAACTAGTTCTAATCAAATCAGTGTGATAAACAAACTAAATTGCTTTCTTGTTATTTACTTCTTATACCAGAAGGTCAACTTCCGGCGAGCATTAGTCAAATTACCAAATCCTGAAAGTAACTCTTAGACAGCCTGCATCCTTGAATGATAACAGAGAGAAAAAAAATATTATTAATTATTTCATTATTTATCGAAGTATATATCCAGCAAAGCGTGAAGAACCACTCTTTCGTTTGTATTATTTCTTCCATTAGCTCCATACTACAACGTTATTTTAATAACTTAATAACCCAAAATCCCGTTTGTTATTATTTCCAAAACTACTGAACGACAATGTTATATCCTAATATAATTCCTGAGGCTTGCAGTGATCTGCAAAGAAATGCTTATGATATGAAATCGAAGGTTTAACCCTTAGCTGTCAGGGGTAAATCAGCTTTTCGTGCCATATTTCTCCTATAAATTTAGTGTTATGGTTTTTGAGATCGCTGAATCTGAATCTGAAATCAGATTTCTAAAATTCAAAATGGCGGACGCAAACTCAATAAATGTTTTGATTTCAAAAAAATTGTATCTCTGGATGTTCGTGATCGCGAATTTAGAATTTCAGTCCAGACTCTAAGTATCTGAAGCTCAGATATATTATTACGAATAAAAATTCAGTAAATCATTGATAGCAAATTATACAAAGTAAAAAATTTAACAAACAAAATTTTGTTGTATATACCGCAACAACCGAACCCGAAAAGTCGTATTTCACTACTGCGCATGCCAGACAGGCCTATTTCACTATTGTGCATGGGCAAGTATCGTCTTCTTAGTAAAAACTTTTAAATTGTTAAAATGTTAAAGTTATGCTACAAAGTGAGAGAAGGGGCATTAATCGGGATGAGCTCAACCCCCTTTATAAGTCCCTAAAATTTTCTCAGATTTAGCAAATCTCTTACCGTTTTTGAGATATCATAATTTTTCACTTTCAATTTCAAGCCCATAATTGGAGATTATAAATTTAATACAAAAATCTTAAAAACATAAAAAAAACACGAAAGAAAAGAAACAATAAATACAGAAAACAAAAAAAAAGAATAAAATCATAATCGAAATAAAAATAATAACAAATTTAAAAACCGAGTTTCAGCTATTTTGAGTTATGACACCAATTCTAAATTCGGGGTTACAGCACGTAAAAATACAATTTTGTAGAAATCAAACTATTTTTCGAACTTACTTCCGAATATTAGATCTATAAATTTCAGATTTTATGTATAGGTATTAAGAAGGGAAATGTGGTTATAAAAAATGCATGTATGGACCTAAGAAATAGATAGATAGGCTCTAACCTTTTAGTTTCATTTAGTTGCGCTAATCATGATTAGTCAACATGCATGGTTTTCGCATCAATTTCTTATCTGCGCCTTAGTATAGTTATCAAAATGAAGTATGTTCCCAATCTTATGACAAAAGTGTAAGTGCATGAAGTACAGAATAAATAACATAATCTATTTTGAAATTTAAAATTTAACAACCTCGTACGGTGGTTCTGTCATAATCAACAGTGACAGAAAATAGCAATAGTGTTGGAAAATAGTCGAAAGATGACAGAATCTCTGCACGATGATATGCATATCACCTAGCATTTGCTACACAAGAGATTCAGAAATAGTTTCAATATTTTCATACTAAATATCTTAGATATAAGATAATGTACTCTCTAAATCTGAATCAGCGAAAACCGCTGCGAATCAGCAATAAATATACCGCTAATCAAATCAGCGGTATACTTATCGCTGATTTGCAGCGTATATACGCTGATTCGCAGCGGTTCTCGCTGATTTCGCTGATTCAGATTTAGAGAGTAAAATGTGCGAAATACTAAAATATGCATATTGCACTGAATCATTTATGTATTTTGTAAAAAATAAAAAATGAATGGAATATTAAAATTAACCAAAAGCGTTAATGTATTTCACTGTACCAAGAATCAAAATTGAATACAAATCAAAAGCGGAAACCATCAAAAAGCAACTCAGAAAAGCCTGAATAGGAGTCGAATTATTGAAAAGTCAAGAATATTAACAAATCTTAATAAGATGCCTAATACCTAAGACGACGAGAAGTTTCAGTCGCCCCGGTTAAATTAGTTCTTCTGCTACCGCTTTCACCAAGAAATGTGAAGTCGATTTAACAGAGGTAGGAAAATCCGTTGCAAGTGAAACGATTTCAGGGTGGTAGCACTAGCAATGCCCGAGATCTGCTTTTAATTGAATGCCGACTATTCCCACTACTTTTTTAATCTCTTTGAAAACATCCAACCGTTCGGGTTTGAATTACAGCTTTATTGAAAACTCAATGAGTATATTTTTATTTTCTTATGTTGGACTCATGTTAACAGATAGTATCTGAATAGGGAATTTAATCCTTGTGCACTTTCAAAGTGGAGGAGGCTCGACGAATGGAACATTTGGTATTATAACTTTGCAGCGTTTCGGCTTCAACCATGCTGTACACGTCAACCGAATGTTAAATATGATTTGTCGAGTGCCGCGAGTCGTACTTTTTGACGATATCACGCATTTGATTACAAAGTTTTGATTTTCTGCACAATTTAATTAAAAACAGTTCCAGTATATCCCATGGAAGTTGCGAAGTCCAAGCCAAAGTATCTCTACGATTATGCATCGATTCCTGATATTTTATTTAAATTCGGTCGATGTCCTAAAACTAAGGTTCGAATTTTTTTAATAAAGAGTTTAAAGTTTACAACCTCATTATTAATGGAATTGATAATGAAAAAGAAATCTCTAATTTGTTTACATGAAATGGGCAAATCGCTCTTAGGTAATAACTGTTAAGTGTTAGAGTCTTCTTACTTTACCAATTGATTAATTTCAATTGATTTTCATGAAATTGATTTCCGAAAATTTATAATACATTATTTTTTAATGTAATTTTTGTATATATCAATTACAATTTGTAATTGATTCAGAAAATTGAGAAGCACTTAAAATGTAAAATTATTAAAATTAATTATTAATTAAAATGATTAAAATGCATTGTGTAATTAATTTTTTTTTGCGTAGATTAAGATGGCTACTGAAAGAGTTTTCACTTAAAAGGCTGCTTCATTTATAGAGTTTCGAAGATATGCAGCCAAACAATCTCCTAATATGAATGAACAGGCGATTTTGAAAAGATGAAAGCAGCGAACAAATTAATTCTTTTATCAAGCCTTATTGTTAAAGGCGGTCATTAACCATGTGTCGGAAATGCAATTTTTTCAAATTTTATCTTTATAACATGGAAAACTCGAATGGAAATCAACCACCTGTGGAATAACGTAATTTACGAATCCATAACATTAATCATAGTGACTGTATGCATTTTCTTCTTGTAATCCGAATGTATACCGTTTGCTGGAAAAATTGTGATAATGGTTGACATTTTTAAATTACCTTGACGTTTTTATCAGAACTATTATTTCTGCGACTTAAAACTGATGGGTTAAAATATGTAGTATAACAGTCATTACTGATATCATTATTTATTTTTGCATTAGGGACGTAAATATTTCAGTTTTTATAATATAGTATATAATTAGTAATTTTCTTAAAGAACAATCTCTTGTAAAGTATAAGCCGACAGTTTTCAATTTTTTTTACTAATTTACTTTGAAAAAAGGCGAAACTCCCGACAGAAAATAACGGTACGTCTATACTTTATATGCATTGTAGCTAGTATTAACTTTAGTCTCTTCAATTATAAAAATTTTAGATTAAAATAATCCAAAAGTATGTCGTGCCTACATTTAATCAATCAGAGCACGTAAAGATTGTGCTACATAAGATTCAATACAATGAAGTAGAAGATTACCAATTTGAATATGTACAGTTTACTTTTAACATTGAATGAAGTGACCTGAATAAAATATATGACATAAGACTTTATATCTGTTATGCTGATCCGTAAGTCATTCACTAATTTATTGAATTTAAATCATTTCCAAATTGTAGCTAATTTAAATATATGGTCACGCAACAGGTCGGCGTAATTCCAACCACCTAACAATTACCCACACCCCATTTATAAAAGTAACATTTAATAAATCTACAAGAGTGATTAATTCTTATATTAAGCTTAATACAAAATTAATATTTACTACCGCACAATACCTTACTTAATATGGAAATGTATAACACAATGTAAATTTACAATAAGTTACCCAAAATGTTTAAAAAGGGTTAAAGATAATAATAAAATAAAACTAATTTTAAATGCAATTTTAATTTCTTCTATTTTCCAATACTTTGTAACGAAATAATAAAATATTTTCCTAATGTAAATCAGAATTACAAACAAAAAATATTTTCTTTATGTTATAGTAAATCCTTTACTTGTGATTATTCAAATAGTTTCATTTACTATAGAGGTGTGATTCAACTTTTCAAACTACAATAAAACGAAAGATCTTTCCAGAATTACTAGACGATTAACATTTTTTCAGTCTGATTCATGTTTCATTTGTTGCTATTATTTTATGTAATAATACTTTATGAGTACCTATTCCATTAAAGTCAAGTTGACGCATCGTTGACGACGCGATCTCTACTCTCTAAATCTGAATTAGGGACAAACTACCAATAAGAAAATGAAAAATGAGTCACCAAATTAATTAGTAATAATTTTTGCTAACAAAAAGTTAATACCTACTAATTTATTACTAATTGTGCAAACTACTGAACTATAAAAGTCAATAGCTACTTGTAGAATAGTGGAATTTTACTCGTGGATTAGTATTTTCATAATATTTATCAGTAAAAAATTTACTGATTGATGGTAACCCACTTATCATTGTAGATAAGTTGTTTTTTATTCATTCAAGTTTACGGAGTAGGCAACGAGCTCCATTTAATTATTTTTTATTTACAATTTTGTCTTTATTATAAATGCAATATATTTTATGATAAGCAGTAACAACAAAGAATTTTGGATTTGGCTTAGCCAAAAAGATCTTAAAATCGACTTGAAATTCAGGAAAATAATATTCTCGCATATGTAAAAATGCAGACATTTTAGTCAGTGTAATATTTTCTATATATAATTTACTAAAAAATATATTAAATTACACTTTTGTAAATTGTAGGACATTTTCCTACGATAATCTTATATTCTAATCGTATTCTATTAAAATGCCCACTTTCCAACGAATTTTACTAATTTATTCCACAACATGACTTTCCATGCATTTTATTAAATAACAAGCGATACGATACATATATGTAACACAGACTAGTTTCATAAGGACATATGACAAATATTTATAAAGATAAAATCTCAATTAAAGCTACAATGCGTTAATAGCTTTTTAGTGACTCATAGCGAATATTTTGTGGTGTTGGTGAAATAAATGCCGCTGCTCAAAGCAAAGATCTTGCGAGATCGGAAGCTGCGAGATGAAAAAAGAAAACTCGCAAGGAATTCTGAGGAAGATACTGCTGTAAAGCAAAGATAGAAAGAGAACAGGAAGGAGAATAAGACATTTTCCTTTCTAGAGGAAAGTGACGGCAGTATAAATCCTCTGCTGTGCTATATGAAACAATGCTTCCACTAGGGAATAGCATGATCTGTTTCTTATACATTTTTCGATGAGAACCAACAAAACAAAAATTCCAGTTCAACATGAACATTTTTATAAACTTGTACGATCTTGTTAATATTTCTGTTTTTTGTACATGAAATATTTAAATAATAAGTAATATCAATCAGAATTATTTGTTATTTTTTGAAACCTTAGATAACACGATATCGAAATCATTAATACATTTTCCTTACTTAGCTCCAGGGTTGAAAACGTTGTACAATTTTCCTTCGCAGCCGCCTTTTGGGTTCGATTAATTATCTAACGTCGGGAAACTTGATGGCTCATTACGAACTGATAATACACTATATCTCTACAGTCACGTTCGATTGAACTTCCCTCCGCTGTTTTAATTACTCGTCGTATGAGATTACTGTCGTTTCCGTGAACTCTTTGAAGTTTTGATCATAATATTTCTTATATAATGCGTGTTTATCTCACGATGATGTATTTTTATAATTGTGTATATTTTTATTCGTATCTACAGTTCATTTATTATAATACTTATTAGAACATAATTTATTTATTCTTAGTTATTCCAATTACACGTATTACGTTTATTATTCAAATTATAATTACCAATACATTAATTAAAAAAAAAATCGTTAGATATACTGAACTTGAACATTTTACAAAAATTTGTAAATAGACATTTGTCTATGAAAATGATTGCTTTCAAATTATTCATTGTGTTTAAATTAGTTTTCAAATATTGACAGAAGTATGTCAAAATAAATTTCCTCCAGCAGTTATTTCTGCAGTGCATATAATTCAAAATTAATTGGATACTAAATAAAAAATAAGGCGGGTGATCAAAAATAGGAAAAAAAAGAAAAATCCTAACGGAAATACAGTAGATCCTCTCATGGTGTCACCGCCTCGGGACCGAAGGGGAAACAAATCCTGTATACGTGTCGCACCCCCACTCTCCGCATTCCTTAGACTCTAAACCTCTCTCGTGCTTTATATCTAGAACGGGATTGGTTGACATATATTGTAGCTGTTGCCGGTCAAGTGGTGGAAAGCTTACGGCGACACTATCAGAGGAACGAACTGCGATACTAACAGAGGCTTTCTAGAAGGCGACACTGTGGGAGGGTCTACTGTAACTGCAAATTCATGATGGGTACAACCAAACCTATTAACGCCCTATTGATGCCCTAATTAAATATTCTTGCGGCTTATTTCAACCTGAAGGCTTGTAATGAAAAGCGGAGTGCTTAAGGATCACATGCAATAAAAATTAAAAACGTTAATGGGGTTAATACAAATCGCAGTCTACGAAAAATAACAACCTCGTTAACAAAAAACCGGAAACATCTACGAAGAAAACTCGAAATCCTAATTTTTTGACGCCCTATAAGAGGTCTATTTCAAAGTCACGCGATTTGTGTTTTCATGTCAGAAAATAAAGATTGATAGGTATACGTTTCACAGAGTGAAGCCTTAATATGGTTCGCATGCTCGAGACACTTTGGCACGCTTCCACGTGGCCCGAATATCTCACAATTATTGCGTGCTTCCAAAAATGATCGCAAAGTTGATAAATATTACTGAACGAAATAAGGTCAAGAAACTTTCGAATACTGCAATGATTCTTAAAGATGACAATACTCTCGAATGTTCGGAAGAACAAACTGCCCCTTGTTACGTCATGGAACAATTTTTTTTCGAATTATTTGTATTGAAGGGTTAATCTTCTTCAGACCTATGATGGTCTCCTTTATGTGATTAACTACTACTTGAGTTAGCTCCGAGAGACGTTTTTTATCCTTTTCCAAATTTCAATTTTATTCTGGAAATATTAACTTGAGAAAGTTTGATCATTTCTATTGGAAAACATTTTTTTTATTACAAAATGAATTGCAGTGTCTTTTAGACTAATTGTGAATACAAATTTGTCTTATGTATTAGAGAATTTATAGGTTGGATGTAACTATGTTCAAGACCTGTAATCTTATCAACCTTAAACTAGGTACAGCAGAATAAACGAAAGGATGTTTTCTAAACGCAGTAAAAAATTGCCAATTTATTATCAATTGCACTGAAAAACATTCTTCGTTACCTTGACTACTTTTTAACTACTAAAAGTATTTTAATAATTCCTCAATGGAATTTTATAACTTATAGTTGAAACCATAAAGGAGTTAAATCAACAAAAAATAAAGTGATGGGAACGACTTTTGTAAGTTAATTCGACTACATTGAAAAACATTTTTAGAGTCAAACTACATAGTACACTAAATACTATTCAACATGCTGGAGTGATATATTTTTAATTGAATTAAGCAGTACTACATTTTTAGTTGATTTAACTTCTTTACGGTAGTAACTGCAACTTAGAAAATTTTATTGACGCGTATCGAACTACCCTTCGTATAAGTTAAAAAGTACTCGAATCAACTAAACATTTTTCTAGAAATTATTTTTAGTGGAATTATTTTTAGTGCAGCTATTGGAGGTTACTTTTTTAATTTATTAGTGCATGTATTTTTGAGTTGTATGCATGGTATCGCATTTCTTGATCTCCAATCATTCGGAATACTTTTTCGTTTACTGGGTAAATAATATTAACTTAAATAAAAATAGTAAAATTAACAACATTAACAAATTTATACTAACAAAAAAAGTATTTTGTTTCAACTTCTCTCGACTCAAGTTCTCAATGGTAGTTGAATTTGTCAAATAATTATTTTTCAGTGTATGCAAAATGTTGGCTGTCATATTGCATTTTTAAGAAACGTTTTCATTCATCTTTTTCATTTAGTCAAATTTATTTAAAATTTAGACATTCTTACAGGGCCTAATATAGCAATATAACAATCATTTAAAAATTAAATGGCTTTTAAATCAATTAAATTAAATAATTTTTACAAAAATTTGTCTACAGAATTAAATGTTTATTACTTCTCATAAAAATTAATTAAATGACAGTTGATTGATTTATGGAAATGTCCTACCAAATTGTAAAATTTATTCCTTTTTAAAATAAATAGCCTGCAATCTTTTTCGTAGGCTTGTAGAACGCTTAAAGTTAAAACATATTATTTTATTAATTCGTTCTATTTTAAATTCTAATGACACATATTCTACATCCACGGAATAGAAATTAATTACATATTTTAGTTCTATAACGATTGGTATTTAACTGGAATATTAGGGTAGGTAATACATGCCCAGCATTCAAGTATGTTATGCACACGCGATTTGCAAACGAAATACCACGAAATCAATGATGGAATATAGAAGCTAGTTTTGGTAATTTAGTACATACATCAAAAAGTACATACACAAGCAAAAATAATTACTGTAGTATTTTTAAAGCGGGATGTATTCTGAAAGAAAAACTGCACTTTATTAAATTCAAAGATCATACGGAATGTCTTATTTTTTATTTATTATTTTAAAAAACTTATAATTTTATCAGACCTGGCTTGTGATAATTAATTGTAAACTGAGTCTTGAGTTTTGTCTGCTTTTGCATACATCATCTTTTAAAAAATGTAAAATATTGATTGTCAAATTCGCGCGATAAAATATGAAACGTAGTGCAAAAAAGATATATATATTAAGTTAGTATGTTGATAATTGATTGCCTTTCAGCGACCTTATCAGTGTGGTAAGCTACAATACTTATCGTACTTCAAACTTAACTTAAAAGTTTATCAAAATACAGTAAGTACTTTCTTCCATCGTAAGGTAAATGTTGTTAACAATCAAAAAAATTCACTAAAATTAAAAACAAAGAAATCATATCTGATAATTAGTCACTTTGGTGAATATTTCTAATGTACCATCTAATAATGATGATTGTTATACTCATTTCTATTTAAAAAATGAAAAATAAGAAATAAACATATTACAGACTGTTACAATCACAACTACTTTTAAAATTCGATGTCTAAGATCATGAGTTCATACAATGGCAGGTATCAGAAATAGCTACATATATACTACCATAATAATTCTTGATGTTTAAACTACTTTTACTGTCAAACTAGATAACTTAGTAATATACTAATGAAATATAATATAATAGTTGAAACGTATTTACTTCACACGCACAAGTTTTAGAAAAAAAAATGCATTTTTTATGATTTTTCTTTGCTTCGCTTTTTTGACTAATTCACTTCACAAAATTCCAATTTTTAACATCTTCATATTATTTAAAATAAAAACACCACTACTCCACTTGATCAAATCAAGTAAAAAACTGAGACCAATATATGGCACCCCATAGCTTAGAAACCATATGCTAAAATTGCTAAAATCTGGCCACATTTTACGCCATGATAAACGAATTAAATACAGATATTGAGTACATTTTTATACAATCGAAACAATTATTTTCTTTAATAGTCATATTTTTGCTCTGCAAATATTTTATCAATTTACGAGCATTAATTACAATGTTTTTTTAGTTACTTGATAATTTCATTAAAAATATAAAACTTACCTTTCTTAACGAAATACCTTTATTTAGACTTTAAACTTATGTAAACAACAAACTTTTTAAAGAATCACTCAATAATAATATTATTTTATTCATTCATAATTTGTGTGATAATTTAAGTAAAATATAAAATTCCCTAATTACGACCTTAAAATTATATTATGTACAAAACTCAGTCAATACTAAAACGACTTCCTATCTCCGAGTCCACTAAAAAAGATTGACGAAGCAAAGCTCGAAAGGAGTTATTTCCTCTCGAGATCCACTCTACGCGCGTCGAATGGTTAAACAATTGAGCATTTCGCTTTACAGAAATGGACGAACGTACAGGTTTCCTCCTCCTCACATCTATAGAACAATAAAAGAAAAATACCAACAAAAAATACAACGAAGAAGTTGTCGACTCGCCCGAGATATCTTACAGGGAACGTAACTTGATTGTCGATCTACACCGTAAAAAAAACTACTCCCTCTCTGTGGAAATGCCAGGAATAATCGAATCGACACGGAGTCCAAATTAACCGAGATTACTGCAGATAAAATGCTCTTCCCGAAACTCATCTTTTTTTTTGCCGACAGCGATATTCCGTGGTGATTGCAAAGTTCATTTTCGTTATTTACTTTCCAGAATTTATGCAATTCAGAAATTTTATTACTTCGGAGTGATTGCAACGGAGATAACGTTCCTGGAAAAGTATGACGTAGCCCAGAAAAGTAATAGAAAAGAATCTTAAGGTATTTTAGTATTGTCCGTCAATATAAAAAATATAGCACGGATACTTTCAATGAAAACGTCGACATAAAAATCCACGTCTACTTAATTGCGACCCAAGACAAATACAGAAACGTATATTTATCGCTGTTAGAGAATCCGAGAAAATCGTGGAGACAGGAAATTATAGCGGGTATTTGAGCTAAGGGTATATTGTGTTCTCATTAGTACCAAGTCGTTCGTTCCTCGTTATCTTTACTTTCGCCCTTACACCTATCCGTCACCCAGGGCGATCCTGATAAGATGTCACGTATAAATATCGATCTACTCGCACCTGGACAATATTTACCTTGGGTTCCTACTGTGAACGTTTTTTTTTTTCATGATAAACTTTCCATTTGCGCCAATATTTGTCTTTGCGTTTCACGTGATATTAAAAGTCGAAATTACGATTACTATCAAATTATATAATATTATTTGATAAATTTCAAATAATTTAAAGACCAAAAAAGTGAATACAAATTGAATACTTCTCAACGCAATTATTGCAGATTAGAAATCAACCATGATTTTAAAAGGCAATAATCCTCTTATTTTGGCTACTGCAAAGAATTGTTACATTAGAATTGTGAAAAATTAGGTTTATATTGAAGAGAATAGGAGGGATGAGAGGAGGAGGAGAAGGGATCCTGTGCATATCAGTGCTTATGCAGAGTTTCGTAGTGATTTTGATGGGTTTAAATTTAGGAAGTTAATATTCAGTTAATTAACCCTCATTACCGCATCCATTTCTTACAAAACGCGTAGTAACGTGCCATTTCGCCGATAACGATGTTCCGGTTATTTGCGTATATAGTCGTTTATTACCTGTACGGAATAATAATAATAATAGTAATAATAATATACATCTTCATTGGGAACTAAAGGATTACATAAAATAGTTAGTAAAACTATTAATTAAAACGGATGCTTTGGTATCGAAAGGCGAGTCACAGCTGCTTTGAACAAAATAATTAAATACGATAAGAATAAACAATAATCGAATAGAAAAACGTATAAACGCAAACAACTCTCCTTGTAACTCGAAAAAAACGACATTTTATACATCTGTAGTCATATATATTATTTTGTTCAAAAATACTATATATAGAACCTTGGGATTTTTAAATTTACGAAATAGAGTGACTATGGGGACTTCTAATTTTAGTGCCTATTGTTCTGCGCAATTTTCAGTGCTGTAGGTTGACGAGGCATTTTCCCTGCTGTCGATATGTGATCTACGTGCCTTAAATTTTGTACCGCGTAACTTCGAAGTGCCGAGGCTGGTGGCTTCAAAGTCCCGAGGTCCTTAGAAGACCCGAATTTAGAAGTCCCGAGGTTCTACTGTATTACACAACTTTCCAACCGGAATATTTTTGAAGTAACATATATACACGAGAGCGCCTCATAATTTACAGCGTGTTTCCGACTGATCTGGATGATTTAACATTTTCTAAAAAATTGATTTTTCGGTACTATAGCCGTAAAATTCGATTTTACGGCTCACTTTTAGTACGCAAAATGAAATTTCACGGATCACGTGAAACATGAATCTGCTCTGTCAAAAACATAACCCATACGGTCTAAATGCAGTCCGCGAAATAGAATTTTTTCAGCTTTCATTAAAAATAATTTTCTTCACACGGCGGTAAGATTTTACGGCCTTTTATCGAAAAATACTATTTCTAAAAATTTAGTACATTAATCTACACACCAATGGCTATCGCGGGTACTAGAATTATATTTTTCGACAATAAATTTCCATTTTACAGCGCGACATAAAACGACCGTATTAAAAAAAATAACGTTTTCCTATGTTCCACATTTTTTATTTTTGAACCAAATTTGTTACATGTACTACCTGCAAGAATTACAAATCCACACTTTTTTTAGTGCTTTCTTCGTCGATAAAACTACAAATAAATGATTAAGCAAAACGTAAATAATTTCTTTTGTACTTTATGGTGCCCATATTTACGTATAAAAAACTGTAATCAATAGATATTCATATTTTTGTAAAAACTTCCTGAAAATAACCTAGAACAACGTGCATCTTATAATAAGTTTACGAATGGCAAAGTATGGATGTGGCTGTAGAAAGAGTAGAGTTTAAATGCATAATGTGAATAATATTTGTCTTACTTTAAACAAGAAAAAATAACATTGTTTTGTTCATTAAAGACACTAAAAATAAGAATCGGCCCATAACATTAATGAATCCTTCAACATGTAATTGAAGACTTAAAGTTGATATTAACCTAGTGCACTGAATGTAACGTTTAATTTTATCACAAAACTGTCATTATATTTATTTATTTGTTACCATTCGCAAAAATACAGGGACAACTTACTGCAGCATGATGTCATGAAAGAAAAGTCGTCTATATTTAATATAGTCGAGGAATTTCGAGTTATTTTTAATATTCGACTCTAACAATTTAGGTATTGTTTAAGTTAATTGAGAGCATTATCCCAATATTATTAGTAACGTATATAAATTATATAAATATCGATTTATTATATCCAGTGTCACTTATTTTTCACTTTTGTGCGAATGCCAATGAGCATTGAAAATGTCTTAAATTCAATTTAATTAATTTGCCGCTTACGCTGCACTAAACTAACCTGTTTAAATAAATCTTATATGCACTTGAATCTACTAAAATATTATAGGACTAATTCATAATTATATACAACACAAATATCATGCATATTGCAATTGTCATAAAGCAGGAAATGGAAACATAACGTACCATACATTTTTGCTTCATGCTGCGCTTGGAACTATAAATACAGAAGTAGTTCTGTTCCAATCAAGTTTTAAAGTGCAGAGTAGTGTATTCAATATACTGTTAAATAAACTACAGCTTACAATATTACATAAATACGTATATATACAGAAGATTTTCTTGCTACTTCATGCCATTTATGCGGTTAATGGTGAAGGTATTATCATCATCCCTTAAAGGACGAAACAAACAAATAAACAATACATATAAATGTGGCCCACATAACCGACACCATCAACAGTTAGTTGTCAGTCTTGTCATCAGTATGTAGTGCTGGCACATCGCAAATATCGCCTTATTTTCATTCAAGACAATATTTAGGAGTCCCGACTTCGTATCTTTGCCTAGCAAGATTACTTGCGAATATCCACTGGCGAGAAAAAAAATTAAACGTTGCAAGACGAGGATTCGAACTCACGATCAAAGAAAAGTTTATGTGCAAACATGCTAACTACTGAACCAACGCGTCCCTCAGTTTACTATATTTATTATACAAAAAAAGTCAACAATGCATTTCAATCATAGTCATAAAAATCTGCAGAATGGTGTTATGCCCGAATCGATAGCCGATCTTTCTTGACGGCAATGTGCAAATGAAAGTTAAAAGTAAAATGCAACAATTGTCAACATAATATGATATTATTGTTAATTTAAACAAATTATACTGCAGAAACCCCCATACATTTCATTTAGTAAGTTGTTGTTCGAGTACTTTTCGTGCTATTTTTTCTTTAATCCATACAAACATATTTTTAGGCATCTCACCCATGCGTCTCGTAATAACATTATATATTCGTAAATCCACGAATCAACATTTCTCAATTCAATTTTGCAATTAAAGACGTCGAACAAATAATTAATGCAGTACATAACATAAATATTTACAATAGTAAATTCCACAGTATAGTTATTACAATTTATGGTTCTGGTATATTAAACCAGAATTTAAGAAAAAGAGACATGGATATTAATTCTTTACGAACGCAGTGATCTTATTAATTACGCTGAAATGGTCGCTTTTTTATAGTTCTGCTGGGGGAATTTCCAACTAAGGCGAGAAAATATTGCGCCAGGGAATTTTCAAAGGCGCGTTTATGCTCGTTTCAACTCTGATCATTTTCCGGCTGTTGCACGGGCTGAACATTATTGACACGAGAATATTTCCGTGCCGAACGATTACGACCTGTGCTTATACGAGACTTTAAAAACACGTGTTCATATCTTTAAAATAACATTCGTAAACTTTTTATATATGCATATTCACATGATCTATGATTACAATAAATAATTATACTACACGTTAAAGAGAAAATAATTGTAACCTTTTTTACTATATATAACATTTATTTCATAATATTTAATGATAATCCCACATAAATATACTTTCAAATAAATCATTCAGATTGCAGAATATAAGTGGATAGACATTTGGATCATAAATTTTTTATATTCCACTGTAATAAATGGACCTCAATTAAAATACATATAGTTTTTTATTATTATCACACATCTATTTCGGATTATATATGTATTAACGTCAAAAATGATTGGCCAATCGTACAAAATTCGTGTTTCGCATACCATACCAACGATTTCATACCAACAATGACAATAATTTAAAATTCTTGCATACTCTTTCGTCGACAAATAATTTTATCATAAATTTACCGAATAAATCACACTTTAAATCGACACAAATTTATCTGTCTATAATTAAATTCTTTTCATTATCGAAACGCTTATATAACCGAACTGATCATAATATTCGAGACTATTATCTTAATTTAATCAAAATTCTCAATTATGTTTTAAATAAAGACGTCTTTTCATTTTTTATTTGCTGCAAATCCTTTTTTGGGTTTTCAATTGTCACTTATTCAAAATAGAAATAGGATGTGCGTTGCCAAAATTAAAATCTCAATGAACAAGGTTCCGGAGTCGAAGATTAATTTAACAAAACTGACCTGATCCAGAGCACTCGTTTTGGAAGATTCTCACCATTTGTAGATCTCAATGAAGACTCAATGATCTCTCACTAAGCTTGAAATCCAAATTGGTGGATTGATTTGACCACATGTTCCTGCCTCTTGACCTTGAAAAATGGACGGACATCTTTTATCAGCAAACCATCTTGAATCCGTCGAAAAGACTTTTCTCGAATTAATCATTGGCAGCAAACGCGTTTCAGCAACAGCAACATTTCAGCAGCGACGAACTTTCAGCAGCGAGGAACTTTTCAGCAGCGGGGAACTTTGAGCAGTGGGGAACCCTCATTGCCGTTCTTGAACCACCGTGAATGAAGTCGACTTTTCCCGCTTTTTCTTCTTACAGCTTCAATTCTCCTTATGGTCTTTCTTTTCAGTTCACCACCACGTTTTACTGTATCACTTTAATATGGCATCACAACATGCCCACGTTATTGTGACGAATATTGACCGTTCGCCTCAGAAGCCGGGAATCGAGTGAGTGTCTCCTCATGCTCGTGTTCCAAAATCCACATTGCTCTTTTCTCCCAGTCTTAGTGTATTAATTATTTTCATTAATACACGCAATGAAAACTATAGTCAAATTGTCAACTCAACGACAACTTGACAATTCTTTCTTCCGCCGATTACAACAATGTCTTCATACAGGCGCGCCTCATGTCGCGTGCCTCCCTATGTACCCTCAAACAACCAATCACGTAACTCCTACCACTTTCCCCTAGAACCTTGACCGTTCCATAATGTTTATTTTTTTACATTGCCGCATGTTTCTCTTTTTTGTTAAGTTTTTGTTTTCTTTTTTACAATAGTTATTTATATTTACACAAACTAAACTTTTATCGATTTTTACATTTCTAATATTCATTTTTCTAAAATTGTTACGTTATAATTGTTCAACAATGTACCGTCCAAGTTACCGACCTGTAACGGTAATTTCTAAATTTATTTTACGAACGACATGAATACATATGTTGTGGAGGTAATTATCACACACGTCATCTGAGCTTGCACTTTATCCATTAAAGTCATACAATACACAATTAATAGTTTGTCATAAATTCAAGAAAAAAAAAATCATATCATATTTAATAACTAACACGACGATATAAATAAAAACGAGAAGAGTGAGATACACCAAATTTGAAGAAAACTTATCTGGAGTTCGTGAGCGTTGATTTGTTGGTTTGGTGGACAGGGTCTTCAGATCTGCTTCCACGTGATCAAGAGTATGTTCTGGACTCATCGAAGTCTGGCTGGGCTTCCGAGTTGATGGTGCTCATTCGAGGAAAATAATGACATCCCGATTAGATCCGCACTCAAAATTTCAATGGAGGAGAAAAGAGGCAAGGTGCTCACCATCAAATGTGCCGAGGAAGCGTCGCTTAATTTCCCTTGCACAGCGGGTTTTCCTCGGCATGTGCGTGAAGTTGAGGTTCCCTGCAGATATCTTCAGCTTCCACGACGGGACCTGATGAATGCATCCAGCCACGAGAAGTTCCCCTTCGACGAAGACTCCTTTTCCACGGGACGGAAAACCTTTTTCGGAAACGTGGAACTCCGGATGCCATCGTGATTACCCTTCAACTTCAACGACTTTTCTTCAATTAATTTACCTGCTGAAAATCATTATCGCGACTCACCTGATCCCCTCTCTTCCGAATTACCCCAAAATCCCCTACTCAGACACTTCTTCCTCCTCCCAACCTTTCGTTACGTTTACTTTCCTCTTCTTCGGTGCTCTCTCTCTCTCTCTCTCTCTATATATATATATATATATATATATCCCTACCTATGATCTCACTCTTCGATCTATACATATATAATTAAACGATTTACACATTACATCGACACTCTAAACATTTACATAGAAACGCAACGTCACAGACCGAAGGTAAACTAAATAACATTACGGTTTCACTAAATTAGATTCAGCACAAATACTGTCGGTAAGTTATCCCATGTTACATCATGATGCACTTGTATTGGGAATATTTATAATATCAATTTACTTCTTTTGTAACATATATTGTACGATTATTATATCAAACAATATGTCATTTTATCGTAGTCTGATAATAGAGAATTCTAATGTAATGTTTCTCTTAAACGTACTTATTTAAATCCTAGAAAATTAACCGTCAAAATTTTATACTTGCGAAACTGATTGTAGAAGCGATGGATTCAAGGTCCAGTTCGAAATGTTACATATGAAAACACTACGTTTTAAAAAATTCATACACTCACCTTTAGTATCAAGTCTAAACACTTCAAATTGTGCACAATCGATGAAGAAACACGAAAAGCCACGTGTTGTACAAAAGATTCTCATTCGTCATGGGACAATCACTGGTGCTTTACAGAATATAATTTGAAAGAAAACGTGTTGTCTCTTCTGCGTTCAGTAACGAAGTGTCGCACACATGTACGATTGGAATTAATACTGTTTGCAAAAAAAGAGGTCGCCGAAAACGCCAGAAAATTTTACACCGGCACGTGCGAATATTTACATTCTTTCGAAGCGCGAATAGTTGAAATTTTTTATTCTATATCCCATCAAATACATTATAGTCACGTACAAAAAAAAGGTTTAACGATAACAAAAAAATGTAGTTGCAAATAATTTAATGGAATTACAGCAATATGCATTTAACCTAGGAATATCACTGCCGTTTATGATTTACAGTTGAAAACCAAATATTTACATAATAGACGATCATTTAATTAAAATATATTAGTAGAATAAAATTATTTTATTAAAGTAACTAAATGAAACTGTTTTAATGAATCAATTATCTCGAATAAAAAATAATACATTATTGAATTATCTTGGCCGCGAAGATTCATATCAGTTATCTAAATCTACTTGCAACAAATCCATAATCAATCTTAATTAACCGAAATTGTAATTTTTAATGTATTTAAGTATTTGTGACTATTCCGTGAACAAATCTATAAGTAATCAAAATAGTAACTGTAATTGCAACCCAAATTATTATGTTTAAGAATGTACATCCATAATAACTAAATCATAAACTACTACCAGTAATTAGGTGATTATTAGGAATAATAAATATTATAAATAATTCGTATTACTGCAAAATTACTATATATGCAATGTTAGAAAAGAACGTTTATGCACTTTTAAGGGACACTGCGTGTATCACATTTATAATACCCGTCTTCATCAAATTTAACAATTTCATTATTAAATTAAAAATAGGCAATCTACATATATAGTCCATTAAATTGAAAATATCACGTATTAATTGTCCTTCTTGTCTTTACTGAAATTTCCGGAACATGCATAACCCTCTGCTTCAAAAAATCCGTTAAATATCAATGACATTTATTTACCAATGTATTTACAAAATTAATCGATTTTCATACGATTTACTGTAAAACTCTAAATTATTTCAAATCGGTTGCAGTATTACATATTTCAGGTTTACACCACGGAATGTATCAAAATGTGAATAATAAATATCATATTCATAAAAAAAACCTTTGACGATAAACTATATTGAACTCTTTGCGGGTTACCTACGTGTATTTTATTTTATATTATACATTTCAGTTCACTAAGTTGAATTCTGCGTTTTACTGTGTTTAATTATTGTACAATTCTGGCACTTAGAAAATGCTCCTTGCAAAAATTCCTGTAGTATCATTTTTCAGCGAAATATATTACTTGTAATGTGCAAATATCTATTTCTCGGTAATTCGAAAACATGAATTTTTTTAAAGCATTACTAATTTCATTAAAATGAAGGAAAGTCCTTAATTTTTCGAGAATAGACTTAAGGAAATTTCCATAGAACAAAAATATCTTACAATACATCATTTTTTTCAGGTATTTTAAATGACTTTTTAAAATATCAATTTTTCCAATTTCCAAAAAATCAAAAAGTATATCAATGGATTCTGATAAAATTTAAGAGTATTCTTTAACTCATTCCGAAGCATTTTTGTTCTTAACAAAGTCTATAGTATTGAAGAAAAAGTTTGTCAAAACAATTCATCCATTTTTTCGACATATTGACGTTTTGAAGAGGTTAGGTTGATTCTTGGCAAAATCACAACAAATCTAGTTGAAGTTCATAAATTTTTTGCACTTTTGGTTGCGATTAGGTATCGAGCTTCTATCGAGCGAAAGAGCATACTCTAAAATGATAGTGTGGGTTACCTTCAAGTCAATATTAATCTTATTTCTTGTTGAGAATGAAGGTTGGAAATCAACTAAAAAAGGTGTATCTCCCGAACTTAATGGGTTAAATTTAGTATTTGAGAGTAAAATCATTGGAGGGGAATTTTGTTTTGTAATAAACGATAAAAATTTATATTTTAAGTAAAAAAAATTACAAATAAATTTGGGGAACTGGGATTTTTTCCATTTTCACATAGAAAAACTGCGATTTTCCCACGAAAAATTGTTTAAAAACTACATAATTTATTTTTCTGTTAAAATTTTTGTGTGAATTTCTCAGACGCGAGTAGTTGTATAAATTTTTCAAAAATATTTATTTAAGAGATAATTTCGGATAATAGTGCAATCAGATATATCTTAGAAGGATGTAAAATTGAAGAGCTCTAATTCGAGAAAAAGTCATTTGTTACCGAGTACTAAAACATAAAAATGGTAGAAATCGGAGAGTAGGCGGCAGATCATTGGTATCAGTAAAATCTAACATGTAAATAACACTTACGTAACAGCACATAATATTTATATGAAAGGTACAAAATGATTTTTTAGTGTTTGTTATGCTGGAAAATTATTATAATCTATAGTAGAAAACACATTAATAATAGGTACTCATCGTTCAATGGGATTAAAATTCTTCATCAATTTTTTCATTGGGTTATCCCACCAATAGCTTGAAACTGCATTTACCTGAAACAAACAAATAATAATACATTTCAATTTACGTCTAAAACATTTCGATATCTTTTTTTCTTTATAATCGGTATCATGAAAATAAAGAAATTTTCTACATTTCCATAAAATTTTATTTTACGGTCTAAAAGCAGTAAATAATAATATATTTTTATACAAAAAATGTATCTTCTTCAAACCGCTTAGTATAGTAGTTTTCATAGTAAATTTTTCTTTGTGAATTTCAAAGTTAAATTATTTATTATAAACATAAACTAATCAAAATAAATAACTGTTTTTAAAAGAGTTGCATTCGGATAATTACTTGGCCTTTTACCATGTCAATCCGAGCGCCGTGAAATGACAAGATATGACCGTGCAAAAACCGAACTTCAGATAATTACTCGAAGCCAAGCATCAGTAGTATAAATGCTATTAGGTGAGCCGTAATATGATTACATTTCACGGTTAGTTTCTTAAAAGCAAACGAATCATTTGAAGGCAGTTGCGAATTGGGTAGTAAAGTGCGAAGTGGATTAGTGGGGCAGGATTCCACTGCGATCAAAGTTTGCACGTAGAATATTAATCGTGATGTAGATGCGGATGATGACCGACGATAAAGATCTATCACAACTAACCTCCCTCCAAATAAAATACAAAACATTTGGTTTGCACCGGGCTTGATAGACGCGTAAATTTACGACTCGAACTAGGTCAGTTTTACGATTCTCTAACCCCGACGAACTCGTAACCGTTGAGGTATTCTGTTCGATTACACTTGGAGTAAGCAGACGCAGCTAGTGCCAATAATCGCGCCTTCTTGGCTTTTACGAGCTACTCCTATCGACTAACCATCCAGGTACATTATTCCAAAGTACTCTTTATGCCAACATTAATTTTAAACTTCTTAAAGGTAATTCAAAAGTCAACGGTTGATGATTCGCGTTAGAATGAATAAATACTTCCAACTAAATTCGGTCGATTAAATGTCCAAAACCTATTACTGCTTTGTTATTTAGTCAAATTTTTAATCTATGTGATCATATGATTAAACCTCGTTTTTGAAACATTGCTTCTTTTAATAAATAAATTTTTCTAATTGCTTCTCTCAACTATTTCCCAAGGATGGACAGAAACGTGGTAGTCTAACTGCGGACCTGTTGCTATTATACGCCCTCAAATACTGAAAAACCTTAAAATCTTATTGAATTTGAGATATGCAAGATTAATTTAATATACTAAACTTAGTAGTATTGGATTTGACTTGTTGAATTAGATGAATGATTTTCAACTTATTGATTTTCACTCCATGGACTTATTATCTAGTTTGGTGTTACCAAAGTAATTAATCGCGTGGATTTTCCTTCGTCGTTAATTAAATTAACGCTTATATATATGCGATGACTCGGATAAGATCGTATTTGAGCAGTATCAGATTATCTGCATAAAGATAATTACATTGTCCTTTGTTTGAAATCCCTAGTGGAATATCCTACGACTTCATTTAAGCCTGCTGTACAAATTATTGCGGTACAACAACGTTCAGTGACCTATATCAATATCACGTTGATATTTAACATTTAAGGTTTTAATTTAATTAGGTGGAATTTGCAACCAATATTTTCAGCCATATCTGAATTATAAAAATACGTTAATGACGTACGAATAAAAAACATTGGAATAAACCATCTACATTCATTACTGTATCTGTATACCATATTGTTATTTATGAATAATTTCCTTTTTAAGAAATTCGTTTCTTATATGAGTATACAATTTTATATTCGATGAAAAATTACACTACCTTGAAAGTCGGATGTCACTTTTCAAAGTTGTTTACCTGCCACTATAATTAGTAATTTATCATACCAGAAAATGTAGGGAATAAACATGACCATTAAAGTAAAAAATATTTTTTATCAATTTCAATCTTGTTGTTGAAAATTTACAATGTTCACTTGACTTTTTTGTTTTCGACTGTTCTGCTTTGAAGGAGATACTCACGTACATTACTTCATACGTGATTATCATATTTCAAAATAAGAAATTTGATCAAATGGATTTTCTATTACAATATGAATGCTCGAAATAAAAAGTTCATATTACTAATAGAGCATGAGTATTTAGCGATATTAGAGTCAAGGTGACTACTAAGAAATTCTATTGAATGAGTTCTACTAAATAACAAATTAAACATTGCGAATTGAAATTTCTAAAACTTAAAGTTATAAATTCACATTCAAATATCTTGTACTCTAACATGAAAACGCAAGAAAAACAAGCAAGTGAAATCTAATGTAAAACCATCAACTTAAATTTAAAATTTTTAAAATTGACATAAGATACATTAGAATTAAAAATACCTCGAAGTAATTATTGAAATGTAAAACTAACTGTACCAATAAAATCATATTGACTACAATAGCACATAAAATATATATTTCTAAAAAGATTTTGGACACCAGTCAAATGTATGTATTACCGTGATATGCAAGATAAAACACCACATTTTGTAAATAATAATTTAAGAATTTAATAAACTTGATTCAATTTAATCAATAATAAACAACCTAAGGAAAATGTTGATGCCTTTCAAACTACTTTTCTATAAAAGTCAACCTTGTATTGATAATTTTATTTACTCATTTGAAATGTAGAATCAATCGATTGTAATCAGTGAAGAGGTCGTTTTTAACCCTACATCAGTGGGCACGCCAGGCCCAGTGTGTCCTGTAGAATTTAAATTGTTTTATAAATAAAAAGCACATGGATCATTGAATTTGTTTTGATTTTGTTATACAATGACTTTTAAACTGATGTAATGTACAAATGATTTTTAAGTTGTTAAGTTTAAATAAATTTGGTGAAATTTAAATAAATGTAAGTCACTCGTAGCCGAATTCATTCATTGTTGTTGGTCTGGTCCACTTATGACAATAAACTATAGTTACAGAGTGTTGTGTGTAAATATTTTTACAAAATTGTAGCAAACTTGTCGTACTTTCCCCTCTGTCCAAGGCGGACATAAAACATATTATCTTTTTGGTTATGTTTATTGAGCAACGCACAATGAACAATCCAACGCGAACTCGAACTCGAATGATGTTTTCATCCCCTTTCATTCTAACAAGGACATGGATGAAACACGTTCGATGCGTCGTCCTCTGGCATTATGACAAAGCTGAGTCCACAGATCCCAGCTTGCCCTTCCACGCCAGTAAAAAGTTTAAACGTTACTTTCAAACGCATTATTCAAAATTGGAATATGCAAACTGTAAAACTATTCTGATATATTTTTGTTCGATTTAAAAGATTTTCTACAAATGTCCCATTTTAACATATGGATTGGGAGAAATCAAAGAAAATAGACGCTCGTTGGGTCCAATGGACCTGCTTACCCACCCAAGGCTTATACAAGATACATTTAGTAACTAGCGTTCACGTGAAAATTACTGGATGTCTAAATTTTTTAGGTTTATTTTATCTTTTAATGAATCTAATTTAGGAGATATTGTCAGACTATTTTTTACAAACTATCTGCCCAAAATGTGTCCTAGTCCTGTCTTTAGGAACAGTAATTAAAAAATATTTAATATAAATTTTTTCAATTAAATTACGAATAAATTAAAACTTTGCATAAATCATTATTTGGCATAAAGCAAACTTTATATCTTGGAAACTTAAATACAGTAATGGATATAATAAAAAATTGCGGAAATTATTGCGACTACACGAATGTATGTACGTGGGAGTAGGTCGGTACTTCCTGTTACCTCGCTATCAAGTTAAATTTCGCGATGAATGAAAGTGCTGCTTCCCGTACATATAGGCAAATATATACGATCAATGGTATATATGTATTGAGCGTGCTATCTTACATATGAATAGATGAAAAATCAAGATATCAATATAATTGACAAGAAAACCACAAATATGGAAACGGTGTTATATTAACGTTTTAATTATACTGTTGAGTATTATTTAAAATAAACTTTGACAGTGATATGCCAAATTGACTGTTAAGTAACGTTTTTTTTAGCATACATATAAATATGCATTCCCTTTTCATCCTTTATATATTTGTATATAAATAAAAAAAAGGAGAAGGAACTGATCTTCGCCGTAAAGTGTTAGCAATTATGCCTGAGAACGATCGTTCTCTTCCATCAGAAACTGCTTATCTATATCTTTTATAATGAATTCGATAATTTTTAACAGAATGCGAGACAAGATTTCGACATGGTTTTTCCTGTAGAATCGAATAGCACTATAAGTTTTTGCATAAACCATTTTTTTAAATTAACAAACAACGTTGATCTCGTTATCAGCTTTATAACCGATCTACCATTCCAATGGCCCATATCTACAGTTACTTTGACACGATCTTGTACTTGCCATGGGGTTTTGTATGTAACGATGGGTTAAGCTCTATGACATTTCTCTCAGAAATATTACATTTGTGATTTTCCCTCAAAAATATTTTATATGCCAGTCGCCATAGTCGAAAACTTTTGATATCATATTTTGCAAACTTACTGCCGAATATTTTTCCACTAATGTATTGATTCCTGTGCATAATTTCAACAAACTTCCGACTAGGACATTTGAAGGCCTTAAAAATGTACGTTTTTACGACTTGTAATATATATGTTGACACATTCTTGGGCGTCATAATATCATCAGTTACACAATTACATGCGATAACACGCATAGCAAGTAGCAAAACGCGTGATCGAACTCGTCTATGCTGAGATTCTGGACATATACAGTGGCGAATGGCATGAGTCTTTCGGTTAATGGCTGATAAAAGAGGTTGTAAAACTTCAACGGAATGGCTGGCAGGCAGGAGAATATAAACCTACTTTCGCGCGGAAACCGATAAATAAAGGGCGATGGCGATCTTCTGAAGCACACTATGCTCGTGAGTACTATTCGCCGAAGCAGAGTCCACAATCATCGCGAGACTAAGGGTAGATTATTCCAGATAGGTCATATATGTAATTCGACTTGGCGGCACCCCTAGGGACTGCTATTTAAGCTCAAGGAAGATAAGCACAAATCAAGTTAATAGCAACGTTTGCTGGGAGACATTTTCACGGATTACATTGCGAAAACAATGTTTATTCATCCTGGTAGAGATTTCTTCCATACGTATATGGAGAAATCCGGTATGGGGTAGCCTTCGTGAAAGCAATACACTCTAAAGCTAAATTATTAGAACATTAAGAAATACTAGTAAATCCTAAGTATTACTAAAACTTAGTCAAATTCTATACTACAAAAAAGTTCAGGCTAAAATAGTTCCCGTAAAACATGCATACATATATTGGTCAGATTTACTTGCCAACTTTATGCCATCTATGGCTAATCGGGCAAGGATTGGTCTTCATCCCACATAGGACGATACAAACAAATAAACAATCAATAAATACTATAACATAATCGACACCGTCAACAGTTAGTCGCGACCTATGCCGTAGCAGGCGCAAAGCAAACAATGTCTTATTTTCATTCAAGACAATATTTATGAAACGTTGACCACGGAAAAATTCACGGTACCGATAACCACCGACTGTCGGTAGCAGTAAAAAATTCGTACATTCGACCAGCAAGGTTTTCTGAATTACACAGGTCAACATGGTTTTGTTGTTGGGAAGCTATGGGTCATTTCCGACGTAATTTTATGCGTAGAATCAGAATCCGAAGTCAGAACTGGCCCAACATATCAGGATTTTGAGACATTTGAGGTTATTTACTCGAAAAACGCGTTTTTTGCTATTGATGTCATGTACAGAAGACACAACATTTTTTCCTTTCGTTGGATCATGTGACACACTACTCTTTTTCTTTAATGTGGGATGCGCCGAATTCCATTACGACTTTTCTTCACCAAGATACGCCGATTTGAAATTACTATATACATGTAAACAAATTTACCTTGAAATGCTCTTGGAGAGCAAGCTCAAGGTCAAATTTAATGTCATGAAACCTATATAAATATAAACAACTATATAAAATATGGATACTGATAACTAAAATCACGTTTCAGTATTGTGACTGTTTTTTTGATAACGTTAATGGAATATATCTCGTAGTTTCAAAATGGCCGTAACTTTGTAAGAAAAAATCTTAGGTGATCGAATAAAACCTCATTTTGAAGGGTAAAGGTTGCACTAAAAGATGCAAATAGCGCAGAAGGCCAAAAAAAATTGTTGCGTTCTGTACGTAACCACAAACATAGCTAAATAACGCGTTTTTCGAATACATGACCTCAAATATCTCAAAAACCTGACGTGATGGACCAATTCTGTCTTCGAGTTTGCGTTCTACGCATACAACTATATCGGAAATGACCCACAGCTTCCCAACAACATCCAAGACCCTTTTTATTGTAGACCTGTGTTCTCCGCAATGGAAATAAACAGAAAAAGTTGCTGGACGGGGATTCAAACTCACGACCTAAGGAACGTTCAATTTATGAGGCGAGCATGCTAACGACTTAACCATCGCGTTCCGTTCTAGTTATTTTTATCAGATATTCCACGTAATATAATAACAAAATATTAGGCAGAATGATGTTTGCTTCTTTTCTGGAAGTATACATTCTGGTTTCAGTATCCAGACGATCCGATTAAAATAACCAACCTCTGCCTGTACGCGTTACCCTCTTCTCCATCATGTAAAAATATCCCAGGTAGAAATTTTCAATAGGATAGTACTGACATACTCCGGTGGTCGAATGATATTTGTTACTGATGAAAATACTGACAGCTAGTATTGTGTCAGTACTAATTTGCTCCGTCAATCAGTAGTACTGGCTACCTGTACTAGATCGGTACTTTGGAAATATTATTGACAGTACTGATTTATTGTAGCAATAGAACTAGATACAAATACTGGATCAGTGGTTGCCCAGTGTTTTGCCAGTACTAACTCATTTCCGTTAATCCGCACTACCCATTTCTACCTGGGTTAGAATTTAAAAGCATAAACACTATTGATTCTATATCAAATATATTTTTTGCATCCCGGTAACAATTATTTGTATTTCCTTGAACGTGGAATTTTCAGCCTACTGAAAAAATCATGTAAAATGACACATTTTTTTGTTTGATCGAATTCCAGGAAATATTTCGCAAAACCTTCGCCATGATACAAAATGACATATTACGTGGCCACGTGTATCAATTGAGCATTTGTATATCCAGTTCCGTTTTGATTATGCCGAACAATTTCCCTGATTTTGACTCAGTGGGGACTTGGTTTTCGAGAGAGTTCCCCCCTGAAAACGCAATCTCCGTCCTTTGTGGTCGTGCTCCCATATCCCATCACGAATCGTATTCCGGTTAATGAAACGCAAGCGACGTTAGTCTGGTGCTCGCAGCCGAGATTAGTTTATCTCACGCTGGGAACCACGGAGTCCGGATCGGGAATACCTGCTCGCCATTATTACGACGATGTCGCGCCGTCGCGTCAGCCTGTATAATACACGTGTTTACGTCGTCACGCCACGCATGAATATCGACCAAATTAATCACTATTCGATTGTTAATATCAAAATCAGAGAAGGAAAAAGAATATTTTTCAGACTTAACAAATTCAATGCGGTATTTCGCGAAATTAGGGATTATTTAATAATCAAGAAGATGTGGAAATAAATTAGATCAATTACACTGTCCGAAACTCATTTTGCCTTTGACAAGCGAAGTATCACTTCTGAAGTATTTTTTCGTGATGAGAACGGTGGCGCTAGCAGAATTTTGCTATGATGTCACCTTTTGGAAAAAAACGTAATTTTTTAAATTTAACGTCATTTTTAACTCCATTTATACTCATTTTTCTCCAAAGTGTGACTTGATAGCAAAATTCCGCTAACGCCATCGATTTCAACAGGAAAAAATCAGACGGAAATGATACTCCGTTTGTCAAAAATAAATTCTCTGTTGCTACAAAGTAAACCGAAATACGGCCTAGAACCCTACTTTGACACATTTAATCTCATTTTTCTCAAAAATGTGAAGTGATAGGAAATTTCTGGTCACACCATCGTTTTCAGTACGAAAATATACTTCGGAAATGATACTTTCCTTGTCAAAATTAAATTCCGTTTTGTTACAAAATAAACAGAAATATGCCGAAAAACCGTGATTTTACACATTTCACCCTTTGAAGCATATATTTTTCTTTATGCTGAAAATGGCAAAATTTATTACTCGGGAGTTTTTGGGGTCGCTGATTACGAATCTGACTTCAGATTTTCAAAATTCAAAGTGGCGGATCCAATATGGCCGAACGAGTCGCACAAATTTACTTGACCAGGGTGAAATTGGGTACTCGGGATTTTTCGGGATCACTGATTACGAATCGGGCCTCATATTTGAAATTAAAAATTGCGTATTCAAAATGTCCGACGGAAATGTAAAAACAAGTCAGATTCACCCTCGATTGCAGTCGGCCATTTTGGATCCGCTATACAACAGTTGATATTACGACTCGAACTAATGTGATAATGGAACAAATCAGTTTAGTTGAAAACCAAGTATCTTTCTACCTAATTAAAACTACCTAGAAGTCATCTGCTTATGAGCATACTTGACAGTCCGTGTGAAACGCATGTTTTAGTTTTATATGTACCATCAAAATAGTACCATCAAAGATGAGCTAACCATCTCTTAAATACGAGCCACCCTTTTCTGTTCTCCGCTCTCTAAATTTCTTGGGGCGAGAACTCAACCTTTGGTTTGTGAAAACTCCCGTGAAAAAGTAAATATGTTCAACTCTTTAAGGGTGAAATTTCAATCTAACTAGAGTGAAATGTCAATCTAACAAGAGTGAAAATTCACCCTTTCCCTCCCTCCGAGTCGTGGAGTTGACAACTCTGGAAGAAAGAGTGAATTTCCTCTCTTAAAGAGTTGAATATTCACTCTTTCACAAGAGTTGCTCGGTTTTCACTAATTAAAGAGTAAATTCTTACCCCAAGAAATTTAGAGAGCGTGTACCAGAGGGGTGTTATTTTCCACTTTTCTTATTAGTTCAATATTTTTTCCTGGCAATATAAATTACAATAATAGTTATGATTGTCTCGAAAACTGATCTTACAGATACGCATTTATTTACAATATTTATTTACAAAATTGATTGTTATTTATTATAAGGACCGTAATACCAAGAATATTATCACATATTATTTAAATTAAATCTGTAAAAGTTTTAAAACATCAATATTTTTTTAAATACAGATGAATATTTAATTTATATATATAAGTATATTATGAACCAATTTATTAGAATGATTCAAACTCAACTAAATATGAAAATTACCCAATTTCTAAGCTTGCTTAAATTTAATTTCTTTCAACAAAATCTTCCACCAGCACCGAAATAGAAACTAAGCAAATCGGTAATCTTTCATTTTTTCGAAAGTATTGAATAATTTATAATATTGGCTTGTAAATAAATTTTGATTTTTCTAGAAAACAAACGTTAGAGGCCATTTTCGTTAGGATAACTCTTTGACACGAGGAATAGCTTTCGGACACCCTGTAGGACATAATGCATAACATAAACCATATTCTTACGGATATTTAGACACTCTTATTTTGCAAAAACGTCCTTTAACATGAAATGTACTCTTTCAAACTCAATTTCAAGTAACTCACTCAAACTGCACTCCATCAATTACGGTCACTGCTACTGGCAAATCGATTTCCCAACGTGCACTTCTCTCAGGTATGAGTATGTAAATTCAATTCGATTTTTACTGCATCAATGTAAAAATGGTAAATTTTATCATGCATTTTCAACACGATACAGAGCTATCATATTAATTCTGTGTAATTATATTAATGTAATGAAATATCTCTGAATGCAAATTCTATCTGTTTTTCTTGAATGAAGGAATCTTGCTTAGAATAAAAATTACTCTAATTATAAAAAGTATAAATGTTTGAGTTGATAAAACAATATTAACAATTATCATTCAATCATTAAATAACAATAGTCAGACAAATGAACTGAAAGAAACATATTTTAAAATATTATTGTGACTTCTTAACTGAACTGTACGTCTACATTTTAAGTGATCAATACATTTCAAAAAACTTGGTGTTATAAATGTGGAATTGTTCAGCATACAAATTTGGTTCAAATTATTCGAAACGATGAAACTATTATTGATAATCTGAAAAAAATTGGCTTATTTTAATATCCTTGTTACTTGAAATTTTCATACATAACTCATCTTGATTTCAGAGCAACTTTTCTTATTCAGTACGAACATATCGCCATTACTCTATGGGGAATTTCGACTAGGGATCTCACCAAAATATAATCAAAACTTTCAGTCTTACAAATCGCGATCGTAAAAAATTGGCTAACAAAGTGTGTACAGTCTTATTATTTGTTTGGCACATCCAACAAGCAAATAGTTTAACGTGATAGTTAAGCAAGATTTTTTGAAATCAATAAATTAATGTCATTGTCTTATATGAAATTACGTAAACTTACTTCACACTATTTTTATTACAAATAAAAAATAACATTTGTCATTAAACAACTGATTCCATTAAAATATTTCAAACAACGATATAAATGTCTAAAAATTTGGTAAATAACATAAAGCTCATGACTAATGAGTTTTCATACATATTACTGCAGACGAGTGTCATATTACCTACAATGTATGAATTTGTATTTTAATTACATTATTGCACAGATTCTCTGTTTAAATGTTATTTAATTTCAATCTTTTTAGAATTACGTATCATTTGTTTTCCGACATGCGATTTCAGTGAAATTTTGATAAAGTTTCTCACCTGGAGAATCTCTGTCGAAACGTAATCAAACTCTCATCAATCATAGGGAAATTAAGGGGGAATTTTCGTATGGAATCCTACGCAATTACTTTGAAAAGCAAGTCACACCTGTCCACGTGACAATTCGTTCGCTTAATGAAAATTCTTGTTTTAATGTATGAAGAAATAATGTTATCGAATTATATAAAAACACGATTTGAATAATAGTATAAAGAATTACCTATTGTCGTTTATAAAGTCGAAATAGAAGTAAAGTACGTTGCGATTTGCGAGATTTGACTAAACATGCTTTTTATGCAATATGCGAGTGCTACATTTTCGTAATTATTAAAATAATCTGACATTTTTTAAAACTTTTGAAATAATATATTTATTTACATTTTTTTGAAAATATTTGAGATTTTTTAAAAGATTTTTAAATACAGCTAAAGTAAAACTTTTTTGCTACACAAGCAATCTTTGCGGAGAGATTTGGAAGGTTGGATTATTTTATTTGTCGCACACATAACTTTTCGTTATATCAACCTTTCGATCATTACACATAATCTACTCCCAATCTAAAATTTTGAAGCATCTCCTAACACTAGTTGAAAATAAAACATGGTTTATTAATTATTATCCTTAGAGTCACTCGTCAGATTTTAAAACATCGACTAAGAAATTAGTTATTTTTTTAAAAGAAGTTTCAAGTTGATGGGACTGACAATTTGTCAGTAATTTACAGAAACAGAAAGGTTTGAAATAGATTGATATAAATACTAGACGAAAAATAAACCAATCTGGAATTATTCGTCGCTATTCATAATCCAACCGACATTTTCAGTAGTTATACAGAAACAAATGAAGGGTTAAATAAATTGTGAAAAAGAAGACTGAAATATAATAATTGTAAAAACACCAATGTACGCTAATCAAAATAATATTTTGCAGTAAACGCTGATAGTAATAATACCGTAATATTAAAAGGCTCTGTAAAAAAGTCTCAAATTGCTCTGATTTTACTTCAGATTGATTACAACAAGTTACTTAATTACATTTTCAAATTAATTACATTTTATTTGGCAAATTGTAGGAAAAAATGTGGAACATTAAGAATGATTTCACATAACATATTAAATAAAGTTGATAATATATACACTCTTAATTGATATGCAGATAAAGGCCGGTTATGAAATCAAAATTTAACTCCACTATTTTAACTGAATGTATACACGCATGGAAGCGTTTTTCGTGAATAAAGAGATTTGTTTCTTCTAAAGAAGCACTATAAAGCAATAAAACGATTACAAAATATTGTGCAACAATTATTTCCTTTTTAAAAAAAAAAGATGTTTGTTTGGCAGGCGGAAAAACCGTAAATTGATTTTTAAATAATAATCATGAATAATTGCAAATACATATTACATCAAGGAATTTAGCACTAATCCCTACCCATTATACACAGGATTCAACCTTGTAGTTCACCGCTTAATTTCGTTTAAATTTTGCAATTAACAAGACGAGAGGTATGTAGACGAAAGTCCACTGGCATAGTCTAAATACAGAATCCCTCCGTCAATCTTAGGTCATGCAATTACAGTAAGTAAATCCGTGATCGTCATTTGAAATTGAACGTCTGCCATTGCGGAGGGAAATTCTAAGGGAACGCGAGCGGATTTAATCCGTTCATTTTGTTGCCTCAGTGCATTTCGAATAATACATTAAATACATTCAGGGCATTCGCCATGCAGTACATCAAAATAATAATAATATAATGGCATTGCTTAATTAAATTAAATTCGTAAGTTACTTTTTTGTATAAGTTAAATTAAAGGATCCTAGATTGGAATTTTTTACTTAATAAGGAAAAACTTTAACTTCTTTCTATACGGATTTGACTCAAAACTTTTTAGTACATTTCTTAATTAAAGTAAATTCTATAAGATAAAAGTATGCGAGTAAAAAAAGTCATGGTATATAAAAGTATATAAAAATGATCAACTTTTAATTGAATACTTATTAATTTTGATTTAAATATTTAAACATTTTTATTCCGTTGTTAAAAATCATTTCCGGCACCTACATATCTAGACAAGATTAAATTGGACATATAATACGTATATCAAATTTTAATATTCATTACACGTCGTTGTACTTTAATTATAGTATAAAGATGGCTCGTATTAAGCTTTACAACCAACTTGGGAGGTTATTTCTTTTGCACTCTATTCTCATAAAACTTGCATTGCATATTTAGTTTATATTTTACTTTGTTCGTGATGCAATGTTTTTTAAATTTAGGTGTCATGTTATAATACATATCAGGTTTGCATTTCTGTATTAAAAATTCATATATATATTAACTTATATGCAGTGAAAATATTTCCGACGAAAGAGTTTGTTTGACATATAAATTTTGCAGTTGAAACTTTTTAAATTGTATTTCATTCATACAGTAAAATTCTACATGGCATTTTTTTATTTAACAAAAATCAAAGTTACCCATGTTATATATAATTATACTGACAGAGGGGGCGGAAGAAAAAAAATTGTCGAATTTTAAATTATTTGCATCAAAAGCATTCGTGGATTATAAAATGGTTCTAAGTACCCCTATCGTTATGAATTTTAATCTTTAATATTATAACGAACATTGCTATAAATATGTTCATTAGAAGTTCATTATTTTATTATTATTAATTTTAATGATTCGAGGTAAGCACGCTCGATGGATGGCGACAAGCGCGTTGTGGGCTACCACGAACCTCAGTTTCACCCCGAGTGACACCAACCGTGTCCGTCGCAATGACGTCGACCTGCTTAATATTTGACTGCAAAAGCGTCGGCGTTCTTCTGTATTAAAATTATCGTTATATTATGATGCATTAATAATAATATTGAGGTCAAATCTAAATCTACTCGAATTTGGTTTACGCACGCATTGAACCATTTTCTCTTGAGGGGCAAGTGAATTATAAACATATTTTTCGCACTTGGTACGTGCCCAAAGCTAACATGTGTAGATCTAGATCCTTTGTAACTTCGAAAATGCTATCTATATCTTTTATCGAGTAGTCTAGTACTCTTCATAAACAACGTCGATATCTATTCATAAGTTCCAAATGCTGCCTACTAGTGATATATCTCATTTCAGATTTTGTTTTCTCAAACAAAAATTTGTGGAATCAAAAAAATATTAAGTGTAATCTTGATTTGAAAATGTAGGTGAAACAAGCTAGTCTTTTTTCTATTCTATAAATGCGAACTAATCCGAAAATTCGAATTTCTATAAACTAGTCTTAGATTCGAGTTTAGCGATAACTAACACCTAAGAAATTGTTAATTAGCAAATTGGGTTGTAATAGAACTCGAAATACTGGTATTTATATTGTGCATATGGCAGCCCCCATCTTGAAATTGGATTTTATGGGATATTACTGCTTCCGAAAATCAAAATAGGTAAATCAAATAAGAAAAATGGCATCATAGATAAAAATATATATTTGCAGCTAAAAATAATAATAATAATAATAAATTGTCTTTATTGGCAGACAAAAAAAGTTATTATACAGGCTGACCTTTCCCGTTTTTTTTTCTGTATTTAAAAAGAAATGTGTTTTTCGAAAACGTCAGGATTGTTATTCGAAAGACTACCCTAAAACTAGAGGAATGTGGATAACTTGTTGCAAAAATTGTTATTACATTAACCCTTTAACTCTCAAATGGCAAACATTTTAATGGTAACTTCGAGCCCGTGTCTTTCAATTATAACCCGTGTGGAAAAAATATTGGGATATATATAATTCTCATCTTTCGAGTGGCATTGTCAAATTTATCAATAAATGACACTAAATTGTTTCTTTTTAACAATAAACGAAAGACAACGCTGATTTTCGATTTGTTTTTTTTTTTAAGGAATTTTTTTAACTATGTTGGCGGTACTTAAGAACATTCCAACCCATCAAGATGTGGGTCCCGAATGTTGTACTTCCAAAATATATTTTTAGATACTAGATTTTTATTGTTAACCGATTCAAAATGAAGAATGCCCGAAATTATTGAAAAATCACAGTAATGTGCACTTTTGAAGTCTAATCTAAGTTTTAGAGGGAACAATAACTTTTGTCAGTATCGTGGCAACATATTGGATTCACATTAGCAAAATTAGCTCATTCAATTGATTTTCAAGGTGGCGGCCGTGATGAGTCAGCTAAAATAACGTACTTACACAGCTTTAAAGCCACTGTATAATGTTCAAACCTCTTTATTCAATAGTTTTATGAAAATCATATCATCTTATCAAAATTCAAAATGGCGGATCCAATATGGCGGACCGCAAACTAAAAAATAGGGATTCCGGAAAAATATATTTTAAGGGAAATTTGGAATCACAATACTTGTATTCATTTTATCGAGCAGAGCAGCCGTTCTCGAGTAAAAAAAACGGATGTACAGTGGAAGCAAATTTTCGATTTTGATAATCCACTTTGTTTAAAAATACTTCATTTCACGAAGTGTAAAATTGTTTGTATAAAAATGTCATCATATTTTTTTATTTCAGCATTGTGAATTTTTGTTCAGTCAAACTTCTTAAAAGAAATATTCTGTCATGTTCAAAACATTTTAGTGCTACGTTTCTTTGGAGATCTTATAAAATGACGGCATATTTAATATGAACGATTATGTAACAATAACCTATTAATAATAAACAAATTGGATAAGATTTAATTCTGAAAATTAATTTTATATTCACAAACCCCGATATGTCAAGATTTATCTTAGTTATTTACTTAATTTCAGTTCAAAGCATTATAGAGCTGAATCGTTCCACGTCAATAATCTCAAAACTGAGGACGATAGCATGGTATTTCGCGAAATTGAAATATTTAAAGAGCATGGATGAACATTGTAAAGTGCATTTCAAAATATTTGAAAATATGCAGTCAATACTTTACTTTTAGCAAATTAAAAGTGATAAATAAAGTGAAGATAAAATCACAATTTAAAGCAGAGAAATGGAATAAGAATTTCAAATTGTATGTTAAATATTATTATCTGCCAATTTTGTGAAAACAAAAATATTTTATTTCTAATTAAAATTTTGTAAACGAAATGATGGTAATTATTTTAAAAATTGATACAGTAATTCTGAGAAATGTACTGAGTATGGTATTACGGCCGCCAGTTTGAACATTTTACAAAAATATTCTACGCTAAACTTGTCATGCGTAGTTTCTTGGAATTCCATGACATCAACATTATTTATTGTATTTTGGACGTCGATTTACTTACCTATCAATTAAATAAAAGTAGTTTTTGGAAATTTCATTTGTTTGCTACATATTTTGGACTACTCCTTTCAAGAATGATAACCCGATCAAATAGTTTATATTCTACAAAATCTTTGGAACAACTAAACCGACTTTTCTAAAAACAATTTTAAAGGCATTGACTGTAGTATTAAAAGTATTGGATTTGATGGTTTATATATTTTCTGCATTACAACTATTCATTCCTTGAATACATACAGGCCATGAAAATCGTAAATTATTCATTATTAAACTTCATCAAATTATTTACATTATTTTAATTTTATTCAGCTCTGAACGGGATTTAACAACAATAAATTTGCCTACAATAAATATATGAAATCGATTAAGGACTACAGCAATATCAGAAACAAAATATAGCAGGACCCGCCTTAGTCACTTTTACAGTACGTACTTTGATATGCAAATATGGAGTATCAAGAAAATAAATTAACAGATTTTCATTAAGTGGCTTTTACAGAAATCTGTGTGTAAATCTAGAAAATATATATTAGTATATACAATCATATATCAGTTGCCGCATCAAAAAAATTCCTAGTACAATTTGTCAAAATTTGCAACAGAATCTGTTTGGTTAATTCTAAGGACATTTCTGTGCTTGGGGATATATTAAGAAATTAAATTTACTTAGTACTAAATTATATTTCTCAACTAAGAATAGTATTTTCTTGATAAAATACTAGTAGATGTTTGTAATATATATTGAAAATACTTATAATATACATTGAACACGTGGACAATATGTATTGTGCAGGACGTAGGAAGCGTTCTACACTAAGTGCAGAGCCAATGTACCTGATCGTCACTGTGAACAGAAGCAATTACTACTTTGGCATTGAGCCATAGTATACGGATGGCTTGTTTCATGTAAAACACTTTCTTAAATGCTTCCTTCATTTTGTCATTCGAAACACAACATTTCATATCGTAAATAAAGGCATGTCATTTAAAATGCATCAATAAAGTACAAGCAATTTATGTGAACATGTTAGATTTTCATTAATCTGTATGCTAATGCCGTGCTAAAGATGAAATAATTTAAAATGATTATTTAAAAGTTAGATCATCCTGCAATTGTTACTTTATTAAGTTATTTGTCTATGTGTTTTTAACCTTTATTCTTACTAATTAAGTTACATTCTTCTTTTTGTAAAGGTAAACAAAAAATGTAACTGAGCACTTGAAAAACATATGATACATTTCCCGTCACTCTTCATATTATGAAATAAGTAATAATGTATTCAGAGGATGCATCGTAGAAGTTAACCAGTAATTAAGAGTGGCATTAGAAAACTTCATTAAATTATCTGAAGAGATATTCATGAACTTTAACTTCATAATCCTGTCATAGAAGTTCTGATATCTCTAAATTTAAACTGATTAAATGCTGCTAGTAATAAAAAAGGAAATTGTGACCGTAATTTAAATGGTATTGTTTTAATCAGTAAATTTTAACATAAATAGTAAAAGTTTTGTAATTTGACAAAATACGATGGTAGCAATTGTGGGCATATATTCTATTAAATTTGAAAAGATTTCTTAAAAGAGGATCTATTTATTTAACGATGGGTTTGAAGGAGATTCCAGCGTCTGTATCTGTAATCTCATCTATTATCGTATGTAGTAGAATGAAAAATAAAATTATTATCTAAAACAGATCCTTGGCGTCAAATTCAATAGTGCGATTATTAAATACAAACATTGAACGAGAAATAAAAATATTCTAAAGGAGATCAGATATCATGATGATTATTTTGAACAAAACTCTACTCAAATTACCGGTACAGGTTTGTTCAAATATGTAATAATGGCTTCATAGTATACGAAACTCATAAGCGGGTTGTAGGAAACCAAGAAAATACACTAAATATCTTCTATGCTAGAGAGAGGTTACGAAAATAATTAGAAATATAACATTCATTAACCTCTGCTAATCAAACTCTCAAATTTCATTTTAGTTATATTTTTATAACTTGTTTAATATTTTCAAACCACGTTTTTTCAGTCAATTGTAACTTTTTGTTTGAAATAGATACTTTCATTGTTCCAACGATAATTGAAGAAAAATCGTTTAAAATATATACATGTACTGCAATGTTATTTCTAATCAAGTTATTGTTTTCATTACGGCGATAGTCAAATATAAACAGTTAATTATTTGAATCACATACGTTACTAGTTTTTTCTTTTATGGAAATAAATGTTTTATTATACTACATATTACGTTTTTGTTCGGTGTCTTGGGTAGCCTTACGTTAATATTACATATTTTGTAAACAGAGTACTTGGATCTTATTAAAAACATTTTTAAAAAACAATGGTTAATATACATTCTATAATGTTATATATCACTGTTAAAAATGTCATGAAATTTTATGTACATTCAATGTACAGTACATTAATTTTTCTGAAGGTTCGCTGCGTTAAGTGCTTCATATTTGTTTATTGTATTGTTGTTTTTTTCACTATATATATTAACAATTTCGATATGTAAAAGTTTACTATGTTTTTGACTAATCTATATTTCTATTAGATATTGCTATAGTGCCAACGCACTTCACCTGCTGTTATTATTGCGATGTTTGTTTACTAATATTCCCGACGAACTTCAACTGCAAAACTAACTCTAGCTATGGAGACACTCCACTCGTTCTCTCCGGTTGCAATCACTCAACCATGCAATGACGACAACAGCAACAGCAACAACAAAAGCAACGGAAAAATCCAAGGCTGGACTTCGACGGATTTTTACTCAATTCTTATTGCTTCTGGGGCATTCCATGTGAAATCACCAACGTTTCGGAGTCAAGTTTCAGAACTTATTCAAAGTTGAACTACCGTCTCGGCAACCGGTCTTGGTCCAGTAATGGCTGCCAGCACTGTCACCAGTGTCACGGCATCGACAGCCAGTCACTGGCCCGGCATCAAAGCCAGTATTGGCACGGCATTGATTGTCGGCGATGGCACAGAGCCTGTTGCAGCTAAATTTTACAGAAAAACAAACGTTGAAACGAATTTATTGTTATTGGAAGAAACCTGGAAGATGTATATACATCGATGGGTATATGCATATATCCCTCCTTATTGACGAGTCTTTTGATGTTGTCCCTGGGCGGGGCCAAATTTGGAACTCCAACGAGTTGGATTAGTAGGTTCGTAAAACGTCGTGCTAGTTCCATCGTATTCCTGTAAATAAAAATATTAATTTCTAATTCGTCGTTTATCACGACGAGTTAGTTCTTAATCGGAGGGAAGGTCCCCCCGACACCAAAAAAGGTAAAAGTGGTGAGATCGCCCTCCGGCCGGAGTTGCCGCGTTAGTAGCCCACACTTCAAGGAACGCGGGCGCTACTTCATATGCGGTTCGGCGACGCGTTCCTAGCGGCTACGGCCGGAACTTAACTGCTGGGTTTCCCTGGGGATTCGAACGTCACCGCTGGCTATGGACCGAGTCTCCAGAGATCGGAGGGGTCGTACACGGAGAGAACTGTGCATATGTAACTGTAGGGAATCCTTCGCCACTGTACTAAGATTTCGGGGCTGCTTATGCACCTTATGCCGCGAGATATCAATCTAAGAAAGTCACAGTCTCAGACTGTGAAAACGCTCACGGATGAGACAGCAAAACTAAGATGCTTTCTTTGAGGCTTGCTCCCGCCTAAGTTATACTTTTTAGACTAGAGCTATCCCGGACTTTTTTGTAGGAAATTTCCTCTTCTACCAAAAAGGTTTAGTAAATTTTTGCTCTATTTGCATCGTTTTCGATACGGTCGATATTCGATCGGCAATATTCTGTTTGAAATAAATTTGCTAGGCTTGGACCGATGTTCGGTCCCGAATGTTTCCATCGCTGGACCGAGATTTGGCACTATCACTTTGCCAGACATGGTCCGATACTCGGACCCAATATTGGGCCGACGCTGGGACGACGATCGGGAGAAATGCCTATGAGATCAATTTGCCAGGCTTAGCCCGATGCATTGGCCAGTTTTCAGCCGAAGTTTGGCAATTTGTTATAGTCAGTATCGGCTACCAATGCTGGCCCTATACTGGCACAGGGAAGTTGCCGACGTTGGGCCAGCATCGGTAGCCGAAAGTCGGCTGTCAACGCTGGGCCGAGATTTGGCACTATTAATTCGACGGGGTTGGTCCGATGCGGTCGGTTTTGGACCAACTGTGGGCCAACGATCGGCAGTACCTTGTATGAAATAAATTCGCTAGAATTGGTCCGATGTTCGGTCCTAAATGCTTCCATCGCTAGGCCGTGATTTGGTACTATCACTTTGCCAGACTTGGTCCGATACTCGGGCCCAATATTGGGCCGATGCTGGGACGACGATCGGGAGAAATACCTATGAGATCAATTTGCCAGGCCTGGCCCGATGCGTTGGCCAGTTTCAGCCGAAGTTTGGCAATTTGTTATAGCCAGTATCGGCTACCAATGCTGGCCCGATTCTGGCACAGTGAAGTTGCCGACGTTGGGCCAGCATCGGCAGCCGAAAGTCGGCTGCCAACGCTGGGCCAATACTGGGCCGTATGGTATTTCGCACATGGGATAATGTAAATGATTGACACATTTAAAAACGTTAAATGTAAGTTTCAGTTTAAATAAAAAATGGCTATATTACAGTCAGCTTTTAAACGCGCCAGAACGCAAAGCTGCTAGTCCTAAGTCTGGATAAAGCGTGAAGAAAAGTCTACATAATTAAATTGTATACCTTCAGATTCAAAGAATGTTTAAAATTTCAATGTACGGAAAAGAATTTTGTACAAAATTTATATTTTGGTAGAGTTAAAAACACGTAGTTAGCATGTAATGTATACCTGGAAAGGGGGAGAGAAAGCTTTATACAGCCGGACCGTATCAGGTATACGGACCGGACGGCCCGGTCGGCGCGCGCGGTCACTCATGCGTTCCGTTTTCTTAACATTACAAAGCCAGTTTTAGAGATAATAAACTGGAACCTTCACGAAATTAAAGAATAGTACATTACCTAACGAGGGTGTAAAGTGTGCTTTTACGTACCGGACGGGAACTATACATACGAGGCGCCGAAGGCGCCGAGTCATGTTTAAAATTCCCGACCGATGCGTAACAGTTTTAATTTACACCCATGTTAGGTATCCTAGTTTTTGTAATTGGGTGCGTAAAGAGAGTGCGTAAAGTTTTGATGCCTGGTTGCGTAAAAGTGAACTTTACGCACGAAAAACAGGCATCAAAAGTACTTTACGCACACAATTACAAAACCACTTTTGCAAACAACTTTTGTTTATGTCACAAGAAGAAAAAAAATGGCATACGAGCGGAAATTGAGTTACAACAAAATAATCTTGAAAATTTGTTATAAACAATAATACTTTGTTTATATCATTCAGATCAGTGAAAAATTTAGGTATTTCTGCACATTTTCGAATTAAATATTTTTTTCTCTGAATGATAGTTTTCGAGATATGGCCGTTTAAAAATGGTGAATTTCATTTATTTCATTTACATTTTTATCAATAACTTTTGAACAAATTAATATTTTCAGCTGAAATTTGCAGGATAGGCGTATCTTTACACATTCTAAACGTAGTTCTACTGAAACTTGATTCCGAAACGTTGGTGATTTCACATGGAACGCCCCTAATCGCACGCACTCATTTTATAATGTTATTGTAATGATACGGAATAACCGATAAACATTTTTATAGAGAATTTCATAATCTACATTTATTGTTGAAAAAATTTGTCGTAAGGTTAATAATTTTCAAGATAAATGGAAAGAAACACAAAATATCACTATTTCTATACTTTTAAGTTGATACCATGAAGAAGACCTCGTAACCAATTTTTACTACGATATTCCTAATCAAAATACGTGGTTGAAATTACGTTACAAAAAAAGTTTGGTATGAGAAATATGTTACTAAAGTTTCATTAAAACTCTGCGGTCAAAATGGTTTTAGTTTGAACGACAATTCTTAAAAGTTATTAACAATAATACGGAATATTCCAAGTCATACAAATATCGGTTGATTAGTTGAAATGTTAGTTTTATATGAAATGAATAATTATTTTATACCTAAAAAATTATTCGATTCGCCATATTTAAATATACGATTTCTTAACTATTAAGAAACCTTCTTTGTAGTAAACAATCCTTTCTCTCAGTGTAGAATTTGATATCAATAATTCCTAAAAGGATGCATATGTAAATCAGTATCACTTATGACAGTTGTATAATTATGCTAGATGCGTTAATCGAGTTCCCTTTCGCATTTCACATGAATTTCTCCGAGGTAATTACGATATATTTTATTACACTTTGAGAGTATTCTAAGAGAAATTAATTATATTAAAATTTCATTTATTAGCAATCGATAAGTGTCCCTTGGTGCTTCGGAATTACTTCCTCTTTTCTGATAATTTATATTTCAAAAATTACTATATCGACGCTGATTAAATTCAACATTTGGAAATGTTGAAATAAGTATTTCTCGCATCTAAATATAGGTAAAAGTATTTTCAGACATAAATAATAGCATCCCAAAAATCACAAATGTTCCGTGGATTGATATTTCCTGCATATTAGTACCACAATTTATCCGTAACGTTAAAAGTTGGTATACTCCTGAATTGCCTGGAAAGTGAAGTGATGCACAATGCAGCATATTAAAGAAGTGCCACTTTATAATTGTATTCAAATATCAACTCGCTTAGCATCGCATTACAAGGTGAAAGACATTTCGAATTACATGCAACTGAAATGGAACTCTGTTTCGTAAATACTTGAAGTCCTAAAACGTCAAAATAGAACGGATTTCCGTCTCTGAACGAAAGTATTATCTTCTCACTGCTTGGTTCTCTTCTTCGTAATGCAACATCAAAACATCAGACTAACTTCTTTGAAATAATGCAAATCTTGGAATACACTGGATGGTTATTAAAATTTTGACAAATGTTTCTTTAAGATAATAAAGCATTTCAATTGTAAATTGTAAATAAATAATGCCATACCTAACACTGTTTAATAACTTTATATGGAATAGTGTCAGCTACAGAACAGAAAATATATTTTCGAAAAGTTAAAAGGAAAGAAATTTCTTTGATATATCCACGATAGAAGAAACCTCTTTGCGCGAGGAAAAGTATTTTTGCCAGCTGTAACATTCTCTCTAAATTTTATGGAGCAAAAACCGACCAAATCTTTGATAAACAATGAAAAATCAACTCTCTAGGAAGAGTTGAGCATCGTCTTAAGAAGTAAGAGAGGCATTTTTATCGAAGAGTTGTAATGTTTTCACTTTAGTATATTTCACAAGTTTGTAATTTGAACACTACAATGCTTATTCTAGACCAAGAACATGAAATTGGACCCAAAAAAATTAGTTTAAATTACAGGTACATATTCAGCATTTATCTTTATCTTTGTAACATATCTATATTATTTATATTGCTTACATATGGTAAGTATTGAATTCCTTTTTCTAGAGTGAATGAAATTATTTGGTTCCGAAATATGCACTTAAAACTGAGAAAATATTCCTTGAAACATTCCTATTCTATTTAGTTTCAGCGGCATATACTCAAAATACTACATTTTTTTTACATATTAATGAAACTTTTAGACTACCTATGCATAAATTTACGTAGGGTAAATTTATCTACCATGAAGCATGACGTTTTTGTGTGTTAGTGAAATGAATTGGTCTTCATGACAGTTGTTTTTCTAAAATAGTTTCAAACTAACGCAATTTCGTTATGGTACAAAGTTCAGAATTTGCCATGGGGTTGAATAATTGCATATTAACGATTAACGGTCAAACTGTGTAATAACATGTATAATTCACCACCAAGATATAGAAATACAAATAGTTTAAAATAAAAATCTCTCTATTTTGTTGCTTCCATAACAATGAGCAATAAAATAATTGTTTGATACAAAGATAAAAACATTTTTATCACTCAACAGGTAACGATGATTTACGAAGCTTTCGACCGAATGGACATATCCATTTTTTATGACGAAAACTGAAATATTGCAGTTTTTTCATGTGCGTCCATTTTTATAAGCGTAATAACGATGGAGCTAAAAATGAAGGGATGAAAAGTACGTTATATATCTTCAAGTTTCCCTAGTTGTTGGTAAAGAAAATTATACTGCGTCCACTTAGCATAGAGTTTACTGTACTTAATTTCTGTCTCGCATTATTCAATTTTATTCATATCCAATAATTCTAATAAATGTACTAACTAAAAATATTTATTTACACTATCATACATAAAAATAATTTAAAGTATTTCTAAATATTTTATTAATTGTGATCGAATACTGGCCTGATCGAATATTGAGGTGCTTACTGCTGGCAGTCATCATCCTTAAATAAATAAATTTCATAGATAAATTGTGCAGTATTGATTGTACTCGCTGAGTTATTTGTCACGTGACATAATTTATTTTCGGCATCTCTGGAGGTGTCGAAATTTCTGGAGTGCGTCGACACTGTCATTGATCTCTCCGCCTGCTTTAGCAAATAAAACAGATGAAAAAAATTGTCTTAGGTACCCGATTATCTCGTGACATTGATAAACGACGAGATATTCGTTTTTGCGAAACTACGTGGGCAAATAATAATGTGCACGAATTCGGAGGGGAGTTTTATACGTGAAGAAAGAAACATAGCAATTACCTGCCATAGTCAGCAGAGCACACGCGGGCAATGAGTTTTGCCGCACTGAAACGACATTGTTACGTGGTTAAAGCGATAGAATCTCTTAACCTGCAACCCATGTTAAATAATATTATGTAGGCAAATTTTTACGAATTGTGTACATTAGAGGTATAATAACTCAAACTTCGAGTATAATTCGTAGCATAATATCACCCTCTATTAATAAAGTAAGTCATATTTTTATTAGCCACGAAAAATGTCGCGGAAAATTTTCAAGGTTTGTAATGAACGTTGTCTGTATGATGTAAATGTATATTTATATATATTTGGTCGATAAATTGCGTTTCAACTATTCTGTCGGTAAGAAAGAGAACGATATAATAATAACGGAATCGCGTCTTTTTGAAAATTGAAATACTGCAGAAAGAATTCCAATTCGAAATTAAGTTTTCAATGATCTTTCTACGTCGTTTATATTTTCATGAAATGATTTCGATAACACAGCTCAACAAAAATTTAAGAATTTCATGTTATACCCTATAAGTATGGGTCGATTCTGATTTTTGCTCCAAAATCCAAATATGCCAAATTATCCAATTGGCTCTAGTTTTTAAGATATTGAAAGTCAAAGCATTCAAAAAATCAGGCATTTTTAGGCATCTATTCACAGCCCAAAAAATGCTGTTGTCTCACCAGTAGCAAACAATTCTAATAAGGATTTTTCCGCAGAATCCAAATATGTACATCAAACGAATCAATTAAACCCAGTTTTTTATCAAATTGAAGATACAATGAGCAAATATCAGATTTCCGGCATTCTGAGCATCTATTCACATCCCAAAAAAAGTATGTTGTCGCATGAATAAGCGTCAATTCTGATTTTTTTCACAAATTCTAAATATGTACACCAAAATATTGATGTGGACCTATCCGAGCGGAAAATTATTCAGGCTGGAATAGGGTCCTGATCATGAAGCCTGTGAACAAAATCAGGTCTTGACATGTCCCTCATCAGGCCCTGGCATATCGTGTAACGCTTTTTCTGTTAAGGCCCTGGCCAAAAAAAAATGTACAGAACCTGATCAGGACCTTACAATGTCCAATATTTTGCATGCTTTCCAAATTTTATGGTGAAAATATTTACAATAGTATTACGAAACAACAAATTAATTTTTAATGATTTATTACTATCTCACAAATAAAAATGCTGCAAAATAAAAAAATATTATTTACACATATCCATCACATACAATGTGTTAAATATGCTGTTCCTACCAGTAGGCTAATATACAAAATACAAATACATTTCCTTAACAGGAATGAAGTATATGCGCGATCACGCCTAGTGGCGACTGAACGAATCACATACAATTTAGAAGTTAAATTCAGACGTCCTTATTAGATTAGGCTCTGAGCAGGCCCCCTGATGTGGAATTTCTAATGCATTAGCGATTCCCGGAAATTGAAAATAAAGCAAGCCTTACAAATTCATGGTTTGGTCTTTATATAGGAAATTCGCAGGCTTCCCTATATCAGTTATACTTTATTTTAACATAATCAGTCTTTCATCAGGGCATATTCAGGGGAACCTGATCAGGATGACTTACTGGAAACTGATCATGTCCTGGTCAGGCCCTGGTACTTATTTTAGGCTGCCTGAATAAATTTCCGCTCGGGTAGTTTTTAACCAAATCGAAGGCCAAGAGCGTCAAAAACTATATTTTTTGACATATTTCACATCTTCACTCAAGGATGCAACGTAAAAAAATCCAGTGCAAAATGGCAGATCCAATGTGTCCAAAAAACTTTTGGAAATTCGACTGACTTCGTTCTTAATTACTTTTCTAGAAAACTGAAACAAGCCCTAAAACACGATTTCTTACCCATTTGACCTTCAATTTAGGCAAATTAGGTCCAATTCAATATTTTGGCGTACGTTTTTTGATTCTGCCTAGATAATCCTGTCAGAATTGACTCATATTTATGCGACAACAAAATATTGTTGGGCCGTCTGTTCATTGTACATTTGATATTACCTTCCATACAGTATACATAAGAATCACCAATTTGCAAACGAATAAAGAATAAGACCTCTCTGTGTCCGCTCGAATCTGGCAGGAAGCTTCTTTCGATTAGCATTGACAGATCGTCTCCTTAAAATTTTGTATTCCAAATTTTCGAAACTGCGACCTTGATTCTTCATGAGTTGCAGCCTATTTATATGTAATATGCATCCGAAAATTATGTTCTTCTGTAATAAAGGTTGATCGCAACACCGCGGTAACATGATGTTTCAATTAAATATTGGAAAATCTTCACCTGGAAAATACTTATTTTGTTTTTGTTTGTCTTTTAAATAATCAATAAAAATTTAAGAATTTGATATTACCCTATAGTTGATTCTGGCAGGTTTTTCTCTAGAATCCAAAATATCAAATTGCCTCTACTTTTTGAGATATTGAAGGTTAAAGGGGTAAAAAATTCCATTTCAAGTATTTTGATCATTTATTCACAGCCCAAAAATATGTAATCCCGAAGATGTTAATGCATACATCGTTATTCCTTACTAATAATTATTTTCATAACCTTATCTAAATCTAGCAGTATAATAACTTTTCTTGAAGGAATTTCACGAAACGTAACAATGTAAGAATATTAATGTAATATCTTTCAAACATAATACAATCGAAAAGTATTCGGATATTTGGTTCTCGGACGTTTTTTGTAGACATTTTTGGATCGATTTTTTTTTTAATAATTTGGACCATGTTTTTTGTCATGACACTTCGATTGAACATTCTGCAGACGATAAATAAATATGTTAAGTTCCTTCAATTTACCTATGAAAATATGTAAAAAATAATTCAAATTTAAATCAAATCATTACCTTCATTATATTCTAGGAATTATTTTAGATCAATATTTATTATGGGTTCAAGGATTCATTTATGAAACTCTCGTCGATGCATAAATGAGAGCTTGCACTTAACTTCAGCATTTTTAAGACGGTTTTATTACTTTTATGGAATAAATTTAATCGATCATATCGGCGGAGGATTTCCCGCCTAAAAGAAACAATTAAGTGTCGAATGCGTCGTGTTGAATTTTACGTAATCGGACGTCCGCTGTTATCTGTAAGGATCGTTTTTCATTTTAAGAAGATTGAGCGGCATGACGCGCTCCGTTGAAAACTTCGAGAGGGGCCTGAATAGAATATTTCGTTTCACAATTCGTTTTCCCAGTCTGAAATTGCTGTTCTTGCGACTTATCACGATGGGAAAGTTTGCTCCGAGCCCAACAGGCGTAACTTTTCAGGAAGCCCAGAACTTCAGGAGAAATAATAAATAAGGCGAGATGACTACAAAATACTCCCGACTGAGGGCGTAATAAATACTTGCACATAATCATGAATATTTGGCAAGCGTTCGAATGTTTCATTATTTTTTCACCTCCGAGTTCTAAACTCGATAATGTTTGGTAAATTATTTTGTAACTTTGGCAACACTCAATTCGTACGCTTTAAGAATTAATAATGCTTTATTTTATGGAAGGAATTTTGCAGAACTATTGATTTTAAATTAATGCAAAATGTATACAAAGGGATAATCTTATAAATTGACGTAAATTAAATGTTTCATTCTTTATGCTTATAAGAAATAATTTAATTGATAAACATTGTTTTGTGATGAACCAAAATGGTTAAACAATTTTTCAATCGTCACAAGTTTATTTTTGAAAAAATGCCCCAATCCGCCAAAACTCGAACCCGGTACGTTTCCATTCACACTGCAGGGCTCTAGCAACAAGATAGTATTAAGTCAAATTGATGATAATTCTTTTAATGTCTAATCTCGTTTCAAACAAAAATTAAATGAATTTTAGAAATGCTTCTTAATATTCTCAATTTAAGAGATATTCTATTTTCGTGTGGATTATTTTTACCTATAATTTTTTAAAAGGGTTCGTTATTTACGTGAAAATTCTGACACGTGTATTCCTAAAGTTTAGGAAAATAGCTCGGGAAATAGTATACTCATTAAGCACCAGCTAAATTAATCTTATGGGATCAAAATATATTACTACGTTTGTCTTTATTGCATAAATTTCATTTAAAGGATTGACAACAGGAAATAAGACGTCATGATCGTCTTTGGTTGTACTCTATTCATTCAAATAATCTTATTAACTATTAAATTTTCGCAGCATGCAACAATATATCATAAGAGACTTGCAGATTAAACCTGATATGTGTCTTTTCGCCTTAGTATTTGAATTGCAAGAACAGCTCCAATAGTTTAGGTTTATTCCATTCTACCGCATATGTATGCCTAACTACATTTTTCTGTGTAACTATCTAGTAGTGAATCCATTTTTTTTACTAAGTTTGCAATTTCTTATTATTAAGCTTATAGTGATATAACCAGATTTTTATTAGTAACAAATTATTACTTTCTACTCTACTTCTTTCTATCGTTGATTGATGGCCTGACATTTTTTCAATACCTTGACTAAATATCTGAAATTGGGTTTTAATTTGTAATATATCATTTGAAGCAATAATAAATCAAAGCAAATCAAATATGCGCATGATTATGCACATTCCAATAATATTCATACCCATTATTATGCACATTCCACTGGCATACTTAATTACATTACACGTTGCGCCAACTAATATCCTTCATTAATATCACTGAATCGCATATGATTAAAATGATAATGACATGCAGAAAAGTTGAAGGTAATAAACGAGACAACTTTTTTGCTCAATCGAAGGAAAAATAAAAACTAATAATATTATTAAAGGAATAATTATTTTATATTATAAATGTACTAGTTTACACGTATTTTTATCTGATTTTTAATCGGAGGATTATTATATTTTTTACAAATTACTGAACTTTAAGAAACTCTCTTTTTGTAAACGTCAGAATCTTGAATTTCTTATAAAAAGTTGTAAATTGCTGCAGGATCTCTACTTGAAATGTACCATATTAAAATTCCAATCGATTTTCTTGAAAACTATTTAATAAATGGAACGGTGAGTTCCTTAGAAACTTTTGAAACAAAATTCGGATTTTAAATTGCTATATGTCATGTTAACTCTGGAGGTAATTCATAACCATTAGTTGATATTCACTCAAAAATTCATAAAATTTGAATTACGGAGTACCCAGAACACATCAAAGAGATCTGAGTGCGATATTTTACATTCAGAAGTGAACTATGAAGTTATTATCAAAAATGTCAAAATACCAATATAACTGCGACAACAAAATATCCTTTAAAAATCTGTCTGCTTCCTTGGACCGGTCATATTGTAATTTATAAACCTAATCATACATGCATAGCCAGGTACTTGACAGACACCGAAGTTCAATATCAATTTTAATACGAAAATTTATTATTAAAAACATAACGAAATCAACATTTAATAACTCCCCCTTTCAAATATTACAATTTCATCTGTAACAATCGTATATTAATAATACTTTTTGGCAATTAATAATAGGGACATTGGTTTGCATAAGCTGAAAACACATTTTCAACGTTCAAAGTGTTTGGATACGATAAGATAATTCATTGCTCTCATTTGGTAGAAAATTTAATTGACTTTAAATGGGTGCAGAAACTTCGAAATAGCATTATCGCAAATTTGTATCTCCTTTGCCTTTGTGTAAGAACGCCCAGCAACTGTAATTAACTTCGACATCGATGGTTTCCACGTCTCAGCCAACTTGTTCAATTAGTCCTTGAAACTTCCGAAAAAAATACGAACTGAAATTGAGACAGATGATTATGAAAACTTTTCAATCGATTTCTAGTTCTGTTTATTTTTAATTCTACAAAAAAACTTGTAGTATTTGCAGCTGTCGAGAAGAAAGTTACTTTTCACGAAAGCTAAAACCCGTTGCATGAACTTGAAACTTTTGAGCCAACGCACTTAACATATTCTATGTGTCGATTTCGAATGTGTATTTCGAGTGATTCGCTGCACCTCCTGGGACAATTCCTTTTACCTCTTCCGCGTCGATAGATTCTTCTGTTTCTTCATTTTATCTGAATAAAAATCTCGTATACTCACATTTTTTTATAAGGTTTTTTACAGAAGTATGCTTTTCATTAAATGTTTATTTTTACTTTAGAAATCTTTGAACTAGTAGAAAATACGGCAGTAGATTACAAAATTAACTTAAAAAAATCTTATATTTATTTTACCCTTACTATAATAATTTCAATTATTTATTTATGCTATTTAATATGTCTTTATTGATAACAACAAAAATGTTTTGGCAATGCAAGAGACATATTTTTCATTGTGATAGGACCAGTTGATCAATATTGTATTGGTATACCCTTTTTTGAAGTAATTATAGTAACGGAAATGATTTTGAGGTACAGCTTTTGCAAGGATCTCTAATCATGATACGTGAACATACTTATCCGGGTCCTAATCAATATTAAGGCTACCTAAAAAGATTTTTTATTTAAAGGGTTTCTACATTGAAATGGATTCTCAAGGCTATTTTGTTTTATAGATTGTCGTAGTGGAGTACTCCACAAAGTGCTGACATCTTCTGAGTGTCCAATTCGATTTTTCCGCCAATAAATGTTTGATCAACTAACGGGCAACTTGTATGAGGTTATTTCCAAGAGATATTATTTGACAATCAGTTGTACATTCATGTTTAATAAAATTCGATAATTTCGATATTGTCGGTTATCTGCAGAAAGGTAATACCAAAAAAGTGTATAGTATCGGTCCATGTATATAAATTAAATAGACATTTCACGAGTTATGAAGAAAAATACTCAACAGTTGAAAAAATAACACGTGTGATCCATTCCTAATAATGATTACACAGACCAACAAACATGGCGCGGAGGTGGCTTAGTTGGTAGAGTATCGGCTTCGTAATCAGAAAACCCTGGTTCGAGCCCGGCCTCTGCCATCTGTCAATGGGACACTTCTGAATTTGTTTATAAGTCTAATAACGCCAAAGCTCAGGTTGTTCGGATTCCACCTTCATTAACTGTGGGTCCCGTCGCGATTTAGTTCCATGTGGATTCACAAAAGGCGACGAAATAATATAAAAAAAAACAGACCAACAAACTTTCTAACCAGAACCCGGACTATACTTTTCTGAAGTTTTCTTTACGCTGAATTCAAACCTGGCCGCAGAATTGTTCTATCACGTTACGATCTTCAGATATCCTAACCTAAAAGCGCAAAAAACACCGTTTTTTACAATTTTCAGTAAGTTTTTGTGGCGGAACATAATTTTTGTTCTCAATTTGGCAAAATACAGATGAAGTGCTGTTCATCAGCTTTAAAGTGGTTTTTTAATCATTCCCATAAGATTTTTTGTCATTGATTTATCGAAGTTTTTATCAAGGTATAAATATGCTTTTCATACATTTAATGAATGTGTAATTGTATGCAAATGACTATAACAAAATGGTGCCGACCTTCCTGCTCCGAATTCTTTTATAACGTCAAGATTTTGAGGCCTAAACTAAAAGGGCAAAAACCTCGTTTTTGCCAATTTTCAGTAAGTTTTTCTTGCAGAACAAAATTTTTGTTCGCCATTTGGTAAAAAACAAATTAAAATGCATTAAACGAAACCAGAGTATACTTTTCCGCAAGATTTCGATGCGCTCAATCGGATACGAATCTCACGTCAACATTTTAAGATATCCTAACCTAAATGTGCAAAAAACGAAAATCATAATCGTGTCTTGACAAAAACATTGATAACTTCATGATACAAAAGCCAATCGGAATTACTCCAAGAGCTTTTTAATGTGCATGAACAGCAGTTAAATCTGCATTTTGCCAAATAGCGAACAAAAATTTTGTTCCGCCATAAAAACTTACTGAAAATGGACAAAAAGGGTGTGTTTTGTACTTTTAGGTTAGAATATCTGAAAATCATAACGTGATAGAAAAATTCTGCAACCAGTTTTGAATTCAGCGCATGAAAAACCTTTGGAAAAGTATTGTCCTGTTTCTGGGTATGGAGATCGGCCTCATTTTGTTGGACTGTGTTATCAGTAATTGCACTGGCCACATATAATTTATTTGGAGATCAAACAGTATTTCGGTAAAATTTAAGGTTTACATGTAAACAAAAGTTCACATCAAATTTCACGAAGTAGGAAGTAAGCCCCTTTAAAAAACCCTGCATTTACTTTTAATGAGGATTTAAGTCGACTACAAGGAAATTGAAACACGTTTTAAAAAATACCTTATTCACAACCAGTGAAATATGACTCAATTGTCAGTCCATTTTATAATGCGACATAGATGGTAATGGTAATGAAATAACACATAGTTTTGTTTTATCTCATCTCATTAAATGTTGTACAAAATTTAAACCTATTTGCAAACACGGTGAGAAGGATTAACAACTCTTTTCATTGTTATAAGTTCACTAAAATATTCTGAAACGGAATAATATAGCAGAAAACGTTCGAAGGTTTGAAATAAGTCTTTTTAGAATTACGATTTATTTTAAAATAGGAGAATGGTCCTCATTCACTTGGCTTACAGCTTTCAATACTTTTCTGGATTTGAGGTATATTGATCGAAGAGAGATCCGTTGATAAAACACTCGACAGGCTTTGCCGGATTTTTAACGCACCATATCAAAGAACGAAAAATATGCTCCGATATAATCGGTAGACCGAAACATAAAACTAGCCTTTTTTTCCGTTAGACGAAATGAGAAACGCAGGGGTCAGTAATCGATACGTAAGAGTTTATTGAGGGGGAATTCAAAATAGCCGTTAAAACTTCCTTCAAAAACAATTGTTTTTTGTTTATTAAGTGTATTATAATATCATATATTCTATATCCCATAATATTGTTCATTGAAATGGTTTATTTGGTTATATATTAAATGAGAAGATGGTTCACAAGAAAAGCTTGAACTTTCCTCATCTGCGGAATTGATATCAGCTTCTTTTTTACTACAGGTGCTGGGTGAACAAGTACCAGCACTTTCTGATTTTTCGATCTTTTATAACTCCGAAGCTCCGATAAAGACAGCTGGTGGTCGTTATTGTAAAGTTCTGTCTTGCAATGGCAATATCCGTACTTTTTATGTTTTACAGATTTTGGAAAACACGAAAAGTTCCGAAATATTGCATATTTATTGCTGAATTGCGCAACGCTTTTCGTTTCGCCTTTTAAAGTAGTTTAATAATTCGTTCGCCAAATAAAATTCAACCCGAGTGCTTTTGTTTACCTGGCCAAATAGTCGTATTTTACAAAATCATGTAAAAACTGCGGACATTCCGACTAACTCTTTCTACAGTCGAGCTTTTAATGCATTGCGTTTTATGGACAACAAATTCCGTTTTCCCGAAATTTATTTGTGTATCAATGGCGCAGCTGAGGATACCAAGTTTTGCGTACGATACCAACTACGGAAGTGACAGTCCAAAATTTATTTGCGATGCCAAGGCTACCGAACAGATAATTACCTCTATTGATCTTCGCGTGAAAGCACGGGCGCACCTAAAGCACTGGCAATGTCGTTGTGTGCGTTGCTTCTCCCAACACTATGATGCGGCATATAACGTATTAGAGCTGTACGTGTCGTTGGGTCCACCTGTTGCGGGAATTCGGAGTAACTTCTTACTAAATTCCTCTAATTCTCTTCTTCATTCTCCTCATAGTTGTCATTCTTTATTTTTGTTTGCTACTAAAAAGGTGTTTCAATGACATATTTTTCAAATAGCGTTACATTAATTTTACCTTTCACACCTAAGATATAGATTAACAAACAAATGGTTGACTGCAAGATTTTGGTAACAATAACAAACTACTCCACTGATATAATTTACGAAATCCTTTTCAGTTTGTTGGAGATAATGATTTTATTTTACCAAATACTTTGTATATTAAAAATAACTCACAGCCACAAGTTTCCATCCATGCAAAGGAAAGTGATGCTACATGGACCTGAAGTATTTAAGTCTAGATGCCTACTTCGACGCCCCTATTTTTAAGATTTTCGAACGTCTTATAAGAGGACACCATAAATGATTATGTTTAAAATGATAGAAGTATTTCAGCCTCCAATCGTTTTTTGAATGTATATGCACACTATTTTTTACATAACTTATAAGTGTATCGATTGTGTAAAGGATGGATGAATGTTCATGTTTGGTTCGTTATTTTCATGCAGATTGCCTTCCGGTATTAATTAAACACGTAATTAGATATCTTGAAAATGAAACCACAAACAACAACCCGTACTAAACTGTTGAAATACGCGAAACCATGAACGGAATAGGTTTTGGTGGCTTCGACAGTTGCCGAAAATATTTCCGAAGCCGCTTGAATGGACATGTGTCTTCTATTTCAAGTGTTTTAATATAGCGACGTATCACATTAACTAAAACGTCTCCCTTATTTGTCTTATATTATAATCGATAGAAGCAAATATTGTCTTAAATTTTGACACTCTTTGCATTGAAAACAGTTGTATATTAAGACGTTTATTGTAAGATGTCGTGTTCGAAGTGTCTAATGTCTTAAAATGAGTTTAGGAGATACGCAAAACCAGAATGTAAGTTTAAAAACAGAATTCTGAAATTAACCTTACGTAATAATAAGATTGTTTTTCTGTAGTCGAACTAATAATAGAACAATGTTCAAATGAACTTTGAAGATCAAAGAAGTTTATAAGTAAGGTTTCAATCATATTTTACTTAGGAAAATAAATGTGACGTCTCTTTGGGACTAACACCGTTTTCTTCTGATTTAAAAAATGTATTTTATTAAAAATGTATATCGTCAATTTGCTACTCGGTTATGTAGTTTAGTAAATTATAGAAAACAGTGATGTTCATTTGGCATTCTGTGCGGTTTCTGCGATTTCACATCGTAAGAAATCTCAAGCTCTTATTAGTAGACGTCGCCGTAATTATTTCATCGAAAATCAAATATTCTACTTATACTATAGATCCCACTTTTACAAGGACGATGTTCAGCGTTCTTTCGTAAAAGGAACAGAATACCATTATCATGCACAATTTAACAACAAATATTTAATGAAGGTCCAGATATACGAGATCTGGGAGAGTTTTACCAAATATCGATTTGTCAAATTTCATATTTAATGTTGTAGAAAGTGATTCCATTGATTTTGCGTGTCATGCATACTCCAATTTTATTTGATTAGATAATATGACGCATCAGTTTCCAAGTCTTATTACAATACCAAATGGAATTCAATTACAACAGAGTATATTAATAAGGAAAATATTGGAATATGTCATAGAGATTCAATTAATTAATTTTAGTAAGTGCAGGCAACAAGCCACATTGTAACAGACAGTGATGCGGATTATAAACATTATTTAAAACTTAGAACGTAATATGTCATATGTTATTAAAAACTGTTAAATATACTAAATACTAAAAATATTAAGAACTAATAGATAAAAATATATAGATAATAAATAGGATTTCCTGCAAATTTCCAAAATCTTGACAAGTTTTACTAATTTTAATACCTCAAACTTATAGATTCAGTCGCCTTGAGTTATAGACTAAAATTTTTAGAAAGTGTTGCGATGTTTAAAAGACGAAAATGCTAAATTTTACTATTTTCTGCTTGGACTGAAGTAAAGTTCAGTCTATTAGTGTACACCGAACTAACTTTGAATTCCTCCATACCGTAGTACTCTGTTGGAAGGAGTAGACGAAGTATTCCTAGAGGAACTCTTGCGGAACTTGGAGACTATGCTTCTATAGAGAATCTATAACGAAGTAAATCGAAGGAACTTAACCTTGAATGCAGACAATTTTTGCCGATGGCGCGATAAAGATTGTGCACTCTCACATCGGACCCAATCTCCTCACAAAAAATAGAAACGAAATTGTCCTGAACTGTAGATTATTGCTTAACGTGTCAATTCGTATTTTAGTTTTAATTAATAAAGTTCAGAAAACAAAGTTATAAATGTATTTTAGAATGTTTACTGTTAATGGGGATTCTTAACTAATGCATACAAATAGTAACAAAAAAACTTTACCAACTAAACTGATAACTTCAGGACAGCCTTCATTACTCATACAAACATAAGTGCACCGATATTATAGAAATTACATAAATTATTTTGCAATGTTAATAATATTTACTATTTCTTTTAATAGTCGCGAACTTCATTCAAACTTTGTCAATTATGACAGTAAAAACATCGTTTCTTTCTATATTCATCGTTTTAATTTAAGTTATTCATAAATACTTCCTGAAATGTTTATCGCATAAATTTTGTCAATAGCTATTATCAAATTAAAGTTTAAAAATTATTTTCTTAATAACATTTTGAACCAGTAGATTTTTAAAAGGTTTATAAAATGTCAATAATAGCTATTTTTTAAATTTCGGTATTAAGGTTGTTTGTAAAACCTATCCAACGCTAAGCTGCCTGTATGGATGGTTTCAACAATTAAGTCCTGAAAATATATTGTCGTTTTTAATTACTTAACCCTTTGCGGCATACATTTTTCTTTACACGGAAAACAGCTGAAAATTGTTACTCGGGGGTTTTCGGGGTCGCTGATTTCGAATCTGAAGTCAGATTTTGAAAATTCAAAATGGCGGACCGAAATATAAAAAGTTGCTCGATCTAAGCGAAATTTGTTACTCGGGGGTTTTCGGGGTCGCTGATTTCGAATCTGAAGTCAGATTTTGAAAATTCAAAATGGCGGACCGAAATATAAAAAGTGGCTCGATCTCAGCGAAATTTGTTACTTGGGGGTTTTCGGGGTCGCTGATTTCGAATCTGACTTCAGATTTGCAAAATTCAAATTGGCGGATCTAGGATGGCGAACGAACGTAAAAATCGAGTGTTGGATTTTCTTGAAAATTGGTACGTTTTCTCGATCACCGATGACAAATCCAGTGTCAGATTTCAACAATTAAATGTGGATGAAATTAAAACAAATTTTGGTCAGCCATCTTGGATCCGCCATTTTGAATTTTCAAAATCTGACTTCAGATTCGTAATCAGCGATCCCGAAAACCCCCGAGTAACAAATTTCGTTTAGATCGAGCAACTTTTCATATTTCGGTCCGCCATCTTGGATCCGCCATTTTGATTTTTACAAATCTGACGTCAGATTCGAAATCAGCGACCCAAAAAACATAAAATGCTATAGTTTCATGCAAATATATATAATTGTTCAATCAAAAATGAATTTTTTCTGAAATTATTGATATTTTTCCGTGGTTATTTATTTATAATAATTAAAAATTAACGATAATTGATAATATGTAACTTTTTTTATGATTATATACATCTTATTAACATAATTAACTCAAAAACCCGATTGCTTAGATGAAAACAGCCGAATAATTAATTAAAAACTGAGAGAAAATAGGTGGGATGCTGAGCATCCCACTATGCCGCAAAGGGTTAAGCTAAGAATAACATAAAACTCTAATAAGGTAAGATGGTAATTATTGAAAATTTTCATAAATTCCTTCAACGTCACTCGAGCTAGGCAAGTGAAATTATATACAAATATTCTGTAATAATTGTTTTCGGAAAATTATTTTTTCTAAATAATTAATAATTTTTATGTGTACGTGTTTTTTGATCATTTTAAAGGTGTAATGGATAGTTATTTTAAATTTTGAAATAAACAATGCAAAATTGGTACTATATCGTAATTGAATAAATTCGTTTTATTAGAACATGTCTGTTTTATCGCATTCCATTTGACGTTCGAATGCGATTTGAAAACCGCGAGGCGATATGTAACCTAATCGATATAGGGCTATACGCCTACCTGTCAAGTCACTGAAATCACTCTCAATACGCGACATTCGATAACGCAACGAGCAAGAGATTGTAGCATCAACCCAGATTTGTACCGCAATTCTATAACTTTTTTTTTTATATAAATAGAAATGTATTAATAGTCATGTTTTGTATTTTCAATGAATAATATTCGAATGTAACTACGTAAAGTATACGCATTTAGTCTAAAACAAATTTGCATCAGAACTGCTCTATGATTATTTGCTCGCACTCATTGTAATATATAATAATAAAATATATGATACATAAAAAAGGGCATTCTAAGTAAATAATGATTACGGATGATAACTGATGATGATAGATGATAAGAATGTATAATGATGGATGATCACGGATGGATGACAAAAGATGATGAATATTAGCAGATAATTGCAGAATTTTATTAGAAAATTATGGCAGATGATAAGGACACGTGCAAATATTTTACATCATCATTTTCTCGTCGACAATGTTCATATTTTACCACATGGAACGTAAATAAAATTTTTATTTGAACAATTTTTGCACGGTTACTTTAAAATAATTTACCAAAAGTTTCTGACATTAGTGTATTACACATTTGTTAATAAAATAATAATTTAATAATTTAGAAATTTTCATTAATTTTATCAATTTTGATAAGTCGGTTGTATCTTTTTTACTTAAGAGAAATCGAATTTTTGTTTCTCTTTATATGACAGCATAATTTGAAAAATATAAGCATTTTAATTAATCAAAAGTGCTGGCAGATAATTATAGCAAGATTTATTATTTATTATCAAGTGATTGTCCCTTAACTTCTTATATTTTGTCAAGTACCCAGACATCTCTTTTTCTGTAATATTAAAGTTAATGTATAAGATAAAGTTTATTCTCTTTTGAACTTTTTCAAACTTTCAGAATCTCGTTTACATATTTCAGAATTATTTTCAAAGATGTTGGAAACAAATTAATCCATCCTATTTTTAAATAACACTGCAACATGTTCAAAGATTTTTTATGAATTTTTTTAATCTAACCTAAACGTCAATAACCATCGAATAATATGTGGATACTATTATTTACATATTAAACTGTACTGATAAATGGTTCATCCGTTAATTTCAACTAATCCACATAGTGTTTACAATTGCTTGATGAAATGCATACATCATATAGATCAACGTTACATTGAATTAATATACAAGAGAATATATTTGGTTTCAAAAATCGGTTACTTTTTTATTAGAAAAACTTTCTTAAAGACAAAACAGAATTGTTATCAAAAGTTCCAAGACATGGATATTTTTTGGTAATAAGTTGATTACAAATACGTATGATTCTATTTCGTCAATCTTTGTCTGATATCTAACTTTAAACTGGTGTAAATTTATGGCAAGTAGATGTTGGTATACCTTTTAGAACGCTTATTATATTTCAATAGTTTCTAATCGTATTTACACTGCTTTTACAACTTTTTTTCAATATCCTACGTAAAAGTAGAGCACTTTCTATGTAGTCTACTCATTTTATAACAGATTTCTAACTTTGGATTGACGCTGGTGCCAGCCAGCATTCTGGATGCCACCAACAAGAATTATATTTTTGACTGAAAGTGAGTGTAAATCTATACAAATTGAAAGAAAATTATTCAGATGCATTACAGTTGAATGTCTGCTAAGATAGCCGAGATTGCCGTTCGCAATCTGGTTTCAACTAATTTTTCATGCGTATTAGCTGCTCATTCCATAAATCTACATTGACTCATGGTTTCATTAGTCGGAAAAGTTATTCTTCCATTTCTGTGTCAGTATGTTTTAAGGGTACAAACAGATCGGAAAAGTGATTTCGAAAATGAAATTACATTTTTTACCCTAATTTTATTTATATATATGAATGTTCCATCCCAAAATATACACTAATAAAAGTATTTCTTTACCGTTAATAAGTATACTTATTTGAGTATTCGCAGGCAATATTTGTTAATATTTAACAAATTTATTTCTATTAAATATATATTTATTAACTACGAAATTGTTACCTTTTTAGACCTTGTTCAACAAAAAATACCGTTTATTTGAGCTAGTTTACTTAGTTGAATGAACATATATTTAATGCAGTCAAATAAATTTATTAATTTTGGCGATCAAAACATTTATTGGACTTAAAAATGTCGGTGCTAAATGTAAAAATGCATTTCTTAATAGTTAAGAAATGGTAAGGTTACCATTATTAAATTGAGAAGACGCAAATACAAAGTCAACAAATGCCACGCTCCATTGTCTCTTTATACGTCTCTGAGTCGCTGTAAATTTTGAAATTTAATGTAAGGATATAACCTAATAACACAATTAGCATGGTATAAAGAATACAATTAGTACCAATTAGTGAGCAGGGCCATCTAACCTATTGTTGCTGTGAGCAGATGAATGGAATTTCCTACGAGTTATGTCCGCAGTAATAGATTAAATGGACTACAGTAAGTGGTGAATTTACGTTATTGCTCAATGATAGTATAATATAATATAAATGCGAGATTAAGGTCCTATGACGAGCAATGGGTAACGGAAAGGAATACAAAAATGTAGAATGATTTGGCACATCGAATCTCCCCAATTTTACCATCATTGTTTGGGCTGTTGTTTGTTTTTGACAAACTGATTTTTTCTACTCGTACATTTGTCAGTTGCTGATGTGAGGAGAGAATAGATGGAATGAAATGCATTCAGTTTCATCTAAATTTATTCGTCACACAAAAAATTCTTCGTAATTAATAAATAATTTCTTAGCATGTCAATAAACGTATTTTTTGTCTATTAAGAAATATTTCGTGTAGTGAAAGCAATGAGTTGTTTAATACTATTAAACATCACTTTCAAGTAAAGAAGCCTTCCTCACAGGGTCTCAATAAATGGCTTATGAATAGTTAACATATATTCATTTCGCCAAATACCACAATTTCATTTGTTAAATGTTAAGAAAGAAGCCTTCTTTGAATTAAAAAAACACTTTTATCAGTGTACAAATTCATGTCACTTTTTTTTCTTCATAAAAATAAAGATAGTCAATTATTAGTTTAATACACATTTTCAAATTTCCCATACTGCATCACTTTAAGGTTATGTAACAAAAAAACGTTATGGAAAATACAAATAGACTTTCGACCCTCTGCTGTCAAATTTTAAACGTACTTAAACGCCGGTAAAATGAGTAATTAGGTTTGCATTTGATTAATGCTAAGCGTGTTACCCATCCTCGCTCGTCGTCATTTCTGTCCCCTTTGGCATTTACATGGAAATAAAATGATGATGAGTGACGGTTAGTACCGAATACGATATAAATCGATCAGGGCACACGGTATTGAGATTGGCTAAAATCTTAATTATATTTTTACGTTTCCTTCTACTTTTTTGTTACTTTCCTCCAAAAATGTTAGGTTTTCGATTCGTCTAGAAAGTATTCTTATTCCACTTGAATATAAAATGAACATCCTGGAAATGAAAGCGCAAATTGAAAATTTATTAAAAAATTATGTCAAACGCGTCTGGTCTTACAGTGTCAGGAGAATTCTTCAATTATGAAGAAAGTTGATCCCAGTTAAGCGATTGGGATCGATCGAAGTGCATTTTGATTTCGAACCTTTCGTCTCATAATTAAATTCTTCACTACGGGATTATCAGTTCTTCGTTTCTTCTCGACGTCGAGCATAACTAAAAATAGATTCGTCGCACGCGATCAGTTAAAAGCCTAGACAAGAAGTACAGAACCTTGCGAATGCGCGGCGAAAGTTTCATTAAAACGAGGTCAGTGGTATGTTTGGGCTTACACCTTACTCACATCGTATAAGAGGCAATCCTAATAGGATTCGGTTCACCATGAAAGTACTCAGGCGTTGAATTAATTACGTTCTCGGTGGTTGGTATTACGGAAGTTCTCATCAGCAAATCGACCGTGCAAACTTGTGCCAATACTACTGGCACTCAAAGAATAACCTCGTGGGATTTTAACGTGTTCCGTCCAGTACCGTCTCAGGATCGAGTTCGACCCTAAGCTGAAGCTGGTGTAGGATAAGCTGAAATGTAGCGTGCCACCCAGATTTTCGATAAGGTACACGCCATTTGTCGAGCCTCACGATGGCTGCGTGTGGCGATAAAGGCCAAGAAAGGTCCGTTAAAGAGGCAGAGTAAAAATAAGTTCGAAAGAACCACCAGAATTAACGTAAGCATATAACCATACAGTTAGCAACAACTAGAAAAGGTGCACACAAGTCTAATTAATCATTTTTGTGTTTGTATTGTATTTTTTTTTAAACAATAGAATAAATAAACATGATTGTCGTTTCCTTTTATTTGGTACACTCTAAAATTATTGGACTCAATTTTCAGTCCAAAGGAGTAGAAAACGGGGTAGGCCGGGTTCGACTACATTTGAGTTCTTTGGAGTCAAAATGTAGTTTAATGGCGTCAATAAATACGGAAAAAGAGAAAGGCGACTGAATGCCGTCTAGACTAGTTACTTCGCGGCCGGCTTTTTTATTTCAACTCGCTATAACATAGTCAATTTTGAAGGTTTTAAAACGAATAAAAAAAGAAATTGTTCGTTAGAGCTTTCCGCATCTAATAATCAAATAACAAATTATATATCTCAATAAACAATAAAGTTATTAATTTTTTTCTACGCAACTGCAAAATATACCTTCTGGCTCTTCGTTTATCGAGCAAATTTCGAGTATCTGAAAACTGTCAGCTAGACAGTTGTTCATAAAGGTATGAACAAATTTTCTCGAAAGTTTTATCTTTATTAATGTAATAGTCAAAAAGTAATGAATGTTTAAAGTTGGTGGCAGCCGATGACCAACGCCTCATGCGTTCCGAGGCCCTGAAAAACTTCATTGTTTATTGAGGTATATAATTTGTTCATTCTTCATTAGATGCAAAAAAAACTCTACGAACAATTTCCTTTTTTATTCGTTTCAAAATTCTCAGAATTGAATAAGTAATAGCAAGTTGAAATAAAACACGTTTGTCGACCAACCAGGTAGTAACCAGTTTTCGATGCAATATATAACTACACCGGTAAAGGGAATCAAACCTAACATGAAATACCCCAAAGGAGCAAATGTGACCCCAAGAGAGTAAAATTGAACCATATAGGAATGAAATTTAACGATTACTCTTCTTGGACTCCGCAATTGAGTCCAATAATTTTAGAGTGTAAATCATTATTTAAAGTGTATTTAAAATAAGCATTTTAACACCAGGATATAAAACTGTACATTGTTTATAGTAGGATCAAAGGATTTAGCTAACCGACAAGAACAGGTAGAAATGAATGAATTTTCTTTCTTGTCAAATAAATAATTGGTACATCTATTTTTGTCTCGATTCTGCGAATAAAAGGTGAAAAAATTCAGTATGGGGATGTCTATACTGATTAGTTTTGTTCAGTTCATTAAAAAATATATTGAAATCGAACCTCGTTATTGTTTGTTGTAAAACCACGCAAACAATTGCTTGCTACAGTATCATATACCCGTATCGAATTAACGAACAAAGTTTACATTTTTGTGTATTTATGCTTTTAATCAAAATTATAATTTTGTGAATTTTACACGGAAAATAATGTTCCTCATGAACAGCGTTTAAAAATAGAACTCAATTTATACATCACTATGTGTCTGAACACTTTTGTGATGTCTTAAACTTTCCTTCATATTCAGGTCACTGGAACTAAAAATCAGTATTTTTTAAGGAATACCAACACGTTCCCTCCCTTAACTCTTGATCAATTTTTCGTCGATATATTGTTTTTCACTGCTGGCACAGCATATGATTACTTTTTCAAGAAGAAACAAAAATAAATATAAGTTCATTATATTATATACACTACTAAAATACAAAAGCATAGAAGGACAGTTTGTAAAAGTCTTATGTTTAGCACAAGTTGGAAATAACGTAATAATATCTTACCCCACGAATGTATTATACTCTCATAGTACTACTTTTTCTTCTCTTTCGTTTTCATTTATCTTTTGTTCTTCTTTTCCATTTGCGATGATTACTTATTTACAACTATAACCACCATATTTGTATAATTGTTAATACCCGCCCTTTGGATACGTCCCAGGGCTTTTGAATTATATAAATCAAAATACTACCTAGTTTTACTCAGTTTCCAAGAAATTTAACCTACACAGTTCTTCTATTATAACACATATTTGGTATATTCCTAATATACTATAGAGCAAATTGATTTTATATGAAACATTATTATTATTAATTATTACATTTAAACAAATAAAGTGCTGAAATGAATCCTTTTTCAACTAGAAAGCATTTTTAGAATATAATATTCTGAAACGTAACCTTACAATAATTCTTTTGCTCTAAGGGCGTAAATAACCGTTTTAGGCCTGGGTTGGTTCTCGTACGCCCGAGGAACGAGGAGTCACCACATGAGGCGTAAATACTACGCCCGTGGTGTGAAAAATATTTTTGTAATAGTGTGCGTAAAATTCGATTTTACGCATTGTTTTTAGTGCGTAAAATGCGATTTCACGCACCGGTATGTGTAAAATGAAACCAGTGCGTAAAATAAACACTATGCGTAAAATGATTTCCCACGGATAAATCAATAATAAACTAACTTTGAACCAATGTTTACAATAACAAGTGTCCCCAATAATAATAATTCTCTGAGAGGTGAACGTATTGTTTACTTCTGTGAGAGGTGAACGTATTGTTTACGAAATCAGTCTCGTTCTTCAAATCAAAGAGTGAACACGCGTCTCGTTGTGTGAAAAAATTATGGAGAACTCTACAGAGATTGGTGACGATAATTATATACCGCCCGATATACTGCAAACGGCTGAGGACGTTTTGTCGGATTTACTCCCGGAAAAATCTAAATTTATTTATCAAAAATGTTATTCAAATTTCGAACAGTGGCAAGAAAGCAAAAATACGACCTCGTGTGACGAAATGGTGCTACTAGCTTATTTCCATGAAATGTCAAAAACTACAAATTCAGCTACAATGTGGTCCAAGTTCTCGATGTTAAAGTCTGTGCTACAAACTAAAAAAAACGTCGATATGAAAAATTACCATAAATTACATGCTTTCTTAAAAAAGAAACACACAGATTATAAGCCAAAAAAGTCAAACATTTTATCACCGGAAGATATATTTAAATTTCTAAATGAAGCTCCAGATGACAGATTTTTACACATGAAGGTAAGCGTATATTTATAATATTATTTTATTATTAAAACAAGCAGTATTATTGAATATTGTTATTTACAATTTGATTAGAGATTTATTTACAAAAATTATTATTTACAAATTTATTTACAAAAATTATTATTATTTACAAATTTATTTATAAATATTATCGTTATGTACAAATTTTATTTTGTACAAATATATGAACATACACAGTTAAACACAAACATACTTGAATGTTATGTACAGGTTGCTTTGATTTTTGGAATCAGTGGGGCGTGCGAAGAGATGAATTGTATAACATGACAACAAATGACGTCAAAGCATACGAGTCTTACATTGTTGTATCGATTCCAAATACGAAAACGCACATATCGCGAACATTTACCATTGAAGGACCGTATGTTAATACAATTAAAAACTATATTAATCTGAAACCTAAGAATCCTACGACGAACAAATTTTTTTCTATGTTATCGAGACGGCAGGTGTATTAACCAAGTTATTGGTATTAATAAAATCGGCTCAATACCGCAAGAAATTGCATCTTACTTAGAATTACCGATTCTAAGCAATATACTGGCCACAGCTACGTCGGACATCAGCAACATTGCTTGCCAATGCAGGAGCCAGCATGACCACTCTCAAACGCCATGGAGGATGGCGTTCGTCAACGGTGCTGAAGGGATACATTGAAGATTCCATTAAAAACAAAAGAAAAATATCCAACCAAATAATACAACAAATCGACGAACATTCAAACAAAAAGCGACGACACTGATGAAACACCAACAAAGAAATCCAAATTAGATAACGAAAATGAACCTTCAACATCAAACAATACAAATGTGACAGTCAATGTGGACAAAATATGTAATATTCAATAATAATTTATCTTCTTCAAATCACTTAAAAAAAAAATTATGTTTTCGTTATCAGTAAACAAGCTGTAATATTTACTTTTCTTCTTATTAAGATTTACATAAACAATGAGATATTTTGTTTATTTACTATTTTTCCAATAATAACAAATAGCGTTAATTTCAATACATATTACATTTACATTAATAATGTACATTATTAAATTTATTTCAATAAATATTTACTATTTCAATTAACAAATTTCTCCAAATTATTTATTAGAAAGTAACCATCCATGAAAATGTAAATGAAGAAATCATATATATATATATATATATATATATGTATAATTCGATGTATATAAAATTTTAATGTTAATTTCATAAAACTTGTTTATTTACATCATCATATAGTACTAATATATAATTTATTAATCGGGGGGGCTCCGCCCCCGAACCCCCCCTCCCCCCCCCTCCCACCCTTCCCTGTATACCCATGGACTTACAGCAATCATGCCAATCACGATACCTAATAACCATTGCATATATTCTTCAGCTCATGATTACGAATTTTACGCACACTATTACAAAAAATAATGTATGGAACACGTGCGTAAGTTTCACGCTCTCGTACTGACCGCGCGACACTCGTGGCCGGCTTCGCCGGCCACTCGTGCGCCGGTCAGTACTCGATGCGTGAAATCGCATTTTACGCACTAGTTGCATAAAATACTATTTTCTATTCTGTAGGTGTAAAAATGGCCAGTTTTACAAATAACGATGCAAAATCCCTATTTAATACATGTCCGCAATTAAGGAATCATGAAATATCCATTTTAACCCTGTTGTATCGGAAATATATTTTATATTTTTAGGATGCCTGATATTAATGCCGCATGGCGATAAAAAATTTCACAATAATCAGGTTTTAATATTTTAGTCCGCCATTTAAAGGCGCTCTGTTGAATGTTGCTAAGAGGCCATCCATATATGCACGGAAGAATATTGTCGCTAGCTTTGCGTCATAAGTTGTAGCTGTGATACTTACTTTGATTGTTTGCAGGATTCTACGGGTTCTTCAATGTCATCATTCTTTATATAATAGGCAATATAAAACTGATGCTTTTATATCGTCATATTTCAGAATACTGCAATGATAGTTTCTTCTACACCAGTTCAAATAGATAGTAACATATCCATGTCTACAACATTTATTACTTCTTTCAAATTAAAAAATAAAGTCTTTGCAAAATTTATATTTCACGTTTGAGCATATAATTTTCAAATTAGAAATGAGATACTTGTTTGAATACATTCGAAATGTAAGATAATAGAATTACACTGTAATTCAACCACTGTAAGGTACAAACCCATCAATTTTTTGTAAAAACACGATACTCAACAAGAAAATTACTACTTTGTGAGTGAGTATAAAATTCGAGCCTGTAATCATCTTGATGAAAAAAAAAGATTTGCTTTTTTAACATTGTCGATGCACTATCATCTAAATCTATTAATAGTATAGATATTTTAATATTCATGTTACGTGATTTCAAAATAGAATAAATGAGGCTATTTAATGTGTTTTCTTAGTTAAAAGTTTTTACATTTAAGATTTAATGTTATAGTACATATTTACCGTTTTTAAAAAGAACGTATATTGTTATTATATTTCACAATTAGTCAATTGGTAAACAATTTTAATAACCCGAGTAGAATTTTATTACGGCCCTGATCAGGGCCTGATCAAAAGCGTTACACCCTGTCCAGGGCCTGAACAAATTTCTGCTCGGGAATATACGCATTCCATTTTAGTAATGTAAATGGAGGTCAAGTTTAATTACTTGAGAAAATCTAATCTCTTAAATTTAAAAAGACTTGCATTTAATTATGCTCTGTGTGTATCTTACGACTTAAGCTTTAACACTATTGTAACATTTTCTTTTTTATTGCTACGATTTTCGTAATATTGATAAAAGTGTGAACCCGAAAATTTGTTTGATTGTTTATTAATGCCACGTTTACAGAAATTCGCATTTTCGTATATTAAACAGGTCACTGGTCTGAGTTCACTTTCGGTGTATGTACTAGTAATTTATGCGGCAGTGCAACTGCCACAATTAAAGAAATCAACAGTATCACTGATATTACGAATACTATAATTTAGGGACTGTCATCTAGCTATAACAACGTTGCGGGACACAGATGCAGCTATTAGGATCTGATATTTCATGGTAGCTGTTTTTCAAACTACTCAAAGGTTGCATTTGGAGCATTTGGAGATTTGGAGGAAGGTGATTGGGCCATCGGCTAATATGGCGGTCGAAAGCTTGCATATTTGTCGACAACAGCGCCAAATGTCAGATCCCAAACTACTGCCAGCTACAATGCCTGCCTTAAAGCTGCATACCAGATGCGCTGTCGGCATCACAGCAACACAACACTTCATGTGCGTTGAGGTTATTGACGCGATATCGATTAATATAAATGGAGACTCTTTTAACGCATACTTGGCAGAAAATGCTGCTTTAATTCGTACACAATAAGTCATTAAAATCATTAACACAAACCACCCCTCCTCCTCCCCATGTTTGTACAAACAAACACGCATACAAAAGCGCACACACCATGACGTTTTAAAAGACACCTCAATATATAGTATAAACAAAAAAGATGCATATATATATATATGTTGTATATATGTATATATACATATATATGTTGTTGATGATTCAACTAGCTACTTTATGCACCCTACTCGGATGGTTGGAGTACGACCCGTCCATTTCTCTTGCGAGACGTGACTCGATCTCCCGATAGAGTCTATTCTATACTATGGATACCACGAATCTCGTCCGTGAAGTTCAAGATGGTTGCCCGCGTATAATATATACGTATATTGCGCCAAAGTTTCATGTTAGAATTACAGTTAATTCTTACATCTGGAATAAAACGTATTTCTTAACATATAAAACAAAATGCTAAATATAGTCGCTATAGTGAACTTGTGTGAGAATCTTCATTTCATTTTATATGTTAATCATATCGCAAATCTGAGGTTAACTTGTCAAATTAACTATTGAGTAAACCAAAATTCTTACAGATATTTAATATAATTTCATCTAGGCAAGAATGAAATCTAATTGGTTTCAATGAATTTCAATTAAAATATGTCCAAGGAATTATTGTTTAGTGGGAATGTGTTATTGTCCTAAATCTTAATTTCAACATTTTTACAAATGCATGTTAAGAGCATATGTTGAAATGCAGCAGCGAAATTTGCTGATGCAGGCATCTCGCAACATTTTTAGAACTCATTTCGAAATGCAGGTGCAAAATTAGTCGTCACAGGTAAATTGCTGCACGTTTACAGGGCAAACAGAATTTCTTCTGCGAAGATTCCTGTCGCAAGCATTTCGCAGCACCCTAGAACGTGTGATGAATTATAGCTGCTGAATTTGCAGTCGCAGGCAAATTACAGCAAATGTAAGCGATTGGCTCTTTTTCATTCGTTCATGGTTGCTGTCACAGATTAGCCAATTATTGTGCTGCCATGGTGACTTTTCAGCGCTGCACAAAGCATTTCTGTATATTAGTATTTACTTTTGCTGCAAAGCTGTGTAGCTGCAGCAGCAAAGATTACTTGGAAGATTATTCATGAAATTGTACACGAATTTTGTAACCCAAATTTCAAACGTAGAAAATGTTTTTGAAACATTACAATTCAAGTTTTTTAAAGTGTTTCTTAAATTTTCCAAGCGCATAATGATGACTTAGAAAATAAATCAAGAATCAACGTGAATGGCTATTTGGCGTATTAATATAAATTAATGCATAATTAACGAAAACGTAAATTTCATTAATTTTATCATGGAGTTCATCACATAGCAGATTCTCAATCCGGATTGAAAAAGTTATTTGAGAAAAACACCCGCTATAGATCAGAAAATGAAAAACGTATTTAATAACTTATCGATATTATAGCATAAACCTTCAGGCATCCTGTCTTAATGTTATTCAAAACTTGATCTGTGACAAGACACACCTTAACAACATTGTTTGAATATATCTGATCAGGATCTGATCGAAATTTCATAAAGTTGATGCGTGACTAAGAGTGCATGCTTAGTACATGATCACTAAATAGGCATTCAAAATAAAACTACAGACCAGTTCATAAGATGCGTCAACATTTTTTAATGACTAGTATTGATTAAATATTTATGAGATTACAACAACTATACATAACTTTATTTTTCGCTTAAATCTCATTTGTAAACGTAACTTTTGAAAGTGCATAAAAGAAAGATATTGAACCAGGATTGATATGAAGGGACTTAATCCGATTAAATATTACATTATAGATGAAGCCTTAAAATATATTCGTACTATATGATCGGGGCTTAATTAGTCGTTTCGAAATTTCTACTCGGATTTCATACATTTAATGATTAACTTTGACTAGTGGAGATATTTCCATTAGCAGTAATATAATGGAAGGATTAACTTGAAAAGGGTAAAAGATTAAATTTTTATTCAAAAATTTCCAACCATATTTAGATTACAATTATGCATTCAATGTGTAATACATGGAACAAAAGACTATCCAAGCAGCATTAATTATCATAAAAATACATTTTAATTCAAAAATCAACGTTGAATCTGAACGCATAGTGTAATCAATTAAAGTATTTGAAAATTCTACAGTATTTCCAATAGTCTACGTAATTTTCCTTGCGGGCATGTACAAAGAAAGTAATAAAAGAACAATGAAAACTAGCAAAGAATATGTTTGTAAACGGAAAAAATGTCGGAAATGCAAACAATCAGAAAATGCAAACAAAGGATAAACCGACAGAAAAATACGAGAAACTCACTTCCAAATCCGATTGTTGGTTGATTGGATGGAAACACAATAGCTTTGCATTCGTTAAGCTTGTTCTAATTCATTTTATAGTTTGAAACTCGAATGGCAATGGAGTTATTTGAGAACCTTCTAAAAAGCACCTACACGTTGCTTTTGAGTAAAATCCTCCGCTGTGATAACAGTATTATTCAATTTAATGAATGCCTCTTTATACTAATGCTATAGGAAATGTACAATGCTACAGTATTAATTTCTCATTGAGGAAATTAATAAAATCACTGATGTTTCAGTCTGTGTATAACTGAAGTAGGGAGAATTCGACTGCTAAAACCAATTATAAAAATATCGAAAATACTAGTTTATACTCGTTCGTTATTAAAGTAAAATAATTTAATATTCTTTTTCTACGAGCTAATAAAATTCATAAATTGTTATATTCAGTATAACAATATTGATATAATTACATATTTAAAATGCACCACGCTATTTTGTACAATATCATAGTAATCAGCGAACATGTAGTACATTGTAACAAGTGACAGGGAGATCTTCGCGCTATTTCACTTTTATGGATATATCCACATAAGGAATTTTTCTAAAGATTTTTAGCTCGATTATAAAGAATTATCCACGGTAAGTACATTTATGAACTGTCAAATCTTAATATCCTTTAAGCAGTTAAATAGTACACACGATTACCGTACAGTAATGATAATAAAATAAATAGGTAACCATCTGGTTTAGCCAGGATTATTACATAAAAAATGCTTAGTTCCTAAGTTTTCTTCTTGCTTTTAAGTGAGGGGAAAGGAAAATAATAACTATTATATTAAAATGATGCGGAAAAAACTGCGAGAATGAGAATAAAGTAAAAAATGACAAATGCACTTTATTATCAGTAAGATAAATGTGCTAAGACCGCCGGTTCATTGGATTATAAAGAAAGAAAATAAAAGGATTTTAACAAGGACACCGTTTCAAGATGCTAATTACACAGAATTTTATTTTCGTTTATTTGTGCAAACTTTCCCTTGAAAAACACTTTTGAGGACATTGATACTGGAAGATGTTCATAAAAGAAAGCCGGTGAACTAGGATTGATATAAAGGATCCTAATCCGATTAAATACATTAGATGAAGCCATAAAATATATTAGTACTACATGATCGAGGCTTAATTAGAGTAATTTCAAAATAAAGTTTAATTTACGTTCATTTAAGTTTCAGCAAATTTTGTAAATTCATTTCTCGGAAATAGTGTCTTTTCGATAAAAATCGCGGGACACACTTTTTCTTGACAATATTTCATACATTAAAAAGACATTTTTTTTCATTTGAGTTATTTGGAATTTTAGAGATAATGTCCGCCATTTTGAATTTTTAAAATATGACTACAAATTCGTTATCAGCAATCCAAAAAACGGGCGGATATTGAAAATCACAAAAATCTAGTAATGAATTCGGAATCAATGACACAAAAAACATAAAGATACTGAAAGCCACAATAATCGATGAATATTTGATAATTTGGGTCCGCCATATTGGATCCGCCATTTTGGATTTATCAAAACCAACAACAGATTCGTAATCAGCAACCCCAAAAAACCCCGAGTAATTAGTTTTGTTTAACTATAATTACTTTCGTGTACGATTATGGGTAATTTTGAAAAATGCTCAAATATTACGACGTATCAACGGCCATTTTGTTGCTAAGACATTTTAAAAAAAATCAAGTATGATGAATTCCTTTAGTGGAAATATCGAATGCACGTTTATGACTTATTTTAAGTCCATATAAGTGCGTTTTGACCAAAAATTTCAGGAGAATCGAAAAAAAAATTATTCTGAAAATCATGAATTTTTACATGTTTATGCAAAAAAATATAAGAAATTACAATTTTTTAAAAATTTCCTCGGCACCATTCGAAAGAGCGACCTTGAAACGATAAATACGATATACTTTCGATTTTTTCCTTATATGTTTCATGCGAAAAATAAATGTTGAACTCGAGGTAAAATTCCAGTGGATTCGGCAGTTAATGGGTTAAGTCATATTAAATTTATATTATCTGAGATTAACCACTTCAGTGGTTGCCATTTTGAAAAAAAAATGCCAAAAGTAGTGCAGGCCTGTACTGAAAATATCGGTAAACAGTGCAACACGGATTCCTTTTTTTACACAATATATCATTTAACATAACCAAAAGTCGTTTAGCACCTCTTAAAAAGTTGACGCTGAACCCCGGATTACACTACGAATCTGCATCCCGGTGCTTGCGGTTCGCAAGTTAAAACATTCATATTACTCATTTAATAGTTAATATACGGATATAGAAGTACAATTATAAATAAGTGATATCTTATATATAGAAACAAGTTATACAGAGTCCCTTTTGCCTTAAATGGAGGAAACATTCACGTTGAATTCATCTTAAATTTTCAAGAATTAGAATTTTTTAACATTTTTAACTTCATAAAAAGGAAAAAATGTCCTTTCAAAATATTATTCTTTATTTTATTTTGTATGATCATCTTCTTTTTACGAAGGAGAATCTTCACAACGCACTTAATCAGCGATATAATCTGATTTACATATATCTGCCATTCCGCTTAACAACTGTACACTAAAAAAAAGCTATATGACAAATACACATGTAAAGTAATTGATCAGAAGGCGGAAATGAACTTATTTAGGGTAGGTAAACTTTGTGAATTGTGAATTGTAAATATTTTTGCTGATTTCGTTTACATAAATCATAAGTTGTTTAATTTATGCAAATATACGGATAAATTGTAGTACTTTTTTAAAAAACATTATCACTTCTAAATTTACTAATCGCATATTCATGCGATTCAAGAGATGTCTTGCCTATTTTAGAACAATTCTGCGACTAACCAATATATACGCTATATTCGTTGCAGCAACTGAAAAGAGATTGTGGGATCCTATTGAGCTTTGGAAAGTTGAAATGCAGTCAAATTTATCAAGAACATTGTTTTTCAGTGTTTCGTCAGTATTTTTGTTGGTCATTTTGCTCAGTCTTTTTGACCAATTGTGCCGATACATCAATGACATATAAGCAATAAGTAGTTATGTCTCCTTTATCGTCAGACGTTCCATTTTCTAACGTTATCGTAACGGCAACCTTTAAAAAAGTTAATTCAATTTTTGTTTCCTGTCAAATTGAACAAATCGCTTTGTTTACACTATTAATAAAATTCTACTATACTAAGTGTTGAATTAACATCATAGTAAAAGAAACATTTTTATGTCTTCTTTTATTATTTAAACAATTTAAATTAGTATACATGTATATATTTTAAAAGACTGAAACTAATTTTGAAGAGAGTCCGCATCATGGTCGAAAAAGTAAAAATGTTGTATTAATGCCGTTTATTGACCAGATGTTATGTTGTTAACGGTCAGGTATGTAAAAGCACCATTTTCTAAGAATTAGATGACAATTAAACATTATTTATATAAACAGCGAGGAAATTATTAGTTAAAAATAAAATAAATAATGTAAGATCAAAAAAGATGACAAATGGCACTATCCTGATAATAAATGCGATATGGAACGAAATCTACCTTCACGTTATTACAATTAAAACAGGAAAAAGTGAAGAAAGTATTTCCTATTGAAAGAAAGCCGAAGCAGAAACAAGAGGACTCGTTCAGCAAAAAGTGATTGCGTTAACAAGATTTCTGCGGAAGAAGAAGGGAGTCAGAGTAGTGAAACAACGAAGATAGAAATCACGTAAACGATTACAATACTGGGAAAAGGAAACGTAAATTGGATCGGAAGAATACTCAAGATGAAGGCATTAGGGAGGCAAAAAGACACGGAAGCGAGAAAAAATGGACTAAGCGAAGAAAATGATCTTGTCATCGAAAAGAAGGTAACCTAACCTAGAAATCGATTAAGTTTCCAGACGATGGGAGGAAAAAAGGCAAGCATTTCTGTCCGAATCTAAATGGGGATACTCAGAACTTGCGGCTCCTTTGTCGCGCATATCCTTCGATTGTTTCAATCCAAGGAAGCCTAAGAAGGGAGCAGTTCTTAGCCTCGTAGTGCCATTGGGGAAAGTCGATAGCCATCCAGAAAAAAAAAAGCTTAAGTAAAACGACGAAGCGAATGTACGTCGACCCGTCACGCCAAAGGCAGAAGCAGCTCGTTTCACGTCTATCGTGTTTTCTTTCATCAACCCTACAGTATATGTTTCATTTTTGCGAGATCTTCTTTGCCACCATCTATCCTCGTTACGCAGGACAAACGAAAAAATTATAGGCAGGTTCCTGGTAGAAACAGAAACTTGAAACTGTCATATTTTTTATATGCGTCTGATTTCCCCTGGCCACAGGTAATTGAAACGCCTCCATCTTCGAATTTGCAATAATTTATAATTTATATTTTTTAAATTTCGTCGAAATACGATTTTAACTTTTTCACTATTATTTCACGACTTTGTTGATCGCAGTTCGTCGTATATCATCATTCGTGATATATTTTCTCATTTATCTTTTTCATTGTTTATCTACGGTCCAATCAATTTTACTTTATCCAACTCTTAACGTGTCTTTCATTTGAAGTTCGATTAATTTTCTGATTATAAGTTCAAATATCTCAATTTAACTGTATAATTATGTAAAAATCTCAGGAAACTTTTCCTTTTATATTAACCCATTACCGCCGAAAAAGGCTGAAATCATAGCTGTACTTTGAAATAATGACAGATGCAGAAAAAATTCTTATAAAATATACGAATACCGTTTTATTATGTTTTTGTGTGTGTTCTACAAGATACCATGGTCAGATTTCATTTTTACTGACATACCAATATGGTGGCTTTATTGGAAAAAACTGCGGAAAAATAAACAATATTTTTTTTTAAATCAATATTTTTGTAAGACAATTTTGATACTGAATAAAATGGCACAAAATGTCACAAAATGTTGAAACTTATGCAGTAGATTATAATGAAAATTCAAAACGGGGTCTTGAAAATTAAGGATATTGTAAAAAAAAATTTGCAATTTTCAAGTATGGATCAAACGTTATCACTTGAACTAAACTTAACGAAACTTGATATGTAGGGGTTTTTGAGGTCGCTGATTACGAATCCGCTCATGAGTTTTCAAAATTCAAAATGGCGGATCCAATGTGGAGGACCGAGGTAGTAAAAGTTTTTTAGCGAATTTCACGCAACTTAGTACAAATATGTTTTTCGGGTCTCTGATTACGAAACTGGCATTTCAGGTTTTTTTGGCGTTAATGGATTAAAAGAAGATATTTTTATTCGAAACTGATTTTATTTTCATATATTTAACAATTTCATTTCAGGGGGCTTTTGATTCAATTTATTGTGTAACCACTACAAAGGTTACTTTATTTTACTGATTAGTTTGAAACTAATAAATATTATTACGATTAACTGAATCGACTTTTATTTGTCACTAATTAAAATAGATACGTTTCATATTTTTTAAAAACATTACGAATATTAAGCCTTGTCATGCAAACAAAAGTAATGTGTTGTTATTCATATTTATTTGAATTCTTATTAAAACGTACATTACACTTTTAGTGATTCCGTATTTATATCCTTACCGAAACTACAATTACATATCGAATGATTTCTCACCATTTCTTAAATTTCATTTTTCAAAGAAATTTTTATTCGATCTATTCCAAACATTGAAGAGAAATAATATTCCATAAATTGTTGTGATACTAGTAAATTTTATAATATCCATCATAAGTAATTTTTGAAAATCAATCCTTTATATTGATATGATTTTAAATTGACATGAAAGGCTACAGCCCCGTATTAACATTAATACATTGAATTTTATGATATTTATTAATTGTGTATGAAATAAATATCATAAACAATATAGCTCAAACAACAATACATTTTGCCATTCGAGGAAAAGAGAAACTATTGTACTATCGAGGAAATCTGAACCCAAATAAGAAAAATTCAAAAAACATACTTCTGAGTGTTTCTCTGTACGTCTGAATGTATGTATGTCAGCAAATATTCTATTTACGAGATCTTGAAATAGGTTGAACGAAATAAGCTGAAATTCGGACGGTTGTATTCCTCGAGAAGTACTAAATTTGAAGGATGTACAAGAGTTACCAGCTTTTGTTGAATTGGGTTCAAAAAGACGTGTGGAAATTTTTTTAGAGATCCAGAAAATGATTGATACGAAATAAACTAAAATTTAACAAGTTGTAAAATTGCATCTACATAACAGATTGTAAAGAAATAAAGACGTCATTAAAAGAAACAATTAATTCATTTGTAATTATTATTTTTTTGAATATAATTACGTTACATCCCAGGTATTGTACTAACCTATGGTTCGCAGGAGTTTTAGTACTGATCTGCAATACTGGACCTTTACTGGATAAGTTACAAGTAACGCAGTCCAGTACTGACTGTGGTACACGAGTACGAAATCATTACTGCCTTCCAATAACGATTTTCCATCAACCGACTATAAAAAAAAATCTTTAAAAATATGCTGAATTATTATAGATATTTAACTTTTAACATTATTTATATGTCTTTAGATATTTTTATTGTTTTTGTATTATTTTTTCGTTAGATATGTTAGGAAATTTGGCTGTTCCATTTCAACTTTTGCATATAAATCTAAAAACCTATAAGAGAAATTTACCCCTATCGAGGAACGAACCCGGGTCTCCCACTACGTTGACGCCTAAACAAATACGCTATGCTCGTATAGATATTACCACAGGGGCAAGAATAACTTATACTCGAACGTAGAAGACTTATTAATAAATGCAGGTTTAGTTCCAATAAAATATATTGTTTAACAAACATGAAGCAACTCTATGTAGACGATAATATTTATGTACAAAATAGTAACGCCAAACTTATTTTATCAGTAATTTTTGTCTGAAAAGATATCTGACAGTACTTTTTGCACCAAAGGCGTGAAATGTTATTTGTGTGTGCATATTGATAAGCAAGAAATATTACATTTAGTGGTGACTCAACTCAGGAAAACAGTGCAACAACGTTATTGATTCAACCCCTTTGTACTTATTACAATACTGATTAATCAATAATAAATGGGTGCTGAAACGACCGTTCTGTCAGTACTGATTCAATGTTGAATATGAATACTGTCAACTGGTACTGAGTTAGTATTTTGCCGGTGGTGAATTTCGGTGTACCTCTGATGTTTGAACTATAGGGGCAATAATAATTTAAAGTATAACATAGCACTAGCACCAACTACTATACAGTAATAATTTAATACTGAAAATAGTACATGTAACTAGCCTTGCTGCAACCAGGTGTTATTTCTTACCGATAACACAATTGTCAGTAAGTATTGGGTTAATACTGATTTGTTCTGTCAGTAAGTACTCATTTAATACCGAAAGTAGTCATGATTACTTATACTGATGGCAGTACTAGCAGCCAGTATTGTTGCGTATCAATTTGCTCTGTTAGGCAGTACTCGCTTATTACCGAATACAGTACTTTACTAGCTACGTGTACTGGGTCACTACTTTGGCGGTATTATGAACGGTGTTGATTGATTGTCGCAAACATTACTGACTACTCGTACTGGATCAGCTGTTCGCTGGTTTATTTCCAGTACTGACTCATTTCCGTTAAACCGTACTGGCTGCCAGTACTGGATTAGTATCTTGCCGAGGGTTTAGTACACCCATTTCTATCTGCGAATTTTGTTTATTTGCTATACATATATATAAGTAATCAGGCCTAAAATAAGGATTAAATGAAACGTTTAAAAAAAGACAAACGAGTTATTTTGCAAATATTTATAATTAAAGAGATTATAATTATCTGGCACATCGGAAGAGTTTAAAATGTTAAAATTTGTATTCAATAAAAATATAGATTATTGATGTAACACATTTACTATTTAGAAAAATATGTTTTTTAATTTAAATCTTTCACCTTTGAGCTTTACATCGCACGAGAAATTCTTTCCTTTAACTTTTCGCATAAATAATCTTTTCTAAAGCTTTTTACCGCAGGATTCTTAAAATCGAGCTAAGCCGTTGAGAAAATTAGTTTTTCAAAATCTCAGTATACATACGCGTGCATACATAAATATAGGAGCTTGTGAGTGTAACTTGTTATCGCGTTGGCTGGGGTTATTTTAAAAATATATTTTCTTAAAATTTAGTCTCCGGAACGAACAGCAACAAATGTAAGTAAAATTTTTCTACAATTTGTTTCGTGATCTATGTAGATTGAAACTTGATATACGTCTCACGCATGTTGCTTTTAGAATAGTTTGATTTTTTGTATTTCATTTAAAATTACGCAAAGTGTGTCCATAGGTCAATGAACTTTTATAAGTTGCAGTTATGACCATAAAGTTTCGGACGATTACATTTTTTTTATTAATTTTTTTTAAGTTGCGTAACTGTAACTTATGAAATTTCATTCAGGACGTAGTAAAACACTTTAAGTAGCCAAATTTACTAAGAATTGTTCTAACATATTTTTTATCTATAATATTTTTATTTTTACTGAAGCTATTAGTGGTTCCTTTTTATCGTATCAGAATATGCATCGTTTAGTTTATTATTGTCGTATCGCGTTTCTTGATCTTCGATCAATCTCAATACTGGGTAAATATTGATGTTAATTTAATTACAAATTATGAACTTAAATAAAAATAATAAAATTAATTACATCGATAAAGTTGTTCTAACAAAAAAGTAGTTTAAAATCCCAGTGGTAGTCGAATTCGTAACAACGTAGATTGTTTGTAATGTAGTTATTAGTATAGAAAGAAAGTGAAATTTCAAACAATGATCATCTTTAACTACTCGTTTACTGGATGATCTTGTATCGTGATGTACGATGTATATAAATTGATTGTTTAGCATTCCATTAATAACCTGAATATGTTATATTTAAACAGTCGTTGGAGCCCCTTTAAAAAAATTATTAAATCTATTAAAACTAGCAATCGGACCAAAAAGCGTCGCTTCGCTTTCTCAAAATCCCATTCTGAATTTAGCTGTGCAGTGTAGCGTGCTAAATAGATGCAATTCTAGCTGTACCTACTCAACATATTACATTTTTAATTTCGCACTAGAAATCTCGCGTCTTGAAACGCGAACCGACTTTCGACAAAATGTCACGCATCATAAATAAAAGTCGTAATACCAGCGAAAAGCTTATGTCGTTTTACATCCGTCAACATATAATAGTAAATTTAAATACAAGTAACTTAATTCAATATATATTAAGAATTTGATAACTATACCGGTAGTTTATAAGTTGACCAGAAAAATAAATTTCCATACCTTTATTTATTAAAACATTAAAAAAATAAAATATGAATGTAAAATATATAAAAAATAACTTCAAATGTTATAACTGCTTTTTATCCTTTAATCTTTTTACATTTTTACAAATTTTTATTAATTTTGCTTTTGTAAATTTTTATTTTGAACTTTAATAAAAAAAATATGTTAATAATTAATTATATTTTAAATATACACGAAACAAGTCATGTCGTAAACCTTGAGATATCAATCAGGAATTAGTAACTTCATTCGTTTCCGGTAACTCATTTGACATTTGTATACACGATTTGTTCTGGAAAATTAGCGGGCGGAAGTTGAGGACCGTCAATTTCTCCGCCCGGAGAAAGGCCTCCATCGATTTTCAACTCTCAGAGGCAACGACTCGTCCTTGCCCACCCACCCCTTTATTCATAACTGCAATTCAACATATACATATTGCACATACATTCTTTTAGATACCCCATGCATCACGCATGCTACGGGCGCAAAACATATTTTTCCGAACTGCCGATTTGAATTTTCGAACCGTTTGAACAGAGACCTCTCCAGAGAAACCACTTCACATCCATTTGTGCAACAATACTTGGAAGATTTTTGTCAATATCGATTAATATTATGTATATTTTAACTAAATTAGAGAATGTGTAAAATCTTTATCGGATGAAATGTGTTGGCAGCTGTCCAAATGACGGTTCAAAATGGGAAGTAAAAAGGTTTCTTACATGCAGCTAAAATCAATGAATTTTATAGAATCGTATTTTGTCGATTATCTGAACGCATTACAAAGCCACTTGACTTGATATTCCTATATTTTAATGAAACTTATTTTCATTCTGAATTGTTTTCCATTTATATTTTGTGTTTCTTATTTTAAAGTCGATTTCTTTAACGATACTATACCTTTTAAATTGTAGAAATCTATGTAATCTGATTTTTTTAAGAAAGAAAATGTCACGTAGAAGATAGCGTCATAAACATTACGAAATGTTTTGGTTTTTTACTTCGAACCAAAATTAAGGACGCTTGAGAATTCAAAGCGAAGGCATTCCATAAGATGTCTTCAATACGGTGCTCGTTTTAAAGTAAATATCTTTTTTTTTTTTATCAAAATAAATAAAAATGTGGTGTACGTCTTAAACGAGCAAATCACTTGTATGTCTAAATCACGTTGCATATTTAAAATTTTTCAAGCACATTTTTTTTTTCAGATGACCGAAACTATAAAAAATAATACAAATTTTGTTTAAACAATTCACAAATTTTTGTATGATGATAAAGGTGGGATCATTGAATGGAGTTAAGATTTCGAAAAAAATTAGGACCGTTAAAATCAAAAGATTGGATGTGTCATTTGATCGTTTCAGAAACTCACCACATATTTATTTATTATTTAATAATATTGGGCGCATATGTATTTGGTTTATTACGATCTTTTTATTAACATTTTTTTAAAGCATACTAAATTTTATTATTTTTTTATACGAATTCGGATAATTGTACGTTTCAAACAAAGCAAAATTTACCAAGAGCATTGTTCTGATCAGTATTCTGAATAACCCTCAAATTTTGTTTCTTTTTTGGAACTTTGATCCAACATATTCTCACGAGTAAACCTAGGTAAGTGTTAATCTCCGATTTTTATTGAATTTGGATATGTTGTAAAAAATGAAAAAACAAGACACGCGTTTTTTTCGCAGCGCAAACATATATTTAGGAAGTGAAAACCTAATCAGCACAGATTTGTGAGAAAGTTATTATAACCTCTTAAAACGTTTGTACGAGTTATGCAGACAAAAATTATGCGACCAAAACGTTAATACCCAATATACAACTTTTTACAAACTTTAAGACGTCGTAATAACTTTTCGTACGTAGTTTTTTGGTTGTAGTTCCTTAAGCCACATATGCTACTCTCTAAATTCCTTGGAGTGAAAATTGAGCCACTCTTTTATAAAAAGTAAACTTTTCACTCCAAGGAAAGTGACATTACACTCTTCTGGCAGTGCGTTTTTTTCCTTTCACGCTTGATTTTCACTCTTAATAAAAGAATGGCTCAATTTTCACTTCAAGGAATTTAGTGAGAATTGTCGTATTGTTATATGTATTTTAACTTTTTGCTATAATAAATAATTACCTTTTGTCAAAATAGTATTTGAAAATTAGGTTTTATTTTTTTAGACCTCTTCGATTCAAGAATAAAGTACACAGAAAACAAATAATCGATTTTGATATAGAATTCAATAGCTATTGAAAAATAACTACTTTCCAATTACCATTTTGGCAAAAACCAATTATTCACGACGATATTTGCAAAATAAACTTCAATTCTGTACACTTAATGTGTTAAACAGTCCCCCGGTATTCGAGTAGGGCAGAATGTTTTCAGGATAGTTAGTGATACCTGAAATGCTTTATAAAATAAAATAAATAAAATTTTATAAAATACATAACATGAAATGAAGTCAAATGAAATAAAAGAATGCCGAATTAAAAAAATGTTTATGTAATTATTTGTGTTTTTAAATTTGTGAAAATTAAAAAAAAAATGGCATAGAATTTGAACTCCGACCTTTCAATTTCTCAGGTTAGTGCGTTATTAACTAAACTAATAAGCGTCAATTCAATCTTACAATATTTATTCCAAAGGATCATCTGAAGGGCGGAGAAATTTATTCGTATTATTATCAATGAATTTAAATTTATTAAATAAATTTAAATTGTCGCGCAAATAGAAAAGTGGGGATAACCTTGAAGATAGTTAAGTGATTTTTATTGATTTCTAGTAGGAAAGTATCTTTCAATAGAAGAATATAGGTAGAGACATATTGAAAGGGTGATGAAAATTAAGGGGTAAACTGCCCTTCAAACGCGGGGGGAGGGCTACTGTTTCATTCCCTAAATATATTTCTCAACTGCTAAAAAATACGCGTCTCTTAATTATTCATGTTTTACAATATTTCCTTGTGAGTGTAACATTTCAAAACATTTAAAACTGCACCGTGACAAATATTTCTTCTTCACTACTTAACATTCAATTATCCAGGAAAATCAAATGTAGATATTTATTTTTTTTTACAGAAAATTTCAATTCAATTGACTAAATTTAACTTGGATGCGAAAGCTTGTAGCAAAATATAAAAGCATATATAAGGATCGTATTAATAAAATAATTAGCTTTAGTGTGAAAACAGTGTTGTAATACATTATAAATTATACAGACCGACATTGATGTCTGTCTTTAAAAAGTAATATCGTTCTTTAACTTTGCTCACCCTACTTAAGTCTTAAAAACTTGAGGCATTAAAGTTTTAAAAGGGGACTCTGATGAATAGATCATCTGTCACTAAATCCTCTATACTGATGTAGGTATTATACAACTCTTATAAAATCGAGATAGTCGCAATTTTTCTAAAAATCTTTCACAAAAATGATTTTTAGTGTTATGTTTTTTTTAAAAGCTTCTTAAAATAGGTCCACAAACGATGAATAATTACAATTCAATTACAATACGAATGAAAAATTAAAAAGATCATACATGATCATATGCAATTTTTATTTTATATTTTTTCTAGATTATTACTCATATTTCAAATTTTGAGACACGTTCAACAGAATTATTTTCCAATTGATTAGCGTCATCTTGTGCTGAAATAATTTAGAAAGCCCAAAGCACGTAATCAGGGCAACTCAAACTAAACGGGGTAGATGGGAAAGTTCTTCTATCATTTTTCAATAACTGATGGCATTTTGCACCTGTCTGTACTTCAATTACAAAAATGTAATAAACAAAATTCTGACCGTGAGTTTTTATGCACGTTCGATCACGAACTTCAAAATTTACGTATATTATTCGTATATTACAAATATTTTTGTATTACCGTGCTGATGTTATGATAAACAACTTTCGCATTTCTTGTAAAAATTAAAGACGTGTTCATTAACAGTAATAGTTTACTAATTATTAAAATAAATAATTATGTCGAGGAAATGATAAATGCAATTAGTTTAGCATTCTTGTTAGGCACGATTGTTTCCGTCTAAAAAGGGTTAAAAATACTCTATTTTTGTATGAAATATTTTTTAGCATAGGAAACTCTTTATTAACAGGGTATTGAGACCTACCTACTATCTATTTTGTAACCGTAACACAAATTTTAATTTTTGCAAGTGTCCATAACCTAAAACTTCGTCGCAGTAACTTGCAAGTAATTTATATTTATCACAGGCGCAATTTGAATAACTATGTGACGTAATATAAATGCTGCAAATACCAAAAAATGATTTTATACATTTATTTCTATATCGTTCAGCATTAATTTCGAAATTGAACGTTAAAAAATGATACCCACTTATGTAATTAGTTTTACAATAAGTTACAGAAAAGTATATTATATATTACCTGAACAAAATAGTTGCGCAATTTATTTCTTACAATTTTTTTATTATCCATTTTATAATGATTATCGTTCCTGTAACGAATTGTATTTAATGAAAAATGTAGCAATTTGTAGAAAGCGTTTACAATGTATTATAACGTTTACATATAAATATGAAACAGGCACAACAATGTTTTCTATTTAAAAATAAACTTTCTTAATTTAATTTGAAATGTGAGCAAAGCTAGTAATAAATAACAGTTTTAATTGACAAAAATTGGTATGTATGATATCAATCTGCACAATTATATTACGAAATTTATGAAAATCGTCTCTTCTTTACTTAATATGAGAATAATTATCCAAGGTACGGGCAGACACTTTGTACTTTTCGCATTTACTATAATCATGTATTCAGAACGAAAGACCTGTACCACGACACGTCCACAAAAGGATGTTTTCAAATGCAGTCTGCTCTAATGTACAGACCGGATTTTAAAGCGAGCTTTGGAAATAAAGAAACGCAGGTAAACTAATATAGAATAATCTCTTTTAATCATTCTAATTTTCTTAGCTGCAAATTACAGTATATAAGGATGAGTATTTCATTATTTATACATTTTATCTATTTAATTTTTTAGCCAAAAATAACGTTTTTTTATGTAAATATAAACCAGTAAAACGTGTTTAATTTTTAATAACGTCATGGGATTTTGAATAACTTGCATATCATAAATTATGACAAATTAATCGTCTGTTTCAAATACAGAATATGAACAGCATTGCGAAATAATAGTTAAATTCAGAAAATGTCACTGCAAAACTGGTAGAAATGGTCATTGTATATTTTACTGAGAATGACCAATTAGGTTATGATATAAATCTACAAAAAGAGGGAATAGCAACGATAGTTTCAACATGTATAATGTTAATACATATTGAACCTTTCTTAGCCGAACCACGAAAAGATAGCCACGTAACTAATAAAAAGGATTATTGTATGTCTTACTTTTTCAGTTACCACATCGGGCTAATTTAATATGACTGTAGCAGACTAAAATTTTTGCTCTTTAATTAAATTGAAAAATTTTATACTAAAAATAATTGAAAATGTAATAGCTATTACTTATTATCAATAGATTGCGCGAAATAATCTTTTTCCATTGTCAAAGGTTATACTAGTTTTATTTAATTTTTCACCACTATAACCCTAAAAGCCATCTCTTAATCTTAAGTAGTGAAAATTAATGGCAGACCTAGAGAGATTCCAGATAGACTCTAGAAGTCTCATCCATATAGTGGCGCGTGACGATCCTACAGATAATTGTAAGACAGAATCATGGAGTACAAAATTCGACCGTCGTAGTAATATATTATTTTAAAGAGCAAGGTTTTTTCAATATCTGTGATGATTCTAGAAATTGATTATCCAATTTTCCTGAGAATTTTATTTATTTATGTCTATTCTACGGGCGGAATCGCCCATTTACATGGATTCATTTGACATTACAATTTACAAAGATGTGCACGAGCTGCAGGTCACCTTCGAAGATCGCGCCATTTCCCACATTTGTCAAGAAAGTAGGAAACTGCAGAAACCGTCATTAAAGTATGTGCAGCAGTGGTCACGAGTCAATTTCCGCCACTCAAACATTTTCGAAACGTAAACAACGTGACTCGTCTTACAAACAGCGACCTGCTGCTTGAAAATCGTTTTCGAAATATTGTTTTCTAAAAAGCAAAAGATGTTTCTTACTCAAAGAATAAATAAATATTCCCTTCAAGAATTTCAAAAAGTAAACATAAATAGAATATCTGATTGTCAAACATAAAAAATACAAAAGTACACACAAGTTCTCATGAAATTAAAAAAAATGGTCCTTATGACATTTATTTTAAAATATTTTGCAAAATTACGCAAATTCGCAATAAATACAAAAATTTAATAGTAAAACCATTCAAACAAGAGATTAAACATATTTTATGAACTTAAAAAGTATATTATTGGAATTAGCATCAAATCGTTGCAATTAATTTGGGTACTTCTATAATTAATCAATTCATTAATAAAGCAATTCCCTTTAAACAATTTCGAGTGTTTAAATCTGCTATAACCAAAATGTAATTCAAGAAATTAGCAAAATAATAAAATATAAGATATCGACATTAGAACTGAAAGTAAAAATGTAACTAACTTCGTTTACAATATTGAAGATAAAGCAAAATTATTTACAGGTGTAAGCTGTTATTCAAATTTTATATTCGTTTTATTTTAACTAACTTTTATAACATGAGAGTTATAAATGAATGGTGAGCCGAGAATTTGAAAATTTTGATTTTTCAAATTTACGGATTGTTATTATTTCAACGAACGCACTCGAATACGATGACAAATCAATAGCCGTATAGGTCACATAAAATGCAAATAAAAATGAAATATTCGATCTTGCTTTCATGCACCACGCAATGCTTGAAAAATTATTTTAAAAAAGGATAAAATCTTGGTTTTTCGATAATGAGACATTTTTAGGATATTATGCAATTATCGCAATGATTTTTACAAGTTTTATAAAACATGTACAACCTACCATTGTTTTTGAAATTGGTTAACAAAATCGCAATAGAAACCTGCAGTATATCATTAAAATGATGTTACCAATCATTTTATTATTTTTTAATGTAAAATTATATATTAAAACTAATATCTAACAAGTAAACCTATCCAACTGCCCCTCTCCGATCTTAATGAAACTTTAAAAACCAAAAAATAATAGATAAGTATTTTTTTGTAGGTGCCCAAAAAGCATTCTACGGGTAAAAACCACCCTTAGAACCGTCTCACTTAAATATAGTAACAATACAATGAACAATGTTCGTGCCCCAGAAGATTCTACTAAATGGATTTCATCAAAACTTGCTACTCAGAGGGTTTTGGGGTACCTGATTGCGAATCTGAAACATACATTTGAAAAGAATGCGTATCCAATAAGGCGGACGAATTTTAAAAAAATAACTGAATTTTGATGAAACTTGTTACTCGGGTTTTTTTTTTGTGTCGCTGATTACGAATCTTAAAATTACATTACAAAATTCAAAATTGCACTTCCAATATGGCAACTTCTATATTAATTGCGCCATTTTAAACGGATTTAAATTAATTTCTTCAGGAGGTTAAATGTTTAAAATTTTAAGTCATTTTTTTTTAATTTGTCTGCCATATTGGAAATGTAATTTTGAATTTTGTAATGTTGATTTCAGATTCGTAATCAGGGAATCAAAAAACCTCGAGTAACAAGTTTCATAAAAATTCAGTTATTTTTTTTTTTAAATCGTCCGCCATATTGGATACACACACCATTTTGAATTTTCAAATTTTTATTTCAGAGTCGTAGTCAGCGACCCCAAAACCCCCAAGTAATAAATTTGAAGCGGACTAACTTTCGCCCTCATTTCACTCCTTTGCAAATCACCAATTTCGCGCACTGATATCATATAGTGTGCTATTTTCATACTACTTTTTTCAGCATGTTTCTCTAGTATTTATGCAACAACTACCTGTGGACTATAACGATAAATATTAATGAACAGTCAATGAAAATTATGACAAATTGTTTTAAATAAAAATGATGGATATGCGATTTATACAACGGATTAAGCATTCACCACCCGAGCTTTTATACCCATCTTATCTTGGTATGTACCAAACAAAATACAACATTATGCACTCAAAACCATGTGTGGATTATACCGCTTCCATGAAATGGAAAAATCGTGTTAATAAATTTTGAGCTGTTCTGTTGCATTTTACTTTAATACACTACGCTCCCATCTATATTACTGTAAAATTTACGAATAACATTGGAATTTGTTAAAATATATTTATTATAATATAGAATTAAATATAAAATCTGTTATATTTCGGTAAAAGATTAAAATGTGCTTCATATTTGAACGAACCAATATTGTGTAAACAAAATATTAATTATAAATTAAAATTAATACGAAATACGCAAAAAATAATAAAAATACATATTCAGTACTTGAAACCGCTGTTAATCTTTATTCAGATTTTAATAAAGTATTTGATGCATCCATTAGTTTAATACGAATAAAATATTTGTAATAGGAGTTATTAATAAAATGTTACAAAATCGACACTTCACTTCCCCGATATTGTAATGAGGGAATTGGCGCATTTATTACATTTAGTCGCATTGTACCATGCTGGAATCGGCTTTGACAATTCGTTAATTGCCTTTCATTATTTGAAAAGATTTCGGATCTTCCTGAAACTCGTCATAATAGAACGTAATCGTGACGGTAATAATGAAGAGTAAATTTTGTAGCCTGTTCTCCGCAATCTAATCATAATTCTAAACACTGGTGGACATGGCGCAATTAAGTACACCCATAATCCCAACCTCAATGTAAGCAGACGGCCGCAGGTATATTGGATCCATCGCAAATGAGACTATTCGTGTATATTATAATTATAACATTGCGTGTAATTAATACAATTACATATTGTAATACATTATTTAAATGTGTTAAAGGCGGCCTTATGTCCTTTGGGGCGAAATAACCATCAAATCCGCGCTTCATGTACTAAATATTACATATAGGTAATATGTATAGGTAATATATACTTATTACATATAGGTAATATCCACAGAATTCGTAAGTAAACTCAAAGTAACATTTTCAAGGAGTTCAGAGATTTACAAGATCTATATTAGGTCCAGAATTTCTAAATATATCCCTAATCAAGTTACTTCAACCCAGACCTTAGGTCTGGACGAAGCATTGAATTTGGTCACTTCGGACATAAAAATTACCCTATAGTTTTTCATCAAATGTCGACGTTTCAGACTCTAAAGAGCCCAAATCAACAATAAAAAAATTTGTGTCCGTGATCTTGTACGTACGTCCGACCGTACGTTCCGTTTTTTTGTCTCGCGATAACTCGCGAACGGATAAGCGTATTGACATAATTTTTTCTTAAAATACGTGTCTTGGCATAACTTAGATCTGATTAGATTTTGACGCAGTTCCATCCGCCCATTACTAAAAAATATTAGCCCCAATTAAGTTTTCATCGTAGTTTTGTACATTTATTTTGAAAAAAAACAAATTTTATTAAAAAATGTTTCAAACAAAAAAGATAGAGCATGAAATTCCTACAAAAAGGTTGTACGCATTTTCTTCCTAAAGTCAACGATAATGCCATAAAAACTGGTTTAAGATGCTTATGACTATTGTCTGAAAAAGTATTGAATTTGGTCACCTCGGCAAACAAAAATTACCCTATATATAGTTTTTCATAAAATTTCGACGTTCCTACCCGCTACCCCCCAGGGGTAGTCTTCGCCAGCCCCTAGGGTACGGTGATCACCTACGGGCGCATAAGTTCTTTCACACCCTTGATACGAAAATAACTATTTCGATATATCTAAAAGATGTCTTATAGATATATAAAAGATGTCCGTCAGAGATTTTTTCGACACATTCAAGACATCTTTGACGAATTATATGTATATATATTGTATATATAAGATCATAATATATAAACAGTAATTAGTAAAACACAGTAAACATGTAATATGCACCGAATGGTCTATTACAATACAAGTGCATGAAATAAGTGTTTTGCAACTTTTATTTATTAATACTTCGGCTGGCCTGTTGTCAGGGTCGAAGTTTTGAAAATGCTCATTTTCAATTTTCATACATATAAGAAACACTATTGTTGTAATATATTTATCGAAGCCACTTGGACCTAAATATGGTTGGACCCCCAAATATTGTAATAGACTATTCGATGCATATTACATGTTTACTGTGTTTTACTAATTACTGTCTGTATCATTATGATCTTATATATACAATATATATATATACATATAATTCGTCAAAGATATCTTGAAAGTGTCGAAAAGATCTCTGACGGATATCTTATAGATATTTATAAGACATCTTTTAGATATATCAAAATAGTTATTTTCGTATCAAGGGCGTAAAAGAACTCGAGCGCCCGTAGGTGATCACCGCGCCCGAGGGGCTGGCGAAGACTACCCCTGGGGGGTAGGGCGTCGAAACGTCGAAATTTGATGAAAAACAATAGGGTAATTTTTTTGCCGCGATGACCAAATTCAATACTTTTTCAGACAATAGTCATAAAGATTTTAAACCAGTTTTTATGGCATTATCGTTGACTTTAGGAAGAAAATGCATACAACCTTTTTATAGAGAATTTCATGCTTTATATTTTTTATTTGAAACATTTTTTAATAAAATTTGCAGTTTTACAAAATAAATGCAAAAAACTACGAAGATACTTAATTGGGGCTTAATGTTTTTTAGTAATGGACGGATGGATCTGCGCCAAAATCTAATCAGATCTAAGTTATGCCAAGACACGTATTTTAAAAAAAAATTATGTCATTGCGCTTATCCGTACGCGTGTTATTGCGAGACAAAAAAACGGGACGTACGGACGTACGTACGTACAAGATCACGGACACAAATTTTTTTATTGGTTGTATTACGGTCCTTAGGGTCTGAAACGTGAGACATTTAATGAAAAACTATAAGGTAATTTTTATGCCGGAAGTGCCCAAATTCAATACTTCGTCCAGACCTAAGGTCTTCGTCGATGTAATTTACCAAACCGAAAGGTGAAAAATGTTCAACCTTGAATTTTTCCCGATATCGGAAAATTTCCGTAAATCAAAATTTGCCTCCAATTATCTTCAACATGAACTTATTTTAGTAATTGTAAAAAGTTGAAGTAAAAAAGAACTTTAAAACTTGACTGTTTTAAAATGGAATGGGACGAATATAAAATGCCTTATTCGTAAGTGTACTAGATCTTAGCTTCAGAAGTGAAAATTCCGAGGTCTAAATTACGTATAATGTGCACGCACTTTAAATAATTAGTTCTATATATTATAAACATTGATAATAGAACGGCATTCTCACATTTTATCAGTTATTTTGAATCGTCGAATTTTGTTAAAGAATTTTTTAGGATCATTTATAAAAGTTTGATTACATCAGTTAAACATAAAAGTAATTTTTTAATGTCGAAATTCGACAACTTTTTGGATGATGAGCACGCAAATTGAATCTGCACCGCATTGATAAACGATGATACAATCAAACACGTCAAACTGAACAATGATGATTTCTTGAAGTATGATTTTTTGCAGCTTGATGAATATAGAAGAATAACCCACTTATATGTGGAGGATCCAAAGAGGTAAGCGAGTAAGATGAAGAAATGTTCGAACCGGCCATCTTTAATTGTCAAAACGACTTTTCATTCTACTAGATTAGCAGGACATCTTAACGATTCCCAAGCGCGTTGAGAGTTGCACCGGTTTAGTTGTTTTGAAGAAAATTGCTCATAGAAATCCGGAACCAGGATGCAGGATCAATTTTTCTCCGCATCTTTTCAAGATTGGCCTTACTCGATGTTTTCGATGTACGTGTAAGAAGTACAGCGAATCCACATAAAATCTCTTATTGCATTTACTGCACCTATATACAATAGGCATTTTAAATATTTCTTTGGAAGCAGTCATGTTTTCTTCAAAGTTTTCACGATTTCTGGAAATAATAAATGAAGCAAATTAGATTGTGGTGGAACAAAAAGTATGTAGTAGCAATTTCTGCACTTCAAACTGTAAAGATAAATGAACATAAAATACTCGAAAGTCAAACGCTGTACATAAAATAAGGAACAAAACTCTAAATGTATAGAGTTAGTCGCCGTCAAATTATGATGCGTCCCTACAAGAGTTTTTGAAAATACTATATTTTATATCGAAAATACTTGTCTTGGTATCTTTTAATTTTTAAATAATTGTGGTTATTACAATTTGCAAAGGTAGAATCGTAGGAGTTTCAATAATTTACATGTAAAAAAATATACATTAAAATTAACGTTGAACCGAACTGTTACTGTTTGCAAGAAACCACAATATTAATAACAATGTGAATGTACTACGTCTCTGGTACCTACCTTCAAAATCAAATGGTCAGATGATCTGGATACAGTTGCAAGCTTGACACAAATATTCACAAGTACGACTTTGGCACAACCTTCTCCTTCGACTCGTTTGAAGATACTAACGAGACCTTTTTTTCTAATAAACTTACCATGGGATAGAAAAACTTTCGTCATTTTCCCCCACTTGCGTACATGCAGAAATTAGAGAAAGGAGAAGGGGAAAGTGCATACTGCAGGTAGACAGAAGGGTCTGTTTTGGAATACTTAACTAACCAAATACTAAGCGGTCAATTGTATTGGTCACCTTGTTCGGCCATATATTGAACCCAATATATCAGAAAGGTTGGAAAATCCAGACACATTTTACCTTCAACGCTCCAACAATGTTTCAACTGTAATCTTAAGACCGACTTTCTGTAGGATTATAAAGGACGGACGGAGAGTACGTCCCAAACCCCGTCTGGATAGGTCTTAACCTAACACTTATCTGTCTGAATGTCATCAGGCGCACGGATTCTACACTAGGTGACATCACTGAGTATTCGACCTGTTTTTAAATTAGCAACACATGGTCTGGACATATTCCCTCACGGAGACAAATTTTTAATGTTTATACCGTGGGTCACCTTCGCCCGAAAAGACTCAGGCTCTCACTTACGAGATTCGTTTGTTTTCATACTCTTTTGCCGCGGCCGTAGAGATTGACAACGTATTCTACCGTGGACGCATACTTTATTTCCTCAAGACCCACCGGATTTTATGGTGGGTAGCGGCATAGGATGCGCAGAGATTATAGGGCTCTGGGATGCGTCGATAAGAGTTCCGTACTATAATCGTTAGAAATTTCTCTCCGTGCTGTTATAATTCCAGTAAATTTATACCTTTCAAACACCATGTGATTCAACGGTTTTCTATTGTTTTATACGAATTCGACAACGAATAACCAAATTAATTTTTCCAAGTTTAAAAAGAGTGCAGTCGAATTGTAGAAATATTTTTAGATATATTTCGATTTTATATCTAGATGAGAAATGAATAAACTACAGGAACTTTAATTCTTCTAATGTTATTGACCATTACAGTAAAAGTTCTCTTAAATATATGGTGTTCTGTACAAAGTAAATACAAATAAGTTTATTTTTGTAACCATGTTATATGAATATTAAGCATTTGGAAAGAAAATTTCATAAATTTGTTAGTCAGTGCATTTTCTGCATAGGATGCATTTCTAGATACTCCACTGCTAAATATTTTATGACAATTCCGCTTTATAGAAGGTAGAGAAACAATTCGGTTGGTTTGGCAAATAAATATGAATTTATAAAAATTGCATGTGCAAAATGCAATGTGCAATATGTTGAGGAGAGTCTTGACCAACATTTAAATTTAAATTATGCATTTTTTTTATTCAAGAAAATTTGTCTTTTCCCTTCTCAAGTTATGCAATCCAATACTATTAGTGCTTTCCGAGAATTCTGATTTAATTACCTTTTACTTGATCAATAACTTATCTCCGTTATTACATAAATATAATATCATTATTACAATTATTGATTAATTATCACTACTATAATATGATTACCTACAGAATTACTGCATCAAACTTATTCACGTTACTGTATTAAGCGAAATTATATTAGTAAAAGTAAATAAGTACCTTAAATTAGCTTATTGTATAAATCCAGGTTTACTTTTACTGTTATTTACATATTAACCGTGGCAAATTTCTTTGTAACGTTGTGTATTAAATTGACCTCGAATCCATGTTATAATAAATGAGTCAATCTTTGTGAAATCGATCAAGATTTGACATGACATTTCCGATTTGTTTGAAAATGTGGGAAAAGTTAGTACTTAGGATACATATGAATGTGGTAAAATGATTTTCCGATATTCTGTAAATTTTCAAAATGGCGGTCACATGAAATTTGAACATGATGAAAAAAAATTTTTTGTTGAAAAATTATAGCTCTTCGGAATTGGATGAAATTTGATACACAATAGTAAAAATTTCTCAAATACACTTTTACTTGATAGCTAATTCTATTCAAAATCTTAAGCGCTTTGTAAAATCGTGGTGTCTTTAATAGTTTACCGGCTATGAATTTTGAAAGTGTTAATCCCACCGCGCAACTGGGGAGCGCGCGCCGTGCCGTATTGCTCACGTACGTGATTTACCGAAATTTAACGAAAGTTAAAAATTGAAGACGATACAAATGATTTGAATATTCTTGTCGATGAATTAAAAGAACAGATTAGTCAAACTCTCAACAGATCAGAGATTATAAAACTACCGACTTCAGTTTTCAAAAATTGGAGCGCTCGCGAGTTGCAGTGTATCAAGAAATCAGTCATTTTATTAATGATATACCAGTTCTATACCTTAGCACTATTATCGAAATTATTCGAAGGGTATTAAATGTAGATAATTTTGGTAAAAATGTGCTTCAAATCTTTCATTAGAACATTCTTAATATAAACATATTAATAAAAAATCAAATTAATTCGATCACAAGAATGGATCCCTTTGCAGAATATTTCTTTATTTTATGAAATTTTCATACATTTATTCCAAGATATATTGCCTTCTCATCCGATATCTTTATAGACGTTATCCAGCGTCATTTATCCTTTCACTTAGGAAATAAGAAATATATACGACGGAATGAAAATGAATCGGTGCCGGAAATAATTTTTGCCGATTTTTGGTTTCGTTTTTTACGAAACTGTCTTCCAAAGAATATGTCTTATACAACGATATTTCATTTAAGCCTCAATTTTATCTGGGTTATTTCTAAATTTTTTAGGCAAACAATGGAGCGAGAGATGAAATTGGATCTAGAAACAACGAATACAGGAGCAAGGAAATAAAAGTTGAAATCGAATTTGCCCAATTTTCGCATTTTTTGCATTGGGTAACGTTGTGTCTTTTTCATACTTCGATTTTAACAAGTCCAGACCGTTTCTCCACTTTTTTTGTCGTTTGGTCGCTCGATTCGCGGGCCAAATGGAGACTCGAAGTAGAATAGATGGTCGATAAACTTGTTGCTCCGACAGCCGCCCTGGCTTATTCCGCTTTGAAAATTGTATTGTTTCTCGAAAATAGCGTTTTTCATCATGTGGTTAGCGAATGCTTTCCAGCGTTTTCATTGTGCATAAAGGAAACGAGTGGTGTCAATATAGGTACTTTTTAGAAGTTAAGATACACATTTTCGATTGTATTTCAGAAATGATCCAAACATAAAGTGTAATTCCGTGGTTCTTGTGCAATATGTAATTTAGTGGGCTAAAATGTACAATCGAAATCTTATTTTATAAATTTAATGTAGTGTTTTCTTAATTATGTTTAGATTTTTAAAAAATGAGAGAATATTACGAAAGCGGGCGTTTCAAAGTGCTCCGAGTTGGAACCAAACAATATTTATTACAATATCTTGAAAGAATCTAATTATACTTGATTGAACATTTATAAAAAACAAAGCATGATATTTATACTGAAATATAATTTTATCCTTCATTATTAAACAACACTTTCTCATATTAAAAACAAAGGATGAACGCAGATGATATAAACTTTCGAAAAGGTATGGGGCTTAGAGAGAACATTCGATCGCAAAAAGTTTCTGGATTCAAAATTCCGAATCTTTCAAGCTCCGTCCCGATGTTTCAGAAAACAAAAAAAAACATACAAAAGTGTTCATCATTTTATTATGACAAATATAATTCTTCCAACAACTTAGCAAATAATTCTCAATTATTGAGATCTGAAATTTGGCGCTATTGTGGTAAAATTTGTAAACTTTCTCACTTTCTCCACATGCAAGCTTTGACTAGTTCGAAAATCCGCCACCGACAAATATCAGATCTCAATACAAACAAAGTTTAAACTTTAGAAGAGAAGCGACTGTAGAAATAAAAAATATTAGTAGAATATTTAGAATATAATTCTTAACCCCAAAATGTGATGAAAATTTGAAAAATTTGAAGAACACTAATAATTATATGTTTTTTCTTTCTTTAATCTTTCAGAAATATATTTTATGCAGTTCTGCGCTAATGCAGTCGCGAAAATTTACTTTTTTAGGTGGGATTGTGTAAAATAATAAGCTCTGCACAAAATGTCAAAACTGTTCGCAAAACGACAAAATTGTGCGCAAAATAAAAAACTGTAATATTACATTTTGCAAAATAATTGGGGTAATAATTTTTTTGTATAGAATGGACTAGAATTTTTTGTATAGAGGGGGACGGCTAACGTACGTGCGGAAAAGTTAACTTTGCTATTTTCTGAACTAATAATTTGTTGACGGTTTGATAATAAATTGAGAGTGGCGAGGAAATATTTGATCTTGTGAGACAATCTCATCAACTTTCTATGATGTTTCGTGGCAATCGGCCGATGTTCTTTCATTCGATCTAGTCGACTATTCTCCAAGTGTTATGTTCTTGTCACTTTATTTTGAACGGAAGAGCTTGTAATATCGTTTGCGTCTTACTGTCCATAGAACAGAATTTCTTGTAGTCGATATCTCGAGATAGAAGAGCGACCACATCGAAGTGAAATTGTGCAAGTCCGGAGATCACGCGTATAGATAAAAAAAAAAGAAAAAGACGGATCAGAAAGCTTTTCAGGACTTTATACGAGCTCTTTTCCAAGCCAGTCCCATGAAAGGCCTGTCTCATCCGTTGCTTCTTTGTAGTGGATAGGATGAATTATATTCCCGTAAAATGGCAACTTTTCCACATGAAAAAGAAACTCGATTGAGAAACTACAATCTTTTAGCAGGAAAGTAATAACCATTTACTTCAACATCCAATACGTTAAAAATGAGCTTCTCGTTACACTATGAATAATCTCCTGTCTCTTTAATTATTTTTATGCGTTTTTTATAATCCCGTTAAAATACTTTGAATTTTGTATAAAGAGGATTTAAAGCTTTAGATTTCTGTATTAAGATAGAACCAAGCAGGTCTCATTATTTACACATGTTTCAGAACATGTCGAATAATAGCAAGCAAAATCTTTTCTATTATACACAGCTGCAATAAATGAAATTATTTTGCCATTTAACATTGCAAATTATTAAAAATAAAAGAAACTTTAATCGCAGTGTAGTTATATAAAATTAATGAAAATATGAAGACATTCATCAGTAGCCAATTCCAACATCGGAGACGTACGTCTGAAAATCATGATCGACGAGTCCAGCTGCTGATGAGATTCGCTATTTATTCATCGACATATCAACTTTAATGCTTCTACCTTCATTATCGACTACCGTCGACGTCAGCATTATCAAAGACGTACCTTGTGGAGGTCGCACGGTTCGTTTTACATTTCAAAATATTTCACACTCATTCTTCATTCCTTGACAATTCAATAATAGAGCCACAATAATTAGCAATCAGTTACAATATCGTAAATAAAAAACAACCGCAAAAAAATTGCGATAAGATGCTTACGTTTCAAGCTCTTCAAAGTTTAATTAGTTGATAACTACTAGTTCGTTATATTTTTACAAATAAAAATTAAGAAACTACTATCAGTCTATATTATAGTAGTAATATGGCGGTATTTTTTAATTTGTTACTGAACAACTATCTAATTAATGGCAACTCATCTTTTATTTTGTAGTATATTTAGTCAGATTTAGAAAGTAACCAACGTAATAATAATATAATATATATAATAATATATAAACATTTAATTTAGTGGTGGTTTCAAATTAAATGCTTTGAAATTAAACTAATGTATTAAGTATTTTTCTTGGAATACGGGGATATCATATCAATTTTATTAGCATCTCTGTGATCCATTTAAAACAGAATTCAATTTAGAAAACATAGGGAAAAGGCGCCGTGTAAAATTGAAGTTTTACAAACTGTATTGAAACACTAAGCACAGATTGTTTTGATAAATTCGTGTTCAATCCATACCACTTTGACACCTATCGAAATTTGGCGTATTGTTTTAATTATTATATTAGTTATATGTCTTAATATTTTCTCTTATTCGTAAATCTGTAGTTAATTTTTTCACAATTTGGCTACTAATTTATGATCTGATCCTTTAATATTGCACAAATGAATAATTTTTATTGTTTATTTTATTTCCTCAAATACAATTGTAAGCTCCGTAAATAGCACAATAAAGCGAATAATAAAAAAGGCTGCGTTTGTATGCTTCAAATCTGTTGCCTTTGAAAACATCATTCTTTTTAGTATTGACAATTGTAAAGCTATTTTAAGTTTTACGAGAATGCGAAATAATGAACATGAAAAGGTTTCGTAATATATATATATAGAATGTAAAGAAAAAGTATGACGTTTTATCCAATCTGATGGTAGAGTAAATCAAATTTATTGTAGTATTTTTTATATAAACGTATTGCACCATAAAACTTCAAACAACATTCACAATGCAGAAGACCCATTAATTAAGAAATATTTTAATCCAGAAGTTTTGGGTTAAAAAAATTATCGAAAACAAAGAAGAATAGTATGGAGTTTGATTTCTTTAGGTATTAACATACAGTAATCTTTAATTAAGAATTTGAAATAAATAAACCATTGTTTTACGATTATGATATATTTATGATATTTTTAAATGTAAATTAAAATGCTAGCAGTAACGTTCATAAAATGCTGACTTAAAATACTTTTGTAATCAGTCGTACCCATACTTACTACAGTAATATCCTTTTATTATGCTAAAATTAACAACTGTATCTTGTAAAGTCGAGTAATACTTTAATTTTAAATTGTGTAACTTTTTATATAATTATACACTTAATCAACCTAGGTATGATTTTAACCCTTTGAAACACGGTGTCCTTTCTGTAGGACATCTTTTTGTCGTTCATTTTTTTTAATTTTCAGTGGATTAAAATTGAATTTTAGTGGACATTTTTTCTTCCATACTTTGACAACATGTTTTTAAATGAATATTTATTGTGAATTATTGTGTTAAATTGTTTACAATGACGAACAATGTAAAAAATTACGTGTTTTTTTACAAAGAATGTACAGTATAGTCCCGGTATATTTGCGTCTCGCTATATTTATATCCCAGAGTATTTTCCCAGTTCCGTCTCGTTATATTTGTCTGTCGCCGCTCTCTTTTTCCCCCACTTACGCGCTGGGGTCTCAGGAAGGGCCGCAATGTGAGCTTCGATTGAGTTCAACCCAAAATTTCTTGCACCTCTCGATTTTTTGTAAGCATATATTCAGATTTGTCTCGCGGTTATTTTAAGCCGTAAATGAAAATAATCGATAAAGGAAAACTCGAAATATCTTAATTTTTCACATTTTTTTTTAAGGTTATCGTAAATATTTTCATCAAAATAACGTTCAGATCGAGTTTTTTTGCATGAACGTTTAGATTTTAACTCTAGAAAGATAATCTGTACTGTATGCTGAAAAGAAACCGTTGTTGAAATAAGATGAAACTGGGTACTCGGGGGGACCTCGAAAATCCCCGAGTAACAAGTTTCAACTGTTTTTCGTGTAATTAAAAATGTATGCTTCAAAGGGTTAAACAACATTAAGGTTTGTGACATAGTTGAGTGTTCGCAATACATAAGCCATCTTCTTACTTGACATCATGTAATTGCAAAAAAAGTACATAATATTGTAGTATACTACAAGTCTTCAGCCACACATAAATCTTTCATAGACTTTCAGGTAAGGCGAATATTTATTCGCAACCAAGATTGTAAAATAAATAAAATACAATACAGTCAGAACTACATACGATACATTATCACTTTCAATCGACATAATATTAGATAACTAAATGTATAATTTGGGGACATTTAATTGGATTCCGGGGAAAATTCAATTTTCAAATATTTGAAACTAGTTAAGAATAAACATTAATTGCATTTAATTCATTTTGAACCCATTCACTTTAAATTGTCACGAAATACCAATTAAGTAATTACCTTCACTTTTTTCATTTACATTTAATCATGCAATTGCAAATCGGCCTTTTGAAATTTGTAATGGAGTAATTAACGGTAGTCCATAAATGTTAATTCTTTTGAGTGGAACCGTGATTTTCCATGCCTGTTACATATTCATGCTAACTGAAAGGCACTTTCTGCATATAAATAAATTATACAATAATTTATAAATATGGGATGGACGTCGTAGACGAGCAAAGTACGATGTTTGTGATCCGCACTTCTAATTTTTCCAGCTAATTTTTTTCTGAAGGCAGAAACTCGTTTTTTTTCGAAAATCTGAAAACAATCAAACCTTTCCATCTTTACAATCATTAAAAAGTTTGTGAATTTTTCTCGCAAAAATTTGTATTATTTCTTTGTAAAATTAGCTAGAAAAATTAAAAGTAGGCATGACAAACTTCGTAATTGGCTTTTATAAGATATCCATCACTTATATTAGTTTATTATTAGATATCCAAGATTTCTGCAAATATATTCCCAAGTAGTTCAAATTGAAAATGTTAGATAATTTAATTTATTATTGTAACTTGCATAAAGTATGAAGTCAAATTTGGAATACCAGTTTTCGAAAAATATTGAATTCCAAGGATATTTGGTATAAAGCGAATTTGTCATAATTTGTTACAATGGATATTTGGAGCGACTTATATTCAGCTCAGATACGAGGTTAGTTCCGCTTTAGTTCTTCGATAGAACGAATGAAAAATTGCTTCAACGGAGTTCGAACTCGTTCTTGAAGGACTTTAATACAGATAAGCCGATTGTAATGGTCTCACTTTCTTCTGATCGATAGCAAATGTCAAATAACGCTAAGCGATATACAACGAGGAACTTCAAATTTCACGCTGAAAGTGGTAACTTTGATTTTTCCAAAAGGAAATTTTTGAACGCTAAAATTAGCTTATATCAAGATCAAACTCGGTATATAAATCATAGTACAGTTTATGCGCCATTCTTGAACGTGTCTACTCATAATCTGTTCTCGCGTTATACGTCTTTACACGCGTCTTTAAAGGCACATGAGTCAAAAGCATTAAAATTTTAACTTAAGTAGAGATTACGCACTTATATCAAGGAATGTCTGCAACTAAATTACTTTACATGGAAGGATCAATATCGTTTCAGCATGATTTATTAGGAGTAATCAACTTGCTTCGATCTGACTGTAAAGAGGGTTCAAACTGAGGTTCTCTTTAAGTACCAGATTGGATTTTGAATACACACAGATAATTTAGCTGGATTCCGGGTGCAGCTTTGTTAGTACTTTACTAGCTAACCCTGCCTTGAAGATCTATGACGATGTTTTGTTCTGTTTCTGAAATTGGGTTCATTGCGCTTTTGTTAGAATAATTATATAACTGATCGAGAATGTGATGAAAATATCCTTTAGTTCCAAACAACATTTGTTACAACTATTCGTGTAATGATTTATTATAAACATTAAACGTATATATTTTTAATAATACTTTTCTATACAAATTATTTTTGTACAAATTCAGATTAAATTCATAATCCCCAGAAATATGCAGGGACCTACCAGGTAATCAGTCCGTTTAAACAAAGATAATGCAAATAAATAAAAGAAACCTGTGGGTCGCCGTAGTCATGAAACGGTGTGGTTATTATGGATTCGATGGAAAAATACCAATGTTAAAAATAAGCAAATCGTGAGACACTATTTGAATAGCAAATTTACAATAGAAATAATTTACTTGTGAAATAACACTTATAACTATGGTTACTATAGGGGATTTTTTGTAGTAGATTCTAAATCCACTTCTATGCCACAGTTTTTGGAAATTTGCCACATTTTTTTAGAGTAGATGGATTCGTTTACTTATGTATTTTCATTTCTTTCATCCTTAAAAGTATAGAAGAATAGCGTCAATGTATGCATATATTCAGAAATAGTAATTTTCGTGCCACAGGCAAAAGGTACAATTTTTCGCCCGCTGACGAACTGCGTATTGAATATGAAGCGATCGCCCGAGGGTTGACATGTTACACGCTCATGGTGCGAAACGAACTTTAAAGGTATTAAGTTAAAATATACATTTTAAAATTTTTCGCTTTCAATGATTATGTAATAATTAGAATTTCAATGAAAAATTAAGTTGAATTAATATTTTTCTGTACAATTGAAAGAACATTTTTAGGAAGGTATTTTATACAGTGGTTTCATGTCATAACTGAAATAAAAAAGTTTAAATTTATTTCTTTTCAATTTAATTCCATAGTTCTTGTTATTTTAGTATTTTATTTTATTTTTTTTTTTGCTTTAGAATTTGTTTAAATCATTCAAATATCTAATGCTGAAGTAGTAATTGCAAGTCTTGCTTGGCAGTTACAATAAATCTCGATAAACAAATTCAACTCAAAATAGACTTTAAATGAAATTTTCCGAAAAATTAAAATTATGCGATGATCAGCTGCGCTTTTGCAAATCGTCAAGGTAAATGAACCACGATTTTTCAAATGCGAATTTTTTACAATCAAAAGCGGATTCTCTATTCTTGTAAAACTTAAAGGATTTGCGTTAACCTCGTAAAGTTCCTTGGATTTCATGAATCGTATACTCCCAGGCATGTTTGATTCTACGCCGAGAGGGTATGGAATACGTACGTGACAAAACTACGCTTCAAAGACGAGCGAGGTGCAGAAAAACAATTCGATCGGAAAAACTTTCTTATTCAACGTTGATAGACAATACATTTTAGATAAGGAGGGTAAACATGTAAAGTCAGTCCCTAGATTTAGAATTTATTTAAACGCTTGTAATTCTTACATAAATGATAGTTCTTTTAACAGCGCAAAATATGTTATTATTAAATCTACTATTCCAAATGCTTCCAGATTATGCTGGAAAATAAATATAGAAAATGTCTAATGTTATTTTATTTGAATAAAAATAAATTCCTTTAAATCTGCAGGTTTATTTAATATGCGTGAAATACTTTTTTAATCAGTTTTTGGAATGGATTTTAAAATCCTCGTCATTCACGTAGTAGTTTCGTGACGCAATTTCTATGCGACTTTCCGCATTGAGAAGGCGGTATATTGTAATCGCACGAAGTTGGATTATACGGGTTGTGGTCAATTCTTAAGAGCATGATGTTTTCGCAAAAAAATGATTTTCTACATCAAATCAATGATTAAATAACTTTCAACTTCAAAATCCGATTAATTAAGTAGGAAACATGAACAGACATAGCATAATACTATAAATATTGTGAAAGTTAGGAATATGAACTGAGAAAATTTTCCATGGAAAATCCCCAAACTGTCTGGTTTCAGAGGGACATATTCCGAAAATGAAGAAATTTTCTACATTTTCATAAATTAATTAGAATAGCTGAACCCAAATTCCCACGCAGGTTTATTTCTTCATGGATATTTATGAATTATCGGCATTTTCGAAGTATATCCCGCTGACACTCGACAGTATGCGAATTTTTCTAAAGAAACTTTTCTCAGCAATTTTAAAATGATGTAAATTGTCATTAAATAATGTTTCAATACGTTATACTTTAAGAAAGCGTACCATTTAATACCGTATATTATTTAATAACTTAGAAGGCTTCCTGATCAAAAACAGAATAAATCCAATAAAATCCTACATTTCGTTTCAGACTTGAAAAATGTACAAAACGTACGAACTTTTAAAATCGCATATCTGCTCCAGTATATTTACGACTCTGTAGGGTTTAAAGGCGATTCTATTTGTAAAGTACCGGGATACGTTTCTAAGGCTATATTTTTTGTAAAATATTGCCGTGAGGTTTCTGTATTTATTGGACCAATCGATTAAAAATTTTATATACGAGTTCGGCGCATGTGTCTGTATCGACCACCACCAGCATCAAAGAAAAATTTAATAGTAATTATGAAAAGACAGTTTATTACTGAAATTATAAAAATCAAACTACTTTGGATTTATTGTTGTATATTTATTATGTTTTTGGTGCCATAGAATATTATATTTTATACAAATAACGTCCATCATTCAAGTAAGTGATTCATTTGCAACTTGTCAAATATCATCTCCATACGTATTACGTATAGCTGCATGCAAACGTGAAATTTCAAACGATCTAAGTTACAGATGTTTTTGAAACAAACACAGTTGTTATCCCATACTTTTTTTTCTGCACTGAATTATTATCTTTACTTGTAATTTCACTTAATTGTAATTTTATTTCGTGGACATTTTATAATTTTGGAAAAACTTAGATCCAAAATGTATATAAAATGTCGTTCATCATAAACATCATAATTCTATATTAATGGGGCCTGGCACATGTGCTTGTATATCGATTATTGCCATTTTAAAAACTTTATCTTTAATGGAATGTTTCGTCATAAATTTTGGTGTGAGCACCTGCTGGTATCGGAGGATCTCCGCAGGGAAGGCAGTTTCGCAATTCTTATTACCTACATAAACATGTAGTCTTGAGTTTACAATATCTTTAAAATAAGAAATCGTCATTTACAAATAAAATGTCTACATTGAAATGTAATTAAGACATTAGATATTAGATACATATCCTTGAAATTATTATTTACATTCAAATGTGCGTAAAAGACTTTGAAATTGGAAGTCAGTGATTATTTGTATGTGCACGCCGAAATAAATTTAATTTTCGAAGATATCTGATTCGTGCTACTGAATGACTGGTAATGCAAAAAGGGTATCGTAAAAACGTCTCATTTGTAGACACTTAAACGGTTACGAATGTTTTGTTTTAGAGAACGTCTCAATTCATCCTAAACGTCTCAAAATTTAAGACGTTTAGGCTGGAATTTTTGGACGCGACTCAGTCTCAAACTCAGACTCGAGTCTCCGAATCGCATTCGATATCTCGCAACTTGTCAGCTCTTGGGTATCCGGCAAAATGCCGTAATGTCGCACAGGTTACTGGATCCAAAAAGGTTAGTGTTTCATATTTTTAAGTAATAAATAATAAATAACGTTTAAAATGAAGGGACTTTACTTAATAATAATTGATTTCTGAAAATTGTGCAAAATATTTGAAGCAAATAAGTGCACTTATCGTTATTTTGTAAAAAATTATTTGTTTACCTTTTAATATTTTTGCATTTATGTGTGGTCGCACACTCCCAAAAGGAAATTTTGTATGGAAAATATAATAGATTATGGGTATTGAACCTAATAATAGACATAACAAAAAATTGTCAATACGTATCAGAATAATATATAGGTTATAAGATTGATATAAGAGGTTAACTAATAAATTTATTGATAAGTGTGGGTTTATTGTTTCAGCGATGTTAAAAGAAAAGAGAAATATGTATCTGGAATAAATCGAGAGGATATATTCAGATGAGTACTATTTTATTATCATAACAATTATGCCACAGAGTTATAATAAGATTCTTTGTAAAATTTTAATGTTTATTTGCAGGTACTAAGGATACGAAATCCCTTCTCGTTTGAATTGTGAAAATAGATTTTCACAAAAGATTGTCGAAATCTCTCCCAGCAATCCGGAACTCTGAGGCTGATCCTGTCGCTGATGCATAAACATCATATGAGCGACACTATAGAGCACAGGTAATTACAAAGTTTTATCAGTTATAACTTTTTATATATAATACATTTTTCAACTACAATTTTGATAAAGCTATACCTAAAATTTTTGTTTAAAGAATATACCATCGTGTGGGAGAATATTTCACGGTTCATTTAAAAAAAAATTGACGAAGTCTTTTTCCGTTCTGAACTTATGATTCTTTTAAGAGCACAACTCTGAGATTTCGTCATTCGCTATGTCGCGCGGCGGCAAATGTCAGTACTAAGCGGTAGTATCTCGTCGGTACCGATTTACACAGGTTGTCAGTACTCATTGTTAGTACTGCTTCAGTATTTTTACAGTGGCGCAGGCAGTACCAATTCCTTTCCGAAAATCAGTACGTCCCTCTAAACTCGGATTTTTATGCACAGAAGTGACATCTTTTTGGATTTTCGGATTTCTTGTGATTTATTTTCATATCAACCAAATCTGTGGTATCAATAATAAGTTATAGTGGTATCCGTACAGCATCAAATATTTAATTATATAATAGTACTAAATCTCGGAATTTGAAATCCCAATGAAAGCAACACTCAAATTTATGTTGCTTTGATCCATCATCCATTATTACGTGCTCTAGTATTAGTCTTTCTTGAAATGAATAATAATGAACTGAACATAATCTAGTAACTGCGAAATAAGAAAGCTTTCAACATGAATTACATACTATTTTAATATATAACTAGTATAAAATAGTGTAATATATCTTCAACTAATATAATGAATACATAAATACTTCTTTCCATCAGCGAAATGTACCACCTTAATATTTTATTAATCTTTCAACATATTATGAAAACTATATAATTATTAAGTTCAACTAAATATATTTCGAACATAGTTCAATCTTACCTTCAAACAGAAGCAAATCGGACACTGAAGACGTAGTTTCGTACTGGTAGGTATTTAGTCGAGAGGCTTCGGATGCGCTGAGCGTTTTCTGGAGCGAGTACCAACACTTTCGAAGTCTAGGAGCAAACTAACTTAGATAAATATTTTAAAGTTCAACAACGTACATGGTTCAGATAGTTTAGAGGAGGGGGTATTGGTATATTGCTTACATACGGTTGGATGGGTCGACAGAGAATTATATATGCCCAGTTTGGAAAACCGATTAAGGTTGTATAAATGCGTTTGGGTCAGAATTGTTTTCCAACTTAGCCGGATGCAGGAACCCGGGCAGCTCGACGGACAGATTAACTAAGGAAATATTTCATCATACATCGTTCTAGTACAAGCATGTTTACAACTTGTCTAGTAGTTGTCGACTTGTCTATAGACAGTCGCAAACCGCTTCTTAGGAAAGTTTGACTCCCAATCTAAGAATCCATGGGTTAGTTTGAATTACATTATCATCTTCTGGATGATATGGTACTCTACATCAGGAAACAAATGAACTTGAATATTTTTAATATTTTACTTCCCTAGCACTTACGATTCACAGTACCAATAACGTTTTTCGTATCCAAGAAAGTGAGTTTTTTACCACTTGTTTATTAACTCGTATTCTTGTCTGTCTGTTCGTCCGGTACAAATCTTGTAATCGATTTTAAACTAATTTACCGATGGGTAGAGATTTGAAACTTTTAGGATAGCCCAAAATTGGATGACAATGCATTCCTTTATCGTTTATTACAAGTTTCAATCAGTTTTAAGAACATTTTCCGCAAATTTAAATTTTATATTAAAAAAAAAAAGTTTCAAAACAAAAAATGCGCTATGTTTCCTGATGTAGACTATCATATCATCCAGAAGATGATAATGTAATTCAAACTAACCCATGGATTCTTAGATTGGGAGTGAGACTTTCCTAAGAAGCGGTTTGCGACTGTCTATAGACAAGTCGACAACTACTAGACAAGTTGTAAACATGCTTGTACTAGAACGATGTATGATGAAATATTTCCTTAGTTAATCTGTCCGTCGAGCTGCCCGGGTTCCTGCATCCGGCTAAGTTGGAAAACAATTCTGACCTAAACGCATTTATACAACCTTAATCGGTTTTCCAAACTGGGCATATATAATTCTCTGTCGACCCATCCAACCGTATTTAAGCAATATACCAATACCCCCTCCTCTAAACTATCTGAACCAGGTACGTTGTTGAACTTTAAAATATTTATCTAAGTTAGTTTGCTCCTGGACTTCGAAAGTGTTGGTACTCGCTCCAGAAAACGCTCAGTGCATCCGAAGCCTCTCGACTAAATACCTACCAGTACGAAACTACGTCTTCAGTGTCCGATTTGCTTCTGTTTGAAGGTAAGATTGAACTATGTTCGAAATATATTTAGTTGAACTTAATAATTATATAGTTTTCATAATATGTTGAAACATTAATAAAATATTAAGGTGGTACATTTCGCTGATAGAAAGAAGTATTTTTGTATTCATTATATTAGTTGAAGATATATTACACTATTTTATACTAGTTATACATTAAAATAGTATGTAATTCATGTTGAAAGCTTTCTTATTTCGCAGTTACTAGATTATGTTCAGTTCATTATTATTCATTTCAAGAAAGACTAATACTAGAGCACGTAATAATGGATGATGGATCAAAGCAACATAAATTTGAGTGTTGCTTTCATTGAGATTTCAAATTCCGAGATTTAGTACTATTATATAATTAAATATTTGATGCTGTACGCTTACCAATATAATTTATTATTGATACCACAGACTTTGTTGATATGAAAATAAATCACAAGAAATCCGAAAATCCAAAAAGATGTCACTTCTGTGCATAAAAATCCGAGTTTAGAGGGACGTACTGATAACCTGTGTAAATCAGTACCGACGAGATACTACCGCTTAGTACTGACATTCGCCGCCGCGCGACATAGCGAATGACGAAATCTCGGAGTTGTGCTCTTAAAAGAATCATAAGTTCAGAACGGAAAAAGACTTCGTCAATTTTTTTTTAAATGAACCGTGAAATATTCTCCCACACGATGGTATATTCTTTAAACAAAAATTTTAGGTATAGCTTTATCAAAATTGTAGTTGAAAAATGTATTATATATAAAAAGTTATAACTGATAAAACTTTGTAATTACCTGTGCTCTATAGTGTCGCTCATATGATGTTTATGCATCAGCGACAGGATCAGCCTCAGAGTTCCGGATTGCTGGGAGAGATTTCGACAATCTTTTGTGAAAATCTATTTTCACAATTCAAACGAGAAGGGATTTCGTATCCTTAGTACCTGCAAATAAACATTAAAATTTTACAAAGAATCTTATTATAACTCTGTGGCATAATTGTTATGATAATAAAATAGTACTCATCTGAATATATCCTCTCGATTTATTCCAGATACATATTTCTCTTTTCTTTTAACATCGCTGAAACAATAAACCCACACTTATCAATAAATTTATTAGTTAACCTCTTATATCAATCTTATAACCTATATATTATTCTGATACGTATTGACAATTTTTTGTTATGTCTATTATTAGGTTCAATACCCATAATCTATTATATTTTCCATACAAAATTTCCTTTTGGGAGTGTGCGACCACACATAAATGCAAAAATATTAAAAGGTAAACAAATAATTTTTTACAAAATAACGATAAGTGCACTTATTTGCTTCAAATATGTTGCACAATTTTCAGAAATCAATTATTATTAAGTAAAGTCCTTTCATTTTAAACGTTATTTATTATTTATTACTTAAAGATATGAAACACTAACCTTTTTCGATCCAGTAACCTGTGCGACATTACGGCATTTTGCCGGATGCCCAAGAGCTGACAAGTTGCGAGATATCGAATGCGATTCGGAGACTCGAGTCTGAGTTTGAGACTGAGTCGCGTCCAAAAATTCCAGCCTTATAGACATTTGAGATGCTTTGATTGCTCGTAACTTACGAGGGTGACACATCTAGTCACCGAGACGTATCATATCAATAAAAAATGTATTTTGACCGCATCACGAAAAATTGAAGATGTTTTAACTTTACTAACCAAACATATTTCGGCTATACAAAAATTAGTTTCGTTGAGTCAACATCAGAACGGTTTACTTCTGCCATAATCTGAAAAACCTTTAATTGTACTTTCTTGGCAAAACATTTCTTTCTTCCAAAAAATAGAACAATGTTTATTTTGAAATGATGCATTATCTAAACAGAAGTTTATTCTAAGATACGAAATTCACTCGTTTTTCTCAACTATAGCAAGGTCGGCCATAAGAGATATCTTATTCATGCCCTTGGAAGGAAGGCAAACGATCCCCCATCAACATAAATAGTTACTCGCATTACACATTTCCTTGTAGCGAAAGTTGCAACTTTCGCACGTACAACGGATGCGACACGTGCAATCTGTTGGTGAAATGATGGCGGATAAAAGCTCGAGAAGAGAAGTCAGAGTAAAAACTTTGGTATGAGAGAAAAGTCGTCATAAACGTAAGCGAAAACTTTAATATTTAAATCCAGTAATTCTGGAAGCAGCAAGTATCGCGTAGAGAAAATTAACAGTCTTAAGTGTGGGTAAGTTTTTTTATTATGAACATAAACCTCATTAAACTCCACTCATTTTATCTTTTTATAGTAGCAAATGTGAATGTTTTTATGTGTGTTAAAATTACACGAGCTCATGTTTCTGCACGGACATATTATACACATAATATTACAAATTCTCACAAAATTAATTTGTGCAATTTTATTTATTTATTTGTAATTTCGTTATATTCAGTGTCCAGAGTAATAATCCATTCTAAAATAAACTTATCAAAAGATTAGGTAATGCTTTTAACTACTGAAATTAAATATTAGATACAGAAATTAAAATTAAAAAAAAAATATTAACACAAGTAATTATGAGATACACACTACATGTATGGGGGTAAATGGTATATTGATTGTCAGTTTAAGCAAAAAGTTGAGATGATTATATAAATTCTAAATGTATAATTATACAAGTAAGAAAGGTAACTAATTTAGAGGCAATCTAAAATAATCTGTTAAGCGGTAAATAATAAGAAACTTGCATTTAGTACTACTTATTAAGATCAAAAACTTTTGTGTGATTTTAACTGCTAATAACGAATAAGCTCACAATATTGGCCTTCGAACATATTGCAGGCTCCACTTCAACATATTGCCAACAAAAAAGATAGAGCATCAAATTTTGTACAAGAAAATGTATATGAATTTTCTTTGTCATGTATCAAGTGCAGTTTTGTGGTGTTCTTTTGAAATGGTTAACCATAGGATAGTATAAATTATTCTTTTAATACATTTTTCAATTTTAATTAAATCTTTATATAAAATCTATCGATTTTAATTAAATATGAAAAACAGCTAAACGTCTTGAAAATTTGTCTGATATATGTCAGAGGAAAACGCTTAATTCAGAAAAATATTGATTGCTTAGGAGGACAATGGCTGTCAATAGCTTTTAATTGCAAGCTTCCAGTTGTTCTTTATCATTTTTGGTAAATGGCGTGAAACAAGATTGAAACAAGTTTGTGAAAACAATATTGCGCATATTTCCTTGCATATAATTAAAAAGTAAGAAATTGATATTCAATTAATCCGTTTTAAAGTCTAAGAAATTGTAACCACTAATCTTGCAGATTCACGAATAACCTGACAGAATTTTAAAAAGATTAGGGCTCTTTTTTAGAAACTCTTTACTTTATTAATAATTAGTTGGATAATGATATTTTTTACAATAATATTAGAAGACTATGCAGAATTGAAATACGGAAATAAAACGAGATATTACATGTATATTTCGTTATTTTTTCTGTTTGTAATGCAATGCGGGCAATCACTGTCAGGGGGCAACAACTATACCTTTTACCCCTATTTATTCACGTACATAAAATCCCTTTTAAAAAGTATTTCATCACTTTAACGTTTCACAAAGGGATAACGAACTAAAATGTACGAAGCCCAGGCTACATATATATTACAATTCCAAACGATAATTTCACATGTTTATACCACTCATAAATATTTGAAACAATTTACCATTTTTTCAAAAATTCATAAAGAAAACAGTACAAACATATTTGGTTGCTATAATCAGCATTTACATTGATCAAACGTAATAATTTGGTTGACACATAATGCATCCTGTCTGGTTTATGCCTAGAGTTTTGGTGGAAAAGAAGCGATTAGGGTGCAATTCTACTAATTAATATACTTAAGTGCACTGCAGTATCGAGTAAACAATCGACATACTAATGTTTAGTAGCGAACTGTTCTGTCGCAAACACAATTTTTGGTTTTCCCGACCCTTGTTTGGTACGTACCTGAGAAACGTTGATTTTTAGAACCTACTGTTTAGTTTCCAGAACCAAACTGTAACTAACCAAACCGGCCACGAAAATGTATTTCTTTCTGCGAACGATTTTGTATTTGTATAATGACTTTGTCGTTCTTTAAGAATTGAAAATTTAATTCAAATATTATGTTAAAACCCATATTTGTGTAATTGAAGAAGACATACGTTTTGTAAATGAAACGTTTTTAAAAACAAGATTATTGTTATTCATTTTCAAGAAAATTCTTATTTAATTTCTGTTTAAAATTTCGGTATCACTTATGGCATGCCTACACTTATTACTTAAATATATATACGATGTAAGAATTTTGTAATTTATGTCGGTTAATTAATTAATAAATAATCATTTAGTTGAAGTTCTTGATATTGAATGTTTCATTACAGGCCACAAAGGGAAATATTTCTAGATTCCATCTCTACTGCTGGAGACCTCACAAGAGGGATTGATAAATTCCGTAAAGTAACTCGCGCTAGATAATTCCCTTAGGATGCCTTCGCTTTGATAGCGTGTCATTCCCAGAACAGCACCAGATTGGAACTTTAGTTAGACTCTTCCTTCTTGATGAGTATTCGATTCGATCAAGAAATGTCGCGGTTGAATCGAAACATTTGGGAAAAGTTAATCAACTCACTTGTTGGAAAAAGGGATTGTCATAAGGAAATGTCATTCTTTATGATGTATTTTAAAAAACCACTGGATTATACTATACACGATTTTTCTGGTATACATTAAAATATTTTTTAAATAAATTATTTTTAAATTTATTACGATATCACTTGTGTTTTTCATCTAAATATAATTTTTGTGTCTTATAATCCAAAATATTTATATGTGTAATTTATAAAATGTTTGTGGGTGCGAGTTGAAAAACCGACATATCAAAAAGCCGACATGTCAAAAAACCGGCATTCATAAAGTCGATAGTCGAAAAGCCGAAAGTCAAAAAGCCGACACATAAAAAAATAGACACATCGACCAGCGGACATTAACTTTTTGAAATGTCGGATTTTCGATTGTAAATATTTTGTGTCGGTTTTTGTATTGGTCGGTCTTTCACCCGCACCCATGTTTGTTTAATCTTCTACTTCAGTTTGACTTCCAAGAAAGTTCGAACAAAGAAATATTCATTTCCATTTTAGAAAATAATATTATATTTTTTATTTGAAATCCTGACTGCATGCACGTCCGTATATTTCATTTTATAATATTTATTGAAAACTAACATTATAAAAGGCTAATTAAAAAATCTCATGGAATTTAATTTCGATTTCAAATAAAATATTTTCCTTCAATAAAGCTTGTTTGAAAGTAATTTGAAAATTCGTATAATTTACGAAGTTTGCAATTTTCATGCATTTAATCAGGAACACCATCGAGCGAGTTATTTGAGCATTTTTTCTCGCTAAATTTCTTGAAGTGAAAAATTAATTTTCTGCGCTTTGAAGATGGAAAATTTCACACATCGGATAGTGGAGAGAATTAATTTTAATTCGTAATCACGAATTTACTCTTGAATGAACCTAGAGTTTATTAACCAGTCTGCTCATTTTTCATTCTAGATATAGTAATAATAAAGTTAATTTTATTATCAATTTAATTCTTTGAATGAATTTTGCATAAACAGCTTGCTCGAAAATAATCGATTATAATGATTTTATAAGTTGATAATTAGGGCTCTTTACATTTTATTATTTTTATACTATTTTTGGCATTTGCCAAATAAATTTCTAAGTAAACTTGATAAATTGAAACAAACTTTAAAATGATTTTTTGTTATAAATAACTTAGAAATTCACGGAAAAAGCAATGGTATATTATTTTCTTAATAGTTTGATACAATTTTATATTAAATTCTTTTTAATTTTAAATATAGTAATAATAATGCAACAGTAAGAAATGTATTGCAGTAGGGTTGTTAAGTATTTATCATAGCGAATCAGTTTTTTGGGAAAATTTTTCGTTTTTCTATATTCTTCATAATTTCCGTATAGCGTATTAAATAAAAGTATTGGGCATTCTTAAATACACTGATTTTATGATTAAAATAAAAATGTATGTCTGCTCGTATAGGAAGACAAATCATATATCTCTTTTGAATGGAGAAACTTATACAGAAATAATTAAATGTAAAAAAAATGGTAACTAGGATTTTTTTATATCAATAATGATAAATATATGTTTGGACGTCTCTCTAACGTTAAATTTAATAATATGTTTTTATTAAATTTCATTTTTTTTATATTTGATATTAAAAAATTAATATTATTTGAAATTTAGTTTAAAAAATTCATTGAAATGAATTTACCAAACATACACAACAGAGAACAAAACTGAAAAAAGCCGGTGACAATATTATTCTATCACTTTCATTGACAAAATTGACTACAGGAAGTAAGAAAATATCTAACATCCGCGGATGTACTTCCTTTAGCAATGTCCGTTTTGGCGTGGTCATAAAGCTTCGGATGTGTTTGCTATACACGGAAAGCCGATGATGACAGTGTAAGGCCGTTTACTCTCGCGATGCTTGCTCTTCCGAGCTTGAAACGAGGGGAAGTGAGCTTTTACAACGACAGAAAGACAAAAAGAGTGTGCTTGTTGCGTTGATGGACTGTAAAGCTCTATTCTCTATAGTCGATAAATGAAGTAAATGTTCTGGCATTTAACCCCAAACTACATTAAAACAAAAACATACCTAGTAGAAAGCTTCTATAGTTGTTGCCTCTACAAACTAAAACGAATACCGTTGCCAACAAATACATGTCATCCAATTCAATCGCTTAATATTTTACGTTCTAAAATACTAAATATATAGGTGAGACTGGCGCAGTTTTTTTTAATTCCACACACCTCCATCGTCAAGCTCGAATTTTTCGAGTCTCATAAGAAATCATAAGTAAGACGAAATGCGTTTTTTATATCACATCAACCATAAAAAACGAATTTTTTAATTCTATTCACACCAATTATTCCAAATATGAATATTTTAATGCAATATTTATTGCAAATTATTGGGAATTAATTAAAAATATTGTCAATAATCAATGAGCAGCGGTATTAGACTTTCCATTGTCACATTCCCGAAGAGTACTAATAATAATATTTCAATCTACTTCATTCAATTTTTCGCTTATACTCTCCAACCATTTTTGCAAATAATGTAAATATTGTGTAATCACATTCGTGTTTAGTGTAAATACTTAATGCACCGATTTTGTATTTACGCATTTCAGTGTGGAAGGAGAGAAGTTGGAAAGGAGCCAATATGTACGATAGTATTGTCGACTCTTTATAGAAGGCTTTTTTTGAGTTAGCTACATCATTTAAACTAATATCATTTGAATATAGCTATAATAAAGTTAATTATAATATTATTGCATAATTATTAGTATTGTTTTTCTGTTATATTTATTATTTTCTTTAGCTTTCACGTCCTAATTAAGTAAGAAATATTAGTTAAAAAAAGTGCAAGAAAAACTTTACTTCGCCCCAAAACATATTTCTCTATTAAACATCAATGATTCGATTTCCAAATAAGAAAACCCCAAAAATGTTAAGCACCCACGGTGTAGTGGTTATTTCTCTATAAAAATACGTCACAGCAATTGGTATAGGGGAGCCGGGGGGGTGTACCGCTCACCTGCTTTTAATAAATGCATAAATAATTTCAGATTTGTTTAACGATTGAAATCGATTCTATAAAGCCCCAACAGTAATATACAAAAAGATTTGAATTTTTACTAACGCTAAACGTATTGAATTATAGAATTTAATAAATATCAACGATCCAACAGGATCTCCTGTCAATGTGGGTAATACCGCTCACTAAATTTAAGTTATTAAACTTATTCTTATTCACTTAGAAACAATGTAATGAAGATGTAATGAAGAAATGTGAGTATAGGCAATGGAAATTTTAAAGAGGAATGTATTCAAATTAATGATTCATTAAATAATAAGTGTACCTAACCTATGAAGTTCGATGATATTATAAATCAATTTGTTTTTAACTCACTTGTGTACATTCAATGTATATGATTAATTCCAAGAAGTTCCATTTCAGACATCCATTATTTTAGTACTTTCTGTACATTTATTTGATCAACAATATGTAAAATATGTCATAAACTTTCTGAGCGGTGTTACCCACTAACACGCCGCGTTGAAAAGTAATGAATAATTATAAATCAATGTTGTTTTTAGTAGTTTACCAAATACCAATTCTTATCGTATTTATGTCAACTACGTTACAAAACTTTCCAAGTTTTTTTAATCAACTTTTAGCAATAAACAATGTAAATTTTTTATTGAAATTAGATTTTGAAATGAAGTTCTTTAATAAAAAAATATAAAAAATCACTTTAACTTAAAGGAAGATTGAGAAATATGACTGAGCGGAATTACCCACTGAGCGGTACAACCCCCGCCGCCCCTAAATAGCAAATTTTTAGAATTTGTTAATGTAAAAAAAAAACTGTAAGCTTCCCGGTCAAAAATACAATAATCACTGATATGCACCATTAACCATAAGCAGCATTTTCCACTTTTCGTGCCAATTACGGTAGAAGCGAATCATCCACTACAATACGTGAAATCTATTTCTATGAGTTCTTTTGTGTGCTCCTGATTCCATTTACATGTTCAGTTTCCATTGTGCAACATCCTAAAGGGGTGAAAAATAAGGGTTGAGGCTGAATTTTTCAGTTTTTCTAGAAACTTAGATCTAGGGGTTTTTTACTTTGCTGATTCCATTTCTAAACTCAGTTTTCATTTTAAAACACCCTAATGGCTTGAAAAATAAGCGTTGAAGTACAGTAGAGAAGTGGAAAAATGAGAGTTTTAGATGGACTTTTTAGTTTTTCTAGAATCTTAGATCTAGAGGTTTTTGATACAGCTAATTCCATTTCCAAGCTCAGTTTCTATTTTGTAACATTCTAAAGGAGTGACAAATAAGGGTTGAGCGTCAAATTTTCATTTTTTTTTTAGAAACTTAGATCTAGGGGTTCTGGTACCTTGCGCCAATGAGATGACGTTGTATTGTCACGCTCGATTTAGGTTTTTGAATCGAGGTTCTAGTATACTATATACGTTATTTTATGTCCGTTTTCACAAATTATGCGAAACTGAAAATAAATTCGGAATCAGCGACCCTGAAAACCTCAGTGCTGAAATTTATGCTATATAGAAGGTTGTCATTTTGAGGTTAGGAATCAGAACTTCAAAAAGCAACCAATTATTCAGGTAGTGCATGCTCAAAAAATGGTTGTATACCAATTTTGGTTCAAATCGGTTGAAATCTTCAAAAGTTATTCAAATATTTACATATATGATGCAGTACCAGTTTTGTCACTTTTTTTATATGATACAGTACCAGTTAACCGGTTAATAACTACTGAAATGCCATACTACCAAATATGAAAAATATAAAGACACAACTGAGGTAGTAGGAGTTTTATAGTTTATAGGATTAATACGAAGATATTTTGAGTAATATCTCTCGCTACTTTGCCACAGTCTCCCTTATTTGAACCCCTGGCGATCAAAAGGAGATACGCGCGAAACGCCGGAGAATTTGTTGGCCCCTAGGCTCGTAATTTTTTGACTTTCGAATTTTAAAGTTTTCATTAGATATCTTAATAGGAAAATTAATTACGCGAATTTTTTGTTAAAATAAAAAATTTATATCCCTCTTCGTTTTTAATATAATCGCAAAAAAACGAAATTATTTGACATATAAAATAACTTAATTATTTTGTCTTTAACTCGTCATATCTTTTACTATAATTGGAATTTTTTAATGAAATTTTTAGGGAATATGCACTATTCTATCTACAAACTAACATATTTTTCCAAATTATGGTTAGTTATTACGGAAATTTTTTAAAAATTGGTTTTTGTTTTACTGCACAAAATTGATATTGAAAGCTTCAAACACTTCGGGAGTCGAGGGAATTTCAATAAATCGAAATTTCCTTCCCACCGAAAATTCGAGGAAGGTTCAAAGAAGATTTTTGTAAAGTTATAGACTAATCGGACTTGTAGTTTTCAAGTAACAATTGAAAGTTGTAATGCTGTCGCGTCTCGTAGTCTCTTTCACGAATATTCGAGACGACGCGACGCGATAGTTCACCCAAAGAGAACCTAATTTCTTTAAAAGCATTAATATGATATTTCATAAAAATGTTGGAAAATGTTAAAAAACTTCTCATAATGTGACTCCGCTAAGAAGCTCGTTGTTCCTGAGTATGGCTTTCTCTGATAAAACTCATAATACCTCTTCAAAACATAAGCGGAAGTTATTTACTGGACGTTCGTTAGCCCCATCGTTTGTTTTTACCTTAATAAAATGGTATGTATAAAATTTTCTCGCGATCATCTTGGATTATGTCATTTGAATTTTACAGTCTTTACGTGAGATGCATATCCAGAATACGGGGGGAAAAACACAGCCGAAGTAGCTGAAAAGGTATATGGAATGAAACGATAGGCAAACTAAAAAAGATTTATAGTATTCCTTTTGAAATTCAATTTTCAGTTTCGTTTGTACATTTTGAGAAATTCTATATTCACTGTTAAAAATGTTCTTAAATTTAATATATTTTTAATATGCACAGGTAAAATAATCTTAATATACGGTGTCTTAATTTAAAATTATATACTCAATTATTAAATAAAGATTTAATATACATGTATCGCAATCGTGTGTCGGGAAGGTAGGGTCAACTCGGATAATTGCGATAGGGGGTTATTGTGATACTTCATATTTTCTCTCAATTGTACAAACAGTAAGATATTTTTATACTTAATAATAAAAAAAAAGACAAACCACTCATATAAAATTTAAGGTTACAAACTGCCTTTAGGTGAGAATTCTATTATCGACAATAAATTTTAGATCTGAAATCTTCTTTCAATGATATATAAGATTTTTTATTAAAACTTTCTTTTAGTGACAGATTTTCCGTTGGTACAAGATTTTAGTTGTAAAACTTTTCTTTCAACAAAATTTTCACTATCGCCAGAAAACTTTGGATCTGAAGAGTTATATCAATGAAAGTTTTACCATACGCACAAGATTTGAAATTTAGAAACTGTTTTCGACAAGACTTTTACCATTGATAAGAAATTCCAGATCATAAGTTTTCTTCAGATAAGAGTTTTTTCAAGAAATGATTTTAAATCTAAATTTTTTTTAATTGAATTTTATCATCGACAGAAGATGTTTAGTTCAAAACCTTTAGTGAGAGATTTACCATCGATTCAAAATTGTAAATCTAATACCTCTTTTCAGCAAGATTTTAACCATCGATAGAAGATTTTGGGTCTAAAAAGTTGTTTTGAAATAAGTTTTATTATCGATATTTTTTATCTAAAACCTTATACTAATGAAGTTTGTGCAGTCCAAAAATTATCATTTTAAAATACTTGCAAATTATTATACTAATATTAAATTTACATTTACAAAAATAAATAATAATATGTCTAACAAATCATTTCAGTTCCTCGACTTTATGAAAAAATATATTAACATATTTTATTCATGCTAACCTTTACATACAGTTTATGAAATTTAATATACGGGTATATTAGTTTTAAAATAACCATGTATATTAAATTCAATATACTTTTATATGCAAATGACTCCATATACATCTATGTTAATTTTGACGGCAACATTTTTAACGGTTTAGGAAATTTAACTATATTTTGGTATTACCTTTGGGACAAGCACTGAATTTTGACGGGTAAATTTCAACATAATAAAGGATTTATTTCAAAATACAATTTAACTAAAACGGTGCAAAGGCAGAATGTTTAGTTGAATTTAATAGTTAAAATAGTATTTTAATTGGACAAAGAAGCTAAACGCCGTACCTACCAATGATCGATGATTATGCCAGAAACCTCTATTACAGCTTTTTTCAAACAAATTGGATGACATAAGGATTAAATCAATTAATTCACATCAAATTTTGATTCAAACATACAAATAAAAAACGTTTTGACAAAAATCATAATCAGATGAATGGTTATATTTAAAATATCAAAGGTGTTATTATTAATTACGTAAATGGTGACGACATTATCATTCAAATGAAATCATGAAAAATTAGCTAAATAAACAAAGCTTTATTTATTAAAGCTGCCATTTTTATTTAAATTTAGCAAAAGAATTTTTAGAATAAGTTTATCATATAACATGCAATAAGTATACATCATGTGATATTGAACTTATACTAATTATAATCTTATTACGCTATAGTTATCTTGAAACTACATGAATTAGTTAAAAATATAACAAAATTTACTGCCATCGGGTGAATAATCAGTTCATTAACTCAGTACTGATTAAAGAAAAACATTTTGGTGGAGTAGTTTATCTCCCGATTTGTTATTTTAACCGTATTAGAGATACACGAGTTTCTAGCGAGGCTTCTACTAGGTATAATATTAATCCTAGCAAAACATTCAAAAAAGCATATCTTAATATATAATCAAGTAAGTAATCCTCTTAAATGCTTTAAAATGCATGTCTGGAATAGTTTCACTTATTATTTCGCAATTCTAAACCTCGTAATAATATGTTTATTGCGTTAACATTATTATTATTCTCATTTGTGCAATCGAGATGAAATATATGCAGGAATTAAATTTAATGAAGATTTTTTTTTCTTTTAAACATAGGAATTTCTTTGTTTGATAATAAACTTCAACGCAAATAAATTCGTTTTAGATTACTTTCAGATACTTATGCTATTAATAACTATTCAATACGTCGAGTTTCTGAAAATGAGTTGATGTATCGATATTTAATGTCAATATCTGTTTTGATATCCAACATCCGAAATATGCAAAGCGAGTATGAGAATATGTCGATATGAAATATTTAGCGATAAATAAAATCCAGGAAAAGGGATGCAAACTGGATGACTAACATTTAAAAATATTTAATGTTTCTATACTAACGAAGTTAATATGCGAGTGTATTTAGCGTGATTATTTGCACGGTAGTTCAATGTTAAAGAAGTACGATTATGAAACAAAAAGACCAATTCTTGTTATTCGTGAATACACTACTTGCTCGAAAATCTTGATATATAAAGATAATTTAATCGATATATTGTAGAACTAAAACACTATAAGAATTATGTTTTAGTATCTGAAAAATTAAGTGTAGTTTCTTAAACCGAAAGTAAATTTTTAACAATTTATGTTTTTTATGTTATTCGCAGGATATAAAAATTGTGATAATTCTTCTTCTAAATAGTGAAGTAATAGTAAATATACATTTAAAATTATCTGCTTGATCAATTAATCAATTATCGAAATCGAATTATTCGACTAAAAAGAGACTGTTTTATTTCAATGCAGAAATATCAGATTTATAATATGGAAACGTAAGTATAGGAAAAGAAAAATTGAATTAAAAATACATTTTTTCGTGGTTATTGCAGAATGGATGGGAAATTCAAACATAAATACGATCCGGAAATGAGAAGCTTGACAAAGACAAGCACCGAACACAAATGTCCACCGTCTGTTAAGTTATACATTCCTCTCCATAACAAAGCCATGAAAATAGTAAGTTCTTAAGTAAATAGTGTTCGACGACAAAGTATAGTGTACTTTGTGAATTTACGGAGTAAGAGCACGATAAACCATTGTTTTTAGATTTGCAAAGAGTTAATAGCGAGACTAGAAGTAAACTTCTACTCCTTAGAGAATAACAATGAACTTCTGGTTTAACGCACTCACTCGGAAATTGAAACGTGTTCCACGCTCTACAGGCGTTAGATTATGCCATTATCTTACCTGCATTATAAAATATACGATATCCGATCATAAATAATGAATAAGAATAAAATCGCTTTTGAAGGTTAGTAACTTCGAAATACATTAAGCCAAATTTAACAACAGGATACAAAATTATATAAACCACAAAGGTCGAAACTGCATTTATACGACAAATAATAATATATTTTATACTACTAATAAGCGACAAGTATTTTATTCTATACAATGTGGTGAAGAAGGTAGTATACTAGTCGATGTTAATAGCCGATTAGCTGGTGGCGGCGCTGAAATGATCTCCCTTAATAGCAATCGATCGAAATATTGCAGGCGTGTAAATAAGATGTTGTAGAACTAAGGAAGTGATGGACAGGAAGTTACAGCAAAGCAGCTGATTTACCCCAATCATTAAATCAAATGCAGTAATATAATAAAGCTATGTACTTGAAAAAGAAACGAACAATTAAAATTACGAAGAAAGGGCCTAGCGGAGTAAGCATGTAAAATCTGCCCCAGATCATAAAGAGCTGAGATTAATGTCACTAGTTAGTACCAATACGACAAAACTTTCCACCAAATATTATTCAAAAAAATTCATTTTTCTAGGAGTTATGGGAGGAGAAAGAAAAATAAAGAAATGTATTTTTTTCGAAAACCACTTGACTCACAGAACCTTATGCTCACAGAACTAATTTGAAATCTACGCTCCAACTTTATTTTCATGTATTACTGTTGTTTTCGATATATATTTACAAGATTATACAAAAGTCTATTAATAACTATATTAGGAGGCGTAGAAGGTTGACCGAAAACCTATTAAATCCAGAGAAACAAACTTTTTTGCAAATGATCTAACTATGGTAGTATTTATCATCTTATGTCATGATACGTCAATACTATTTGAAAATATTAAATACAACATTGTAGAACGGAAAGCTCAGATGGTAAACATTGTAATCAGAGAACCCAATGACAACTTTTTTGATTTTCAGGTTATATGTCGGTCGTCGAATGTCATAATTTCATAATGAGACATAATAACAATAGGGAATACGTATACAAAAACATGTTAATTTGAGCTATTGTATGATTTTAAATTGTAAAACGAATATAGTAGGTGTGAACTGGTATCATAATGATGGCATTGGCTGACATATTTTTTTGCAAAATTTCCATGAATGTTTACTGTCTTTATGCGAACTTTAAACCATCATTCATTCATAATATCCGTGCTATAAAAATATGTTTATATGATATAAAAATAAGATTATCAGATGTGCTAGAACAAAAATAGTGCTTCCATCATTGAAGTAAAGACCTTCGGGACTTAGGGCGATACAATTCCCGTCTTTTATAAACCTTCGCTTGTTATTGACTCACCTTGTAATTTCTTACGATTCAATTGTTGCATATCTCATTTGCACCCTTTATGTAAAATTTCATGATTTTTAATTCAACAATCATAAGTCATAATTGGATCAACTTTCATGTTATATTATATGCACTCTTTAAATTTCTTGGAGTAAGTCCAAAATATTTTGTTTAGTCGTTATGTTAGCTACTTTATTTATAAAATTCTTTTAAAAGTTAAATTTGAAGTACAGTTTTAAAGAACTAAAATTATTCAAGATATCGACGTATTATTCTTATTAACAATAGTTAAGAACTGACTGCGTAAATAACAAGAATGTCTATTAGCTCGTGACATAAAGATTCAGCAGGATAAGATCTAACAAACACACATAATTGTGTCAAACAATTATTGTTTCATTTTTAACAATATTTGTTTCAACAAAAATTCTCGAAAAGTCAAGAGAAATATAAAGCAGAAGAGAAACTTTATAAGAGAAAAATCTTTTTTAAAAAATTATATGCTTATAATTATATAAATGATGGTTTAAAAAAACTTACTTTTATTGATACCCCGGGTGGAAATAATTATATATTATATTTAAAGCGTATTTTACTTTTACATGTAAAATTATCGTTTTGAAAAAAAATATTACACAACATCACAATAGAAAAATTCTGTTTTGCAATTACAGAACTCTCTTTCCATGCATTAACAATTAATTCCATATGTATATACCTCCTTGACAAATATATAATTTGAATATTGCAGAGGATTACGAATAAACTGTAACCTACTTTGCGTAATACATACATGATACGAGAACCCTATTATAATGATTTTGCAAAGCATCATATCAATAAGCTACATTACAGACTATTCAAAATAACGCAAAATAATCAATCACAGATTTGTACATTAATATTAGTTCATTTTGTCTGATTTTTTTTAAATAACACAGAAAATAAAATTGTGTGTAAGCAAACATGTTTTTTAATGGAACAATATTGTAAATTAAAAGTATTTACAACGTTTTACGAAACTGAAAAAATTGCGTATATTTCTGGGAAATTTGATATGAATCACGAGAATACCTCGTCTCGGCATTTCTGCGTAAATATTTACTCTAATCAAGAAAATTAAATATTAAAAACAGTGAAGTATTTTATAATTTACAGAAATATTTACTCGAATGAAGGAAAAGTTTCCTGAAAATAGAAATGGTGCATCTTGTCAATATATATCAGGATATAAAACATCGTCATAATTTTAATTGATAACAATATTCGATAATACTCTAATATTTTCATTATAAAAATTATAATGAAACTAAATACTATATGTCTTTTTCTTATTTAAATTTATTCATAAAAGAAATGCATTTGGCCAATGAAAATAAAATGTGCATAAGTTTGAATGATTACACATTTTTTTCATTTACTATATATATATATAAATATATATAGCAGGATTTTATTTGCATATATATTGTAATGGCAGCATTATTATAACCCGTATAATGGAGGGGTTAATAAATAAATTCTAAAAGCCAAAATATATAAAACAACACAAAAAATATAGTAATAAAAATTACAAATAATAAATGGAAATGGGGCACGCTAAAAAGGATTATCTACTTGGGGTCCGAAATTCGATTCGAAGGTGAAACTACTTTTTATATGACCGAAATAACACAAAAAAAAAGAAAGGAAAAAGGAAATTACGGGGACGCAACTTAAATCTACTTACAAAAATTAATCCTCAAATATTCACAAAATCTGGAACGCACTAAACACAAATATTCTATACACAAAATTAAAATAATAATAAAAGGAAACGCAAGTTAAGATAATACTAAAACGCTAATGAAACACTAATGAAATCTCTAAATTAAAACGCAAATGAAGGGACGCAAAATAATCAAAACGCAATGGGACGCAAAATTGGAGTGTCAAAAGTTCGTTGACGTCCGTACTTCGGCTCCAAAATTACCCCTTCTCTAATATAATTGCATTATGTAATACAATCGTTGGTATCGATAAGTCGGGTAATGTGGGGGGGCGGAGGGAGAGGAAAGGTATTTACAAAAGGGACATTGCAATAGGAGAAACAAGAACAGACAAACTTATTTATGAAACGGTTGTGCGGCAGAGGGAGGGACAGAGACGCCGGCCGGCAACCCACACGAGTGCGACGAGTGTCGCCTTCCCCAACAAGGACATGAGTCCCTTGTGCGGGAAGAGGGGCATTCCTCTCCCTCTGCAACGCACACCACTACACCTTACGTATGCGGCCCCTGTACGCTAAATGTATGCGCCTTGAAACGTCAACAATGAGTGCGACAGGGACCAACATATCTAAGGGGCGAAGACAAAACGAAAACATGCATTGGCAACTTTCGATCCAAATAAAAATTACATGTATACTTAATACAATTACGAAACAAGGACAACGCTATAGGAAAGAAAGGGACAAACGAAATATGTTTATTTATCGATACCGAAAGAATAAATTAATGAAAAATGGACGTATTGACGCGAAATGAAATGCAATTTTTTATGATGTTCAGGTCAGGGGGTAGATTGACGATATTTCGTCACATTATAAAACTATCAAATTTAAGTTTAAACTAAAAAAATAAAACGCAACAGCTCTAATTAGCCTACAAATTAATAAATAGGAATCAGTGTTGGACTCTGGCCTTAGCTTCTTGAAAAGGAGTATGAGCTACGTCGAGGAAAAATGGGTATACTAATGTCCAACACTGGTTACTATTTATTAAATTGTAGGCCAAATCCGTTATTATTTTTTGTTATTAGATCGCTTACAAAAAAATACCTTCTATTTAAATTAAAAACTGATATCAGCCAATGAACTCACACCGTAACTCTATAATTTCTATCCAGTTTACTTATTTTGTTATGTTAGAAACATTGGTAAATTGGGTTACAAACATTTGATAAAAGTGCACCAGGTAATAAGAAGGTTTTATTTCTATATATGTTACGCGGTATTTCATGTGATATACTCCTCCACTCTGACGATATAAGGACTACACGATGAAATCAAATAAAAAAATATTTTTTAAAATTATTGTAAATCTCTTATATTCATGTTTAGTTTAGTTATAAGAAATTAGCTTATTAATTATATATTTTATATTATTCTAATGTATTTTCAATTCTTTACTTTATTTATGTTATTTATATATTACATCGAGTTATGTATCAATTGCCACTACGGACAATTATCCCATGGCAAAATAAATACAACTAACTAACTAACTAAAATCAAATTCTCATAAAATAACTATTTTAAATTAGAATAAGTGGTACATGAGCAGATTACAAGTATCAGGTATCCGTAGTAAGTAGGAAATCACTAACCAAAGAAAACAGAATATCGGCAATAGGAGGTACAAAACGACCACAATCATTATCGATGTGGGGTATTCTACGTGTTGGTGGTTGTAGCATCTCGCGTCGTCTATTAAGCTCGGGTTTCTGCACTTTGATCTCCCAGATATTGGCGATGCGTGCCTGCTCGGGCTATTGACATCGATTCTGATAATGTATCCACGTACTCTCAAGCGAATCGCATCTAAGGCCCAATTGATACAATGTTGCCCACTATATACATATATATTTCTATATTCAAATTGATCTAGAGAAGCAACAGTGTGCCTTGCGGGTGGTTTTCGTCTCTCCGGTTCGTGATCCTTGCATCTTCCGCTTAAAGGTGACATCGCCATATTTTCCTCCCATCCGCAACAATATAAAAATAATATCAAAACCACTTCTAAAGTTCGTATTACAAAGAAATTTTATGTAAATTCACTATTATTATGCGATCCTCGTTTTACAATAAAATAAACGAGTCTTTAAATGTTTTAAAGAGAGTATGCAGAATGTAGCAACTCTCTTTAAGCTCTAAAGTAACGGATTACAGTGATATCCGCTACTTTGATATTGGAGTGTTAGTATACTGTGACATGTTTCCAGAGATCAAAATATTTCAAATTATTGTAATTTAAAGTAATGGAAAAACGTGAAATCCGTTATGAAAAGCAGTATGCCATTCGTACAATAGAAAGTAGTAAAGGATGTTATTGGTCGGCCATACGACTATTCCAGGTGATTGAATTCTTCACGCGTACAACTAACCCTCTCTTTGAACTCTGCACCGGAATAAAAAGAATCTGTTTCACCAATACCAACTGGTGATCTCGCAGCAAAATCTCTCTGGAAACTCTCTTTTCCGCATTCGAACTAAAATTGAAATGAACGAAAGAAAAAAATTGTGAAATTGTCCTGAAATTTTATGAATATCATGAATCTGTAAAATGCTTCAGAAACTGTTCGGACCTATAATTTGTGTGTTTTATACTGTATTTCACATGGCGTCCATAGTGGAGAACAATAGTTTCAATCATATATTAAGAACTACCATAAAAAGAATTCCAAATTATTCAAGACTTTTTTAGTATAAAAAAATATATGATAAAAATATCTACTACCGCCTTTCATACTTAAATTGTTTATTTCCTCTTGTTCGTACTTTATTATTTCTTCTTTGTATCTCTAATAAATTGAATTCAGAAATTACGTAGTACATAGTTTTAATTCAAATCTTGTACTACATTCTACTTTGATTCGAAATCGTTATGGATGTAAGCAAAAATTTATTATCTGCAATGAGACATGAATAACAACATTAATTTTTTGAATTGACAATTAAATGGATGACAGAGTCTATATCAAACATGTTTTTAATGTAAAATATTCGCAAATATGGTTGGATTTTGCAAAATCGACGAATTTTCCAAATAGATAAATTGTAATCTTATAGAATAAAATCCTTCTTCTCTCAGATTTATTGTTTTATCTGGTGGCAAAGAGTAAAGGGATTAGTATCGATTTTGGTACACTTTGAGAAAAATTCATACTAAATGCAAATTTCGTATTGATAGAATTGTTTCGGACAATTTTTACAGCTATTTTCAAAGGCAACTGTGGTAGTAAATATTAAGAGGCTGTCACCCAGATAGCAAACTTTAAAAGTGATTTGAAACTTAATTTACCAATTTCGAAGATTTCGTCTGGAGGTAGAAAACATCTCATCTATTGGTAACTTGTTTATTTTTAGTCTTATTATTGTACTAGAGTTAATATTTGTTAATACTATTCTTATTAGTCGACTATTATTATTTAAAAAAAATGTTTTTGCTGTGATCAAATTAAACAAAATTTCCTGGCCTAGAATAAATTTCTATTTTTAATATTTGCATGAAAAAATCTCACTTAAAATTCCTGTTCAGAATAGACACTGTACATAGTTATTCTATGTACGTAAACCAACTACGATTAACAATGATGTAGGAATTGGAACTACATGTCAAATACATATCGAGATTTATAAAACATAAATAAAATATTTATCTACAATAAAACGGCGTTTCTTAAAAATAAAACATCAATCTAAAATAAGACGTGAATGTGTATCCAGAATATTTACTAAAAATAAAATAAATGCCGTATTTGTTTTATATGTTCTGATGTTGCGGGTAAAAAGCGCACAAAAATCGTATTCATCCAAAATACCTCATGAATATGACATATAAAGCTAATTTCAAAGAAATTTGTACTCGTTACATGCTACTAACTATACTGTTAATCTCTAACAAATTTTATACGAACATTCTTGAATGCTGCACATATTAAATTCACATGTTGGCTAGTGGTACTATTTACAAAATAGTTTACCGTGCAATTAAATTAAAAGCTTTAACGTGTAGTGAAACCACTTCGTTACAATAAATGCAGCCGATAACCACGTTAAAACTGCATTTTGGTCTACACTGTAATTGCATATTGCCTACTACGTTGCAAAGCTCCTCCCGAAAGTTTTACTAGATTCAATAAAATATATCAAAAGTTTATCAAGTCTTTGAATTATAAATTTCAAATATAATTTCGGTTATGAATATTGTTAATGATATAGTGTATTATACAAATTTTCATATTTTCGAGCAAAAAAAAACAGAATAAACCTGAGATAGAATATCGTAACAATAATTTCAATATCTCGGTACAATAGTTAATCATGGAGATTTTTGCAGAAAATAAGTCGGAAAAAACTCAAATTTAAGGCATAATTCCTATTTTTTAACTCTACGAAAGCTTTGTTCTTTCGACAAATTCAACAATGCTTAATGTTTATAGGAAAGTGTTGATTAATTCGACTTGAGATGTCATTTTAATGTCTCAGGTAATCTGTTACTTTTATAATTATGATTTGAACATAATGTCTTAAACCCACATTATTCAATTACATATCCCCAGCTTCATTAACTTCCATTAACCATAAATTAATTTATGTGTGTTTCGAGAAATTAGAAATAAATTCAAAAGTTACTGTGCCTGAATATCCACAATAGTTCGTTGCAAACTTCCATATAGAAAATCAAAGAAAAAAAAAACATTACTAATCATTGTGAAATGACTAACCATTCGTTTGATTGATATAATATTAAAAATTTCGATAAAGGTACTTTTCAGGTGACACATTTGGTTTCGTAAATGGTACATATTGCTTCACAAACCAATGGACTAAATATAAAAAATATATGCAAAATTTAAATTATAAATATCATAAATTAATCGACTATGAAAGAATAAACAAAATAAACAATAGATTATTAAACTCATATACGAAAATGTCAACACTGACATATAAAAGGAACGACTTTTATCTTATTAATTTGCTTAGCGCCTGGTTCCTGATTATGACAACTCAGTTTGTCGCAACGTCGAACCCTTTTTTTAAGTTATGACTGTCCCCAAAATCCAGCGAGGAATGGTCAACAATTCGAAAATTCTTTCTTCATCATTTAAAAACTTACATTTTACAAAACTAAAAATTTTGGTAAACATTGAATTTATCATATTTTCAAATTCAAAGGGCTGCATGGTATGAAGAAAAATATGTAGATTTTAATTAATTATTCATAATTATAATTTGTAAAATTTTATATTATATGAAATATTCGATTACACGTAGGACAAGCATGATTTAATACAGAAAAGTAAGTGGTCCAAGTACACAACAATTTGATATAATTACTATTAAAGTATTTGACTATTAATGCAATGGGACATAATGACAAAAAGTAATTAAAGGGTTACCAAGTAACTGTTAATAGCCACATAAAATTCTACAAATTTATACCTGTGAAACGACATTAAATGGAGATTTTGGAGTTTCGCATAAACGACTACTGTAATTATCCTACTAAGTTTATAATGAGCCGTACGGGATTGAATATGCGAAACTGCTGTAGTTACACGGAGTGGCTTCGTGATCTGTAGAAATGCAATCTAACGAAGTTAGATGGGGTAGAACGCGTAGTCCCGACAAACTCGATTTGTGCTTTACTCTGGCTGTTTAACGACACGCATTTAGTTTACTCCGGAATGCTATGTGATCCGAACATTGAACTCATCAGATTGAAACTCATAAACTTAAAGCCAAAGGAAACGAATTTGTCAATCCGACTTAAGATATTGACGTTCGATAATCAGTATACGACTTTCTTAACACTTTCGTCGTGAATAAGGCTGCATCAAAAGTTATAACCTTTAATTTGAAAAAACATCGAGAAATAATTGTATATTTACTGTCAAAAATAGCTTATTTTCCGATCTCAGGTAATTAAATATAACACAAACATTTAATTTGCTAAATACACTATCTATAGATGGTAAATTGTAAACATGATCCTTGTTACTTACTAAATAGTTAGACCAATTATTAGCAGCAGCATATAAAAAAGCAGTAGGGTGCTCAGTGATACCTGTTATGTGGAATCTATTCGTTATCAGTGATGTATTTCATGTTTATTATCTTCATAACGTAAAAGTCCTTTTAAATATTTTTTGTTGTATGCTGTATTTCTTTATTTCTATGTATGCCACTTACATTTTACGAATATCAAAAGAAAGAAGCAGAGGGTATGGAAGATATGCATATGGCAGACAAGCATTAGAATGCGTATTTCTTAGTTTAGCGGAATTGAACGTGTAAATATTAACTGCCACTTTAGAGGTAATTAAGTACATTAATAAAAAGACATCACATTGTACTATACTTTCTTAGTTGAACGTAACGCATAGCACCTGCCGTGGTGAATGATACTATTTCACTATTGTTGTAGTAACAAACCGTCATTTGTTGGTCCTACTAATTAGTTGGACTAACCAAACCATTATAATTGCATTTAAGATATAGTAAACACAACTAACCACTGTTTTTGTAAAAATATCCAATGCATAAAAAAAAAACTTCATTTTTTACTCAGAGGTTGCACCTTCGATGAATCACATAATTAAAAAAATATTTCTAAAAGATTTAATATATTTTAAAAATTAAATCTCTAACAGCAACCTTTACTGTAATTCTTTTCATAACTAACAAATACATGTATATCAATACCAACCACACAATTTGATTAGTAAAATCAGAATCCTGATAAAAACAACAAACCTACTCGTTGCAATTAGTAGAATACTAGTACAATTTATGCGTAAATATTAATCATTTAAACGAGTTTTACTAACTATCTATGAACCACAGCCATTAGGGAATTCAAATATCTAAGTTTCTAAATCAATTTGGGAATGTCAAAATTGAATAATTCACATTGAAATAATGTTGAAATAATATTAAAACCAAAAACATTAACTGAATGATGACATTTTATAGCAGTAGGAAATACGTCATTATTAAAGTAGTACACTGCGTACGTTATTTCAATGGACTTTTTAAAAATGAAACAATTGACCAAAGTAGAAACATATTTTTTATTATGATCAGTTCTGAAAGAATTTTCTTTATTCTCGCAAAAAAAAATGTATTTTTCTGCAATTTTAAAATTGACTATGTTAACGTTCACTTAAAATCAACCTACGTGCGTTGTAAAGATATAAAGTCACTGGAGCATATTTCAGAATGGTAAACTCATTGACTAAATTGGGTTACGTTATTCAATTTTCTTTGAACTTCATACTGGGTGCATAGCGAAATAAAATGCCAAACGACTTCAAGTCATTATGTAATTTTTATTTTTGTGCTGACTCAATTGCATTGTAGCGAGATTCCTGGTTTCTCTCTGTCATTAAGTTTCCTTTAAACTACATTGAAATTTTAAACAAGTAACTAATATGGTCACTATTTTCTAAACAGTATTTAATTTCACAACTGTACCTATTAAAAAATCAAGCCATTAATGATATCGATGACCTAGAATTAATTAATAAAGGGATTATAATATTTGCATTTTTAATACGACAAAGTAAACTGATTTATTTACTGCAATGAATGTCTTTTTGATTGTTAAAATGTCGTATTTAATAAATTGGGTAAGTTTTTTTTCAATAATCCGTATTAGTAAGATAACAAATACTTTTTCTGTCGCGTTCATTTTTCAGATGTTATCGTAAGGATCGAATTTTAAATTTCTTATATTAAATGTAAAGTTTATTTTCCACGTACACTGAAAAAAATTCTTAGTTGATTTTACTATTTTTTAACTACTGAAAGTATTTCAATAGGCCCTCAATAGAATTTTATAGGTTATAGTTACAATCATAAAAGAGTAAAATCAACAAAAAATATAGTTATGGAAACGGCATTTTGGTAGTTAATTCCATTACATTTAAAAATATTTTTTAAAATCTAACTACCTAGTACACTAAAAACTATTCAATATGCTGGAGCGGTATATTTTTTAATTGAATTTAGCACGACTACATTTTTAGCTGATTTAACTTCTTTACGGTAATAACTGCAACTTAGAACATTTTCTTGAAGCGTATCGAACTACTCTGCGTAGTTAAAAAGTAATCAAATCTACTAAGAATTTTCCTGGAAATTTTGTTAAGTGCATTATTTTTAGTGCAGCTATTAGTGGTTGCTTTTTTATTATATTAGTGCTTGCCTTTTCCCACACAGCACACTGCCCTGGGGACGTCCTCAGGAGCTCCTCACGACGTCCCAGGACAGTGCACTGTGTGGGTTTGATTTTTATGCATTGTATTGCATTTCTTGATCCTCAATCATTCGGAATACTTTTTCGTTTACTGGGTAAATAATATTAACTTAAGTAAAAATAGTAAAATTAATAACAACAATAAAGTTATACTAACAAAAAAAAAGTATTTCTTTTAACTACTCTCGACTTATCTTCTCAATGGTAGTTGAATTTGTCAAGTAAATTTTGTTCAGTGTACCAATAACGAAACATAGTAAGGCAACATGTCTCCGAATTTTGTCGAATTTTTTTTTATACAATTTAGTTTTCTTATAACTTTAACATAGGAAAAAAGTAATTGCGATTTAGTACTTATAAACTGTCCAGAAACTGTTGTCATTTTCTAAGAAATTTATTTTCTACACGGAGAGAAATGTGAAAGGATGAAACTGTAGGTATTCCTTCGCCACTGTACTAAGATTTGGTGCTGGTTCTGCACCATGTGTCGCGTGATATCAATTTAAGAAACCCACAGTCTCAGACTGTGAAAACGCTTAGGATGAGACTGCAAAACTGCGATGCTTTCTTCGAGGCTTTCTCCCGCCTAAGTTTTACTTCTTGGACTAGGGTTCTCGTGGACTTTTTTGTAGAAAATTTCCTCCTCTACAAAAAAGGTTTAGTAAATTTTTGCTCTACCTTGCACGGTTTTCGATACGGAAGCGATAGAACGAAGAACATCGAGTTTTTAAAACAAAAGATAAACATGGCGTCGGACGCTGAATACGTTGTTTTTCATTCTATTGCTTCCGTATCGAAAACGGTGCAAGATAGAGCAAAAATTTACTAAACCTTTTTTGTAGATGTGGAAATTTCCTACAAAAAAGTCCCGAAGAACCCTAGTCTAAGAAGTAAAACTTAGGCGGGAGAAAGCCTCGAAGAAAGCATCGCAGTTTTGCAGTCTCATCCTAAGCGTTTTCACAGTCTGAGCTGGTTTGAGACTGTGGGTTTCTTAGATTGATATCACGCGACACGTGGTGCAGAACCAGCACCAAATCTTAGCACAGTGGCGAAACAATACCTACAGTTTCATCCTTTCACATTTCTCTCCGTGTAAGAAATTTAAGAAACCGTATCTGAAGTTTACCAAAAACAACTGTAAAAAACAAGTGTAAGTGTACTTTTCAAAAACGAAATAAAATTATAAGTAAAGATATGACATTAAATTTCGAAGCCGTAATTTAATTTCCTCATCATTTCTAGCGAAATTTGCATTATTTCTTATGGAGCAGACACCGTTCTGTCATTGGAAAAAAAATTAGCTGAAATGAAAAATTAAAAGTATGCAAACATCGTGAGCTGCTCATTTAAGACGTATATCAAATATTTATTTATTATGTAATAATGGCGAGCATAAAAATTATTAATAGTATATTTTAATGTAGCATATATTATACACCGCGTTATATGTATATCATTCATAATATAGATATAATACAATTATGAAAGCAGTGATTCTGCAAACTAAATAATGTTCATCTTAAGCGAAGATTACCGATAAGATCACCTGTTGCACTGAACTGCATTGAATAATGTGTCTGAACGTCACGGAACTAAAATTAGAACGTAAGAATTAAATAATAACTTGTATAAACAAGACTTGGATCTTATATTGTTGATAATATTTATTTTAAATACTATTAATGTAAAATAAATACACTGATAAAAAATAAAGAAAAAATATATTTTCCTATATAAGGTACCTTTGTGCCATAACTTAAAGAGTAACGTTTTATAAAGCCAACTTATTAAAAACACAAGTGTATGTTAATAGAAGGTTTGAATATTTATAGATGATTTACCTAATATTTACCTTTCGTGCACCAAGTTTCATCAAAGGCATACTTTTAAATACAGAAGAGCTCGGTTTAATGTATTGAGTATTGCATTTTCTGTTATTAAAGGCTGCGGTTTAATTTAATCCACTTAACTGATTAAATTCATTCATGCTGGGTGTAGTACCTGTTGACCAAACATTGGTCGTTCCAACCCTGTTATCAGATAACATTTAATATTGATGTTGCCTTATATTGTCGCAATTGTATGTATTTCATTGCTATGCCATCCGCCATTGCAGCTAAAAGATTTTCAATAAAATGGTCTCATACATATTTCAGTATATTCAGAAAGATGAAAAAAATTAATTTCATTAATATTTTTTTTTAATATTTAAAAATGTTTAAAATTTGTCAAAATCGAAAAATCTTATGAAATAGGGTACAAAACTAGTTCTAATAAACGACTGTCCGGAGGGACGGGCGTATGGATTATTACGCAAGTAATATTTTTCGCCCAAGTGCAGAATGAAATTCTCGTTTATAGCTCGGATTATAGGCTGCAAATGGTGGGGAACGCCTAACTTACCTATATAATGTTCGCGAGTATGAAATCGGATTTTGATACTTTAACTTTCCAATCTTCAATTACGGAGCAGCCTGTCCTCGAGACACGCAGAGGACGTCCTCATGCTCCCGAGAATATCACGCTGGGATGTCCTAAAGACGTCTCGATGATGGTACAGGCGGACATTTGATCGTCTTCAACAGCTCCTCAGGGCATCCTAGGATGGACGGTGGATGTCTTCAGGACAGGAACTTATAGGGTTAGCACGTCCTGGGGATATCCCGAGGACATCCTTGTACCCATTTAGAATATATGTAGGATGTCATATGGTATTTGGCCCTATTCATTTAAAAAAAACTACAATAATTTGGTACTTCTAACGATAAAAAGTGTAGAAGTAATTCAAAATGAAACTTTTCTATATTCCAATGAATTAAAATATAAATATTAAAATATATAATCTCTATAAATGTTTTAACACTGACAAATTTCAAGCATTGTACTGAGATCTGTATGACTTATAAACTTTAGTATAAATTAATTACGGATTCCTTTACAAGTAGAGTGAAGTTGGAAAATTTCAATTATTTTAAATTCAATGAGTTGATTATAACTATCTGAAACGTGATACTTAATTAAACTCTTCACACAGACGAAGTTTACCGTTACAATAGCGACCTTCTCTTAAATCCTTCAAAGAAATACCTCTAAACTGCGTAGTAATTATTTATAAATGAAAGTTCCCCGCGCAAGCAGCGTTAGTATTGTTAACATTCATTAAACAGCCACTTTAAAGCGACTGTTGTTCATTTAATGAAAATTGCAAATGCGTCAGTCGACTTCAGTTGACTGATTGTAAACATACTGAAAATATATACTAAAAACGGGATAAACCTGTACAATCACTACGCCAACTAGCAAAAATATTTTTAAAGCATATTTTTGTAACAGATTACAAATATGATAATAAAATTTGGCGGTCAAACTAATTGAAGCGGCTATCTTTGAAAGAAAAAACAGTAAAAACACAAGTTTTTTCAACTTTTTCCATTTATTTCGAAAAATACGCATAAAAATAAAAAATAATCTAATCATAATATATAGAGATTGAAATTCATGACAAAAAAGATAGCATTTTTTCGAAATCAGAAAGGAAAGTACGTGAAATTGGGTTCAAAGTGCGAGAACGTGAAAATGGCCGACCTGGAAAGTCTAGTTTCGACTATTAATGGACGCATGGTGACATTACTTGGTTGGAGGTTATGTTAGTAATGCCGGGGGGAGGGTGTCTTGGGGGCAGATCCCCCCAGCACTGAAGCACTCTCTAGGTCCAAGTATTGGTAATTGCAGGGACATATACTTCATGTAAGTTAAACTGTTACAAGGGAGACGCGCTTCTTTCACGAGGGTTCGATTGTTACAAATACCTGCTGGTTAAAGGTTAGACTAGTCTTAGAAGGGGGGTCTGGAGGACGGAGCCCCATCGCCCAAGTACACACAGGGTTGAAGCATTGTTAACTGATTATCAGAATGGCCCCGCCTCTGCAAACCACCTTTTTATACCAACCTAACCTCAAACCAACAGATTTTATTATCAATCGAATCCATATATCATTCATCGATAAGCCAGACCAACCATTCTAATGTTTGTCCACATTTAGCGCTATTTTACGTACTTTGCTTTGCGAGTTAAAAAAAAGTGTAGAATCTGTTTTGCAGGGAATTTGATTCTCTATTTTTGTTAAACATTTTTTATATGATGCGTTTGACAGTTTTTTCAAGTTATTAGCTCTAATTAGCCAGACCGCCAAATTTTAGGACGCTAAAATACATCGAAAACATGAAGTACTGCTTTTTTTAAGTGATGAAACTACTGTGCAGTTTTGATAAAATAAAAGAGAGAAAAATATGCAGAATATTGTAAAAAACAAGTATGTCATTTCAAGGTATATTTGAGATCTCAGACATTAATGATGTCTTAAAATAAGACAACAATATTCGACACGATTTTATTATTCTGGCTACACTTTTATGGTAAATTTGCAGGCCTCATTTGAATATAAATCAACGTGATCAATGCTCTGTCTCTGAAATACAATATATATGCGAAATATCTCTTTATACACGGAAAAACACGTTTGGACATACCGACCAAAGAAGCATTATGAATTAAAATATTGATATGGAAGAGAATAATTATCAGTTGTAATATCCCGAGACCTTCAAAATTATCGGAAATATTGCGATTAATTTTGAAGGTCGAGGTGTATTCGGCGGATTATTTTTTGTGACCGGTATTTGAGGTTACAGCGGAGCAGAGAGGAGAGAGGAATATATGAATTTAGAAGTTTTAACAAATGAGTAGCGAGTATGCAATTTTCGAATGCAATTTCCAAGAGCTGCCGTGGAATTTCCAGTATAATTTTAAACAAATGACCATAAAACCCTTTGAATATCGCGCTCTGATTGGCTGAAATCCATCTCGAAAAATAATCAATATAACATGGTCAAAACAACCATATCTTGGGTTGTAATAACCGTGGTGTTTTTTCCGTGTAGAAAAGAACCCAATGCATCAAAAGATATAGAAGAACTTTTCTTAATGTACTACATTGAATGCGCCAATGTAAACAAGAAAAAATATTACTTCTTTCAGTCGAAAAATCACGAAGTAAGTTTTCCGCTAATAAACAAGTTTGCCGATATACGTGTACCGCGATTTGCTTCAAGCACATACACAGCATCGATGCGAGTTCTTCAAAGAACTTGAACTTCTACCTGCGTGCCCCAAACATTGCCTGGAAACTACAACAAGGCAAACTTTGAACTACAGGAGATTTAGCTCGCGCTTGCTCCTGTCGATGGACAGCCTTTCAAGTTTCTCAATTTTCTACCATCGGCCTCCTCCAGTTTCCTCCCTCAGCTGTAAATCTATTCGCCAGATTTTTTCGACTGTTACATACTTGGATTTTTATTTCGTGTTTCAAATGTGTCAATAGTTACCAAAATTGTATTTTACGTTCCAATTTCATCATAATTAACTACATCATAGTTAATTTCATCCTAAGTAAATAAATAAATAATTTGAAATCAAATTGGTGAATTCTATAAAGGTAATTTTTTCCTTTGTATTCTGAATCGACCGTTGCTATGTTCGATGAAACAGTGCTTTACAATACTCAAACAAAGGCCAGGAAAAAGGTGCCACGACGGAACGCACGCCGGAACCCTTCAACAAAATTAAATGAAGGTACCGACAATGGCTCAAATCGTTCATCGCGTATGTATGGTCAAACACGATTATGACCTGCCCATCACGCAAAAGTTACAATGTAAGCTTTCGATTTTTTTCCGAAATAAACGCCCATACTGTGCTTTACAAGGAAAAGAGAATTGTCGATTCTAGAAGTGAAAATGACAATAGCACATGCAACGAAAAGTATTTGATGACAAGTTTATTATTATTAAAATAAAAGTAAAAGTTTAGCTATTGATTGGTAATAACTGAATGTTTAGACATTTTTCCTATGACATTGAGCTTGTATTTATATTGTCAATAAAATTAAAGTTTTTTCTAAAATACCATATGCAAATAGATTAATTAGACAAATTTATATAAATTGAATGTCTTCATGGTATTACTTGAAAATATGACAATCCAGAGAATGTTGAACTTCGAGATTCTGCAGAGGTTGTCAAGAACGGATGGAATGCAAAACAAAAGTTTGCAAACAAAACTAACGGTGACTGAACCCAATGTGAAAACTTTCTTCGAGTGTGAAATTCAGAAATTGATAAACATTCCGAATTTTATTCAACTAGTATTTCCGTTACATTGAATCCTACAATTTATGTAATTTACGAAAATATTTAAATCTTAGCCATTTTTAAATCTGAATTTCCAATGGATTATATCCCACGTGATTATAGCCCACGAATTTCCTGAAATAATATGGTTTTACTTGAATTTAATTTTTTGAGCATGCTTTTAAGAGAACACAGGAAATTCAAATATTTTGTAAAAATTTGTTAAGGGATCGGTTAATTTCTATTCCAAAACTTGTTTAAATCCTATCGCCATTTTTGTTCCGCCATTCAAATTAATGAAATCTACAAACCTCTACTCTATTGATCTTATTTTTCAAATGAAAGAAAACCTGGCGATTTTATATTATTCAAATTTTAAATTATAATCTCGGATTTAAATGCGAAAGAACGGCAAACGTATTAAATGTTGAATGCCAGGAATTAATTTTAAAGTTTTCTTATATTGTTGGTTCCCTATGGATGATCAAATATGATTTTCCTACGTATGATTTCAAATGCACTGCCGGTAACATCAAAAACTCATGTTATTTACCATTCGCCTTCAAACGTAGGTCGAAGTAGAAGCATAAAAGTGTAACTAAAAAAAATTATTACATACAAATATTTTGAAAGGGATTTCTCAAGCTTTGAACTTGAAAACGAGTAATAATTTACTTTTAAAATCTATCATCAAGTGATAGATGTTAAATAATAGTAAATATAATGGATAATAAGAATAGTAATAATCATCTTCTTTGATTTCATCAATTCACTCTACGGAATCCCACGAAATTATTTAATTTGTACCCATGGACACCGTAAACGTGAAACTACGGTGCTCGGCCGTTGCTCCACCTTTTTTTTAAGTAAGCGACGCAATTTTCGGTTTTTAAATCGGTCAACAATATATTTTAGACTTTTAGAAACATGAAGAACGAGAGTCTTTTATGGCCCTTGCGAAACGTGTCAGCGCTATCTGCGGCTTCTTGATGGGGGTCACCACTTGTGGTTGTCCCATATGGTGAGCGAATCCCTTGCGTGTCCAACTTCTTTAGCGGCTGTCTACTAGCGCCATCTAACTTAAAAGTTATGACAATGTTTCGCTTTGATCAAAAGATGAACGACACATGTTCGCAGTCTTCCTATTTGAGGACACAAATTTCACCAAGATTTTCGGAATATTTCTTGACATTAAAAACCAATTTTAGACAAAAAATTTTCGACGTAAAATTGATCGATCTTGCCGAATCTGATATTAATAAATCAATCGAGCCCATTCCAAACAAAGCTATGCTTGGTTTTTCACAACAAAATCAGATTTTTTCACTGACAAATATTTTTTAATCGGCATTTTCACATTGGAAACGGTTAGGTAGATCACTAATCGGCGAAAAAATCGTGTCCTCGAACCTTTAACATTGAAATGTGCATGATAGCATTTTGAAAATAAAGTTGGAAACTGTCAAAATGACGGCTCAAACACGAAAAGAACGGCGAAAAGCTCCTGAATTTTTTATTCGAAAATGATAGGCTTTCGGAAAAAATGTCGCTGAACAAAACGTTTTTAGAATTGATTATAAAATACGCTAAATTATTTTCAGAATTTTTAAATTCAGTTTCCCTATGTTTTGAAAAGTTCCGAAATTTTTTATTTGGAAACGATAGACTTTCGCAAAAAATGTTGCGATACAAAAAGTTCTTAGAATCGATCAAAGAAAACCTCGAAATTTTTTCAGAATTTTTCTATGACTTTTCATATTTTTTCAAAATTTAGCGATTTTGAAAATGAAGAAAATTGTTTTAAAAATTCTGAAAAACTTTGAGCGTGTTCTTTAATCAATGCTAAGAACTTTTTGTTCAGCGAAATTTTTTCCGAAAGCCTATCATTATCGAATAAAAATTCAGGAGCTTTTCGCCGTTTTTTTTCGTGTTCCAGCCGCCATTTTGACAGTTTCCAACTTTATTTTCAGAATGCTATCACGCACATTTTAAAGCTAAAGGATTGAGGACATAATATTTTCACAGATCAGTGATCTCCCTAACCGTTACCAATGTGAAAATGCCGAATAAAAGATATTTGTCAGTGAAAAAATCTGATTTTTTTGTGAAAAACCAAACATAACTTTTATGGAATGGTTTCGGTTGATTTTTTTAATAGCAGATTCGGAAAGATCGATCAATTTTACGTCGAAAGTGTTTTATCTAAAATTTTTTGAATTAGTTTTTAATGTCAAGAAATATTCCGGAAATCTTAGTTAAATTTGTGTCCTCTTGGGCGGTAGTGGGTTAATGTTAACGGCAAGTTCAATGAAATCATGTATTCAATACGGTACCATCTTTTCTCAATAACTGTATGATAAAATCTTTAAACCACCTGTGCCGGAAATTTTGTCGTGCACATTAGGCGAGGAGCCAAAATCATAAGTTGATTCTGCTATATTTATATGTAAATGTATATTAGGGTATTAAATTATTATGGTAAACATTCAAAAACCGATTGAATAAAGGTCTGGAGTTTATAGATTTGCAATTCAAAGTCCAAGAACCATTACATTTGAAAAAAAATTAAGTGAAACAAAAGCGTCTAGAGTTCATTTATCTCTGAATGATGTGATCAGATCGGTTGATGAAGTCTCATACGTCCAGTTTTAACCCTTTGCGGCATACATTTTTCTTTAAACGGTAAACAGTTGAAAATTGTTACTTCGAGGTTTTCGGGGTCGCTGAATACGAATCTGAAGTTAGACTTTAAAAATTCAAAATGGCGGATCCAAGATGGCCGACATAAATGTAAAAAATTTACTTTATTTTGATGAAAGTTAGTACCCAGGGGTTTTTGGGATCGCTGATTGCGGATTTGAAGTCAGATTTTAAAAATCCAAAACGGCGAATCCAAGATGGTCGACGGAAATTTGAAAATTTACTTGATCGAGATAAAACTGGGTACTCCATGTACTCTGGATTTTCAATATATAAGTCAGAGATCAGATTCGCAATCAGTGACCCCAACAAACCCCCGAGTACACAGTTTCATGAATATCGGGTAAATTTTCATATTTCAGTCGGCCATCTTGGATCCGCCATTTTGAATTTTCAAAATCCGAGGTCAGATTAGTAATCAGCGACCCTAAAAAACTCCCGAGTGAAGAGTTTCAAGTAAATCTGATGAATTTAAAAAAATTCATCCGCCATATTGTTTCCACCATTTTTAGTTTCTCAAAACCAACTTCAAATTCGTAATCAACGACCTTAATAACCCCCGAGTACCAAATTTGGTTCTCATTTACCTGTTAGTTCATTCAAAAATGATTTCTTTCTAAAAATCGACGATTTTTTAAATTTATTTATTTGTACTTGGTAATCATTTTGCGCAATTGCAGATTTATCCTTTTCGTTACGTACCAAAAAGCCCCGTGTATCACTGTAAAAAGATTTTAGGAATATTGCTTCGAAAGCATTGAAACTAGACAGAATAGTTGTGAATAAAAAAGGTAGTAATCTGGGTTACCACTATGCCGCAAAGGGTTAATAATTCATTCCACGTGACCATTCCATATTCCATTATGTCAGCGAAATCCAATTATCCTGGAATCATTCCCAAGGAATCGGAAGAATGGATGCATGGAGTAAACAAAATAATAGTCGGCCCGACCGCGGCCGGGAAGTTATTCGAGTGAAGAGACGGAAGATCGGCAGTTCGATTTCCGCGTTCCCTCGTCCACTCAGTCTCAGGGGGTGCTCGAATCGTCGGCAGAGTCGGTCGTCCAAGTCCTAGTCAGGAGTTCTGCGGGGGAAATCCGAGCTTCCTGAAGCTATGCTCCACCGCCAGGGCTGCCGGATTCCATCAGGAGGTGCCGGGGGTGGCTGGAGGACGAGGACAACATCGCCGAGCTTGAAAATACTCGACGCAACGGATCGAAAGCTCGCCGTCTTTCTCTGGAGTTCGCCGCGCACGAGCTTGTATATGAGTAAGCAGTACCGAATCCGGACTCCCAGGCTCAGGAGTCCGACGATCGATGCCCGGGGCGCGCTCTATATATAGCCAGCCCTGTACATTCTCTATGCCACCTTATCCTCCTTTTTCCGAAAGCCTTTCTCTTTCCGCATCCCTTTCGCCAGACGTCCGTCACCTCCTTCTCCTCTTCCGCCCTTCCTGACCCAACTCCCCCTCTCAACCCTCCTCGCGAAACCCTACTACACTTACCCCTTGACTTTTCACCCCGACGATAATTCGTCGTTCATGCGCGAACAATCTTTAATGTCGATTGCTTAATGGCAGGCTCCAATTGCAGATTTCGTTAAAAATTCCCGTCGATATTTCAACATCGCGAAATACTTTCCACTTCATCGAAGTTAGAATTTCGTCCGCTTTGTCCCGCTTAATCATTCCTCCTGACGAAGGTAATAGTTAAAATGGAAAAAATCGATGCTTTGCTAAAACGGAAATTCGTTTCCATGAACACATTTGTTACACGGAAAGAAATCAGTTTAATTTCATTATAAAACCAACCGTTCGGACTGACCAATTGGCTCGATTAAATCTAATTTGGTTCTAACAACATTTTACACATGCAAACCAAACCAGTTTCAATTCATGGACCCAACATGTTCCTCGATTACAATAAAACCGTTTAGCTCCGACAACCAAAAACCGGTTAGTTTTGTATATATGCGAAGCTTTCATAGGAATTTGTACAATGAACCCAAAACCAGAAGAGAAGTACAGACACGTTAATTGACGTGATCATGTACTTGCATTGAGTGGCTGAAGATTGGAATGATCTGGCATTTCAATCGCCGTTTGTCGCGCAATAGTACCCATAACTTCGTTACATGGCGCTAATTCGCGGGCACTTGGAGAGTCGGTACTCAGGATGTGTTTCATAATTCAAACTGGTTCGATTGCAGGAACCTATCTTCTTCAATCAAACTGATTTATACAACCCCACAAACCATTTCGGTTGCAGCAATAACGAACTGCTCCATCTCAGACTTTCTAATAACGTTTGTTGCAACAGAAACCGGTTAAGGTTTTTAAGGTGAAACAAAATCCTAATAGACGTAAATGATACCAAAATTATTATACAATTAAGCCCCGGCTACCATCAATTTTCGTGCATGGAAACCATTATTCAACGTTCTCGGATAACAAAATAATACCGTGTCTGTCGTGAAGTGAAATCACTCTGGTGATATTGAACTCACTATGATTCCTCGACTCAACTACAGAAAAAATAAATTGTCCCGGCTATTAGTATAAATAATTGTCATTATTTATACTCTTAAACATTTCTTACACTGAATTCAGCAATATTATAATACAAACTATAGTTTCTGATTTGATAGAGTCGTTATTCTTGATCTGCTCCAGATGCAGTATGATGTGGTTCGAAGATCCCATCAGAAATAGCATGATGTGGACATGGTTCGATGAATTCCGGTTTAAGTCCTCGTAACTATTTCAAATGCATTCACATGAATGGACGAGATCACACGAATAAGTGCTGTCACCCAGAATTTTGTAAAAGCTTTCATGTGAATAAGAAGTTTGATGTACGGGACATAGGTTAATTTGGCCCATTGAACGTATCTCATATTCCTTAGTGAAGAAGGGGCTATTAGTAGCCTAGATCAGAAAGAATGCATAGATGTGAGTGTTCAAGTCCGCTGAGAGATGATCAGAACTCAATGGTATCAATACTTATTTTACGAATACATGTTGTGAGCCATGCGGTGGTTGCACCCGATCTGGGTTTGATTCTTGAAGATATTAGAAAGTTTACAACAATTTCTGATGATACTTTGGAAGATGTCAGTAATTTACAGAAAAATGTCGGTAATATACAGAAAATTTATTCAAAACTTCACGGAAGATGTTTCTTAAACAAACGACAAGGAATGCCATAATGTTTCTCATTTCAGCATCATCCATACACATGTTTTCCATAAAAATTACGAAATCGATCTATATTGAGGAAATTACAAAATGTTCACCAATACTGTTAATAAATATGCATAAAAGATTAGCAAACCTTTTATTTACATTCAGAGTAGTAATCGTCAAAATCGTCCTATATAAGACATTTTACAGCGTTTTGGTAATTTTCACAAAAAAAGTTATTCAGTATATATAGACTGACATACACCGAAAGACTTTTATTTACGAAAATTGCAAAAATATTCTCAAAGAATTTATTAGGCATAACCGGGGTTTTATCGCCCAGCTTTGTGTTCTTTACTATTGCTATTATTTAAATATTCTATGTTTGGTTATAAAAGAATACAAAAGACATACGATAAAACCCGGATTATCCTTAAAATTGATTATGTATTATGTAACAAGCGACAATCGTACTCGTGGAGATCGATGTTTCGCCCATATTCCATACGATATTTTTTAATACGACGGACGTGGGAACATTTCGCTGCAGGACGCAAAATCGAGTTCTACGCAGAGAGAAAAAACAGGTTAATGGTACCATGAAGAAAAGGTAAAAATGGTTATAACATTTCATAGTAGTACAATTCACATAGTGAAAAGTTGTAGTTGACAGTATCTTATTTTTATAATTCATAATATTGTAAAATATAACGAGTGACTATTTAACTGTACAGCTGCGGTACATTCAAGTAGGTGCGACAACAAAAAATTTGGCAATTTTCGTAAATAAAAGTCCCAACAAAAAACAAATAATTAATATCGTTATCGTTGTACTACGGAATGTTACACAGAGGTTGATTGTAAATTTCCGACTAAAACTCTGACAATAATTTAGCTATAACCTGAATTTTGTTCATCAAGGAATCCTTACTTAAATCTCATTGTATTTTAAGAACAATTCTCTTCTGATTTTCTATTTAGAGGCTCATTTAATCAGTGCTTTTGAACTATCTTACCTGTTTCATCATACTTCTGCAAGGGAGATCACAATATCTGAATACAATTTTGTAATGACGTCGTAATTAGAGATAAGTAACCTTATACTAGTTGGAATTAAATTCAGATATTATGGAGATAATCATGTTCTAAGATCAGAATTTTTATCCAATTTTATTTAATAGCTGGCAAATTTCAGCAGGTGCGTTATAATCTATTATATGTATCTCAGGCAGCTGCAAAAATATGTATTCACGAGCAAATACACATAATTTAATCAGAATACCGCACTTCAACAAAAATGAGGAATTTCTTATAAGAATAATGAAATAGGGAAGCCGTAAAAGAGAAAGAAGGATATCGTTGTCAGAATAGGATGAAACATTCATACCATTTCTGTGTGGAGGAACAGTCGTCTCCATAGGACGTTAATGGAATGTTCAAGGATATTCACAGATTGAGGTTTCCTACACAATTTTATGATACTCGTGACATAATTCGAAGATAATGAGTGACCATGAACACGCAAAGAAATCACTAGAAAATAACTAAAATTTTCCCTAATATTATAAATTGTTCATATTTACAGTTTTTGAATGTAAATTTCCAATTAGAAGCGAATCATTTCATAATAAATTCAGACCCCGTTTATTAAAAAATTTTTGATGCACATAACAAATGAGTTTTTGTTTAGACTTAATCGTCAGACTGAATTTTAGTAATTCTTAAATTGTATAAAATATATAGTTGAGAAATTCATACATTTTATGTTTCAATCTTTGTGAAACCTTTTATATCTGCTATATGTCACTTTGTTAAGGTTACTTAGTGAAGTAAAAAAATACAGAATTTGTTTTAATGATAATAAAATCAAATATAAAGGTCATAAAGACAAGAGATTATAGAATAGGTGTAATAGATAATAAGTAGGAATTACTCTTTTCCTAAAGTATAATAAATATAATACAGGATTTCAAGTTAGATAGATTAACATATTAAAATTCTGTACGATTGAAGTAAAATATGCTGGTGTTATATAACGAAACATAATTTCACGATATGAAATACTTTTTAAGCAGAAAATATATCTTTTATAAATGTGTGGATAAAATTAGAATTGAAACTAATTTTTACACTCCTGAAGTTTGTTATCCCAAAAGATAGGCTGAGTAAATTACAAAAATTCTGTGAAAAATAAAAACATTGAATAAAATAAATGAAATATCATACTCTAAAAATAGATATCGAAAACTTTATCCGCTTTATCCTTTTCCACCCAACTGTACAAAATATAAGGTACCTAGGTCATAAATTGAAGACTTCATTGCATACTCTCTTATTGGCAAAATGCTTCTATAGTTTTATTTGTTAAAATTACATATTTTTGTATTCTTTATTTTAAAAAATGTTACCATGATGAGGGATAATTTATAGCCGTGAGTTGAACTTTCTGTCATTTCTTTATAATCTGATAGAATAAGTTAATCTAAGTGCAATTAATTTATACCATAATTTCCTATTTAAAATCTGAATATTATAACTGTAGAAATAAAATAAAAGAGAATTTTCATTTATGCGACTACAACAATGAAAGTAGTTTAAGTGACTCAAAGAAAATTATTTAAGTGATAAGTTAACGTGATCCCTCATTAACTGTAGTTATGAATTCATAAAGTAGGTAACCGAATTGATAATAATTAAAACCGTTTATTTACAAGTTATGTCCTGACCCTTTAGTATAGTCAATATATCCCATAATTTCTATTTTTACATTTGAACCATACTTTACAATCCAAAGAAAATATTAATAATATTTTGAGAGTTGTATTATTACCAGGTGATCATTAAAGAGTAAATCGTAGCCATAAGATTATAAAAAATTCAATACTGACCCAATTTTTCTCGCTAAAATAAAGCAACCAGTTATATTCATCTAAGTTCTTAATATTAATTTTATTAAATTCTACATAAAACGAATAAAAATGACTTTATTGTATGTAATTACAAAACCTACCTATACGTATGCCAACTCACGGGTAAAGTGCACATTATAAAATTAAAGTTAGGAAGAATTGTATTTGAATGACTCCACCGTGACTTGCTAAAATAGCACTTCTGCTTCAACTTTAAGGATACATGGTTCTAAAGTTATAATCGATACGAGTGAAACTTTATCGTGGAAAGAATGGACTACGTGCAGACTTAAAATAGGAGTTTTGATTCCTAGCAATAATGCCGTTCTATCTAGTTACATCAAACCTTACATTTTCAACTTTATTTCACTGTAAAATTGTAATCCGGAGTTTTCAGGAAATGTTACAAACGTAACAGTATATACACATAAAACAATAATAATATTTTATATCCATGAAGTTTACAACGCTAATACTACATGCTAACATTAAAGCATCAGCAATGCCGTGAATATATTTTATTATATACCTTTATCTCTTGGGCTGAAATTTATTTACAGAATTTTGTATCATGTTTCATTTCGGTGGTATCCGTCTTTTGTATTATAATTCTAAAATTTCTTTTGTGAATTTTGCATCGGTAGAAATTTACATTAAAAAGATTATTTATTTAATTTAACATACTTTTATACGAAGTTTCTTTTTGGTGCTAAAACTGTTATCCGAACCTTTTCAAGGAAAACCAAATTTAGTGGTTGATTTAAAATCAGTTTTCAGTAGAAAATAATTCTGAACCTTCAATTGGAAAGTCTTTGATATTAAAATTTAGTGATATGTTTTTTTAAACTTTATTCACAAACATTTATCAACATATAAGAAAATATGACAATACTCCAAAGTAATTTTGTATCAAATAAGAGTATTCCCGTTTTTGTTATGAGTAATTCACGTTTGAATCTATTGATAAAATAAAGTCGATTTTTAAAATAACAATCTGTAATTTATCTGCATCAAAAATAAGCTACGACTTCGTGTTTACAATGGTCTATAAATGTACCTAATAATTAGGTGAAATCGAATAAAAATACTTCTAATATCTACCACGGAACTTTAAAACTAAGGGAAGACAAAATTGTACAGACTGATCTGAATGGATGATTTTAACTTTGTTATCTAAATAAACGATATGCATATCTATGTTACGCTTGTAAACACTTATTACAAAATACTTATAAAATACATCTGGGATTTAGAAATGATTGAGAAATAGCTATACTTTTATCAAGAAGAAGCGACACTTTGGAAGATTATGTTCTCGAAATCTTATTTTCCTCTTTGAATTGAACGCTTAAAATTGCAAACGCGCGTTTACCCCGAAGCATTTTACCCGTAAGGAGAATAGAATATACATTAGTCAGACCTACTATACGCGTCAGTTACATTAGGATTGGATGTGTGCTACAGGGAGGTGAGGTTCGTTTGATAAGAGTTACCTTATCGACTAACGACGAACATCCGTAATCTCAATTGCTTACAACCCCCTTCCGTCGTTCTTGATTGTAATTCGTACGTGCGTGAGTAAGTCGGATGCCTTACTTGCAAAGCGAGCTTAGCGAACTTACAGTAGCGCCTGCTACAACATATTGATCTAATTAGAGCAACGACTCAAGAAATTTATTGTGGAGGAATTGCAACCGAATTAGTAGTTTATTGACTAATTATAACAATTTATAGTGATTGTAAAAAGTCCGGGAATGGTCAAATATTTCTAAAACCATCGATATTAAAAAAAACACGGTTAACGATTTTTTTTAAATGTACGTTTTTGGGGGCAGGGGAGGGGGTGCAATGTCTAATGTCGATAAAGTAGGGTATACGGGGCTGTTCAGTGTAGATAGCTTTGGTTGTCCATTTGGTTTACCATTGCCAAGCAACAGCTGCTTGGCTCCCGAGTTTCTGGAGCTTACTACCGATGTTTCAGAGAGCCAAGCAGCGATTGCCGAATTTTGGCGCCGTAGGTACTTTTAATTTCTCTCCGTGTATATATGATTCAAAAACTAATTAAAGCAGTAAATTAAACAATGTGTATTCCATCTTAAATTATGTGTTAACGTTTGTGTTTCCATACAGCTGATAAATCGATTAATGAATAATTAATATTAAAAATGAAATCATTGAGTTAGACCAATCATTAGAAACACGTCATGATGTTATAAAATACAAACAGAAAATATGTGATACCGTTATAAATAAATAAATATAAAATTACATAAAAAATGCATATACCCATTACCTTTCAGAGGCATATAAAAGTCATCTAAATTTTAATTTTAAAAAAATTGTCATTGTAATTTTTTATTCCTTGAATTTTTTTTTACTGAAATACTTTCCAAGGTGTGGTTATCGGCAATGTGCACGGAGTTAACTTTCCGTCATGGAATATTCGATGCAAAAAACTGCGGAGACGTAAACGTAACAGACGCATGCATAATAGAGTGTCATAAATAGTTCACTGACGACGACATCGACAATAGAACGACATCGTACACTGGCGATATTGCCTATCCGTTGCAAGGTTCATTTAGGCTCTGCACCGCTGTAGACTTCTGGACATCAAAGAGTTGATTACATTGTCGAAGCCGCAACCTTATATGTGCCAATGTGGTGTCGCGTACGCAGACTGAACACATTCATGAGAGCAACGAAGCACGATACTAAAGGGTGTCACGAATTCGTTTTCATTACGGGTTTTCCTAAAAAATTCTTATGCCGTCCAGTTTTTAACAATGGAAGCAAAGGTAACTTTTTAACAATGGAAAATAGGTATTCGATCCTCTTCATTTATTGAAGTACCTTCAATTACCCCTTCCCACCGAAAAAAAACAATCCTACTGAATTTTATTACTTTTCAACTTCTTTACAGTTCATTAAGTCCGCAAATTCCTTTCATCACTTATAGCCATTATTCTCAAGTAGTCAAATAAACTAGGAATGCATCTAGATAAATGTTATTAGAAGTAGGGGAATGTATCCATGAGTGGACCACGTTTTTAATTTAGTATAAAAAGTTAATTAAATAAAGGAATTTTTAAGTCTTCTATACACCGTTAGGTAGATATAGTCCCTATGTATAAATTAAATGCCTTTGGGTTACTGTCTTCAGTTAAATAAAATTGATTAAACCTTTTTTACGAAGGGACGTTTTTTGGTAAAAAAAAATTTGTATCCATGAATGGACCACTCGTTCAAATCCCCTCAGAATGGCTAGAAACAGCAAAAATACCACGAAATTCTAATTTTCGTATAATAATTTATTTGTTTTGAATACTTTTACTGTGTGCAATACATGGAGAAAATGTGAATAAAGGTAAGGTCAACATGAAAAAGAGACTTTGTGAAAAAAACCATCGAATTAATCATTCTAATATGTATTCCGGTTTAATACAACATTTAAACGCTACTTTGAGGACTTATTACTTCGACCCAGACTAAGTCTGGACGAAGTATTGAATTTGGTCACTTCGGGCAAAAAAATTACCATATAGTTTTTCATCAAATGTCGACGTTTGAGACCCTAAGGAACCCAAATCAACAATAAAAAAATTTGTGTCCGTGATCTTGTACGTACGTACGTCCGTACGTCCCTTTTTTTTGTCTCACGATAACTCGCGAACGGATAAGCGTAATGATATAATTTTTTTTTAAAATACGCGTCTTGGCATAACTTAGATCTAATTAGATTTTTGGGCAGATCCACCAGTCCATTACTAAAAAAAATTAGCCCCAATTAAGTTTCTTTGTAGTTTTTTGCATTTATTTTGAAAAATACAAATTTTATTGAAAAATTTCAAACAAAAAAGATAGGCATGAAATTCTCTACAAAAAAGGTTGTATGCATTTTCTTCCTAAAGTCAACGATAATGCCATAAAAACTGGTTTAAAATGTTTATGACTATTGTCTGAAAAAGTATTGAATTTGGTAATCGCGGCAAAAAAATTACCCTATTGTTTTTCATCAAATTTCGACGTTTCGACCCCTACCCCCCAGGGGTGGTCTTTGCCAGCCCCTCGGGCGCGGTGACCACCTACGGGCGCAAAGTTCATTTACGCCCTTGATACGAAAATAACTATTTCGATATATCTAAAAGATGTCTTATAGATATCTATAAGATATCCGTCATAGATCTTTTCGACACTTTCAAGATATCTTTGACGAATTATATGTATATATATTGTATATATAATATCATAATAATACAGACAGTAATTAGTAAAACACAGTAAACATGTAATATGCATCGAATAGTCTATTTGAATACAAGTGCATGAAGTAAGTGTTTTGCAACTTTTATTTATTAATACTTCGGCTGGCCTGTTGTCGGGGTCGAAGTTTTGAAAATGCTCATTTTCAATTTTCATACATAAAAGAAACACTATATTGTTGTAACATATCTATCGAAGCCACTTGGACCTAAATATGATTGGACCTCCAAATATCAATATAATTTTATAATATAATTGAAAGCTGTTAGTAAACAAACGAGTCTTAAGGAATAGCCGACTCTCCACTGGGTCGAAGTTTCTGAGCGAGCGAAGCGAGCGAGGCACCACGCGAACACTAGTTTATATTCAAAAACAAAATGTTAAATTACACTCAGAAATTACGCTTCCGCAGCATAACCTTTACACTGATAAAAACATGTGGACCGCTTATGGATACAAAAAGTGGCCCACTCACGGAAATGGAAGCCGAAATTAAAATGCATGAAATGTTTTCGTAGGATTGAAATATTTGTAAACTCTTCCGATATGATGAATTTCAATGTTTAATTTACAAGAAAAAAATAAAACTTACATTAAAAAAGTAATAATTCTATGTTTTTTAATACTCAATTGAAATGAACGCAAAACTTTGACAACGTTTTTCAACAGTACATTTCTACGAGCAGCTGTACTGAACGCGAAAATGCATGTATTGACTTAGGGATCTTATTAAAAATGGTTTCGCGATAATACGCATCTGTTTCAACCAAAAATTTGATATTTCGTTTTTAGTTTGATAAAAATCATAAGGGTGGGCCACTCATGGCGCCGGGCCGCCCATGGATACATTCCCCTAATTTTTATTAATGCAAACACATGAGTATGCAGCAAGCTGGCAGGATAATTTCAACATATGCTATACTTGATTCGAAAGTGAAAACAAAGTAGTATTATGTACCCTCTAACTCGTTTATCAAAGCATTCAGCAAATTAATCTAGAAATTATTCGAGTGCTCTTGTTCTAACTAGTGAAAAATAAATCGATGATTGATTGAAAGGATTCTCACTGCTCTTTACGGCTCAAAGCACTGGCTGTTTGAGTATTATCAAGATTCATACTATGCTATTCCCACACTTTGCGCACAAATTTCCATTTCAAATTTGATTTAATTATTGATGCAATTTAATATATACTTTCAGAGGCGAAAGATAGATGGCGATTTTTTAAATAATTATTCACACATGTGCCAAAGAATCGATCAATTAAGTTAATTTTTTAGTCCCGTCGTACATAATAGATAGTTGAGTGTGTCCATTAAACAACAATGTTCAGTTAAAATTCTGCAATTTGTAAATATATGCTTTTGAATACGGAAATTATGCTTTTAAATGCAATTAAGACATGTAAAGTTATAAAATATTATACTACTCAGATATAAGAAAAATAAAAAATGTAGTAAAATTAAAACTGCAACGGGTATACGTATATTTCAGTTCCTTATTCCAGGGCCAAGTATCAATTAACTTACATAGACATATATATATATTTTTTTTCTTAGAGCATTTGAAAGACATCATTACACCGCACTCAACATCAGCGCAATTATTTTACAGGTATAATTTAGTGTTAGTCAAAAGGCGACAAAAAGTCAAAAAACGGTTAAAAGGGCTCATTAGCCGCCCGACGGAGTAAACGACTGCCGAAAATTCCCGCTTCCGACCATTAAATTCAAAGAAAGTTGAAAAAGTAAAGTCCTCAAATTTCCAAACAAAAAATAATAAATAAAACTGTAAAGATTAAATTGAGAAAATAAAAAATGACGTAGACATACCAAATGCGCAAGTTTCTTTACGACATATATGTAAATATTTAAAATAATAATTAATTAAAATTTAATAATTTAAATATTATGAGCTACACTTAATATTATAGTATCAATATCACATGATACATAATAAACTTGCGTTAAGTGAGAGCAGAGTTCAAAATTGACGGACCACCCCGTAGGAAATAAATTTCCCTATGCCGGCCGCAACATTAACCTACCTGCTGATCCAATCAAAGTGCAGAGCGTACTGAAACAAGATTAAAGAATTTAACGCCCCCTCGTTCGACGAAAACCTCAAATTAAATGAAAAATCGCGAACTCTGGTAAAACTGCGCGGCAGTAACGATCCGGCTGTATCAGTTTTTGCAAATTGCGGAACAAGTTATAATTTCGGCTCGTTTTGTAATATTGATTTTAATGAGAAAAGTCCACCTCTGAGCAAAATGAGCGAAATATTTACTGTAGATTAAAAACTCATTATGAATAAACGTTCTTTTGGAATAAAAACATCTGTATAACTTAAAATACAAATTAATTGCAATCAATTACTATCTTTCATAATTCCTCTATGAACTGCATATTGTACTATTCTATTAGAGTTTACTTTCATTTCAAGTATATGTGGTATAAAAAGTAATCATAAAATGAATTCGATTGTATAGTAATTGCATGCAAATATTGGATTTTATATGAACAGGATTAATAAAAGAATAGTATTATAGACCTGTTCCAAAGCTAATAAGCATATTTACAGTAGTATAAATACGTTAATAGTAAACGAATTATGCTGTACTGTATAAATACTATTACTATGCAATAACAACAACTTGTACTGACTTGCAAGAAGCAAGCTGACATTTCTGAAATAAGTACATTTATGAATCAATGCCTATTATGGCATTTATAATCTCTACAGTGCTTTATTTTTGTACAATTTGCTGCACAAAAATATTTATTAATTAACCACAATACTGGCCGATTCTACAAAATCATTATTATTTATTTATCAATATATTAAAACTGAAATATATATATGAATGAAAAACATATTCAAAATAAATTACATCCGACAAAGAAAGGTTAGGTATGGTGGAAGATTAAAATATAGTAAACATAATAAATAGATTATTCTTAATAGAGAACAGTATGACATAACTAGTATATAGAAATACTATTGATAACTATTAAAAATTCACTATAATCTATTGAGAACTGAAGAATTAGACTAAGATAGTCGATAATAGTTAATACTATTTTACTACTGTAATATACGATAATATCGATCTACTACTGTAACATCGAATCGTAATATCCGAATTTACTTCTGTATTCAGAATAATAAATAATCATCAGCAGTTTCAAGTGGGACAAAATAATTGCTAGTAATTCCTAATAGTCCCTTGTAAGTGCATCGTAATATAATGAGGAAAAGCTCCCGATATCAGTACTCTGCCATAACCGAATGTATTATATGCAAAAGCATTTATTTTTTATGGCATTTCAGGTCATTCCTCTAGACGTGTATTGCAACAAATAATACGGTTAGAGTACATCTTATGAGATATGTAGTAAAATACAGAACATAAAACTCACCTGACTGCGCCACATCTAGAAGCTAAAATGTAATACGTACACCAATAGTAATTAATACTTTACTACCCAGTACCATTACATTCCATAATATCTTCCCATCAGAAACAACTCCATTCTCAGAAACTGTTTACACCGAAACGTAAACTAAATGTAAGGCTTAGGGGTAGGTACTATTAAAACCCAATCTTATTATGATAGGAATTTTTGATATTTTTCATTCCAGGAAACATCTCCTTCAGTTCTAGTACAAATCGCTCCGATTTGTTAATCGTTTGCTTTAGGCAATCGAAATATTCCAAAGATAATTGTAAAAATAAAAAAATCGTATAATAATATTTACATTAAAGAAATGCATCTTTTTATACCTTATGAATTACATAAATTAATATCACAAAAAAACACTTTTTAACGAAAGGTATTTCATAGCGCTTGAATGCAGGCTAAAAGAGCAATTGGAATCAGCTACTGACAATGAGTACTAACTCGCGTATGGATCGAATGTGGATTACGTTTAGGCAACGTATGTCTCTCGTATGAAAAATAGTAATATATATGTACAGTTATAGTAGTATGGAACTAGTATGGCAGTTTTATATTGCCATATTCTTGACAGAATTAATATATGCGTTCAATGACATTTGCCGACTCTCTGGGAAACGTACGAATTGCGATCGAATCGCCGTATTTGGCCATACTATAGTCGTACATCAATGCCATAACAGTTCCATATTATAGTCATACAGATACATTACTTGTTTCCATACAAGAGCCATACGTTGTCCAAGCGTAATCCAGATTCGATCCTTACGTTCAATTTTAACGCGGGAAGATGTGCCGTTATTACTGAAATGGTTAACATTATTCAGTAGCCCCTCCAAATATTATTCCTAATCAATGTTGGCAATCTTACAATATTAGCAGCCACATCCTTCTCATTATCAACCATCTCCATATTAACCCTCTCAATATTTTCTCTCGATAACTGTTCCCCAACATCGTTAATATCACGTGTATGCATAATATAACTTGGACATCAGCTGGCATATACTCTCTAAATTCCTTGGGGTGAAAATTGAGCCACTCTTTCGTTAAGAGTGAAAATTTCATTCAATGAAGAGTGACATTTCACTCCATTAAGAGTGAAAGAAGAAAAACTCACTTCTAGAACAGTGAAATATCACTCTCAATACAATGAAAATTTCACTCTTCGTGAAAGTATGGCACAATATTCACTGCAAGGAATTTAGAGAATACTTGGCATCCGTTCGACGCGTGTGCGATCTCGTGCAGAAAACCAATTTCGTTACCAGAAGCAGCTAATATAAGGAGGGAAACTTAGGTAGAAACTGTATGAGCGTTGTTTGGGACCCACTGAAGTAGGAATCAGAATTACCAACTTTTTCCGTGAACATTTACCATTTTCTAGTATCCAACGTAGTAATTCGAGAAATTCATTATTCTGTAGTATTATTTGATACAGGAATTAAGAAACATTTCACTCGGTAAAAACGAGCATAAAACAATTTTGCACCTACATAATATCATGTCAGTATGATATATTTATTTTTTTGGACAGAATTGATGAAGGAATGGCGAGAGAAGTTGGGGAGTGGGGGCAGAGACAAAGACTTCCCACCCCGCATATTTATATCATATTTTTGTAGAAATTTCTGTAGCCATTTTTTACTTATGAATTATCCATCGGATTTACACATAATTGTACTATAACACGGAAACGTGCTCAGTCTGATCAATAGTAGTTATAGTACATTACGATACGAGTGCGCAAAGTAGGTATTTCTCACACGAGCGCAGTTTGTCACCCGAGCGAAGCGAGGGTGATAAAAAAGCGAGTGTGGGAACACCTACGCAGCGCACGAGTATCGTATGCTATTTTTCCTATTAAGTGCGCAAAGTTCGACACCTATATACAACATTTAAAGCGGTGGTGCAAGGGTGGCGGAGAAGGGGGGTTCGGGGGGGCAGAGCCCCCCCGACCGAAAACAGTAATTGTAAATGCTTTTGTAATAAATAGACTAAATTTATAAATATCTATGTAATACATTATTTATTATCGTTATTACTGTTAATTGTTATTAATATTAATTGTTACAATGCAATTACTAATTTGAACAAATTTTAATGAATTTAAATAATTATTCGTATTCGCGTTTCGGGTACATTTTGAATGACATTACTATTTTAGATAGAATTAACCTACACCTATCGTTTCTAAGAACAGCGATTGAAAAGTAAAACAAATGAAAGTTTTGACAGGTCTATTCTGCATGTCTGTATACCTATAGCGCTACTTTACCGCACGCAAAACTTTATTACCGCACGCAAATTTTCATTACCGCACGCTAATTTATAAGATCAGTAAAGTGTGGGAAAGTGGCACTTTGCACACGCAAATACGTGCGCAAAATCGAACTTTGCGCACTATAATAGGAAAAGGTATTTTAACAAATTGGAGGATTTTACAAAACCCATAGAGTTAATCAGTAGTATCACTCGTAATTAGGAGTAAATTATTTACTTCATTATAATGACATTTCATCAGATCAGTTTTAGTCTAAAGTATGGTAATAATTGGTTTAAATTCACCTATGTAACATTAAGTTTCATTAGGTACTTTTCTTTGCATACATAGGTCATTCCACATCATATTTACAAGTGAACATTTAGTTTGTAATGGTACGTTTCTTGTTCTGTATTTAGAACCTTGTCATTGGAAGCAAAAACATCATGCTATTTAGAAGGATATTAAGTGTACATTAGACAATTCGCAAATACCTGATGCCAGAGACGTTTTTGCGTTCAATGGAAAATAGCCTGAATTTTTCAGTAGGGTATGAGAGAAATATATAATTGACTTATTAATTAAAGAAACTAAAATGCTGGTAGAAACACATTTTCTTAGTCTTGTTCACTGAAAATGAAATACAGCATACTTATAGTAAGTTTGGAAAATAACAATTAAAAAGCAAATAAAGCAACGCAGACATTGATTCCAATTATAAAAGTTACTGAATATTTGTCGTAAATTGAAACTGTCGAATGCTTTTTGCGCAATAACACGCCATTATTCCAACGAAACCTCGTATAAATTGCTTGATTCAGGGATTCTCCGTTTGACTTAACCTAGTAATTAACACGATTTTCCAATAGAGAAACTCCATTCAATTCATGCAATATTTTCCGGACTAGTACGAAGCCGTCAAGTACCCAGCAATTATTTTTTATCCGGAAAAGCGTAGGAATGTTGCGATCGCTCAAATTCCGTTTGCATATAATCACGAGCAAAATTTAAAAAAAATAGCAAATTACTAGTCATTTACATTAAAAAGTGGCAAGCAATCTTTACAAATGGAATGATACGCATGTCAATTAATAATCATCTTCGTTTCCATACATTATCCCTCTTTCATCGGGAATTTGGAGATTCAGAGCTGTTGGAGGTTCACATACATGAAAACTGCACAATACATAGGTGATGCATTTGTGCACGTACCTGTGCAGAGTATCACGTAAAATCAGGCTCACCAACATGACCCATGCGTATAATCGTCAACTAAATAACTGGAGAATCATACATCGAAGGCCTCGATACCAGAGATGACGAGACCCAGTGAGTGGCTGCCCGAGTTCGCACGCAATTTGTCGATCACCAGCACTTGACTCCCCGTAATCATTTCGAATCACAAAATATGCTGTGCTCGACTGATAACCTCACATAAAAGCAGATTATTTATGGGACTCCATCAACGACGTCTCTTTTACAAACGGCCAAAAGACTGACATTATATGTCCTTTTTGCGAATGCTTTTGTACGAGTTCCTAGTACCAACCAGGGGGCTTATGACGAAAATAAATCATTTTTGCTCTTTCATTTTTTAAACAATTTTTACGTACACTTTTTTGAATCCTCACTACTAGTAATTTTAGCATAAATCCCGGCTTTTAGACATCTCCTATAAATTGTAGCATTCAGAAAATCGCAAATCAGAAAATGAAAATAGTTGATTCAATGTTCTTGTGAAATGTAAAAAACAATTAAGTTTGAGATTGGCTTATGTATACTGACTTATTATTTATTATTTACCAATCAGAGTATAAAAAAAGTCAATAAAAAATAGATCAAATTTAAATATCTGATTTTTGAATGTCTGTTTTTTTTAATGTCTGGTTTTTGGAATGTCTGGTTTTGGAATGTCGGGGTTTTAAGGTCTCTGTTTTGTGATTTGTCGAGTTTTTGAGGTGCACCCAACTTTATTACTATGAAAGAATTTCAATTGGCATAACTGTGAGTTGTGGATAAATTTTTAAAGAATTACAGCAAAAAAATAAAGACAAACTCAAGAGCCCGGACTAGAAACCAGGACCTTTCGATTGCCAGCTGAATGTTCTCACAACTAAGCCTCACGCCCTCTTGAACTTTTTTGGATTATATAGACAAATTTCTGTGATAACAAAGTTGACAAGAAATAAAAAAACATTAGTTGCTTATTTATACATTCGTTCATCCGAAACCAATATAGTTGCATCATATTTTCAGTAATTGGATTCAATATTGTGAGATATTTTAATTAGAATAAGTTTTTTTTTTCTTATATAACTTTTTCACAAATACATCAGTAATTAAACAAGAAATTCGTAGCGCACTGAATTTTTATTTTAGTAAGTAGTAAGTAGTGAAGCAATTTATGGATAAATATTATGAACGGACACTGAGGACATGCGCCGATGGATAGCAATGATAAATGAAGACATATGCCAATGAGACCTCATAACGAATGTTGATAGATGCTGATTGATTTTGAACGATGATCACGAATTGTGTCACGTGGTAATGAATGATGGGCATTACTGACGGTTATTATCATCCATCTGAATTCGCCATAATCTACCCAAATTTGTGGTTATCATCCCACCACATTCCCCGTCATTTAGCAATATCTGCACGTACTGATCAGGTTTGCCTTCACGTAAAAAAGTGAATAATTGATCTATCTGAAAAATATCTGTTCGTAAAAAAAATTAACGCAACGAATTAGTTTGTAATGATTATACAAACCAACTATGATGGAACGAACTATCTTCAACTTGTCAAATTTTTAACTGTAAAAAATAGTCAAATTGGCAACCTTTTTCGTTATCTTAGACATTTCATGTAATCACTTCATATATTTTTAAGTGGTTACACAATCCAACTAAAAAGAAATACTATATTCAATTATTTCCTTAATATTAAATTTAAAAATGACTCTGATTTATAATTTTTATATACCTTTCCTGAACGACGATCGATCTGCTAGGGAACTGGCAAAACATGTTCAAAACTTTGAAATAGATATACATTTATGAATTACACCTGAAAAATACAACATTTGAACTTAGAGTAACCATTGAATGTTTGAGAAGAAGAAATTGATGTCGAAGCAAGTAACCGGTAGTTGCCATCGAATTAAATATTAGTTCCTCAAGTAGTGAGAGTAATGTGTTAACAACAAATAGTTAAATTATAGTTATTTAAATTATAGTCGTGGTTACTATTTTCAATGATTAAAACGGGCCAAAGCCCTTACCATTTAATTAATTGAAATACTTTATGGCAGGAGTTAAAATAGTTATTTCTACTATTCCCTTTTGTTATAGAATAACAAACTGAAAACAGTTGCCTCAACTAAAAGTTCTGCGGTATAATATACCCATCATTTATAGCTGAATTTACTATTTGGTTCAGCCGCTTTATTATTTTGATTTTCTTGCGTGGTATCCATGCATTTAACTTCACAATTAAATATTTTAAATATATACTTAAATCTTCATTAATTTGTTATGACAATACTTTAATTAGTAAGTCATTACACACGTTTTTCGATGTCATTGTTCCTCATGTTAATTAATAATTAATGTAAGAGTTTTTAAATTATTAAATATTAACTATTAATAACCAATTTATCTAACTGAACTTGTCATCCTGAAAATATGTCTCCTAAATGGCCAAAGAATTTCTATCCACGCTAAAAATCCATTTGAGATATCATAACTAGACACGTTAAGGATTTCAGTCTTCGTTACAGTAAAATTCCGTAATGTGAAGTAAAATCACTTATCGTAACTGAGTTATGTGTAACACAAAGAAGGCGTTTCTTCAGGTATCGTATCTCAGAGAACAACTAACAGAAAAATAATAAACAATAGTCATTCCAATTACAGAAATACTTCTGTGTGACAACTATACCGTCGAATATGTCACATGTCATTTACCGACGTGATGCTGGTAAAGGGTTTTGGAAAATGCGTTTATCGTAGGATGAAAATTGAAATTCAACATCCCAACGTTAAAAAATGCTGATTTGGTAGTTTTTTAAAATAAATTTTTAAATTATTCTTGAAAATAAACACATTTTACGCAACTTAAATCTAACATTAAATTAACTACATTAATGGGAATATCTAAAATACAACTGTGATTTTGATATGATTCCTAGATAGTTTTTAGATACATCACAGATTGTTTATAAAATTACTACAGCAATATACCTGAACTTGGAATTCATTGAAAAAAAGAAAAATTTCAATATAAATTGATTGTCAGTTGTAATACCCCAAGATCGGACAAACTGTGCTACGCACTCGGGATCTTTAACCTGCAAAACTTGACATATTCACTTGTTTGCAACAAACCTATCGGGAAATATTCCGATTAATTTTGAAGGTCGATGGGTATTCGGCAGATTATTTTTTGTGACCGGTATTTGAGGTTACAGCTGAGCAGAGAGGAGAGGCGAATATATGAATTTACAAGTTTTAACAAATGAGTAGCGAGTGTGCAATTTTCGAATGCAATTTCCAGGAGCTGCCGTGGAATTTCCAGTATAATTTTAAACAAATGACCATAGAACCCTTTGAATATCGCGCTCTGATTGGCTGAAATCCAGTCGCGAAAAATAATCATTTAAATATACCTAAAAATTGCAGTTAATTAAGTGTTTTCAGAAAGAAAATTCTAATTCGTATAGATTAATTGTCACTAAAGTGTATTTTGAGTATATTTGAAGTGTATTTTTTATTTTGAGCATTTACTCTCGAATAATCTTTATTTTAATATATGAGCCAGTAAAAATATACTGATGAAAGAAGTATAGTCGCGATAACTATACCATGAGCCTCAAGTTTGAACTTTCCACGGATGCGAGTGAATACTGTTTAAACTTCTAAACCTCACAACTATATACTCTTCTATCAACGTAGATATATTTTTACACGGTAAAATGACTCTCCTGTAGGCAATGCCGTTTTTTTTAAACTTGAATTTTGCTCCTGTAGATTAATTCGAATTCGTTTGCCGAAGTCGAAAAGAATGCACATGCATTATTTCTGCGAGCGAGAAATACATTCACCGAAATAGTCAGATGTAAAATCGAATCGGCGATAAAATGCGTGTACCAAATATGTAAATGTAACTAGGTTAAAATCGGATAATATAATAACATAAATGTGTGCAAGGAAACAGATGGCAATTTTGGAAAAAAATTAGTGATGCGTTTCACAAAAATGTACGATAAATATATGGTATTCTGTATCACATTTGTATATGTATACTGAACTAAAATACATAAAGTAAAATAATAATAAAACCACTTATAAAATGACAGCCACAGTAATAGTGTAGTCACGATCAGTAAAGCCGTCTGTAACAAAAATGTCACTCTAACCAGATATTGATTTTAATTGACCACGAATTCAGTTAAGAAAAAAAAAACAAACAAAAACTAATACTGTAATTCCAGTGCAATATATATTAATTAAAGGTCTTTCTGTTAATCTCGGTTAATTTCTGTTCCTATGAGATTTGTTATCACTTTATGTTAAGTTCTATCCAGTATAGAATAGGTTACAATTTAATAAAATACAATTTATTAAATGGCATGCCTCCCACGGTAATTTCGAAAATCGAATGAACGAAACATCAATAATAATTTCTGTTGTGCAGAAATTTACCATTACAAATATGGATTTTTGCTTGAATGTTTATTCCAATGGAAAATCCGATTCTACGATTTATCAGAAAAAAATAGAGACGTTGTAACAATTTGCCACTTTACAGAAGCACTAGGTAGTGTATAAATACGCAAATAAATATTGTAAGATTTTCCATTCTACATTTGACTTTTCTGTGAATTTTTTGTCTTTTTTTACCGTATACATTTTGTGGAAAAAAATGTGATTAGAATCAAAAGCAGAAGGAAAAGCAGATATTGAACAAATTTTTAATAGATGTTTTCAAAACTAGAAACTCGTCAGTTTTTAAAATCCTTGATTATGAACACGATATTGATTATTTAAAAATTCAGTATGTAATTTCCAAAATTGGATAATAAGTACATGTTTCACTAAGTGTCCTGGTACAAAAAAGACAGAGAACGTCGAATGGCCCGGTTGAATAGTAAATGTGGTCTAGAAATATCACAATTCGAATATTCAATTGAAGGAAAATACGGACATATAGAGAATTTCAATTTTGTATTGGCATTTAAAAACATAGTTTCATAAAAACCGCTTCAGAGAATGAGTTCTCCCCATTGGATCAGCTATTTTGAATTTTAAAAAACTGAAATTAGATTCCCAATTAAGGATCCAAAAATCTTCCGAGTAACAAATTTTTACCACAGATATTGTCCACAGGTCGATATATGAAGTAAATGTCACGCGAGTTCATTTTTGGATAACATAGGCCATTGAATCTCTAAAAGTATTTTAATCTTGAAAATGTTGATAATGAATTGAATATCTAGACAAAAATAAAATGATCTGAAATAAGATAAATTTTAGATATGGAAGCTAAAACCTTTCGGAAATCAATTTGTCAAGAAATCATAAGTAAGATTTCTTTAAGAGCTTAAATTGTAAATAAGAATGAAAGGTAATTGGCAATCGAAAGAGTTTGATAAATCGATTTACCACATTAGATGGAATAAATATAATTGATTAAATTACACGCCTCACATGTCAATCTGATGAAAATGATTTGACATCGTTTTTCACTAACCGAAAGCTCTAATGAAACGAAACGTAAAAAGCACACCGAGAAGTTCCGTTCCTCTCTGCAATTTGCTTCTAGATCGATCGAGACAATTTCGTAATAACAAGCACGAAGGAAGTGTCGATATCTGCTTTCAGAAAACTAGACCACGAAAATCGATTTATTCCCGTGTAAGATCACACGCCACGATAGCGTTAATTAAAGGGAAGATAATAGACGACATTAGGCGAAGCGATGACCCACAGGCGTAATCACCGATATCCGATGCTATATCTTCGCGTAAATTTCCTAATACATTTCCTCGCGTATTCGGGAAATGATGAACACACGGCTCGTTAGACACTCGACAGTGTTACCGTGGAAAATTGAACGAAAGGAAGGGCTGGCGGGACCCGCAAAGGGTTCCTGAACCATTTCGAATCGATAAAAACATAGGGAATGTGTTATTAGACGACTCCACGAACAAGGGAGTGTAAACGATAAAATCAGATATAAGAATTAATTGATTGATTGATTGTTTCCAAAAGTGACTGATACATTTTTTATTGCTTTTGATAATTACACGTCGATCAAACGTGAGGTATAGTTGGTTCAGTGTCAAACAAGGATACTTTTTGATCAGATAGGTCAGAAATTAAAATTCTGTTCTCGGTGTTACGAGGTAAAATATGAGAGTTAGATATGTTATTTCAACCACGAAAAGGGGAAGACGGATTTGAGACAAATGCGATTGGCGGAGAATATATGGTGGGATATAACAAATGGTTCTTATCCGTTACATGGACAAAAGTGGTTGGTTGTACTTTACTATGTACAAAGTGGTTGGAACGGTGCTAGTTGATCAAATCAACATATCTAAAATTTAATGAAATTTAATATGTTTGCATCCTCAGCATCAAATCGATTTAAAAAAGTTTGGATATTCTTAACAGTGAGGAGTAAATTTCTATTTCGTTAAACTGTAATATATGGGCAAATCTCCAGAATTTTTCAATTTTGAAATCGACATTTTTGAAAAATAAAGATGCAAGCACACTTCTGATTTTTTTTGGTACCGTTGCTTGATACATTCAGAAATAGATATTTATTCATGAATAACGCTTAAGCGTGCGCCAGGGCCTGTTATATTAATATTAAAACAAAAGAATCAAACAGTTGTAAAAATGCGAATAGCAAATGTTGCAAAGTACATTTTTATCTGTTTTCTTTTCATTTCTTAGTTCTTCCTTTTTTTTATTTCTTCTCGTTTTCTTTGTACATTTAATAATTTTAGTTCCTTCAAACGATCCATTTCGCCAGTTAATATTTTGAACTTATAACCGTAGTGACAGTTACATTTGCGAATTTTTAGAAATAAAAGTATAAATATAAACGTGGTTGAGAAGCACAAGCACCTATGTCTCAATAACACATTTATATGTCTTTTGAGAACGTTACTTTTCGAATTTTTTATTTTTTGAACGAAGCAGACTTGATTGTGGAGGCGACATTGGATTTGTTCGCAAGTAATTTCGGTATTATAAATTCGAAAAGGTTAATGAAAAACGATTCTAATCTTAGTAGGCTTTCGTGCACAGATGCACGGAAATAATACTTTGCTGTGCGTTAAAAAGAAACATTGTTTCATTCTAATTTCATTGTGCGATTTACCTTACCATGGAGCATTTCGGATGCGACAAGAAAACTTGACTATACATATTTTCGGTTACAACTCATTTACTACAAAGGGTATGTAATTAATAAACATAACATTGAATTCTTCAAACCTACATCAACAATATATTTCAATACAACATTAATGTAGCGTTGTTTGTGAAAATAATGTTTACTAAACGGAAGAAAAATTTGGAAATTACTGAGGCGACATTTTGACAACTTTTCAATGCGTCGTAATGAGTTTCTATGCGATGGAACTTAATAAAAATATATGGACTATATACTTTAAGGATTACTTTGATATATATCATACTTTAAAAGTCATATTACTTTGTCTAAGTGATGATAAAATGCAAATAAAACTAAATCTAAAGGTTCTGGAGATTAGCCCATATATCAAATGATGGAATTTAATTTTTTCTGGACTTTTTATTTAATTCTTCATAATTTTTAGTATAGCTGCATATAGGATGGTCACTTTCCTAAGAAGGAATGTGAAGATATAAATGCTACTCCTCAAAATGACCAAAATTATATAAAATTGTATATACTTATCGTATTACCCCATAGTCCAACGAAAATGTATATATGCAGCTCTTAACAAAGATAAGTAAGTTTTAGTAGGTTACTGAATAAAGCAATGCATGTACTTTCCAAAAATTCGGGTTTTTTAAAGAAGAAAAATATCAGCACACTAGTGCGCAATACTAGAGAAGTCCCAAAAGGCGATTTTCTTGAAACTGGTCATACAAGTATACAAAAATACTAGACACGTGTAGTTTTATATTGGCCCATTAGTTTTTTTAAAGAGTAGAACCCCTCAGTTAAAAATACTATTTTATATTATCATTATGATTTAATATTATGATTTACAATTACAATTCTTGTAAATTTGGTGATCAAAGTGTTTATAAGGTCGCTGATTACACATTCTAGCATTTTCACAAAACTTCAGAATTGTTCACTTAAATTTCTGACTTCAGAAGAGAAACCGCTGGAAAAATTTAAGTTGAATTGTACAAACAAAATATTTAAATTAAACCCCCATTTACAAATTTGTTTATTCATATTTTCTAATCCCAACTAATGTCTAAAAAGAAAACGTTAAGGGAGCGACATTTTAATATGAATCGATTACTACTTCTTCTGGAACTGGTTTTGATACTTTATAATTCACTGTAAACTATTGATAAATCGAACTATTTTAATCTGCTAACATCACAACATAGTGTAGTAAATTAATTAATTGACTCTCCTGCTTCAAATGAGGCCAATTTCTGATAATTTTTTCTGAGTTTCATTGCTGCAAGAAACCAGAAATAAACCGAGAAAAGAACAGAAAATTACCTGATTTTCTCTTAAGATCATAATTATTTACCGCACATAGTAAAACTAACCATATTTCTAGTAAATATAAGTAGCATTGATTTTAAATACTGATGCAATTTCAATTTAAGAGTCGTCTTGTTTGGGAGTAACTTACTTTTTATACTAACTTTATTTAACGGAAATCCGTAAATAATCCGTAAATATTACAAAACTACACGAATACCAATTAATGTTCATATATACAAAGAAATTACACATTAATAATGATAATAATTTATAACTTCGAGAACGTGCGTAGGTGGAAAAACCTGGGGAAAGAAGCCAAGCGAAATGAAAGCAATGAGACTAAGTTAAAGACAAAGACGGAAGAGGTAAGAAAACGAACAAGAAATTGATGGATTGATAGAGTGAATTATTGCTTTTTGAGACAAGTCCCCTAAGAGCACGCAACGTAACACACAGGGGCACACAAACACGAGTGCACTGCTACTACTGCATCGACCAGTACAAAGTGAGAGTTGTCTGTGTATGTACGAGTATTACTTGGAGAGAAACTCTCGACGAACTTGACGTAAAGTGAACTTATAGTCAACTTGTCGTGAAGTTCGTCAGTATCATATTAAGATAACACTCATAAAGATGAAGAAGAGGAAAGCCCGAGTGAAGCATCTATAAATTGTAATAAATTACTGGCTTTATGAGGACGTTAATAACCTCGTAAAAGATGACTTTGTAGAACTCAACAACAAACCATATTATTATTCATATATTATTAAGCAAAGTATTACATGGTTCGTGACAGAAGTTTATCTTCAAAATAGTCAGCATCTTATTTGGTTTAATTATTAGAGCAACCGACTATGACACGTGCGTAGCCTGCAGATTTCTTAGATAATTACAAAATGTTGTTATCAATCAATATTCATAACTCATATGATATTTATATAAATGTTACTTATTATATCTACAACCTAATATTTTACAACATATGTTTTTCTTATCGATTTATAGCGGAGAATATAACTAAAATATTTACAAACTTTCACTACTACCAATATGTAATTTCCTGTATTTTAAGAACATTTGATAATCACGTATGAAAACATGGTAACTTAATTTTATTCGAATTACCCTAATACGAAATAAGAACTGTTTTCACGTAGTTTCTATCTATAGTTGACGTATTTGGAATCTAGTCAGCAGACCAAAGAAGTACACAAATTTCTATCATGGGTAAAATTAGATGATGTATTGATGTTAGAAGCTTAATAGCAACTTACTGAAAGTCTCAATACGCATTTCGAGTTTCGTATTGATTTCATGCAAATGGGAGTCTGTATAAACAAAATGAATACCGAAATGAAGTGTTAAACTTGAAAAAATATGAATGATGAACACTATAGGAAATATTCATTGAAAATTACCAACAAATGCTATAAAATTACTCAAAAGCATTATAAAATATTATTTACAATCAAATTTGTAGAATTTATGTACGTACGAAAATTAAGTGTATTTCGTGTAAATTGGCTAATGATAAAAATACGTAAATTCATACTTTATTTACTGTGAACTACTTTGTTACAGTTATCTTATTATTACTACTTTGTTAGAGTTATTATCGAAATTAATCCATTATATTCCATGAATATGTTTTTCAAACAACGAATCGTGTGTGTGATGTAATTTAGTATAATAATTTTTTTAATTGAATGTGTAAAAAATCATTAATTTAGAAAAACGTCGATTACTTTTCTATTAGGAATAATAAAAAAAAATAGAGAATAAGAAACTCGATTTCATTATTGAAATTCTACTAATCTAAAACTAACGGTTGAGTATATTAAGATTTAAAACAAGTATTAAATACACTTCAAAACGAAACTCCACAATTTGAAGATACACAAATTAATTTCATCCTATAATAAAGAATTAAAAATATATAACTTTTTGATATTTAAAATAAATTAGATTGTTTCGATATTACCCATGACCTGCTTAACTATAAAACTGAAACTTTTCGACAAGAATTGACACGAGTATATTGGCATATAGAAGTTTGTAATCATTACAATGTTCATACAGAACAATATCGATCGTTTTCCCATAACAATACGTAGGCAAACCGCAAACAACTTAATTCAACTATCGAAATTCATTTACTCGCACGAGCGAGGTGCATTTAAATTCCATATATCCAAATTGTTATTCTTTATTTTACAAACTTATTATCTGCATTTCTACACTGTAAATCAATACAACTAAATATTTCGTAAAAAATCTTGACATTCGAGGACACCAATTCATATGCAATCAATTTTGATAAAATGATAGAAAAACGCCTACCTTCTTTCGGAAAAGAATTAATGATCCTGATGGATGTTCGTGATCATTTCCATCAGTGTAGATAATGTACATCTATATTTATATTAAAGAATGGTTTTGATTGGAATTCAAGTATTTCTTTTAGAAAAAAATCAATGTTTTTTTAATCATTAAAGAAACAAAATTCAATTATTCTCGACCTACAAAATTACAAATAGAAGTTCATTCGTCTTTTTAGTATAAAGACCTATTCCTATACTTCAATTATTATTTCTCCAGTGTTGTAAATCCAGAATTCGATTTTTACATTGTTTGCAATATAAAAAATTGAATAACAAGTTATTTCCAGTCTAAATATACATACACAATGGGTAAATTTAAATAAATTTTATCATTTTTTTTATATATTCCATTAATAATACCCCAATTCGTGTAGAAAAGTTAATATTACTCTCAAATATTAGTTCTTTAAAGGAGCACTAGATGTCGCTTTAAACAATGAATAAAGTAACGAAGTATACCAAGTAAATTTTATTGCATTAAATATAATAAGTTATTTTGCGCCCGTTATTAACATTCTTTAGTAAGAAACAAATGAAAGTACAAACGATATTGAGTTGTCTTCTAATCCCTTTAAAGATTTAAAGAAATGATTGATTTTCATTATATTTATGATTGAAAATAATCATACTTGTATAAAAGAACTTTGTTTGGAAAATGTCTAATACCATAATACAAAATTTGATCACCATTATGTGTTCATTACTTCAATGGGATTACAAGAAATTTACATGTTTTGAAGATTCATATCTACTTGCAGTGAAGTATTCACTATCAATTCATCGAAGTTCCTTGCTGGAATTAGAGTTCGAAAACAAATAAACTCATTATTTTTTTTCTTAAACAGTCATATAACACTGGGTAACAAAAACAAAGTCGTTTCATGTTTATCTGAGAATTCTTATGTTTATTGAATCTTTAGGTCATTGAACAAAAAAAAAAGAGGTTATAAACCTTTTTTTGATTCGGTCAGTTCCAGGCAAATCGAGATAAAAGTGCAAAAAAATTGCATCCTTGTTACTAGTAGCGCTAAATGAAACCTTAAAACATGAACTTTTCAACGAAAAATTAAATAATCACTATTAATGGAGGAGGAACTATGATCGTCGTTTTTGTAAATTTTAATAACTAGGCATTATAATTGTATCAGTAGCAAATTTTGGAGCCAAATTTCGTGTTGTATTTTATATAAATGTTTCTCAAATACTATATAGCTTTAATGTAATAATACAATTGATGTTAATAAAACTATATCCTTCTTAATTTTTACCTGTATCGAAAAATAAATTTTAGATTTGTAATCAGAGACTTCGAAATCCCTTGGATCTGCCATTTTTGGATTTTTAATAGAGATTAGCAATCTCAAAAATATCCGAGTCACAAGTTTCAAGCGAGTTCGTGTAATATTTTTAATCTAGTCCGCCATATTGTGTCCGCCATTATGAATTTCTTAAGTCTAACTTTCCATTTATCATCAGCAACTACAAAAACCATAATGGGACCAGTTAAAAAAAATCTGATCATGGAAAATCGTTTTCTATCAGTTCTTGTTACCACGGCTATTTTTTTTTGCGGTGCTTCATAAATTAAGTTCCCCCACTATTAATAGTGATTTTTCAATTTTTAGTTTAAAAGTTCATGTTTTAAGCTTTCATTTAAGCCCTACTAGAAATTGGTATCACATCGCACTGTTTTACTCATAGGGATTAAAAAAATGCTAAAAAAGCCATTTTTCGCACTTTCATCTCGATTTGCATGGAACTGACCGAATGAAAAAAGGTTTGTAACCTCTTTTTTGTTCACTGAGACCTAAAGATTCAATAAACATAAGAATTTTAAGATAAACAAGAATCGATTTTTTTTTTGTTACCCAGTGTAATGTTTTTGTACTTTATATCAATGGAAATAACTAACCCCCCTTTCATACACCACAGAATGTGGTATAAACACGAGATTTAACCATTACTGAATAACACAATTGACGCTATAGATAAAGAAAAAGAAGAAATGAAACGAAAGTTCAAAATTAAAGCGAAGTGAAAAGTTTCCTTATTGTCCCTGATGCGATAAAAAGTGTCGGTGGGGTTTGAAGTCTCCGCATGCTTGTTGTTTGCAACTAATCTTATAATAACTTCTATAGGTCAAAGCTGCAATCTGATGCGTTGCTCATTTCCATAAAAGTTCTTTTTCGTTCTTGTACACACGAAACCAAATTCATTTTCGTTGTTTAGGTAAGTTTACAGATTAAAACACTGATTACTACAGCAACACCAACTTCACTCTAACTTTCCTTTTAAAAACAATTGGACGCTGTGTACCAAAAAGAAACCTTTTTGCAGAAGTTCTCATTCCCATCAAGGCGGCGTGTTATATTTTGTTCACCAATGCAGTCTATCAATTTTAATATTTGTAACGAGAATAAACTGCAATAATGAATATTAAATTCAAATGAGGTCTTAAAATATATTGAACAGTCAATATTTAAATATGAATTTTTAACCGAGTTTGAGAAAACTCAAGCCGAGAAAATGATCGATTAAATGATGTATAGAGATGGGCGTAAAGGTACACAATATAAATCTGGGTATTATCGACTTTTTCCACGTTGTGTACATTTACACCCCTCTAAGACGAATAGGAATCGTTTGCCATGGTGAACAAGTATAATTCTGGAAAAAGTACTTATCATTTATATTGCATGTAGGAAAAATACATCATTTTTTCGCAAAATTGTTAGAAGAAATGTAGCTGACAATTTTACGAATTGTACTAGACGCAGATGCCAAGTTTTCTTATTGGAATTCCTAAATTCGAAACCAAAATATATCTTCACCAACCCAAAATGAACTCCATGAATTCCAGGACTTAAGATTGATGAAATAACGTTTTAATTTAAAATTTCTAGTGTGTATATTATGTTCGTTTCTGAAATTACACATCATACAGTATAGGAAGAATAATTTTGGAGAAAAGTCACAGAGTTTTTACATTGCTACGACGCGAATGTGCATGTTTACAAAAAAAGGATCTGCGGCAGCAAGTCTGCTAAAAAGAATACTAAACCCATGGAAGAGTCGACGAACTGAATTCGAAGCGAGAACTTGTTGCATGCGCTCTGCCAGTTCTGTCTCTCTATATATACACGACAGTTTGAAAGGGAATTAGTTCAATGGCTTCCATTTCCCAAAATTTCGAAACTCTAAACTTCCAATTACAGCAGAGTGCTGTTTATTCGTATGTATCCCTATACGAACATCAAATATATGGAGAAATTCAATAATAATATATAACGAATAATCGTTCAATGCATATTTTCAAAAAAGAATTTATTTAGTCTATAATTTTAGAAGAAAATTACTTGTGAACGTAATTATACGAAGTGACCCTTGACGATATTTGGAGTATAGGCCTAGCTTCGGTGATAACTACGAGTAACTTTATTAGCCAAGCGTCGTGTTTTTCTTGTATTTAGAATGATTGAATTTGAGGGTGTTAGGGGTACTTTCAGGTTATTCGAACTTAATTTTCGCTTAGCTACGACAGGGTTGATTATAGCGAAGTGTAAATTGAATTTCATTCGGGGTAGAATAAATGATTTCTTGTTTCAAAACTGATTTCCTGAAAGGTTTTATTGGTAACGTCACAGTTAATGCGTTTATTTCTAATTCAATTATATTTTAATTAATTAGCAATAATAATAGGAATGTTTTATTTGTCAGAAATGTCTGTAGTTACAGAGAAGAATATTTTCGTTTCGTTTCGAAATTCCATTAATACTTTATCTTTCAAAGTCTAATTTCATTTCTTACTTTATTAAGCTTCTAATACTTTACTACTTTTTTGACATTTTATCTTGGGATTGACACTGCTTTGGTTGAATCGACGTGACGTTTACAACTATATACACGTTCGGTTGACTCTATAGCAATAAAATGTGTCCGTGAACCAAACCCTTTTTAAATGAGTTGTGGTATTTACAAAAATGATCTTATAATTACTTTCTATTAATTAGTTGGAAAAGAATAATCCAAACGACTTGTCAGAAGAAGTTCCAACTTATTTCATTTGGACTATAACAATTGCAAGATGAAATGTTATGTTTTAGAAATAATCATCGAATGACAAAGTGCAATGAACTTCCCTAAAGCGTTATCTGTATTCTCACGGATTTGTTTCCAGGCAATTAATTAGTTGCACACATTTATAAAAGGAATGGCTACGAAGATCAATGCGTCAGATGCTCAGGAACAATGGTGGAATGGGAGTAAGTCTAGGATGAGTAGCATTTGATCAAAGCATGTTCGCCATAATTGAAGGATTTGTTTCTACCCCGACGTGGCTACATCGGGATTTCCAAAAACATTCCGCTAATTGGGGTTTGTTTCAATGCACCAAGTTAATTCCTTGTTATATACGATCTAATGAATGCTTGCTCACTTATTTTAATGAAAATATTGAAATATGAATAAAAACAATAGAAGAATTATCAGCTTAGCTAGTAATTAATGGGGAGATTATGTCGTTGCATTTAATTACCAGCATGCCTATTTTATAAACATTAATACTACATATTTGTATTTGAAAATCTAAACTATTTACTTAATTAATATAAAAAATAAAATAGTTTTATTGTGTAAAATCTTTATTCCTATTTGGATATTGTTAATTTCTCGAAATATATATTTAAAAAAGGCTTAAGGTTACAATATTTACAGCGAGCTGGTAGGTTTCCAGGTAAGTGAGATAATATGAATATTTTTAAATATTTACATCAACATCAAGATATTTTATGTCCTCTTTTCGTAAAGTGGTGGGGGGAAATTTGAGGACAAACGATTAGAATAACACAGATATTACTAAAATAAAAGTAAAGTGTAAAATTGTAATCTATGACGTAATAAAGGTATCAAATTACTTTTTATAAGACACCTTTACCTTTTTCACGTTACTTATTAAATCTATGCAATTTTTCCTCAGATTCATTTACGCAGTAAATATGACACCGAACGGACAACATAGGAATCCTGTCTAATCTACAACTTCGCTAAATTTTAGTTATTTTCACACGTTCCTGAATTTGGATTTTCGTAGTACATTCCGAGGATATATTTATATTTTCCGTGATGAAATTAATCGTCGACGTCTTACCATCTTAATCTAATGCCCATCATCAAATATCCATCACGCTATGCCGATCCACAAGGTTGCATGAGGCTGAAATTGAGGGAGTGCTTCCCAGAAATTAACGATCACCAAAGAGGAGTATTTTTGAAACTGTTCCCGGTGGTAAATTGGCTGATCACTAGTTTCAAATGTGTATCTTCTAGTGTGCTACGGCGTGGTCAGAAATTACGTTATTGCGTTTAATTTTCTCTTTCTTTCATGAATTGATCTCATATGTATAGTCTGCCGGACGAGGTGCAGTGATTTTCATTTGTAGGGAATTCGATTATTGACATTTTTTTAAAATTTGGTTAAACCTCTTGTACCCATTAATAAATAATATGGAAACATGTATAGGGTATAAACTAGCTAAAAACTGGATTCATTTTCGACTAGGGTAATGCAATAAATCATTTTTCTTGATATGGAAGAACTGATATTTTCTGGATGAAGTTTTATAAAGTTGGTCTCAATTTCGTTTTACGAATTATTACTGTAATAAAAAACTTTGTTACAAGATTAAACGGACTTATGTAACGTTTATATTATTTGTGTTTCAAAAGTACATGAAGCATTAAATATCAAATAGAAAAATGAAAAGTAAACGTTGCATAATATTTCCATCTAATTTCTTCATAAAAGCATCAAACATCATACTTAATGGTTATTTCTTAATTGCAAACAATTTGAATTGATACTTATTTATTCTTTGATAAAAAATTGCAGTAAAAGTCCTTAACTATAAATTAAATTTGACAATAAATAGATACTTTTATAACGACTAGTTATTTTATAAAGTATCAACACATTTTCATGTCCAGACGTTCATTAAAAATGAGTAGAGTTCAAAAAGATGTTTGGATTAATGAATATTATTATAGTTATATAAAATTAGTTCAGCACATTTTCTCTTAAATGTAAATATCATTAGAACCGAATAATTAAATAATATTATTTTTTGACCCACCGTCCATAAAACTCAATTTCTCGGCCTTAGGCGAAAATAATGTATTATTGATCCGATTGTCGTAGGACTTGATAATTCGCGGCCGAAGGTTTCGTCGTAGGCCGAGAAATCGAGTTTTACGGCCGGAGGGACTACAAATATTTATTTTGAATAATCGCATTAATTTATTTAACAAATGTATCATCTTTTTAGGAATTATAACTTACTTTTAAAAAATGCTTCCTCAATTCAATTAAATATTTACATTCATTTTCAATTTTTACTTTGTATGTATACAAGTATCTGACATTCCCCACATAAAAATACCGACTGTTAATATTTCTGATCGTATTACCCGATTGAAAAAAGGAATTCTCTTTTCCGCTTCCTCCCCTGTTATTCTATAAGAGACAGGAATATAAAACTACTACCGATTTTAATATAACTGCACTTTTATATATTTCAATTTTATTCCATGAAATTCACCACCAGCTTTGATTTGATGTGTTTCCGTTTGATGAAAGTCTCGAAATACACTTCGTGTGTAGAATACAGGAAGCATTAAGGTGCTTTGCCCAAGACGCTTATCGTCTTAACATCCGAATACAATTTGTGTGCAATTAGAATTATTCGTACCAAGGCGTAAAACCTTGTAATTTGATTATTGTGAACGTTATGAATTATATAATATGTACGTGCTGCTAGATTTAGTTTAATATTCACGTTTTATTACAAAACAACAATATCTTCAATACATCAATATTTTGCAATTACATTTCAACAAAATTTCAATTAGATTTTCTGAAATTTATAAAAGATAATTTTAAAAATTAATTCCGATTGGTAAATATAATTACTGGTAATGTGCCAAAATAATTAGTTATGTATTGAAAATGAATTAAATATTAGCCTGATGTTTATACGGACTTTGTTAAAACATCATCAATATAATTTACTTTTGAGAAGTGAAGCAACATGAATTACGGTATGCTAACGAGTTGTTAATTTTTTAATTATGGTGGAGATATTTTGATTAAAGATAATGAGACTTGACGAATTTTAATGCAGATAATTAGAAATTGTTTTAAATTAACATCATCATGATCCACCACTTGCCGTGTATACTTTAAACGTCCTGACTCCAGAGACATCTCGTTCCGATTTCTAATACATAATACAAGACCCAATTACAGTGCGCGGGACATTTTGCTATAAAACCAGATTGCGTAATTTTCAGAGTTTTCGCTTCTGAATAATTTCGTATTTCAATAATGTTACGTTCGTTAACCTCACCTACATAATATCTGAAAAGACGATACAAATTCAATCTTTTTGAAAGAATTGCATTTAATTCCGAAAAAGGTGTTATTCTCAAAAGATAACAATAAAGATAATAAAATAAAATCTTGCATAATAAATGTATATAGCTCTGCATAAACATAGTTTTTAAAAAAAGTATGTCCTAAAAATCTTCTTAGATTGCTCACATTGGAAACCGATCAATTTTTTTATTAAATGCGGAAATGTTCACTTATTGAAAATGGTTAACTCTTATTAGAATGGAAATATTTTCTGAAAAACGTTTTTGAGAGTACTCTCTAAATTTGTTGGAGTGAAAATTGAGCAACTCTTTCATTAAGAGTGAACATTTCACTCTATGAAAAGTGACATTTCACTCTTAGTGAAAAAGTGGTTCAATTTTCACTCCAACGAATTTAGAGAGTACAATAATTCTTTGAACGTATGTTAATGGGTCACATATTCATATTAAACTGAGAAATACTCGTCGACTCATCTAGAAAGAATTTGTTTACAAATATTATAAATAATATTCAAATGTTTTATTTCATTCTTTAACAATAAAAAATTAAATAATTCTTTCAATGCATTTTTAAAACTGTATTTCAAATAAATGTTAATCAACAGTAATCAATAATCAAGTAAATATTAAGGTCTTATGAAAGGTTGGCAACTTTCCATGGAAGTTAAAAAAAAAAACAGAAATTGTTCTTGGTTTTATTCCGCTTTAAAGTTTGTGTTTTTCTAAAAATCCTAAAAATTCGAGGATTTTTATAATCTTCAACTATAACTCATTTTATAAACTTAAATTTTGGCCAAAATTTACTTTGAAAATTACATGTAATTTTATATACATGCATATATAAAAATACATTTTAGAAAAAACTCTACAAAAACCAATTACAAAAATGTATCGATCAAATACAAGCCATGTTGATATACTAACAGAGAAATTTTGTTTTTTCATGTGATTGCAGCGAGAACAGTTTTAACTTCAGAGAGAGATTCTGAACGAAACATTTTTCTTTAAAATTTTCACAGAATGTTGCTGGAGCATAGTACGTAATACAAAATGTATAAAATTGTATGATCTTATAAACAAAACCCACATTTGCCGTTAAGTTAAAAAGGAATAAAATATTTGTAAAACATTTAAATTAAAGATCTTTTTTAGATAATAAATGTACATAATAGTTACATTAATCTTATTTTGTAATCTCGCTATGTAGACAAATAAAAATAATTGTCATTAGATCAAATATTAATGTTTTTATTTTCTATTATTGGCTTAAAACCCACAAATAAACCCTTTAAAAATTACTAGTACTTTTCTGAATTTTACATTTATATCAAATAAGTAATTAAGTAAATATAGGTATATTTCTTGACCGCTTTAATTAAATATACAATTAAGTTTTTCACGGTAATACGGTCCTTTTACTAATTCTGAAAAGTAAACAAACAAAATATGACGTAACTGGGATATCAGTTCACGTCTCGCGCAATAAATCATTCGGTACTTATATGTAAAAATTTTGAATCACCTACTATTGGATTTAATATTAAAAACCATCCCTCTAGCGCTTAAAATTAGAACTATTGTCAAAATGCGTTTCGCACCAGGATGCCATGTTGTGCTCTTCAGCAGGGCTTATGGCATCCTTGCCCTGGACGCGATATTTAATTTTAAGTTTGTAAATCTAATTTCCATTTTATACTGCATTAAATGCCGGGATATAGCATTTTGACAATAGTTCTAATTTTAAGCGCTAGAGGGATGGTTTTTAATATTAAATCCAATAGTAGGTGATTCAAAATTTTTACATATAAGTACCGAATGATTTATTGCGCGAGACGTGAACTGATATCCCAGTTACGTCATATTTTGTTTGTTTACTTTTCAGAATTAGTAAAAGGACTGTATTACCGTGAAAAACTTAATTGTATATTACATTTATATATTATGATAATTTCACAAACATCCTTATTAAAAAATGACAAAATTTTGAAATTCCATAACGTAAAAAATTATTTCACTAACAATAAATTTAATAATACTTGACATTCACTGATAATGACAGCATTTTAGGATTTTAATTGAATAATTTTTGTTGTTAGCGTGGACATTTCAGGACATTTTGCCCCAAATGTTATATTTTTTATCTTATTGTTGAGAAAATTATCTGCCCATTACTTCAAAGATATTTCGTATTAATATTTCTAAATAACAATATGTGTTTATTCCAAATATTTACTATTAAATGAATTCTTGCCATTACAGGTTCACTATTAGGAAAATTAATTATTGAGAAAAGATCTTCTTCTAAAAATATATATAATTGTTGATATATATTTAATGAAAATACACCCAGTACTCTATTTTCATTTAATATTTTTCGCGTATTTGATAGGAGTTTCTGACAAATCTGTGATTTTTACTAAAAGCCAAAGTTTTCTCTGTTTCTTTTTCTCGGAAGCCATGAAACAATAAAATAATACTGAAAGCCTAACGAAAAACTTTACGTGGGAACAGCGAAGCGTATTAAATCTCCGTTTCTAAAATAGTAAGCCGGCCTGGTGCTTTTTGCTGTCGCTTTCATAATACGAGATTAGAGGGCCACACGAGGGAGTGAATTGAGGGGAATTAATCTCTCGTGGTAAAAGCTTTTGTTCATGGGCCACCGCCTGCACGTCACCTCAAGCTAGTTTTTACGCGTACGCGGTAAGAATACAGTGTACTGTTAAGAATGTATTTAACACCCATGAGAGTATTTAGAACAGTCTATTTATACATCGATGGATATTGTATGGATCAAAACCGAAACGCTCCACTCGGTTCCAACCCCTAACAAATAGATGGTAGTAATTGACTGCAGTTTCCCGATTTTCCACCCCAACCATGTCTACTGAATCACAGCAGGCCGGAGGCTTTTAATCGCATATCGCCTCAAAATTTTTAACGTACGTTGTCAAATATTTTTTTTAATAGTTGTATTTAGGTTATACGAGAACGATGGGGAATTTTGAAAATTTTTCAATGTTTACAACGAAATTTTACAATATTATCAAAATATCGACTGCTGAAACTACACAGAAAAAAATAAGCCTTCAAATTGTTACATCTTAACTTCATCATTAGATGAGGCTTAATTTTAGCCCAAAATTGCGTTAATGTTCTTAAATTCAATCAATATTTAGGCTTAAAGTCTTACTTTCAGACAACAACACTGATTTTCAGCCGATTTTTTTGTTTGAAATAAGATTCTTCTAACTTAGATGCCATAAGCTCGATAAATCTTATTTTAAGACAAAATATCGTCTAAAAGTCAGGTTTGCTCACTGAAAGTAACACTCTAAGCCAAAACACTGACTGAATTTAAGAAAATTAACGCAATTTCAGGCTTAAATTAATCCTCACCTGATGGTGAATTTAAGATCTAACAATTTTAAGACTTATTTTGTTCTGTGTAGTTTCAGTCGATATTTTGATAATATTGTAAAATTTCGTTGTAAACAATGAAAAATTTTCAAAATTCCTCATCGTTCTCGTATAACCTAAATACAACTATTAAAAAGTATTTTTTCTGTGTACACTTATTTCTATTAGAGGTGTCCGACAATTTTGTCCAAATTTATCTCCAAAAAAGGCCTTTTGAAGTAGATCGATTCTCAGCTTTGAAATCCAAATTCCTTTTAGAGACGCATGGTGGCCATCGAAACCAAAAATGAAATCCCGCGATATATACTTCGTAAGTTGACCGATAGACAAATTGTTATAGATAGTATTTCATACAGCTAAAAGACAATCAGTTAAAATGTAATCATTAATCATTAAGCAGTAAAAGTAAAACCAATAATGCTCAGCAATTGAATTTTCAATTACATTAGTAATTCTTCTATAACACAGACCATCAAAATAAAGCCAAATCTGGCCGCAGAATTGTTCCATCACGTTATGATTATCCTAACCTAAAGGTGCGAAAAACACTATTTTTCTCATATTCGGTAAGTTTTTGTGACGGAACAAATTGCTTGCTCGCATTTTGGCAAGAACCAGATTAAAGTGGTATTCATCAATTTTAAAATGCTTTTTTAGTCATTTCGTACAATTTTTTTCAATGCGTTATAAAAGTTTTTGTCAAGGCACGATTATGATTTTCGTTTTTTTTGCATTTTTAAGTTAGTATATCTCAAAATTTTGACGCCATAGTGCAATTATAAGACCAAATTTTGTCAAATGATGAAAAAAATATATTCCCCCACAAAACCTAACTGAAAAACCCACAAAAAACTGTGTCTTTTGCACTTTTAGGTTAGAATATTTAAACATCTTGACGTAGCAGAACAATTTTTAGCAGGAAAGTCAGTCTCAGTTTGTTAGTTATTTTAATGTAATTCCACATTTACTTAAATGTGTGAAAATCATAATTATTCCCTGACAAAAACTTCGAAAACTCGATAAACAAAAATACAATCGAAATCACTAAAAGAACATTTTAAAGCTGACATATATCACCTGAATATTGTTCGTGCCAAATTGCAAATAATAATTTTGTTCCCCCACAAAAACTTACAAGAATATGAGCGAAAACGGTGTGTTTTTTCACTTTTAGGTTGGAATATCTCAAAATCTTGACCTGATAGTATAATTCTGCGGCCAAATTTGGATTCAGCGCAACGAAAACCTTTGAAAAGGTGTAGTCCGATCTCAAGGTATAAATTTCGTTGAAATTTGTGAAAAATCAAGTTCTTGGTATTACGGTTCTTTTACTATAAAAAAATAACATTATAAATTTTGTTGACCTGTGATAAGCGGTAAGGGTTATTCCATGAGATCTTATATTTTCTAGGTTTTGTAGAGCGCTTAAAATCAAAGCATAAAATTTTCTAAAGATTAGTTTAACATTGTTTAAAGACGTATTTTTGCTGATTATTTCAATTAACCATAAAGAACATATCCAGTTGATATAATAGATTTGAAATGAATTAATAAAACTTTATAATTAAAGGTCATAAATAAATGTCACAGCGAATGGAAAGCATTATCAACTATACTGCTAAGAGTAATTTATTCTAACTGCAGGGCCACATTTTAAAATCCCTATTGGATATCAAGGATAACTTTTCTTAGGCATTTCAAGGATGACTAATTAAACAGTTGTCTAAATTGTCAACATTCTCACATAATTTTACAAATTCATTTTTTTAGCTTTATTGATTTCATTTAATTTATGATAAAATTCTACAGTATTGTGCATAATTATCAAAACCTATCAAATTGTCATAACCTCAATGATTAAAGTATAATTAGTAATAAACTAAAACCAATTTCAAAAACAGTTGTTATACATTTATTTTTTTTATTTAATTCTATAAAATTAAATTCGTGTTATTATTTTCTCTTTCACATTCAGTAATATATAAGTGATCTTTATGTATGGGAAGAAAAAACATTTACACTTTATTATCATGGAATGCATGAATTACTTAGAATTACGATAAAAGTGAACATTAACTTTCTGCCATGGATTCGCATAAAATGGTACCGACGATTACAAGAAACTTTCTTTGCGACAAGAACTCGCAGGAATTAAAACTTTCATCGATTCTTAAAGCTGTTTTTACTATTGTACAACTTTCAAATTAATTGCAAAACAGAAAAAAAGACTTAATCATTTACACTCGTCCATTATCACGTCTGGCATCGCCTCGGCGCTTGCAAATTAATTCGTACCAACTTAAACCAAATTTACGATTTTACCCGGGAAGTAACATAATAAATTAATTAAAACTTAATTTAAGAATTGCCAGGAAATGGTACCACTTTCGCAGTTAAAAAGTGTTTAAAATAAAATTCAAATTTGTTGAGTTGTAAATACGAAAATTACAACTGAAAGAAAATCTTAATTTAAGATTTGAACAAAACGTTTTATATATGCAGAATTTATCACACGAAAAATATTCATTTACATTCTTTTACGAAAAGATGTAAAACCTCGATAAATAAAAAAGCACGAGCTCGAATGTCCTGCATTTTCACGTACGAGAAAATAAAATGAACACGGAATTAATTTTAAGTAAAATTTCAAATATATTTTTTATTTTATTTTGCTAATATTGATAAAAATTAAAATTTTCCTTTAAATATCTAGAATTCAATTTTCGTTCGGACATTGGTTTACTTTACTCGAGGCGTGAGCTTTATGAATGTTGCGAAGAAATATATTGAACGCTAGAGAAACAATCCTGCAAAAACAAAGTCTTAAAGTGGTTGCACAGCTCAAATGCAGACGACGACGTATCCATAAATCAGATTTTGTCAAGCAGAATTTAGCTGCTTTAAAACAAACCTACAGCTTTTGCAGGTACAAAAATTGGCTTACAAATAATTTCAATTCCTTCTACTCTCAGTCAATCCTATAGAAATAAATATTTTAAAACCGTAAAACATTCCTTTCTTGCAGCCGATATTAGAAATATTTTTAACCTGAAACTTCTGGCTATATTTTATGAGAAGCGAATATAACGTATTTAATTACTTCGCTCATTAACTTGGAAATAAAATTTAACGCACTCGTATATACGCCCTTTGAGAATTCAAGCAACCTCTTAAAGCTATTTTACGATTAGACAGAATAATACACTTAGAGGATTAAAGTTTTTACTGTACAGTGCATTTTTTATTCTCGCATAAAAATTGTCGAGTTTTTTACAAATCAGTTATAATGTTTCTACTATAAAAATTGAACAATTATAAAACCTTCAATAAAAAATTTCATTAGTACTGGTTATAGTATCTTCGACTTTTTATTACATTTATGGCGGTCCAAAGATTAGTGAAAACAAAATGCTTAATAGACGTACAAATGACTTTTTCTCTAGATTGCCTGTAGACAAAATGACTATAATATGATAAGCTCAAAAAAATATAAAAAATACTAAGAGGTAATTTCAAAAAAAAAACCTTTGTACACTGAAAAAATTGTAGATTAAAGTACATATTACTTTAGACTATGATTCGTTCTTAGAGAATCTTAAAGAATAAAACGATACGCAAGAAATATGTCAAGCACATTTTTTAAGTTAATCGTAATAAATCCAATAAAACCCTACATTCTTTCTCAATTTAAAATACACCAATATACTTAAAACCACTAGTATTTTTATTCTTTCAGTTACATTTAACATGTAACCAATCCACAGACTATCAAACTTTTCGCTTGGGGAAAAATACCAGAGAAATTATTTACACAGACAATGGTTTTCTCAATTACTCGTCACCTCGCTGATGGTCAAGATTAAAGGACAAAATTCGCTGTTTGTAATATTTAAAATGCATACGTTGCATAAAATCAATATTAGTCATAAGAGAGAAATAAATCCAAAAATACCGATTTAGTATTGCGCAGAAGCTGCAAGCTCCGTACGAATTAATCGTTTATATAAGCACTTGCCACATCGTCGACGATCGTGTACACGTTGAAGGACGCTGTGAAAATTTAATAGGGAAAATCTTGAAAGAAAATTTAAAAGCACGAACGTGCGTGTAATGATTCAGCGTTCCTTGATATACGCGAAAAGCTTTAATGCGCTTCACCGAAAATAAGTATGAAAAAAACACGATGAACTTTTACGAAGCTTATACGAGGCACGATAACCCGACACCGAGGTCTGACACCCTGTCAGCTTTTAAAACCGTCGGTCTCGTAAAAATGTTCATAACCGACTTAATGCCCCGCACAACGGAAACCAGTATGCTCGGTATCGATGCCCTCGTGACAACGGATAAGAATACCTGCTTTGATTCTTAACCTTATCTAACCTCAACATCCTGCGCTTAATATATTCCACGTCATTTTCCATTTTTTCTAAATATTCCAATGTCGTTTTTGAGACTTTTAACGGGCATCATCGATCCTTAGCGTATAGTCAGAATATTACATTATGTAACAAGGGCGCAAATATCGATCTCGGACTAGTGCGAAGTTTCTAGCGCGAGCAAAGCGAGGATGACAATCACGCTGGTTGGAGGTCCATATTTCGCCAGTGTTGCATACGATATTTTTTGATACGACGGGCGTAGGACTCGGTTATTTGCGCCCAAAGATCGGCACCGCAGGGTGCAAAGTCGAGTTCTACTCCCGGAGTGTTAAAAAAGAATTTTCGTAAAAACCTCAGAATTCCGGTTGCTGTAACTAAACAGTTCGACTGCTTTTAACGCAACCAAACTTTTTGAATATGGTACATTAATACGTTTGGTTGGAAAAAATACGTCGAAATTGTTGGTGGCCTAACACTCCAGGCATTTCAATGAATTTGATTATGAAAACCAGTTTGCATTTCCAAAAGATCGAGTAGTTGTATGAACAAAACTAAATTCAACCATACTGAACTAACTCTAACCAAAGGAAACCAAATACAACTTTTTTTCGTATATATTTTATCAGAATTAATTATCCACTTTTCTTTTTGTCTCACTTTTCATGTCAGTAGGTAGCCCTTATCTTTCTCGGCTATTCCCTGCCAACGCAGAAATCGTGGCAAACATGGAGATAGGCTAATGCGATTTAGAGTGGGTACGGGACGGTATTGCGAAAATGCATGCACGGTCGATATAACAGCGCACTCTGTGTCTGAAGGTTTATGTGGGTCTAATTACAAGACGCTACCGAGAACTTGACGAAACGACAAGGGACGTTAAGGAGTAATAAGCACTTTGCATTCCTCTACAATATATCCTACGAATAGTAACAATTAATATCGTATCAACTAAAATAACTAATACCGTCAATATTCCGTAATGCGATGGAAAGAACAGATCATAATATTAATAAATAAATAATCAAGTCATCCAATTCAACAGAATTTTATTAAAACTGATATATGGAATTTATGTGTACTCCACAATTTCGATTGGATTTTTCAATGTACAGAATAATGCAAGTAGGCTGAAGAGACATTTTCTTGAGACTTTCATGCAAATTGCTTTCCGTGCTCTACATTTTCCTACAACGAAATTCACTTGAAGATAATATAAATTCATCTATCTGCTACTCTGACAATGAGAACTTTACAACGTAATAAAATAAAATTTCGTATTCTTTAAGAAAAATATTACGGCCCCATAAAGTGGCGCTACCAATCGTTTTAGAGCTGCGTGCGTTCTCTCGGAATTTTCAGCAGACGTGGAAAATTCGATTGTAAAGTGCCTAAGTCTCTAGTATAGTGGTACCGTCGTGTATTTCCTGCTAGTAATTTAATATCAACATCGAATTATTGCAATGAATTTTTCTGCGACGTAATTTAATTTTAAAATTTACTTGTCCCGTCATTTAATCTTATTTTGCTTGCATATTTGACACACATTTACTCATTTGCTCAGATTTTCTACATAAAACTTTGCTTTTTCGTATCTTTATTTTTTAATTAATTTTGTTAAAAAAAATATAAATTCATGGAAAGTATAATAATGAAAATTGAGAGCAGTAGGTAATAACCGTTATTAAAGTAATTTATATTTATTGAGTTACGGTGATGAAACTAATTTACGACTATCTTTTAACGTCTCTCTTAAAATTAAGTTAGTATATTATTTATAACACTCACTATTATTGATTGCAAAATGAAGACGCAATTGAAAGAAGTAGCACTCAAAATGAGGCTAACGACCACATTTTGTGGTGTGGTCATTTATTTTGCTTAGTATCATACTGACGTAATCTTTGCATATCACCAACATAAAATCACAAATTCCGACGTCACTGTTGAATAATTAAAAAAGCGCTTGTCTTTTTAAATTGCGATACACACACCGTAAATGGGATTAGCAAAAGTTTTAATATCAATATGCGCAGTAAAAAGGTAAACAAATGTCTTCTAATTTGTTTACGTAATTTTATTTATATCACGGATCGTGTTTAACGTATCCGTAATACAATCAGTCGTAAATTTAAAACACGCAATTTCATTAGACAATTTCGAGGTTCTATATTCTGCCGTTCAATTTAATACAATAACGCATCGATTTCGAACGAAGCGATAATACATATTATATTTATGGTGGACTTATTATTTATTCCTCAAATAATTCAAGTAAATCATCAATTCCAATTAACACAAAAAATTACTACATGTAGTTTTGATTTCTTGTTTTTAGAGTTCCTTATGCTAACAATATGTTATCATGACATAGCGATAGTCAGGTGCATTATTATTAAAAAAACGTTCTTCAAGTGCATAAAAATGGTAAGTGCGTCGTTACGAATTCCATTTTATGAATACTCGTTACTCAAACACCGGATTACAGTTTTTTCCTGAACAAAAACAGGAGCTGTCAAAACAAGACATAAAAGTCGAGCTTATGTAAAGTCGAATTTATGACGTGTATATGACTGCACTATATGTGCTGTAATACGGGGTTTCTTACGCTATAACTATACTTATTTCACCAACGGTGGAGTGCATCCAGGTTGCTTTCCCTAGCTTATGGAGTTTCGGGTTACAATACGTATGTAAAATCCCAAGGAGTGCATACTCATGTTTTAACTAATTTAAATAGGCTCTAAAGTTCCAAACAAGTCATATGCGTAACAAAGCTTCCTTTTTCGGTATAACTTAGAAAATTCATATAAGCAACAAATATTCAGATCATTTATAATTACCTCAAATATGTCATAATTAATGAGCTCACAAAACTATTGTTAAGAAAATAAATCCGATCAACTCTACCATACAAATCCAACAATAATCTTTCCATCTGTACTTTTATATTTACTACTCAATGATTAAGAAATTATATTTTGCTACGTATAGTTTTAAAATCCTTTTGGTGTCACTTATTTAAATTTAGGTTTTCGTAATGTTTTCGCAAAAATTCATTGTTGTGTTTATTGGTCATTATAAAGCATGTATTAATATTTAATTTATATATGAAGAATAATTTGTATGTATTGACAACACTATCAGCTAAAATGAAGTACCAGATTCTATTGTATTCTATAGGAGAGTTCCAACTGCTTTCACTATTCAGCAACTAAGACATTTCATCAAAAGTCATATATACATATATATGTGCATCAAAGCAACCGCAATGATCCTCCTGAATGTCAATTTCGCACTGAACAGTCCTGAAGCCGAAAATTCAAAAGCATCTACTGTAGTAACAGCAGTAACTGAGTTTCACGTTCGCGTCTTTCTTGTGGGAACAAAGCCCCCAGTAGTCCTGCAATTAAACCACTGAAGGCATCCGAATGCCAGCTTAATTCTGAAATAAAAGCTTTTACCTGGCAATGAAAGCCACTGTCCTGTTCGCCTTACTGTTGCGTCTATGTTACTAGAAACCGACACCTTTTCTCATTCTACCCTACACTCATATAGGGATTACTTTTATGATGTTTCTTACATCAATATGAGCACTTCTTACAAATACCATGATGTGATAGTTTGACAACTTCCAGCTATTATGTTTCAGACAAAATTTCAAGTTTTTTCCTTTTGAATAATTTCGCTAATGTAGAACGTTAAAAAAACAACATGTAGAAAAATAGCTATTTCTACAGACGCTGCTATTTTTGTAATATAATCTTCTATATATTATAGATTTAAAAAATATTGTCTAAGATATAGACATTGAACAAAAAGTATTTTACATCCATTATACCATGTAAATGACAATAAATTATGTTATTACGAATTTCGTTACATGAGTTATGTATTCTAATAGTTTAACATTGAGTCCATCATTCTCACATGAATATTAATAATTTATCTTATCTGTCATGTAGTTTTTCTACCATCTCGCATTATTATAGATGTACATATCCGCCACTTGAAAGGTCCCAAGTTCGAGTCCCGGCGCATTAAAATCTCTGAAACTCAGACCTAACCCAACATTTCAAACTCTGCTTTCAACATAAGTAATGCATACTTGAAAACTAAATGAAAAAATGTCTAAGTTTTAATATTTATTGTAGATGTATGGTAAAGGATTTATCTCCTTCAGGGATTTGTTGTTATTCTTTAGAAGCGGCAATTTACTTATTACTTCGACCTAGGAAACGCAAAACATGCAACACACATGCACCACTCTCTAAATATAATTATAATTGAACATTGAGATATAATAAGTGAATAGATTCACTTACGGAATAACGATCAACAACTTTCAAAACACAACAAGTGAATTTTCACTTAATCTGATTTATTGACCGCATATAAAGTTTTTTTCGTTTGCGTAATATCGCAAAACTCCTAACCGCAGGAGCATGGACGATATGGAAACGTTTCACAAATAAAATTCAGTTTATTTTAATGAAACATTGCACAGTTACTCACGTTTTAAAAAAGAAAAATTTATATATTTTTTTTGATTCATTTACTTTCAACTTAAAGAAAAAAATCGCAATTTATTACTCTACTTGACACTAAACGCAGGATCGATTGTGCGGAAATCTACTTTTCCACTCTATTTAAAGTTCTATTTACCGTCGATAAATTTGTTCTCCGGTTTTTGCAACCACTGTTCGATAAATGCCATGTTACTCAAACATAATATTTAATTTAGCCATTAAACAATCTGCGACGTACATTACGAAACTTTAAATCGTTATCAAGTGTTGTTTGGTTTATTTTCAAACATGTTTCTATAGAATAAGTTTTGTTTTCAAAGCTCTACGAAATAATACGAGAATGTAAAAAATCTGTAATATTTGAAATTATTTATTGGATAATCCACAGAAATTGGCTTCAGTTTAAATGTCATAATGTACACGGAGAAAATTCTTAGATATTTTACCACTCCAAAAGGTAATCTTGTGAAAGACTTGTAAAATAAAAAAAAAAGTCCACTATTTCTGGAAAAAATTACTTTTTTTGTCCTTATAGTAGACATTTCAAGAATTAATAGTAATTTTGAAGAATGGCAATTTTTTAATTCTGTATTTCTACACTTTTTTTGCATGTAGTTTAACAACTTAATTTAGAAAATGTATAAAATGAAAGGGAAATATATTTCTAGAAACATTATCTACATTTGATAAACAGTACTTTCTAAACATTTTCTAACCATGGAATATATAAATCAGATTAGACTTTTTTGTTTCATTTCCATATTTCGTAAAAACAGACAAGATAGGAATTTCAAAGAGGAACCGAAAATTGAGTTTGCTTCCTACGTATACAATTAAGTCTCAAAATAACGAGTGAATAAAAATTCTTTTATGGACATGGTTGGCATCACTCTTGCAGGCTTATATACCTATATAAAAAAGCGTACGTGTGTTTTTAATTACTTTGTAACTACAAACAACAAACAGAATCATTGTCGTCTGTATATTTTCTTAAATCGGTTGGTTAAAATGGTCGATTTGTTACTTAGGCAAGATGTCACTATTACTAAATACTAGTCCCCGGTACAAAGTATATTTTTGCAAGTGATTGATACATACTTGAATCTTTGTGAGTGACTTTGTTTTTGTGACTCTAACAAACTTTTCCTCTGCGAAAAAAGTGCTGCGTTTTCGAGCACATATGCACGAAATATGACAAATTCGTCTTTTTCGTCGCCAAACAATTTGTCGCACAATGTGACTAATTGATTTTATAAATAATAATAATAAACAACTATGCTAAAATGAACTCGTCATAAACTGGTCATGTTTACCCTCTCGGACTAACAATTTGTCGGACATCGTGGTCAGTCGATGTTATAAATAATTATTAAACAGATAGACACATGGTCCGACAAATTTTTTGCCACAGAAGAAGACCTCGTGAATTATTCATATTTCTCGCATGTATGCTCGAAAACGCAGCACTTTCGACAATCTTCGTAGAGAAAAAATTGATCACTTACAAAGTTTGAAGTATGTATTATAATCACTTGCAAAAATATTCTTGTTCCTGGGGACTATACTGTAAATTTCTCGTTGTATTTTAAAAAATTACAATATTTATTTTAAATTATTTCTAATTTGTGAGAACACTCTTTAGTCGTATTTATTTATTCCATTTTCCTGAATATAAGAATATCGAAGACTATTCGACTTATCACCTACTTTTGCAAATTACAAAATAAAATTCTAATCAACACTAAATAACTTTGCAGAACTTTGGTAATACGGATAATATACTCCAGTACAATATTTTTTTCGATTTTTTCTCTGATATAGTAATTTATTAATTGTTAATCCTTTTACAGAATCTTGAAAATAGAAAAGTGTGCCAAAAGTGCGGGGTACAGCCTGCCCTCGAAATTTCATGGATAGATTATATAAGACTGTTTGTATTGTCATTAAATGAATCCGTTGTCCAATATTCGAAATTTAAATTAGCAGATCCAATATGGCGACTAAAAATGTAAATTCTTATTCGAAATGGTTTAAATTCTGAACTCAGGAATTAAAAACATCATATGCGAGGATAATATCGGAACAAAAGCAAAAATACATGTTATGTATATAACATTATTATAACGAAATAAATTGTGACAATAAAATGTCGAAATTTTAAGAAACATAATAAATCTCTCAGGTATAATATCGACAATCAGATGTAGAACTCGTGATAATCCTTCACAGAAACTCCCGAGTACTCAATTGCAATATGATCAAATCAATATTCACATTTTCATTCGCCATATTAGTTTGACCATATCGAACATCATAATCAAATTTTAATATCCATTAAACAATATCACGTACAATTAAATATACACATTTGCAAAAAGTGGAAATTGAAATTTTGTGTAAACAATTTACTTTTACAACCTATACACCTATATACCGGCTCCATTACAAAAATCATATCGTCCATTAAAATTTTTATCGCATTAATTCCGACATGTCCTCTACATAATATATCATAAATCAAAGGCTTACAAGATCCAAATCCATGTAATGATAAGTAAAGTCGACGGCGAATAAACAGGTATCTATAATGTTTTTAACAATGAAAAATATGTACTTGTAGACAAATATGACAGAAGATTCTCCTTATCTCAGGTGCAATCAAGACCTGTTGAAATTTAATTACATTTACCCAATGAGAAGGATGATTCTTGAACTGGTTCGATAATTATCAAATGGGCAAGTGCCAAGTCTTGCGTAAGTTCAATAGAGCCAAATCAGTCATGATATTCCGTTAGCTAGTATTGCATGCGAAATTAGAATCATCGCTTGGATAGTACTCGATCAGACATTCATATTGCTTCGTATATACAAAGTATTGCTGTGTTTCTCCAAATTATAGCAGAATTATATCAAATCAGAATGTTTATAAAATTGATTTGAATTCAAATTCATCCAGATAAAACAATGATCATCATTTTCTTTTTATTAAAGTTTTATGACAATGGACAACCGTTTAGCTGTTGAAATTAAAATAAAGAAAATCGGAAGGAAATTGTATTAAACGGAAAAATAAAGAATTTCATATATAGTGAAACAAAAGGGGTTATAAAAATCTACTATTTTGTAATTTAATGATAAGCAATTCATAGATTTTTAATTTTCTTAATTGAGATGAATTTCAGACTAATGTTCTTCTTCATTCCTGAACAATTTTGTGGTACAAACATTAGTGAATTTAATGTACAGTTTTATTCAAATATTTAATTCATGCTTGTTTCAACTATTTTCATGAAACGGATTAAGGGTTAAGGATTAATAAGTTCCTGCAAATACTCTTACTAATGCGATTTAATTTGCGAAAAAGAATTTTGAATGAATTATGATCATTTTTAACCCATAAAAACTCTTAGAACATTGACTGAAAATATGCAATGAATTTATTACTTAATCTTTTAATATCGATGCTTTCAATTTTTAAAAAATGCATAAAATAGAATCAGCGCGCTTTGAGAAAATATGCAATTTTAATATCGGATTCAAAATTGCTGACCTCGAAAGCCCCCAAGTAACTACCATTTTCGTTCCAATTCCACATTCGGGTAAAAATGAAAAAGCAAGATTTGATGCGAACGCTGCTAGTTAAAAGTAATACTGTGCGACCTCGAAAAATTAAACTTCACGAAATTGAGAAAAATATATGTTTTATGTTTTAATTATTAATTTATCTTGAAATTTAAGTAAATAAAGTTGTATGTTTTCTACCTTAGCAATTTTAATTGATCCAATCTATTTTTTCTTTTTAAAGACGAAAAGCTTACTTTCATGCTCATGATTAAACGATAATAAAATTTCATAATTTTAACGTAAGTATAACCATATGGTTTTTTATATAATTAAATTATGTACATTTTGAATCAAAATTTCTCGAGTGGGCCACGAAAAATCGACTACTTGATTTTTATGTTTCTTTTTACAGATTCTTCGAGGTTTATATGTTAAAAATAATACCCTACAATATTTTTAAAAAATTTTAATTTTTGAAAAACTTATTAACAAAAGAAGTTTTGGACGTTTTTTTAAAAAAGCTATTTCTCATAAATGAATTGATACAAATTAATGAAATTTTCTAGAGATATTCATAGACGAATAAAAAATAAAGTAGTAAACAAAATATCTGAAAAATCAACAATTATTTACAAAAAATTTAATTTGCAATAAACAATTGAATTTTTAAGTAATTTCTCGTATTATTTGACTCGGTTGACCGTCTTTAATTTTATTTTAATTATTGATATTTTTCACCGAGGGCTGAATTTTTTATTTTTAGATTTTTGGGGGCCCATTTGAGAAAATTTGACTCTTTATAATTTATTCTTCTCTTTTTAAGATTTGAAGATAATGTTATTTTTATTTACCTCTTGTAAAACCTAAACTGATTTTCTAAATTATGAAAATACAGACATAATACACCATTGAAAAATATTTTACGAATCAGTTCGGCTACAATAAAGATATAAGGATGTCCGCTTTTATCGTCTTGTTAATTTCTTCGAGGCATTCTATATGTCATGGAACAAGAAAACGGACATAGTGAAGACGTCTTCAAGAAGACTTATTGGTAGAATTATAAAACTCATATTTTAGTCATTTCTTTTCTAAGTTGAATCAATGTTACTTTTAGATTTACACCATTTTTGTTTAGTTGTAAACAAAGAAATCTTTATTCGTCTGAATGGAATTTCCATTTTAGTATATTTTGAGCATATCCTTGTGTAGATGTAGTTAATCTTTTCGATACAGTAAATCTTTCATTTTCTTTGCGAACTCAAATCATAAGCGAATAAATCAAAACATTTCTAAGTGCAGTGTCATGTTCGCCCAAAATTTTGGGAATAAACAAGACTTCTTTTTTGTCTTTTCCGAATAGGGCGATTCCATATAAAACTAAGCCTCCTTAGTATGGCTGACAATCCACTTGAGCCGTTTTACCATTTGCCGCATAAAAATATAAAACAAATTAACATTCAAGATACGAAAACATATGGCATTTTGAACTTGTCGACAGAGATTAACAATTTTTAATGGTTTACTGGACTCTGGTTAGCGGATTTTCAAAAAACGTATGTCAGAATAAGCCTTTTTTTAGCTTTGGTCTCTATTATACAAATTTTAAATGTCGAATCCAAAATGACGAAGATTCGCAATCAAATTGCCCATTCAGGATTTTCGAGGAGGCTGATGATGAAGTCAGTTTTCAAACAGTCAAAATGGCGGATATAATACGGCCGACAAATTTTTTAAAAACTGACGGATTTGCATGCATCTTAGTATTTCGGATATTGGTGCACCAGTGACTTACTTTCAATTACTATTGATGATTACTTTTTGCGTTTCTAAAATTAATACGCTAAAAAAATTAATTTTGAATATTATTGGTGTCTTGCTATGATTTTAGAGAGTGCATATATACTCTCATATTTCACTAAAAAATGTAACAATCGTTTCAATTTTAACCCCACAGATTGGAACGGGTATTATGTTTATTATATAACAAATTATTTATATAACAGCGTCTATAGCGTGATGCGAAACGCTTTTTTACAGCTCAATGTAACTGGCTAGGTTTTTTTCCTTTTTTCCCAATAATAGAATAATTTTTTCTGGCTATACACACTGAGGGACTGTAAATAACAAACATTGTAAAACAGTTTAAACGTAAACAAAGTAAATTAGTAAAGTAGTAAATAAAGAATTTAGGGAATTTTAGAATTATTATGGCTATTTGCATTGATTATTTCTAAATTCTTAAGCAGTTTTACAATTTTTGTTATTTACAGTCTCACAGTGTATAATGATAATAATTTCACATACGATGCGTGCACTAGAATTGTAGTGATACTTATTTTTTAATTCCTCCTGTATTTTTGTTTACCTTCCTTTTGTATATTGTCGGTCTACTGGATTGCGACTTTATTTTTATTTATATGCGATCGAGAAATTTAAAATTAATTAATTTTATTTTTCTTTGTTACAAACGGTATGTTTCAGATTGAAGAATGCATTTTGAAAAAAATATATATGATTCATTAACTGTTTGACGACGTGATGTGTCTATTTTCCATATGAATTTAACTGTTTTAGTGCACTAATAAAACATTTTTCGAAGCTTAATGTTTTTTAAATTTTGTTTGTCTATCGAATCACATTTGATACCACAAAAGGTACCAGAAATGTGTTGGTCCTTCATTTTGAATTTCTTGAGTCTGGCTTTAGATTTGTGATCAGCGACCTCGAAAACCACGAAGAACTCAGATTAAATCGAATTCAAACAAATAAAAACAATTTTGTTAGATTGCACTGGTCGACAAAATTCGGTCATAAAAAACTTCGGAGATGAAAGTAGTTAATCTTTGTCAATTTTGGGTCGCTGAATCCGAATCCGATAATAAAAATTTTCGATTTGCTCTGGTTTCCAAGAATTATGGCGTCAAAGTTGCAGAATATAATTTTTGTACAATAATCACTATTTGGAAATCACTATTTTGAATATAATTTACACTGTAATGCATATTTTCAAACCTCAACATATTTGTGCCATTTTTTTATACTTTATGTTAAGCCCCAGCAATGTCTTCGATAGGAAATATTGAATTTCGAAATAAAAAATGCTGATTTCTTTTCGTGTTTTCGGTAAGAACCTCGCCATTTTGAGTTTTCTCACATATAAAAACGACATCAGAGCATGTAACCTTCTGGAGTGACCCCAAACACACATAAAAATACCACATGTACTTTATGAAAAATATTTTAGTAAGCGTAGGAGTAAAATGTTGTAGGTTTCTAGCGATAACGGGTTAAAATATCTTTCGACAGCCGAATCTACATTTTGATAAAGGAATGGTAATCTGCAAGCTCTAAAATATATTATAGAAATGTTATATTAAATAAAAATACATTTTTGTGTTATTAACACTTGATTTAAATCGGTTATCTCGCTTGCCCAATGTTGCGCTCTAGAGCACATAGCGCGCAGTAGTTACAGACCTGTCAGGGTCAGCCCGGTTTTAGACACGATCAAAAAAATGACCACTGCAATCGATTTTTCTGTTTTTTTGGTTATTTTCTATTTCTTATCGTAAAATGCAAAGGTATAAGCGGTGTTGAACTCTTCATCTCGTCTCTGTCAAAAGATATACCTCCTCAAATATTGCCAAAAACGACATTTTTTGCAACTTTGACGTCATAATTCTTGGAAACCAGAGCGAATCGAACATTTTTATTATCGGATTCGGATTCAGCGACCCAAAATTGACCAGGATTAGCTACTTTCATCTCCGAAGTTTTTTATGACCGAATTTTTTCGACCAGTGTTGTCGGTCATGTTGGAGGGGGTAAAAATTCCGAAAAACATTTATCCGAAGGTAATATTTTCCGAATTTTAATAATTCCGAATGCCAATCATCCGAAAGTGAATAAATCCGAAAGTAAATTTTCTGAAGGTTTAAAATTCCGAATGTCAATTATCCGTAAGGTACAAAGTTCCGAATGAAGAAGTTCCGTATTAATATAGGCACCCTGAATCCGATTTGTTTGGGTGGAATGCCTGAAAGTGGTACAGTTGATTTGTTATTAAATTTCATGGAACCGCTTTTTATTAATAACATGTTGAATATGGCAAAAATGGAATTTTTTGGAAATTCTGCAATTTTTATCACCGAAAATATGCATTTTTTTTAAAATGTAGGCAATTTTTTAAATTTTAAAAAATGTTGTTAATAACAATCAACTGCAACACCTTCAGGCATTCTAACCAAAAAATTCGGATTCAGGGGCCCAAAATACATAAGAATCAACTTCATTTAGGGATATATAAAAGGCCACATCAGCATACGTGGCGCCTACATTAATTCGGAACTTTGGAGAATCAACCTTACGGATGATTGATATTCGGAATTATTAAAATTCGGAAAATATTACCTTCGGATAAATGTATTTTCGGAATCCCCCCCCACGTTAAGAAGATCAATTTTGTGATAGTATCGTCCGATTTAAGAACTCTCATCCCTTTAATATCCCGCATATTACACAACCATTAACGGAATAAAAAACAGCATTTTTGTAGGCGTTGGTAAGGAAACTCATTATTATCGAAATAAAGGCAGGTAACGATGACCTCCCTCCTATTAAAATGCTGTGCAATATTAAGCTCGATTGTGCAACGCCTGCATCAGGTATAAAACGTTATCGCTATAATATGTCCCGACAGCGCATGCATTTTCCGGAATAGGCGAAACCCGCGTGTTTTCATCCACGTACGCGTAACGACCGTCTTTTCCCTGCCGGTTTTCTTCTCCGTCTCTTATTTTCTCATTTCCCCGTACGTTCGCGGTTAATGAATCCTCGAGGTCGACGTCGAGCACAATTTCGCCTCTCGTCGATCCCTTGGCGACCTGAAACCGACGGACGAAAGCGCCGTCGACTTGTGGAAACGGGAATTAGTTAAAGGCAATTACTCCTGTTTGCCTGCGGCAGCTGTGTTTTGTTGGATTCCGTGTCCTTGGATATAAGTGACACTTGGAAAGATGCGAGGCGCTCAACCGAGTAGCGATACTCCGAGTGCAGTCAGACAGTAGAAAACGAATCCCGAGAGGACAACTTGTAATAGCTCTATACTGAAACAAGGTGCAAAATACTGATCGAAAACGGCATTCGGTACCATAAAAACCATCTACAGTCAGCTTGACAGAAAAGTTTACCTATTCCGCAACGTACTTAAAATTATATTTCCGTCTGTTTATAACCGATTATAAAATAAATTTTCTTTGGTAAACACACCCTTTAACCCTATTAACGCCGGAAAAGACACATTTTTCACATCAATTTCAATCAAGTATTTCGTATGAAAATTAAAGTTCCAAAGAATTGAAAGGTATCTTCCTATTTCGAGGTCGCACTTTTTAATGGTGTCGAAGTTCAGCTATCTTAATTACAAAATTAAATATAGCGATTTAAATGTTAAAAAACAATCGGATATACTTTTTTTATACCTTTATACCTTAACATTTATACCTTATCGAAAGAGTATTTTTCAGCACAAACTGTCACTACTAATATTAAGATATAGTTTTAAATATTAAAAAACTAATATCATAGTTTTGTTCATCACGTTAAAACTGTCATGAAAACTACAAATTCTAAACAAACATGTTAAAAGAACAAACATTTCTTAGAATGTTCGCAATTTTTTCAAAAAATTTAAAAATCGAAATGACCATGGAGCAATTCTAAGATATTTTTGTTCTAAGGAGATATTCTTTAATGTTTATGGTTTTTTATACCAAAAATAGTTAACCTTCTCGCGAATAGTTTTTCAAAAACTTAAATTTCTCGAAAAATAGACTTCAGACAAAATATCCTTAGAACAAAAATATCTTAAAATTGGTCAAACAATATTCTGAAATTTTTTGAGATTCTTTAAACGGCTTTTTTCAACATTTCGAAAAATAATAAATTATATCAATACATTCTAAAAACTATTTGGACACTTTTTATTCTTAGAAAGTTTATATGTTTTACCAAATGAAATTTGTTAATTATTAGAAAACAATTTCTCACTACTATACCGTTGCCGTTTTCTGGTCATGATATTATTTTGTTAATATTTAAAAAATATATCCTATTACTATAACTATTCACCTTTAGTGAAGAAATTTTGTGACGAAAAATACTCTTTCGATGAGAAAAAAATGTTTTATTCAAAAGTATACCCGATTTTTTAAAAATTTAAATTTCTATATTTAATGTTCTAATTGTGACAGCGCATTTTTGAAAACGCCACTGAAAATAGCGACTTGGCAAATAATAAGATTCATACATATATCTTTTAATTTGCGAAATGCTTGAAATAGAAGTGCAAAAATATGTCCTTCCCAGCCTTAATGGTTGAAATTATAATTTTTCAGATTTTGAGAATTAAAGGTTTATAACAACCGAAAGCACGGTGTTTGAGGTAAAATGAGTTGAATAAAATGTTTTAGAAAAAGGAACAAATTCTTGCCTCCTTTATGCATGTCTCCGTTTTCAAAATATGTCAATATCCTCTTTATTTTCAGTAGACGTCAACATTGTCGTTCGATTTAACCAAGAACTTCGACATTTAACTTTTAACATATTTTTAAACAAGACACTTTGTAATCATCCAGCGTCTTCCATTAAGACATCTATAAAATAACCGTTTCGCCGTGTATTTTTCCGCATTCAAATGTTCAACTCCAGAATTTAATATATTATCGAGTTTTGAATAGGATTACATATTATTGATATTAATATCATAAAAATAAATTGAAAAAAAGTAGTAAGCGATTCAAATTCTACCCAGGTTTTTGCATTATTCACTCGATTTTACACGAATTTCCACCTTCAAAATAACCGAACTTTTTTTCACCGGAAGTCCGAGACTGACTAAAAATCAATGTCTGACTTTGATTCCACGTGCCCGAAGCAAACGAGATATACTGCTGATGTAAATATTGCATAACGTCAATACCAATTCTACTTTTTACTTACTAGATAAATTATGGATTTCTTAATTTAAACAAAAAAAAACTTCAACCTGCATTTTGTTAACTATCATATTAGTCTGACCATAACAAGTTTCAAATATGAAAATTTCCAAGTACGGTAGATATTATCCAAAAGCGACAAGATAAATTGTTTTGTATTTTAATGTCATTGCTCGTCGCATTTTAATTTTTGTTCGATCTATTAGGAACCAAGTAACTTTTTAAAGTCCATGACATTCTTTCAATATTATAATTCACAAATAGTACGTATATGCAAATTAATACACGTATAAACATTTCGACTGATATTGATTGCGATTATGCTCTTTTTGAAATTAATATAAAAGTCTGTAATGGACGAACGTATAAATTTCAATAACAATTTTGCATACATTCTTAGAAAAATGCTTATAAATTGTCAACGAAGTTAAGAAAAGTTGGGTCTTTCAAGAGTAACACTAAAAAGAAAAAGATAAAATAAATGTACTTTCACAAGGTATTTTTCTCGCGATTTGTAAGTCACTGAATATAAATGTATTATTACAAAACATATTTTTTCGAACGTATAAAATCGTCAAAAACCACCTTATCGATCATTCTAGCTGCGGAACTTCATGGTGTAATACGACGACACTTCTACGATAATGTGAATTTTTTTAAAGACAAACTTTTTTATGATAACAGTATATATAGATACTGTGGTAGAATATTTCGGTTGCTGATGCCATTTAAGTTTTCTACTTACTTCTTATGATTTCATATTGGGTTAAAAAACAGAATAATTGAATTTTAAACGACGAAAGTATATTTGCAAGTTTCCATTTGGTGAAGTGGGATATGTAAATCGAAAAGTCACGAAATTTCAAATGCAATTTGCAAACAATCAAAAGAAATATTTTCAAACAATTTGAAATTAATAAAATGTTCAATTGAAAAATAATAATTTAATGCACACAAAGTTATTGAAATGGTTCTTAAATAATTAATCCTATTAATTACACATTTCTTCATGTATGATATAAATAGCTCTGAATGAACCATTTTTTATATTATGATGACGTGATAAATAAATCTTGTCTTACATTTTCGTTTTATGTGATTTTTCTTCAACTCAATAGAAATCTTGTTATTTTTGATAAGGATTATTTGCACGATCAAGAAGTCAATGGCTCGTACGATTCAAAGCAAAGATGACAAATGTAACTTTTAACGTATTTCCTACACAATTCAAATAGAACCTACATGAGAAATAGTTTTATTGACAAAATTGGTGAAATACCAATTTCTGTCTACTTAATTTGTATTAGTTATAATACCAACTCATAAACCATATTAATGCTAATTTATTACATGGAATTTGGAAGTAGAAATGACAAAATTTTCCTAAAGTTAATTCTCGCCTCATAACTACGTTAATGAAGTATTTTATGCAGTTCAATTTTGTACTATACATGAATAATATGTTGTTGGGGTGTTAATATTTTGAAAATCAATATATACATTTCTTCTCTGTTTCTTCTTCATTTAAGAAGTATACAAATATGTATAAATATTTTGTAATTATTTTTGTATGAAAATATTAACTTTAATTTTACCTGGCTAAACGTAGATTTTCATACAATACATTAATAGGAATAACATTAATAATAAAGAGTAATATTGGAATGAAGTAACCTTCAAGTTTCATGGCAATCTCGGAAATACTTACAAACACGCAACTTTTAACCTGACTTATTATTAAATGCCGTTGACTAATGTCCCGTCGAATTAATAATCATTATAATAATAAAAATGAAAATGTAATTAAAATTTAATACAAGAACAAGTAGGCTCTCTTTAATAGGGCCTCGACATGACCTTATAAACATTATGTGCTATTTAAATCTACGATGTAATAAAAACAGTGATATTGTTGCTAATATTAGATATTATGTAAGTAAGCAAGAGTTTATGCAGTATAATTTCATATGGAAGGGCACATGTGATTATTTATAATTAGTTTCCAAGCTGGGATATTTTTCTTCTTGTAAAAGAGTCATAAGTATAATACGTTACTATGAAGATTTAAGTAATGTGTGAATTATCTACCTGACAATTTTATACTAAGAACGGTGAGTAAGTATATAAAAATATTTCATCAGTTTATTTATTAGTGACTTCATAAAAGACTTCACTTGGTCTATTACCGCACTATTAAATTCTGTGTTTTTAACGGGATTTAATATGGCTTTAACTTTATATATCTATTTATTTATGTTCTATTATTATTATAGTGTTTTTATCCACATATTAGATATATTTGATAATTTGTATATATCAATTAATAAAGGTTATGCACCACAATAACAATTACTAAATTTGTTCTCTAAAATTTATTAAAAGCACAAGTCGTTATACTTTTTTTAATTTAGGATCTGCAAGTTAATTAAAGCTTCTACAAAATTTATAGCTAATAAGTAACGCAGACGACAGCATAATAATACAATGATGAACTCACTAAAAATACCGCTGAAGTATTTAAACGAGACTACATTTTGAAAATATGTCTTAAATATTACAAGAATTCAAAACCGGCGACTGATAGAGAACATGAAAGTTTCAAGACGAGATATCGATTACCGTATTCTATAATGTCTACAAAATAAATAACTTTAGCTTTAAATTAAATTTCGATACTTTTAGTTAAAATTTCAATATCCGAACTCCATGTACAATGATAGTAATTAATACAGTTACCAATTTTATATTATCAAATAACTGAATCCATTTAAAGTAGCAAATGTATTTTGTTGTCACCTACAATATTAAGCTAATATGAATGTATGCATTTTAAAAGCCCAAAATGTAATTTTATTATCTTTTACTTCCACCCAGACTAAGTCTGGACGAAGTATTGAATTTGGTCACTTCGGGCAAAAAAATTTCCCTACAGTTTTTCATCAAATGTCGACGTTTCAGACCCTAAGGAACCCAAATCAACAATAAAAAAATTTGTGTCCGTGATCTTGTACGTACGTACGTCCCGTTTTTTTGTCTCGCGATAACTCGCAAACGGATAAGCCTATTGACATAAATTTTTTTTTAAATACGCGTCTTGGCATAACTTAGATCTGATTAGATTTTGGCGTAGATCCATCCGTCCATTACTAAAAAAAATTAGCCCCAATTAAGTTTCTTTGTAGTTTTTTGCATTTATTTTGAAAAATACAAATTTTATTGAAAAATGTTTCAAACAAAAAAGATAGAGCTTGAAATTCTCTACGAAAAAGGTTCTATGCATTTTCTTCCTAAAGTCAACGATAATGCCATAAAAACTGGTTTAAAATGCTTATGACTATTGTCTGAAAAAGTATTGAATTTGGTCACCTCGGTAAAAAAATTACCCTATAGTTTTCCATAAAATTTCGGCGCTTAGACCCCCTACCCCCAAGGATAGTTTTCGCCAGCCCCTCGGGCGCGGTGATCCCCTATGGGCGCATAAGTTCTTTTACGCCCTTGATACGAAAATAACTATTTCGATATATATCTAAAAGATGTCTTATAGTATCTAAAAGATATCCGTCAGAGACCTTTTCGACACTTTCAAGATATCTTTGAAGAATGATATGTATATATATTATATATATAAGATCATAATGATACATACTGTAATTAGTAAAACACTGTAAACATGTAATATGCATCGAATAGTCTATTACAATGAAAGTGCTTGAAGTAATTGTTTTGCAACTTTTATTTATTAATACTTCGGCTGGCCTGTTGTCGGGGTCGAAGTTTTGAAAATGCTCATTTTCAATTTTCATACATATAAGAAACACTATATTGTTGTAACATATCTATCGAAGCCACTTGGACCTAAATATGATTGGACCCCCAAATATCAATATAATTTTATAATATAATTGAAAGCTGTTAGTAAACAAACGAGTATTGAGGAATAGCCGACTCTCTACTGGGTCGAAGTTTCTGAGCGAGCGAAGCGAGCGAGGCACCACGCCAACACTAGTTTTTATTTAAATTTGATCTACATCACCTTACATATATTAAAATTCTCTTATTATATCAAACAACACATATATCGATTTCAGGTTACTTAATTAAAAGGTGACATTAGTTGCTAACTACTAACCGATGACCTGACACTTTTTTCTGTCCAGAAAAATGATTGACCGCGTGGAAAACTATCCGTTCACATGAAAAATGTTCGCGTGGCTAGAAATTGGTGGCGATTTTTGATCGGTTACGCACACATGCAATATCGCGATTTTCAAAGGGAATGAAGAAAAATTTAATTTTCAATTATATTATCGTATTTATCTTAATCGGTAGCTTTAAAATCGATGAACAAATCTTCCTAAAGATCACTTTAAGTAACTGACAAATATTTAAGACATCTAACCGTTTTTAAGATACATTGAAACCTCCTCGAAAACTAATGAAAGTAATGCTGAAGGTTTAAAAAATATTCGTTTGAAGAGGAACATTTTGGAAAATATTAATTTCGTAAAAATTCAGAATCTAACACTTGAAATGCACGAAAAAAATTCATTTAAATATTTATCTATCTTGTCAAAGATTAATATTTTCTTTATTTAATAAATTATTTTTATTAATAAAAAAGTAATATTGACCTCAACATATCTTAAAAATATGTAAATAATTTCGGTATTCAAGTCAAAATTTTACTTGCGGATACTCGAATATACAACTTAATATTTTCGAGTTCTATACATGTTCAAAAGACTTCTTTTACAAGAATTATGAGACGTTACATTTGGTCTGCCCGAATGACATAGAAGACGTAATATTGAACTTTCGTCAGTGTTTGTTTGGCAAGAGTTACATGTAAAGCGAATAAGTTAGTGTCTTACAAATGTCACACTTCGTACCATGATTAAATAACAAAGCAATTACTGTAATGCATGATGTATCTAAGAATTTAAGTTTTAACTAATTATAATGTTGTAACAAAATATAGACCTCAACAAATCTATTAACTCTCCAGCGTTAAAGAAGAACTTTCAAGATTTTTAATATATTCTATAACCAGTAGAACACGGAAATCATGTAAATAACTGAAATAAATACATTAAATCTAAATTGATAATTACGAAACGAAGAAGTAAGATAAATAAAAATATATTAGTTCTTACAATTCCATAAACTTTCTAAAATGTTAATGTAACAAACCATCTTCAACAAATAGTAATTATCTTAATAAATTATAGTTTCCGTTCAAGTAACAGAAATGCAACTTGCCTTGTGAACTAAAATGAAATGCACACTACTATACTTTAATTTTTTTCAGCAGTTCATTGCTAAAGTAGAAAATGTTTGTATACAATTCAGAATTATTTAAAAATTTGTTAGAAATAATTTTTTCAATTACCACGATAGTGAATAACGGAACTTTTTTTTTTTAGTCTTTTATTTTTAGATAAAACGAGCACCAACATGATAAATTAGACGCGTCCAAAAGAAATCGTAGAAACTGTTACAAACCTAATCAATTTTAAAAGGGTAGTATAATTTATTTTTCTGTAAAGTTTCATATTTTTAACAAAATTTTTTCGAAAACGAATTCGTCTGATAGCCACATCACTTCAATGTCAAAATCGATTCCTTTAAAAGTATATATTTGTTACACAACATCTGGTTATAAATTCCCAGCTCTACACCAACGTTGAAATTATACATACTTCATGTTTCGATTTCAGAATTCCCACTATCAGATTCAGTAATTACCAATCACCCTTCTATCCCCCGATGCCCTTAAAAAAAACACGCGGACTCAGCAGTTCAAGAATTTTTTTAGTATTTGTTTTTTAGGTCATTACCATCGCATCGTAGGATTTAGCAATATCCATTTTATCATTAATATGTTTACTTATTATCGAGTTGTACTACATTTGTTCGTTGTAGTATTTTTTTAATAAAAGCAGTTAAAGCAATTTATTATTCCACAGTCGATTTAATTATTAATTTCTTAGATTACAAATAAGAATTTAACAGAAGAACACGACTTTATACATGAATTATTTTCATATTGTTTATAAATATCTTATTATAAAAATCAACTCCAGTTTTACACAAATGTTTTCTGCGCTGAGTTATCACATAAATTTTATAAAAATTACTATGACAGCTAATTTAATAAGGCTCTCGTTTACTTTTAATAATTTAAAAATCATTATTGCCAATATGAAATAATCTTGCAAACAGAAAGAAACTTTTTAGCTCCGTTCTTTATTGAATGGGAATGTATTTTCGTCACGAAACTGCTAAGGAAAAAAATACTAAAAATCACAGTAATCGGTGACATTACGAGAATTTTCGTTTTTTGTTTGCTTCTGCACGTCGTTCCAATCCCGAGATAAAAAGAAAATGGTCGAGAAACGCTCTACCCTTCATTTTCGAATTTTTTTAAAACTAAAACTTAAGTAATCATAGAACTTTGATATTACGTTATTAAGCTGTTACAAAAGCTTATATTTTAATAACTGTGTGAAATGTAGGCAGATAGATTTCAAATTAGAATATCAGACATCTTTGTAACGCCCCTGACATGTCATAATATTAAAGGGCGTTACAAGTCCATGTGTATGAGGGAAGCATACATTTATTTCCCACAGTATTTATTATTTGAAATAAACAACACTGTAGAAGTATATGGAAAATTAAACATAAACACCGATGAGATTTTGTTAAATTTCTAATAATATAGACGTATTATGGGTACATGTCAAAAAACCAAATTTAAAAAATCCGAAACATTGAAAAATCGACATTTAAAAAGCTAACATTATTGTTTTCATGAATATTAAAACTTTATGACTCTTTGGTTTTTTGACTGTCGGCTTTTTAAATGTCGATTTATCAATGTTTCGGATTTTTGAAATTCGGATTCTTGAGGTCTTCCCAGATGTATTAATCCATCAAGTCCCAGAGGTAAACATTTTGTTGTTTGTTTTAAGTAAAATGTCCACAAAATATTTTGAAATCAATTCATCAATATAACGAAATTCAACACTGAAAAGTAAAAAAGACCTTTACTACTACAAAAAAACCAATACGACTAAAAAAATTGATGATGCAAACATAAAAGACGAGATAATATTAGCCTTACTACTGAAGGACTGATCCGTTAAGTTCGACGATGATTCAATCATTTAAATATTTAGATGAATATCAGAACAAATTAAAGTAAAAGGACAAATATTAAAGATATATTAATTAAAGTGCCCAGGTTCATTGTGCACCTTTAAATACATAATGATGAAAATACAGCGGTATATCAATTTTCAACGAAACGAGAGCTTTTTTTGCATTTATATTAGCTATATTAGATCATACAAATGAAATTTCGTATTAACGAAATTAATTGATCAACGACTTTCAAAACATGGGGGTATCATTTCTAACAAAAATTCGATAAGTATAAAAGTATACGGTATCATTGGACATGAATAACTTCAGTCAATACACTAAAACTGTGGAGATGAAATTTAATTTCAAAGTAGTAAAATCCGAACAATTAAACCCGACATCAACCTTCAATCTAAAGGAATCTATTTTCAATCCAAATGCCCATTGTTGCCGTTCTTTGGAGTAAATATGATACTTCTAATTGAAGCAATATTTAAGATTTGCTCCATTGTATCCCCCAATGTTCTTTCTTGAGACTCAGAAAGTTACTACAACCGTTTCAGGGTTAGGGGATGATTAAATTTACCTTTCTATCATTAATTGATTTTTAAAAACTAAAATTAGGAAAAATGTAATTTTTGTTTAACGTTATTATAACTGATAACGCAGTATATGAATCAGGGTGATTTTCACTACCTAACGTATGTTGTAAAGGGAAAAAGGAGCTTCATAAATTTTCACTTTTTGAAATCATCGGTATTATTTGATATGTTAACTTTTAATATACCCTCGTAGATCATTAAAGTTGTTTTTTAATATAAATTATAGATTTAGAATGATTTATGGGAAATAATTCGAAAAAATCGTGAGGAAACCAAGAAAAATCGATACAGCCGTTCCAACAGGTTGGGGGACCAGCTGCGCGGCTCCTCACGTCGGCAAAACGCACCGGAATAATATGCGACGCGATTAAATTCTGAACGTACGTCGGAATTAAACCGGGATCAAGAATAAAGCTGGAAGGACGAACGAACTAATTAAATTCGAAGCACAAATAGATAGATTCGTTTCGCTAGCGAATTAACGAAATCCAATTTGTTAAACCTTCTTCCATGAGCTGCACACAACAACGCGATGCTATTACAGATACATCACGCGCAAAACCTTTATTCCCACATCGTCGATTTCACACGAACGAGATCGAGAAATATATTTTATTACTTTTTCCCCTTCGGTTTTTACTCGCTTTCCGTCCTGTTTTCATTGGAAAGTTGGGCATCGATTATTATTAGTATCACAAAAACTCGAGTGAAACTTTGTACGTTAAAAAAGTGTAGATCTGGTGGAAATTGGGGTAGCTACGTGAAATTCAACAAAAATTTTCCGTCGCCGACCACGCGCTCGTAATTGCATTTTTATTTTTTAACGACTGCACACTTCTTGCCGTAATTATTGATGGTTTTTCCAACCCTTCAATATTCAACGAACCTGCTTTCTGACTCGCATGAAATAAATAATATTGGCAGCTTGATATTCATCTCCACGTAATGGATGTAATTTTTTAGTAATCTTTTTACAAAACAATGTAATACGATTATTAATATTTGCGTTGAATCAATCACATTTCATTCGTAAATATTTACGTTACATTATCGACTAAAAACGTCAGGTTATTTGACGATTCGCACGTATTACAATGTACAACGGTTGAAATTGATCAACTTCATTTTTAAGCGTGAGCTATTTTAACGAATGTCGAATCAAAAATACGCATGATCGATTTCGAATTATTGCAGATTTTACGACGTAACTGGGTCATTTTTTAAAGTAAAAACTAAATTCAAAAAGTTATTGGATTTTTAAAAAATTGAAGCCTTTTGGAAACTTACCTGCGATCTGTAGGCCCTCAATCGCGATGAAAACAAACTTATCCGTCAGCTGGTCATCTTAGTTAGGTCCACCTTGTAACTCGTCGATGAGAGATCACCCTTGAAAATTCACTATCACAAAACTGCAAATCGCCACACCGTCGAATACCATCGCGAAATTTTTCTCGCGTCTCACCACACTCGCGAGATAAAACAATCGTAATTTTAATGGAAGCGATGAAATCGATGATATTCCTCTGGATGATAAAAATTAATAAAACGAAAAAAACGCTATCACCGCACCTCACTGAAAACTATGCTCTAAGCAGCTACGCATAGCGCTTGCAAGCGCTTCCACGGTCGCTACACTAACTGGCGCTTTCAATTCAATTTCAAACCTCACGAGCCGCACGACCAATCCGCTACGAGGCGGCCTTTGCGCATGTCTAACTCGCCTCCAATCCGGCTCACCGTCATAACAGACGCCGAGTTTGCAGGTGCACATGCACCCGACCCAATTATACCAAAAAAAAGCATTTCCCCTCGAAGGAACTATCCAGGCAGCGATCTGTTTTCCGAATATCACAGGCAAGATATGATGTAATGATGGCCGACAGCCAACGTATAAAAATTTATATAAAAATACAAAAAAATACTAGGAAAACTGACGGATGGAATTTTGAGAGCCAACTTGTACTTTTTCATTTTTATAAAATGAATTTAATTCACTTTTTTATCGTTCTTATTGATTTTTATTTTGTTTGGGGTAGATATGTGTATTTTGTCAGATATTGCAAATTTAGTTACGTCGTTTAATTAATAAAAATTAAATAAAAATGCTAGATTTGTGGAATAGAAAAGATACTGAAAATCTCTGGGGATATTTGTTACTGTGATCTCGAATTGTGATGCAAGAATCAATACCAGCCCCTAGAGTGAAGTCACTAATTGACGTTTACTACTTTATGCCATCTTTCTATTTGCAAAAGTCGAAAATGCATAAATAGCTTTTAAAGATTTTGAATACTTCAATAAATCCAGGCCATTTTAAACTCAGAAGATTTTTTCTCTGAAGTCACCTAGTATATCAGAAAATACAACACTAATATTCAGCTTCATCATTTTCGGATCTATTATTTTTAGTGATAGTAATCTTAGTTTCTTATCTTAGTAATCTTATTTTTAATAATCAATGAATAAAAATTATTTAATTCTTCTCGGTTCTTTCAGAAGTGAAAATTCTATTTTTTAATAAACGTCTTGTTTCACCTATGTAAACTTAATGGAGTAAACTATTACAGTTTTTACATCTAATTTCATAAACTTCTTTTTTATGAAGATTGAGGATGAAGAAACAGTCTGTTTTATCTTTAACAGTTTTATATCACCTATGTTTGTGTTAAACGGTTTATGTACAATTCTGATGTTATTATCTTTTAAAATATTTAATTCCTTCAGAAATACCTTGAACGTAAGGGATACTAACTGTTTTTTTAAATTTTCATTTTTAGAAACAATTTGTAGAGGATTATAATAATTATGAACTCTTTTTCTAATGCTTTCTTCAATAACAAAGTCTGGGTAATTATTTTCATATAAAATGTCTCTAACTAAGTTTAAATTCCTTTTACGAAATTTAATATGTGTGAGCTTTATAGCTCTGTCTATTAAAACATAGGCTGCTCCTAATTTATAGCAAAAAGGATGGTTAGAAGTGTAATTCAGATATCTACCCGAACATTTTTTTTATGAAACCAATCTGTAAAAAGTGTATTGTTTTCATTGATTACCAAAACATCTAAAAAACTTAACTTATTATTAATTTCTTCTTCTAATGTGAAGGAAATCCTATTATTGGAACCCTTAATTTTTTTGAGGCTGCTAAAAGTTGTTAGAACAGTCTCAATCATATTGTTAGGAACAGAAGTAAAAATGTCATCTACGTATTTAAAATAAAAAGGTAACTTAAACGGTAATTTATTTATTAAAATATTCTCAATAAAATCTAAAGTCAAATCTGCAACTATTGGCAATAATGGAGAACCCATTGGCGTACCAAAGTTTTGTTTATAAGTTGTACCTTGAAATGTAAAAAAAGTCGAATTTAAAATTAATTTAAGTCCTGTTAAAAATTCATCATTAGGTATACTAGTGAAATCTTTAGTTCTATTCCATTTTAATTCAATGATATAACAAAATAATTTTGTAGAAACGTTAGTGAATAAAGAAACCACGTCTAAAGATATTAATTTGTGATTAGGTGGTAATTGAAAACCCTTAATTTTATTATGAAAATCCCAGCTGTCTTTTATTCTTCTAGATAATGTTGGTATAAGAAAAGATAAAATTGAACTATAAAAAGCAGCTAATTTGTAAGTAGGACAATTTATTGTAGGGACAATAATTCGTATAGGCCAATTTTCCTTATGGATCTTAGATAAACCATATGCTTTTGGAGTACACGAATTATAGGTTTTTAATTTTTTTGCAGTTTGTTCAGTAATGTATTCTTTATCTTTCCATTTTTTAATTAAACTATTGACTTTATTTTCTGTAGTAGCAGTGTATTCAAATTTACTTAAAGTATAAGTGTCAATATCAGATAATAAAATGTTCATCTTATTAATATATTCTGTTTTTGATAAAGCCACTGTGACATTGCCTTTATCCGCTCTCGTAAAAAATACATCTTGATTATTCTTCGTAAATTGGTGTAATTCAGTTGTTTCATAGTTTTTTTTAATTGAATAAACGACATTAATGATATTGTTATTAATGTAAGAATGAATGCTATTGATGCATTTACTACGAGTTAACATTTTGTTATCTATAACTAAGTTTCCTTCATTATCTATTTGATTTTGTATGCTAGAAACACCATCTTCTATTCCTGCTATAAATTCTTGAACTGGAATCTGTTTTTTGTTATTGATGGGAAAAGAATGTTTCTGGCCTAAGCCTAAAATTTTAATAATATTATCTGGAATTTTGATTTTAGTTAGGTTGACAAACCAGTTTTTTTTAATATGAATTTTCTTTAAAAAAAATTATTTTTAATATAAAAGTTGCTAATAATTTGAAGTTTTGTAATAAATTTAAATTTATAAAATTGTAAATTTTTGTAAAAACAAATTTCTTCTTTTTCTTCATAAATATTGTTAGGAAATTTTTTTATAATTAAATACGTTAAATGTGAATTTTCTGAACATAAAAATTTAATTTGGTTGATAATGTCTTCAATTTACAACAGTAGTAAATTGTGCCTAAATTTCTTGACTAAATTCTCTTGTTTGTTGTTATATAGTGGTGAGTAAAATTTGTATGACGTGAAAACTTATAAAAAAAAATATGTTGGGTAGAAAACCATTTGATTTGCATCGAAGTAAAAAAATTCTTCTCATTATTGATGCCGCTAATTTGTTGTCAATCTTATTTTAGTGATAATAAAAATAATAGATAATAATGCATCGACAGAATTACCAATAAATTTGTTTATAAATTATTGTTGTTTTTTTTCAATGAATAATGGTATAAATTTTGTTATCAACATATTATACTCGTGTGATTCGATAGATATTTCCAAATAAATGCAATTTTATATCAGTCAAATTAGGATGAAAATAATCTGAATACTTGGAATCATGCGATCGAGATGAAATCTTTTTACAGCTCTTAGAGTGTCATAGTATGCTTTTATTTTGTAGGTTAACTTAAATGGCACTGGTACTTCTCTTAAGGTAGTTAGACCCCATAATATCATATCGACGCCCCATACGGAAACTAGCCCGTTTTCATTTAAATAACACACAAACGTGCTATTTCTCGTATGGGGCGTCTATATGTTGACGAAAAATATTTAATAACGTTTCCAAGAATTTAATTTTCATTATTAATAATATTGTTGAAAAGTTTGAAAACAAAGTTGAAGCATTATTCTTCTTGACAAAAAAATTGAAATGTGCAAAAATAATTTGTTAAGCCACTTTTGATATTTTTTCATTTTTTTTCATCTCCGCTGTTAATAATTTTTAAAAAATGAACGGAATTTAACGAATCACAGCTTATTTTTTCGAGAAAAAGAGTCTCTACAAGTTTACCGCAGGTATTTTGAAATTTCCGAAGCCAACAATAAATTATCTCTATTTAGTTTAAAGAGTAACGTGAATAAGTTTGATGCAGTAATTCTGTAGGTAATCATATTATAGTAGTGATAATTAATCAATAATTGTAATAATGATATTATACTTATGTAATAATGGAGATAAGTTATTGATCAAGTAAAAGGTAATTAAATCAGAATTCTCGGAAAGCACTAATTGTATTGGATTGCATAACTTGAGAAGGGAAAAGACAAATTTTCTTGAATAAAAAAAAATACATAATTTAAATTTAAATTTTGGTCAAGACTCTCCTCAACATATTGCACATTGCACTTTGCACATGCAATTTTTATAAATTCATATTTATTTGCCAAACCAACCGAATTGTTTCTCTACCTTCTATAAAGCGGAATTGTCGTAAAATATTTAGCAGTGGAGTATCTAGAAATGCATCCTATGCAGAAAATGCACTGACTAACAAATTTATGAAATTTTCTTTCCAAATGCTTAATATTCATATAACATGGTTACAAAAATAAACTTATTTGTATTTACTTTGTACAGAATACCATATATTTAAGAGAACTTTTACTGTAATAGTCAATAACATTAGAAGAATTAAAGTTCCTGTAGTTTGTTCATTTCTCATCTAGATATAAAATCGAAATATATCTAAAAAATATTTCTACAATTCGACTGCACTCTTTTTAAACTTGGAAAAATTAATTTGGTTATTCGTTGTCGAATTCATATAAAACAATAGAAAACCATTGCATCAGATGGTATTTGAAAGGTATAAATTTACTGGAATTATACCAGGGAATATGTCCAGACCATATGTTGCTAATTTAAAAACAGGTCGAATACTCAATGATGTCACCTAGTGTAGAATCCGTGCGCCTGATGACATTCAGACAGATAAGTGTAAGGTTAATACCTACCCAGACGGGGTTTGGGATGTACCCTTCGTCTGTCCTTTATAATCCTACAGAAAGTCGGTCTTAAGATAACAGTTGAGACATTGTTAGAGCGTTGAAGGTAAAATGTTTCTGGGTTTTCCAACCTTTCAGAGATATTGGGTTCAATATATGGCTGAACAAGGTGACCAATATAATTGACCGCTTAGTATCTGGTTTGTAGAGTATTCCAAAACAGACCCTTCTGTCTACCTGCAGTATGCACTTGCCCATTCTCCTTTCTCTAATTTCTGCATGTACGCAAGTGGGGGAAAATGACGAAAGTTTTTCTATCCCATGGTAAGTTTATTACAAAAAGAAGGTCTCGTTTGTTTCTTCAGAAGAGTCGAAGGAGAAGGTAGTGCCAAAGTCGTACTTGTGAATATTTGTGTCAGGCTTGCAACTGTATCCAGATCATCGGACCATTTGATTTTGGAGGTAGGTACCAGAGACGTAGTACATTCACATTGTTATTAGTATTGTGGTTTCTTGCAAACAGTAACAGTTCGGTTCAACGTTAATTTTTATGTATATTGTTTACATGTAAATTATTGAAACTACTACGATTCTACCTTTGCATATTGTAACAACTACAATTATTTAAAAATTAAAAGATACCAAGACAAGTATTTTCCATATAAATTCAAAAAATCTTGTAGGGACGCATCATAATTTGACGGCGACTAACTCTATACATTTCGAATGTTGTTCCTTATTTTTTGTACAGAGTTTGACTTTCGAGTATTTTATGTTAATTTATCTTTCCACTTTGAAGTGCAGAAATTGTTACTTGGTTAATATCAAACGTTCTTAATAATATATTCTTCTACATACTTTTCGTTACACCGTAATATAATTTGTTTCATTTATTATTTCCAGAAATCGTGAAAACTTTGAAGAAAACATGACTGCTTCCAAAGAAATATTTAAAATGCCTATTGTATATAGGTGCAGTAAATGCAATAAGAGATTTTATGTGGATTTGCTGCACTTCTTACACGTACATCGAAAACATTGAGTAAGGCCAATCTTGAAAAGATGCGGAGAAAAATGGATCCTGTATCCTGGTTCCGGATTTCTGTGAGCAATTTTCTTCAAAACAAATAAACCGGTGCAACTCTCAACGCGCTTGGGAATCGTTAAGATGTCCTGCTAATCTAGTAGAATGAAAAGTCTTGTCTATTTGACAGTTGAAGAGGACCGGTTCGAACATTTCTTCATCTTATTCGTTTACCTCCTTGGATCCTCCACATATAAGTGACTTATTCTTCTATATTCATCGAGCTGCAAAAAATCATCATACCTCAAGAAATCATCATTGTTCAGATTGACGTGTTTGATTGTATCATCGTTTATCAATGCGGTGCAGATTCAATTTGCGTGCTCATCATCCAAAAAGTTGTGGAATTTGTACATTAAAAAATTACTTTTATGTTTAACTGATGTAATCAAACTTTTATAAATGTGAATAAATTAAGAGTTCCAATTTAACACAATGTCTGAATTATCTTCTTTCGTCCATCTTATAGATAATCCGAAAAAATTGTTTAAAAAAAATTCGAAGATTCTAAATACCTGACAAAATGTGAGAATGCCTTTTTCGTAATGTAAGTATGATGTAAAACAAATGGTTTTTATAAATTTTGTATTTATATTGGTTTATTTAAATTTTATTGGTTATATTGCAATTTTATAACCAATATACGAAGAGACATTAATTCTTATATAATTCACTTCAAACTCAGTTAATTTAGTTATTCGTTGTCGAATTCGTATAAAACAATAGAAAACCATTGAATCACATGGTATTTGAAAGGTATAAATTTACTGGAATTATACCAGGGAATGTGTTCAGACCATGTGTTGCTAATTTAAAAACAGGTCGAATACTCAGAAAGAACCACTACTTTTGACGAATTTTGAGTAATTTTCGTGATCAGACAAAGAATCTTAAAAAAATATGCTGTAAAATTAAAGAGAATCTTTTTCTAAAAAAAATAAGCCTCCATTCGTTAAATTCTGTTCATTTTTAATAAATTCTTAACAACGGAAAGGAAGAAATTGGATTCAATAACAAAAGTGGCTTAACAAATTATTTTTGCACATTTCAATTTTTTTTTCAAGAAGAATAATGCTTTGACTTTTCAACAATATTGTTAATAATGAAAATAAAATTCGTGGAAACGTTATTAAATATTTTTTGTCAACATATGATATTCTGGGGTCTAACCACCTTAAGGGGAGGTGAAGGCAAAGCGTTCATTCCCAATAACTCAAATTTTTATCCGATATGAACATTTAACCCCGTTAATACAACTTGAATCGAACCGGCTAATATGTGAAAAAGCAGGTTTGTTTAAAAGCGTACAATTTTGACATCGGCGAAAAATTCTTATATAAATATTACATCTATTAATCCAAGCAAGATAAATGCTAAAATCTGCGAAAATTTACTCTTTCCTCCTTTCATGAGCTGTCACGCAAAAAATATTCATTTTAGGCGAGGAACATGCAATGTAGGACTTCAACTGTACACACGGAATATAATATTTTATGCAAGATTTATCCAAGCATTTTCAAAAGAAAAGTCGACGGATTTACGAATTTGGACGTTAGGTGATCCTTGTCCAAGAATGAAAACACCCCGATTTTGTAAAAATCGTGAGATAGCGGAAATTATACAAATGAAAATTACTTTGTTAAAAATTAAACATGATTTTCTGTGGACGCCAATTAATGGTTTGATGATGGTGTTGAATTATACCTAAGGATATTGTTATATGATGAAGCAGGATGATAATTTCGAATGACGATGCTGGATGCTGATGTTGATTAATGGAGTACGAGATCCCTTCGCTGTGATGATGTCCGATGGATACATTCATTCGATTTCGTATACATTCCTTTATTTTTGTAATCATTTATTGTATACAAAGTACATATACCGCAAAGAACATTAATGTTACAGTAAGGTTATAATTACCTTATAGATTACCGTAATATTGTGTGAAGATTGCGAAACCTGCACAAAACTTATACCAGCTTTATATTAAAATATGAATCGATTAAACTTACCACGCGGAGGTTTATAATGTTAAATTAATATCAAATAATATAATGCTTATTAGTATATAACGTTTTATTCGGGCAAACATTTTATACTATGTGAGAATTAATACTAGTTTGGTGTAAAGTAAGGGACAAATACAAAAAAGACAGAAAAGAAAACAAGATATTACATTAATTATACTGTACCTTTACATTCTTAGTAATATCGTATATGAATGTATTGTTGTATTGTTTTTTTTAATCATTATAATTGTAAAACATTTTTAATTTTTCAAAACTGATGCCAACTTTATTATGAGGGATCTCAACAAATACCCAGTTACTAGCTTCAAGTGAATTATTATTTTTTTATTTCGTTAGTCATTTTGAATGTCTTGAAAATTACTTCAAATTTGTGATCAGTAACGCCCCGCGTAGAAATTTATTGGAGGCCCTGATCAGGGCCTGACCAAAAGCGTTACACCCTGATCGGAGCCTGAACATATTTCTGCTCGGGGCCAAATCCACCAAATATCGAGTTTCAAGTGAAATTGGCTTAAATTCTTTTTATTCATCCGCCATGTTGGAATCGCCATTTTGAATTTTTCAAAATTGGTTACCGATTCGTAATCGGCGAGCCTCCGAATATTTAGATACCAAGCGTTATGCAATTCAATTTTTTTTTATTTTGCATGCGTGGCTATGGTATTATAAATAAAAATGTACTTTTATCGCCATTTTTGCCAGACATTTTGAAAAATTGTTTTCGGAACATTCCAAGATATTCATTCCATTGTTAGTACTCATAATAAAATTCAAGAAATGCAAAAAATAATTAATAAAAAATCAGCGTAAAACTGATTAATTTGAAAATTTATTAAGTTCGTTGTACACCATTGGCAAGAAAGATTATTGGACGACAAAAAATGACTATTGCAGAATTTTGATATGATATAAATGCTAAGTTATAGTGCTAAACTTCCTGAAAACAAATTGTACATTTTGGCGTTAAAGGGTACGAATGAAAAGAGTATGCTTACCTTCGAACAATAAAGAGATTTTTCCGTAATTACATCAATAGCGTACCCAGTAAATTAGTAATTGACTGACAAATTGCAGGTTAGTCGATAGAGCAAGTATTTATTGTATATCATGATTCCCAGTACATATATTGATTTAAACGATTAAATTACCTATATTCTAGAAACTAAAATAACCTCAGTACTCTACACTATACTTACAAACTTAATCAAATTTATAATATTACTGTTAATTTCCCACTGTGAAACAGGTGCACTTGACACTAAACCGCTGATTTAAATTAGATAATACAATGTGCACTATCTAAATAATACAAATTAATCGCTAAAGAGTTTGTGAATATTGAACGAAAAATGATTATAACTACATTAATTAATAGTTAATAATGATGGAACACAAAATAACAATGCATTAGCTGAAATTACATTAAGCATGCTAATTCCATTAAGAACTTCATGAAAAGTACTACAGCATGAGCATGGTCGTTTAAACAGTAACAAGAAACTTTCTTTGAAAATTAACATTTCGAGAACTGTCTACAAATAAATATAAATTTTTGTTATTAAAAGAAAAAAAACTAAAACAACAATAAATAGTTAATATAATTCACTTTATAATATATTGAAACCATCCACAAGTTTTAAAAATAACATTAGTCTTAACTAAATGAAGAACATTATATAATATTTGTAGAAGAGTACCACGAGATACGCATTTTCTTTAAATAATTTTGATTCATTTGAGGTGCACATTATAGAGTAATCAAAACACACAACAACTGAAAATTAAATTGCATTATCATACATTGACTTTGCTAAAATGTTCCATATGCCTGTTTTTCAATATCTCCACATTTTTGGGATTGCTGATAATGAATTTGTACTCAGGTTTTCAAGATTCAAAATGTCGGTTACAAAATCCTAGGCCCAGCCTGAATGTTTTTCTTCCGGAGCATTTCGTTCTCGGAACACTTTCTTTTAGAATATTCATTGTCATTTGCGTAATTCAAAGTAAAATTTTAAAGATAGCGCCCATAATTTTCGAGCTTTCATTTTGAGTGTTAAAAATCCAATCATTAATTCGTTACCAGCAACCCACAAAACATGCAGATAATGAAAAACACAAAAATCGATGATTATTTGCTATTTTACGTCTGCCATTTTAAGTCCGCCATTTTGGATTACGGAAATCTGATCATCGACATACTCAAAAATTACAAAGAAGCTGCCATTTGACCAATTAATATAACATTTAATAGACGGTGAACTATTTCATTTCATATTTTATGTGTAAAATTATCATAAATATAATGCGTTTTACAAGCTGTATTCTTTTATTAATTTCCAGGTTTAGAGAAAATATATGGATGTTGAATTATTGATGTCCACGATCGTTCGTCATTTTAACTCGTTTCCGCAAAAAATTACGTGCATTTCGTTCTTAGTGTGATTTGTTTAATATTTGAATAAAAAAGGCAAATTGGATGTAATCATAAATCATTCTTATTGACCAATGATTTCGATGACCTGAATATGCCATTATTTTGAATGCTATAACCCATAAGAAAAGCAGAATATCAATAATCACAGAATGTTACGACGATCTTGTAAAATTTAATTAATAATTTAATTAATCAAACAGAATGTATATTACATACCAAATATTGGATCTCCAACAAACCGATCCATAGTCAACTGTCCTAGACTCACTTTAATTTAGCTATTGATACATAATATAATATTGGCCGGCCATCTCAATCCACACAATATTTTGAATTTTTTAAAGCAAATTTCATTTAATTTCACTGATGTGGTCTGATGTAAGACTTGTTTCTTCCTCATCGCCTATGCGTTTCAATTCAACAACTATGGCAAATCAGAGATATGTGAGAATATTTTAAAATGTGCTCTCTTTTTGTTTATTAGAAATACATATGCATAAATGAACAGAGCTAAAATAAAATATAATTTAAATTTGAGATTTTAACATCTACTTTCAATATATGCAAGACCCGAGGTTATATCACTAGAATCACTTTCATATGTCTATAATTATGTGCTTAACTTGATTTACACTAAACACATTTTTTATATATTTATTATGTGCTAGCTAAATTATTTTTAAAAATTCTAAAAACTATATCTACATATGACTTGTGAAATTATTTTTTATATGTACATAATCAGCCTTCGAAAATTTAAAATGAATTATTAAAAAAGTAGGGAATATTATATTAACGAAGTAAACATTAACATTTTTCGCATCAATATCGAAACACTTTTTTATTCTTAATCCGGTAAATGAATAATTCAATGGTAACGTCGCAATTTGCTGCTAGTATGCGATAAAAAATTATGACTACTATAACTGACAGGGTGTGAAACGCCAATATGGATCATAAAAATTTTATATGTTGTGGTGACACATTTTATAATCTTATTTCATCTCTGCCGTATTATACAATATTAACGTTTACTGTATATACGGAATATACAGGGTGTCCAAAAAGTATGGAAACGGTCGAATATCTCGAGAAATCCTCAACGGGTCATAAAAATAAAAATATTCGTATCCAATATTTTCAAAAGATCTATCTTTCGAGATCTAATACAAACCTCCAACCCAATGGGCTGGGGGCTATAAAAGAGATAACTTTAAAATTTAAAACGAGAACCCCATTTTTTATTGCAGATTTTACTTCTTCAGAAAAAGTCTTGAACGTGTAACTTATTGTTAGGATAATTTTCATTGACAGAAGGCGCAGTAATTAGAAAAATTCCTCTAAATCATTTAAAAATCTCGAGATATTCTTACACTGGAGTTTAATGGGTGGGTAATTTTTTGTTGTTTTTTTCGTCTCTCAAAGATAATATAACCATTTACAACAAAAGACAGGAAACAGAGTAAAAAACTAGGGGATTCGCTCCTGCAGCCTTTAGAATTTTAGTATTTTTGCAAATCACCCTAGCGTTTACACTGTTCTTAATTTTATCATTTAAATATTAATTTCGAAAAGAAAGTCTAGGGAAAGTCTAGAATAGAAAATATTGGGAGATACCCAGTAAGATTGAACACGAACGAAAATGATCCAAACAGATCTTGAAAGATCGAAAAAGATCGAAAAAGATCGTTAGAGATTTAAAGATACATGAAGAAAGCTCGAAAAGAATCGGGAAAGAACGAAAACCAAGGATGAAAATCCAGAAAGATCGAGAATGATCAAGATAGATCACCTTGCATTATGCGCAGTAATTGCAAAGATTTAAAGCAAATAGGGAGAAGAAAATGGACGATGGTGGAACTAAATTTGTAACTTCGTGAGGCTAGCTATGGCTAGATACTGAAGTGTAATTCGTATAACTCTGTATCATTTTCTCTCATTAGCACCAGGATATTTGTTCGTGTGGCATATTTTAACACCTTTAACTACTACGCATGGTATTGAAATTTATTTCGTAGGTCTCCTAGGCTAATAGATGCTGTAGAATAATTTGAATACTTTCGTATCTCTTCTTGCCCCTAGCAGCGGGATATTTGTTTGAGAGATAATTTTTAATCCATTTATAACCACCTCGTATTGTCTTAAAATTAATTTTGAAAATTTCGTAGTATAAATCTATATTGCCCTCTTAAAAATGTGCAGAATCTTGCGCCTACTCTCGAATTTCTACCAATTTTTAATGTTTTAGTATTCGAGATCAAGTGACTTAACCTCCGCTTGCAGCCCTCTAACTCGACACCTTTTCGAGATATACCTGATTTTTTATTTCGCGAAAAAAATTAAAATTCACTCCTAAATAAATAAAATAAATTGCAAAAAATTAACATAACATATTAGGTATAAAAAGAAATGCTCAATTTTTCAAAAAAAAAATTTTAAACAAATTGTTTCATTTACCCCCTCCAACATCCTCAGAGAAAGAGGCCTAGGGGTAGGAGCATTAGATTCGGTCTCATAAAATGACTCTTTTGAAAATATTGGATATGAATATTGTTATTTTTGTGAACCTTCGAGTATTTCTCGAGATATTTGACCGTTTTCGTAATTCTCAGACACCTTGTATAACTAGCAGTGGTCTTTAAACACAGAACATTTTTTCCAATATACGTACCAATTGGAAATTAAAATTTTGTAATCAAATTTCTAATATCTTTAGTTTGTTAAAGTAGCAGATTTTATACGCAAATACCGCAAGGAAAAAATTACCGAAAAAGTTAAGATATTATTATTTGAAAACTATCTTTAATTTTTAAGAAATATGTATTTATTTATACTGAAAATTTCTGCAGCTATTTGACGGCATAATGTATCGAGTTTTTATATCGATAATATTAAATTTAATTAAAAGTATAAAATTAATTTAACTATTTAGAATAATAAAATTTCTGACGAAAAATTGAACAAAATGAAAATTGCAGAATGTTTGAAAATTTGTTGTTGAAAATCCGTAATTTTGTTAATTATGAAAATACGTAATTATTAAATGTCTGCCTTGCAAAAGCTTTTAATATCTAAATGAGAAATGTATCTGTTGCGAAATAAAATGTTAAAAACGTTGAAACAGAATATTCATTTGCTAAAAACTGTTTGAAATTCATAATAATAATTTCATTAAATTTCCAATAGCGCATGAATATTCGATTGCACGGAAACTTAAGTATTCAATGTGAATTAATACATACTTAATTAAATGGAAAGTTGATAATTTCCGTCGCAATTTATATTTTTTTCATGAGGTAATAGTTCAGGCTCTATTTATTTAGTTACACCAATAAGCTGTCTCACAAAGTCTAGATCAGTAAGCATAATCATTGGATACAATTCCCACCCAAAAGTAACATTGTACTACATGTATTAAAGTAAGTAGACGAAGATGCATTGACGATTCAGCTGTAAGCTAAGGGGTTGGCACTTGGAGTCTAGGATAATGGATAAGCCATACGGCATCGTGCTAAGCCCGCAGAGTGAATACTATCGAAGATCCCAGGCAAGGATTTACCAGTGACAGTGGACTTCCCTTTCACCTTGTCAATATTCACAGCAAAGCCATCCACTCGAGATTATTGATAATTGATTAACTAATCAATTTGCAAATTCTCACTATTCACACTGTAAGAAAACAACTATATGAATACACCTATACATATATGTACATGCGTAAGACTATCTTAGAGAAAAGGTTCAAATTAGATCTCAATTATGGCTACATTTGCGTACATATTTCCAACTAAATCAAGGCTAATTAGATTTAAGTCGATCTTTAACATAATATACCAAGATCTGACCGTTTGTGCATGAAGATCCGACATTAGATAGATGTCTATCCAGTTGGAGATACTAATGAAAGATCTCTGTAGCTGCGTCGTCATATCCAAGAACAAAGTTGGACTCGATGTAATTCGTCTTGAAATTACATAAATTGTCGCCGTTTTTTAGCTAAATAATTTTCATAGAAAGGGTGAATGAATTTTTATACAAGTTCGTATCTTATATGTTTCAAGCTGACTTTTTCTGAATCTGAAGTCCATTTTCCAATATCGTTAGTCGTTTTTCCAATATGGCGCCCAGAATGGCAGAAAACCCGAAAAAATAGTAGTTTCTGACATTGAAATCCATTTTTACTTCGACCCAGACTAAGTCTGGACGAAGTATTGAATTTGGTCACTTCGGGCAAAAAAATTACCATATAGTTTTTCATCAAATGTCGACGTTTCAGACCCTAAGGAACCCAAATCAACAATAAAACAATTTGTGTCCGTGATCTTGTACGTACGTACGTCCGTACGTCCCGTTTTTTTGTCTCGCGATAACTCGCAAACGGATAAGCGTATTGACATAATTTTTTTTTTAAATACGCGTCTTGGCATAACTTAGATCTGATTAGATTTTGGGGCAGATCCACCCGTCCATTACTAAAAAAAATTAGCCCCAATTAAGTTTCTTTGTAGTTTTTTGCATTTATTTTGAAAAATACAAATTTTATTAAAAAATGTTTCAAACAAAAAAGATAGAGCATGAAATTCTCTTCAAAAAAGGTTGTATGCATTTTCTTCCTAAAGTCAACGATAATGCCATAAAAACTGGTTTAAAATGTTGATGACTATTGTCTGAAAAAGTATTGAATTTGGTCATCGCGGCAAAAAAATGACCCTATTGTTTTTCATCAAATTTCGAAGTTTCGACCCCCTACCCCCCAGGGGTATAAGTCTTTGCCAGCTCCTCGGGCGCGGTGACCACCTACGGGCGCAAAGTTCATTTACGCCCTTGATACAAAAATAACTATTTCGATATATCTAAAAGATGTCTTATAGATATCTAGAAGATATCCGTCATAGATCTTTTCGACACTTTCAAGATATCTTTGACGAATTATATGTATATATATTGTATATATAAGATCATAATAATACAGACAGTAATTAGTAAAACACAGTAAACATGTAATATGCATCGAATAGTCTATTAGAATACAAGTGCATGAAGTAAGTGTTTTGCAACTTTTATTTATTAATACTTCGGCTGGCCTGTTGTCGGGGTCGAAGTTTTGAAAATGCTCATTTTCAATTTTCATACATATAAGAAACACTATATTGTTGTAACATATCTATCGAAGCCACTTGGACCTAAATATGATTGGACCCCCAAATATCAATATAATTTTATAATATAATTGAAATCTGTTAGTAAACAAACGAGTCTTAAGGAATAGCCGACTCTCCACTGGGTCGAAGTTTCTGAGCGAGCGAAGCGAGCTAGGCACCACGCCAACACTAGTTTTTATATGAAACTGTAGTCCACTCGATTCATAGTTTTAGATATGACGGAGTAATTGGTTGTACTAAAAGATAGTGTAATGCGCATGCTAGAATTCAAATTTTCGAAATTTTTATAAATTTTTATACAAATGTTCGTACAGTGGTGTTTGAGGTTCCTAATCACGAATCCGTTGTCAGATTTTTTAAATTGAAAATGGCGGACAATACTTCAAAACTAAAAAATGCATTTGGGGGATTTTTTGAGATCCGGGACTACGAATCCGTCGTTATATATGCAGAAGTCGAATTTTGAAATTTACATCGATTGATTCGAAAATTTATATATGGGGGTTTCTGAGTTCTCCGGTTAACGAATTCGTTAGTGGATCTTTTGTATCCTTTTTGTATTGTCAGAGGTTTGAAAGGCAACATTGAGGCGAAGAAGTACTTTCTCGTCACTATTGAAGAAATAATATAGCATCACTGTTGATGGTCATCCTTTTGAAATTTTGAATTTTGAAAATATGACAACGAATTCTGAATCAAAAACGGCGACAATTTATGTCATTTCATGACAAAACGGGTTAAATGAAAGTTTTTTACCAGTGAAAAAATTAGGTCGCTCATGTATTTTTGTAAATATAAAATTTGTCCTTTAATTTATGTTTGTCGTATATGCAGGAGACCCATCTTATATTTTACAAACTATATAATAGAAGACGCAAATAATAAAATCCGTATTTTTTACAAAACTCTGTGCACAGTGAATACAATTAAGTAGACTGGAATTGCTCACAGATTTGTCAAAAAATCCTACCTGATAACAATTCAGCAAAATTATTCAAAATATGTATGAAATAAATGAGGATTAGAGAAGGGGGCATATCAAATGCAACGAAGTGCTTACAACCCTCAACGTATGTTGTTTACATTTCACGGTTGTTATTGTTTTTTTCATGCTATTGTTGTACATTGCTAGTACATTAGAAGTCAATAATCAGTATCTCGCGAATATTCACCTGGTGTGGTTCGCTCGTTTGCATCGTGTAAGTTTCTTAATAGCATCATTCTTTTGTTCGTTTATAATTATACTGTTTTCTACCGCTAGTGGCCGTACAAAATGACCTGTACACAATTTTAGTTGCCAAAAACTGCCCAATATTTAGACAGAATTTAAACCAGGGCTACTGTACATTAAATCAAAATTTTACATTTTCAGTGAATTAGATCCACATTTGGGGGGTATATACATGAAACTTTATGGAGAATGACAATCAATTTCGGGTACACACGTACTATTTTTTATGTACTTTACATACGCTTGTAGCATATGTTCATTAAAGAGTGACCACAAAATGTGCCCGTTTTTTAGAAATCGAAATTGATTGTAGTGCCAAAAGTTATGGTGAGATAAAAACAAGACAAAAATTTCAAGTTGAGACGATACTTCCTTCTCCAGTAAATAGGGGGTCAAATATGTAAAATTATAGCGTTTTCTAGTATCACCTGTATCCAGTATTCTGAATGACAAGCCGTCTCGAGAATACCATATTTTTAAAATAAATTATGAAATTGTATGCGTGTGTGTATCCCAAAGTTCCCTACACACACACACACACATACGCTCTCACATTCAACACAATGAATAGAAAGAATCTGACGTAAGTGTAAATACGACATGAAGTTTGAACCGTCGATTTACTATGACCGTCTACCGCATCCATATTACACACACATACACGATTACCCGAACACACTCACTCACGCAGACACACATAAACACACATGCACACACTCACACAATTTCACAATTTATTTTAAAAATATGGTATTCTCGATACGGATCGTCATTCAGAATACTCGATACAGGTGATACTAGAAAACGCTATAATTTAACAGATATGACCCCCTATTTACTCGAGAAGGAAGCGTCATCTCAAATAGCAATTTTTTTCTTATTTTTATCTCACCATAACTTAACTATTAGCAGTATAATTAATCCGAATTTCGAGTGCTAAAAACGGGCACTTTTTAGGGTATTTTTGGGGTCACTCTTTAATGTGTGTCCTTTTGACAGGGTATGGTGTGATAATTCATGCCTTGTTTCTCCCTGCAAAAAGAACTGCAATGTAACTATGAAAACTATAAGTTATGGATAAACATATTTTTTCTAATAAATACGCCTGCTCGAAAAACATTCTGGAGTAAGACAAATAATGTTAAAAAACTACGTATACGAATTTCAGCGAAATACAGTAACGTTTGATATTTTAACATCTTAGATCCACCACTTTGAATTTTAAAAATCTAATTTTAAACTCCTAATCACGGACCACAAAATACCCCGCATACTTTACATAAAACCCAGTTTATAACTGCCTTTTGTTTGTAAAATAATAAGAATTGTTAATAAACTAAAATAAACACTGTCAATCAAATAAAATTAAAATACCAAGGCCAGAATTTTCGAAAGGTCAAGCAAGTACCGCGACGACAGTTATAAATTAGACGAACAAGTCGTATGCCCGTCGAGATCATTAGTCTCGTTGTCGGTCGAGCTCCAATTTCCCGTCGATTCAACGATCGACTTTTTCCGGAGTTTACACGACACTGACTCAAAAATTAATATGAATATGTAAAATTGAACAGATGTCGACGCATGGACAAGAATACAGACGTCACAACGAAATCCCCAGAATTGGAGTCTATCGCGTCGCGAGAAAATTATCGTAAAGGAAAAGAAAATGAGGAAAGAGCGAAATGAAATAGTATTATAGTATTTTATGTTACAGTGTGCGTAAAATGCCATTTTACACATTTTTCATTTTTTTTTTTGGCGCATTTTACAAACTTGCAACATAAAATATTATTCGACACATGTGCGAAAATGTTTTTTGTACCAATGTGAATGCGGACCTCGCTTTCAACTCGGCCCGCAACCCTCACGTTCGTAGAAAAAACGTCATGCAATTTTACGCATCGCTATTTAAGCCATTAACACCCAAGAGGACACAAATTTCACCAAGATTTTCGGAATATTTCTTGACATTAAAAAGCAATTCAAACAATTTTAGATAAAACATTTTGGACGTAAAATGGAACGATTTTTCCGAATCTGCTGTTAAAAAATCAATCGAGCCCATTCCAAAAAAGTTATGCTTGGTTTTTCACAAAAAAATCAGATTTTTTCGCTGACAAAGTATTTTTTATTCGGCATTTTCACATTGGAAACGGTTAAGGAGATCACTGATTGGTGAAAATATCGCGTTCTCAATCCTTTAACTTTAAAATGTGCATGGTAGCATTTGAAAATAAAGTTGGAAACTGTTAAAATGACGGCTCAAACACGAAAAGAACGGAGAAAGCTCCTGAATTTGTTATTCGAAAATGATAGGCTTTCGGAAAAAATGTCGCTGAACAAAAAGTTTTTAGAATTGATCAAAGAATACGTTCACATTTTTAAGAATTTTTAAACACTTTTTCTTCGTTTTCAAAATCGCAAAATTTTGAAAAATTATATATAAATATGAAAAGTCATACAAAAATTGCGAAAAATTTTCGAGGTTTTTTTTGAACGATTATAAGAACTTTTTGTTCCGTCACATTTTTTGCGAAAGTCTATCGTTGCCAAATAAAAAATGTCTGAACTTTACAAAACATAGGGAAACAGGAATTATGCGTGTAATTTTTACCCGAGGCGAAGTCGAGGGTGAGAAACATGCAATCTGAGACATTCTTTTTTACTTCCCGAGCGACGTATACGATTTTTCTTTATGGTAGAGAGGATAAGCGGCATCTTTCCTCCCGCTTGCGGAAGTTGGAAGGAAAGTGGCTGCTTTCCTTTCGTTGTAAAGAAAATCAAATTTAACGCATAGTATGTCAAAAATATTAATTATTATTCACTTAAATTTTGTGATACACAATATAGGCCCGACGCTCGAGAAACCGGGTAAGAAAGAGCCAGTATACTTACGATATTGCGATCGGGGCTCTGTTTTTCTCTCTCATGCGTTCTTTGGGATGGCTGAAGTCCAAAACGGCTGCCATTCTTAAACACCCAAGCGACCTGACAGTTGTCTGTCGATGCACCCAGACATTTCGCTCGCTATCGTCGAAATCAAACACAAATAACTAAGGCTTAATTTACAATCACCCGTCCACCAATTTTCGTAATGCCGAATAAAGTCGTAAAACAAAACAATAAAGCTCCCCGTGCAAAGGTCAGGTAAGGTCTGGCGAGGTGCGCCGGCCTCGCTCCCCTCACGCTCCTTACGGCAAATTCCCCTGAACTCGCCAATTGTTTACCTTATTGGCTGAAAATAAAGACATGAATTATAACATTATATTGTAGATCAGCCGTTCCCGACCAATACAAACCAGTACTCAGGCACGAGACATCACGCGATGCCACAGTAAACATTACAACATTTCCATAAAAAGGCATTCACGTTACATGTTCAAAAATATGTATGGTAAATGTCCCGTTCGCTAATATTGAGATCTCCAACGCCATACTGTACAGTAGTTACAGACGCTACATTGTCAGACCGACATTTAACGGATGAAAAAAATAACCATATAATGAAATATTCTTTTTCTTAGTCGTGTTACATCTTTTTCCATAAAGTAGACGTTATAAGCATTATTTTAAGAGATATGTTTCCTCAAACTTTTCAAAAAACGAAGATTTTTCAAGATTTGACCTATAGGGGAAACTGGGTGAAGCGACGTTTTTTTATACGAGTCTCGTAGGAAGCAATTAGTATCTCCTCAATGCAACTTTTAACAAAATGCGTACATGCCATCAACCATACAAAATACAGCGAATTTTTTAATCTTATAAATTTTGAATCCAAGCGGCCATCCCAATAAACCAGTTCGTGTGCAAAAACTTCGACTTTCATTTGATTTGTTTCCACTTTCGAATGAAATTCACCAAATTTTAATACGAGATTAGTCGTTTTCAAATGTTTTCATACGCACAATATATTTCGAATATTTTTCGTCTTTCCAATGCATCCCATGTCATACGCTACATTCGATCGTATGCGTCAATATGCGTGTTCCGGATCGCCACGCGACGAAGCTCCTAATAACCGTTTAGGTCGAGTGAGATAATATTATAATAAAATTCCGGTAGAATTAGGAGGAAAATATGAATTAACTTCTTTGCAATTAGTTTGTTTTGGGGCTTGGTTGTTGTTTTCCGAAGTCCTGCCTCTAGTAAACAAATAATCCGGACCCGAATAAGCAGGCCTGTGGAAGGCACCTTCAGTCAGTTGATCGTGGGGTTCCGAGACGTTCGGACCAGTTTTACCTTTATAGTTCGGGTATATCAAAGAGCCAGAACCTTGAGGTGCGTTGGTGGTGACTTCCCGGGTCGCTTCGCGGTCTCATCGGTGGGTGAGTAATGATTCAATATATCTGTTATATTGTATATTATATTATTTATTTATATATTATATAAAAATGAGATATTTATTGGCGAGATATGTCTGGGGCAGGGTCCGCTCACAAGCCCCACTGAAGAGTCCGTGAGCGGACCCGGGACGAAACATCAGCCAACCTGTTTATTTATGTTTGTTTATTATTTGCATGTGACCTAGCATGACGTAGTAGGAAAATACGGTATCGTTTATCGAAATATATATTAGACCCCTATAACCGCGCGACAACCCCCTTCCCTGTAAGTAACAATGCGATACTTCCGAAACACGGGTAATAATTGTTCATTCATAATGATACATCCTTTGTTAGGTTACTTAAGCTGAATGATATTTCATACGATTTCATTTCGCTCTACATTAGAAACTATTCGAATATGTGCGCAGTATTAATGATCTTTAAAATTGAGTATCCGGATGCAAAAACGCCTTAACCCTTTGCCAGCTGACTTAACGCTTTAACAGCTGAAAATTGTTACTCGGGGATTTTCGGAGTCGCTGATTACGAATCTGAAGTCAGATTTTGAAAATTCAAAATGGCGGATTCAAGATGGCCGACCAAAATGCGAAAAGTTACACAAACTTGATGAAACTCGGTGAAAATTTACTTGATCTAGATAACATTGGATACTCTATGTACTCTGAATGTTAAATGTATAAACTGTGACCATATTCGTAATCAGCGACGTCGAAAATCCACGAAAAACCCACTTTCATCAATATCCGGTAATTTTTCACTATTTTTCACTAATTTTTCACTAATTTTTCGGTCGGCCATTTTGAATTTCTCAAAGCCGACTTCAAATTCGGAATCAGCGACCCCAAAAACCTCCGAGTACCAAATTTGGTTCTAATTTACCCTTTAGTTCGTTCAAAAATGATTTCTTTCTAAAAAATCGACGTTTTTTTTAAATTATTTATTTATAATTGTTAATAATTTTGCGTAATTACATTTATTATCCTTTTCGTTACGTACCAAAAAGCCCCATCTATCATTATAAAAAGATTTTTTGAATATTGCTTTGAAAGCATTGAAACTATAGAGAAAAGTTGTGAATAAAAAAGGTGGCAATCTGGGCTACCATCATGCCGCAAAGGGTTAACCGCTCGGTCTGACTCATCGTAAGTAGTAACAGTCAGTCTCGCAGTTTTTTGCATTTATCTTGTTTTGCTTGCTGTATAGCAATGGGCCGTCAGTGACAAAGTTGTAGGTATTGAAAATATCTTTAATTTGAGCCATCAATCGTTCCGATTCGGAAGTCCAGGGGAGCCTTCGGAAATCGTGTTTTTCCTACGTCCCATTCGCGAGCTGTGACGACCGTCAGCTGGCGAATAAAGTGACATCCTCAGGCTCTCCTGGACACAATTTTAATCGAATCGGAACAATTGACGCCTCAAATTAAAGATATTTTCAATACCTAAAACTTTGTCACGGGCGGCACATTCCTATCTATCAAGGAAAACGAGATAAATGCAAAAAACTGCAAAACTACCTGTTACTACTTACGATGAGTCAGAAAGAGCGGCTAAGGCGTTTTTGCATCCGAGCACTCAATTGAGGTTATGTACATCCGTTCGCATGCGGAAACGGCTAATTGTCAAATGCAAATTTTAAATTTGAATCATTCGAAGAAATACGTGTTTACCTAAACGAATTATTCATTCGTTTTAATATACGAAGGCGTATATCGCTGGTGGCGCGGGGCGCCTGCGCTCGAAAACGACGATCTGACTGACCCTCGATAACATCAGTTCCTAACCTAGAATACTGAAATTAAACCGAAAGTAAATCTATGTATGTACATTTTCAAGCTCACATGTAATTTAGGGCGATTCTATGCGCTTTATATTAATGAACGTCAAATATCAGAAAATCGATTCAGAAACGAGCGAGAATTTACGAGAATAAACTTTGTACATAGTACAAATACAGCAAAAAGCATCGAAAAGATGAGAATCTTAAAATAATATTTCAATGTTCGTTACAATACATTTTATGTGATCAACTATACCACCCAAAAAGAGTAAATGTAATTCTTTTATATATTTATTTCGTTTTTTCTCGAAAAATAAAAATGAAAAGTCACTCTAAGAAAACCTAATCTCAATTTTTATTCCCAAATGCTTGCATACACTAATTTCATTCGATTCTATACGTTTTAATTCTTTGTATCATCTTGCATACGTTTTCATGCGATTTATCGCGAAATAACGAGGAAAGAAACGGGATAGAAACGTCTGAAATCGTATTACAAATTTTGGCACACGAACTCGCTTATTGGGATACCGATGCAAAGTGGAGCGTCCGTGATTTTCACACATATTCACACCAATCATTCCAAATTTGAACATTTTAATGCAAATATCGTTTTAAATGAATTTTTTATTTAAATTTATAATTTATATAAGAAATTACTTGAAAATATCGATAATAATCAACGCAACAGCACGAATGGATTTTCCATTGTCACAATCCAGAAGAACGACTAATAATAATATTGGAATCGCATCTTTCACGTAGTTTCTATACATATATTGTAACAATATCTTGTTCCTTAAATAAGGTGAATATGCCAATGACTGGACGGCTAAGCATTTTTCACACTTTGATCGATTGTAACTTTTGAATTCTTTTGTGAAAATTTAATTATGATACCACCATTAGAATCGTTAGACTCTGCTCTTTATGACCGTGTAGTTCAACCTTTGATTTTATTTCATTATTAACCTCGTCTTCATACGTTTGTAAAAAAAATCCGTTAAACCCCAATGAATAGACGGGTTAAATCAAATGGGACGTTTTCAGTACCAGTTTTGGATGGCTTTAAAACTTTGCTTTGATTTTACAAAATAATAAACACTGGAAGATCAATAGTACTGTAAATAGTGTTTTGAATGTTCAAAGAACATAAAAATATGTATTTAGTTGCATGTTGTGCATCATACATTCAGAAGAAATAGAAATATGTGGAAAATCGTCCATTCATTGGCTTATTCACCCTATATTAAAATTGAAAATGGGCATTTTCAAAACTTCGACCCCGACCGCAGGTCAGCCGAAACACTGATAAATGAGCACGTCTTGTTCACACTGATGCTTAAAAAAACGCGGTTTAGTCGAGTTTTTGACAGGTCGGGTTGCAGGAAATAAATTTTTTTATACGTGGGATACTTCGGTTTCCGTTTTTTAAGGCATTATCGTTGATTTTACGAAGAAATTAATACAACCTTTTTTGTAGAGAATTCGATGTTTTTGTTTGAAACATTTTTTTGTACGATTTGTATTTTTTGTTAAAAAATGGAAAAAACGTGTTTTTTGAGCGTTTTTTTGTTAAACCTCCCCATAATCTAGTATGCATTGTCTCCAAAAACTAATCAAAACTAAGTTTGGCCAAGAGAAACCTAAATCCGTTTGTACTTTTTAAATTCGTCCTGCCAGTCGCGAGATATCGCGTATGCAAAATTTTGCCCACGGACGGACGGACGGACGGACGTACAACCTAACGGACACCTATTTTTTTATTGTTGCTTTGGGTTCCTAAGGGCCTGAAACGTCGACATTTGATGAAAAACTATAGGGTAATTTTTTGGCGGGAACTGACCAAATTCAATACTTCGCCAGACCTATGGTCTGGGTCGAAGTAAAAATCGTAACCATAAGCCAAAATAAGAAATCGACATAAATAAAAAAGGTAATTAAATGGGAAGAGTGTACCTTCCGTAAACAAATAGTACATTTCATTTAATTGACAAAAATGCATAATTTGCTAACCTTAAAATCGACAAAAACGGAGTTTAAACGTTTCTTGTAAAAACGATAGTAATTGCTTGTACTGCCAAACGTAATGTCAAAGTAGGTAAAAATATATAGATAGATAGATAAGCTTATTTCTTATATTTGGGAATCAATGTTCCGTAGAGAAGGAGTTCCTTCGACCAATACAAAAAAAAAGTACAATAATGAAAAATTACATTGTATGCGGAAAACCGAAATTATGTGAATGACTACTGATTGTGAGTCAAATATGCAATTAGTTAATAGTTAGCTATTAGACACCAAAAGATCGCAGAGATTTTGAACGTTTGGTACAGTTGCATGATTTTTCAGTATTATGCTCAGCAGCAAAGACACGATGCTAATCCTCATTATAAAATTGTCTTTGGGTAAAACAGGTTTTAACACACATATATATATATACCTAATCCTAGCCTTATTAGATATGCTGGTGTACTTCTGGGTAGGTTAAAAAGCTTTTTAAAAAACAATAGTTGAATAGACTGCAGCCTATCCAGATTCCAGAATAGTATATTACCTAACATGGGTGTAAAGTGTACTTTTACGCAGCGGGCGGGAACTATACATACGAGGCGCCGCAGGCGCCGAGTGATGTGTAAAATTCCCGACCGATGCGTAACAGTTATACTTTACACCCATGTTAGCTATCCTAGTTTTTGTAATTGGGTGCGTAAAGAGAGTGCGTAAAGTTTTGATGCCTGGTTAAGTGCTTAAAGTACAACTTTACGCACGACCGTTCACTTTACGAATTTTGTTATCGGGAGTGCGGAAAAGTGAACTTTACGCACGAAAAACAGGCATCAAAAGTACTTTACGCACTATAACTTTACGCACACAATTACAAAAAATATATATAAAAATTATGAAAAATTAAAAATTCGATTCTGCACTGTATGTGGTTAAATTTTAATCATAGAAACACGTTACACAGCATGATAGCCAGTGATCATCGCAAACAGGGTTGCCCCATTTAATTAATTTAGTTGCGCCATTATAATTAATTTCTCTTTTTTTTCATTGCACAAAAAAAGCGACGTTTTCTTTTGAGCATTGTTTAAGCCAGGAGACGTACATTGACGGGTTCGTGAATGTCCAAGATACTGTGAATATTTTTACCTGTTGTTTTCTGCAGTTCGTGCATTTCGAGGCGGTCGCGGAGTTGTGACATTATGAGTGACAGCCCAAGTTGTTTCACGAAATCGCAACTAGTTTACCGGCTCATTATCTCAAAGAAAATGATATAAAATGGACGCATTTACGCTCGCCTAATGGAGAATTCCCAAGAAAAAATTCACTGTCCATCTGCTCTATTCACTTGCACAAGACTTATTACCACACAGCAGTATCTGTAAAATATTCTCGCCCGTCCTATTCGCTATTCCGCTCAAAAACTGCACAAAAGAAATTGACAAAATTTGGTATTTTTTCACTTATTTTTCGGGAATTTTTAAAAGGACACTTTTAAAGGGAACAAAATTACCATTTCGGTGCACGTAGTCTTTTAGTACGTGTGCCTTTTTCGTCCAGAAGCGATTTTATGCGGCTCTTCTAACGGCTGCAGTGGGAATCTGGCCCTGTTGTTCGGTAGAGGGGACCATGACAAGCACAAGATTTTGTAGGGAATGACAATGGCACCTTCGGCGCCCGTTTTCAAGTGTTACAGCAATGCGAAATATCACTCTAGGAGAAAAAAAGATACTTTTGGGCTCGAAGGGTCCAGTGAGAAACATTAAAGTGCAAAAGAAACGGTGCGCTACTTCGCCCCTCCAAAAAGTATACTAGTACTAGTCATTATTCTATAAAAATATGTAACCGTCAATTGGTATAAACAACAAATTCTTAAAAAGTTGTTATGTTCTGCAAACCTAAAAAACTATATCAGTTTAGGGGTCAAAAATACATTAATCACTAGAATCCGCCAGTGACTTAATAAAAACTTAAGTGCCGCAAAGAGACACAACTAAGGTTGCAGGAGTTTTGTAGTTTGACGGATTAATTTCAGATCTGCTTTGTTCCAGTCTCCCCTATTTCTTGAAAACAAGAACTAATCAATATTTAGCTATTTTCCTCTCCGAAAGATTGTCGATATTGACCATTGTTATTTATCCATTAAAATGCAAATGACGTAATAATTCTCATTATTTAAAACAAAAGAGGAATAAAACAAGTATGCATTAACTATGACTGAAATAGATAACAGATAAGTTGCAATTTAGTTTCAATAACAGCGTATATGATATATTGTTTAGTATTCTAATTGGAACTAAAATTTCATAACGATTGAAATTATAACATTGCTATTCAATTTGAGAGTACCTTATTCCAAAGCGGATTTTGGATTTATTGTGTTTTACGCGCATATCTATTACCGAGATTTAACAAAGCAGAAATACAATACTTCCTCAATTTAGATTTTCGCTGTCCTTTATCATTAAACGAATTGATAAAATTGATTTTATAATTGTAAGAAGTGCATAAGCAAAGCGAATGTCATGATACTATTATAGTATCGACGCATATAAGAGGGCACTACTCAAGTAAAAGACGAAAATTTATAATGTTAAGTGGTTTTAATAATAAAATTAATTATTCTATGGTTGGTCAACAGCGATTGCATATTTAATATCGAAATGTTCAGCTATCAAAAAGAAATTCTTAAGAGGGTTCTAAAGTGGTCCGCCGGTAAGTTAGGAAATTTCATAAAAAAACGTAAATAAAAGATGATTGAATAACATTTTTAAAATTCGGGCTCTGTAAGGACAATGCTAAGCACGATAAACGGTTTCCTAGAAAATACCAAAGTCATTAATTGAGAACTGACCGAGAATTTTCGGAAATAAGTGGTTTTTATTTATTTCCGAAAATTGTGGGTGAGGTCTCAATTAATTTCCTTGGAATTTTGGTGGATACCGTCTATAGCAATTAAAATTACCCATACAGAGCCCGAATTTTGAAAAATCGATTTAGTCCTTTTTTATTTAAGGTTTTTAGTGAAAATTCCTACCTTTCGGTGGAACACTTTAGAACCCCCTTAAGGTCGCTTGCACCGCATTTAGCTAGTTAGGAATCAAATTCTGAATGTTAGAAACTGAATTTGTAAAACATGAAAATCGTTTTTTTTTCTTCGATCGATAAATTCCTACGTAAACAAAAACTATGCTAATCGGATATGATTTGGATGATAGCCCTGCAGTTCTGTTAGTATCTATCACTACTAGTAAATTTTCTTTGTTGTATGGAACATTTTCTTATTAGGAGTAAAACATTTTTGAGATTAATCGTCTTCGCATTTTTGAAATGGTATTAATATTATTTTGACTATTTATAAAATAAAAACGACGAGTATGATGAAAAATGCATTTAAATAAGTTATATATGTACTGTTTCTATATACGAACGTTTAATGAAATGAAGATATATGGAGCATAATGCTATTCCCTAATGTGGCAAAGTACGTCAGTACGTTGCAGTGCCTTCGAGGCATTACTTTATTGCGACCTGGCAAGAGAGTCTGTAACCAGAATTACGGTTTTCACAAATGAAAAATGCGAAATAAAAAAAATATTAAGATTTTGATCAATAAACTGAAAATATTCCTACAGTCTATATATTTTTAGTAAATATGTGAAATATAGCGTTTTTAACAGCCTTTAGAGCATACAAAGTCAGAAATAAGGCTTTGCTATTTGGGTTATAAAATAGACATCACAGCAATGGCCTGTTACATAAAAGATATAGAAATGTTAATAAACTTTACGCGCCAATCTCATCACTTATTTTAATATTTTTCTAAAAAAAGAATATTCTTTTTACTCGATTAATATGCTTAGACTTCACGAGTTCGAGACCGCTTTCGGCGACAAATATTACTGTGGAAGATTATAGTTTTACAATACTGGTTGTGATTTTCAGTCGAATAGTAATATTGAGAGAAGTAAAGTTACTACTCTCATAGTGGGTCATTAAAATTACCTACTCTCAGAACAACAATTTTACAATTTTTGTAATAATTTATATTTATCGTAGTAAAATACTCAACAGAATTGTAAATTTTGCCACTCTCAGAGAGGCGATTTTACCATGCGAGCTGTAACAGTGCGGTATAATTTTACAATTCCTCCAGTGATTTTACACCGGCATTTTTTACAGAGTAGGGGATTCCGACTAGAGTAATGCGGAGATTTTTATTTGAAAGTTCCGAGAATAGAGATAAGATTTTAAAGATGAAGGGGTTATTTAAATGGGGTAGACAGGAGTAAATAAGGTGGGTGATAATATTTCTAAGACAGCGAGAATCTGAGAAGATGTAAGAGTTGGACAATTTGGGAGAAAGAATTTTTTCTAACGTTGAAATGGCGAGAGCTTCTACTGTGAAAATGAAGTCGAAATAAGACATTTTTATTTCTATTATTCAATAAATACAAATATAAATATGAGTTGTTATGTCAACCAGGAAATATGCAAAATAAAGGATTTAAAAATTCCAGTTTTTGGTGATAATATCACAACTAAATTTTAACTTACTTCCGGATAGGGTATAATGATAATAAATTTAGTTCCCCTCTAGCGATATTACTTGAAAAATGGATATTTAAAAAAAATACTACGTTTTGTCCTGAGTATACCGGGTGGACTCATAAGAAAGGCTATCCCAGTACACTCTGCCCTATACGTACATATGGTTTTGAATTTTAATGTAGTTTTAAATGTTTTTAAAAGCGGAGGAATATTAAAAACATTGTAAAAAATACACATGCACTAAATATCGGTGAACGTGATATCGTACACACAAAACATATGCATCTAGATAAATCCTAATTATGTAAAAGTATGTAGGTAAAGTCGCTTGTCCATATAGTGATTAGAATTGAATGAAGGGGAACTTCTTGGTGAAACGGACGAAATTACAGAATAAAATAAATTGTCGATTGACGTTTCGGCCCTTTTAGAGCCTTCGTCAAAATGATCTTAAAAAAATTGTAAAATTATGTCGAAAAGAATATTAGGCCGGGGAACAAAGTCAACACACCGAAAGGCATGGTTCCAGCGTGATTTTCTTCACTTTGTCCTTGATAATTTTGCAAAAAGAAAGCAAATTAAAATACCTTGGACTCGTGCAATATCGAAATTTTAGCCTTTCGGAACTTTATTCCCCCAGCAAATATTACAATCCGTTAAAAAAATTACTTACACATTTAGTTTGATACAAATTTAGAAAATAACGATATAATAAAAACAATCCAAATACTAGTCCATAAAAAGAAAATCGCGGTTGATGTACCTTAACGAGCTGGAAGATGTAGAACGTTCGCCATCACGTTTTTAAAAAAAAAACTTTTTTCCACGTAATTCTCACTGTAAATGGCATACATTCTTTAACAAAGTTTAAAAAACACATATACACATTTTTCTTTCTCAAAAAAAAAACGAGACGATAATTTTTAATACCTTTGTGGGAACAAGTACGCTTTTTAGCGCTGACTTTGCCATGATGTTAAAACGGCATACCAAACGACGTGCATTGCTTACTTATTTATGAGCTGGTGTGCAAAGACAATGAAGCAGTTCTCAGAAAGACGGAAATATGAAAATAATAGAAATATTTTAAATTATAGCAACGAAAAATACAAATGTGGAAGGTTGGACGTTTCGAATCGAATATTAGCTGTGTTGGCTATTTTTTTAATAAAATAATTTTCGATTTCTTTACGTTTGCTATGCATTTTTTCTGTTGCTAAAATTTGTACGTTCTCGTAATGAAAATCGTGCCCAGTCTCCAATCTGTGCACTGTTAGACAAGTTTGTTGAATTTTTGACGCATTGTATTCTCTTGTGTTCACTAATTCGTGTTTTTAACCATCCACCTGTTTCTCCTACGTACGATGCATTGCAATGTTTACATTGTATTCGATAAAGAACTCCACTGTGAGACAATGTATCTAACTTATCCTTCATTGGTTTAATGCCTGCGATGTTGGTGTTGCAGGGTTTATGGACAACTCTGAAATTTTTGTTTACCAAGAATATGTTTTAACTCTTCAGACAACCCTTAAACATACGAAATACTAGTAATTTTTACGTACTGTGGTTCATTATATGATCTCGCAAAGAGGGGGTTGTAAACTTTATGTAACCTTTTTTTAATACATTCTTTAACCCATTAAGGACCAAGTTTGTCAGTAAATTTTCGTATTAAAAGGCAATGAAAAAATTGTTGGAATGGACGTTTTCTATTGCCCAATCCCCGCTCTTTCGAATGGTGTATCGCAAATTGTTGAAAATTAAAAAATAAACAAACTACACGGAAAATATGTTGAAAGATGAACGCCACCTAACAGTTACGGAGCCTCCCCTCCCCTTTAGCTCGTCATTTCGCCCTAGTTTGGGAGCGTGACATTCCCAAAACTCTGGAAAACGGCAAAACTAAACGCGGGAAACTTGCTGCGCCGAGAAAAAGACCATGACCACATCGCGAGTGGATATGAAACCGCACTAGACCTCTAACCTTGTATAAGGGAAGTGAAGTTCGGGATTTTCGATTTGAATAGTATTTTAATAGCTAATCATTAGAATAGAAAGAATATAATTGCAATGACATTTATATGGTTTGTATTTTTATTCTTGATGATAATTCTCTTCCAATTCTAAGCCGATTTCGTTGAAATTTGGCGTACATTCCTAAAAAATGCGTAAAAGCGCCCTAACATCGAGTTTTACTTGAAAGTACGTCCAGTTTCTATTTAATTTGAATATTCCAGGTTATCAATAAATTTACCGCGTAATTTACAAGAAATCATATGTTTTCATTGATAATTTGGGAAAATCAATATAAAATTACCGACTCTCCCCTAATCTTTATTATTAGCAAATAATAACATTTTTATATCTATACATTTTGCTGATATATGCCATTACAAAATGGTATATGCATTTATTTGTTAGTAATATTTGCTTTCTGCGGTGAACAGCGAAACTCTAAAATCACACATTTCACTGCCAATATTATATATTGAAATCCTTATCAGTAGTATTTTTTGACGTCATATTTATTCCAGGTTAGGAAGTGACGTTATCGGCGGGGTCGGTTTAGCAGCCCCTTAAAGCATGAATTTCTCAGAAAAGAAGATAAATTATGTCAGCACATATAAAAAGCAGTTGCTGATTGTAAATGTGATGTTAGTTTTTCAAAATTAAAAATGGCGTATATAATACAGTTAGTAGATAAATAATCGTTCTCCACTTTCACAACAAATTTTTTATTTTCTAAAATCAAAATTCCAAAAAGGGAGTCTTTACCGGCATATATATATATCCACAAGTATAACGAAAGTATGTATCTCGCTTTCTATATGTGCACTGAACAAACGAGCGGGAATACTACCGACATGTATCCAGAGGGCGCTGTATTCCTAACGCATGAAATTGCTGCCGACAGAATTTGGGAGCGCAGCCTTCCCAAATTCAGAAAGCAGGCGTCAACATCGAAGTTGCGCCATTTCACTGTGACTGGCGGTCATGCTTTCGCCATTAGGGCAGTGAATCCCCCAATACATTTTCCGTGTACGAGCATTTATTTTACAAAAATCACGATGATTTCAGGTTTTCTTTTCACTTATCGTAATTTTTTTTATGATTACTCGTATCCAAATATCTCACAAGTAAACCTACCCAAGTGTCACTCACCGATTTTTCTGCAATTTTGATATGTTGTAGTACACGAAAAACGAAGACACACGTATTTTTTTTATATCTGCCGGAAAACGTTTTTTAGGGGGTGAAACAGCCCCCCCCCAAAATAGTGGTTAAAATGGAAATATTGCGATATCCTGAAGACCAGCGAATCGATTTGAATAATTTGTGGTATAAAAGTTTCTTTCTACAAAATTCGAAGATCGATGTAGGTATTTTGAAGGGTGAGTTAAAATTAAGGGGTAAAGTACCCCTAAAATGGACTATCTTTTCTTGAAAAAAATCAATTTTGACCTGTTTGAAACGAAACCTACACCGAGAAAAATAATCAGCAAAATCAGCCGAAAAATCCGCAGATTCTACCAATTTTATCCTTTAGGGACAGCTGTTGGAATTCCGTAGGGATAGCCGACAATTTCAGCTAAATTTACTGAAAAAGTCCGCAAATTTAACGGAACAAATCTGCTAATGTGGCGGAAATTTAGAGCTAAGCGCGAATTGAGTAGGGTTAAGGCTACATTAGCGGAATCAAAACAGCTAAAATTGCATATATTTTCGGCAATTCCAGCCGAAAATTTTAGCTGATATGAATCAGCTAATTCAGCGGAGTCATTTTTCTCCGTGTACTAGAACTTCAACAGAAGGTCCAATTAAGGAACACTTATTTTTTTATTACTTTTTAATGTAAATATTTAAAAGGTAAAGAACCCCTAAAATGAAGAATGTTTTGTTGCAGTGCAATCAATATCGGAACTGCCTTCCAAAAACGTTCTAGTAGATTTTGTTTCAAAAAGGTCAAAATTGATTTTTTTCAGGAAAACATTGTCCATTTTAGGTGTAGTTTACCCCCTAATTTTCACTCACCCTTCAAAATACCTACATCGATCTTCGAATTTTGTAGAAAGAAACTTTTATACCACAAATTATTCAAATCGATTCGCTGGTCTTCAGGATATCGCAATATTTCCATTTTAACCACTATTTTGGGGGGGCTGTTTCACCCCCTAAAAAACGTTTTCCGGCAGATATAAAAAAAATACGTGTGTCTTCGTCTTTCGTGTACTACAACATATCAAAATTACAGAAAAATCGGTGAGTGACACTTGGGTAGGTTTACTTGTCAGATAAATTTCGCGTAATAAATGTTTGGGCTAGAAGATAGAAGTAATGAAAAAAACAATTTTTTTCAAAATGGCTACTCAAAAATGGCTACTAAAGTCGATTTTTTTGTTAAAAATCATAGTCCTCCATATTGGATCCGCCATTTTGAATTTTAAAAAAGTAACTTCAAATTCGGAATCAGAGGATCTAAAAACCCCCGGGTACCAAGTTCGAAGTAATTTCATTCAATGAAATCAGTCAGTCGATTGAGTACATGCGGCAATGTGCGATACACCATTCGAAAGAGCAGGGGTTGCGCAATAAAAAACGTCCATTCCAACATTTTTTCATTGCGTCTTAATACTAAAAATTACTGCCAAACTTCATGTTAAATTTATGTACATTTAGTCCTTAATGGGTTAATAAAAAATTTAGGATAACCATTATTAATTAAAATTTTTCCTACTAATTTTAAATTTTTATTTCTAACCGAGATATATAAGAACTTAATGGATCTGTCAATCAGCCCTTAAGCATTATCCAGTTTGTAAGACATTGGATGATTCGAATTCTAAAGAGCCGAAACATCAATCGACAATTTATTTTATTCTGTAATTTCGTCCATTTCACCAAGATGTTCACCTTCATTAAATCGTAAGGGAGAGTCCGGTAGCCCCGGCTACCTAAACATTTTATGCAATAACTTAAAAAATAATGCATGCAAAAAAGTTATCAAAAGATAGAAATATTCTTTGTACCTACACAGACATAACTCAAATAAATTTACTTGCAAAAATCGATTTTTTTTTCGTCAGTATAGCTAATTGATTTATATAACGATTTTTGTTTCTTTCGAACTTGTGTCGGGTGTCGAAAAATGACACACAATTAGTATAAATTATAAAAATTTAACACAAATAATTTGAAATCATGATTATGATCGTAAACAATAAATAAGATATGTATTTTTTATTAATTCATCGTGTTCTTGTTTGTTTTTTTCTTCAACATTTTTTTGTTAATCACAATCGTTCGAAATCTATAAATTATAAAATATAAAAGCAAATACTTACCACCAATAACAATTAGCACTGTTTTAGAAACTGAGGTTCGTTATAACTACTAAATAATATTTTACAAGATATTCTACATTTTGTGTCAAAAAATTGTTAACTTCAAACCTTTATAACTAAAAAAGTACTTAATAAAAAAATATTTTGTTATAGTGTTTTGGAAAGCTCTCGAGATAAGCTATAAGAATATGCAATAAAATGTAGGGGGTTCTATTTAAAAAAATAAGATTGACCTTGAAATGACCTTGAAGAACATGGTCAAGGTCAAAGTCAAGGTCATCATCTTACTCCCCGCTTGAAACCATACAACTTTGCTATTGGACATTTTCTCCTAAGTGCATTCTAACTGAAGATATTAGGGGGGTCCGATACTTTTCGATGACCCTGTATATACATATAATTCGTCAAAGATATCTTGAAAGTGTCGAAAAGATCTATGACGGATATCTTATAGATATCTATAAGACATCTTTTTGATATATCGAAATAGTTATATTCGTATGAAGGGCGTAAAAGAACTTTGCGCCCGTAGGTGGTCACCGCGCCCGAGGGGCTGGCAAAGACTACCCTTGGGGGGTAGGGGGTCGAAACGTCGAAATTTGATGAAAAACAATAGGGTAATTTTTTTGCCGCGATGACCAAATTCAATACTTTTTCAGACAATAGTCATAAACATTTTAAACCAGTTTTTATGGCATTATCGTTGACTTTAGGAAGAAAATGCATACAACCTATTTTGTTTGAAACATTTTTTAATAAAATTTGTATTTTTCAAAATAAATGAAAAAATCTACGAAGAAACTTAATTGGGGCTAATTTTTTTTAGTAATGGACGGGTGGATCTGCCCCAAAATCTAATCAGATCTAAGTTATGCCAAGACGCGTATTTAAAAAAAAATTTATGTCAATACGCTTATCCGTTCGCGAGTTATCGCGAGACAAAAAAACGGGACGTACGGACGTACGTACGTATAAGCTCATGGACACAAATTTTTTTATTGTTGATTTGGGTTCCTTAGGGTCTGAAACGTCGACATTTGATGAAAAACTATATGGTAATTTTTTTGCCCGAAGTGACCAAATTCAACACTTCGTCCAGACTTAGTCTGGGTCGAAGTAATTATATCTTTCTGTACAGTATCGTTACTTAATCCATTAAGTTCCAAAACGGCAATATTTGTATCTTACGCTTGAGCTCAGGAAACTTTGTGAAAAATTTCGATAATCTTTTGGAATATATCCAACCCTACTATTTTCGAGTACGCTCTACACGATAGAATGGTTTAAAAATTTCAAAACTTTGATTTTCAATTGTTGATTAACAATTAAAACAAAAAAAATATGATTTTTTTATGAAAAATTTTCATTAAATCAAAAATTTAAGTGGGAAGGAAATTTATTTTACTGTCGCAAATATGCACAAAATTGCACAAAATATCTAAACTTTTCAACCAGCTTTGGTTTTTTATCGTACGATTTTTTTTAACAAAATGGTGGCCAAAAAACGAATTCTAAAAATGAAACTTTCATTTTAGTACTTGTTTTGACGTTTTTTTCATTGGAATCCTGAAAATTATTCAATTATTTCAGTAAAAATATTGAAATGTTGATATAATAATGCAATTTATCCGTTTAATTATTAAAATAAAAGAAGAAATTTATAAGTTCAATTACAATATTTAATTACTATTAAGATCAATGTTATACATTTCGAAGTTGCGAGAAAGAGAGAGTTACAATTATTTTAAAAACTTAGCTCGTTGACGATGATTATTTGCCGAGGTGCTGCTTCCTGGTTTCCGTTGAGTGGTTGAGATCAAGATGACCGTTGTCGTTGGCATCAAGAGTTATCATTCGTCGAAATTATCGTTTGTCCAATTGATACGGTTTAAATGGTGTCTTTCATCCATTTTCTTCATGAAATTGATCGAAGGGAACGTCATCAGGCCTGATTGAAGAACATTTCCCGAAATGATGAATGGACGATTTAGAGATTTCGATAGCCAACGAATTTAACACCGGTATCAACACTGATTGGAGAAATAGCACATTATTTTGTTAATTATAATGTAGTAGAACCGAATTTCCTTCTGTTGCCAAAAGTGATTGGAATCGTATTGTGCCGGCAACGAACTGTGTCCAACTGATACTATTTTTGCCAACAACCTTTCACGCGTCATCTTCAGAGCGACGCCATCTGTTGTTCTCAAAGCGCAACTAAAATGTCTCCTTTTCTCCCTCTTTCTTCCTCAACCCTTCCGTCGATATTTATTTCTTCAGCCAATTGCCTTCATCTTCTCCTACCTACCTATTTTCTCTCTCTCTCTCTCTCTCTTTCTCTCTCTTTAACAATGATACTTATAAATATAAACGCATCGTTACAATATACTTAAATATTTATTTCTAAAAATAATTATAAAAAATATGTGAAAAATAATGTGTTTACGGTTTTAAAAAAAGAAGACACTTGAATTCATCGACCTCCACGCGGTAAGTGTCGAGCATCGTTGTTCAAGAAAAAAAATAACGACTAAGAGATGAAAATTGAAAAATGATTAGATTTACTTGATTCACTAAAATTTGTTCTGAAAATATCAAAATGCAAACCAATATTTCGAAAATCTCCGATATTCGGATTATTACACTAGTTCCTGTTCAAATAATTGTGAAAATCTTAAAAAATTTATTTTTCATATATAACTTTTATAGTTACTTAAAAAAAAAATATTACATTTAAGTAGGGGAGAGGCACCAGATACGACCCACGTTTCTGCCTTCGAGCATAATTTTTTATGTGATTAATTTTTTGTATACTATAGGCACCGATAGTATAAGCTAAGGGTAGTATAGCAACTAATTAAGAAGAAACTCAGTCGATCTAAACAACAGACAAAATTTGATGAACCATTTTTCGAAGTGGGTCGTATATGCTGCATGAACGATTTGTGCACCATATACGACCCACTTCGGAAAACCAACAAATAATGCAAAAATACTCATCAAATACCTGATAATTTCAAAAATATAATTTTCAAAAATTTATTCATTCTATGATAATAATACTTTATCCAAAATAAATAGATACACCACAAAATGTTTTTAACCTTTTTTTTTTAATTTTTTACACTTCCTCATCCTTGAGGTCGGAATCGTAGTTCCTACACGTAAAGGTTCTTCCAGTATATCGGTAACCTTTATTTTCAATTAAAATTTGTTTGAGAGCATTTAAAAGCGCATCAAAGTTAATTTCCTTCGATTTGGGTGCTTTGTTCGGGACAGACATGGTCTGTAAATTAAAAAAAAAATAATTCAGAATACATTAACATATTAAGAACAATGATGTTTCAATATAAAAATCTAAAATATGCACTTGACATGAAAAAAGTTAAGTGAGTCGTATACGGTGCTTGACAGTGGTTCGCAAATGGAACTAATGGGATCTTATAAGCTACACAAAAAGATTTTGATTCGTACATATACCGGTAAAAATTAGTATTGAATATAAAAATATATCGAAAATACTTAACATATACGTACTACACTCACCGTTAACACTTGTTTCACTTTAATTTCAAGCACATTCCAAATACTGAAGAAAAGTTTCTCAAATTTCGTTTTGTACACTGTGTTGACAATTTGTACAATAGCATTTCCAATTACTTCGAGTGAAAGTCAATAACTGCGGCATTCAAAAACAATAACATTCCGCCGAATAACAACACGATTACATCAGTACTACAAAGAAATAATGGGGTGGGTCGTATTTGGTGTACCCTACATTTTTACTGAAATAATTGAATAATTTACAAGATTCCAATGAAAAAAACTTCAAAACAAATACTAAAATGAAAGTTTGATTTTTAGCTTTTGTTTTTTGCCGCCATTACGTTAAAAAAATCGTACGATAAAAAACCACAGCTGGTTAAAAAGTTTAGATGTTTTGTGCAATTTTGTGCATATTTGCGATAGTAAAAAAATATTCCTTCCCACTCAAATGTTTGATTAAAGAAAAATTGTTCATAAACAAATCAAATTTTTTTGTTTCAATTGTTAATCAATAATTGAAAATCAAAGTTTGGAAATTTTTAAACCATTCTATCGTGTAGAGCGTACCCGAAAATAGCAGGATTTTTCACAGTTTCCTGAGATTAAACGTAAGATACAAATTTTGCCTTTTTGGGAGTTAATGGCCCTTTCGAGCATATCGTACAAAGAACCCGATAGTCGCGCATGCGCACTAGTTCCAGATTTATTTTCAAATTAATATCTATTAAATCAGATGCAAGTAATCGTAGCATTTAAAACGTCAGTACACTTCATATAATTATCGTACAGAAAGTTGCTCATGAAAAAAAAGGGTCATAGAAATAAATAGTACCTTATATTTCATAATATATTTTATTCTCATATCATAAATGACAATAGTAATAATAATAATAATAAATCATGATAATGATAATAATTTTAATAATAATAATAATAATAATAATAATATAATACATGTAATCGTTATCCATATTTGCTTTTCCCATAAACGTATACATCTCTGGACTGCGCTTCACAGGAATATTAGTATATAATATGTTACATCTCAAGCTGAAATACATTCGCTTTTATAAACCATTCCTATACATACATAACATACAGCTCAATTTAATACTTCTGTTCAAATTTAACACTAAATTTCAGGGGCCTTTCCTTCGCTCGCGATTCGATTTGCCCTTCATATCACTGCTCGAGCACCCGCCCGCGCACGAGCTTCAATTGCATGCAGTCGTTCCGACACCTCGCTCCATTTTTTTTACAATTTCCCGCCTTTCCCTTCCCGACCGTTGGAATCCTCCTAGTGGCAGTTTCCAAAAATAACCAACTTTTGTATTCAGCATTGAGAATGAGTGAACGACCGATCCGCTTGACTGCTACCGCGACCGTCGTAACAAGAAATATATGCATGACATAACATTTTGTAAAACGGAATGAAATCCGGATTCAGTTGTGTAAGTCTTTCGCTTAATTACAGAACGATTTCGTCATTTATACAATTCGGACAAACCTACTATGGATTTTCATCGATAGATTTTATAAGACTGATACTACCAAATATTTACAAAAAAATTACTTCTCTCGGTCTAAAATAAATATTTCTATTTCTCGTCTATTGCATTAGTATTAAAATGAAATTGCTACCTGTTCGAATGAGGCTTTGCAACACGCTACAACGATATTATCCTGACTTCACAAAAATTCACAAAAAGAAAAAAACAAAAGAGACGGGCCAAAATAAAACGCAAAGAAGAAGACGCAAAATTCAACGGCATTTAACAAATTCGATGTAACGATCATTTTATCAAAAGTTTAAAATCAAACTGACTGTTTATGAGGACAATTTCGAACGAAAAAGTAACGACTCTATCAAAATTTTCAATACTAACCGTGACGTTTTGGAATTATAGTATACTTATGTACAACAATAATGCGACAGTAATATGAACAGTTATTAGAAAACGTTTCGTTGAGCCGAGATTTCTTTCACCGCAATGATCATCTCTGTACAAACCTTGACACCCACCGCCGACTTAACATCACTGGAGGAGTGACCTTCGTTTCCATTTCTTTCGAATGAATGTTGACAGGGAAAGAAATAACAGAAAGAAAAAGTAACTGAATCTCGGAACGAGTTGCTCGGCGCCCCAATTAAATCTACCAACTTTAAAACCGGCGGAAGGTCCGAGAATGCTCTGTGACGTTCCCCGACGCCACCGGCTTTTGCCGTTCGACTCAACGACGTAATCGAACAGCCGGTTTGACGTTACTCCGTTGCACCGCGACGGCCACCTGTTGGTCCGTCGTAGCTTCCGTAAGTTTCCGTAATCGGGCGCGCTTTTAAACGATGTTCCCGTCAGCGTATAAAATCAGACTTTCAGTCGTAGCGCACGCCGAGGCCGTGTATAATAATTGTATAACAAACTTCTATAATTGCCTTTCAAGCAATCTCGCACCAACGCTGGCTACTCATTGCTGCGGAATTGCGGTGATCCAGCGTCGGTACCATGTAGAAATCGAATTCGAACGTACCCTAACTACGCTTAATAACAGTGCCAACGATCCAGCTTGGCATCGGCAATCAGGAACTCGCATCCCTCGGATCACCGGGCTCGAGTGGTCCATGCGTGCCCGAGACTTTTTCATGGTGCAGAAAAGACTTATCTCGAAAGTAGTCCTACCGAAGGAATGCAAAGAACCGGAATACTTCACTCACATTTTGTACAGTGCCAAAAAAGAAAGCAAATGCACGATGTGACATGATGAAAAACTTCAACAATCCCATGGAAAAGTTACGAATAAAAAACGGACTTTCGCCCCGAACCCACCGACGCGCAAATTCGTTACAAGTGATTTTTTTTCTTTATGATTTACCCCCTATCTACAGTTTATCGCTAACGTAACGCAGGGCAGCCCTGAAAATAGAAAGACTCCCGCGCTTTCTTTTCCGTTTTACAAGGAAACTCCTTCTCGCCCTGTAGACAGCTTTACAAATTTTTCTATGTGATGCCGAGCGGCAGTGATATACGCTACGGTTTACATCTTAAAAAATAATATAATTCGCTTCCGTCGTCGAGGAATCACGTGACAACCTGAATAGCTCATCGCAACCACCGTCACTCGTCGGTCGATGAACAAAAAACTTATCGTGGAGGATACCTGCTCCGATGCGCGTTATTCTGAATGCGTTCCTTCATGTCTCCCGGATTGTACATCATTGGTCCCTAAAGACAAATTCAAATGGTTTAGTAAAATATTTCAATTTTGTGCTTCGATAATGTTCTACCTTTTTGTAATATCGATATTTCAAGTATTCATATTTCATGAATTCGGGGATATACTTTGTAGTGGGCAAGCTACATAGATATTATTACCTAGGAGACTTAATCGAATCATTCTTATTTGATTATATTCCGGCTAATGTTGAATTATATTAGTTGTGGTCGAATATATGAATCGTTGAATGCCTTCCCAAAATTTCTAAATTTCACAATAGAAATAAAACATATTATCTTATTCAAAGTTATTGTGAAGAATAACTGTATATTGGGTAAACCAAATCATAATTTTGCTCGATTTGCATCGCATCATTAAGCTATTGAAATTTTATTTTCAGGTAAAAATGCTATTGAGATGCAAATTGCAATAAAGTCGATTTCCACGAAATGATTCATGGAATATTATCATATTTTTTTATAAATAAATAAACATACTTCATTTTTTAATACTTAGTATCGACAAGTGTAAGTATAAATACTATCAGTTTTGTTGTTTTTTTTTCTGGTCTTATTATAACTTAATGAAAACATACCTTTTCTGAAAAGGACCCGAATTAGGTCGAAACGTAAAAATGTTTATTATTTATCCTCCAATAGTTCCCTATTTTATTTTCATTAATTACTCCGTCTCTTTTCCTACGCTAATTTTTATTTATGAAATCAAATTTTATTTAAACATATTTCATTTGTGAAATTTAAAACCTTAAAGATTTCTATATCGAATATCTAAAATTTGACCATAAATACGTAATTAACGACTGTAAACACTATGTAGCAACATTCGAATGAAATGTATTCATTTTAAAAACTGTGAAAAAGGGAGGTTTAAAAGGGAGTATAGTGATCCAACTTCGAAATAGTACTTTTCGGTCCTAAGCCATAAAGTTCAATTTTACGGACCGGCTTCGCCAGTCCTCGGATCACACAATCTGCAAACCGAGGTCGTAAAATTTTACGGCCAAGGAGCGAATACTATTTTTTGATACACTGTTCGCAAAAGTAGGCACTCTACCGACTGTTTATAGTCCGTGACTAAAAGGAGTCCGTAAAGTGTCTACTTTACGGACACGTGTATCAAAAAATAATTTTTGATCATTTTGTATATAAAAACTAACTAAGATAATCAGCTGAATACTCCGCTCCTTTACCATGCGAATATGCTGAGTTGAAACATTTTACCCCAAGTGTGAACGCGATATGTCAAGAATTTACTTCATTCAACAGATTCATGTTTGTAGTTCTAGAAACATATTGAACTAGGTTGCCACGATTTTCTTTTCACGAGTGAAACCGTTTACGTTTTCAAAACATCAGTATTTTGGGTAAACTAGTATCAACAAGAAATTTAAACCAAATTTAACAAATAAAAGATGGCCGTTTTTACCTACATTGAATTCTTAATTTATAGTTTATTTTCTAACCACTTGTGATTCAGGTGAACTAGAAACAAGTGACTAGTAAGCAAGCTTACTCCCACTATGTGTTTCTAAGACCATGCATCCGCCAATTCGCTCTCACTGTATTTCTTTATAATTATTTGTTGAGGAAGAAATATTAAATAACTTTATAATAATCACGAAATTCTATTTTTTTTTAATTCTTTTAAATCAGAAAAAAAGCAGAGCAAACTTTTCTAAATGTTCTTAACACACTGATTCGAGGTATAAATATGTGAATTGGCTCCGATCTCGGACATTCCTAACCTAAAAGTGTAAAACTCACGAGTTTACTTAATATTGTTACCATATTATTATTCATTATTAAAACTTAATATATTGTATATGTGTTGCCGGTTAAAAATTCAAAATAGTGGCCAAAAAAGCGCAAAATTATACTACATTTTTATGAAATATATGGGTTTTTATTTTTAAATATAATTTATGTTTTTGAAATTCTCAAAAATCAATTCTAATAAAATACCTATTTTGGACTCAGTTCATAGTATTGACATAAATATATTGTATAACAAAAGAATAGAGGAAACTACAATTTTATACAACTGAACAAAACTAGGTTGTTCTCTGAGATTCGCGGGTTTATTTAAATCTCAATAATTTTGAAAAGTGCTTTTTGAGAGTCTTTGCCTTAAAAACTATATATTTCCTTACACCATAGCTCAAAGAATACATATTTATAGCTTCAAAATATCTTTCTTTTCGGATCTCTGTTATCTGTGTTCTTCACATAAAGATGCACTGGCGAAAACAAGGAGTTTCGAGAAACCGGAAGAAAAGCATTATTGGTGCTAGGTGGATGTGGGCCAAGTTTAAAAAATCATTACGTCAAGGCATGGAAAAACAGTGCCAAGATAAAAGTTGGCATAACAAAGATAAGATGTTCTAATAATTCTCTCATGTAATTGACACTTATAGCGAAACCCGAAAATAAATTACCTTAACCCTTAGAAGCATGGTGGTAACGTCTTAGTTAAGTAATTAAGATATAACTGTTTATGATTTATAAACAAACATGAATAAATCACGATTTTCTCGAAAGAATTCATTACTAACTCTGTTTTTTAAGATATTTGTTTGAAATTTGGTATAATCGAGTTTTTGGGTCGCTGATTTCGAATCTACCTACAGATTATGAAAATTAAAAATGGTCTGTCCAACATCGCCGACCAAAATGTAGAAACTTTCTTGGTCGGGCTGAAAGTGGGTACTCGAATGTTTTCGAGGTGCTGAAAACGAATCTGACTACAGATTTTGAAAATTTAATATGGCGGATCCAAAAAGGTGGACCAGAATGTTAAAATTTCATAATTCGCGTCTGCAAAACTCACAGGTATTCGTCGTTTAGTTCTAAATTGTTAGTCGAAAATACAGTTTAATATAAATCAAATAACTTTTCCAAATTGCGCTCCGCCATTTTGGATCCGCCATATTAAATTTTAAAAATTTGAGGTCAGATTCATAATCAGCTACCTCCAAAACCCCCAAGTATGATATTTTTAGCCGAATCTCAGCTATAAAATACAATTCAGCGAAATAAAATTGAGGTGCTGATGTATAGCATAATTGCCGGAATTCATATGTCAATTTCTAAAAAATAATTGAGGGCTGCTGTTGCCTGTGGACCGTTTTCTCTTTGTATCAGTGTCGATACGCCGGAAGCACATTTTATTCTGCTATTTATATAATAAAAATTAATATTGTCTGGCCTAAGTTGCTAAAGTGTAATAGTTTACAATAATCCCAATATTGTTTATCGTGAAGAAAAATTTCCTGCATTTCCTTAGTATCTGGAATGTTTTTTATTTATTTTCCTTTGCAAACGTAATGAAACATATTAGTGTTTTTATTTTGAGAATCTTGATATTGCATTTTAAAAATCTGAGTTTTGATTCGTAATCAAAGACCTCGAAAACCCACGAGGAACAATTTTCAGTAATTTTCCGTGTAAAGAGAAATGTATGCTTCAAAGGGTTAAATCAGCATTTCTGAGTGGTCGTAGCATAGGTCTTTTATTTTTATGGGTTCTATTATCTTAATTTTTCTTATTATGCGTTTCATTCTATCATTTCAACCCCTAAATACATTTTTCCGACGCGAAAAAAAATGCCTCTCAGTTTTTCATTTTCACATCTCCAAATTTTATAAAAATCAGGTATTTACACTTAGTTCGGTTTAGTTATTGTAACACGTAATATATGTCATCGGCATTTTTTAAGTCTTAGATACCAAACAGTAGTGAAATGTGACACTTGATTTAAAAGGATTATTTTCTTACGAATTTCTCTACATAACTTCTATCTAAAACTTAAATCTATTAAGAATACCACCCATTATCGTGCGTGTGTTTTATGAAATAATTTTTTTTTTTAATTACAACAGTTACCGTCGATGTGTTTCATAGAATTTTATAATAACATCCTAATTATTGGTTATATAGATTACGTATAATCTTATTAGAGGTCGCAAAAAACTTAGTAGCATAATAAAAAGTTTAGAGAATTAAAAATATCGATATTACAAAAAGATGCATATGGCATACACTTGATCACATGCAATCACGTAAGCAAATTATAATTTCGATAATGCAATCTACTAACAACGTTTCATATTTTATCTGAATACGAATTAAAGATTTATCTAACACCATGTGTGTTTGATTTCACACCTTCTTTAATATAGACAATATTTTAGAATATGGCGTTAGGTAAATCTGTCTCTTCTGATTACTCAAAATTTGGAGTACATTCTATTCATGATATTAACATTATTCTGGATACTTAGAAGCATAAATTATTAAAACATTGTAATGAAAGATGATTATATTAAGTATTTACACTATTTAAATATTTTACTTTTCTGATCCCATTTATGAATAATTTTATTCCATAATTACATTACGATATTTTTCAGATTTGTAACTCATAAAAGCAATCAGTAAATTCTGCATATATATAAAGCTGATTTAAATGAAATGTATGATAATAAATGTAAACACATATGTTGATGAAAAGCAATGTAGTAATGAAAATGTCAATGCACGACTTTCCCAGCAGGCATGAAATAGAATGAAAAGAAAAGTCTACTACATTCTCTAGTATTATTTACTTACTAGAATTAGTATTTTTTATGGGTGAGTGTACATTTGTTTAGTGAGAAGTATTGGAATCTCGTCAAAGCATTGTACATCTTTAATCTACTTATTTTTAACACTATTTTATATTAGAAAAATGCTTATCAGTTATCAGATTCTATGTAAATATTATCAGCTCTTAATTACGATATTACGCAATAAAAATATAGGTATTTAAAAAATCGTAATCTTCCATGAAATAAAATTTGAAAAGAACATGGATTTCTTTGAATCAGAACGATCGTTTTCTATCAGGTATTCTATTATCTCTTCTTAATTAGTCCCGTAGTTTCATAATATTTCAAAAATTTAGAATCTAAAAGTATTTACTATACAATTAATAAATTTGAAGTCGTCTTACTACTATTTTCCACGGAAGTTGTCAAATAATTTCCGACACAAAAGTTTTTTGTAACTTTTTTTTATCTTATCACAACTAAATCATTTATTTTTAAACAAACTATTTCCCTCATATATTTTTTACTTCATCAACGGAAATATTTGAAAATATTTAATTAGTAGCTATATTAGTTTTTTGTGTTAAAGGCATAAACTTCTAAATTACTTCCTGTTTAACAAAATTAGTTGTTTTTAACGGAATAAGAATAGTACAATTATTAACTACTAATATAAGTAAATGCAAATGAATTATTTGAAATATAATTTTAGAATTTTGGATTAATATTTAAAGACAAACTACATATTTTCTCTACCTTACATTTCAAGGTATCCAACCACTGGTGATTTATTGAAATTTGATAAATTGTAAAAATCTAAACTACTAATAGATCAAAGATGTTTTTATAATGCAAGATTCGTTTACCTTTTCCCGCTGAAGGAGGCGCGGATCTCTCATCGTGTAGCTTTGTACCTCTCGAGATAGCGAGCTGGTCGAGCTCCACCGAGAGAGCTGTGTTCCACATACAATACAACAATCTCACTATTTTGTGCCCAAAAGCTAATATTTATAAATCCTACGCTAACAAGATATCCGCAGTCCAACTGCACTCAGATACACAATCAAACGCTCGAGTGCTCATTGGTGTTGAACAATAAATCGTGTGTGTGATGTGTGTGATGTGTACAATTAAACAAAGAGATAGTATGATTGTGAAATTTCCATAACCAATTTCATGCAGAAAGCAAACAGGTTCCAGAAGCTCAATTTAGGATTGCATGGTAGTGCAGACTTACTTTCCACTTATAAGTTAAATCAACTATCTCAAGATATCAAATTTTTATGCAAACTTTTCATAGATTATAGCAGAATTTTTGTTATTAAAAAAATGATTCAACTTATTCGTGGAATTTAAAAAGCTAACACAGTCACACAAAATGCCAAGCGGGTTTGCGGGAGATCACAAAAATAGGATTAGTATGTTAAATTTGCGTTACTCTGGATGACACTACGTGCAATGGCCTTTTAATAACCGCACTTTAATTTGCATGCTTTTCACGCGTGTGCAATATTAACAGTCGCATAAAACAATTGCGTAATAAGAGTGAAAACTGGTAAAGAGAGTAATAATCCTTACTATTCTCAACAATTGTTATTTGGCTATGTCATTCTCCTTCCCCGACTGCTTGCAAATAGAAGACATGAAAATAAATTTAGATTAAATATGTCAAAATCTTCTGGAGTACCCAGACTTCAATAAAGTCGAACTTTATTAGGTCTCTGGGCTCGCGCAATTAAATTAAGTAAATTTAAAAAGCTTGTATTTTAGTAAATTGTAAATGGCTTAAAATTTGAAAATTGTATATCTACTACTAAGACTAAAATATGAAGTAACTGGTGCAAAACTAGTAGCATACGCAAAAATCAGAAAATTCTCGTTTGGCAACGCAAAATCATACTTTCCACACGTTACGCTTCAAAACTATAATCATATTTTGAACAAGTGAACGAAAAGCTCGCATGCAGTGAACGATAGTATATTTTTACAAAATTTCTTAAATTGTATGTTCTAAAAAAATTATAAAAAATCTTCATTATATTACATTATATACAGACGAAACAAAACATAAATACAAAAGTTTCCTATGTTTAACAAAAGTAGCAAGAACATCACATGAGAAAAAAATAGTATCGCATGCCAAAAGACGAAACAATTTTGAGCAATTACATCCAGATCACTCACTGAAAATCGGGTTTTCAGAACTAGAATACAATTACGTTTGAATTGTAAAAGAAATCGCTTTATTCTGACTAGTACTACTTGAAACTAATTTTTTTATTAAAAAAAGTTTCAACAAAATTTTAAATAAATTAAATGCACATAAACATGTTAAAGTGGAACCATCAACATATTGACAAACACAAATATATGAGGACAAATTTGACAAAAGTTACCAGGTTAAACATTTATCTATAAGTAAGTCGGTTTTACGTGAAAGGTTCATTACTTTTTTTATGAATTTGTAAATGGACAGGTGTTTTCAAAGTTGGGAACAATGTTTCATGCCTATGAAACATTCACACTTGTCTTATGAATGCAGAATTTTCAAAACTCAAAGGTTAATTTTTAGAATTTAATTCTGGTTACTTGTTAATCATTTTTAATTATTGTTAGAAAACAATTAGTCTTGTTTCTGTTTCCCAGGCATTCAGTGAGTGTTTATTATTATAAACCCTTAGAATACGCTAATACTAATAGTACCATACAAATTTAAAGAAAATATAAAATAAGACAAAATGTTCATATAAGAAATTGAAAGGAATTTAAGCGGCAAAGAATGTTGTACTGTTTTACAATTAAAGTTTTAGAAGAAATATATAACAAATACAGCTTGAATATGTGAGGCATTTGTTCTTTATTTATTTCATATTCAGTTCAATTTTCAGTGTATTTCAGACGTTTATATAACAAATTTTTATATTATTTAACTACTATTTACTTATGTGATATAATTAAAAACAATAATGACTTTTAAAAAGAGAAACCGTTTATGAAAAATAATCTTGTATAACCATACAGGGGAAATTTCGACTTTTTATGGTTTTTTGAATTACTGATTATTAATCTGAACTTAGACTTTTAAAATTCAATATGGCGGAAGATATATTGCAGGCAAAACATATTAAATATTGAAGAAATTTCGTAATTTTTTTATGCAACAATGGTAATCTATATATTTAACCCTTTTCGGAGGTTTCTTGGTCGCTGAATACGAATCCGTTGTCAGATTTTCAAAATTAAAAATGGCGGACCAAATTCCGAAATCTTGGCTGATTTGTACGAAACTCGACACTTGGAGGTTTTCGGGGTCGCTGATTACTAATCCATTGTCAGATTTTCGAAATTAAAATGGGCGAATTCAATATTAAATTGTTTCAAACTGAATTCGGTACACGAATTCGATATTTAAAAATGTTTTTTGTACTTTTGTTCGCACAAAGACCTCCAAGTGTCCAGTTTCAATGTAAATGGATCCGGTTGGATTTGCCATTTTGAATTTCGAAAATGTGACAATGGTTTCGCAATCAGCGACCCCAAACATCCCCGAGTGTGGTGTTTCTTATAAATCGGCTAAATTTCGGATTTTTGTCCGCTTATTAAACCCGCCATCTTGAATTTCGAAAATCTTACAACGGATTTGTAATTAGCGACCCCAAAAAACATATAAACAAGCTTGAAACATACGTTTATACTGGATTATTTGCCAGAAACGAGATTTTTTTCAAAAAATGGTTAATTTTTATATATATATATATTTGTTTACAATTAATTAACTATAGTATGTTAAGACATAATAACTTGCATTTGTTAAATAAATGCCTTAGATGTGTCGAAAATAAGACGCGAGCTCAGAAATATGAGAAACTGATTTTTAAGGCGCAAATAACCAACGTATTGAAGGTGGGAGGCTCAGCGTCCCGCCAAACTGTTAAACAAGACATTTTCTCTTAACAATTTTGCTTAGAATAAAATCATATTTATTTGACTACCGAAATTTCAGACTTTACAGTTAACTTCCGCCATAATGAGTTAAAGAAACAGCTCGAAAATATCGTAACCAACCACCTCAAAAATCACTATATATGTGCAAACTTTCAAATGAATCGGATACATTTTCGGAAAATATGAACAAATGATCACATATTCATGCATGAAACATACTTTTTATTATTACTCCAGGTTATTTTCTAGAAATAGAGTAATATGTGTGTAATATACTTGTATATCGCTCTCGCGAAGTTATGATAGAGGTGTATGAGACATGAAGAAATTGATTTTATTGATTAAATTAATTCGGTCAGCTTACCCCTTGTGGAGCGATATCCGCAGCTGGTTGATTTACCATTGGCATCGGCGTCAGAAAATCGACTGGTGCCGTTGGGTCGTTGACTAAAAACAACGATATTTGTTTACCAAATCCGCTTTTAAGGAATATATTAAATTGTCGTAAAAAATGACTTACCAGGAGCGGGGATAAACAATTGTGGCGAGGAAGTTGCCATGGGAACAGAGGGCGAATTGGCAGGTGTGGCAACGTTAACTTGCGGTCCGTTACTTTTAGCTCCTCCAGGATTCATTACGTCCACGTAATTGGCACGCATGTTTCGACCCCTTGACATCTTAAACATGTTGCTACTCCCCGCGATCACGTTGGAACTGTTGATACACATTGAATCGTCAGTGGGTGCAGTCGTATTGAGTTGCGGTATCGTACTGTGATCCAATCCTTGTTGTGGCCTAAATCCCATTTCTGATATTTTGGGTGGTGGTGCCAGGGCTGCAGACGAATTATCTCCGTCGTCTTCCTTATTGGTCCACTTCTTCTGCACAGGGTCCCAAATGATCTACGATGAAAAACAAAAATAAATTCAAGTTTCTTTATTTGTGACACACGTAGTAAAATCACCACAAATAATAAATGTCTCCAAAGTTAATAATTGTTTTCGTTAATAACTGGACTACGAGAAACACCAATATCTTGAAGCTCAGATAAATAATGTATATATTAATTTTGTATGACGTAACCCAAGTATATTATGTGCGGTTGCTTACATCAAACAATTTCAGTTGCTCCATGGTACTGGATGGCAACAGTGCAAACGTAAGCACATTATATCGGATTGCAAGAATCGGATCAAAATATTACACATACATCGAGGACAGTGAAAATGATTGATCGAAATTAGTCGAGTTACATACAACAGAGGACGCTAAAGCAATGTTTCTATTTCAGGTAAATTTTGTTTTAAATTTGCAGTCTGGTTCCGTATGATAGCATATTTACATGTTATAAGCAGACGACCAAATTATTTACGCTTTTTGATTAATTAAATGTTTCACAAACTTTATGAAATATTGGAGTAAAATGAAAAATCGTTGTATCAAATACTTTTTATTCGGTGAAATAATATGAATATATCACTCAAATATTAAACTTTTTAATTCTGAATCGTTTGCCATTATTTCCAAATTCTAACTGAATGTCAGTAACTAATATCACAGAAATATTGCATAACATTTTCGGCATAGCTTATTTACATTTACAATGGTAAAATGTGTTATATTGAACCAATAGAGAATAAATATTTGAGCGCTATTTGATCTAGTTTTATTTTGAGAAACTAAACTAATCTAATCGAACAGCACCCTAAGACCTTACAATATTAAACCTTACTAATACAAGTCAATCTTAAATTCAAATTTAGAGGCTTTTATCCTGCCACGCAATTTATGGTGATTGCATCAATGAAAATTTCAACATGGTTGAAATATTTTCCAAGCGCCATCTGTCGGAATCAATTCGATTCCTGAACAGGCGGCTTTTTTTTTAATTTTCTTTAAAAATGTTAAAATTGCTGACTTGAAATGTTAATTCTATGAAAAATATAAAGAACTCGAAAATATGTGAAAAATCCAGACAAAATAACGGAGAACTTGGAAGAACATTCGGTAATTTCCAGGGTATGATCCTGAGATCTTTCGATTTCTGGTCGAATGCTCTAACCAACTGAGCTATATCTTCCCACATCCCTCCGATCCGTTAATTTTTAATTAGTCCCACATTTTCGTATTTCTTCATATTTTTCATGTTGCTGCATTTGACTCTTTCTCACCTAAAGTCCGTTCGACTGGAAATTGGAAGATCCCAGCGGTCGTACCCTGGTATCTGCCGAATGTTCTTCCAAGTTCTCAGTTATTTTTCTGATTTTTTCACATATTTTCGAGTTATTCATATTTTTCTGAATTTTTCACATATTTTCGGTTTCTTCATATTTTTCATAGAATTAACATCTTAAGACACCATTTTTAACGTTTTTTTTTTTTAAACAGCGGGAAATGAAATGATTCCAACAGATGGCGCTTGGGAAATATTTCAACCATGTTGAAATGTTGATTGATACAATCACCACCAATTGCATTACAGGATAAAAGCATCCAAATTTGAATTCGTTATTTGTTAAATATCACCCTACACAAAATTCTATTTATTTGTACAAGTCAATCTTCCTTATGAAACTCGCCGTGTGTTAGCAGGGACATCAGCGCTTTCTAACGAGCAATTCAACAACTCTTCACAAGTTGACTAATACGTATATAAACATAAGGCAAAAAATTGAGCAAGCAATGAATAGGACATTTAATAAACAACAATCCATTCCTTAACATAAGGAATGGGCTTTCATATTCATAAAGTATCTACTATACAAGGAATGAAACAACTGACCGTACGATATCCCTGAATATCTATCACCATTTGGTTCTGATGAAAAAAAGTAAAAAATGGATTCACTATCCATCCTTAAAACGCGCAAATTAAATTCCATCAACGTTATAGCATTTTCCGAATTCTCCGCTAGGATGCGCTGATGATTGATAGTACGGTGCGAATTACTATTGACAATATTAAACATAGTTCAGAACCTTTTTTAATAAAAATATTAAATGAATTACAATAACTATTAACTTGTATTCACCCTTCATCTCTAATTTGAAATTATACTAAATCAACTTTGTTAGTTAGTAGCATCGCTGTTTATTCAAATCACTATTAGTTAGTCAAATTTGTCAAACTGTACGGAACACCTCAAAAACCCGAATTTAAAAAATCAGCAACATTGATAAATCGACATTTAAAAAGGTGACATTGTTGTTTTCATGAACATTACAGTTTTATAACTTATTCGCTTTTTGATAGTCATCGTTTTTTGAGTGTCGGCTTTATAAATGTCGATTTATCAATGTTTCGGATTTTTTCAATTCTGATTTTTGAGGTGTTCACAAATTGTAATCTTTATATAATATGCAGTTGGCGTTGATGGAACTCGCTAGGAAACATGTATCTATAATTCACGCAAAAACTTAAAAATGCAAAGTTAATATTTTAGCTTAATAAGTCACGCCCCCATGTCACCACAGAAACGCAATCAATCGCCAAGGTAAAAAACGAAAACGTTGGGAAAGTAATTAGTACACCGTGTATTAATTCACTGAATGAAACTGATATGATACTGGCCTGAGTTCCTCTACGTTTCGACCATAATCGATCGACTACCCCAAGTAACCTCGCGAACCCTTTGTGCATAAAACATAAAACCGATAAAAGGTGAGGAATGTTAGGTTAAAAACAATGTGTAAAAATGCAATTTTATGCAAATGCATTATTAGAAGGCAGGGTTCAAATTCATCACAACTGATGTCTTTAAACGGTCGCATAGCATTAAAAGCAAAGTCTTAACCTAAAGAAGGAATAAAACTTCAAACTTATACTCTTAACGTCCTAAGGTGGATTTTAAAGCAAAGCTTGATTTTATCTAAAGCGGAATTGTAATTTCCACAGTTGTTTTGTGATAATTCCCTCTTTAACGGCGAATAAACGTAAAAGAAACAAATTACCAGTGGGATATAATGAAAATCGTGGCTGCAGATGACGCGAATGAGATATTTAATTATGACATCTTCATAACGTATGTAATTCCATTATGGCAACTTTATGTCATCAAATTTAAAAATGTTAAAATGCTAAAAAAGTTACGATAAAATATTTCTTTATTTTATCGAATTTGAAGAAATAATTATTGATTTCATCCTATAGTTTTACGGAAGTTTTTTTTCAAACCAACAGATTTTTCAATATGGCCGCCGAAACGTAAAAAACACAACAAAATGTTTAATAAAAACGAAAGTATGTGTTTGTTTTTCAAATGAATTATTGCGAATCTTAAATTTTCTATTTTAAAGATGTAAGACTTATTAGTAATGAAACTAAAAAGAATAATCATTCCAACGGACTTACCGATGGGTTGCTGTCATCGGGCAGAATCATCTGGTTCTTGGGCTTCAGCGCCAATTTACTGAACAGTCCCCCAAACCAGGAACTTCCACCGTTCGTTGCCTTCTTCTCCGGTTGCTTCTCCGACGCCTTCTTGGGCTCTGCTGCTTTTTGGGAATTTGGCCGAGGATCCTCCATAGCATCCAACTCCTCCAAGGGATCATATTGCTTCGGGGATGATGGACTCATCGATATCATCGGCTGCGGCTGCAAGACAAAATAAAAATTGATCATCGTAATTTTATTCGGGCAAAGTTAATCCCTGATTACTGCAACGTTTTCAAATATCTGTATTTAAACATCAATTACAACTAATTCTCGGGTGCAAAGCGATGCAACGACAGTAATCAAGGAACAACTTTGCACGCTTCAGTTTTTTAACATTTATTTTGCAAATAGTTTTAAAAGATAAAGTCCAATTATTAAAAAGAAAAAAAATTGTTTCCTTGTTCGAAAAAAATACAAATACACAAGGGCTGAATCCCTACAAAACGTGGAATAAGAAATAACACGTTCTCGGATTGAATGTACATATATTTGTTTTATTCCATAAATCACATGGCGTCCTACAACGTCGGTATTCCACAGACATACAAAACCCGGACGATTCGACATAAAATACAAATATTCCTTGACGGAAGACGCTATATCGATACAGTCCAAAAATTAAGAAATATTAAGAGCCTTGTTCGAAGAAGTATCAAACTACTTGGGATTGAACTTCTGAAAAAAGTCAGTCTCTGTTTTAAAACGGTTAGCCGCTTATCTATGTCAAACGGATGTAAATCGACGTTCATAGGCTCAAGCTCATTAAAAATCAACCTAGACACGAGGGAAGATCCCCAACGAATATTACAATAACGATCATGCAAATGCAAAAAAAAGAACGATCGCGACGTTTATTGGTAGCCAGTCGGTGCGTCGATGTCGAACGTTTTACATGTAAATCTACCACTCGTAGATTTCTCTTCGCGTTGACTATTGTCTTTGACGATTCCATCTCGGAAAGGTGCATCAATAGGAAATGTTCCACCGAAGATCAGTGGCTTATATCTGGTTGGTTCATTGGGCGCAGGGTTGGCACCTACCCGTCCCTCCCTATCGCGACTCCACGCGTCGACGGTTTCGCAGATGACGTCTTTCCTCCGGATGTGCGGAGCCACCTTGACAACCTTCTTCTCGTCAAAATTGCAGTATTGAGATAATGATTGGCCGCAAGTCGTGCTTTCGGAAGCTACGCTAGTGCGTCGTTCGCTGTCGGACGAAGAACTGGACATGAGAGCTTCCAGCTTCAACCTTCTCAGTTGGATGTCCAGGTCGGTAGGTTGCCGATTTCGAACGGAATCGACGTCGTCTGGTTCCTCGTCGGTAGTTTCCATCGAGATGCGTTTTTTCGATTCGCATTTCAAAAACATTGGCGATCGGCTGCTGGGTGGTCTAGATGGCGCGACGTTCTTCGACTTGGGTATCTCATTCAAATGAACCTTCGGGTTGCTGGGTGAGATCCTTGGGTAGGCCGAGGCCACTTTCGGGTATTTTGGTTTTGGCGACCTCTCCAGCTTAACACACGGGTCCCGGGTATCGAGGAGCAACGGTCGGCTACTATCGCTATAACTCGGGAAAGAAGCGACGACACCCGAGTCAGACCTGGTCAACGGCGGTCTACGACGACGCACCGAACTTTGGGCCGAACTCTCCAACGAGCGATCTAGTACGTTATTGGAAGCGATCGTGCAATTACTTACTTCTGGCGTTGCCGACTTCTCATCCTTTTCCGACTGATAGCGAACCAGCGAGCATAAAGAAAGATGCGATTTGGGTTAATGTCTACGTGTATGTTGAAAATAGTCAAAATGGATTAATCTACCAAAAAATATCTCGAACGATTTAACGTTTTGCGAAACTAACTGATCCTAGCATTGTATTTCATATATTGAAATATATTTCAAATATTTTATGTTCAATTAATAGTGTACTTGAATTGATGTAATATGATCCGTGGGGTTGATCGCTCTACGAAATCCACGTAAATGTACTATTCATGCATGTGTGTAGTATTAGAATAAATTCATTTTTATATTGTAAGGAAGTTTGAAATAAAATTACATAATATGTATATACATATATTGTATATTATACAATCATGAGAATCCTAGCTGATAATTTTGGAGCTGCTGAAACGTCGAAAGTGATTTTTACATTACATAGACAGGCAGTAACAATTTTGTAAAAGAAAGAGAATAAAACAATTTTTAATATTCCTTTAATCTTAAACGAAATTATACAAATGATTATAATGAAAAAACGAAAAAAAAAGAGTTAAATTGTTTGAAATAGTTATGAAAGTAAATTCATAGTAGTTTAGCTTGGTTTATTATTAATTTCTTAAATAAATTATATAAAATATATTAAATTCAATCACTGATGCATACATTTTAATCTGATAACAAAATATTATTTCAGGCGCTGCATGATGCGATGCTAGAGTCGGAATTGCGCCTGGCGACGAGAAATCAAACTAACTTCACTTTGTCTCGTTGATTCATATTCAGATTTATGTTACAAATTTCGTAATTTTCTTATACTATTACATAAGTTGTCTGTTACAGGATTTATTAAAATTCTCTTACTCGTATATAAACGTATCAGAATTTGGAGAACATTCCCCAACAGTGTATGTAAGTGTGCAGGACCAGCCCAATTAGTTATTTCAAAATTACGTTCGGCATTTGAGCAGTTCCTGAATTATCAGCCAGGATTCGCTGATGCTTATTTTTACTAAAAAAATTAAATGATACTTTTTACTAATAAATTTTTAAAAGACATTCCGAGTATGCTTGCTAAATATTTTCATATATTTCTTAAACTTTTCTGTAATAAAATTGTCTATTTGAATTAGTCACCCAACATACCATGCATGTTCTAAGTCGCTAAACGTTTGTCCTTGGAAATTATGAAAATTGCGCCCTCTATAATCAAAATAACAATAATAGACGTATTTACTGCACAATTATAAAAGTTAAACAGTTAATCCTGGCACAGAATACAAAGTACTCAACGTCTCAGCCATATAATCAAATCGAAGTCATTGATTTTTTTGTCAACTGTACAAGTCTCCCTGTAAAGTTTAGAAGGTAAACCTAGAGAAATTTATTTTCACTTATTCAATAGATGGCGCAATTCTCAATACCCAGGTAAAATAGGTCACGAAACAATATAAATACGAGCCAATGAACAAACCCTTAAGGGATTAGAATGTGATGTAGATGGCGTTAGTTAACGTCGAAAATAAAGTCTTAAGCTTGTAGAAACCCCGTTTTTACAAAATTATAATGGAATGTTTCGTTCAGTTGCATAAAAGCTACCTTAAGTTCTGTCGAAAGGAATTGAAACATAAACTAAGTTATAAAAACTGAAACTTATTTCCCGAAATCAATAATTGGACATTTTTTATAAGATACGGATAGTGGTTGTCATATATTAATTATTTCATAATTTTGTGCATAAAATCTAAATCGCAGAATTGTCTCCAGGCCGCACCGAGTCCATCATGTCTGAATATTGAAATATTACACATTATGAACCCGAAAAAATGGGTTTTTGGTTAATTTTGAGATTATATACAGGATGCGTCAAAAGTTTCAGTTAATTTTTACTAATATAACATTTATGTAATATTATTAATATAGTAACATTAATATAACAAACACGATTTATGTAAGAATTCGCGTTACTCGACATTTTCAATACGCCATCTTGTAAATTAACGATTTTCTGGCTTCTATTTCGTACTTCTATACGTTACTTCATACGCAGAAACACCTAAATATAAGTTTTCAAGAGCAATTATCAGGTAGAAACATAGTTGGAGTAAAAGTTTAGAATTTAAAATGGCCGTAACTTTTAAAGAAAAAAACATAAAAAGATAATCGACTAATAGCTCAGTTTAAGGTGTAAGAATAGTACTAAATGATGAAAAACAAAAAAAAAAGGTAAATATCTCAAAATCCTGACGTGATAAGCCGATTCTGACCTCGGATTCATCTCCTACGTATGACATTACTTCGGAAATAACCCGCATCTTCCCAACAATATCCAAGATAAGTTTTTGCAGACTTGTGTTATACGATCAATTCAATAGATGATACTTTGAACCGCGAATTATATGATAACACTTGAAAGGTGTGAAATTAAATCGGCCGTTCATTTACTATATATTTTAATGCCTCAAGTCCCAGAGTGACATATATTTTGTTGATTTTCAAGCTTCATCCTCAACAAAAAAAATGGATCGATTAGCCAAGTCAAAATTACATATAAACGTGTTCTACAGCCAAAATTTCTGTTTCTTTTTCAAACGACTTTCAAACATATGTATCTGTATAATTTTATAGATAAAATCGATTCATAAAAACGTTAATACTGCCATGGGTGCTTTTTTATAAGTATATACTGGGGAAACCAGACTTATTTGTTATTGTTATCGACCATATTGTATCCTCCATTTTGAATTTTACAAATCGAATACTGTAATAGTGAATAACGACTTTCAAACATGTGTATTTTTATATGAAGTTCATGCTGCGATTGTTTTTTTTTTCGTGTTTATCAGTATATATGCTATACGAGACCAAAATTGGACACTTTGAAGCGGTTAGAGCGGTTTTACACGGAAAATAAAACTCCTCTTATAGTCTTCGGCTATTGTATGCACTTGGTTGAAATCCGGAATCATTTCTATTTACATTCTTAACCTGATAAATATTCGTAAAAAAATGTCAAATGTTCAGACTTTTTTTCTTAAAAGTTGCCATATTGGTTTAAAGAGTAATTTTGACAAAGCCATTTGAAAGAGCATTCAAGAAAGTAGTATTCTAGATCACTTTCAAGATAATATTAATGCACTCTCCTGTTAAGATTGAAGCTTGAAAATAAAAAAAAAAAGTGTATGCGTCTGGAACTTTAGGTTAATTTGTCTTACGGTTCAACACAATTTTTTCGTCCTTCTTGGGGCTCGTAAAGTAAATTTTTCCAATCAATGATTTATAAAGCTGTGTGTTAAATTGATTCCAAAAAGCAAAAATATTTTGTAAACTTCAATATTTTTAAAAAGAACATTTTTACGAAGTTATTTGAAAAACATTGGGGTCATTCGATTAATATGTTTGTAGTTTTAATTCCATCCATGATCGATACGGTAAAAACCAATGATATTAACAGATTGGAGATAATATAGGGATTAACTACAAAATATAACCGGGAAACTTCCAAGCTCTCAGAAGTAACGTATTCATAACAATTTATACAAGTTTTTAAAAATATGATTTATCAAATCGCCAACAAAATAATTAAATATCAATATTTTATAACTACATAATGAGAAATAATCTAAGACAGTATTTTTAACAATATGAAGGTAACCATCCCATTAATCAACAATAGCCTACTAATTTTCTAAGAAGACAGTTAAAAACCAACAACATACACAACATCTTATCATTCGATGAACAGATGACAACTCGAGGTTCAGAAATCCTCATACATTCAATGTTACTAACAGGAAACTAGCATGATAGGGAATTTTCATGTTTTAACAACATTGTTCCGTTTTTGACATAATTGTTTATATGTAAATAGGTACCACTGACAAAAACAGGTTTAAATATTATGTAACTATTGCTTCTAAATATTATAAGAACCCATATTGTGAGAAACAGTATTGTAGGAAAAAATACTCAGGTTAAAAATCTTACCATGTAAAATACGATGGTAAAAAAAACTAAGTAAAATAGTATAACTTTATCATCTCATTTTTAAAGTCAAAGTACGTTAAACGTTGCTTACAGAAAACGACGTTAGGTGGAGGACATTTGAAGGCTACTTGAAGATAAAATATACGTGAGGTACCCATAGATCCTAACCTAACCTACCGTCATCTAACCCGACCAAACCAAATTTCATCTAACCAAACTAAACTTAACCCAACCTTAACCTATCTTATCCTAAATAATTCATTATCTCATTTTTCGTAATATGTTTTCATAATGTTTAAACTGCAAACCCGAATGGCAATAACAGTAGGCATTATTATAGCAAGTTGTACATGTTTGACTATACAATAAATAGAACGCGTGTTCATACTTTTTTCCGTAAAATTTAAAATTAACAACTAATGTGTGAAATATCATTAGACTTGCATCAATGAAGTGAAGTTTTTGACGTAACAAAATCGAATCTTTTTTGTCTTTATGATATATTCATATTTTTAAACTAAATGATTTTGAATTGTAAATAACGCGGTGTAACCATAGTTTACTTATATCCACACAAATACCTAGAATGTAGTTGCTATTATTTGCTGTTAGCAATGCTAAAACTGTTAGAAATGTCCGACATACATTTACGAAACATGCAACTGAAGTTTTACACAGTTGCCGTGTCTTAAAATTTCCGTTTCCTTTTAGTAAATTTCAAAAACGGTAACGGTGTGTAGCTTAAGTACGCGCATCTGAAAATTCTGCTACAATTTAGTAGTTTTCAGTTTCGGTAACTGAAGATTCAAAGGAGTCCAAAAATTTGTTTCTCTACCCGCGTTCGCAAAATAAGCACCCTACGCTCTATCTCCAGTCACAAAGTAGAATTTTGTCTCTGCTAGTCCATAAAATCCTACTTTAAAGACCATAAATGGTTCCCAAAGTGCATACTTTACGAATGCGCAGTACGCAATGCGCACCTCCTTTCTTAATTAATTCTTAAATTTTCATTACAATTTAGTAATATTAAGAGACGATACGTAAATATATGATCCTGTTTCGCAATGTTAAGTGAAGTTTAGTAAAATTACTGACAATGTTACTGAATTTTGCCTTCAGTAACATTTGGTAAAATTCAGTTCCTGTGGTAACTAAAATCTCTGGTAATTTTACTAAAATTTCTAACAGTGTAGCGACTCACAGTCACATGGCATCATTTGAAAATGTTTAGTTTTAGTGGTAATTCAATAATTTATAGCTAAGTAAATTGAATTTATAATTCATGCAAGTCCCTTATAAGCATAATGAAACACGAAAAGCAGCCATGTTAACTCCGTAAACACTAACCAATAAATAACTTTTAAGTAATTTCCAAAACTGATTTTAACATCCCAAAACACGACATCGACAAGGAAAGAGAAGAATATCAAGAGCGATTAACCCCACACAGGAATCCGTAGGAAAACAATAATAAGTCAACTCACCTCATAACCCCACTTATTCGGGTGCTGAGAAGTATCAGTTTCGGTGACTTCCGTGCCATACTGCTGTCCCGTATTTTGCCATTCCGAATGGGAATACTCTTGAGCCACGTATTCCTGTTGATTGTAATTCTGTTGTGCCCAATATTCCTGCACATAGGATTGCTGATACTGATTTGGGTCAGCAACGTTCTCGTTGTAAGCGTCGGGCATATTCGTCGGAAGCGATTTTGGCTGCCATTCACCATGCGTCTCCACCGTAGGCATTTCCATCATAGAAGTCGGGCCTTCGCTATATTCTGGTTGAGACCACTGATGTTGCTGTTGCATGGCAGGTGGTTGCTGATGCTGCACAGGCTGTTGCTTAGGATCGGAATAATCTTGCATGATTGAATTATCTGCAGGTTGACTATAGGGTGCATCCTGGACGATTTCACCCGTTTCGCATTTCCCGACGATGTCCGCCAAATTATTCAACCAAGCGAGATTGCTCACGTCTTCCGCGGAATCCTTGCAGACTGGGTCGTGATACTTCAGACGATCTCCGAGAACGTAAACGTCTTTGATGAAGGATCTTAGATACTTGGACGGCTCGTTGGCGATATTTACAGCTATTTGCTCGATGTATAGTAGCGCCTTTTCAATTAAACCGTAATCAACCATTTTGGCCGCTAGATTGAACTTGAAAGTCTGCAAGTCTACCAGGGAGAATCCTGGCTCGCTAAGATTTCGCGCGTATTCGTATATTTCAGTTAGCATGATCGCTTCCATGCTGACGAATTCCGCATAAGGCTTGTGATGGTTCGCACCAATTAACACGAGCTTCACGCCGTTCGTGCCGTACGAACCGAAGTCTACCTGAGACAGGATGTAACAGAAGTGAGCGGCATGGATGTCGCCTCTTGCTGCCAATGTGTCGCCCAAAATTGTAATCGATCTTCGATTGATTTCCGGATTTGCAGATGTGTTTGATATTATCATTGCCAAATGTGGCCTCCAGTCATCCCATTTTGCATCAGAAATACACTGCCCATCAAAAATTTAAAAATGTTTTGCGATGATGAAGATATAAAAAATTTGTTTATGTTATTAAAACAAAATTAGAATTACTCACCGTTACACTAGCTGGCACCCGACCAGAATGTAACTGATACAGCGTCTGTAGAGGATCCTGAGGTGGTAAACTGTTAGCGAAGCGAGTCATAACCGAGGCATGTGTTCGTTTATCCAATTTACTCGCTAAGAAAAGAGCATGTCCCCAAAGTCCCTCAGCCATAGCGTATTCTGTAAAATTTTTATCATCGTAAGAACAAAATATATCAAAAAAGTTCTAAATCACTGTTAAATTCAGTACAAAAATTATTGTCATACCTAAAGCTTCTTGTACTAATCCATACAACAAAGTGTTCCTAAACTCCTCTGTCAGTTGTTCTACTGTCTTCCGCGTCTTGACAGTGTCATCCTTTTCGTGGGTCGGTGCCGACTCGTTAAGGTTTCCTTCCCCACCAGAGGCAGCAGATCTTTGAGATATTGTCGACTCCCTTCTCACAGATTCTCTGCGTTTATTGGCGTCGTAAGGGTAAGCGTTTTTGTTTCGCAGTAAAAGAGCGGCTATATCAACTCCGACAACATTCTAAACACAATGAAAAATTACTTTAATTTAATATATTTTTTCAATGATTTAGGGTATTTTTATAATATTTTGTTGAAATGAATCGAAAATAAGAAATTATACGTACCCCATTTTGCTGAATTAGCATGATCATCAGTTCGTACAACAGTATGTATGACGCACAATCCGTCATGTCGTCGCTGACTACTGCTTTCTTGATTTTATTTTCGCAATACTCGATAATGGTTTTCTTATGCGTGACACCCCTGGTAATTAAAAATAAAAAATTAACATTGATTTTGACAAATCATAATGACTGAAATCTTTGAAGATAATACAGATCTGATTTGTTTAAATTGTACAGTAATTCCAATAAATTGTTAATGTGAAAAGAAAATAATTACACTTGCTTAATTAAAGGCCCAGGATAAGCTTTTAATTCCCGCAATGTGACATCGTGCATCAGAAGGCTTTCCATTTGTAACATGTCAACTTTAGCTCGTTCACCGTCCGTTGGATAACTTGCGAGGACGTGAACCATCGCTCCGATAGAAAAAATGCCTAAAATTTTGAAAATATATATGAAAAAATCATTGTCGACCAGTGTTATAACTTCAGTTATATAAAAATACACGTACCTTTTACATGAGCTGTAGAGAATTTCGTGGGTGTCATTCTTGATGATACTAGAGACTGATCTTCTATTACCGACATGTCGGTCAGATTCCGTTTGTCGCTAGTAATCCTAGAGTATGAATTGAAAGTAATAATTTTAGAAAAAATTACTTTAAGAAATTTCATTACATTTGCAGAAGCAGTCTAGCAATGCCGAAAGGAGTTTATTAAACCCAAACGAATTTAGATAGTTTCATTTAACAAAGTAACACAAAAGCAAACTCCAACAAATTCCTAGAGTTTTAGAGAAGTAACTTACAAACTGTACCATTTCAAGAAGATAAAAACTTTGGAAATTAACTTCATATTATTTTGATTACTCCTTTTAAGCATTTTATTTAAAAAAAAAAACGGATACTACATGAATGAAGCTTTTTTCTAGCGATCAATCTCTGCACCGAATACCTAGTAAAATCCCTAATGAGATTGCGTCTTCTCATGGGACTTTTGGCCATCCATCCATGATACCCGAAATAAGGAACATACAAGGCTTTATTCGGTGAACGGCAGTAAACACTTGCATGCGAGAATATTCTTGCCATTTCAAATAAAAATTTAACTTGGTAAATGGAAATCGCTCATTTGCTACAAGAATACGGGCTCTTAACTAATCAGGGCCCGTGTAACATTTTTTCAATGGTTACACGTCTAAAGAGATCAGTCTAAAAATCTCTGGACAAACAAAAATACCAAAAACTCACACCAACGACGGATTTTGTTATTAATAAAATGAAACATAATTTAAAAATGTCAAACAAATAAAATATGTTCGTTTCGATAAATTGTAACATATTTCTATAAATTATTTAACATACCTGAAAGTTGTGCACTACTTTCAGATACTAATTATTGTCCATGTTGATAACTATACAGATTATCCTGCACATGCAATATTAGTTTAGTTATTCATGAAATTTGACGCCGGATACGGTGTATCGTTATTTTTGTTTGGTACTTGTAGTTTGAAAAAAAATGGAAGAAGATTCATTGAAAATTGACGACATTTGGTACTTAACGGTTTAAATATTTAGAGAACCTTGCAACGTGTATTGATATAAAAATTTCATGTATTTTCCTAACATTTAACTAACTATAAGTACAATAAAATTATTTATGAATTGTCAGTATATTTTTGTTCGTATTTTTCAATACGATAATTATTAAGTCTATTATTAAGTATTAAGATAAGTTATTAAGTCAAAGTAATTTTTGAACATGTGATATTTATTTTATCTTTTGTAGTCAGTCTTTTTGTCGCTGTGATCTTTTCGGCGTACTACCTTTTCACTATGCGCATCATCAGACAGGAAATTAATCATTTTTGCATACAAAACAAAATAAAGATTCGACCGGTTTAAAAACAAACGACTAGAAATTTTTATTAGTTCCTAACAAAAGAAAAATTACGTCATTTAAGACTTCCTAAAATTTCAGAGAGAAGCATGAATAGCTAAAACATAGCTAATTTTCGTTGTATTTATGAACAAACTGTAAGACATATGTTGCTCCAAACAATACACAAGTGAAATTCGGGACTTTACTTGGAGTCGAATTGTTTTCCAATGTAAGCTACCGTGTACCCAAAACGGTCTTTAAGCCTGTAGTACCTAGTCTGACTTTTGGGTTAGCGATTGGTCCAAACGTAAGTTATGAACTTCGTTTAGTTCAATATATCGTTTGCAGTTTTTTCAATGCACGTTTTAACGTGATGTGATAAATGTACTAAACTTTGAAGAAAATACATTTTCCAGTATTCTACTTTTCTGTTCATAAATTCTATCAAACATTTCTGAACTTTCTATTACTTTATTAACAATTCAATTCCTGTAGTCACATATTGTACTACTTGTATACTGAGAAATTGATTTGGTTATATTTACTGTGATTTCGTTAATAATTACGAGTGTTTTGGTTGTATACAAGCAATTGAATATTTGGTTATACTTACTCACAATATGATCAACAGAAATGTAAGTATTTAGTTGAATCAAGTGCGTCTAAAATTTATAAAACCAAATAGTTGTTTCGTAAATTCCGTGTGCATTTAATCAATGACCTCACATTTTAAGCGAAAAATTATATTACGTTTGTGCAGAGGTATTTCTCGTATCAACCAAGCCTTTTGTTAAATATTCCCAAATATGTAGTTTAAATAAATTCTAACATGTATTAATAAATTTTTCACATGTTAACATAAATCGTCCCATAGTTTACAACCGCTTGATATCAATATACCAATATAAGATTCAGTGACTATTGCTATAATTTGTAATAATAAACGAATATTTTCCAAAACTACCAACCACATGCATTTCGTTGGGGGACTAAGTACTTGTTTTAGTGTAGCAAATTGCAAAAAAAATGGGTTTATTATTTTATGATAATAATACACTGCATTAACATACCGATCATCGCAAGAACTCTGGCCTGAATGTACACTGGCTCGATCTTCTGTATAACTGCTGACGCCCCTTGCTAGTTGCTGTTGCTGCTGATAATATTTATGATACCATTCTGCATAAGCCGCAGGATCGTTCCTTCGAAGGTCTTCAAGATATGCATAATAATTGCTGTTGTAATTTAATCCAAACTCGTAATTGGGATAACCTGAATGACACAGAATTTATTCATAACGAATTTCTTCCATGGAACTTAGGAAGTAAACTTAAATAGTTCAGTTACAAACCGTTATAAGGATATGGATAAGCGTCTCTCTGTCGCCCAAGATAATATTGATCTCTGTCGTTGAAGGAGGACCTGCTGGAAGGCCTGGAACTGAATAAGAATAAAATCATGTAGTCTATGCATACAATCATTCATAACTTCGTTAATATACATCCACATATCCCTTATAATTATTTAACTCCACATTAAAATAGCGTCTTCTTATACACCGTGTAATGCCACCTATGCCACCCCGTTTACCTGGAAGTGAATGCCGATAAACTGAACCAGAAGTTCCTCTTCCAATATTGGATCTGAGGGTTAGAATTTGATTGGCAAGCAACGAAGTTTCGAAAAAAATCACTATTTTTTGCAATAACTGGGTTCTTTTCGAAGTTATGATAACCAGTCGAAGTTCATAGTAAAGTTATTTTTAGCTCTATAATTCACCTCTGATGCTCTTTGACCTACATTGAATATTTCTCTTGTTATAGCCAGCCACAAAACGGGTGAAAAATGCCAATTTTTGCGATTTTTCTCGTCCAACTTTTTTCGCTAAACAGCTAACGAACTATCACAATAAAGAAGTTGTAGACCATTAAAAAAAACGAACAATTTGATCCATAATCGGAAGCGATTCGATAACATTTAAACCCACAGGGAGTATTTTAAAGTCGCAGAATTTACGAAAAACGTCTTGATATTTGCAAAACTCGCTTTTCGCCAATTCCATGACTTTAAAAGGCTCCTCGTAGTTTCAATTTTTATCGAATTATGTCGTATTAAGGGTTACATTGTTCGTTTTTCCAAGACCTACATCTTCTTCTTGTGTAATATTTCGTTAGCTGTTCAGCAAAAAAAGTTAGATGCGTAAAAACGCAAAAATCGTCATTTTCCCCCTTTTTTTTGGCTATAACAGGAGAAATATTCATGGCAGGTCAAAGAGCTTCCGAGAAGAATTGTAGAACATGAAAATATCTTCAATATGGAATTTCACTAGTTAACATAACTTCAAAAAGAACAGAATTATTGCAAAAATACTGATTTTTTTCGAAACTTCGATGGTTCGCCAATCAAATTTTAAGCCTCAGATCCAATTTTGAAAAAGGAACTTCAGGTTCAGTTTTTCATTTATCTCCTAGTAAACGAGGTGTCATAGGTGGCGTTACATGACGTATAGAGCTGTGTCGGTAATAACTAACTGAAATTATTATGTAAGAAAGTATTTAATTGTATGTTATCCAAAACCAGGCTTTTGTACAAACAATATCATCGTGAAAGTATTGCATCGATGCATTTTGATAATGAACATATGATTAACGATCATTTGTCTATATTGTAGTTAAAATAATAAATATTGATCTTCTTGAAATAATAGTACTAAATTGATGTACAAAATTACCAAAATTCAGAATATTAAGTAACGCTGGTTTACACCTAGTCGCATTTTTATTTTGGTAGCATACAGATTGTTTATAACAGTGTTTAAACAATGCTAGTATTTTTACTCATTTTTTTTTAGTATTACAGGCTCGTTTCTTGTGACAACAGGAGCTTCGTTAAAAATTCAGCCTCGAACACGAATTTGAATGGTCGCATTTCGCATTTTTTTTTTGAATTACATAAATTGTTAAAATATTGTTTAAAGTAAACTAGTAGGTTTTTTATTTTTCTTTATATTCGGAAATGATTACTGGTCGGTGTGAAGCTTGGCCAAAAATACAGATCGATACGTGCATGTACTTTTTAGTTACGTTCTGTTTTGTAGCTGTTCTTAAAAGGCTGAGAACCACTGCTCTTTCGAATCTGACGATGGGAATCTTACGCTAACTTTTATTTCATCCAAGCCAATGTAGTTGTAAAATTTGAAACAGAAGACGCGCGAGATATGTAATGGATATTTTTTTTCAGAAGGGCCCTACAGTTTTGGGGTAGTGCCTACCCAATTTTGGGGAAAGGACAATTACGGGAGGCTTACAAATCCTTCATAAAATATTTGCCAAACATCAGTGATATCATCTGACAATAATATGTCCCAGTCTAATTAACATATCCACAATCACTGTAGTGAAGTCTCTCTTGCTTAGTCCTAAATTAATTCCGAATTTACTTTGGGTTTTCGGTAGAATCGAAACAAAATAAAAAATACAACAAAAAGTATGTCATCCACAAATTCTTCTCGTATTCTGCACAAACGTGTGGTCGTGTTATTATCAGCCTTGCAAATGATTAAAGGCACTAAAACGCGCGATAATACTTGACATTACAGTCATCGGAGGGCAATGTATTGTCTGGTGATCATTATTCATATATTTATTTTGAAATGTTTTTCACAACTGTCGTCATCCTCCGTAACAGGATGAAATAGGAGAACATCCCCATTTTCCCATAAACCTGCAAGGGTGTCTTGCACGTCATACACGTATGGAAGATGAGCGTGTACGGAAATGCATGGGGTTGTTTCTGAAGCGTGAGCATCCTGCGAAAATTTTTAAATAGGATTCTCATGAGAAATTGAAACAAGTGCCTTATAGTTGTCGTAAACATACATTATATACATCTATTAGTCATACAAGTATCGTACGGAATATGTAAAGTTTTATTACATGAAAGAATTTAATAGGTAATTTTAGGAGCATACAATCATGAATGTTTTGAGTTGAAATTGTATGGAAATCGCATAAAAATCTCATCACAATCAGTGCGAGTGCTATAAGACATTTATATGAAATTTACAAGGTACTTTTTTAAAATTCTCATGTGATTCTCATGAGAATCCTACCTAAAATTATTCGCAGGGAAGTCCCGCATATAATCCACACAAAGATGGCTCATTGCCGCCCGCTCATCGGGCTGACTGCGTATGATGCAATCGCGTACAAAATTCGCGTGTGACAATATCAACTACCCATAACGCACCAGGAATTTACCGCACACTCAAAAAGTGAATCATTTTATTAAAAAAGAATTCTTTTTTTTTGTCCTAGAAAGCGGCAACGAAAAATCAGTGTCAACCCGAGGTTTGTAAACATTGCCTAAAAATGTCGCGAAACGCTGATACTTGCAATAGTCGTTGCTGATTCTGGATGTGGACTGCAAGTGCAGGGTTCCATGATGAGGCCTTCGTCGTAGCTTTGTTGATAACTGCTGATAGACCGGCAACAGTACGAAGGTATATTCCCTCTGAAATGCCGACGAAGTTGTCAACAAAGTATTCATGAGTAGCACACGATGGGATCGATTCATATGGTGTGATGTATTCATCCTGGTCCATAATTTGAGCCCATTTGGACTCAAGAAACCACCATCGAGTTATTGCCTCATCGACTGTCGAATCGTGTGACTGTAACCAATCAGCCGTTCGCTTGACAGATTCGAAAATTCTCATCTGTTGTGTTACTAATTGAATAAAATCCTGATATTCAGGGTCTGGCTCGTTCTTAGGCATTTTTTAGTCCGTAATTCCAAATAGAAAAACTATAGATTGAGAAAGCCATGTATACTTCAGATCGAATACGATCTTGTCGTTACACTGGCAGATTCAAGACTGCCCGCTTGGGGGTGCGGAGTGCGCGGGGGACATTCGGTGCTTACTCCAATCACGTACTCATAATAGCACGCGAGGAGGGAATCCCGCCACTGATACGTCCTTTCGTCTGACTCACCACTACACTCATCGAAATTCCCCATCCCAACACTATGGCGGTGCTCCATATCTATGGCTATTTTATATTTTGGGGAACAGGTTTGATTTATTTTGGACTTATTCAAATACATTATGAGGTTTATACATCAATAAACTTCTTAATGTTGGCTGTTTTTAAATTCTCATTAGAGTTAACTGAGATCAGTCTCTTCTATTCTTCAGTCGGAAAATACTTCAGAAGGGAAAATATTTTGCTTCGTAGTTTTCCCATTTAAAATTCGTCACTTAACATTTCTTGCCAAGAAATAGATGTTTTTCTCGTTTTAGCATTGACAACAAAAAGTATTGAAACAAATCAAGGTTTGTTTCAAAGCATGAATCTTAATAATAATCTTATTTATTCTACTAGGCAACCTTGTTTCTTATAGACTTTGTGTCAAAAGAACAGTAGTCACAACGTCCAACTTCGCAAAAACAGGTTACTAACCTAACCAACTAAAATGCATTAAAATTAAACAATAGTCTTAGACTTAAAAATACCGACCAATGAATTGCGACATTCAAATCCCTAGATATTAATTAATTAAATACAATTATCTCCCGATTCGGATGGACAATCAGTTATCAAAGCTGGTCGAATATAAAGGACGAAAATGTGAGACTTGTTTTTATTTCAATAAGGAAATGCACCAAAATTATGAAATCAATAAAAATGTCAGATTTAATTGATGCATTAAAAGTTTTGCGCAACTTTTATTTCATGTTATGCTTTCTTATGTATTTTTTACTTTCCGTTATGTCCATTCATTCGTATGCAATTATACTGTAAGGTCGTGAATAAAGTACTAATAATGTAATCTAATAGCACATTTTTTCCTTTAATATTTTTGGAATATTCCTATGGAACATTGGGCATATTTCCAAGCAATTTTTATTGCATTGGTATTTTCAGAACTATAAAATTCCGATATTCGAAATATTCATTTGGAACATGTGATCATTAAACAAAAATTGCTGAACTCAAGATTTTAATGTTAAAAAAATCCTCTTTAACTTTTATTGAAACGTTAACGAAGAGTTGATCCTGTGATTTAATTAAATTTGTTACCCTTAAAAACGTCTGAACAAATTTAATGTCAAATTAAACCAGAAAATACATGGAATATAATCTGTGAAGAAATGTTATATAAATATTGCAAACGGGAGAAGTTAAACAAGTTAAAAGATGGAATCAATCCAAATAATATACCTCTTTAATATATTTATCATTTGGTGTGTCATATGTAATATGACACGAATATGCTAAGTTCAAACATTTTTAACATTTTTAACATCCATATGACATTAGCATTTTGGAGATACCGAATGCTTAGAAAATTGCATTTGAGCTATTTACAAACTTGGATTCCATTTTTTCTTTGTTTTTAGTGTAAATTCGTTGAAACATTTTTAAGCGAAAGAAAATGTTTAATTAAATCTTTTCGTGGACTATTTGTTACTTTAAAAAAATATTTAAAAAAGGATTTGTACCAGACCTATTAAATTCCAGAGATAATGATAAGTGTAGTAGGCTTCAATCCTACTTGGGGACGTATTTTAATATTTAAATCTTAAGTTAATTACTATTTTTCCCAATACTCCGATAATGTATTTTTTATTCCTTATGATGACTTAATCGGAGTATTCTTGGCGTGAAGTTTTCCTTCATATTTAATCCATTAACGCCGAAGAAAACACATTTTTAGGTTCACATTTGACCTTCAAAGTCAACAAGAGAAATTAAGTAATTATATTCCGAAACTATGTTATATACCATTTTCGATATGAAAATAAATATAAGGGGGGAGGGGGGATTTAAAAAATGTACAGTATATGATAGTCGCCATTTTTTTTACCGCAAAGAATATTAGTGTTGAATTCTAACTAGGATCAACGTTGATTGGAATAGTTGTAATGTAAGAAACACTTTTTGTCACACCTAGGGACATCATAACAAAACAAAAATGGCGCAAGTATCGTCATATTTTGTAAAATTTAGATCCAAACATATTGTTGTATTAAATATAGTACCCCAGGACGTGATTCATATAATATGGCATACTTAAATTCAATATGGCGATAACAAACTGAAGAAATGACCTTTTTTCGCAATTATAGAGCATATATTTTATTCACGTTTTGATAGCTTTTGAATTTAACCGTGGCAAAAAACTCTAGTTGTTAGCATAAAATCAGTGCTTTTATGATGTTTAATTTTTTCAACGCTGGAGTCCAACGAAAAAAATGTTTCCATTGATTACGTTTATACAGAAATTTAAAAAATTTTGAAAATATTTAAGGTTATTAATCACCATCATTAGATACTATTCCAAGAAGAAACGAGTAGCCTAACCATAATTGCAACTTTTATGGCAGTTGACGTGTGTTTTTCAAATTTTATCTCCTCCAAACCGTACCTTCCAAACATTAGAAAATTTCAAAAATATTTGGGGTTCCTAATTGCCATAATTAAGCTTTCTTCTTTTCATCCACGTTGATTTAACAAAAATAACCATGAAAATCTGTAGTTTATGAAAAGAAAAAAAATACTTTGAAAGGCACTTATTCTGTAAATGCAATCATTTGATATTTCTGATAACTATTTTATTAATAATTAGTATTATTTATATCAGGAGTTGAAGGTATTATTATTTTCGCTTTCATGAACAAAAAATTGGTATTTTCAATTATTACAGGAGACTTTATATATTTTTATCACTCCTCGCGATGAATCAGTTGCAAAATATTATGTGTCTAGATACATTTAGTAAAACACATAATTAACAAAACACTAATACAAACAATAATTTTCAAAATTTTATCGACCGGAAAAAATACAAAGATTTGATAATAAAATATTGATATATTTCGGTCATAAAAAATAAAGGATGGTCACAATATAATAAAATAATTTAAAATACACTAAACTTAACGTTTCGACCTTTTGGTACAGGTCATTTTCAAAATCTTAATATACAAATAATAATGAATCAAAAACAATTTTAGAACATATATCAAATATTTGTGGAGAAATAATTATTGTCTAAATACAAACAAACATGTGGTGTAATTAACTCTTAAAAATATATAAAATAGAGGTATCCCTTTATAGTTGAGCCAAAAAAAAAAAAACGATTTCTTTGTGTTAATCGGAAGTATAATAGTCCGTAAAAATACGTAAATAGACCTATTAAATTTCAGACCAAAATTCGAAGATTAGTAGCCGCTATAACTATTATTGCAAATTTGAATGGCGTACTGCATAGAAATAACAATTTTCCAGTACTCCGTCATTCTGTTCACGATAACTCCGCGAATTTGCAATTTATCAAAATAAAACAACAACGGCATTTTAATAATTTAACTATCTAATCTATACACCTTTGGATTTGTGTCAAAAATTATTGATTTAACATTGATTTGCATAGATAACAAAAAATGTTTTTCGACAATTTTGTTAAAACTTCTTATACTTATATATATATAAGTAAGTTTACTAGGTAAACCGAATAGATTATTAAATAAAATATTGCAGTGAACATTTTTTATTGGCCATCTATAGAGAGATACCATATTAAAAAGTAACTAGAGACTTACTTTCTGCCGTAAGGGTCGTCGTAAGGGTATTCTCTCCTATAAGGTTCTCTGGGATCATAATCAGGATATCTCCTAGGAGGAGTCCTCGGCATACACCTTATTTCATCCCGCCTCCTGTCCGGATATTCCCTGGTTCGGGGATACCTGGAATCGTAGTCCCTCATATCCGGCCTTTCCCTTCGTCGATCATCGGGTCTCCTCCTTCCCTCTCTGTCGTCAACGTCATCCGTCATCCTAGGCCTTCCGTCCAGATCTTCTCGAGGATGTCGATCGAGATCGTCGCGACTCGGATGCCTCCGCTCGTCGTCCCTAAACGAGACCTCGCGACGTTCAAGATCTTCCCGAGACATGTATGCTCGAGCGTACTCTCCGCCACGACGACGGTCATAATAAAAGTCATCCTCGTAGTCGCGGTCACGATCATAACTAATTTGAAAGAAAAAAAATTGCAAATTTAATGTCTTGTTCCTTACGTCCCAACGGGCACGAAGGACCCAAATGTTGTTAAAACGTTTTTAGAATGTTCCAGAAACGTTCCTAAAACGTTAAATGTCTGCAACATGGCGTTGGGGTACTTTTCGGATTGAAATTTTTAATATATAAAAGAGGAATGAAATATACTCACAATTGACCTTTCCTATTGTATTCGTAACGAGCCATTCTTGGTTTAGGACTCGCATCCCTGCGCCTTTCCCGGCTTTCCTCCCTACTGTTCCCAGACCCTTCGTCATCGCCATCCTCGTAAGAATCTCGACAGTTTGGCTGACCGGACACGGCCTCGTTTTCGCCCATCGAGGCACCGACTGCCCCTTCTCTCTTGTTTCGATTATTATTGCACTGTTCCTGCATGGCGTTCAAGGCTGCAAGTGAAAGTGAGAGTTAGAACTTTGCGCTAAACGCAAAATGATACCAGCTCGTGAATTAAACTGCATAAGACTTACGTATTGGCGCAGCGACCTCTTGAGAGCCCGTGACGACCCTTGCACCAGTTCGATCATCGGCTACCTGGACAGGCTCGCTCGGGGACCTACCACCTGGAATTTGCCTGACACCGCTGTCAACCGGTTGCAACATGGACTCTTCGGCTTCCGTTCCTCTGCCTGGAATTTCCCTCATGACACTAGATTCCAGGGCACTCTGAGTTTGAGGAAGCATTCTTTCTTCACCTGAGGGATCATTACGCGATTGCTGAGGCGGAAGTGATCGCTCCCTCCCCGAGGGATCGTTTCTTCGCTCCAAAGTATCCGCATCGTTTCTTTGCGATGTATTGTTTCTTTCCTGCCCGGGCGGTACGTCGCGTCTTTCCGCCCTATCAGGTACATTTCTGCCCTGCATAACATTTTCTTGTCCTGAGGGCTCGTTTCTTCGTGGATCAGCTATTCTGGGAACACTCTGAGTGTACTGCTCTTGTCCAGTCGGATCATTCCGACGTGGATCAACGGTACTCGACTGACCCGGTACTTCCCGCAAAAATGGTATGTCGTTCGGTACTTCGTCATTTTCGTCATCCTGACTTGGCAGGGCAGGTTCGTGTTCTGGATGCGAATCCGTCAATTCGCCGGTTTCGAGGAATGTATTTCGATCGTTTGAAGCAAATTCGTAATTGTCAGGTGCCTGTAGAAAATTAATACAATTAAACTCTGCTTTGGATTATAATTATGAAATTGATTCAATTCATGTTTTAATTAATATTAAGTCTAAATAAGGTAAACTAAAGAATGTTGACATTTGGAAAGATAAGTTTGAAACTCTGCTTCGTATTCATCAGCATATTTTGCAAGCCTTGAAATTTTCCTGAGTTTATCACTCGAAATTAATCGCATAAATATGTCAAATAATGTATCTTTACAATAAAAATAATCATTTAGTATTGCTGAATAGTAAATTAGAGCACATAATTTGATAAGTCTCTTTCCATGGTAATAACCATTTTTTATTGTAAAAGTAATATTCTGTCAACTACAACTTTTTAAAGTTCTAAATTCTGTTATTGTTAAATATTGAAACCTTTTCTAACATTTCTTTCAGATTCTATTAACTTTTTTTCTCTGCCTGTACATATTAAAATGCTAGAAATAGTAAATAATTTAGATACCACATAGTATTTTAAACCTGACTACTACAAAAGGTTAATCCCTATCTTTACTATTTTAATACTATGTTTATTCTCTTAATGTAGTAGTTGTTAGGTATGTACGTTTACTTTGCCATTCAATATTTTTTCGAAATTGTCGACAACGTGATGTTTTCAATGATTATTTTAATTTGCCGTGATATAATCAATTAAACTCTTTTGATATATTTCCAAACGGATTTTTACAGATACATTATAAATTATGCCGTAGACAAATTTAATTTCTTTTTTCAGCAAAGTGAAATTGATAAATTTCCTCAAATTTCGTATAAACGAAGATAAATAGTAGCCTAAAATACACCACGAGACTTTCTTGACCTCCCATATTTCGCAAGCGCAGATTTATGGAACACATTTATGTTTTGCATAAAATCGTGTGATGTGCTTAAAAATAACTAAGTAGTGCATAACTTCATTCTCCTATTGTAGGCAAATCACACATTCACAACCATTTCGTAATAATCAATTGAAGAGTACACGGTAAAAACAAGGGTTGTCCATTTATTTGAATTTTTAGATTCGTACTCTCCAGTACTACTTTTTCATGTGTTTCATTGGATATGTGTTTCTAGTTTTTTATGATAAACGTAGATATACATGAAGAACATACATTCAAAAAAAATCAATTACAAAAAGGGGAATAATATGATGGTAACATTCAAAATTTCTCAAAATTCCAAAATAAACAAACTTTATTTTTCCCGTGTACCCTTCAAATGCAGTGATCCGATATTTTTTTATTATGTGTTAAAAAGTAATATTATTTTACATACTCCAATAATGAAAAATAATTGTTTATTGGATTGTTTATAAAAAACGTTAACATTTTTTTCACTATTGGAAACTTGTTTCCTGGTATGAAAAGAAGCTTCAGTACAAACTTCAGCTACGGACGCGTTTTTGGCTGGCCGCAAATGGCATTTTAGTCTGGTGTCACAGTAATTGTTTATTAAATTGTTTATAAAAAACGTTAGCATTTTTGTTAATTTTTTTAATTATTGGAAACTTGATTCCCGATGTGAAAAGATTCAGTAAAAATGTCAGCTCGGGACGCGTTTTCGTATTGCCGCAATTCAGATTTATACTGTTAATAATTATTATGCATCAAATATCTGAAAATTTTTCAAACGTTGGAGGCTTGCTTTTCAATGCTTGTTAGCATTTCTAGTTTATTTTTGATACTTCTAGGAAATCTCGGAAGAAATTGCAAAGCGATATCCGTGTATTGCAATTATAAAGCGTTTTCAGAAATGGTTCAGAACCACTGTTTTTTCGAATCTTACACTAATTTCAGCATTATGTAAACGAAATTGCAAATTTCGTTTCCACAGCTCATATTCTCAATCTAAGATGAAAATGGAAATGCAGTTGTTCTGGTATAACAAATTTGGAAGTGTTCATTTTACATTCTCTACAATGAAAAAATATTTGGCAACATCCTTACTCTGTTAACAGTAGCCCAACTATTAATAGTTTTCCATGTACACTCTAGAACTATTTTATTTAATCTAATTCGTGAAATCGTGTATTTTTTATTTTCAAGGTCGGCAATAGATAATTCCGAAGTTCTCGAAGTTTTTTGTTGTACATTTTACTTGCTATTACATATATTCTAAAAACAGTTACAAAATAGAAGGAATTATATTTGAAAAGTATTGCAAATTACTAATATAACTGAAAATACATTTCTCTTCGTCAATGTAGCTTAATTTCTAAATGTCAAGTCATGTTTTTTTCTTGAAATATTAAAAAACATACGATCTTATTTTGAAACTCTTCTACAAATCAACTAATGACTTTAAAGAGGATTTGATCAATAAATAAAATTGATCTTCCAAGGCAAATTCCTTTCATTACATTTTCCAAAATTGCATTAACATAATTAAATATATTTTTAACCGAATCAATGAAATCATGACAGTTAAAATATAATTTTTCTTACAAATAATTTTCATAAGTTAATTAAATTCTGTGAATATTTTAAAGAATATCTTGTTCGTGCAAATTTGTATTTTTAAAACATTGTAAACAATTTATAAATTACATTTTTATTAAACTACATTTCAAACAAAGTAAAACTTGAAAAAATTCATTAATCTCAAAAATCACATCAGACATTTTCATGTAACGACTATATTTCAAATGCTTAATTTGGGATTCAAATGTGAAGGTGAAATTAAATTGGCTCGGAACACAAATCTGCGTACAAAATTCCTTAGTCACCTTACTGAAGATTTTTTTCGGACCTTAATAGTGATTCTATTTTCACACAATAGATAATGTAGAATGAGAAATAAATAATATATTACGTTTTGAAAAGTTTTGAGAATTATCTTTATTAGATTAGATTTGAAGAATAGTGATTGTTTTCAGAATGTTTTGTTAAACCAACAAATTTTATTTTATCCATTAACTTAAAAAACCATTCATTGGCTAACATCTAATTTTCTTTATATAATTCTCATGAAGGTCAGAGAAATATCAAAAATAGATTATGGTATTATCTCTATGTACATTTAAACTGGTAAATACTTTTTGAGTGAATTTTTAATTAAAATAATGTCAAAAATGTTTACCTAAATAAAATTTAAATTAAACAAATTTATGTATAATTATTATGTTTTTGTATATAGATTTTTAACAAATTTGGACTTTATAAAGATATTTTCTGATCCAAACTCTGCTACATAGTGAATTTTGACTACTTGCAGGAAAACAAATCATACAATAAACATTAAAATCTTAATATTAATAATAATACAGTTATTGGTCATTGCAAACAACGAGATATTTTTAATGAATTTAACTTCCAATAACACCGCCTAAAAAGATTTTGTTACCCCACCGGTTAAAGTCAATTTTCATATGATTTTTCTCCCAGATATGTGTGCCGAAATATTGAATTGGATCTACTTTTTGCTCAAATTCTAGTGGATCAAAGTGGTAAAAAATCTTGTTTTAAGGCGTTTTTCATATCTATACTACAGAACGTGATGCAAATAATTAAAAAAATGGCGGTTCCAAATATGTCCGACAAACTTATTAAAATTCGAATAACACTTCAAAATCGTTATTATCTTCACTACTTTTCTAGAAAAGCAGAAAAAAATATCCGAAGACACGATTTTTTACCCTCTTTGGCCTTCAATTTGGGCAAAAAGTAGTCAATTCAATATTTTGGCGCATATCTTTGGATTCTGCAGGAAAACTCCTATCAGAATTGACTCTTTCTGTTACAACAGCTTTTTTTTGGCTGCCCGGCAAGAACAAGTGCATTAAATAGAATAGAAACGTTTCTATTCTAACGAATCTCATTTCAGTACAATGAAAAAATGAATTAAAATAAAAACATTTTCACAATGGTTTGGATTTATTTTTAATTGCTTGCTATGAATATTACTTTGAAGACATGTCATTTATTGTGTTTTTATAAGCTATTATATTTTCCCATTGTACATATAGTTGAATAATAAAAATTAACTAAAATATGTACTAAAAATAAAATCTGGTTCAATTTTTAATGAGCAGACATTTTATCTTCAAAAAATGACAATTATTTGCAAATTACCCATATATCATTCCACATATTCTAAATTAGCTATTTCTTATGTTCAGGACTTATATTCAAAAAGATTCAATCACATTTTCAGAACTGTTCATTCACTTTGTTTCACTGATTCAAAGAAAACATATGTAAATGTATCGATATATACTACTATACATGTCTTATTTTAGAAGGTTATTGTTATTTTTATGATATTCAGTTTTTGACTTTTAATAGATTAAAAATTGCACTTTTACGTATTATTTGTAATAATTTTCCTTCATTTAACTTTATCTATAATATACGGGTTATTAAATTGTAATCAACCTTATTAAAAACACGTGTGTCAAGTCTTGATTAAGAAGATTGAAACATTTACATGTTTCAAAAGTATTGAACAGAATTTGTTTGTTCCGAGTTTAAACACTGTTACGTACCGGTGGTACGTAGCGTCCGTCCCACCCATATTATATCATTTATATTATAATAAATCAACCTATTATCAGAGTCCACCGTGAGAATATGCACGGCTTGCGACTTCACGTAGAAGTCGAGAGTGCAAGCTCAGCATAGTCCCACAGTTGGAAAGTAATCCGACGACGAGCTCCGCTGCGCTCTCGATTCGAGACAGCATCGGAGAAGTCAGTTGGTGAACGGCGTACACAAAACCAACGTCGCGGTTAATAATTTTATATCCTACCTCACCGCTCACAACCATAACAAACACAATTAGCATCATTAAATGGATTTCATAATTCCATATTAATGCCTGGAATTGAACGAGATTAATTTGCTTCAAATTACAACTCTTCAAAAAGTATTAAATCGAGTGCAAATCCTACAAGATTAAATAGTATTAAATCAGTTGCGATATTAGCTATCTGTAAGAGAATTAAAATGTGAACAATTTCGACACTATATGGGCATAGAATAAAGTATGATTGAAATGACAGCAATTGAATAGTTAGGAATCGAATTAGAATATCAAAGGACAGAAACGACATTCAAAAGGATTAAAAACGTAAAAAATTGGTCAATATTTTAACACATTTCATTTCTAATGAGTTCTTCTCTTCTTGCCGGCTGTGAATAGTTGCCCAAAATGCCTGAAATCGGATTTTTCATCCCTTTAACCATCAATCTTTCATGACTTCTTATATAGAAATTTTCTAATTCTGATCTTTTTTTATAGTTGATTTCTTTGACTAAGATAACTGTTTTTTCAAAATCGAAAGCATGACCTGTTTCTGTACAATGTTTTGTTAAGCCTGCGTATTGTTCTTCTTTTTTTTCTACATTCTTTTTGTGTTCATATATTCTTTTTTGTAGTAGTCTCCCTACTTCACCAATGTAAACTTTGTTGCAATGTTTGCAAGGAATTTTGTAAACACTGCAACTTTGTTTCATTTGAGGTAACCTGTATTTGTGAGGCATCAAGCCTTGAAACTAAATATAACTAATAACAAAATATTCACAAATATGTAGGGGAGGGTGGTCCTGAATTGACATAGCAAGCCATTTAGCCGAAAACTGAAAGTAAATCGGATTTAATGACGCCGGTGAGTGCATAGTTGTGTACAGCGATCATTTCCTACAATTCTTTATCATTTAGAAAAATGCAGAGTGGCTCTTTCAATCCCAAAAAATTGGGGAGCGAAAAGTTACGTTTTGACGATTTTTCAAAATAGTGGTCCTGAGTTGACACCCCCAAGGTCCTGATTTGACACCCTTTTTCGCTTGCATTTAGGAAAAATGAATATTCATTGGCTTTAAACAGAATGTTGACAAATTTAAACAATTTAGAAGAATAAAACACGCATTATTTGTTCATATTAGTTTAAAAAATCATTTCGATTACAATGTTGAAAATCATAGAACACATTAATAACATTATTTTTTTATTTTAAGTTGAAAATTGAAAACCAGATTACACACTATTGTCGTCGGATTCGTAATATGATGGATGTATGGGATTTTTTTGCGAACAAGAACGCAGGTGCAATCCGCTCGTGGAAGGTTGCTGAGACTGGAGTTCTTGGATTTAAAGTTGCGTCCCATGTTTATGTGAAGCAAAAACATCGAAATGGGAAAAACAATATATGAAAGAACGCAAAAAAAGCAAAAAAAATAGGTGTCAACTAAGGACCATACGTTTGGTGGTGACTCAGGACCACTACGAACGTCTACACGTTTCACAATATTACGCAAACAACACAAGTTTAATTAAAAAATCAATATAACCTACCGGTTAGTGTATAGAATAAAGAAACAAATGCATTTTCTAAATTGGAATGTCGATGTAATTGCTTACCTGCAGCTTCTTCTGCGTGAAGATCGAAAATGAAATTCAGTTAAGTGTAAATAATAGATTCGTTCTCACGCTGCGTCTAACAAAGTTATGTGACAACTGTTTGCATAAATTATGCCTGTGCCTACTAAGATAACATGCCATGAAACAATTAAACCGACATTACATGCCATTTCTATGAAATGCCGGGGTTTCAACACAACCCACAGTGTCCACTCAGGACCACTCTCTCCTACACATTAGCTAACAGCCTTACATACAACGAAATCTTGTTCACTTTGTCGTTTTCCACCAAAACGAGCATTTCTCTGGGATAATGTCACAATTTAATGTAAAAGTAAATTATACAATTTCCATTAATTTTTTGTTTGAGGCCATTTTCAATTCTCAACGTTATTAATTTTAATTATAATATTTTAAGCAGTTTCTCAAATAACATCCAAAAAGAGTTTTTATCATTCTTTTTTATGGAAATGTATGATCCATTTATGTGTGACACTAGATTAAAAACTTTGTAAGCTTTTATTATCTTTAATTATTGCATATTTTTAGGTTCTCTTTACATATTTTTTGTTTTTAGGATTATTAAATGGTTATATCATTTCCAGATGGAAAATAACTTTGTAAAAAACTGTCATTTAGATGACTTACGGGGGTGATGCATCCATATCACTAAGACATTAAATTTCAATTTTAATGTTCAATAAATTCATACGACTGTAATAACCAAGATATTTTCTACATTTATTTATAATTAACCTTAAACAGATCGTTTCAGTGTATATTTAAAAGTTTGTTTTTCTTTTGTAACATCTCCAGTTCAATAATGACACCCGTTATTTTAGTATGTATTTTTTTACCAAATGTTATTGCATGCCGTTTCACTTATTTTGGTGAATATTAGGTGTAAATAAAACATTACATGTATTGGACTTTTTCCCGCCGTAATTTTTATAAATAAATAAATAAATAAATAAACCTTCAATATCTGAAAAACTAGAGCCAATTGGATATTTTGGTAATTATATTTGGATTCTGGAACAAAAATCTACCAGCATCGACTATTACTTATAGAGCAACAGAAAATTCTCCAATTTTTGTTGGACTGTGTAATATAAAGAAATATAGAGTTTTCAGTGCGATTTAATCAGTTTCGATATCTTGTTGGTTAAATATGTATAAATTAATGAGGACGAATAAATAATCAGAACTGGAGGAAAACTATTTAACTTTCAAACATGGCTATCAAACAGAAAGTTTTTTTAAATTATAAAATTTCTAATTTGTTTATAAAAGAGTGATTTATTTATATTCCGTAACTAACAATAAATCATTTTGATTTTATTAATCACAATTGTCTTGAAGGAGGAAGAAGTTTATTGAAAATGGATCCAGAATTGACTTTCGGAAAAGTTTCCACATCATTTCTACATTCAAAATCCGTTTGAATTAAAATTGCAGCTGATCCTTTTTTAAAGATATACGTATTTTTGTATTTTTGTTTTTACAAAGGAAAGATTGGTATCTGTTATTTATTATGTATTCAAGTTTGGGTTTTGGTTGTGTTTTACAAATTTTTTTAAAATTTCCTCCCTGACAGAAGATTCCCTAAACGTTATTGATCATCTAAGCGCACCCCAACCCCCTTTCTAACGAAAATGTTTTCTAAAAATATTTTTTGCAAATGTGTTTTAAAATATTCAGTTTACAAATGATGTTTAAACAAAAAATTATTCACTTTTAATTCTGTATAAGTTAGAATCCAATGGCAGTGATCCACCAACAGCTGATTTTGACATACAATCCAAGTGAATTAAAATGAATTAAAAAGTGGATTCAATTAATAATTTTTATACGTTTTAATTCATTTTAGTTCACTTGAATTCATTTCAATTCGTATTTTTAACTTTCTATTCGTTTTCATTTACTGGGTAGCCATTCACTTTTAGCGTTACCTGGGGCCACCAACGGGCGTAGTGGTTATATGGCCTCATTTTTGTTTTTGTTATTTTATCTATTTTGTTGTCGTTGTTATTTTATGTTTTTTTTTGTTTCTTGAATTTTTTACAAGTAAGCATTTCATATATGAAGTGATGAAAATTCAACAACAGCTATATGAAGTCTTGAGAAATAAAATGATTCATCATGCATGTTGTTAATCTTATAACGTTCCAAATTTAAAAAATTCTTGGTGAACTGATTCGTCACTTTGTGCCGTGTTCACGACCACTGTGTGATACTGAATCGAATATTTATACTATTTAATATTGTTCATATGAAGTAAACCTTATGGCAATGAATGAATTTTGCTCAAATTTGCAACTAATGAGCCTTAAAAATGTATTAATCTCTTTAATAATAGAAATATGAATTTTAAATTCCATTGTATGTCTTTACATTCTATTGCATACCAATCTTAGTTTCCACATTTGTCAAAAGTTACGATAAATAAAGTATAAATTACATACCTGTTCAGCTTGAAGCGGCGGCTGAACCTGCTGTATTGTTGGGACTTCAACATTTATTCCGTCTTGTCTAAAATCCCTGGATGGTCCAGCTTCTCTTGAATTGATCTGTTTCGGATCATTGTCAAGTGTCTCCTTATTTATTGAATCGTGAGATCCGTACATATCACGCTCTTGTAATTCTGGTGCAACAACTTCAAGATTCACAAACTCAGAGGGCTGTTGAATGTTTTCATAATTTTCCACAGTTTGTTCAGAGGGCCATTGTTTGGGTGGACGACTACGATCGTTTACTTGGGAACGAACTACACTTTGTTTATACCACTGATCATAATTAGCCTGGGAAATAGTCTCAGCACTGGCATTACTTGGAAGTTGGTGTTCTAACTGATCATGCACCTGATTATCGTTATTTCGTAAACTTTCCTTATCGTTTACTTGTTCGTGTAAAGAACCAGGTATATTGTCTGCAGGGCTTTGAGCACCGATTTCAGAATGGGCACCTTGCATGGAATGGTTCCAGTCGTTGGCAGGTACCTGAGGATGCCCGGCATGATGAGTGTTTTCTAAATCTTGTAAAGGTTTTGATTGAATACTCATATTATTAAAATCATTAGCTAATTCTGCCGTTCCTGCAGTATTCCATTCGCCTTCCGCATTCCAATCGAGCTCTGCATTTGTTTGACCATGAAAACTTTCCATGTTACTGTACCCAACGTTGTTTTCTGGAGCCATCTGATTTGTACCTAGTGATTGGAGAGGGTATTCATTTAATGATGTAGAGCTAGTGGCAGGAGTTAACGACCTCTTGCGTTCTTCCAGTGGCTCTGTACTGCTCGACATGTTTGCTAAAGAACCTGAAGTTGTCGAGGTAGTGGACGATGCAAAATGTGACGGTGGAGGATGAATTTGCTGCCAATCACTTTTGTGCATTGTTGTTTCGTCAAGAGAACCACCTGTTTCGAGCTTTGGTTGTTTCCAGTGCGGAGTATGAACATTGGATTGCATATTCATTTGCTGCCAGTGTTGCGCCAAATTAACATCATCCTGTTGCCAGCTACCTGTGTTATTTGCTGGTGGGCAATTAGGAGGAGATTGTTTAGGTTGGCTGCTTACAATGCTTTCACTGTTAATATTTTGCCACTGATTAGGAGGAGCTTGGTTCTGTGGAAGCCAATTTTTCACTGACGTATTTTCTTGTTCGTATGGCCAGTTTTTGGAATGGTCGCTTCCTGGCGTAGGCGGATAAGCATTGGGGGCTCGCGAAAGAGATTGTTGCGGAGATTGCTGATGTGACTGATGCGCAGGTTGCTGAGGCCATTGATTTCCGATATTTTCAACATGTTGATGGCCCGTAGTAGAATCTTGCCAATAGCCAGGAGTTGCTTCTGACTGATTCTGCCAATTATGCAACGGAACACTTTGCTGATCAGCATTTGACCAATTGTAATTATTAGCCGGAGTCGAGGGAGCTGGAGGAGTTTGATGCGTCTGATTAAGTGGTGGAGGCTGCATATAAGGTACATTCTGTTGCTGTTCGTTGGGCCACTGTCGCTGATCCAAAATACCAGAACTGGATTTTGCAGAACTTGGTCGTGGGGGCATAGAAAATTGTCTATTGTAATTATAACTAGGGTATTGCATGTAAGAATCTGTGTGATTTGGAATGGCTTCTCTGTTCATAGCAGCGATAACTGGAGGTTGTGGTTGTCCAACATGGCTACTTTGTTTATTTCCGTTTAGATTCTTAACGTAGTTTTCTGTATTATGCCTTGGAGCAGCTTGCTTTTGATTCGTATACGGTGGCGCAAATTGATGCTGCTGTATCGGTTGCGGCTGCTGAGATTCGGATTGTTGATCGATGCTCCAATTCCAAGAATCGTTACCGTTATTTCCATTTTCTACACCCCAATCCCATGAATCTTCCGCAGATTTCATCTGGTTTGACATTGGTGCTTGCGATTGGAAAGCATTACTGGAATCGGTACTTTGTTGTCTGTGAAGAGGTACCGTATTCCAAGAATTTTGATTTTGCATGCCGTATGCAGGCATAGTAGCGTCAACTCTCGGTCTAGATGGACGAGCACGATATGGATTCTGAAATCAAACAATATGTCTATTACAAATAATAATTGTAGAGAAATTGATACACAACACAAGTTAAAAAAAACTACTGTTTACTAATTGATGTTAGTTTATTATGTAAATTATATGAATCATATGTATAAAATAAGATTTATTTGTCAAATTGATTAAATCGTAAGAGAAAAGAAAATATTAAATTTAGCGTGATAATAACAGTAGTAACATCTTAATTTACTACATTCAGTGTGCTATGAATTTAATTAATATTCAGCTTCATTGGTTTATGTAGTAAATTAGAGTGTTACTACTGCAGTCTAATAATTGCACAATTTTATTTTCCCATATTTTAACCCCTTAACTGCCGATGACGAAGATTTTGAAAAATTAGTCAAAACTGTACTTTTAAATATTTTGAATCTTCTATTTTAAACAATAATTTCAAAAACGGACTCCAACATTTTATGTAGTACACCCCAGGCTATCTAGAAATAATTTTGTTTTAAATTTGTATAAATTATTGACTTCATTAGATTAAGTAATATTTTGGATTAAAAATCTTCGTTATTGGCGGCAGGTAAGGGGTAAATACCCAGCAATCGGAAATGTATTGAAATTTATTAAAAATTTTGAATACATTACAATATATTTGAATGCGCTATTTAAACTCCCAGTTCACGCATTTAATGAAAATAAAATATTGCTTCTACCGAGAATTGAACCCTGCACTCCCGCACAACAATGTCGAGCCGTAAACATTAGACCACACTCGCTGTTGTACAATTATGCGAAACTAACAAATAGTTGAAACATGGAGTATTTATGGATTGTGTAAATAAAAACAATGTGTACACATAAAAACTCAGCTCTATGAAATACAACTTTAATAAATTTGAAAAAATTATTTCTTGTAATTAGTGTAATTTTTGACGTGGAATTCAGTGGTGCTAGAATAAAAAGTGTAAAAAATTTTGTTTGGCCCATAAAAAATTAATTTTTTTCGAAAAAAAAAAGGGAATTTTTAAAAATCCATCCATAATTATTTAGAAAATGTATTTTTACCTTCACCATAATTTTTGTTCATTTTTAAATTAATTTAGAAAAATGTAGAAGCATTTTTTCGAAAAAATAAATTTTTTTTCGCGCTAATATGTAGGTGTCTGAAAAATTATTTCTAGAGCAATTTTTAACGTGGAATTTAGTGGTACTAGAATAAAAAATCTAAACATTTTTTTATACCATTAAAAAAATTGTTTTCTTCCAGAAAAAAATTATTTTTTCAAAGAAAATGGAATGTTTTAAAATCCATCCGTAATTATTTAAAAAATTGTTTTTATGTTCACTCTAATTTTTTTGAATTTTTAAATTAATTTAGAAAAATGTAGAAGCATTTTTTCAAAAGTGACATTTTTTTTCGTCCTAAAATTTTCTGGACAAGCATAACTTTTCCACTTTTTATTTTCATACTACGGCATTCCTTGTAAAAAATTACTAAAGAAATAATTTTTTCAAATTTTTTGAAGGTGTATTTCATAGAGCTGATTTGAAAAGAACAAATGGTTATAAATACTACATATTTTTGTTAATAAAATAAACATTGTAAGTTTTTTTTTCATTACGTTACGAGATACATGAAATTTGACGAAATTTTGACATAATTTCCAAAACGGATTTCACATATCTCATACCGTTTATGAGATATTGTGTAATATTGAAAATAATATATTTATTTTATCAACAAAAATATTGCATTGTACACTTGCTGAAAAATGAAAAAATTGTCAATTGGTTACAAATAAACGAACATCGTTATTACACTTAAACAAATTTTACATCTGTAGGAAATTTTTGTATCGATTTATTTTAGATTGATTTGAATTAAAACAGGCATTATTTTGCTAAGTTACTTGTTGAAATGGATTCATTAATTCTGGTAATTAACTGTTATTGTTCATAGATTTGAATGTATTAAAAAATTATCATTTCAATCTTCATTTGTATTCTCGACATTCAGATGGATTCGTGACTTTTGCCTTTTTCCGAGTCAAATATAAATGGATTATATGTATTAATACAACATATTTCCAAACACAATCAAGCATTAAATTGTATTCATATTTTTAATAGTTTCGACAACACTATTATTTATGTATTTATTTGGATTCATATTTTTGTATTAAAATATTAGTAAAGTATTTTTGGATTCTAATATATTCGAAAAGTTCAAGTAGCGTATTCAAAATGAAAAAATGAATCCAAGTCAGTAAATTTCAATACAATTCCGATTGCTGGGTAATTACTTGACAACTGGTCTTACTAAATATCAAGATAATAGCAATAGCATATCAATTACTAAGCACCAGTACTTTTGATAATTGATATTATTGCAGCTAAATCTATAAATTACTGATTTTTTTACAAATATTTTCATTTATATTATATTTTAATTATTTATAAAAAGTGTCATTTAAATTGATGATCACAGTATGATAGAAAAATCTGAACTAGAATTTTAAAAATCTCAACAAAGTTTTCTTAAGACTAAGAAGAAATAAAACATAGCTATGTGAGCATGCCGTTTTTTCCTTCAATCAATACTTATAACCAATAGCTATTTACACTTCAGAAATTTTAAAGTATGGGTTCTAATTAATATAAGGTACATAATACAAAACTTCAACTTGACAATAATAACACTAAAACAAATTAAAACATAAATAATCATGCTAAAAATGTAAAAAAAAATCTTACAAAATAGTAACAGAAGTCTTGACAATTTTTAATGTGTCTTATTTTCTGTCAGATGTAAACTAAATATTTTTTCATTCAATACCTGAAATTAACAATTACTTATAGTTCAAACTTTAAGAAGATGTACATTTTATAACTAAGCATTGAGAACTTACACTCATATTAATATTGCGATTGCACCTTTACGATTAATTTGTACAGGACCTGTGGAAATAAAAATATCAAACATTCATTAACGACTTTCTTTCCAAAAATTATATACCGGGAGGATGGGACTAAGATAAGACCTTTATAAGAAAACTAGTTTATGATTCGTTCAAATATGTACAACTTTTAAATTTGAACTTACTTTCATTAGCTTAAGTACATTGCTAATTAAGTTATAGTCTGTCTTATAAGACAAATTAAATATTTTCCATTTCTGAAACTAAATGTCTACAAAAGTTTACTGTAAAAAATTACGAACTTTGAAAACGTTACTTATATAATGCCAAATAAACATCTGACAATGATAATCATAAATTTATATTTTCCAAGTTTTGATCGTAAGGTTTTTCTTGAATCCAGCATCAACAAGGTATATAATTATGATAGAATATTCTTAGAAAAACTTAAGATTGTAAGTCATGCTTAATTGCGTAAAATATTTAATTTAAGGTGGTTGAATAAGTCTTTTTAGCTGAAGGATTCTTAAATTTAGATTTTGGTAGGGAATAGTTTAAAAACTAGTTTGTTCCCTTCACTTTTCGATTATAGAAATAAATTCTTAATTTTTACTTTACGATTCACTATAGTTACAAGTTAAAAATCAATCTAATGTTTCGGTAATTAACACAAAATCTTAAAATAAAGTCTTCACAAGTGAAATGGGTTAAGTGAATTTATAAACATTCTTTGATTCTAATAATAAATCCTGTCATTAAATTTATCTACCGCACTGATAGAAAATGCCAAAGTACGTAGTATAAATGTATGTTATGCTTTCATTTCTTCGCTTATTCTTCTTTGAAATTAATGAGCTTAAGATTATACAACAAACTTCTTGCTTTTGTAATTTAATTAAATAGTTTAATAAATCTATATTGTAAGAGCTAAAAGTTTTTATTTTGATTTCACTGACTGCAAAAAGCATTGACAAAAATTTTAGTATATAAATATTTGTATTTTTTACATCGTATTTTACTATCAGAAGTTTATCATTATTTGTATGTTTATCATAATTGCCACTGGTCTCTTTTTGTAAAAACATTTGTGAAAAATGATTCTTACTGTACAATTACAAATTTATTGTCTTCCGATTAAACAAAAAAATTATTTAAATTAATTAAATTCAATTCGATTCAATTCCAACTACAGATTCTGAATTAAGTGTTTTGACGTTTTGTAAACACATAAATAATGACTGACTTTCAGTTCGTTCTAGCAACAGAAAGAATAAAAATAAATTCATATTATCAATATGTATTTCTTTTCATTCTTTTTTGTTTGACGAGTAATATTACTGTTTTTTTAGCAAAAAATATGTCCAGAAATTGCTGAAAAAAGTGCATATGTGAAATTTTACTCTACTTTTTCCAGTGTATTTGACTAATTCATAAGTTATTAGACTGTCAAAGATGGCTGTAGTCACAAAAAGTATTCCAATATACAGTACAAAATTTCTTTTCCAGCAAACAGGTTAAGTGAAAGTGATTAAAATCAAAGATTTGATTTAAATTCAAATTATGAAACATTGACATTGCAGAAGAATGTACAGTGTGAAAAATTTCGAAGTAATTTTACAGTAAAATGGTGGAAATTATAATACCAGTGAAAATCATGGTAAATTTACAACGTTGACGTAATTTTACATATGCACTGTTAAACAGACGTCAGCTGGTAATTGATGACAGGACTGTGAATATGGCAAATGACAAAGATGATGTAAAATTACATTTTTTTTAATTACACAATTGATATACAATTACTGTAATCATTACTGGTATTTTTATTTTACCTTTGACATAAATTTACATTTCCATTGTAAATTTTACATGTTTATGGTAAATTACCTTCTATTTTCGGATGATTTTTACAAGAAAATTGTAATTGTACTATGAAAATAATAGGAAATTTCAACAAAACTAAAAATTTGGAAATGTAATTTTATTTTTACTTTTTGCACTGTAGATAGGCTTGTTTCTGGCATACAAAAACTATTCAAGAATCAACAAGTTGAATTCCCATATCAGGATCTGGCCATTATTTTACATTCCTGCAAACTCGATTGTATTTTGAAGACAATTCTATTAGTTATTCAAATTTAGATGAAACGGAGTAAAGACACACTATAGAAAATTGTATGCAAAATCATCTTATGTTTCTCTATTTATTTTATTTTGTATTCGTTTGTGAAGGCAGTTATGCCCTTTGAAATATAAAATAAATAAATATGTATGTAATAAAATCCCTATAGCAATTGTCAAATAATATTCATCTTGTAACTATATGATTTTCAGAACAGAAGAATACAATTTTGAGTAAAAGGTCTATTCTCAGAATGTGTTTGTAAGAGAAGTATAGGGTAAGAGGTTTAGTTGTGAACATCATTCGGTTGTGAATACCCCTGCGTACATTTTGATTGAAAAGAAATGAATCAAATTCGACAAATATTAAGTATGTAGTATCGCTACATGTAGCTTTTGTGCGAATATGACAGCAAAAAGTCACTTTTACTCTTTGCTGCGAACAAATTGATATTCTGAAATGTATACGTTACCAAGTAAAATCAAATTTAATCAATGGAAAAGATAAGTGCAACGCATAGTTACATAGTAAAGGAAGATGCCCACGGGCATAGATGTTTTCCGTACCGGATATGGAACCTCGGAAACTGATAAATTCGGTTAGAGTATAATAAGAGCTAGAATGCGTAGAAAAATGCAGTAATCTAAGTAGTAATAGTCTGTTTATACAACCAATAAAAGACTGCAGACTATTACTACTCAGATTACAGCTGTTTTCTGTGTAAAATCCTTGACTTAAACTTCCTCTTGTGATAAAATACTCAAATTTGGTATTAGGTGTTGGCTCTTATTATACTCTAACCAAATTTATCAGTTTCGGAGGTTCCATCTTGAGGGCCAAAATCATCTATGCTCTTGGACATCTTCCTTTATTATAATTTAGTGATTTAATAGCGACAGCCACCACAATGTGCAAAAGAAATTCTTTTAGCTACAATATTCGGTTGTGAATATCCCAATTGGTTCGGTTGTGAACACCCCTTTTTTTTGACAAATCATAAAATATTGTCGTATATATTGTTGTATAATTTATAATCGATCCTTGCGTTTTGACCGCCGTGCAGTGACTGCGATCAGCTGGTGCATTTAAAGTGTGCTCAAATGCTTAACCCTTTGACTCACACATTTTTCCTTTTATCGAATTTAGTTGAAATTTGTTACTCCGGGGTTTTTGAGGTCGCTGATTACGAATCCAAGGTTAGTTTTTCGAAATTCAAGATGGCGGATCCAATATCGCGGACAAAAATTTAAAATATAATTCCTGATGAATTTTGAAACTTTAACATCTTATTTATAATCAACATAAAATTCATATTCAGCGAGGCTGAAAATTCCCTAACACGCGTTTTCATAAAAAACTCTCGCTTTTTTATCTTACTCACAGCCATTTTGAATTTCATAAAGCTGATATTGGATTCGTAATTATCGACTTCGGAAATCCCCAAATACGCATACAATTCGCGCTTTTTTACATCTCGATCACCTCCATCTTGATCAGCAATCTTGGATCCGTCATTTTAAATTTCGTAAAGCTGACATCGGATTCACAATCAGCGACCCCAAAAACCTATATACCCCGAACTTCAAGTCATTATCTTTCAAAATAGAATTCTTTCCAAAGAAACATGATTTTTTTGTGTTTGTTTATTTATATAAAGTAAACAATAAACAATTATGTATTTTTAGTCATGTGGATATGTTCTTTAAGTACTAAGGTAACAGAAAATAGCAAATTGAACGTAAATAATTAAAATTCAAAGAAATCGAGGTAGTAACGTGGATTACTACCGTGACTCAAAGGGTTAAGAGCTACTGGCAATGTAAACATTGTAAAGAAGACAAAGAATAATACACTGTGAAAAGTAAATGTAAAATTAAATTTCAGAGTTTTTACAATTTTGTTGACATTTCCTATTACTATCGTTGTAAAATTACATGTTTCCAGTAAATAGCAAACGAAAACAGAAGGAAATTTACCACAAATATGTAAAATTTAGAGTGAAATAGTAAATTTACTGGTATTGCGATTTCCACCTTTTCACAATGTTAAATTACAACAAAATTTTTCACAGTGTAGGTATCAATATTGTCATCTTCTGTTATTGTTCTGTCGTTAAAGGTTTTTGAAATCTTTAAATTCTCATTTCTGTGTATATCTAGGGCGGTTTTACTTCATTTTTCCAATTTTTAGTAGACTTTTCAGTGGTGTCCACAACTGAACAAAAAAATTTTGTTAGCCAAAAATGACGACTCAACTAAATGTTCAACCAACATTTTCTAGATGACAGAATCAATTTAATTTCTTCAGTAATATTTAACTAAGGTCTTTAGCTACACTGTCAAAAATCTGTAATGAAATAACTCACGTATAATGGTAATTTTACAAGCTCGTTGTAACTTCCCTACGCTTAATGTGGTAAATTTACATACGTATAACGCTAAATTTTACTTAGCTTGTTGCAAATTTATTACATTAAGCTTAGGGAAATTGCAACAAGCTCGTAAAATTACCATTATACATGGGTTATTTCATTACAGATTTTTTACAGTGTATCCATACATATGTCTGCACAATATCTAGATGAGCAAAATACTACTCTCATAGTTACGATTTTACTTTATGGGATAATAAATTCAACGTGTAATTTCAATATTTTTAACAGCATAAGATAAATTAAACAACCACCTTAAGCGAATTAGACAGAATAATGGTATAATTGGCATATTGAGTTGCTCACAAACAAGTGCCATATTGAACATTTTGTTAAAGTTTTTATGGACCGTTATATGCCAACTTCCTACACTTCTAATTAACATTCGCTGAGGAATTTAGTAGAATCGAACGCTTGTGGTCAAATTATTGTAGGAGAACTGTGTTGCTCCGAAAATAAATCACAACATGTTTATGACATATTTTTGAATGCTAATAATGAATATTGGAGTGAAATTTAGCATTTCTCTGCTGAAAAAATACTATAGCACACGATTCAGAAAACATATAGAGCACCGTACAAATTATATTTAATAAGAAAAATTAATATTGCCCATGCTACAAGTAGGACTTTTATGCAATATTATTGTAAATTTACATAGGTACTATGAATATTACTTTTTTTACCTTTGTAAATGTCCACTTGTAATTATAAATTTACAATTGAAAGTGGATTTTACAAGTTACGGTAATATTACCTCGTAGAGAAGTTAAAATTCTCCAAGAGAATAGTAAATTTACAACAAAATATATAAATTTCCTATAGGAAAAATGTTAGGTTATGTACTAAAGCACAATAGCCTTATGTGGGAAGGTGATTTGAATTCTAGATTATGTGGTAAAATTTATGCATGTAATCCTGAACCAATTGTAGTGGCTTATAATAATAATGTTATTTTAATAATTTATGAATATAGATTTTATGATTTAATGTTTTATCAAAACAAAAGATTATATGTAGCTCTAAAATTTGCTTTCGATCAAAGTTTTTCTATCAACAAAAGAATTTAGATTTAACGTTTTCTTTCGACAAAAGATTATAGCTCTAAAAACCTCTAAAATATTAAAATACATCTTATAATGAATTTTACAATCTATTCCTCTGTTTTACATTTAAAAACAAAATAAAATTAAAATATGTGGAATTTTAATGTAAAAATTAATTTTACTACGCCAATGGTTTCTCCCCTCATATTGTAAATTTACCATGTACAGCATAGGCTCGATTTTTACCAACTTATAGTTGGAAAAAACGTGTCACTTTGTAAATTTACCACCCCTGCGAAAAATTTTAGGTAGGATTCTCATGAGAATCACATGAGAATTTGAAACAAGTACCTTGTAAATTTCATATAAATGTGGTATAGTACTCGCACTATGTTATGGAAACACTATTCGACAAAATTTATGATTTGTATGAAAATTTACCTGATTGTGATGAGATTTTTATGTAATTTCCATAAAATTTCAACTGAAAACATTCATGGTTGTATGCTCATAAAATTACCTATTAAATTATTTTCTTTCATGTAATAAAACTTTACATATTCCCTACGATACTTTTTGCCAAGGAAAATGACAGCGTGCTTGTAAAATTCATCAGGATTTTTTACAGTGTATATTATTTTTTCAGCAGGGTTGGATGTACTCTTTGTCAGCAGCCAGTACGTCAAAAACATGTGTGATTCATTTTTAGATTGCAAAGCAGTTATTAGCAAAATTTGTTAAAATGCCGATAAAGAAGGGCACTTTTTTTTATTCGTATGGGAAAGAAACCTGCATCGCCGGATTGGAGCGCGCACGATTAGACAGCGGATAAACAAACGGATGCTGGGGGTAAATAAGATGGGAAAATCCGAAAATAGAATTAACCGAAACGTCAGAGATGCGATAAGAGGACCGCGAAAGGTGCATCGGCGCGAATCGCGAATAATTAAATGGCCAAAAGGGTGGGAGGAAAGCGATTGTCAAGGAAATGTCGCAGGAAAAATACAGGGGGAAAATTATATAACTTGCATGAACGTATGGGCGATTTCTAAGGAAAAAGCACACGTCACGGGCTGTCTCGAAAAACAATGCCGACCTGTGACGTCTAGAGGTCGCCGAATATCCAGCCAGCTGGCGAGGCGTTCGATGCCCCTCCAGGGTACGACGTCGCACTCACCAGACTTTAATCGCATCCGTGCGCGCTTCTGCACATCGTCGTGATGTCCGCGTGAATTTCGACCCTCGAGGATGTCCGGAATTTCGACGACGTCGACGAGGCGAAACCGAACGGGATTATACGAGACGCGCACGAACGGGCCACGCACCAACACTTCGCGAACTCGCCGATGAAACTGTACTGCGTATAGGGAACGTTAACATTTCACTAGAAACAGGCTCAAGGGAAAGCGGAACGTCACTATACAAAACCGAAAATTTTCCTACGCACCCACCGCAATATGTACACTCGGGGAAAACTCCGACGCGAGGACAAATGGCCGTCACCTACTGGCCAAGTGTCGTTTACACGGAATAAACTTATGTTGATTTATATACGTACGTATTGCGCTGTGTACACATACGTGAAACTGCATCTATGTATATTCGTGTACTCGTGACCGCGCGCGGAGGTTAGTGGAATGCACGTCCTGAATTTCGACAGTGCTCTTTCCCTCTCTGTCTGCAGGATGTTTATGTACTCATGCTGTCTTTTTCTAACTTTCTTACCTGATTTGGCATTCACGGGAAAGTGCGGAATTCCTGGGGACTGGAGTAGGGGTATCCATCTAGGGACAAAAATTAGGCGGGAAATTTGAATTCTTCAAAAAGATACTAGGCAAATACCTACGATTTTTGTATTTTTAGTATTTGATATAATAGTTAATGTTCTTTATTTAAACATTACACTACATTCTGTGTTATATTCACATTTTGTATTGGCGAAGTCCGTAAAATATGCAGAATACTTCGAATTTGATGAAAAAAAATGTCAACATACGTTTTTCATATCATACGTGAGAGTAAGTCAGATTAGTTTACGCCACTATCAGAGAAGATTTCGGATTTAGGTTTGAAATCCCCCTCCCCTTCTACCTCCTTACACGTGTGAACTGGAACCCTTTTCTATATCATATATTAGCCACCGGAACCCAGTTGAAGATTGAAATTTTTAAAGACAAAATAATGCATTTGCTCACTTCTTTTTAACCCATTAACGCCTGAAATGACAATTTTTATACTTCATTTTCAATCAAGTATTTCGTATCAAAATCAAAGTTGAAACCAATTGAGAGGTGCGTATCCTACTGTTTTCGAGGTCGCTCTTCAAGATTCCGAGGTCAAAATTGAGTTTCAGCCATCAGAAATTCCAAAATGGCGCCGAATATGAATAAAATTTCCAAAAAATTGGGAATTTTTTATTCTTATCAATTTTTTTTTCGAGCTATTAGAATATTGGAATTTTATTGAAACCTTGCATAATGGTGCATAAAATAGTTGAATTTTAAGAAAAAATTTTACTTTTATACCCTACATCATTCTAATGACCTCAAAATTGCGTCAACAATGAAAATTTCTTTGAGAAATTTCTGGACGCTCTAACTCAAACACTACGAACTTTTAAAAAAATGCCTAGAATGAAAAGTTCTTCAAATCCATCAAGCGATATAATGGGATTTTTTCAAAATTTTTTGATAACATTTTGAGACATTTTTTTTCAACATTTTTTTCAAAATTGTAATTTATTTACAAAAAATTCTGAAAAAAATTTAGTGTATTCTCTGATGAATTCTAAGAGTTATTTGTTCTTTGCAATTTTGTCGAAAAGTTGATAGTTTTCGAGGAAATGAATGCAAATATTATAGTTTAGGATTTTTCCCCCAAAAAACTATCAACTTTTAGAAAAAGTTGCAAACATCAAAAAACTCGTCGAATTCATAAGTTAATACACCAAATTTTATTCAGAATTTTTCATAAATAAATTATAATTTTAAAAAAAATGTTGAAAAAAAATTTCTCAAAATGTCATTACAATCTGAAAAAATTCCACTATATTTCTCGATTAATTCCAAGAACTTTTAATTGTTAGCATTTTTTTATAACAGCATGTAGTTTTTGAGTTAGAACGTTCAGAAATTTTTCAAAGAAATTTTCATTGTTGACGCCATTTTGAGGTCTTTACAATGATGTGGGGTATAAAAGTAAAATTTTTTCTTAAAATTCAACTGTTTTATGCACCATTATGCACGGTTCCAATAGAATTCCAATATTCTAATAGTTCGAACAAAATTGATAGGAATGAATAATTCCCAATTTGTTGGACTTTTTTTTAAAATTGCGCGCCATAATGGAATTTCTGATAGCTGAAACTCAATTTTGACCTCGGAATCTTGAAGAGCGACCTCGAAAACAATAGGATATGTACCTTTTAATTGTTTTCAACTTTGATTTTAATACGAAATACTTGATTGAAAATGAAGTATAAAAAATGCCATTTCAGGCGTTAATGGGTTAAATTATCCAATGTAAGCGGAGTTGAAAAAGTGCTTAACAATGCATTGAAGTCAATATTTATTAAACAAAATTTAAATAATATAAACAAATAAACAACTAAAAATCGTCATTTTTACAGAAGTCCAGTCGCTGATAAATGCTCAATTGGATCAAGATGAAACTGGGTACTCAGAGGTTTTTGATGTCGCTGATGACGAATCTGAACTCAGATTTTGAAAATTCAACATGGCGGATTAAATATGGCCGACCAAAAATGTAATAAAAAAAAAAGAATCATAAGTTAAAACAGATAAAGTAGGCCGGGGAACAAAATTCCGAAAATCAACACACCGCACGGCCACATTTTCGATATAGCATGGCTCCAGCGCGATTTTCTTCACTTTGTCTTTGAAAATTTGGCAAAAAGGAATCAAATTAAAATACTTGGACTCACGCAATATCGAAATTTTAGCCTGTCGGAGTTTTGACTTTCGGAACTTTGTTCCCCGGCCATAAATAAAATTCTATTTTTAAAGAATTTTTATACAATTGGTATCGCCTGCTCTTTTTTGAGAAAAACGTTTATAAAATTTTAAAATTTCAATTTCACATCCTTATTGCGGATATTCTTATTTTAAGTTTAGTATTTCATGTTTTTTTTAACAATGTAATAACATATGAGGCAATATAATAACATTAAAGGCATACTTTCATACGCGGAGAGTCTGTAAAGAACAAAAATTGTAAAACTGTTTACGAATTTAGAGATAATTGATGCGTAGCCATAATAATTCTAAAATTTTATACTAATTTTTCATATAATACTAAGATAAGACGTACGTAAATAACACGTAATATATGAAAAATTAGTATAAAATTTTAGAATTATTAAGTGTGTGCATCGATTATCTCTAAATTCGTAAACTGTTTTACTATTTTGGTTATTTACAGTCTCTCGCAGTGTATGGTTTGTTGTGAATATATTCCATTCCGTATTATCTCCAAAATCGGAGTTCGGAGTGTATTCGTTTTTCAACAACCAAATTTTAAGACTATCCTAATTGAGATCACCGATCAATTTATGATTACATTTGTTATCAATATTAGCTAATTGTATTGTTGGCAAGAAGAGGGGCGGAAGAATTGACTACTATTATAGCGACGCTTGACAGTTTTGCACATTTCCGGATGGCACGCTAATGGGTCATCAGGAAAACATTAGGAGTTTACCAATCGTTGGATTTTTAGGAGCGACTAATCAGATGATGGAATATGTTACGTTCATATGACAAGAGTTTCAACGATTTAATTCTGATAAATTACATTTGAACACGAAATCCTCGCTTACTTCTAGAATAATAACGATATGCAACGAAACAAATAAATGAGAAACTGTGCAAGTGACAAACATTACTTTATAACATATAATATTATTTAATAAATTTATTCAACTAATTTAATAATTTGTATATCTTATAATTTTTCTGCATAGTAAGTACTCCAATGGCTTGCGTTGTCTGAATAATACAAAACTCAATAAAATAACGACAATAACGTTTAGTTTAAATATAATTATCGTAATATACTTATAAAATATTTTTGTTTTTTATTTTGATTTTTACGAAACCTTGCTTTCAACAATCGTACAAATTGGTGTAGTAAGTTAGTATGTTAATACAATTGAATGAAAAAAATTGATTAAAAGATCAAATGTTTTAAATTAAATTTAAAAAAATGTAGTGGGTTATTGAAATTTGCGTGTATTATCAATAGAAAGAGCATACTCAAACAAGGGATTTTGAGTTATCTTTTTAGCAGTTTTGGTTAATATTGTCAATACATTAATCGCACGAACACTGCATTTGCAGCGATTTAATTTTTACTTCTATATTTATAATCAATTGGATACATATTTGAAACGATTCCGATGCAAACCGATTATTGCCGTTTCAAGTTTGCATCCAATGAATAAGATCAGAAATGTAGAAACGATTTATGTCCTATTTGTCCATATTTTTTTTTGTTGATAAATTTATGACATTTAAATGATTTCTTTTGGCAAATCGATTCTTTTCAATCTGTGGTTTAAATTAATTAAAGCTAATGAAATAGGTCGCTCTATTTCGCCCCATTGAAACCGATTCGCAGCGTTTTTTGGATGCAATTACATTTTAAATGGATACCTTCAGATCCTATTACACTGTCCGACACTGATGTTGCCTTTGACAAGCGAAGTATTATTTCCGAAGTATTTTTTCGTGCTGAAAGCGATGGCGCTAACAGAATTTTGCTATCACGTCACATTTTTGAGAAAAATGGGGTTAAATTTGTCAAAAATAGCGTTTTTTGCCATATTTCGGTTTATTTTGTAGCAGAATGGAATTTATTTATGACAAGCGAAGTATCATTTCCGACGTATTTTTTCGCGCTGAAAATGGCGGCGCTAACAGAATTTTGCTATCACGTCACATTTTGGATAAAAATGAGGTTAAATGTGTCCAAATCCGCGTTTTTGCTACCACGTCGCACTTTCGAAAGGTTTAATATCACAAAACATTTCTCTCCAAAGTGTGACGTGATAGCAAAATTTTGCTAGCACCATCGTTTTTAGAGTGAAAAAATACGTCGGAAATGATACTTCGCTTGTTAAAAATAAATTCCATTCGGCTACAAAATAAACCGAAATATGGCTAAAAACGCTATTGTTGACACATTTAACCCTATCTTTCTCCAAAGTGTGACGTGATAGCAAAATTCTGCTAGCGCCATCGTTTTCAGCACGAAAAAATACTTGGGAAATGATACTTCGCTTGTCAAAGGCAGACAAAGAGTAAAATTTTGTCGGTCAGTGTTAGTTTTGAGGTCATTCTTTCCAATGGCATTAAACAAAATTTTAAAAAATATATGATTCACACATTTTATTCAAAGATATTGAAAGAAAACGCTATTTTTTTAAAGACAATTTTCACTATGGTACTGATTTTTTATTACTCTGTAACCTGTCAGAAACGAATTCCCGATAGTTCCGATAATCCCAATAACGTAGTGCCGATAGGCGTATTTCGTTCTTCAAAAGTATGCTTTCACATATTTTGATTTTCGATGATTTGGATTTTAAAATGGTGTATAACTATAAAAAAGTTTTCTAAACATTTTAGATATATACAGGAATAATCGAATGAATGTTTTACAATCTTTTCTCATTTTGATTTTACAGTTTGAGGCACTATAATATCAAAGTAATGGTTCTTGCCTCGATTCATATGCAATCCGTATTGTTCTGCCTAAATAATGTGTAGCTATTCTCACTAAATCCTTTATACTTACCTTTACTTTATTATTTTCAATACAAAGTTTATATAAAATCGTAACATCAGTTAGTGAAGTTTGAATAATCCTTTTAAAAGTCATCCATGTCTATTTCTACACAGAAATATCCAACCACACACGGTTAGCCTATAAGAAACCAGTATTATAGTGAAAATTGCCATAAAAAAATCGCGTTTCTTTAATAGGTTTGATAAAAATGTGTTAAACATCATTTTTTGAAAATTCAACGTTATTGGAAAGAACATCCTCAAAACTAGTTCCAAAGATGATTATTGCATACAAAAAATAATGCTGCAAACCATCTGCAAATTGTGCACACTTGGGCATTAAAGGTTTAATCTGTTCTAATTAAGAATTTTTAGCATGGAATGGGGATCTTATTGAGGAGAAAGTTTTGTGAGTTTAGTTACAAATTCAATTTCGAAAAATTAGCATTCATCAGCCGAGCTTTGAAGTTTGTTTAATGTATTAAAATGTTTGTGTTGTCCTAAAATTTGTTACTGTTTTGTTACTAATATATTACCCTAGTGCCGATGTTGTTGCTCAAATATTTTAAAAAATGGTTGGGTTTGCCAGCTTAAGCTAAAGCTACCAAACCCTAATTAAGGAAACATACTTAGACATGTCGAAACTAAACGGAAATAGGTGGAATAATTGTTACATTTTTGTTGCTAAGAGGTATTGCTAGTGCCGATTTTGTTACTGAATTATTTTAAAAAAACCCTAGGGTTTGCTAGCTTAAGATAAAGCTACCAAACTCTAAGCCGAAAAACATATATACAACAAAAATAATAAAAATAAATGCCTCAATACGTATTACTGGCCGGGTACCAGGAATGCGCAACATTGGAAGCAATGAAAACATACTTACATTGGTGCCACAAACAAAGCTCATTCGTTAAATATCCTCTTCCATTATCTTTCACGATTATTCCCTATAAAACCTCGTTTCACTCTGATGCGTCAAAAACCGGAAGCACAAAGTTACAATCTTTAAAATGACAACAAGCAATATTGCATAGATAATATTCCTAGTACTGTATAGAATAAGATGCATCTTCATAAATTACAGTAACAATTTGTTACCGCAACATTTTCGATCAAGAACTGCGCTCATATACGTAAATTTGTTCATTTTATCGATTGTAACTTTCTACTTCCGGTTTTTGACGCATCAGAGTGAGACGCGGTTTTGTAGGAAATAATCATGAAAGACAATGAAGGAGGATATTTAATGAATGAGCTTTGTTTGTGGCACCAATGCAATGATGTTTTCATTGCGTCCAATGTTGCGCACTCCTGGTCACTAGCTGGTACCCGGCCAGTAATGCGTACTGGGGCATTTATTTGTATTGTTTTTTGGAGCAACGATTGAGCAACAAATTCCTATGACATTGTTTTTTTATCTGATTGCTGCTATGTATGTTTTTCGACTTAGGGTAGCTTTATCTTAAGCTAGCAAATCCTAGGGTTTTTAAAAATAATTAAGTAACAAAATTGACACTGGTACCCCTTAGCAACAAAAAAGTAATAATTATTCCACCTTTTTCCATTTGGTTTCGACGTGTCTAAGTATGTTTTCTTAATTAGGGTTTGGTAGCTTTAGCTTAAGCTGTCAAACCCTACCATTTTTTTAAATATTTGAGCAATAAAATCGGCACTAGAGTAACATATTAGCAAAAAAAAGTAACAAATTTTAGGACTAGTTTGGTTTGATTTTGGTGACTTTGGCTTTTTAAGGACCTTGGATCGAGCATTAAGTTTCAACGAGTTAAAGGGGCTTAAAGCGTAATTAATATTTTGTAAAATGATTGTTAACATTATTTTGTGATGTAAAGACTATATAATTACTATTCAGTAATTGAGTGTCAAGGAAGAAGAACCGGTTAAGGACGTTCCCCAGCTAGAAAGAGATAATAAGCGTATGGGTTTTTCGTAAGTGTGAAATCAAAACTACTGCGTTGGTTTTTAATAACTTTTGTTTTCGAATTTAATGTTATCGATTTAGACCGTTTTAGCAAACAAAAATCAAATTTTCGAGGAAGACCCTATTGAAATACCGTTCAGTTGCAAATTTTACACAATGATAATTCTACAATTCATTCAGTAAGCCATTTCGAGATTTCAGCACAACATTCTTAATACTATTCCGAAAGACATGCTAGGTTTTTAACGGACTCTGTAGATTATTTGATTCACAATTTTAAAAAATTACCTCACGAAGCTGCGTTTCCCTATACCGCCCTATAAAACCTTGCAACTTTAACATCAAATTTCTCAAAATTTAACGCGGATTGCTATGCTAAATTTTTAATCAATGATAATGCATCTGGAAATAACGTTTTAGCAAAGTTTCAGGAAAATCTGTATTTTTTCATTTTCTCCGGGAAGGTCCTTAAGCGATCGAATCCAGTAATAACAGACAGGAGTCAGACAAATAAAATCGAATTGAAAAAAATACCGCCATAGCATATTTTAAATTTGATGCAACACTATTTATGACTATTCATTTCAAAAGCTTGGGGAGTTGAGCGAAGTTTTCTAAAATGAAAAACTGAAATTGTGACATTCTAGAGAAAAAGTTGAAGAAGTTTTCTGTGGAAACAGAATTTGGAAAAATTTACACAGTTAAAAAGTACAAACATTAATTTAGCGCTAAATGTTAAGATAGCGCGTGTCTTTGTTTCTCCATCCAGCTCGCTATACATACGCCCCCTGCCAACACGGAAAGTAGCAGTTATATGATATTTACGTAATGGTTACATTGTTACATAACTGTTACATAGTTGTTACATAACTGTTACTTTTGTGTTTGCAGAGTCCCACGCGAAATTTTTCACTTTTGATTTATTTCTTAAGAAGTTGAAGTCGAATTAAAAAATGTTGAATGTAAACATTGTTCAGTTTGAAATTCTCTATATGGCGGTATTGTTTCAAATTCGATTTTTCGAAATCGATTTGTCTAAGTCCTGTCTGTTCTTACTGGTTTCGTGCGGTTTTTCTTCCTTGACACTCAATTGGAAATGGATAAAAAAGTATTAAAATGCATTAATTTTTAATTGTTTTAAATTTGTAGTTTCGGAAAAACTAATCAATTTGTATCCACAATCCATTTTATTTATTCCTAGGATAAATTTAATTTTTAACCCATGAGAATTCGCATCTGATTCATGCAGGTAGTAAATGCATTTTTATTCGTTATTACGAATTGAGAACTGTAAATTGGAATTCGTGTGAATCCAAGAATAATATTCTCAAAATAGTAAGCTATCAATGCGTGTCCATCCAAATTTTCGAATAAGAAAATTTGTATTTCAATCTATCTTCATCCAAAAGTAATATTCTCAAAAGAGTGTTCGGCCATTATTGCGATGTTGTCCAAATTTTTGAATCTGTTTCTAATCGATCCAAATTAAAAAATAATATTGTAACAAAAAAATTGTTAATGAGTTTTTCAATTCTAAATTAAACACAAATATTTATTTATATCAATCTGAATGCAAAACTAGTATCTAAAAAATGACTCGTTAATGTGTTTCGATCCAAGTTTTGGAATGAAAGATTAATTGCATTAAAAACACATGACGAAAAAGAAATTATTATTTTTTAATTCAAACCACTTAAATTATTTTCATGTATGAATTAATTTCTGGTGTTGATGAATTTGTATCCATCTTCGTTTACAGCGAATATAATAATTATATAGTCAAAAACTATATTGCTAAGTTTGGATAAAAATATATTTAATTGCTTAAGGATCGAATTCATAATACGTTTTAACGAATTCGAATTACGCTGAACATTAATACATTTTACTTAAATTCCGATTGCTGGATACATGTACATGGGCGATTCCATGTGAAATTTTCCTATCAAAAAATGAAAATACTTAGTATATTTTTTTTCAAATTCTAGAGGGAAAAATATTCGATACGTGTTTTTTTATTTTGATGTGAATGGCAAAGTTTTCTAGTTATGATTTTTAAAAAATTTGACCTCGAAAATACAGACATTTTTAAAATTTATTTATAACTCAGAAAGTATTCAAGTTGTGGAATTTTTGTGCAGAGATAACATTTTTTTATTTTCATCAACTTTTAAGTAATCATATAATAAACACGATTAGTTTTTTTTAATACAAAAATATCACGATTAATTTTTTATCAAAAAATGAATTTTTTTTTCACATTTGGGTACGATTAAAAATTTTTCTTTTTTTTTACATAAACTTGGAAGTGTTACGAATACAATGCCGAAGGATTCGTAATGGGCCGGCGAATGATTTCGTTGAATTAATTTTTGTAAAATTTCTGCGAACAAGCTCCACGCAGCGCTGCAAAATTTTGCCGGACTTGAACAAGATAGGCGTAAACTTTTCGTTTTGTTATGGGTCTGTTCGTTGAAAGGGTTGCAGCACGTATTTTTAAATTTTATGACAGAGATTCTATTAGAATACACTTTTCTTAAAAAACATTTTATTTAAAACCCTATACGAGATTTCGCGGAAACTTATGCTTCCACTATACGTTTAAATGGCGTTTTGAAAATTGCAACACGACATACGGAACATAATATTCTTTCTTTGAAAGTTTTAATTTAGTTTTTGCTACCGTGTTCGGAATTAACTCTTTTCTTTTTTTTTAAGTTTAAAAGATATAATAATTGCAATAAAGACATAATTAAATTAATAATGAAATTAATTACCGAGTTGTAATAAACAGTTCTATTAACAGTACAAGGAAAGGTGCAGCGCGCTAGGAGTTTGTACGCAGAAATTTTTAAAAAATTAATTCCAACATAACTATTCGTCGGCGCATTACGAATCCTTCGGCATTCTATTCGTCGTACTTCCAAGTTTATGTACAAAAAAGAAAAATCACTTTTAATTATGCCCAAATGAAAAAAAAATTGATTTTCTTTATAAAAAACTGTTATTTTTTTATATAAACAAAAAACGAATCGTTTTTCTTATACGATTGCTTAAAACTTGACGAAAAACCAAAAATGTTATCTCTTTATAAAAATTTGATAACTTGAAAACTTTCTGAGTTATAATCAATTGAAAAAGGATCTGTATTTTCCTGGTCAAATTTTTTAAAAATCGTAAATTGATAAATTTGCCATTCTTATCAAAATAAAAAAACACGTATCGAATATTTTTTCCTCAAGAATTTCAAAAAAAAAATATCCCAACAATCGAGATTGGATAGGATTGGATTGAAAATTGCAATTCTTTTTGAATTCATACTTTGATTCCGTAAATATGTATTCAAATGGATTGAATTCAGAAGAAAATAATCCATCTGTATTCAATTTTACGAATATAATCGGAAGCGTAATTTGCCGGATTAAATTTCAGAAAAAGTAATCCATCTGTATTCAATTTTCCGAATATAATCGAAAGCGTAATTTGCCGAATTAAATTTCAGAAAAAGTAATCCATCTGTATTCAATTTTACGAACACAATTACGAATACAATCGGAAGCAGTATAAGAATACAAATAAATACAGATTTATTCAAAGTTTATTTTTTGAAAGAAAACTTTTTTTTGCATTGAAATGAATATGCTTAGATAATTTTGAATCCGTATGTTGAATACGGAGGCATTCAATATTTCGTTTTGAAGAAGGAAACTTTTTTGAAAGAAAACTTTTCTTGCATTGAATAATGAACCTACGCTTAGGTAGTTTTGAATCCGTAATGTTGAATATAGACGTATTCAAAGTTTCGTTTTTCATAGAAAACTTTTTTTGCATTGAAATGAATACACTTGGCTACTTTTGAATCCGTACTGTTGAATACGGAGGCATTCAATGTTTCGTTTTTAAATAGGAATCTTTTTTGGATTGAAATGGATACACTTGGATAGTTTTCAATCTGTAATGTTGAATACGGATGTATTCAAAGTTTTGTTTTTGAAATACAACTTTTTTTGGATTGAAATGAATACACTTGGATAGTTTTGAATCCATAATGTTGAATACGGATGTATTGAAAGTTTCGTTTTTGAAATACAACTTTTTTTTGTTTGAAATGAATACACTTGGATAGTTTTGAATCCGTAATGTTGAATACGGATGTATTTAAGATTTAATTTTTAAAAAGAAAACTTTTTTTGGATTAATATGAATTCAGAAAGTAACCTTTTTATTCGTATGGATTCACCGTTGACCAAAGTATGGATTCGGAATTTAATAATTGAATCCAATTCTATTCAACTCTATCCAAATTCGATTGCTGGGATACCAAGTGATCTAATTTTTTGATAGGATACCCTGTAAACGGGAATGGATTAATTTTGATGAAATTGAATCCGCGGTTTTCATTATTCTAATTCCGCAAATCCAATAATATTATTATAATATAGTATTATTAGTTTGTAAAACAGCATTACGATGAAACTCGCCCATTTGCTTTAGCAATAAAGACATATGAATTCCCAGGGATTGATATGAAGCTCGAATTCAACAGCAGGAATTCACATGCATTGAAAATCCTCTTATTTTAGGCAAATATTATTTTTGGATTCGCGGGGATTGAAAAACTTAAGACCGCAGATTCAGTTTTGTGAAAATGAATCCACTTGAATCAATCTCCAATCCATTTTCGTTTGCTGGGTAATTTGACATGGTATCGCTCACATACATAAACAAAACCGGAGTTATTCTAGGGATATTTATTGTTTAAAACTTACTGAAGTTTCAACCACGAAGTATATAAAAACAAATACATACAGCAAATTCGAAACACTTCTTGTATACATATTTATTCGCAGCATTACCAACATGGATCATTCGGAATTCAAAGGACTGCAGATTTAAAGTTTCATGTTTTCTACTAATTTTTAATAGGTTGCAGGAAGTTTGCTGACTTTCAAGTGATTGCGGAAGGGATTAATGTCGTGACGTGGACCGCCATATACTCACGAACGCACACATGCGACACATCGCGCAGTCGCGCGCGCATCCAAAGTGTCACGCATGCATACACACAAACGACACGCACATTTAAATTGTATGTCCCTAAAACGTGTGCGTACACAATGCAGTGCATATACACGATTTTCAGGTGAACTCAGTACAGTAGTGGGTAAATTCAGTTTTCAGTAATTTCAGTGCACTTTCGGCTTTCCGAAAGCCTTCGTCGCTCGCTCAATTTCATCTTCTTGTACATGCATGACCAGTGCATCTTGAACGAAAAATAATTTGGAAAAGTTTTTGGATTAAACACCAGTGCCAAAATTCTCAAAAACCAACAAAATGATTTTATTAACAATGATCGCGAGGATAGGGGACGGCCTGCCGCTCGCAGCTGCGATGCAGGAGGACGAACAGGTTAGAATTCAGTTATGATGAAACGTCGATCAAACCTTACTCCAATATGTTTCCATTTTTTCCAAAGAAAATTAGAGAAAAAATTATTATTCACTCTAATTTTAATGGGCAATTATACCAATGATCATAAAATAAAAATATGTAAATTAAATATGATCTTTGTGTTTTTAAATATTTATTTATTAATTAGTAGAATACTGGCCAATTTTGAGTTTGAAAATAATAACTTAAAAATGTTGATTGAAATTAAGTTATTTTTGTCCAGTCAACATTGCAAGAGTACCAGAATTTATAGCTGTCGTTATAATTTAATTTTTTTACATATTTCTTCATTTATATGTAAAAAGCCAAAAATGATATCCTCCATATTTTATTATACAGTTTTAAATTACTTAATTATCATTAAAATTCTGAAACTTACCAGAAAATCGGAGTGACATTTAGTACAGCAAATTATTTATTATAAATTAAAATTATTGTATTTGGACAATTCTAAAAATTCGAATTATATTTCAATTGTTAAAAACGTCCGAAGTAGATACCTCTGAGGAGAATCCGCTGTAGATCAATTCGTTGGGCGTGACAAGTTCCAAAATATTTTGGACCTAATTAACAATAAATTGTATGAGCCATTGACAAAATCTGAAATATAGTTTATTATTTTCTTATTTCCTAAAAAACTACTTGATTATTTCTTTATTAATTTTTAAAAAATGCTAGATTGAAAAACAGAATCCTGTTTCAAAAAGTGGATATAATCGGAGACAACTGGATAGAAACGGATCGAAAACAGGATAAAAATACCTTCTAATGAATAAAAATGGATTAAATGTCTGAATATTTCTATCCTAATTTCGATTTAATATTTACAGTTTTATGCAGGGAAGACATAAAATTTGTTTATAATTTTGTACAACACAGTAAAACTGGTTATACGATTACAATTTAAGAATGTCAATGACGAAAAGAAAACGAGATACTGAATTGATCCTGGCTACTTACAGGTGAAACTCGGATAATATATTATGAAAAAAACTGGAATGACAAAATATTTTAGTCCACAATATTAGAGTAAAAAATATTTTCCAAAGAATATTATGTCTGGACAAAATATTACAATAAAAATATTATGGTTAAAACATATTATTTATGGACAAAATATTATGCTACGAAATAATATAAAAAATATTATTTAAATTAATTTTTGTATATTTCTAGAAAATTGTTAAAATTAAATTTTATGCATACACTGTAAAAAACCCTGATGAATTTTACAATCGCATTGTAATTTTCCTTCGCAAAAAATTGGTAATATTACTACATACAACGTAGGGATTTTCCCAAAAAATAAGATAAATTTTACAAGGTTATGTAAATTTACTATATGAAGCGTAAGAATTTTGTAGCACGGTGTAAAATTACCATATTCAACGTTGGTTCACTACACGCAAAGAAATTGTAAGTCAATGCAACAGCATTTTAGGAAGTACAGTAGGACCTCTCTTATTCTAATTAGTAAAGTTTTTCAAGATGGCGCTGACCTTTCTTATTTTAATTTTCCCCTTACTCCGACTTACTTTGCTTGCAAGCTTGTGATTCGTGGACAATATTTTTTGTTGACTTTTCGTGTGATAGTGGGAGAAGACTTGTGAGGGAACGATTAGAATATTAGAGGTTGGTCAATTAGAATAAGAAAGGCAATTAGAATAAGAGAGGTTCGAATAAGAGAGGTCCTACTGTAATAGTTACCACACAGATTCTGACAAATTTGAAATGACGGTTACAATTCGAATTCGTTAAAAAAAAAATTTGTATAAACAGACCCAATTTGAGTGCACCTTTGAGAATATTTATTCGTAATTTCTAGACGATATAGTTATTAATAATTATTTGTAATGATCTATAAACGTTGAAACGGAAAAACTTGGTACTTTTTTCATTCTAAAGCTTCCGTATGGAAAACAGTGCAAGATACACTAAAAATGCACTGAATCTTTTTTGTAGAGCACAAAATTTCCTAAAATAAAGTCATCGAAGGCCCTAGTCTAAAGTTGATAGATTATCCATAAACAACGCTGGAATGTTGTCTTACAAGTTAATTATGAATATTTTGGAATTTTTGTAAAATATGAGGCATATTCCATCGTTGCTCGTGGTTAAGCTATTAACTTTAGTCTAGGGTCCCGCTGACTTTTTTGTACGAAATTTTGTGCTCTACAAAAAAGTTTGAGTGCATTTTTAGTGTATCTTGCACTGTTTTCGATACGGACGCTTTAGAATTAAAAAAGTACAAAGTTCTCCGTTTCAACAACGTTTATAGATCATTAAAATTAATTATTAATAACTAAATAGTCGGAAAATTATGAATAACTATTCAAACAGGTGTAATAAAAGTGTATCTACTTATAAAAATGTTCTTTTTAACGATTTCGAATGTTAATTGCCATTTAAAATTCGTCAGAAATCGTGCGGTAGCTGTTACTTCCCTGGGCAGTGGCATTTACTTCAAATTTCTTTCTGTGTAGCTTTCCTCACAATTGTAATTTTACAGTTGGAGAGGAAAAATACATGATTTTGTAAAAATACAGAACACAAATGTAAAAATCCTACATTAAACGTAGTAATTTCACATCGTTAAACGTATTAATTTTACAGCTTGTGATTTAAAATTACCATGTTTAGCGTAGGTTCCATATTTGCTACGTTCAACGTTGTAAATTTCATCAGGATTTTTTACAGTGTAACTAATTTCAAAAATAATTATTTAATTTTTATTAAATGAAATTGTTATAATCTAATTTTACGCTGAACTGTATTAAATAGTAATTACGGAATTTTAATAACCATCAGGATTTAAAAGTTTCGAACCTTTTTGGCTTAGTACATTGCAAAGGCATTTCTGACATAATCTATTGCTGAATGCTCAAATGATACTGATATTTCTTTTCAAATTAAGAGAAAGATGGGATATATTATGTGTAATTATTGTGTATTGCTTTCGATGATTAAATAATGTGATAGTCACTTTTAAATTATTTATATACGTGTTTATACGCTATTTATTTTTGTTTAAAAATGTATGTGATTTATTATTTTTGTAATGATTATTATCCGAATATTTTTATTTATTTTGCAACTAGTTTTTATCTTGATATTTTTATAGATAATTTTTTTTAAATATTTCATTGTTATCAACACTTTGTTGTATGCAATATGTTGTTTTATGTTATAGATTGTTATTTTTTAGAAGTAGGTTTATGAACAATAAAAATTGTTAATATAATTAATTTTTTTACATGACTATATATATTTTTTTGGTTTTTTGTTTTCATATATTTTTTTTATATTATTTGCCTTTTTCTTTCTTTAGATTTATTATAATTGCATGCTAACAAATCATATTCATATACCAGTCTATTCCAAGTGACTGTCAAATCGAAATTGTATTAACTTTATAGTTATGAATATAATTTTTATCTTTTTTCTTTTACCTTTTTTCGTTGTTAATTTCAATATTAGTTGAGATTATAAAGGTTTCGACAAGGCCTAGTGTTTGAGAATCCGAGCGATTACGACGCAAGGTGTTTGAAATGTTTAGAAATTTTCAAACTATGGCATTTTAAAATCTAGTACAATTGTAGGTTTAAGCCGTTAATTATATTAATTTTTAAATACACCTATGTTAAATTTGTGTTATATATAAATTGCTATATTTATGTTTGTTAATTTATTCATTTTTTCATGTGTTAATATTAATGAATATTTTTAACCGTAATAGTTTTTCTGGTAATATTTTTTACAGTAATATTTTGGAACTTGATATTTTTGTTAAATAATATTACGATTAAGTAATAACGCGTCACACATCTCTCTCTGGTAGTTTGGATTTTTAAGATTTAATAAGATTTCACCAATAATTTCATTTAGATCAACACAGGAAAACCAACAATTAAGCTAATACTTCTTATTTGCAGCATATACAATCTGCAATTTATTTACTTTAATGTTTTTTGTGTACGCCATTAATTACTCTATACTTTATTTATATACGATACCTTCGTTTTCTTACCTTTATGTTAAGTTTGTCAGAACTTCAGATCACAGTCTTCATTGTAAGAGCTTCCCCAGAAATGTATAAACTCTTTTTCTTGAATAAATTATTATATTATAATGATCAGGAATAAAGTTACTTCTTTTCTGGTAGATCATGTTATGGCTGATTCTCGAAAAAAGTTGAATTGAGCTTAATCGAGTTGATCATTTTTTTTTTTCAACTTATTATCGAACTTTTTTTGGTCAATTCTTAATTTATGTGTTGTTTAATAAAATTATGTTTTGTTCAAGAAAATTATTATAATGGTCTCCAAATTTTTAAAGGTCGAATTAAATATAATAATAAAAAAATTAAAATTCTCAATAGTATAGTCTGTCAGCATACTGAAACCAATGAAACAAACATAAATATCTTATACTTATTAGAAAATACATCATTTCGCTCACAAGAATCATTCACTCCTCAACAAATTTTATGAGGGAATGACGAAATGAAACAGAAGTGTCAGAAGCTTATAAAAATCTTACAAACTCTGTACTGTACTTTATTACTACCGGAAAAGAAAAACAAATATGCTATGTTTATTAAATAAAAAAGTACTTACCTTTTGATTACATTACATGAGAGAATGACTTTAAAAAATGTAATATTCAGAAAAGTTGTCGTCAAATTAGTTTCAACAAAACATGTGTTCTTCAACCGTCCACTATAGTGTATGTTGTCAAGGTGAATGTTGCCAACTACAAAAAAATGCAACGGAGCTTGATGAACCTCTAAATTTTGCTCCAATTTTACTGTTTTAAAACGATAAGGGAATCATCGATTTTTTACAGACAAATTTTGAATTATATTTTAAAATATTTCCAATCACATTTTTTAAACTATAAACTTATGAGTGCATACTATTCTATATGAGTAAAAAATAAGATAACAAGTAATAAGTAAGCACTTTTTCAATTAAAGTTAATGATTCTCTTCGAATGTAGCAGTTGAGACCAGGAGGGAATGATTTTCAGGGTACTTTCTTGAATATATCTGTTTTGTTTATCATATAAAAAATAAATGTGTTTCATAAATTTGTACATTTAGTACAGTAGTTTAATTAATAAAAAGAACTTTTCGTAATTAAAGATCCTGGTTTGTAAAAATCATTGAGGACATCAATTTAGATTTTTTTTGAGAATCAGCCTTATATAGATAAACATATAAGCTACACAAATTATGTTATCCAATACATTTTAATTCAATTGTATATTGAGTACTAATTCCAATTTTATATTATTCAGAGCGAAAGAAGTATCATAGAATACCAGAACCAAGCTAAAATGCTGTTCCGAAAACTCGGTCCACAATCTCCGTCTCGATGTACGATAGAAACAGGTCCATTACTTTTCCAGTATGTTTTTTACTACCAAAACTACCATATTGTATTTTGAATGATTATTAACAAATATAATTAACACCAATATATTTCATTTTAGTTACCTGATTGAAAATGATGTGTGTTATTTAATATTATGTGAACGACAGTACAGTAAACGTACAGCTTACAGTTATTTAGAAGACATTGCTCAGGAATTTCATGTCCAGTATGGAAAACGAGTGAACACGGTTACCAGACCTTATACATTTATCGAATTTGGTAAATATTTATTGAGGAATAATATATCTACTAACAACTTGATAGTAATATAAAAACTAATCTCATTAACCTCTTCGCTGCGGATGACAAAGATCTTTGTCATTTAGAACTTTTCTCTGACTGTGGCAAAAACATAAATCTTTGTTATGACATAAATTAGTTTAAAGAAGTCAATAATGTATCCAATTTAAAAACTCTACCATTTCTAGACAGTATATAAATTAAAAAAAAAATGATGTTAGCCTTCCCCCATTAGCTTTGATATACAATATCTACTTATACACACTTTACTACGAAGAGATTCGAGAAAAGTCTGCAAAGTGCACTTTTTTTAATATTTTTTATATATTTTTTAGATTTTTGTTTACAATTTTCTTTTTGTATTTTTTTGTTTCATATTTTTGGTTTTTAATATAAAAACTATAAAATTTTGCACTCGAAAAGTCTGTGTTTGGTCCCACATGCAAAAAGATAACTCGGGAGTACATAAAAAAAATATTAAATTTACATAGGATAATCTGGATAGATAATAAACTCTAAAATATCTATAAAAACTAAAAATATAGATTTGTAGCTGACGAAACGAGAAGTTTTTACTACAAACAAAAAATTCGGTATAAATATTCTATAAAGAATCACAAGAGTATTTCTATTGCTCTAACGACCTGTCACGAGCAGAATTGCTGTCAGGCAAAAAAGTGAGCTGCCTTGTGCTCTATGAGAGACCTATGAATAACAAATTGCAGACATTTTAAATTTTCAAAATCTGACTTTAAATTCGTATTCGAGATTCCAAAAACCGCAGGGAAAAAGAATCAAGCAAAAAATAGTTGGAATTTAGAAAATTTGTCCGCCATTTTACATTTTTGAAATATGACTTTAAATTCGTATTCGAGGTTCCAAAAACCCCCGAAAAAAAAAATCAAGCAAAACAGTTGGAATTTAGAAAATTTGTCCGCCATATTGGATCCGCCATTTTTAATTTTCGAAATCTGACTTCTTTTTCCCGCATTTTGAGCATTTTTTGTGAAATTCTCACCGCAGTGAAGAGGTTAAAAATGTAATAAATATTTTTCATATGTTTGCTTTAAAAGAATTAATGATGTATTGTTTTTTATAGATACGTACTTGCAAAAAGCTAAAAAAGCATTTACAGACGGAAGGTCTCGAAGGAATATGAATGCGCTACATAACCAACTACAGGATGTACAAAGAATAATGGTTCAAAATATTGACGACGTTTTACAAAGAGGAACCGTTCTTTCAGGTAATTAAGACAAAAAAATTGTCAAAACAAAATATGATTTCAATTAATACATTTGATATTTACTGTTTCAGAATTGGACTCGAAAACGCAAAATTTGTCAATGTTGTCACAAAAATACCGGAAAGACGCAGCACATTTGAATAGCAAATCGATGTATATTAAAGCAGTCGCAGGACTTGTTGCATTCCTGATCTTCCTTCTATACTTTTTCATTCTTTAGTTAGGAAATATATTTTGTCAAACTATTGTTATTTCTTTGATAAGGTGGTATTTTACAAACTACAAATGCGAATTAATTTTACACTGCAAATATTAAAATGTCTTGTAAAAGAAGAGACGATTTATTCGACTGCAAAAATTGCTCAATTTTTTCAAATCGTGGATCAAACGACGAAAGATAAGTCTGTCGTGTATGTCAATGGACATAAATGAAGTCTAAATTCAAAGTAATTTTAGACCTTGTTTCTTTCTGCTGTTGTGCCAGTATTGTAAAAAAAGAATATATAGCATTTGTCAAAATAAATAAAAATGAGGATTCACTTCTCGTACATCGTAAGAATTCTGTAACTTTAATCGTCGAGCAATAATTGTCCGAGTGACTTTGCAGTTTTATTTTCAGTTTGAAATTAATGACTTGGTTTGAATTGTAGAATTATATTTTGTAGAAAACTCAGAAAACTGATCGTTTTTCTACAAGTGTATTTTTAAACGAACTCTAGAATACAATTATTTTAAATAACTGCAATTGGTATTAACTATTTTTGGGACAATACACAAAGAGGAGTACTTGGGGAGAGAAGTGCATATATAGGTTTTATTTGTCAATATTGATGTTAAAATATTTATATGAAGTTCAATTATGTAGTATCTATTTACAATAAACGGTGAATTCGTACAAAAATATAATTAGTTAATTACAGTTTTATAAATCATTGTAATTAGGAATTTGTAAATCTGAACCTTTACTCTGAGTATGTTTATCTCCTTTCGAAGTTTCCTCGTCCGAATCGGATAAATTCTCACTAAAAAAGAAGTTCACAGGAGTATCTTTCTTTTTCTGTACTTTCGGAACTGGTAACTTTCTCCTTCTTCCCGAATGAGATCTTCGTTTCAAACGTGGAGGATGTGGGAGACTGTTATCATCTAAAAAAAAAATTATTAACAATTTTTTCTCCAGTTACAAAAAACTTCAATGTTACTTACCACTTTGTATTATTTCAAACTTATTTAAATGATCCTTTAGAATAACGACAAATGTGGGAAATTCAATAATTGTTTTCTTTCTTAAATTTTCTTTCAAAGATTTTTCAACATCCAGTTCATAAAATTTTGAACCAGATTTTTGAATGTGTTCAGCTTTCATTAATACTTTTACATTGTCCATCCCAGCCTCTCGATAACATTGCAATCTTTCTTTAATCGCAACTGATTCATCCGGAGAAAGACTTTCACTTTCTTCCACAGACGCAGTAGGATTGAAAAGGTCTTCAAGTATTGTTTTTATAGTTTTCTTTTCTGAAACTCTGAAAAATAATATACGAATATAGTTTATTGCATTATTAAGAGATATAGTTTTTCTTACTTTGTATAAACCCATTTAACATTTTCTGCTTGCGGAAAAATAAATTCCAGCCTCCAAAGTACTTCTCGTGCTTCCCAGTTAAAGTACGTTGAATTTTCTTGATTACGTGTAAAACTTCTGGGCATAAAAAGTAGTCTTGTGCCACGTTCGAATGCTGCACGTTTCAGTTTTTGTAAGTACTGTTCGTTTCAGTGAAAATAGAAAAACAATTAGTTTCATCAATAAGTCAATTCATTTATCTATTTACGTTAATGTCACACTTTCACTTTAAGGATGTAAGATAATTATTTTATCTCCTGGTAGATTTTTTAACTCATTAACGCCTGAAATGACAATTTTTATACTTCATTTTCAATCAAGTATTTCGTATCAAAATCAAAGTTGAAAACAATTGAGAGGTGCATATCCTATTGTTTTCGAGGTCGCTCTTCAAGATTCCGAGGTCGAAATTGAGTTTCAGCCATCAAGAATTCCAATATGGCGCCGAACTTTTACAAAAATTCCAAAATATTGGGAATTTTTTGTACTTACCATTTTTTTTCGAGCCAATAGAATATTGGGATTCTATTGAAACTCTGAACAAAGGTCAACAAAATACTTCAATTTTAAGGAAAAATTTTACTTTTATACCCCACATCATTGTAACGACCTCAAAATGACATCAACAATGAAAATTTCTAAACGTTCTAACTCAAAAACTACCAACTTTTCAAAAAAATGCTCAGAATGAAAAGTTCTTAAAATTCATCAAGCGATATAGTGGAATTTTTTCAAAATTTTTTGATGACATTTTGAGACATTTTTTTTCAACATTTTTTTCAAAATTGTAATTTATTTACAAAAAATTCAGAAAAAAATTTAGTGTATTCTCTGATGAATTCTAAGAGGAAATGAATTTCAAATATTATAGTTTAGGATTTTTTCCCCCCAAAAACTATTAACTTTTGGAAAAAATTGCAAAGAACAAAAAACTCGTAGAATTCATAAGTGAATACACCAAATTTTTTTTCAGAATTTTTCATAAATAAATTATGATTTTGCAAAAAAATTTCTCAAAATGTCATCACAAAAATCTGCAAAAATTCCACTATAATTCTCGATTAATTCTAAGAACTTTTCATTCTTAGCATTTTTTTATAACAGCACGTAGTTTTTGAGTTAGAACGTTCAGAAATTTTTCAAAGAAATTTTCATTGTTAACGCCATTTTGAGGGCGTTACAATGATGGGGGTATAAAAGTAATATTTTTCCTTAAAATTGAAGTATTTTGTTCACCTTTGTTCAGAGTTTCAATAGAATCCCAATATTCTGATAACTCAAAAAAAATTGATAGGAATAAATAATTCCCAATTTTTTGGAATTTTTTTTAAAAGTTCGGCACCATATTGGAATTCCTGATGGCTGAAACTCAATTTCGACCTCGGAATTTTGAAGAGCGACCTCGAAAACAGTAGGATACGCACCTCTCAATTGTTTTCAACTTCGATTTTGATCTGAAATACTTGATTGATAATGAAGTATAAAAAATGCCATTTCAGGCGTTAATGGGTTAATGTAATGATTCTAACTTGACAAGAAAAACGACAAAACTTTGTCAACATTTTGAAAGTGATGATGACGAATTTTATTATGTATTCTACATTTAATTAAAATCCAGTGGGTATAAAATTTTGCTTAAAATTTTTCTAAACTATTCATTTTACCAATTTAATTCCTAAAGAATTCTTAATCTTGGTTCTGAATAGAATTTTCAATTCATTTTAATGTGTTAACTTCAATCTGAATAAATGTGGATTCAAACAAAATAATTCATCTCCACATAGTTTCTTAAATTTTGTAAGAAATAAAATGAATGTATAAAAAATGGTTACATGTTTAAATAACACACATCAAAATAACAAATTACCAAAATATCACAAATAAAAACGAACAAAATGTTGAATAGAAGTAATTAAAATTAAATACAAGAAAATGTCTACAAATGAACAAACACATTTATTCATCAAATTACAAATAATATTTGAAATACTCCACATATAACAATTTTAAACACACACTTTGTACGATAATCCATGTAAATACTCAACTGGATCATTGTCAGTTAAAAGTGTGTAGTGCAATTTAACAAATTTCAAAAATGCAAGACAATAATAAAAACTTGCCACTTTTTCGACTATAATTAGTGTGAACTAACGCAGTACAACGCTTCACTGAAAAATATTCTACACACCTCCATGTTACATTTCCCGGCTTGGAGCGTATTGTATTATACATATAACCATTATAATTTAATAATATTTTTCCTTTTTGGCTTACAACAAACGATAAACCCATGAGTAATCAGATATTTCAAGGCCTATAGTGAACAATTATGATGGAATGTTTGCAACTTATTTTTTAAAAATCGTTCGGTTCTTTTGCCCGCTGAAGTCAGAAACTTGTCTGCCACATCAGAGGAGTTGCGAAATTCACCGAAAGATTTTTAAAAAATAAGTTGCAAAGATTCCATCATAATTCTTCACTATAGGCCTTGAAATATCTGATTACTTTATAGTAAAAAAGTGAGCATAAACTATTTATAGATAAATCCATGATTTTTAACTAACTAAATTAAATAATTATCCAACAAGTAATAGATTACGGTAATACAATAAGCATGCTATGAATAATGACAGTAATAATAGTATTATGTTTACATTGTCATGATTAATATGTAAATACATTTTTGTCATGTGATATTTTGACGTGTGATATTTTGACAAAAAATAACTAAATGTAAGATAAAGATATAAACCGAAACTTACTCTAGGAAGAAATGTATTCACTCTAGTGTACCTGACTAGTGGATTATTTTGTAACTGTTCAACAGATCGTCCAACTTCTTCAAGTAAACGGTAATCTGAAATTAGTGACAATAATATATATCTTTACCATAAGCACACCAATATATTTTTATGATAATTCAACATTATGTAGACAAATCCACAGGATTGTTAGTAATTCACTTTAGGAAAAACTATAAGGATGATTTTCATCTAAAGTGCAAACTTATGTAAATAACAAATATCTCTCTTAATTACAGTTTAGTTATTATTTAAAAGGTAATTTATTTGTTTTTTATAACTAAATTACCATCATAATATTTCTCAATATCTCATTATTTATTACTTTTTAATATAAATAATCGTCAAATTGTAACGTTCCCTGGCTGTAAATTTTTTCCATGACTTTAGAAGTGTTGTTCACACGTAAGTATTAACTTTCAATCAATCGACATAGTGCACAAGGTTGTAAATGGTATGTGAGTATTTCATAAAAAATTAGCTAGATGAATCATTATTCTTTTGAGCAGTGTTATGTGGTTTTGACATTTTTTCTTAAAATAAAATATTTTTTGACTATATAGAAATTAAAGTTATTTATTTTGGGCGATATTATGAAGTTACACCGAAATACTGGCAATAAAAATGTAAAATATAATAGTTTTATCAATTATAATATTGAATTTGGCCGTATTGACTTTTTATTGTAATTCCACTGGCATATTTTTTCTTATTAAATTATATGTGGTAATTTTATGCTCGTTTAGTAATTTATTACATTATTATTCTGAATTGTTTATTTTATTGTGAGAGTCTGGAAATATAAAAAAATTGTCATGTAATTCCCCTGTCATGTGTAATTTCCCTGTCAGTTTTAGTATAAATCATATTTATTATTATTTTCTCTACAAAATAACACAAAAGAATTCATTTGTGACTACCCAATTGTAATTATACAATTTTTTATTTATGTATACATTTATTTATCATTCTAGGAGTATATATACATATAATTATCACAAAATAAATCTGTCTTTGGCAATAAACCTTAGAGAAATGTTAAATCTTATTATAATGTTAAAATATTATTTTTGTTGGTTTTCTATCAAAATATATTTTTCAGCAATATGTACTTCTTATTTATTGATATTATTCGTATATTTACACTTCAATGATTATGCATGTAATTATTGTGGTTAATTCGTTCAATTTCTAAAATTTTGCATGCCCATGTTATATATTTATTCTATAGCTTAGTACACACATATTTCATGAGATACAAGTGAGAAATTAGAGTATTTTTTAAAATATTGATTGGATGTCGAAATTTGAACTTTGGATGAAAATTTTGTTCACTTATTTTTTTAATCTTTTATATCTTTAAAAAGTATGCTCTGGTAATTTTTGATCACCAATATGTGTTTAAAAATAATAAAATGCAACAACTAATAAAAGCTTAAGTATCTTTAGAATTTGTAATTTTGATTTAAAAGAAAACTATAACACAACTCTTTTTATATAATTTTTTTTCGTCAGTAATATGTAAAAGCCCAGTAAATGAAAATTCATTGAAGGTCGATTGAAATTTATTCATGACATCGTGTCTGAATTAGCTTTCTTAACTTCTTCAATGAATTTCAATGAAAAAATAAATTTCAATTACTTTTAATGGTTAATATTTTTATAGAAAGTTGTTTGCTTCAATGATTTTGAATGGGGAAAAAAATGAAATAGAAAAAGTGTTATCGTTAATGAATTTCAGTAGAAAATTGCAAATGGAACAGTTAGATATTATCGAATGGAAAAATAGTTATCTTGGCTTCAAATGAATTAATTTCAATAAATTTGAATTATAAAAAAGTAAAACATGAAACATATCTGAAGTATTTTGTCATTGAAATTCATCATCAGAAATGATTGTTGGGTGGAAGAATGAAGCTCTGATCATTATTAAGATTATATATATCATATAAGATCATATATAATATAATAATCAATAACATGCATCAGTCTTAAAATTACTGAAAATCTGCAAGACATTTTTGTTTCCCATGAATTGTAAAAATTAGTTATTTATAGAAATCAAATGTTCAAAAAATTACAAAACAAAATTACTTTTTATATAATGTTCGTGTTGTACTACCACGAAATCATTTGAAATTGACAACGAAGTGGGCCAGATTGAAAGACCATTTTTTAAACCTTGGGACGCTTTGACTTAAAATTTAAAATATAATAAAATATATAAGTTTGACATTCTTAAAATTTTATGTAGTTCTGACTACACAGAAAGAGATTTGAAACAGTTTTTGCTTCACACAGCAAGCAATTGTAGGTTGTACGGGTTCCGACAAACCTAAAACAGTGAATAAAACTCGAAATTGTTAAAAAAGAAAATTTAGTTCACTTTTATTTCATCTTTGAGAATATTTATTCATAATTTCTAGACAATTTAGTTATTGCTAATTATTTGTAATGATCTGCAATCGTTGCTAAAATTGAAAAAATCAGTACTTTTTTATTCTACGGCTTCTGTATCGAAAGCAGTGCGCAAGATACACTGAAAATATACTGAACCATTTTTGTAGAGCACAAAATTTCCTACAAAAAAGTCAGCCAGTGCTCTGGTCTAACATTAATTTAGGTTAATAAAGCTGGAATTTTGTCTTAATATTTAACTGATGAATATTTTAAAACTTCTGTAAAGTATGATGCATATTTGATCATTGCTCGTGGATATCCTGATAACTATGGACTAGGGATGCAATTAACCGGAGAATAACCAGTTTTTCTTTATTAATTCTTTGGTTATTTTCGGTTTAACCGGCCGGTTATTTGCATCCCTACTATGGACTAGGGCCCTTGCTGACCTTTTTGTAGGAAATTTTGCTCTCTACAAAAAAGGTTCTGTGTATTTTTAGTGTATATCTTGCACTGTTTTCTTAGGTATACGGAATTTCTTAGATACAGAAGCCTTAGAATGTAAAAAGTACCTATATTCTTCACTTTTAGTAACATTTACAAATTACAGATCATTACAAACAATTATTAATAACTAAATCGTCTAGAAATTATGAATAAATATTCTCAAAGATGTAATAAAAGTGTCCTTTTCCTTAAAATTTGTGTGAAGCAAAAAGTGCTTCAAATTCCTTTCTGTGTACTATAAGTTTGTAATCAACCTGTTACGTATTAGATAAATGAAAAATTTACTGAACTATTATAACTATAGATTAAAGAAACATTGGTTTATCATTTAGTTATAAATTGATCGAAGACAATTAAATGATATAATTACATACATATTTTAAAAAACGATTCATTGATTTTGAAAATAATATAAAAAACATTTCAGCAAAGATAATAACTTTCTTTTTTAATATTTGAATTTTAAAAAGTAAACTTGAAAACTACAAATTCAAAATTAAAAAAGTACATAAAACTTACTATTTGAAAATTTCATGTGATCGTAAAAAACAGACAAATAAATGAGATTTACATAAAATTATTATTAATAAATACGTACCACTTAATACATCTAAATCTGTAAAATTATCCATTGATATAAACTTGATTTTATCACGTTGTCCATCACATTTCAATTCTTGTTTATGAATATTTACACATGGAAGAGAGCACGATCTAACCTCACATTTTGGACACGTGTATATCGCTTTTTTCTTCCCACATACTTCACAATTTTCTAATCTAAAAATTTAAATAAATTAAATAGAAATTTCTTTTTTAAATATATATTAATATGAACACAGTTGTTAATTAATAATGTAATAATTTTAAACATTCATTCTTGAATGATCTCACGCACTTGTCATTGGATGACGCCATTGTTGACACTGCTGTGTTATTGTTGACAACATGAACACAATTCATGGTTGACGAGGTTGACAGTGCGTTGACACCAGTTTTGACACCAGTTGACATTGACACCGAAGTTACCGACTGTACATATGTACATTATACAGAAAAATTTAGAGAAAGCGGTAAAAAACGAAAATAAAATCTGATAACAGACAGGTACAGCATATCATATATTAAAATTGAAATCTTACAAAAAAGTATATAAACAACAAATTAAAGTGCATGTAAAGTACAATTTAGAAAATCGGTGCAACAAAACTCTTTCTTTTAAATCAAGCATTATTGAAAATGAGAAAAAATAGTACACTGAAATCGATGAACTTGTGCAAGCAATTGTTGCAATCGATAAATGCTTATTCTCTGATGTAACTTTTACATATTAACAAACAATCTTTTTAGGTACTTTTTAACTTGATTTTAATAATTTATCTCTGATGGTTTTATTTATTTTAATAAAAACGGTTGCAAGATGTCAAGTTTTTAACATTTTTTACGGCACTTTTATTTCAAGTATATTTTTCATATAATATGAGAATTAGCGCTGTTCAAAAATATTTAAAAAGAAATTTATAAAAACTTTAATAGCACATAACTTTGTGAAACTGCTCGGTAACAAAATTTAGTCCCTATATATAAACACCAAACGATTAAGCTATAAAAAAACATTCGAAAATTTTAGGACATGACCATTTTCTTTTGCATGGAACTTTAATATTTTACATAATTCCCCTGTGGAAAAATATTGCTGAAAAAATAATGAAATTTGTTGAAACGATCAATTAAGCTAAATTTTGCTGAAATTCAATTTTAATAAATCAGAATTAATATCGAAATTGGGACTCCATTTCATGTAACTTTATATATTTTCAGACAAATTCAGAATAAACTCGATATTTATTTAAATTTTACTAAATAACAATGTAAAGTATTTTTCTAGAAAATATTAAGATTGTATTAAATTTCCTGAATGCCATTAAATTAATATGAAAATTTGTTTTGAAAGTCTTAGTCAATTATTTAACCAAATTTATTAACTTTCATTCATAATTCTTTGTATGAAAATTGTATGAAGAATTTGGATCAATTTCTTAATAATTGTTCCAGATAACATTTCAGTAGAATTTATAGAAATATTAGTCAAATTTAAGAAATGTACAAAATTTTATTAAAATCGACTAAGTTCCTACTTTATTTATGTATATTTTTATGTGGTCGAGAAATTTTAAATTTATAATTTAATTTTAAGTTCCTGAATGTTCTAAAATACCAATTTCGATATTAATTTAGCAAAATTCAGACAAATTCAGTACAATTCCAGAATTTTTAAATGAAATAGTTCACAATAATACTTAGTAAAATATTGAGTTAATTTCAGCACATTTTGTCAAATGACATTATCCTAAAAACAATAGTTCCAATGTCAATATTAAATCAGTATTATTAAGAGATTTTCAGTATATTTATTTCAGAAAACTTACTACATTTTCATAAAATACGCTGAAATTTTTTAACGTTTCTAATGCAGTGATTTTATTGGTAATTGAGAGTAATTCAGGAAAATTCAGAACAATTTTAGTATTTTTCAGAGAAATATTTTAGTAACATTCAGATAAATATTTCAGTAAAATTCAGATAAATATTCAGTATATTTCAGCAATGTTACTACAATTTGCTGAAAGTCTCTGAAATACTCTGAATATACTATTAGCCCCAATTTCGGTATTAAATCAGTATTTTTTAGAGATTTTCATTAAAAAAAAAAACTTTTTTGAGTAACAAAATTATTGATTTTTTATAGAAATGTTAACCATTCTTTAATTTTATTTTTATGAAACTGATTAGGTATGAAACAGTTAAAGATGTTTGCTTTTAAATATTAAAAAAAAAGTTTAACTCATATAAAATACTACTTTTATTGGACGATTCCCTTAAAAAGGTCATATGTACATGCGACTTTTCTTACGATCCCCAGTGGTAACACCCCTAAATATTATTCAACAGAATATCATGCAAAAATATTATTAGGACACTTCATTACAGGACAAAATATTATAGTCAAACATATTATTTGGACAAAATATTATTCTTTGAAATATTGTAATAAAAAATATTGTTATGTCAAAATAGAATTATTTTATTCAAATCTCTTATGTGGACAAAATATTATTTTTTTGTATAATCAAAAATATTGTTTAGACACTCACATTTTATTGAAACTTGGATTGGAACTGAGCGCCGAAATAAATGGATATCTGGGAAATTTCCAATCGAATTATGGAATTGTTATGATGCTGTGGTTAATCGTACTCCTAGAACAAATAATCTCATGGAAGGCTGGCATAATGCTTTCCATCAACGTGTAGGAAGACATCATGAACAATTAGGTTGTTTTATTAATGTTCTTAAAGTGGAACAGAGATCATTTTGGAGCAATTGAACACTGGTCGTGTTGTGACGTCAGAAAAGTCATGGGATTGTAATTGTGATTATTTAGAATATGTACGCGCTGTAGCTCATAACGTCTATTTATAATGTTGATCATGTGTTCTGTATAAAGTGGCCATATACACTTAATAGAAATTATTTTCGGTATTAAGTTGTGCTTATTTCAGAGAAATAATATTTTGTAAAATAATATTTTGGCATGATATTTTGTCCAATAATATTTTGTCTTGTAATATTTAGGGGTAGAATCTCCCCAGCAGTATAGACTTAGGACAATTTTAATTAATTATAAACAATAATACAGTATTTCATAATTTTTTATTATAAAATTTGACAACTCAATACGTTGTTAGACAAAGAAAGCCAACAAATGATTAGTTGTATGAAACAATTCTTTATCTGTCTTTACAGAAGGAACTACGAAAATAGTTTCGCTTTAACCAACATTATTTTTAAATATAAATTACATACATACATACTTACATACATTACAATAAAAATGTATAATAAATTCGAGTATCTAAAATATTGACAATTTAGCTTTATTTTTACGTTCGTTTCGCTCAGATGCTATACGTCTTTCAGATGCTTTTAAATTTTCTATTTCTTTTTGCCTGTCATTGTATTGCAAAACGATGCTGTTGTACGCCATGCTTCCTTTGGAATGTCTACTGAGGGAACTTTTCAATTTTGAAGACTCCTTTTCCAATCGACCTATATTTTGTTCAATCTTAAGACTTTCGACGTTCAAATTTCTGTTAGATTCAGCTTTTAAGTTGGGTTTGTGTTTTGAGCTGCTCGAGGCCTCGGTTTCATTTGCTGCAATGTACACACATAAAGCAATTCAAATAATTTTTTGTTTGAAAAATATAAGAAAACTTATAAATTTAATGCGATACTAAAATGAAATCTTACATTTATCGCCTAGCGTTGAATTTATAAAATTGAAAACATTATTCTTTTCTTTTTCCTTCTCTTTCAAATACTGTTTTTTCATTTGCTGTTCCATTTTTCGTTGCTGCATTTTCATTTTTCTTTCAGCCGTAAATAGATTTTTATCCCCACCAGCATATTCTCGTAATTTCATACAATGATCTGAACATTTGACATTAAATTATATTTGTTCATATTATTTTATCAATATCAATTTTACCTAAAGATTTTCCAGGAGGTAAAACTGTAGCTTCAACCGGCTGTACTCGTCCTTCGCCTAATTTACCTAAACCACTACCAAAGATATACCCCATTTGAGCCATTATTTTGCTACCTATTCCTCGAGTGTGTTGTTCCCACATGCCCAAAGATTGGCTGAAATCCATCGATAATAGCGATCTATGGATTATTTCTTCCCTGTTACTGTTGCTCACATCATCGCTACTATCACTGTCGTCAGAAGAGTCAGACATGTCTAATTGTAGGTCTGCATCACCTGAGAAAAAATAATTAATATTTATTTAAATCCATTCTTGTTTTATATATGGTATATTATAATAAAGAAGAAAAATATGAGTTACTAACTAAGCGGAAAAATATCATGAAGATCCAAGTCCAAAATATTCCCACTAGTTTCAAACTTTACTCGAAATTTGTCACCTTCTTTTTGTGGTTCCTTTAGTACAACACTTCGATGCCATAAATTATTCTTTTGTTTCGCTAATATTCTACTGCCCATTGTAATATTTGAGAAATCTGGTTCACTGACAAAAATTAGTTTATTTTTAATTGTAAGATTACATTTTAATTAATTGGTTTTTACGCAATAATATAATAATACTCCCAGAATTATGTAAATACCTGTATTCTTGTAACTGAGAAAATTGAACGATTTGACCATGAGAGTAATGACACTGATCGATGGAAAATTTGCAGGATCCATCCAAAAAATAGGGACACGGAAGCATTTCTTTATGTATTGGATTAGTAAAAAGAACGCTTACCTATAGAAGCATATATAAAGTTTCCCAATAATTTCTGTTACACATGCATTTAATTACTGACAATCCAAAAGACAAGTATCAATTGCAGATAAAATATATGTTTTAAAAATATTTCCAATCTATGTTTATTTTGAATACGACTGTTGAAAATAATTATATCATTTAAAATAGCAGACGTTTATGCAGGTCGATGAACTTATTAAAATTGCAGTAAGTAAATAAACTACAGAAAAATAAATAAAAAAATAGCTAATTAATTAAATACGTAAATAAATGAATAAATAATTAAATACTAATATGACCAGGATTTTTATTCATCCTGGTATTCATGAATTTTCTTGACCGCTATTAATAAATACTCTCGTCATTCCTCACCCAGATTACGCATGTTTGGTTTTCTCTGATGCTTCGGCCTATCTTAATACCACGCTACGTTTACTTAATAGTTCACTCCGCTTTATTTTCAATCTACGACGTGATTGTAACCTAAGTTCATACCTTCAATCTACAAAATGGTTATCCATTGCCACTCGTCGCAAGTATTTTCTTGGAGTTCTTACATTCCAAATACTTATGACTTCGAAGCCTCCATATTATGTTCAAAATTTATTAACAACTCATATCTCTGACGATCATCAAGAACTTCGGCTTCTCCATATTATGTCCCTCTTTGTTGAACAGATTATATCTCAAATTCTTTTTGGATTAAAGCTATTCGCTTTTGGAGTACTCTACCAAGCACTCTAAGAGACTCATTATATTGTAATGCATTCAAAATTTTCAATACATTTCAATGCATTTCTGATTACTGCGCTATATTATAGTATACATATTGGCTTATTATATGCGTCATTAATTATCGCGTTTGAACGATAGATTGTTTATTATGTATAAACTCACAGTTCAACACTATAATTGTTAATTAATTTTAAGTATATAATGTATTATTATTGTAAAGTTTGCTATTTTTGTCTAAGAAACTTTGGCTCCATGACAATAATAAATATAATCCATCTATCTATCTATTAATATTGAATATTCTTTTTGAAGAATTTTCAAATTAGAAATTGGAATTGACGGAACATTTTTGTCAATGGTTTTAAATGATGGATTTATTCACGATTTGGAGCCAACATTTACTCCCTTTTAACGGAATGGAGAAAGTTTTCGACAACCTTAACAAAACTGATATGTCAATGTATTTTTCTACTTAGATGCCGAAAACGACGAATTCTACCATCACATTTTATTTATTTTTTATTTATTCACACATTAATTTTGTTTATAGAAGAGACATACACGGTCTGAGAAATACGAATATATTTCAATCTCGTCTATACCGAACGGAATACGGGCTGCATTCTAGTATTAATAGAATAATACGGATTGGAAATAGTGGAAATTGTCCGCCTTTACACGGAATCTCCTTTTCTCGCTTTAAAACATTAGCCAAAAATAACTATTTACGCGATTTTTGTTAAACATGTTTATTAATCTTATTTTATCGCAATAATTTTGTAATACTTTGTTTTTAGTTTTATTCTCATTATCTTTGTTATAAATATCAATATTATTTTATACAGAGGCAACATGTACCAAAGAGATTATTATGTTTGTAACTATTGGGCATTATAATGCCCGTTTGTTGAAATAAATACAATACAATGCAATATTTATACATTGATTTACTTAATTAATTATGTATTTATTTACTTGTTCATTTACCTATTTATTTAATTATTTATCCATTTGTTTACTTATATAATTAATTAGCTATTTCTTTACCTATTTTTCTGTGTTTTAAACGATATAAATATTTCTGGTCTTCAATTAAATAATAAAGAAACAAAGTAGAAAGAAATATACCAAAAATAATATTAAAAGACTTACCATTATGTCATTCAGACTCTTGATCTGCTCTTCGTCGTTTCTAGGAACAGTACATATCATAGCATTGTGATAACTAATACCACTCCAACTGCTGCCAAACGGAGCACGACATTTCATGCCTTCGAGCGCCTTCAACTTATCCTATAATTTGAACTTGTACCATAAAATAATTGCTTCTTTGATATGCCATATCAAATGGTGATATACTGACTTCAATATCGTTTGAAGCGTCCAGAGCAGTGGAATTTTCTTCGTTATGAAGTTTACTTTCTGCCTCCAGTTCTGCCTGTAGTAAAATAAATGTGAACAAGCATACATGGAAAGAAATTTGAAGTAAATGCCACTGCCCAGGGAAGTAACAGCTACCACACGATTTCTGACGAATTTTAAATGGCAATTAACATTCGAAATCGTTAAAAAGAACATTTTTATAAGTAGATACACTTTTATTACACCTGTTTGAATAGTTATTCATAATTTTCCGACTATTTAGTTATTAATAATTAATTTTAATGATCTATAAACGTTGTTGAAACGGAGAACTTTGTACTCTTTTCATTCTAAAGCGTCCGTATCAAAAACAGTGCAAGATACACTAAAAATGCACTGAAACTTTTTAGTAGAGCACAAAATTTCGTACAAAAAAGTCAGCGGGGACCCTAGACTAAAGTTAATAGCTTAACCACGAACAACGATGGAATATGTCTCATATTTTACAAAAATTCCAAAATATTCATAATTAACTTGTAAGACAACATTCCAGCGTTGTTTATGGATAATCTATTTTAGGAAATTTTTTTGGGAAATTTTGTACTTTATAAAAAAGATTCAGTGCATTTTTAGTGTATCTTGCACTGTTTTCAATACGGAAGCTTTAGAATGAAAAAAGTACCAAGTTTTTCCGTTTCAACAACGTTTATAGATCATTACAAATAGTTATTAATAACTATATCGTCTAGAAATTATGAATAAATATTCTCAAAGCTGCACTCAAATTGGATCTGTTTATACAAATTTTCTTTTTAACGAATTCAAATTGTAACCGTCATTTCAAATTCGTCAGAATCTGTGCTACTACTTCCCAAAATGCTGTCGCATTGGCTTAAAAGTTCTGTTACTACTGTCATAAACGAGTAAACAAATTACCTGAAATAAGGCATATTCTTTAGCAAATGGATCGTCCGAATCGTCATTTGTATTTTCATCTTCTGTCAAGCTTTCTTTTGTCAGCGCTATTAATTGCTTCAAGTCTGACTGTAAACTTCTTAAATTTTCTGAGTCGGCACTTGTTGGATTCTTCAATAATGCTTCTTCGACTTGGTACAACTAAAAACGTTCATATAAAAATTTAATGTTTTATACTCATACATACATTTTGTTATGCACACTAATCGAAATTTTGAAATGAGTAATTGTAAAATTTAAATTTGATCCGTTTTATGATTTGTTTACATAACAATCATTAATTTGTACATAAAAACGTGTATACTAACCTGTTCTTCATACTGTTTGATTGCCTTACTTAAATCGTGTTCTGTCATTTTGTTTTCTATAAAAAATTAGCATAAATGCAAAATTGTTGAATTTATTAAAATTGCACAGGTGCACTTTGTACACAAACAGCAGTCTGTTTGATTTAGTAATATTTCAAAATACTTTGTATCATTTTTATAATACTGTGTGCTATCTACAATATGTTTGTAATAACATTCACGATACTATTTTAGTGTTGTTATTATCGCGAGTGATCCCGAGCTCTAATTTTCTGTATTCGACGTGTACAGACAACTGCCCACAACTGCCATTTTGATGCTGGATTGCTGGAAGCTGGAAGCCTGGAAGTTGGCGACACTGGTATTTGTTGTATTTGTACTATGTACATGTAAATATAAATAAACTATTTACATGTAGAAACACGAATATAGATGACACTTCTATATTCGGTGGTATAGTAATAGCCGTAATAGCAGGTATTAAGAGGGTTCTAAAGAGGTTCGTCGGTAAGGTAGGAAATTTCTCTTAAAAATGTAAATAAAAGATGACCGAATAACATTTTTAAAATTCGGGCTTTGTAAGGGCAATTCTAAGTACTATAAACAGTTTTCCTATAAAATACCAAAGCTACCCAGCAATCGAATTTGGATAGAGTTGTATAGAATTGGATTCAATTATTAAATTCTGAATCCATACTTAGGGTGAATCCATTTTAATACGTAAATACAATTCTATTCATTCATGCGAATAAAAAGGTTACTTTCTGAATTCATATTAATCCAAAAATAGTTTCCTTTTTAAAAACGAAATATTGAATGCATCCGTATTCAACATTACGGATTCAAAACTATCCAAATGTTTTCATTTCAATCCAAAAAAAGTTGTATTTCAAAAACGAAACATTGAATGCATCCATATTCAACATTACGGATTCAAAAGTAGCCAAAAGTGTATTCATTTCATCCAAAAGAAGTTTTCTTCTTAAAAACGAAATATTGAATGCCTCCGTACTCAACATTACTGATTCAGAACTATCTATAAGCGTATATATTAATTTCAATGCAAAAAAAGTTTTCTATGAAAAACGAAACTTTGAATACATCTATATTCCACATTACGGATTCAAAACTACCTAAGCGTATTCATTTCAATGCAAGAAACGTTTTCTTACAAAAACGAAACTTTGTATACATCCGTATTCAATATTACGGACTCAAAACTATCCAAGTGTATTCATTTCAATGGATTCCTTTCTTCGGAATTCAATCCATTTGAATACATATTTACGGAATCAAAGTATGAATTCATAATGAATTGAAATTTCCAATCCAATCCGATCCAATCTCGATTGCTGGGTATTATTTGAGAATTGACCGAGAAAAATTGAGGTTATCTATGTCTGGCCATATCTCCGAAAAGAAGCAAGTTAGCATATTGAAGTTGGGGAGAAAGATAGCTCATACAGTCTTGAAAAACATATCCAAATTTGTCGGAAATCGAAGATGGCTTTTTTGAGAAATTCCATTTTGAAAAAAAAAAATGTTTTTAGTTATTCCCATTTATATCGACGATTTTCGATGCAATTCGAAATGTGGCATAGCCAAGTTAAAGTTGATGAAATTCCGCACATTTTAAAAGTAATTTCGTCCCGATTGGATAATGTGGAACGAAATGGCGGCCATTTGAAAAAAATGTGAATTTTAAATCTTGAAATACCGCATTTTCGCAGTAAAGTTTGGCATACCATCACAAAAGCATTTTTAAGTCAAAACAAAAAAACACGTGTCCATACAGGATGATCCAAAAGTATGGAAACGTCTAAATATCTCAGCGGGAGTGAATTTTCGGGGAAAATGTTTCAGACAAAAGTTTAAGGATTTTTCCCGGGCTATTTAACGCTACCATTGAGTTTCCATTTAACAAAATTAACTTGACCTCGAAATAACCTTCAAGGTCAAATTCAATGGTACCATTAAATAGCCAGAGAAAAATCCTTCAACTTTTGTCTGAAACATTTTCCACGAAAATGCACTCCCGTTGAGTTAATTCGCAGTTCCGGGACTTTTCAGCTTGACCTTGAAATGACCTTGCCGGAAAAATAGACCATATCATATTCGGATGTAAAACTTTGTACGCTTTCCAAATCCGTGAGAAAAAATAGGGTTTTTCATTAAAACAAAAACAAACTTGACCTTGGAATAACCTTCAAGGTCATGTTCAAGGTCAAATTCAATGGTACCGTTAAATATCCAGGAAAAAATCCTTAAACTTTTGTCTAAAACATTTTCCCCGAAAATGCACTACCGCTGAGATATTTAGGCGTTTCCATACTTTTGGATCACCCTGTATATGTTGAAGGCGTGATTACATTTTAAAATTATCAAGATATGGAAATTTTCTTTTGACGTAAATTTTTGTTAAAACCACTGCGAAATGTTATTGATGATTCGTTAATGAAAGTAATTAAAGACAAATTAACTTTTGGAAATTTGTTGATATCGAGCAAAATAACGGAGATTTTCACTTTTCGACGCAATATAATCATATTTAAAACATTCACATCTTTGTATATATAAAGGCAATTTCCAAAGAACAAAAATATCTTAGAATTAATTAAAGAACCTTCTCAATTGTTTTTCAAATTTTGAAATGATTTTTCTCAAAATGTTGATTTTTTGAATTTCCGAAATATCAAAAAGTGAATCAATATATTCTGATAAAATTTGGGAGTGTTCTTTGACTCTTTCGAAAGCATTTATGTTCCTAGCAAATTTTCTCTATAAGGTCTACAGTATTCAAAAAACGTTTATAAAAACTTTAACTTTTAAAAAGTTAATAAAAAAAAACATTTCATCAATTTTTTCGACATATTGCCGTTTTAGAGAGGTTACGTTGTTTCGGGGCAAAATACCAAAAAATCTAGTTGAAGTTCACAGATTTTGTGTAATTTTAGTTGTGAATAGGCATCGATCCTACAACATTATTCATGCGAAAAGAAATTCACAAAAAACTAAACACGCGACATTTTGTTCATTTTTTATTTAAAATGCGCCTTATTGGCTTTTAAAGCAATTTGAATGCAATTCTGACCACGCCGCTCGAAATAGCATACTCAAAAATGGTAAGATTGGTCACTTCTAAGTCAATATTAATCTGATTTCCGGTTGAAAATGAAGGTTGAAAATCAACTAAAAAATGTGCATCTTCCGGACTTAATGGGTAAAATAAATTGTGTTTATGTACAGTTGTTACAGATTGTTATATCAAACAGTCCGCACTTTCGGTCGGTCAGAGTTAAAATAAAAAGGAAAATTACAATATATAGCCAAGTATGTGTACTTTTAACATCCATCGAAAAAAAATCAGGGCTCGCAATATTTGCGCGGCATGCAATTTTAGGTTGCGATCAGCCGATCAGTACCATAGTAGTTACTAGGCCTATGATCAGTACATTTTTGTGATCGCCTAAATGACTCATATTACGATCTGAATGATGGATATTGAAAGAACCTAATGATATTAAGTAGGTAATTTAGTCAATAATAAACAATGTACCACGTTAAGTTAACCCATTAGCGGACATTTTTTATGAGCAATTTTTAACGATATTATTTTTATTGTTAATAGGGTTCTAAAGTGCCCCGACGATACGGTAAGAATAGGTATGTAAAGGCTTTTTTAATTACTATAGCCGATTTTTTAAAATGTATCAAAGAAATTAATTGAGAACTGTCCGAGAATTTTCGGAAATAAGGGATTTTTAATCACTTGCTTACAGTGTAAGTAACCTCTACACTTAATTACAGTTTGCATCAAAACCCAAATTAGTATCTTATTACTGATCGACTACCAAACAATCTAACTCGATTTTTCTAAAAAAAAAAATTATAGTTCATTTTTCACAGATTTCGCGTGCAGCGTATTTTTAATCCTTACAAGTAAAAACGTCGTTTTCTGTGAGAACAAATTTGTTTGTTGTTCTCCAATAATTTAGCTCAAGTTTCCCAAATATTTTACTCCATTATTTTATTTTTAATACAAAATATATGATTTTAAAAAGAAATGTCGTTTTAAAAAATTCTCGTTTTATTTACTTGCAAGTTGAACACAAAATATACAAACAAACTTTTTATTTTATACGTTCCACTTATGTTTCCTCTAATCTACAAGCATCAAGCTGTAAGATCATGAAAACCGCATTGTTCTATCTGGATGGTTCGTGACTTCTGCGATTTTGATATATCTAATTCTGTTTTTATTTTACCCCATAAAACGGCGATTGTCACGGATTAAAAAAAAGTTTCGAAGTATTTTTTTTTGCAAACATTTCACTCTGGCCCTCCGAAAATGCGGACTGTTTGTTTAAAACAATTAATAAGGGGGTAAAACATAATTTTCTAAACTGAATTAAAGTTTATATGGAAGAAATAAACATTTGATGACATCTTTCAATATAAGTAAAATTGTGCCCTCAAATCTTTAGATCTGGCGAAGACTGTGTCATTTTGACTTGCCGGGGAAACTGTGCAATTTCACCTGTTACGGACAGAATCGATGTTTGAGTGTCTTAAACGTTTTGAGCACCCAACATTAAAAAATCACAGTGCATTCCTTCACTTTTTACCATAGCGAAAAATGAAAACTTGCCTATATTTAAAAAACTTTTCTCATGTGTATATAAGTTAAATATTATAATCTTCTTTGCGATCGACCGTGTATGATATAATATGATATAATATATCATATAATATCATACTTATCGCGACGAAAAAATGAGATAACATATTTCAAATGGCATATAGTCTTTGTAAAGGGTGCCAAAATGAGCTTGAATATTAACATATTTCAATTATTTTAAAAAATGTTGATGTCAAAAAAATAAACTCCAAAACTTGACCGCTTTAAAATGACATGACCCTGGCATATGAGAGTTGCCACCTTTCTTTTCAAAAGAATTGTTTTCTTCAACGTCCTTTTTCCCAGTGGCCACGAAAGACCTAAAATGTCCTTGTCATTCTTCTAGAGTATTTACTCTATAAATTTATAAGAGAGAAAATTCACTCTTTGTGGAGTGAAATTGAGTCACTTTAGAGAAAGAATTAATTCTCACTCTTTAAGGGTGAATTTTCACTGTAGACGGATTGAGTATTCACTCCACGCAGGGTGAGTTTTCATTCATTAAAAGTGAGAATTCACTCTTTCAATAGAGTGGCTGGATTTTCAGTCTATCAAAACTGAATTCTCACTCCAAGAAGTCGATTACATATATATTAACTAACATATATTACCTACTTATTGCGATTGCGTGAATTGCACGACAAATGATACATGCAAAACATGTATGCAGAACTCAGATTTTTTATGCAATAAGCGTAAAATGGTAATTTTACTGAGGCGTACAATAATCCTTACAAAGGCCTACAATTCGAATCTTAGGCCCTTTGCAGCGGGTAAAACTTGACATCATTCTGAGCAAAAAAGGTTAATACCAAAATGGGATCTGAAGCTCAGAATTTGAGTGGCGAGCCATTGAAGTTTAAAAAAAAATATAGTTTTTTTTTTGCAATAACTTGGCTCGTTTTAAAGTTACTTTTACAAATGAAAGCTGATTTTGAAGGTTTTTTATAGAGCTACAACTTACCTCCGAGATCATATAACCTGCAATGAATATTTCGCCAGTTATCGACCAAATAAGAGTAAAAATGGCCTTTTTTGCAGTTTTTCGCGCCTAACTCATTTCTGTAAAATGCTAGCGAAATATCATACCGAACAATATTGTAGATCTTGAAAAGACGAAGAATGCGCCTTCTAATACGTTTCATTTTTATAAAAATTGAGCACGTGGGAGGACGTTAAATATCAGAAAATAGACGAAAAACGCGCTTCAGCAATGCCAAATCTATTTTTCGCTTGTTTTCTGATTTTTAACGTCTCCCCAAGGACTCGATTTCCATCAAAACAAAACGTATGACAGGGCAAATTCTTCACCTTTTCAAGATCTACAACGTTGTTGTATATGATATTTCGCTAGCATTTTACGGAAATGAGTTAGACGCGAAAAACTGCAAAAAAAGGCCATTTTTACCCTTATTAAGTCGATAACTGGCGAAATATTCATTGCAGGTCATATGCTCTACGAGATAAGTTGTAGCTCTATAAAAAACCTGCAAAATCCGCTTTCATTCGTTAAAGTAACTTTAAAACGAGCCGAGTTATTGCAAAAAAAAACTATTTTTTTGAAACTTCAATGGCTCGCCATTTAAATTCTGAGCTTCAGATCCCAATTTGGTATGAAACTTTTTTGTTCAGAATGATGTCAAGATTGGCCCCCTGCAATATTATGCGGGAGTTCTGGGACACCCTATATATGTTATTTCGAAATATATTTTTTTATTGTAAAGTACACTACTTATTGTACGATTTGTATGTAACCTTATAATATTCTTACTCGAAATTAATGTGTGAGCTTATCATTCTATATGAAAATGTATACAGATGCAAACTTATAGAAATATTATGTCATTAATATATTTGAAATACAATGATACCCTCCCATACATGAGGATATTACACACATGCTATATAAGGAAATTGTTATACATGTTCATGTGAATATAAGTTTGCATCGTACATCGTGATACTCGTATTTCAAATTTTTCAATGTTGCTTTATATGTATGAAATATCCTAGGTAGTTTTGTTATCCTGAGTATAATGCTTTACTTTTAGAAGCCGCCCGAGCATTATTTCTATAGAAAAAATGCAGTAAAATCTTCAATGCGATATTTTGTTTGCGACTGAAAATTTCAAACAAGCTATCAAAATTTTGTTTAAAAAATAGTTTTGATATTCAGTACATTATGAAATTTGCCGAGCCCTCTTCAGCCAAATAAATTAATCTAATTCTAAAGTTTAAAAAAGATTTGCCTAATAATAAACTTCCTGTTAATTGGATTAATTCTTTGCATTTTTTTATATAACGTATTATTAAAATGGCGGCTGAGTGAAAGTTTGAACGATGATTTTCAAGGTTATAGCGCCATAGTAGGCGGTTCTACACATTCCAATGAATTCACAAGGAACGCACGGTTTTTAGAATAAGCTATTAAACGGAAACAGGTTTTGGTTTAGTTATATGCGAAAAAGGGAAAGAGTAGAATGATCATGTATTAGGATATCCATATGGCATAGCTCATCCAAAGCCTGAGATGCGAAAAATGTCCGCTTATTCGAAGTTCGTTTTTATGAAACCTTACCAAGCATTTTTCATCTTCAAAATGCATATATGAAATAGTATGATTTGTTCTAATGTATGATAAGTAATGATTTGGTCGCACTCAGTACTCTACTGGCCATGTATGTTATAACAAGTTAGGTGTTCCACGCGGTCACTTTTCCAAATTGTAGTCCGCACTTAATATATATATTCAGAACTTCCAAGCAATTATGTTGAAAAATGGCGTAGAAAATAGTAATGGGAAGAAGGGAAGAAAAAAACAGGAACGTCTTCCGCCTGACACAGTGAGCTCTCCAGGCACCCATGTACCAGGTAAATCATTGTTAGTTGAAATGATAGTTAAGGTAAGCAATGGGAATTATATGTATTTGTTATAAGGTCCTTGAAAAGGATAAGGAATTAACCTCTGCGTTTAAGCATGCTAGTAGCGGTTAAGAGAATACTGTTATAGATTCGATCTAAAAATGGTTGGAGTATTGAACATCGTTATAACAAAGAAGAAGAAGAAGCCCGCCAAGAGAGGCTTGAAGGCGGAAGATGGTAAACAGAAATAGTTAAAGGATAAAATGACAGTTATAAAACCTATGAAATCAAGATCTGTACCAACAAGAAAGCATAGTAGAAGAAGGGTTAATGATCATAGGACGAATACATGGATGTAGATGTAAATAAGATCCCCACCAAGTTAAGTGAGTCCTTCCATTCTGCGAATTTAACGGTGGAAAGAATTGAACGTCTAACAATACATATGTGCCAGCCTTTTATTGACAATTAATATGACGACCAAGCATCAGGCGATAAGAAAGGATTTGGAACAGAAGTAGTGCTTAAAAATTTTAATTGATCTTTATTAACCATTAATAAACGTCTTCAAATAAACTGTGTATCTGAATGAAATAAGAGAAAATGCATTAACACTTGATAAATTTGTATTTATGCCATTCGATGCGTAAAATGCTATTTTACACACTTTTGACATTTTTCGGTCGCATTTTACGCACTCGAGTGACATAAAATATCGTATGAAATATTCGGCTCAAGCCGCAACCCTTCGCATTCGTAGAATGAACTTTTACGCACTAGTTTCATAATATACTATTAAAATACGATTGTTTATTAAACCGAAACTTGTTTCTCAGTATATTAAAAAGATATATTTGTGGCGTTGGGGTGCAAAACCTGCCAAGTCCGTTTTATGCAGTTTTGAGAAAAACGCGGAAACTGTTTGTCGCTAACATTGAAAAGATAGCAAATTCATAAGTGTACAACTCAATTTTAAAGGTTAAAAAATTTTTTTGTTCATACACAATTTCTAAAGATTAAAAGAACTATATGTTTATATGATTATCTGAGTTTTTTAGTTTTTTGGACTTGGCAGGTTTTGCACGCCAACGCCTCATTTAATATATTTTTATAATTTTAAATTTCACTGTGAATAAAAATACATATGCAGCCTCAATATTATAATTTCCAATTATTATGCATAATATTAGATTTATTTTTGATTTCCTCCTAATAAATTTATTTTTGTTAAAACTACACTGTTAACAATTTTTCTCAGAATTTTCTGAAAATAGAATGGATTATTTATATACAAAAATTACTGTTTTCAAATTTTATATATATTAATATTAATTATTAATAAATCGATTTTATCTTTAATAGATATTCATTAGCATTAAATAAATATTTGTTTCGTTATTGCGAATTCTGCTAATCAAACAATTTATTGCAAGTTTAAAAATATGTTTGTCAGCACAAGCATACTCTCAACAAATATTATATGAAAAAGATTGTGGTTTCATAAGTTTCTGTGTCGTTTGTATGTATAATATAATGTATCTTATATTAATCACAGTTTATTGACACTTCTGGTAACAACATTAGGTGTTGTTTTGGATGTTCTTTGAAGATTCCTCAATATGATAAAACAAAATCAGATATTCAAAATTCAAAATGGTGGATCCAATATGAATTAAGGGACATGTGAAATATTTTGATATAGATACGTGGAGCAAAAATTCCCGACTTTCGAAAAAAATTTGCGGTTCCGGAGCCATGTGAAGCTCCAAATCCATAAAAATCGAAATATGTCAATGCACATTTTTAAAGTAAAACAATCGGAAACACGTTTCAGATAAGATCGAAGGTATCTAGAAAACGATATAGTGAAAATTGCATTCTAAAAAATATTGTACCTTAAAATCTGAGGTTTTTCCAGTATTTAAACAAAAATTGTATTAAATGTCTTTTATTTAAAAATCGACCAACATCATTCAAAAGAGCGAGGTCAAAACTAGTCGGATACGGATGTATCTAAAAAAATGTGAATAAATAGAAGGCTAGAGGTTTAACTTCGCATTAGCCATCAGTTGTCACTAATCCGCTATCGTGTCGTATCCCAAACAGCAAAAAAACATCTTGAAGAGCTCTTTAAGAAGACTAAAAAATTGTAAGATGTCTTAAATCCTTATCAGAAGGAGCTCTTAAAGTGATCTTTAAGAAGACTTGTGCAGAAAAGAGGGCTTATTTAAGAGCTTTGAAATATAAAATAAATAATATAAATGAAAAGCAAATTACGGAAAATCACAGATTCTATTTTTGTATCTTAATTATTAATTTATGTAATGTTTACCTGAGTTCCTTTTCACCGTTTGTATAGGTATATATTGGATGGTCATACAATAATAATATAAAATTGTGATAACACTTGTTAAATATCGTAAACGCACTTATTTTGTCATGGAAATTGTTAATTTAAACATTTTTTATAATCACGTATTTTACTTTTCTAAAATGGTTCCATTAACCTTTTTCGTTTTCTCTGTATATAGATTATCATAATTCACACCCCTTCAGGAGGTCCTTTTGGTGATATCTTAGGACTGAGGTCTGGGGGACCACTTTAAAAGGTATGTGCTAAATGAGATTATATATGACTTCGACACTTAAAGTACATTCGTGCATAAAGGAATATTTACGCGCTCCCATTTTGCTTTACGCACGGAAAAGTCGTGCATAAAATACAATATGCAACGTGATAGTGTGCGTAAAGTGCACGTGCATAATAAACTATTTTCAAACAATTGCGGAAAGTTTGAGTTTTTCGCAAAAACCGTGGGTAATTACTGCAGATTTACATTGCAGAATTAAACAGTAATCGAACATTTTTCATACTTTTTTCCGTTCGCAAAACTAGAACTTTCCGCACAGTATTTGAAAATAATTCTTTTTTAGCTATTTATTAATATGTACAATATCATACATAGATCGCGTGTATGAAAATTAGAAGAAAACGACGAGATGAAATGTATGTGTAAAGATAGTCCACAGAGGTCATTCCCCACCATTACGTTTCTGATCGCTGGAGTTCTCTCCGCCCGCTCCATTGCCGATTGGACGAAGACGACGATTGGTGGGTGCATTATCTCTTCGCCATGAAGGAATGTTCCTTCTACACCCACGTCTACGAACGTTCAGGATATGTACATTCATTATATTAATTATTTTATCTACATATTGTAATATGTTCGTTGGAAATCAATATCAAATTATATATTTTGTAATGGTTTATATGTTAAATATAAAAAAAAAATATAAATAATATTTAAAAAAACAGTAACCGCCAAATGCATTTTTTCACAAATGCAGATTTTCAAAATTCAAAATGTCGGCTGCAAAATGCACGTCTACAAATTTTAATCACTCAAATAAACAAATTTCGTTATATCGTTAAAAAAAATCACGAGAAAAAAGACATTATTTTCAAAAGAAATTCATGCCAAGAAGAACTAATCGCTATTATTATTTGAAATTTGGAATGCCGGAGTTTTTGATGTCGCTGATTATGAATCCGGTGTCAGATTTTCAAAATTCAATATGGCCGATCCAATATGGCCTACAAAAATTTTGAAGAATTATGATTTTGTTTAATATTTGGCATATAGGGATTTTGGAGGTTGCAGGTTACGAATCCGGTATCAGATTTTCAAAATTAAAAATGGCGGATCCAATATGGCCGACAAAAATTATTCGTATTGTAAATGCATTTATTATATATTCAGCAAATAGACACAATAAAACTTTACTTGTGAAAAATTTCAGGTTACAGATAATAGACTCATTGCTTGGTTTCATTAGCCCTATAAAATTAGGTCATAATGCTCAGTCAGCTCCCCTAAACTGTCACAAACCGTCAGTTTCGCATGAAAAGATATACAGTTCAGATCTTCATCCGCCTGTACTATTGCCAGATATAACAAATTTAACAGATATAAACGTGTTTCAAATATAACGTTTTATAAATATAAAAGAAATACTAAAATTAAAAAAAAAACATTAAAAGTCTTCGAAATATAAAAAAATATAATAAAAATCTAAAAGATAAAAAAATAATTATAAAAATCTAAAAAAATGAAAAAAAAATGCAGACTTCAACTGCCACTTCCCCGTTCGTGTCTCTGGTTTTGATTGAAAGCAGGTGCCGTGTAGTAGAAAGAATAGCTTTGTCGAAAGAAAAATGATTTGTGATCAAATTCTCCAAAATCACCAAAAGTAAAGACATTTTTATGTTAATGTTTGTCCGCTATATTATCTCTGTCATTCTGGATTTAAAAATTTGACAAAATTATGATTTCTCACAATTTTTGTCGGCCATATTGGATCTGCCATTTTGAATTTCGAAAATATGACATTGGATTCATAATCAGCGACCTCTAAAACCCCTATATACCAAATATTAGCCAAATTCATTATTTTTCAAATTTTTGGTCGGCCATATTGGATCCGCCATTTTAAATTTTGAAAATCTGACACCCGATTTATTCTGTTCACTATTTTCCGATCGTTAAATATGTAGTGATATAACCTGAAGTTTACCTCAGTTCTAAATTAAATAGTTACCCTAAATATTCGTCAGTAGTAACAGATGTCATGGTAATCAAATTCATTATACGAAAATAACCTCTTATAATAGTAAAAATAGTTATTGAATGGTATATCTTACAGTATTCTGAATTGTGTAACGTACTATGAACGACAATTATTTTCCACGTTGTTAATTCCACTATTAAAATTTGACACATATTACTTTATCTATCATTATTATTTATACTAGAAAATTATGTAAAAAGATTGCGTATAAGATATCTTTGCTATATTAGATTATTGGGTTTCAATACTTAATTTCCACATCGTTTAAACTAACATTTCTGGTTTATTTGTAAAAAATTAAGTATAAAATTTAATACTCACTTTTCACATTCTGATAATAGCTATTTAAAAAACTATTAGATTTTAGTTTTCTACAAATTTGTTATAAATTCTTACACCATAATGTTATTTAGAGTTTAACATTCTGACAATTTATTGTACACCAGTCTCCGTTCGGTTACATCAATATCAAAGTTTACAAAAATTCTACAATAAAAACAATAAAATATAATAAAATAGTTTATGCAACTACATCGGTGCACTGTCCATGCATATGTGTTACTTATTATTTTTATGTGTAATTTTTGTGTTTGAAGTTGATGTGTAAAGTACCACTTAAAAAACATTTCAAATTTCATGCTTCAAATTTTGCTTTACACACTATAACGCTACGCAAAGAATTATATCATTTTTGTAATTTTATGAAATGTTCTCCATGGTTGGTATGCACATAAAACTGATGTGATTTGACTGACTAGATTTTTGTACAATTAATAAAAAACAAGCCTAAAAGTATAATATAATGAAGTTTTAATAAAACATTTGATGTTACATTATTATATAATTTATAATGTTATCACTACACAAATTCTTATAATATATAAAAATGGTATGCAGCTCTGTATTATGAGTACATCACTGATATCATAGTGGAGTACATCGTGGCACTCATTCCTCAAGTGCTGAAATTAAATATGCGGTAATGTTGCCTTTGTAGAAAATGAGTCCAGATTTTTTCCAATTTCTGTCTTTGCCGAGTTAAATGTATAGGAGAACTGGGCAATATAATAAAAAACAGATTTCTACCAGGATGTATCCTCTTCATATTTTGTTCTCGGGTAGATGCTGATAAAACAAACCTTCCCAAATTTTCGAACTTTTAACAGCATTTCGTATTCGATAAAAATTGTTTAAACACTGTACGTTCCGAAAGAAATCTAATCTTTGAAAGGATATAAAATTATTTCTATTCTCATGCAGGAAAAGGTAAAAAATTAGTTATTTCTGTATCAAGGGCATAAAATGGAGTTTTACGCCTTGATGACAGAACACAAAGGCGAAAATTCTACGCCTGAGATTCAAATATTTCATTTTCACTCGGCTATTAAAGGTCACTTTCTTATTTAATTTTGAACTTTATTTTATTTGTTCTATATATAATTATAAATAATTTATACAATTATTTTATATTTTTTAAATCAATCACGCTTTCAAACAGTAATCTGTTTATTATAACAGAATCGTTTTATTGTATATAGTGAATATTTTACCGGAAATTATAATCACCTTATATTAGTTATAAGTATAGTAATTACAAGTCTAGCTTATAATAATCTGGTTAAATGCCCTTAGGAATAAACGATATTTTTGACACACTTTATCGACATAGTGTAACATACTTAAAACTAAACATTGTTATTTCAATCATACAAACTTTTAAAAATAATGACATTTTCTAAAAGTGTAACTACATAATCGCTTACTTTGCTTAAAGTAATGGCAAATATTTAAAATATAATTAAGTCTATTATGTATAACATTGTTTCGTATATTTTGTACGTAAAGTTGGTTAACTGTTGAGGATCTCATTACTGTTCCAGAACATACTTGAAAGGGAATCTTATCTGCTCAACCGTATGCCAATGTGGTTAAAATTAAATACAGAACGATAAGAGGCAAACCTTTTCTTATGCCTCAGCGTCTAATCAAGCGAAACAGGCAGCAGGAGGAGATAAAGTTACAAGCCGAAGACGAAATATATGATCAAATTTTAAATAAACAAACGCTTGTTTCTTAAATGGAATAGTTTCTTTTGATCATATATATGAAAATCGTTATTACTATAAGTACAATTCCCTGCTTCATACATCGGATGTGTAGTCAAATTCCGTGTATATGATTGGCTCTTGAAAATATTACATCCAATGCGTTGTCCATATAATAGTGACTTTTCTGAGTTAATAATTCTTTGTCCACTTCTGAGCTGAACACGGCAATTACTTCTGCAACAAAAATATAGCAGGTATAAATTTGATTATATTGTTTGAATCGGTCCATGCAAAAAGGGCACTAAGTCCATATAGATAGTTGTTGAGAAAACGCAAAAAACAGATTTACTTTTCTTACAGAATGAACAATAAAAATATTATTTAATAGAAATGTTGCTTTTATGCACTTACAACAGTACAAATATCGTTTTATGCTTAAAGTTAAAGAGGATTTTTAATAATTATACAAAATATCAGTGGACTTAGGTCCCTTTTTGCATGAATCACGAGTAACATGAAAAAAAAGTAATAATTTTATAGCACAGCTAACTAATTTATTTGCAAAAGTATAATACAATGTAAAATTACATTTTGCAGTTTATTAAGAACTAAATTCATTATCTTTTTCAGGGAATTGTAGAAACCTAGATATTTATCTGGTATATATTGTTGTAATTTTAACCGACAGTTGTTAATTAACAGACGTTAAATTATAACCGTTCCGAAAGATTATTGTTATTTGTAAATACAGTGAGTATGTGTGTAATAATCAGTAAACAAATCTCTCTTAATACGAATAAGTTTAAATTATTCACATTTAATATTTCAATACTAAACATTGTGGTAACATGATTTTCGTATATGTTAACATAACTATATTTACCAATATGGATAGTATACAAAACTGGTACAGTATTTGTTGTTCACCAGTGTAGTTGTAACTATTACAACTACAACGCGTATCCTACAATATATCTTACATGACAATTTATAGTGGTAAAATATATACATGTATTTATTGGCACATATTTTATCTCAACAAGTAGTATTAAATACTATCTTTTACTACATTTGTTTCTCAGTGTAAATAATACCCGATATAAAAAATGTCACTTCCAATTTATGCAAAAAGGGACCTAAGTCCTGGACTTTTGCATAAATCGGACATCAGGAAATGAAGATTAATAATTTTAATAAGTGCCAAATGAAAGACCGGAGCCTCAAAAGTTAGAATTTATTATTATCTCATTTTACGGAAAAATGGACTTAGTGCCCTTTTTGCATGGACCGATTCGTTTATATTGTTAAAATATAAAAAACGCATATCTAAATATATTGTAATATATATCGTACATAGTTTCCTAAACATGTTTTGTTTGCATTATATTAAAAAAACATTATGAGAAACGTACAATGTAGGTCACATAATAAGATAACAGAATGTCATTAAATAGCAGACATTTTTTCGTTTTATCCTCAACCCTTTAACGCAAAAATTATTTCATCCATTAAATTTTTACTATAGTTGATCTTAGGGTTTTCAGTGCCGTTAATTTTTTTCTGAAGTCAAATTTAAAAAATTCAAACTTGCGGATATATCCAATAAACATCGAAAAGATTTTTAATTTTTTTCTTTTCTTTGATTTGATTTGATTTATTTAACTTATTTGACCCCTCAGTCACGAAAACCACTGGGTGGCCGAGTATAAAAAAGGTTACAAATTACATAAAATAATCCTAAATTTATGAACGCTCGAGAAATAGCTTGACAAACGTGTTCGCAAAGATCAGGTCCAAGAAGCTCGACTGACAGTGAATTGCCCTAGTCTTAGAGCTTTCTGGAATATGGATAAATAGTCGCTCATTTCAAAACTAGTGTGTGAGGACTCACTAGAGGGGATAAAATACCGAACAATAAAATCTTTCGTCAAATTGGACCAGCCATTTTGAATTTTTGAAATCTGACTGCAGTTCGTAATCACCGGCTCCAAAACCCTCGAGTAACGAGTTTGAAGCAATTCATATTAATTTTTAATTTTTTCATTCCAATTTTTCAATTAGTACATGAAATTCACAATCAACTGGTAAAAATAATATGACAAGTCTGATAATAATAATATTACCTTGTATTATCATATTATTACATATTATTAATTGCAATATTTCATTTTTATTGCATTGTAAGAGAAAATCTATGGCGGTATCTTGGTATTATTTTATTGATTTATTTTGTTTATTTATTTATACATTATTTATTGTTACTTCGCTGTATGCGTAAAATTCTATTTTACACATTGTGTTTTTCTGTTACATTTTACTGACAATTGCAACATAAAATAATGTTCGATCATGTGCAAAAAATGTTTAATATCAAAATCCTCCTATCCTTCGGCTCGGCCAGTAACCTTCATATTCACAGTAAAAATTTGTGCACACTTCAATCGAATTAGTACATATTGTGTATCAAGGGCGAAATGATAGCGATTGGAACGAAAGCGAGGGCGGAAAGATCTACAGCTGTAATGGCTTAGAGTTTGCCAGTGATCTCGCAGTATTTTTTGTTCTACTTTCTTGAAATTCGCAACATTGTAAATCATGCGAAATTGACAAAAATTTGTTAATTTCGGCCATGTAAAAATTTTTCGATAACTTTGTACTTAATTTACAGACTGTGACTTTGGCTTTCAATACCTAACCGAGAACCAGTATATTGAATGCGTTCATAAATTGAAGGATTATAAATTTAGAAATTATTAAGTCTTTCATATCGGAAACGGTGCAAGATACACCAAAACCCAACCTCAAACCCCAAAAATACACCAAATTTTGAGTCCTAGTCTATAGTTAATAGGTAAGCCACGAACAACACTGGAATTTTATCTTACATGGAAGCTGTGTCCGTTTTAAAATCGAAATGATGTTTCCTATAAATTCTAACGTTGCTTCTATCTAAAATATCAACTTTAGACTAGGGTTGCGACCTAGTCACTTTCTTGTTCTACAAAAAAGCTTGAGCTTTTCAACGGCCTTTAGAAAGCGCATAAATAAACCCACAGCATAGAAATTATGAGTAAATATTGTTAATCATTGGACAAAAGTATCCCAATTTATAACAATTTTTGTCTAAGGTTTTGAATTGTAATCGCTCACTTTCGTCCTGATCGCATACTAAAACGTAATAAATATAATGAACAATTTATGTTATTATTAATCTGATAGTTAATCAATTTATTTGACCAATTTTTAGATAATGGCAATTGTGATAACCTGAATAAATTTTTCTCTCAACATATTTGCGGTTTCCTATTGACGTATTTAGTGAATAATTGAAATAAACTTCGACACGAATTTCATACAAAATATGTCGCAGCATGTGCGAAGACGTTACATTCTAACAGAAGTTTACTTCACGCATTCCGTGTACTTCGCGCACTGAATTTTACGACCTCGTGCATTGAATATTCGTGTATATAAAATATTGAATGCAACTCGTACAGTGCGTGAAGTTTTACACTTCTTGCATAATATACTATTACAATGTTTAGTATAGAAACGAACTTCACGTACATCTGAGCATAATAGTAATTTTTTCGATGAAAGTGCGTATGCGTAAAGAACTTTATGCCCGGGCGTGCGTAAAGTTAGTGCGTAAAGTCATTTTTTCAGTGCGTAAAGTGACCTTACGCACGCACTTTAACGCACTCGCCGGGCATAAAATATCGTATGCATCTCGTACGTAACTTATTTTCACTCGAGCGACAGTCCCCCACTCGTCGCCGGCTTCGCCGGAGCCTTGTTTGCACGTGTCACTCTCGTGAAAAAAAAAGTACACTTTACGCACTAGTTGCATAATATACTATTAGAGATACACACGTGCGCCGAAATATTATTTTTTAAACTCCGTGCGATAAATTGAATCTGGTGCACTATTTGTAGTGCGCGAAGTAACCCTTTTGCGCACTGAAATGAGTGCACCAGATTCAATTTCGCGCACGGAGTTAACAAAACAATATTTCGGTACAATAACCTACTTCGCGCACTTGTATCGTAATATACTATTATGTACGGCTTCTCCGTGCGTAAAGTATAATCGAGTGCGTAAAGTTTACTTGATGACGTATATGATTCAAAGACGTACATATTAGTGTATTATCTAACAAGTGTACTTTTACGCACCGGGCGGGAACTATCTACGAGGCGCCGAAGACGGCGAGTGATATGTGAAATTCCCGACTGATGCGTAACAGTTTTACTTTACACCCGTGTTAGGTATCCTAATTTTTGTAATTGGGTGCGGAAAGAGAGTGCGTAAAGTTTTGATGCCTGCTTTAGTGCGTAAAGTACAACTTTACGCACGACCGTTCACTTTACGAATTTTGTCGTCGGGAGTGCGTAAAAGTGAACTTTACGCACGCAAAACAGGCATCAAATGTACTTTATGTACGTCTTTTCGGTGCGTAAAGTAAACTTGTGCGTAAAGTAAACTTTACGCACTCGATTATACTTTACGCACGAAAAAGCCGTACGTAAACAATATTTCGGCACACGTGTGTGTGTGTAAAGTTCTTTACGCATACGCCCTTGTATCGAAAACTACTATTACGCACACAATTAAAATAAGTACATATATTAACATCAAGTACAATGCAAAATAATAACAACTTTATACCGTAAACTTTAAGCACCCGATTTTTCTTTACACATGGAAAAGTCGTGTGTAATAGCAGTTTTCGATACAAGTGCGGAAAAGTTATGGCTACGAATGTGAATGTGTATCGAACAATATTTTTTTATGCAACTGTGCGTAAAGTGCGCCTAAAAATGTAAAAAATGCGTATAGCCGCACTTTACGCACACTGTATCAAAAAATAGGAAATTCATTTCGAAAAAATGCATAAAGTGAACGAACTCCCCAGGTAGCAATTGACCACCGGCACAGTACTGACTAAGTACCGACTGCCGGAGTTCAGTACTGACTGTCAGTACTGAGTCAGTAATTGCTCAGCCCCGGCTGGTATCGCTCTCCAGTACTGATTGCAGGTATAATTCTTCAGAATAAAAAAAAATTAAATTCAATATTTTATTAATTTCATTTTTTCTTAATATTTTTTATGTATTTTTATTTATTATATAATTTATTATTTTTGTTTCTCGCATTACGTATTTCACATTTTATACTCTATTGTCTTATAATTCTAAATAATTCGCAAATATAAATGAAAAAAAGCTTTTGCGTCCGCCGGGATTCGAACCTACGACCTTAAAGCACGCACGCTAACCAGTAAGCCACACGATATGTTGCAAAACATAATTTCGGAACTGATACATTAAGATACTTCCAAACTTTGCAAAGTTAGATTAAAATATATATATATTTTGTTTAGGTTGAAATTATTTTTAGATCCATGCTCTATATTAAACTTAAAAAGCTAAAAAATTTTGTTCGAAACAAAAATAATCGTTATTTCTTAAAAGAAACGCTGTGTACTATTATTTTTAATTTTCTATGTGAGGAGGGTACTAGTAATGGGGGTAAAAATAAAAAAAGTCTTAAAAACCCGGTTATGCTTAAGGATAAACTTTTATTTGTTGAATAGAAATGATTGCACAAAAGAAGCTCTAATTTGTCTATTTTCTGTCTAATTATTTTTTAATAATAAACATTTCCCTATATATTAATTAAGTTTCGGACATTGCTACTGACTGCCAGTTTAGAGTCAGCACTGATGTGGTACGGAAGTCGGTACTGACTCAACTCCGTATGTCAGTACTGACGGTCAGTACTGGTTCAGTACTTTACCGGTGGTGTAGTCAGTACTGATTCCGCTCCATAAATCAGTACTGCGTTTCATTACTGGGTCAGTACCCCGCCGGTGGTTAACTCCGGCAGACATCCGAGATTGCTACCATGGGACCGTTGCGTAATATACTAATTTTCATTTAAAATTGACATGTTGGCGAAATTATTCTAGAACTAGTTCACATGCTTCTTTTCATTTCAAAAAATACACTTTATGCACTAGGTAAATAATGTACTATAATAAAGACGTTCTGTGCAATAAAATGTGATGTCATATATATTTTACGTGCCTTTCTTCGAATGGATGACTGAAGAAATTATCAAATAACTATGTATTATGTATCAAGGGCGCAATTATCGGTCACGGACAATCACACTTGATGGGGATCATTTTTTCGCACGTGATACATACGACACTTTATAATACATGTGTGAGGCTCGATAATTCGCGCTTCGCATTTATTAAATCTCTAAAATAGGTAAAGGGGCCTGCCAAACAGTTGTAGATATTTTTAGATTATGTATAATTTGTAAGTGGGCTCGTCAAATAATAACTTGGAAGAGGCCCTATCCTTCGACAACAAATATATGTCACTTACTTCATGGTTATTGATTTTCAACTGAACAAACTTTGCTTTTTTGAATTTTATACATTCAAAGTCTTTATTAATTTATAGCTAACATTTTTTTTCGGAACACTAACGCTATTGTATGACTACACTTGAAATTAAAACCACGTCGGAGTCAAATTCTCGTTATCTCAATGTTTACTTTGCCCACCGCACGGGCTTGCAGTTCGGCGAAATTGAAATGAGCTCGGATTTGGTCAATCCCCAAAGGTCTTCGCAATATAAACAAATTTATATTCATTTTTACGTCGGTCGTATAAATAACAATTTTCTTGTGGTGCCGAATCAATCTCAATATATTTATTTTATAAATCCAGGAATGAAGCAAACCCTTCTGACTTGCTCCAGGTATTAAAATTCGAAAAAACTTTTACAATTCTCAATTAATTTGTTTATAGGAAAACAGGGTTTGAAGAATCATTACAATCGTGGTAAAATAATGCTTCCGATTTATATGCTACCTAACTTCTAAAATATAAGAATTGTCCATTGTGAATGTCAATCATAGCGAAAGTCACTACGAATCAGTGCTTATACACTTGTAGGAAAAAAATCGTTTATAGAATCTAATGGGATGTCAAGTCAGATTTGCCGAAGAGATTCTGTACCCAACGTTATATTAAATTTACATAAGTTACTTTGGAAAGAATTGCCGTGTTGTCAGGTCCAGTTGCATCGTTGCGTTGTAACCATAGAGATATATATCTCTATGGTTGTAACCGTCAATCAGCTGTTTTCCCCGTTTTCTCGAATTCAGGTTTCGTTATATGATTACCTATTGGACATTTTCACTATCGTTTTATTAATGTTTTAATTTGTTTTGGTAGAAATTCAAATTAGTCGGAGGTTAATCTGACAAATTGAAAACCCTTTCAGCGACCCGTATTTCGTTTAGGAATTAGCGACGTCAAATGTACGCGCGAATTTTGATATCCCTTTGGCATTTGGCTTCAACTAAAATTTGCAGTCCACATTCCTACATTGAACAGTTTTCTACATTTTAGAAAAATATTGAGAACAAGCCGAATCTTTTTACAGCAAATTTAAACACTGTTAATAGGCAAGATAGTCATTGTACATGTCAAAGCATGAAAACGAAGAATAAACAAAAATATACTGCGATTCTTTATCCTAACCTATAACATAATGAAATTAACTTATAGACATTTAGCACATATTTTGCCACATCCTTTTTCTGTGTTACTTGATTTTTTACAATGTATGTTGTACTAGGTTTGAAGTAGCCCAGAAAACCGTTTTTTGTACTTCAATTTTTATTCAGTGCATTGTAGAGGTGCGTGAAAATCTATACACACATGTAGTATATAAGATATACTGAAAAATTCTGAAAAAGTTTAGTCTCCACATTTTACTTGAGTAATTTCGATATGATATTTTCCGTACACAGTGATTTTTTATGTTTAAAATTTAGAGAGTATTACGAGTTATAATTCCGTTAGAACCGAGCGATTGCAGAATTTACTTGAATCAAATGGATACGCCGAGGATATATTATGGATTCCAGATTCTAAATGTCAAATACATTCAGCATAGTGTGAAAATACTTTCAAAAAACATAAATTTTTATTTATGATTTTCTAAAATAATGATTATTATCATTTTTAATTATTTTTACTCGAACTACAACTTCAGCAGTGTGGTGAATCCACGCATTTTTTTATTATCTGATTTTGATATACAAAGTATATTATTAATAGTACTTGTTGGGTATATCAGCACTGAGCTCCGTATTTGGGAAACATTCATATTTGCAACGATGAGCTGAGAATAATGAGTGGGTATATGGATATTTATCAGTAAAAAAACAGAATCTACAAGGGAATACAATTTCAGAAACTTCTCAGTGTATTAGGAACTAATCAGCCTGACATTATTGGGGCGTAGTTTCTACGCGAGCGAAGCGAGCGAGGTATCATGCAAACTCTAGTTTATTCGAAAAAATATTGAAATTTTTAAGACATTTTTTAAACAAACACTCTGAGAATATATATATCTGCAAAAATAGTAAAAACGGACTATGAAGTACGTCATGTATATTACCGTGCACAATTTCGAATTAAACGTCCATCGATAACACTTTTTCATGTGGAAAACACAAACTTCCCGCAAGGTATTTAAAAAAATATAACACTTTGTTTTCAACTACACTAGATAATCCGCAATCAACATATTTATTACCACGTTGAGTATAAATTTTTACTAAACTGGCAATAAGGACATTTGTTCCCTACTGCGCCAGCTTTGCGATACTGAGCATTTGAAATAAGAGAAACTGCTTCGCGTGATTAATAAGACTCTTTATAGGAACATTTCCCATGAAGTGGCAAGTAAATATTTACATTATAGGAGCAATCTGTAACTTTATTAGTAAATTAATAAATGTTTGGAAATACTAGGTTATTTGGATATTTGCTATAGTTTTTTACCTACTATTTACAGTTATATGAATAACTGAATACGAAAATAAATAAAAAGCGTACCGCGATTTTGAGAGAATAATTTAAAAAATCCTATGTTGTTACTTCAGTAAGTTAGCAGTAAACAACTCTGTGAAAAAGGTTAAAAATTAAAAATGTTTCTCTCACTCTGAGCGCAAAATGCTATTTTTCTCCCTTATATCGCGGGAACAAAATAGCACGCGCTCGTATGAGAAAATAATATGTGCAACAAGGGAGAATATGTGTTTGGAGACTCATTAGAATTGCCAACCTCCCTTCGCTCGGGTGTCAAACTCTCCCTCGTTGGCAAACACCTATTTTGCTCCCTAGTTGTATAATGTACTATTGCGAGCCGGCTAAGCAGTAGCCAGTCGTGCGTAGACAGGAGTGAGTCCTGTTTCGTTGTATTCATAATTTTCATAACCTTACTGACGATATCGAGTTTTCGATACAATATGTTACTTTGAGTGAGCTAAAATATATTGCAAGGGTGCACTCGATAGTTGCACTTAAAAAATACGCTGGTGTATATTTGAAGTTTTCGATCTCAGATTCAAAATGGCCACTGCATTTATAAATTCCTTTTCAAAATTTAATAATTTTTTTTCTTGAAAACTATGGACTTACAGTGGCAATTATGAATCTGAGAACGAACATTTCAAATATAACACCAGTGTATCTTTTAAGTACAACTATCGAGTGCATCCTTGCAATATATTTTAGCTCACTCAAAGTAAGATATATTGTATCGAAAACTCGATATTTGTAAAAAATGCGTCCTGAAAAAATCATGTTTAAATTTATGTCAAAATCATATATAAATTTTAATTTTTTAATAATTTTCTTACAGTCTTTCGAAAGAGCGGCCTCGAAAATGATAGAATCTAACAGTTATTATTTTTTTTTGAAATTTATTACTTCGACCCAGACTAAGTCTGGACGAAGTATTGATTTGGTCACTTCGGGCAAAAAAATTACCCTATAGTTTTTCATCAAATGTCGACGTTTCAGACCCTAAGGAACCCAAATCAACAATAAAAAAAATTGTGTCCGTGATCTTGTACGTACGTACAACGTCCCGTTTTTTTGTCTCGCGATAACTCGCGAACGGATAAGCGTATTGACATAAATTTTTTTTGAAATACGCGTCCTGGCATAACTTAGATCTGATTAGATTTTGGCGTAGATCCATCCGTCCATTACTAAAAAAAATTAGCCCCAATTAAGTTTCTTCGTAGTTTTTTGCATTTATTTTGAAAAATACAAATTTTATTAAAAAATATTTCCAACAAAAAAAAATAGAGCATGAAATTCTCTACAAATAAGGTTGTATGCATTTTCTTCCTAAAGTCAACGATAATGCCACAAAACTGGTTTAAAATGCTTATGACTATTGTCTGAAAAAGTATTGATTTTGGTCACCTCGACAAAAAAATTACCCTATAGTTTTTCATCAAATTTCGACGTTTCGACCCTCTACCCCCCAGGGGTAGTCTTCGCCAGCCCCTCGGGAGCGGTTATCACCTACGGGCGCATAAGTTCTTTTACGCCCTTGATACGAAAATAACTATTTCGATATATCTAAAAGATGTCTTATAGATATCTATAAGATATCCGTCATAGATCTTTTCGACACTTTCAAGATATCTTTGACGAATTATATGTATATATATTGTATATATAATATCATAATGATACAGACAGTAATTAGTAAAACACTGTAAACATGTAATATGCATCGTATAGTCTATTACAATACAAGTGCTTGAAGTAAGTATTTTGCAACTTTTATTTATTAATACTTCGGCTGGCCTGTTGTCGGGGTCGAAGTTTTGAAAATGCTCATTTTCAATTTTCATACATATAACAAATACTATATTGTTGTAACGTATCTATCGAAGCCACTTGGACCTAAATATGATTGGACCCCCAAATATCAATATAATTTTATAATATAATTTGTTATTGGGTTTTTAACCCGTTAATTAATAAATAAATTAATAAATAAATAATTGAAAGCTGTTAGTAAACAAACGAGTATTAAGGAATAGCCGACTCTCCACTGGGTCGAAGTTTCTGAGCGAGCGAAGCGAGGGAGGCACCACGCCAACACTATGGACTACAGGCCCATGGCAAAACTTGTTGGGTCATTTGAACCATCAGAAGACCTATATAGAATGATATAAGAGTATAAAATAATAAGATTCAACATTATTCCGTCACTTGTAAGCTGTCCAATTGAGTGCAGGTAAGATTTCAAAAGCACAACCCTCGATTATTTTCCGTCGTTGCATGATTTTTTGTACGGCGTTGTGGACTTATGGATTGGAAGAGGTAGTGAAACTGTACAGAACTGATGCCGTACATAATCGAATGACCAAATTTATCCTAAAAATCGCAGGAAAATAAAAAATTTTTCAGACTTTGTGGCGCACAATTTTTTTTCGGCACTGACTATTTTCTCATTATTTTCCATGGATCTATTGATGGTAAGAATGCCGTACAAAAAATCATGCGACAAGGTGAAAAAATTGAGGGTTGTGCTTTTGAAATCTCACCTGCACTCGGTTGGACAGCTTACAAGTGACGGAATAATGCTGAATTTTATTATTTTATACCCTTATATCATTGTATATAAGTCTTCTGGTGGTTCAAATGACCCATCAATTTTTGACATGGGCCTGTAGTCTACTAGTTTCATATTGAAAATAAGCTTTCAAGTTGCAGTAAAATTTATGTGCATTTCGTTAATGGGTTAAGCGGTATACTACTATATAATTTTCATAAATAATAACTTACTTATTATGACAATACAATGTGCGTTTATGTTCAATAAAAATAAAAATTTATTAATAAGATAATTAATATCGGCAATTTTTTTATATAGTAGTGAGAGAGGCGCCATTACTCCAGTTTATAAAAGTAATTCCATAATAATTTAAAAAAGGTATTAATATATGAAATGGTTTAGTTCACAAAATATAAACATATATCATATATTCATTAAAGATAGTATTACATTAGTTACTTCTCAGTATATATTTTGTGATACCAGGGAGCTCCGACCCACGAACCGTCCCCTTCCCCTTTATTAAAAGATGCATTCATTGACTTGCAAAAATGCGTATTTGCATAGTACGAAATAGGAATTTCTTTAGAATGTTTTAATAAAAATTGATATAAAACTACATAGTAGATGGATTTACATATTGAGTTTTAATAAAATATTCATTAAGTCATTCTGATATGCATTATAATCTAAGTTCCGACCACCTCAATGTTAAATGCATTTACTCAAGCAGTAGATACATCTTGAACTCCGTTTTTCTGTAGTGGGAAGGGAAGTAAGCCACGCCCCGCAAAGAAAGATTATAAGTTAGCTTGCATTTTTATGTAGTATTGAGTACTCGGCTGGTGTTGACCGCGTAAATGTTAAATACTTATTAGCTATTCGATAATTTAATCGTAATATCAATTAAACTATTTATGTTTTTTACTAAACTTTATATGATGCAATAAGTAGTATTGATTTTTCATTTGCTGAATATTTAAATACTTAACAATCTAATAATAATACAGAATAACTCCAAAGAACCATACGTACATTATATCAAAATGTATAAATGTTTTAAAATTTATATTTACATGTGTGTGTGTGTGTGTGTGTGTGTGCGTGTAGGCGTGTTTTGGGGAGATCTCCGTCAACTTGCGACCCCAACTTGTCCAAAATTCATTAGCAAAAAAAATGGCGACTGAGCTTAAAATTTAGCATAATATATGTCTACTTTCATTTTTTATGTCGTTGGCGATTTTAAAAAGTACTAATAGTAAACTCAGTATAGCACTGTGAATGAAAGCAGGCTAACAAAATTACTCTAAATCATGCTATAAAATGACATCCGAGTATTGAAAAAAATTTATTTTTACGTATATTAAAAAGTTTGAAATGAGGACCTAATGGGGACGGCATTTTTTATTTTGAAAATCGCCAGAAATCGTAAGAAAGTAGACGTAGTACGCGAAATTAGAGATAACATTCTCATAAGGGCTCGACCTTTTCGTAAAAGTGTCTATTTTTTAATGCTCTAGGGTGTTTTTTTAATAAAAAAAATGGCGGTCCTTTTAAAGAGCTAAAATTAAAGAAACTAATGGCAAAAAATCATATTAAAATGCACTACGACAGTTGTATCTGTAATATTATTAGCTATACCACATTTTGAAAAATTCAAAATGGCTGTAAATTTTTTTGAAAATTGATTGCATTTGTTGGAAACTGATTAGTCGAGGTTTTTGGAGTCGCTGATAACGAATGTAATATGCGTTTTTTGAAATTAAAAAATGCGGTCCAATTTGGCGCACAAATTTTTGGGGTCGCTGATTCCAAATCCGATGAAAATCTGTTTGAATCCAAAACAACGGATTCAAATTAGAAGCTAAGGTTTTTTGAATCCTCAATTATTTTAAATAATCTCATTCAAAGATTCTTGTGCATTATCGGTCAATTGTTTCGCTCTTGTCCGATACTTTCATTTCAGGTGATTTGTAAAGGTTGTTAAGAATAAAAAATCGGTAGTGTTTTCATCGAAAGCCTTTGATATCGTAAACAGTGTAAGAAGTACCAAGAACACATTAAACTTCTTTTATAAATAAATCACGAAATGTCATAATAAATAAATCGAAACAAATCATAGCTGCCGTCATTGTCCACTTACGTAAAGAACTCCGAAAAATTTGAATTAGGGGTTTTGAACACATACGATACGAATTCGCTTACTTTCTTGATATCGATGATGGTTTCTCTGAATGTGCCTATTGACGTTGAACCTCCTGTCTGATTGGTAATCACAATGTGAACACAAATGCTTTTTTTTCGCCTTCACCTTTTGGATTTTTATTTTCACGTTCGACAAAATGTTTTGTGGGGAAATTTCGACCTCTGGTTCGGTACTGCAACGTTGAAAACGTGTCGGTTTTAAAGAAATTTGAAAAAAAAATGAATGAATTGTGATTAGACATCAACAAAAATCGTACATTCCTGGTATGCGATTATCATTGCACATTGTATACGAAAAATATATCGTAGAAAACAATGTTGCGTTCAATCGTGACGAAGTGAGGAGGAACACTGACAGCCATCTGCAAAATATTCTTTTAGAAGGCTTCAGAATCTCCACGTCAGAAATTAATAGAGGCGGAGTTTGTATCTATAGGCTGCTGTCGTACAAGGTCAGTCTCGAAAGTAACCTCGCATTCTGATTTGCTAAAACATGGGTGCTAAGATTTAATGTTAACTGAATAATATGTTAAATACACAGCATGTTTCTATTAATGTAATTAATAATAATTTATTTACCATCATTTATACACAATCTTATTATAAAAGAAAGTAAAAGACGATCAAGATAAGCACAGATATTCTAACTGGAAACTCGTTATAAATAATCACAATAACAACAAGCCAAGGAAAAATGCCGCGTTCATGTTAGTTTTTGTACAAATTATTTAAAATTAACAATAGGTCTAATTACGATATGAAAGTATTTATCAGTAAAAATTCCACTCCGCAACCGTGCTTAAAGTGAATTTTATTTTCAAAACAATTATTACCTTTATTTTGCTCTATAATCTATTAGCCATTCTATATATTTAAGTGGTCTCTGAAGGGAAGATATATCAATTTCGATTTTTATTTTTTTGCGGCATTATAAACTTCACTCCGTAACCGGACACAAAATCGCGTAACAAATGTAATCAAATGTATTAAATAAACAACGCAAAGGTAAACATCGCAATATTAATAAGGTTAATGACCTTGCGAGTTGTGATGAAAAAAAGGAATATATTCAAGGTAAGCATGATGATTTTCAGTTCTGCAGTCGTCATTGACAGAAAGAAAACTCCATTCCGTAACCGTGGTAGATTCTAAATTCTTCTAAGCAAATGATAAATGTTATTCATAATTCTTTGAATATTTGTATATTTAAATAAAATGTTGCAAATATTACTGACGATTCGTTTGTGAAATGTTTTCTTTTATTAATAATAAAATCAGTATAATTTGGAAGGGGAAATAAAACTCCACAACGTACCCGCGCCATATCACTTTTAGGTTTTTGCAAGTAAACTAAATTTTTTAAACAATTTTTTAAATATTCTTATTATTTATTGAAATAAAATATTATAACTACTATTAATAACTGTTTATAAATTGTATTATTTTAATATCAGATTCAATATATTTTGGAGCTGTCGAGGAAACAGAAAACTCCCCCCCGTGACTTCAAATACCATTACAGATTTTTCGTAATAAAACTCTAAATTCGCTTAAAATACGTTATTCCTGGTATTCTTTGGGTCGCTGCCTATGTATTGCCTATATTCCAATATTGCAAACGGAATTATTAAAAAAAATGACAAAATCGCTCGAAACGCGCTACTCGGAGGTTTTTTAGGGGTCGCAGGTTTACGAATCGGGGCCTGTTTTTGAAAATTACAAATGGCGCACCGAGTATGGCAGACAGAATAATTAAAAACTGACCTAAACTACTTATAAAACGGTAATCAGGGGTTTTTGGTGCCACTGGTTGCGAATCTGACGACGGAATTTAAAAATTCAATGCGGCGGCGGACATAATTATTAAAGAATGACTTAATTTCCATTATACGCCCTTGGTCTTAACGTCGCTTATTGCGCATACGGTGTCAGTTTTCGAAAATTCAAAATGGCGTATCCATCGAATATGGCACGCTTGTATCGAAACTGCTATTATGAATTTTTTCCAAATGGTAATTTCTTGTTTAAAAAATTATTTTAATAAATTAATGTTGTTAACTTAAATTCCATTTAAACATTGCAGGATTTTAAATAAAAAAACTAAAAAGATTCTTCACTATACCATGGTAGAATACAATTAAATAAAGAACTTTAGAATGTAAAGTATTTTCTTATTCACTTGAGACAAAAAGACATTGAATTCTTCATTTTAAATATCGAAAAATTAACAACGGATTCATAATTAGCGATACCGAGTAACATGTTTTAGAAGAATTTATTTATTGATTAATAATGCCTCATTGGATCTGCCGTACAGTTTTCATAGAAAATATTTTTGAGAAGTTAATATTTCGCACCTGCCCTATTTAAATGGAATCCGTGACATGTAATGGCTTATTGTTTAATAGATTAGTTGTATTCACGCATTCCTTCGGATCGAAATCCCAGAGTGAAACTGAATGGCCACGTACTATACTTATATATACAATGCTAACGGGGGATGGGTAACATTACATTAGTTGACGAATACATTTTAAAAATTAATTGGATAAATCTGAATTTTCTATCAAATCCATTTCTTTTTCCAATACAGCTATGTATTGGATTGTATTCCAGGTTATTAAAAGTATATTAAAAGTTAAAATATTCTATACTATGAAATACTATAAGTATACCGCGCTACATAATATAAGATAATAGTGAAATGAATCTTAATGAATTAAAATAGAAGAATTTTTTATGTACAGGCAACAGGACTTCAGTATTGCTGACAGAGAGTGTGTTTTTAAATCGAATTGTAATCGAACATGAAAATAGTATTACACTTATTTACTTTTATTCCTGCTTACTGCGGATAGATTTTCTTTCTCTTTTTCTATTATTAAGGTTAATCGTATTTTATATTCAAGTATATTTTCACGATAGAATGATGTTCTGAGGGCTTTCAAGGAACTTAACAAAGCGAATACGAATTGGAATATATCTTATACCTTGCTAAAACTGGTTTTCACAAGGTCATATGGCGAGACCGTCTTTTGCCTGTGAAAGATGCTTAAATAGTATGTATTTGCAACATAATAGTGATTTTTTAAATATGTGTTTACACTGTACTGTATCGTATTAAACAAATATTATTGCAAAAGTGTAAAGAAAAAAATAATATAATATCTAAGTTCAGTTAATTAATAACATCGTTTTTCTGACGGAAGATTTGAAGAGAATAATTATGAACCATTTTTTATTTTAAATTAAACACAGATTAACACAGTAAAATGTCAAATTCACAATTTACATAAAACGAAATAGGTGTAAACTCTCAAATCCAGTGTAAGACTTTAATAGAGAACAGCTGTAATTAACATCTACAAACAGGAGATACATATTTTCTATTTTTTTTTATCACATTACCAAACGATAGTTAACATTTTCCAAAAGTACGCAATTCTTTTTCAGGGAAGGTTTAAGAATGTTTTGTTGATATTCAGTAATAATCCTAAATGTTTTATCACATTCTCAATAAATATTACGGAGTAGTCCTTCGGAAAGATATGGCCACAAAAACAACAATTAAAAATTAGTTTCTTATGTATATTGTTATCTCCCGAATTAATTATGAATAAATATAGCACAATGAAAATTATGGCGGTCGAAGAGCCTGAAGTCACCATTATTTAAAACCCGTTAAAAAACGTTATTTTTGCACATTTTTTTTTCTTATTTCTTGCAAAAACTATAGTCCGGAGAAATAATGCTAGACAAAAAAAATAAAAGTGATATATGTCACTTAAAATTGCTGCGTCCGTTTTGTGCTTACTTCATTTTTACTTCGACCCAGACTGACAGTCTGGACGAAGTATTGAATTTTGTCAACTCCGGCAAAAAACTTACCCTAGATGAAAGTTGTATAAAATCATTTTCAATTTTCATACATATAAGAAACACTATATTGTTGTAATCTATCAAAGCCACTTGGACCTAAATATGATTGGACCCCCAAAGATCGATATAATTTTATAATATAATTGAAAGCTGTTAGTAAACGAACGAATATTAAGGAATAGCCGACTCTTCACAAGATCGAAGTTTCTGAGCGAGCGAGGCACCACGCCAACACTAGTTTAATTTCTATGAGACTAAGATGTTTAAATAAAGTTTAAAAATAAATTTGAAACATTGTGCAATAATATTAATTAATTATAAACAATAATGTACTAGAAAATTACTGTTTTTTTAATAGAAATTGTCTGTGAAAGTTAATGTTATGCATAAGAATATTAGTAAAAATGGTAATTCTTATGAGTTCTTAGTTAAGTCAATATGTCGGCTCTAAGGCAGGCACAAAGTAGTAAATAATTATCGATTTTTATGATTTTTATGAAGTTACTTTCTTGTAATGATTATTAATAAAATGAAATCATATTTTTGTAATTTCAAGAATTTAAAACTTTAAAGATGTCTTCCGATTTTGGAGTTATTATTTTGAATAGGTAATGAACTGGAAACCTATTATATATCAGTTTCAAATGATTTAGATTAACCGCTAAGTTACATTTTTAAATGTTCATATTTGATGTTTTTGAATATTTAGGTTCACTCATTCACAGTAATATTTATAAACGAATATTTCCTTCAAGTCGAAAAAGCGATAACGTAGGGGGTACTTACGAACTGGAGCCCCATAATCCCCTTTTTTATAAATTTATGAAATTCAGGACGTTATTCTTTAGCAAATACCAACATTTTTTAACATGTATTTTCACAATAGCAGTTTCAGTTTGCTCACATTCTAGTTTTTATTGATATTCCTAGTCAGAAAGCTAACATAGATTTAAAATTATTAAAATTTATAGGCCATTTTTTGTGTGTATAAACGGTCACCATAACAAGAACAAAAAAAGGAAACAAAAAAACATATACGTTTAAACAGTATAATACTGAAACGTATACAAACATAGTTTAAAAGGACATTAAAATAAATTAGTGGAAATAACAATTTAAATAAATATATATTTCGACCTTTTTTCCCGTGTTATATTGTTTAAACATATATGTTTTTTGTTCCTTTTTTGCTCTTGTTATGGTGACCGTTATACACAAAAAATTTTTTTAATAAGAAACTGCTTTTTATTATTTTTTTTTGTATCCAAGCTGTTAGGACTTTTGGATCATTTTGATAAGTTTGGCATCAAATTTGTTTTCCGTATACAATTAATGTAAAGTGTTTTTTCAACTGTATCGATAATACAATATATGACGAATTCCGTAGAACTTTTAACATTGAAAGTACTTGGATGATAATTGTATAAATGAAAGCCAAATTTACTTTTATATTATTGTTATTTATATTATTGTTTTTATTTTATTATGTATCGATTTATAACTCTATTTCCTATTTTTAATATTCCTATGCTCTGTACGGCAGTCTATAATCTTCCAAACCGCCTATTGAATCATTTTCGTATTTCAGATTGTTTACACACAGTTGCTTTACTCTCCCATAGTTCCATATGTGTAGAATACTATTCATATACGTTTACTTGATAGATGAAAAATCTACGAGTACCTAATACCTAACAAGTAATTACAATTTGTACCTAAGCCATAAATTTGCTACAGTTCTAACAGCAACATTTTCTTGTGTAGAATTATTAATGATGCTACGAAAAATGTTTATAAAGATATGGGCACGCATAGTTCTGTAAATACAGTGTTCATCGAAATATTTAATGCCTGATGTATATTTTTGAAAATTCATGCAAAAAAAACTAAAAAAAAGGAAGGCAACCTATGGAATTTATAATCCATGTGTTTTCTCAGTGTAGGACAAATTATTGTATGATGATACAAGTGCGCAAAGTAGAGGAATCACGCATTAAGGAAGTTGGAACTCGAGAATTATAGCGAGCGTGGTATCGACAATCCCCTAAACCGCGCAATTTTATCCTAAGATTTTATCTTATGATTTTTTTTTACCCTGCGAGCTAAGTAAAAGTAGTGTCCTAAGTGAGCATTTAGCGCACGCAGTTGAAAAACTTAGTTTTTAAAACTCTTTTATTATGAAGAGTGGCATTTCACTCCAGTAAAAGTGAAAGAAACAAAACTCACTTCTAAAAAAGTGAAATATCACTCTTAATAGAGTGCCAATTTCACTCTTCGTGAAAGAGTGGCTCAATTTTCACTCCAAGGAATTTACAGAGTAACTAGAGGTCCGAGCCTGAAACGAAAACTTCTCGATTCCTATTTCCACGATCACAGGCGTTTATTTAGACTCTATTTATGTAGCCTCTAAAGCTGTAGTGAACTGAAACTACACTAAGAGAAATTATTTACTAATTGTTAATGTAAGCTAATTTCAAGGCTCTTACATTAACTGTAAAGTTATAAAAGTAACTGTAAAGTAAAAAACGACAGGTAACTTTGAGATGAATTTAGCAGCACTTTCGTGCATGTCAGCAAAGTTATTGAATATTAACTCGTATATTTTAACATTCAATGAGCGTTCGTTAACTGTTAATAAAGCTTATATTAAATTCTACCTTTTGAACTCCGCATGTCAACAATGTATCGAAAAATTCGCAGAGAATCAAATAATGACGCGTGTGTATGTTTGTTTATCTCTATTTCGATGAACCTGTAAGCGCGTAAATATGTCCCGTAGTGCTCCCAACATTAATATTTAATAGTATATTATGCAACTAGTGCGTAAAGTGTACTTTTTTCACGAGAGCGACACGTCCAAACAAGGCTCCGGCGAAGCCGACGACGAGTGGGGGACTGTCGCTCGAGTGAAAAAGTTACGCACGAGATGCATACGATATTTTATGCCCGGTGCGTGCGTTAAAGTGCGTGCGTAAGGTCATTTTTTGTCCAATGCGTAATAGTATATTACTCAACGAGGGAGGTAAAATAAAGAATGTCTCAGGCTGCGTGTAATTTTTACCCGAGATGAAGCCGAGGGTGAAAAACATGTAGTCTGAGGCATTCTTTTTTACTTCCCGAGGGAAGTATACGATTTTTCTTCATGACAGGGACGAAAGCAGCAACTTTCCTCCCGCTTGCGTAGTCCCAGTGTGATGAAAAGTGATTTTTTTTCATTAGTACGTAAAGTGTCTCACGAGGAGCTGCAGGCGCCGAGTTTTAAATAAACAATAACAACAAAAATTAAGACTGAGTATCGATACACAGAGGAATTGAAATATAATATTATAACAATCATTATGAAGTACCCTCAAATGTCTGCTATTCTTATAAATTTATCTGAACAGTACTCTGCATTTCTCCGAACCCTTAACCATTGTTGCGTTTTTTCGAAGTAAAATGCATATCCTTATACATATAGGTTTACTTTTGTTCACTCTTTGTACCGCGATTGTTTTTAAAAAATACAATTAACACCGTAAGTAGAGAAGAGTGGGGCAGATTGTGACACTCGTTTCAAAGTCAGTTTAAAATATACTATAACGTGTAAACACTCATTTGTATAACACTAATCGAAAGTGTGATTACTTAAGTTGATAAATTAACAAAGATATGCATACAAAAATAACGTATTTCAATAAAAATATCCATTTTTTTTAATTCTGGTTTTGTCACAGTCTGCCCTATATGTGGGAGCATAGCTGTGCGGTCAGATGTTACAGGTAGTAATTTATACTGCGGGGTACATTGTCACTTTTTTTCAATACATTACGATGTTATTATACTGATTTTACTTCGACCCAGACCATAGGTCTGGCGAAGTATTGAATTTGGTCAGTTCCCGCCAAAAAATTACCCTATAGTTTTTCATCAAATGTCGACGTTTCGGGCCCTAAGGAACTCAAAGCAACAATAAAAAAAAATTGGTGTCCGTTAGGTTGTACGTCCGTCCGTGGGCAAAATTTTGTATACGCGATATCTCGCGACTGGCAGGACGAATTTAAAAAGTACAAACGGATTTGGGTTTCTCTTAGCCAAACTTAGATCTCATTAGTTTTTGGAGACAATGCATACTAGATTATGGAGAGGTTTAACAAAAAAAAAGCTCAAAAACACGTTTTTTCCATTTTTTAACAAAAAATACAAATCGTCCAAAAATTGTTTCAAACAAAAAATATAGAACATCGAATTCTCTACAAAAAAAGGTTGTATTCATTTCTTCGTAAAATCAACGATAATGCCGTAAAACGTCAAAAACTCGACTAAACCGCGTTTTTTTAAGCATCAGTGTGAACAAGACGTGCTCATTTATCAGTACTTCGGCTGACCTGCGGTCGGGGTCGAAGTTTTGAAAATGCTCATTTTCAATTTTAATACAGGGTGAATATACCAATGATATGCCAATGAATGGACGATTTTCTACATATTTCTATTTCTTATGAATGTATGATGCACAACATGCAACTAAATACATATTTTTATGTTCTTTGAACATTCAAAACAGTATTTACAGTACTATTGATCTTCCAGTGTTTATTATTTTGTAAAATCAAAGCAAAGTTTTAAAGCCATCCAAAACTGGTACTGAAAACGTCCCATTTCATTTAACCCGTCTATTCATTGGGGTTTAGCGGATTTTTTTACAAACGTATGAAGACGAGGTTAATAATTAAATAAAATCAAAGGTTGAACTACACGGTCATAAAGAGCAGAGTCTAACGATTCTAATGGTGGTATCATAATTAAATTTTCATAAAAGAATTCAAAAGTTACAATCGATGAAAGTGTGAAAAATGCTTAACCGTCCATTCATTGGCATATTCACCCTATTTAAGGAACAAGATATTGTTACAATATATGTATAGAAACTACTCGAACCTAACGATGCTAGAACTACCCTCTGCCGCCTTCTTTCCTGGCAGTGTTAAAATGGGAATATTCCTGGAAGCATCAGCCTTTCGTCAGGGAACTGCAATACGAATTTAGCCAAAATTGTAAGCACCTGGGTCGAAGGCATCTAGTTAACAATTATATTACTTCGACCCGGACCTTAGGTCTGGACGAAGTATTGAATTTGTTCACTTCGGGCATGAAAATTACCCTATAGTTCTTCATCAAATGTCGACGTTTCAGACCCTGGGGACCCCAATTCAACAATAAAAAAATTTGTGTCTGTGATCTTGTACGTACATACGTCCGTACGTCCCGTTTTTTTGTCTCGCGATAACTCGCGTACGGATAAGCGTAATGACATAATTTACTTCTAAATAAAAATTATTTTAGGTTAATTTTTTAATTAGATTAATATCTTTGATTGTTCTATTATTCAGTTGATGCCTTACTAAAGATACAGAAGAAATATATGTAAATTTATGACAAAAGGAAATTGAAACAAAAAGGTTACTTTAGATACCTCGAAGCTCATATTTATCTACTCACCACCACCCTTACGAACGCCGTTATTTTCACGTTTTCTTTGATTTGCAGTGATAACCTTAATATTATAAAAAAATATAGGATTTTTTCGGTGCACAGGTTTCGAGAAATCACAGTCTACCCCACTCTCCCTTACCCATCACATCGAATACGGATTTCTGTCAAACCTTTTATCAGTTTTAAAATTTATAACGTAATTCGTACACGCCCTGCCTGCTTTACACCGAAAAAATTGTATAAATTTTTAGAACATAACACTGTACTGATATCACGATTCCTAATATAGTGGATGTTTAAAGTATTATGCTTAAAGATACTCTGCCATTTTCTCTATCTCTTACTGTCTGCTTGTGACGTCCCACCAACGCACACATGACGTTTTTGCCACTCCCCCTTTCCTACGGACGAATTCTTTTCTCGTCACTAATATAATCCTTCGTATGCCGATACGAAAGTAATATTGCACCAGTGCAGATAATATCTAAATGGCCAAGAAAATGATATTCGAATGGACTTATTTACTATTAATTATTAATTTATTTGCTCCATTAATAAATTTAAATATAAAAATAAAATAAATTCAATTATTTCTTGAAAAAGTTAAGTGAAAATTACAAACCAACTTCGTCAAACGCGATAGCTTACTCTGGTAACGAGTGGAGATATCTAAATATTAATTCGCCGTGGAAAGATTCATTTAAGTCAAAATTGAAAAAGCATCATATTAAGAAATGCAGCATATTATGAACTCAAATACAATGAATATTCATGATTACGTATTAAGAAAAACAAATTATTGCAGAAGTTTATTTTGGGTATATACACTTTCTATTACGGTCGTAAGTGTCACATTTGGAGTTACCACTGTTTTGTCTGGCTTTGCCAATTTATTATACTTGATAAAAAGGTCGTATCTCAAAAAATGTTGCATATAAAAGTCGTATCTTCATTTTAGAGGTATACGACGTTTTTTAATGTATAATGGCACTGTGTATTAAATAAAATCTAAAACAAAAAAGATTATTCCTAAATTATTTTCAAACTGGAAAGAACATAAAATAAATATTAAATGATAAATTAAACACAAAATTATTCTGGATAATAATATAATCATAATATCTATAATGATTTATTAATTTTACATACACTGTTATATTACAATTATATAGAAATATTATTATATAATTAAGAAAGTAATTTTACAATACATGTATTGGGAATTTGTTATGTAATACAGTCTCTGGTCATATTATTAGATCCATGCTTAAAAATTAATAATTCACTGACTTTTTTTTATTGCAGGACCGTTATCGTTCGTTAGTAGAACTTATTTATGTAATTGTTCATACAGTTACCACGTTCAAACGTAGATGGCAGCAGTTCTGAAATAAAATCGTAAAATAAAAAAAATAAACGTGAAAGACAGTGCAACAGGCTGTATTGTGTAAAATACATAGTTTCATTGCATAAAATACATAAACATTATTGCTGAAGTAAGATCTTTATTGATGCTTTGACTCATTTTTATGAAAAGAGAGAAAAACTTTTCCGATTTGTGATAATTATGTAATTTTCAGAATGGGTAAACGACGTGATATGTCCCATAGTAGAATTAGCCAAATTGCCGGTTTGTTGAAAGCTGGAAACATAAATTTAAGTAAAACTGTCTACTAATGAACGTGATCTGTACTTACAATGGCAAAATAGTACATTATGATACAGATGCGGTAAGTGATAACTGCACGAGTGCGTGATTTCAAGCACGAGCCTTCGGCACGAATGTCATATACTATTTTTTCGAACACTGTGCTGAAAGTACGTATTTACCGCACTGAAAACTGTGCGAAAAATGACCTATATAACCGTTGAATTCCAAAACTGTGCAGCAATATTCGTAACCGTACAGGTTACCCGTGCGGTAAAACTAATTTTTACCCATGGGTGTAATAATATGGTCATTGTTAAAAATTACCGTTATAATATAAATTTACAAGATATGCATTTACAATATGCATTACAATATAGCCATATATAATATAAATTTACAAGATATGCATTTTAAATCTACAGCAATGTGAATTCTCAACACTGTATAAGAAAATTACAACACATGATGCGTTGTCAAGATTAAAGAAGATATTATTGAAGTTAAGCCATTCACAAAAATGTTGATTTAGCTTGCCTGACTCTGGTATTAAAGATTTATTTAGCGTTTATTTTATTTTTGGTTGTACAAAAAATACATGTATACAGAGGATATTCGAATTAAAAACTCTGTTTTAACTTTTACGCAATAAAATTTATAATTCAACATTTCTTTAAATTTTAAACTTGCTCTAAAAAGTTAGTTTTTTAAATTGCAAAATCTTGGTGAAATTATATTCGTATAGATTGTAGAAGGATTGAGGTAGTGGATAAGAATTTCATAAGCACCCCTTGGTGATTAAGGTGATGCTCTCGTGATGAGCGAATAAAGCAATAATCAAAACTATAGAATATACTTAAAAATGATTTACTCGGTTTTGCTAAATTTGAGCATAACTCCGGCTTTCTAACCACTGCAAATAAAACCGAAATCCTTCCACCTAAATTTATTCTAGAATGCGCTATTCGAGGATTTCTTACTCGCGCACACGAGGAGCCTTATCTTCGTTTCGAACGCGTGCGCAACGATCACCCAATCCACAGATTATCGATCTAATTAATATTAATTTTTACATTCAACTCAATTCATACAAAAAAATAAAATGTTTATTATAGTATCAAATGATTATAAAGAACTACGAAATTTAGACACTTCACCAAATCAAACTTTATTTTTCTTATAATATATTTACATCTTTCCGTCGCGCCGTTTCGAGCCGACTGATCAACCACATTTAGTCAAACTCAACGTACGATACTTATACTAATACAAATCGGTAGGGGAAGCCAGTAATATTCGAATATTACATATACTTTATGTATTTAATCTCCTAAAAAATATCACAGAAATTTGTTGAAAACTGTGCGAGGGTTTTCAGAAATAAGGAAAAATCCAAAAACCGATGGTGCATTGATTAGAAAGGCTTGAGTTACGCCCAAATTTCAAAATTGTTCAAATATTCTAGTTACATGCACCAATCTGGGCTTAATTACATGGATTAGAAAATAAAATTAAATGTTTTCTATTTCAATACGTCCAACGTTCTGAAAATAGAATTATATACTGACATATATTTGATGGTGATGACGATCATTACACTCTGGAATATTAATCTTGGACTCATATTACCAGAAATCTTTCGTTCCTTATCTTCAATTTAAGTGGTTAAAACGAATTACAAACATTTTCTGGTGAATCATGAATGTGTTTAAACACACGCATATATCGAAAACAAAGTTGATTTTTTTAATAGGCATTTAAATCTCCTTTCTCGTATTTCTTTAAAATTGAATTGCTATGCTGTTTATATCGATATCTGCTTAAGGCGTATTGGAAAGTGGATATCAACAGTAAGGGAAATGTGTCGGTTTTTGACACTGTTTAGTTTTTTGTCTGTACACACCAAACTACATGTAGTTTCCGATTAATCGCATATTATTCAAATATATTTGTATCTATGGAACGCTAGAGGTCGTAGCTAACTGATATCAAAGAAACTAAGTTAATTCATTCAACTAAAAATATTTTATTAGTGATTTTGTAGTATGACTATTTTTATAAATTGTATCGGGTGGCAGTCACCATTGAAAAATCCGAAGGAAACCACCAAGAAACATGAAAATTTATTTATTTACGAAGCTAAAACTAGGATCCCTTTGACAGGTTTATTGTACGGTATGCTGTTATTAATAGCTGGTACAAGCGCATTGAAATACACAGATTCTTGGCAATCCAAAAAAAAAATTATGTGGCAGAACTTAAAATGCGGTGACAAAACCGCTTCTTCGCAGAGCAATGAAACACAGCCTTTTTTTATGAATTCGTAGCGATTTGTCGCACGTTAACATTAATTTTAGATAATTTTTCATATATATATGAAAGTATTTCTATTAGGCTGCGATTAGTACGCAATTGCGAGTTTTAGTATCAGTATATCATAGGAGAACTTGGAATTGTCAACATTCACGTTTCAAAATAAACATAACAGTAGCGAATGCTTTTTCTCGGAATTTACATATGGTGTGCCCATAGCACCGGCACGCTGCATTTATTTTCAAATCAAACCACCACAGGCAAATTTAACAAGTTGAAAGAAAGTTGATAATTGTTACATCTTTATATTTGTGTCTCACATGATAAATCACACGATAAATCACATGGTATATCATTTCACCAATTCTCACATGAGATATCACATGATATGCCATGTGACAATTTTCAGTAGGGTACCGTAGGGTACATAGTTTTGACCAGGTGGCAAAATCAGACATGGTCTCGACCTGGTCAAATGGGCCAAAACTAACAGGTCGAGACCACGTGGAAAAACCCACCTGGATTTTTTCAGTAGCGAGTTTTTTACCCCCACCACTAGCTTTATCAGAAATAATTAATTCTGAAATGTCAGTCCATGATTAATCAGGAGGATGCTTAAATGCAGGAAGCGTTTGAAATAAGCGGTGACCTACTGCAGATACATAATAACTTTATTTGATATCAGTTCTTTTTTACTACATGTATATTTATATAACACAATAATATACGAATTTTAACTCTTGATAATTTTCGATAACAAGAGTATAGTCTAACTTAAATACATAAAGATAGAGCGACTAACGACCTGTCATTAAATTCTTAACCGAACGCAGTAAGGACCATTCTACTAGCTTATATATATTTATCATGAAATAAATTATATAGTTATTTAATTTAAAATGCATTTGTACATGCACATGTACTCGCTCCTTTTACAAATGAAATCAATAAAATTGAAAAGAAATATATATTATCACTTTTTATGTATCGGTGAAAATAGATGTTCTCATTATTAAATATTTAAAGTGAATATTCCACTCTAAAATTAAGCATCTATTTGTATTTATTCGTATAAATAGCATCGACGCCACGTAACAAGTAGGTTTATAGATATATAAAATAGAATCTTATACTTATATTCTATATAAGTGCGAAAATTAAATGTGATTGAACATTAATGTTCATAAGAATATTGTTATGCGATTAAATGCAAATTTGTTATAAAGACTCTATACGCTGCATTATAGTGTGAATTATACGTATTCTACGTATTCAATAAATTCACATGTATACGGGTGCTTCTGGTGTTTCTTTCTATCTATTGACGGCGAATGTATCCAATCCTACGAAAGAAAGACAAATTAATGTTTTAAATTAATAAATTAAACTGGATTTTTAAATTTGGAAAAGACAAATAACCCGAAGACAATTATTTTATAAGTGATGACATTTTAGTATAAACAGTACTTGGCTTCACCCTTTGATGCATACATTTTTCGTTATATATGGAAAACAGCTTGCATTTATTACTCCGGGTCGTTCATTATGAATCACATCCCAAATTTTGAATATTCAAAATGACGGATTCAAGATGACCGTTCAAAATAGAAAAAGCTGCTTGGTCAAGCTAAAACTGATTGCGAGTATGTTTGGAAGTTGTCGACGTCGTAGATTCCGAATATGATATTAGATTTTGCACATTGAAAATGGCGAATCCAAATTTAAATTAATATTTTTCATGTTGGACCCAATGCCAAATTTATAATCAGAAAATCCTCTTGTATGATGTTTTTAGCGCTTTATTAAAATATGATTGTGCGACTGTTTTTTCTTTATAAAACATATTAAAGCAATATATTGGTACAACAATCAGATATTAGATAGAATTTTTGCATTTGATCAGCTTTATAATTAGTTTCCTTGATACCACCGAGGTTTTGTCTGGATGAAGAAGGTTTTTGGTCTCCAAAAAACTCCTAGTTATAAATCTCATCTTGATCAAGCAGCAATTTCCTTTCTAAAAACACGTTTATACTTTGTTTATTATTATAAGCAAATAAACATAAATGGATTGAAATATGCGTATTTTGCGTTGACGTATGAAATGAGTTACAAATTTCTGAATTATTAAGTGTATTTGTGATTATGGATTTAATAACTAAAGCAACCACGTTTGCTTTTCCATAGATGAAAAACATACATGTATATAGTTAAAGCAAAAATTAGTCACTTGGTAAAAACTGATTCTTCTTAAACATTCGATTACCAAATGAAAAAATGTTCGATGTATAAAGAAATTAATTATTAGACAACATTTTAATTAGATAATAATTTAATGGGCAACACTTACAACTCTTGACTAGCCTTTTATAGTAGTTGGTATCCTTTCTAAAATTCTCAATGGATCTACGTCAGTTGATGTCCAGTTGATTCTCGCGTCAAATAAGAACGTAATACTTCCGTAGTTGACGACGTGATATTTTATTTTCTCTTCTGTTTCAATAATTTTTGACTCATTCAAAATGCACGAATAGATGCCAGAATTAGATTCAGCTGTAAAATATAATATTTATTTAAGATAATTATAAAAATTAACCAATACCTATTTAACAAAAGTATTACAAAACAAATTTCATCAGCCAGTGTAACAATTTAATACTTCTGAATGAGCAGCTACGATTTATCGCAAAGAGAACCCGCCAAATTCAGTATTCAAATTCAAAATTAAAAACAAATAATTTTTACTACATTAAGCTTCAAGTAAGATAACATATTTTTCTCAAATATTAAACTGAAAAAGGGAATTCTGTAATATTTTTAAACAAGAAACAATTTGTTTACTTTCAAAAATATGCTAAAACCATGATATTATTTTTTCGAAAAAGAGCGAAATTTAGTATATATTTTCAGAGTTAATATTTTACATGATATCAATCGTACAATATCAATCAAGCGGCAAATATTGTATAGCTTATTCAATATTTTCTAAATGCTCAATGTTCAGCCGTTGATTTCTTCATTGTTTCGACATACAATGTACCATTTTATAAAAGTATACTGATAATGAGAATTGATGGTAATCACGTGATACAAGAGATATTTTGACGATTGTTTACAATCAAGAATAAATGATTTATTGATTAAAAAAACAGTGTATGATGGTATTATAAGTCATTATTTCCAGGAGATTAGAAACTCGTCTGCATTATTTAGTTCTAAATTGTATAACAATGTAGTAATATAAAGAATAAATTTAGTTTTCAAAACCAACTAATTCCATGTTTTAGGCCTTTATAAACGGAAACTTGTATGAAGAATATATTCCATATTTTTTCAACAGCAATTTTAAGTAATCTGGCAACTTAAATTCACAAATAACCAAATTGATGGATTGATTCGGAACCAATTTTTTAAAATTATTCGCCAACTATTGCGGTAATTCTTGAAGTTTTATAATTTAATGATGTTATGTTGTGTATAATTTATTGAAACCCCAGATAAGACCCAATTGAATGAATGACACGACATTCATTGTATTTAGAACAAAAATAAACAATAAAAGACTAACATAACCAAGATCGCAGTCCCGACACATTTTCTTCACAAGTCAGAACCATTTTCATGATTTCAGAAATTTTTCCCTTCTTTCTGATTGGACGAGATTAACCATAATGGATAAGCTAGTCTGCCATTTTCCCTTTTAAAGTGTATCCTTTCTTCGGTACGACTCTACCTGTTATTAAGCCACTCCTACTTTACTACATGCTGAACAGGATCACCTTGAAATTAATGTAGAATGGTTCATTTCTTTCAAGGATACCTGTTTTCATATTTTTTGGTAAGGAACGAAAGATAGTCCAATGAGCATTATCATATTCGATTATTATATAACCCTCAAAAAGTATATTTTAATTATTTTACGTATGATTAGTATACTATTGCATATTGTATAATATATCTGTAGTTGAAAAGCATAACAGCGTAACATATTTTCATAAAATTTAAGATTATTTATTTAGATTAGGTTCCGTAACATAAACGCATAATCGTATTCAGAGTGAGAGAAACATTTTTTGTAATACGGGTTCGGAAAATGTGTGTTTTCCGAACCGATTTTAGCGTGGAAAGTGCGATTTCCCAAACCGGGATGTGGAAAATTTAATTTTTATATTTTCCACCTCCTGGTTTGGGAAATCACACTGTACACTGATATAGGAAAACGATATGATATTATAAAAAATATAAGAAAGTTTTTGTATCTGTAAAATCATACAACATGTTTATATCGGGGGGCTCCGCCCCCCCCCCCCCTTCTCTCCCCATCATTCATAAGAACGTATTTTACGCATGCTATAACAAATTTTAAATGTTACGTGTAGTGGCCACATTTTCCGCACACTTATTACAAAAAAAATCGTTCGTTACACGTGCGGACGTTTCCTGCACTCGTATGATTCACACAGCACTCGTGCCTGGCTTCGCCAGGCACTCGTGTCAGTGTGATCATTACGCGTGCGGGAAATCGCATTTTCCGCACTTGTTACGAAATATACTATTACATTTACAATAGACAAAGTAATATTTTATAATAATATATTGAATTCAGAGTTATTAAGAGAAATAAAACGTTCTTATTCAAAATATTTTATTTTTATTTTATTATTTTATTATTTTAACGGGCGGAATCGCCCATTTCCAACGTTTTTTAATACATACTGAATAATTGTTATATTTGCGAGAGCTGCAGATCGACTTAAGAAGATGGCGCCATACTTCATATTTGTGTATGAAATGTGGCAACTGCAGAAACCTACATCAAGTACAGCAGCGGTCATTAGTCGATTTCCGCCAGATAAACAATATTTTCGAAACGTAAACAGACACAGCGAGCTGCTGCTTGAAAACGAAATCGAAAAATTGTTCACCGGACCCCCGTCGAATCCACATCGAACTCACAACCTACGACTTCATAGTCCAGAGCGTTAACCGCCTGAGCCACGAAGCCGAAATATGTATATATATTATAAAATATTAACAATATTTTTATTGTATAAATAAATTACACGTATAAGGCGTTATTTATGTTTTAGGATTATAGAATTTGACATCAAAAACATCGAAAAGTAGATAAAATAGTATTTTTCGATTCAAGGCCGTAAATCAGATTTTACGGCTCGAATGCGATACCCTCCGTCCGAGTATCGCTGGATCGCATGAGGCCGTAAAGTCTTATGGCCGTGCGTCGAAATAGTACTTTTCGGTCCTAGGCCGTAAAGTTCAATTTTACGGACCGAGTGGAAGTGTCTACTTTACGGACACGTGTATCAAAAATTATTTTTCTGTATCCCTTAGCCGAAAGTACGGTCTTCCCGGCCGCATTTCACTCCGGGAACAACGGCTTTTGTGGCCGGGCTTGTGTCAACCTGCGCCGTGATTGGCTACGAGTTTTTCGTGTCTCTTAGCATAGTAACCTTATCTTGACATGAGTTGAACATAACCTCAAAACATCGGCTTTTGGCAAATCGATTTTATTGCGTATACAAAGTGCAAATCCTCAAAAATGGAAAGTTCGCCATTATACACATGCGCGATATTAAGCATGGAGACGAGAATCGATAGTCTGTGCTTTCACAAAAACCAAGGAAAGATTTTAATTTATTTTATGCATTTTTACGTATATAATTGACTTTAATGCCCGCCCCGACCAGCAAAACCCTCGGCTTCGCCTCGGTTTTGCAAAAGTCGGGCGGGCAACTGTCAGAAAGAATAAAAGTTAGTTAGACATATATATTAGAGCCAAAGAAAACGATCATCTCACAACACTGTTTTATTTTCACATATACTTTCACATATATTTTCACATATACAGAAAAATAGTATACGACCCAGGGCCAGATTTTTATTCTGGCCATGGGTCGTAATATACTATTAAGTATAAATTTAAATCTGATGTGAGATTTTAACCTGCAGAAATGCTACTGAATGTAAATAGGTTACAAACTCGACAAAATTCCAGACATTTCAGATCACTCGAATTCCTTTCAGGAGGATGATAAATTTATCAAAAAATTTAATATGTATATGAAATGCAAATCATTTTTCAGCTGTGTTGTATGGGATGGTTCAATTACTTGGGTAAAATCATTACCCCGGTATAATTCTGTCCAGTTTTTTGTTATACTGTCCAGTTTTCCTATACCTTTAACATGGGAAAAATGTAAACTTGATAGAAACTAGCCAAAACTGGATTCATTTTCTACTACGGATAATAATTACGTTAACGTTATTAACGATAACGATAGTTTCTACCAATCAAAGTTGATATCGACCATAACGTGATATTAATTTCGTTTAATTGTCTGTTGAAGTTTTTAGGTTAAATATTCAACTGTTGTACTTAACCCTTTCAGTTACTAATTTTCTAGTGATGTTTTTTTTCTTAAATTAGGTTTTTTTTTTCTTAAATTTTGTATACAGGGGGTTTTGGAGCCGCTGAATAAGAATCCGGTGTCAGATTTACAAAATTTAAAATGGCGGATGCAAATAAGACCAAACTACAGTTTCTCAGAATTTTGGTCGGCCATAATCGATCAGCCATTGTGAATTTTGTAAATCTGATATTGTTGAATAAATGTCATGCACAATATTACCACCCAATTTTGGGCTTCGCTGTATTGGCCACTTCCCAATATTAGCCGGCTGGGCTCTCTCAATATTAGCTGAACAGCTGTTCCCCACCATCTGCAATATCACTTCAATACCTAAGCGCAGGACATTTCGATTATGTTTAATTGTTGATTAAATAAATAATATGGTAACTATTTTCAATAACAATCTTATAGTCATTATTCCCAAGACAATTTTAATTTAGTAAAAATTTAAAATAATGTATTAAATTGACTAATTTAAATGACGGTTTTAAAATATTAAAACAGTTATTACAATTAAATTAATTATTTGGAATAACTGCAAGATGTTAACGATGATAGATATGTCTATTCGTTTTTAATAATAAACTAGTAATAGTTTATAACAATCAAAAAAGTTCCTGGACATATATTACATCTAATTTTTTTTACGGAATTTTTATTTGTTTCATTATAACTATTGGTTTTTCCTTGTATAACCGGACTTATCCGATTACAACATAACAGTCATTAAAAATGAAGTACACCGAACACTTATGAGCTTTTGGCTTACGAAAATTAAGAATTACTTCTTAGCCTGCTTCGGAATGCATACTGTATTTTGTATCAGTAAAGAAGAAAAATGGAGTTTCGTATATCTCAAACAACAGATATACGTTACTGATATTAGTCATAGCGTTTTAATAGTGTTTCCATTCATAGTAATATACATATAAAGTTGAATATATCTAAAAATTATTAAAAGTTGTATGAAAAAAAAACAATTAAAAAACGCAATAATACAGGAGAAACGTGAACGAACCGGCAATTACGCGCTCACCAAAGATGAATATTGTATTTGCGTGAAAACGGAGACAAAAGACGACACAGAATCCGTACAGGTTAGATTACATCACTATACGAGTAAAAATTTCGAATGTTATAAAACTATTTTACTAATTTGACGTAAATATTATTTAAGCTTCTGTTTATTTATGGTAAACATTGACATCCACGAACTTGAATAATGTTTAATGTTTTGATTCAGTTTATTAAAAAGAAGTTTCTAGTACAGCTGAAGTTGGCATTATTTATTACAATATCGCAGATGCAGCAAAGCGACACGGTTTGTCGACGACAAATTAGAAGCTTAGGTTTTTCAAAATAGTACTTACGATTGCAGCAAAGTGCGAAGTGTTTTCGCATTTCATGGCGTCGAACGTTGAAACCTCTGACACTTTTATAATCACAATAACGACATTGTACCGCTTTTTGCCAGTTATTCGCCATCTTATGTCAGATCGAAAACTTTTCAACGTGAGAAAAATAAAAACTTGGATTTTGTCGTTCACTGTCACAGTAATAATTTTACATCGGAGCGGAGCAGGGTATGTAAACACTTTTGAGTGCTCCGTCCAACTCCGATGACGTCCTCCACAGCACTGGAAGAAGATTCAAATATCACCACCCATACTTGTTCATACATGTGTAGTGTACACCCTATTCTTTTCGCTATATTTTCTTTAGCTTTCTTCTTTACTCCTTCCTTTTCTTTCTTTACAAGCTAATTTTCTCCTTAAGGTCATATCGAACATTCCAGATTTATTTGTTTAGAATTTTTCAAGTCTCGGACATTTTCAAAATATACATATACAATCTTTGTTAAAGCCTTGCTCCAGGTTGAGTCATTCCGAAATTTTAACGGATTTCCTTTAGTCACGATTTTCATATGTTACCGGAGCACGGTTCTTGTGTAATACTGCATAACGCGACTCTCTTTTGTTCTTCTCTTGGGAAACATTGAATATCGATTTTTTGTACTTTAAAATCCGTAGCCAATTTAATTTTTTTCAAAATAATTTGCCTTGCACTCTCGTACAATTTAATGCTGTATATATTTGGTTTAACTAGAATATGACGTGTAATCATTTTTATGAATGTCTTTTAAAACTATAATAACAACCTTCTATGTATGACTGTAACATGATTTCATGCGATGATACTATTTCCTTGCTTGTTTACAGTTCGAAGTCCTCTGCGCTCTGCGGGTTAAAACTTACGCAACATTATAAATATTAAAAGAAAATATTTAAAAGTTACGAGTAACACGTACAAGTATTCCTTTGACATTATTCAAATTTTTTAACTATTGACTTAGATTTCTAGAAAATTTATTTTTTATTGTTTTAATATTTTAACGCTTAAAAACAGAGACAAATTCAATAAATAATTTGTTGTCCTCGCATGTTATTATATATTAATGATATAAACTATAAACATAAGGTCTTTTAATGAACAATATGCTATGGAATTATGGGAGCCCTTTTTTTAATCATACCGATCTTACCTACGCACTTCTAGTGCAATGGCAGAAACTTGTTTGTACAATTCATTACTATACAAGCAATATTTTTGTAATGATGGTAACAATGTTTTTTTTCGAAAATTTATTTTTTATTTGGGAAAGAAATACGGGGTTAAACTGACCAGTTGTTTGGAATGTCTTAATTAAATTTGAGAAATAGTATATTATGTAACAAGTCGCAATATTACCCATATTCGACGAGTGCGAAGTTTATCGCACGAGCGAAGCGAGGGTTACAATCACACTCGTCGGAGATCGATATTTCGCCCATGTTGCATACGATATTTTTATATATGACGAGCGTGGAACTCGATCATTTGCGCCCGAAGATTGCACTGCAGGGCGCAAAATCGAGTTCTACTCCCGGAGTGTTAAAAAATATAAAATGATTTTTTTAAATAAAATTTTCCTGACTAACTGGTCCAAGAAGGCGATATACGTACGTAATTGTCACATCGTTTTAAAAAGTACGTATTAAAGTGATCTTGATTCTGAGCGATATTATTAATTATATAACATAAAAAGTTTATAGAAAACCAGTTACAGAGAGTAAAATCCTTCATAAGCTTGCAGAAAGATTAATCGAATGCTTTCGGCACTGATGTGAAAGTATGTATTTTACACAAAAAATATTTTCCCATAAAAATTGCTGATACTTTTTGGAGAAAACGGAAGATTGTCTGATTTTTTACTCGACGGCCACAAACAAACGTTGAACTTTTCTTTAGTCTTAACCTAAATAAGTCACAATCGCTTGACTATAAGAATTATATTGTGGTAATTATTATTAACAAAATCTCAGTAATCTTCTTTTATCAACAGTAATATTGTGAAAGACCAAAATTACACTTTTCTTAGAATTTAGCGTTTAAAAAGTTAGGTGATTTTCACAAGAAAATTGTATTTTCAGTTAGGACACTAGTCAGCAGGATGATCTTGTAAAAAATCCTGAAGAAGACCCACAATATGTTGAAACGCAGACAAATACACGATATTTACTAAACGGATTTTTATTTTACTAGACTTCCAACATAAATACCGCGAAACAAAGAAAGTTCTATTTTGTTACTGACAATTGTTATTTGAGAAATAAAATTTGGATCGAAATGTAAAGCAAATATAGTTTCTGAAATAACATTACTTATTAGTGGATTCAAATACATTTATAATTTTAGAAAATTGTTTTATATTTCAGAAAATCATTCGAAAGTACAAATTAATTCTTTTAAAATGTTTCTAACATAGACTAACAATAAGTTAATTTATAATGATGTGCCAATATGTAAACTTTCAATTTTATTTGCGATTCCGTAACTGTTAAATTAGTAATATTAAGTAATGTTAAAATGTTCTAAATGTGTAGGAGGGAATTCGCAATTGATAATTTTCATTTCATTTTTACTTAAAGTTTTTCTAATTTCAATTTAATTCAAAGTGTCATATTGTACACATCGAAAAATATTAAATTTTGTACAAATTATTTTAAAAAATAAAAACTGATTTACAGTACAAAAGTCGTTTAGAAAAATTTCAGTTTCACTTATGGCATTGTTTATTTCTATAAAGTATTTTAACCTAATATTAAACTTTTTTGTAATCTGAATTTATTGCTAACGGCATACCTGTTTTATTAACAGGAAAGTACTGAATCTATAACCTCGTTGAATACTCTTATTATTATTAATATTCTACAAATTATAATAAATAATTAACTGACTTCCTTTGTTCGACTCTGTGATTCAATATTGAATTATTGCCACAACATCAGATTCAGTGTCTTGTATATATGTATATGTTTCAGTTTAATTCTGCGAGATTGTTGTTGATACATACTATAAATGTTGTATTGCTGCATAGAAATAGGGTTCAGGAATAATACTTAAAAAGTCTTGCATCTTGGTCGAAGCTTTGAATATAAAACAGCACACTTTTCTATCAAAACATTGGCACTAATAATGACTGCGATAAAAATATAAAACTATTTTTTTATAAAATAATTTACACAGTAAAACAACAAAATCACTTTAGTCACTCACTACTGCGTCACTGTACAAATCGCCTATATAGTCCTTTTTGATATTGTGTGCAGCAAATATAATTCCTATTTTTATTGTATTGAATCCACAGTTAGTAACTTCATCGAAAACTAACGCAACTGACACTGACAGTGTACTAGTCAACGCCGTCGATTGAACTGTTCAAGACGTGTCACGAAGCATCAATGTTTGCGTCATACTTGAACAATTCTCCTCGTCGACGTTGTTATAAGTATTGTACGTGATTTAGTTTCATGTAGAAAAGAAGAATGTTAAACAAATACTACACAAATTATTTTACTTATTGCATAGGTCTATTAGGAACGTTGAGATATGAGATACTTATTGAGTAAAAAGAAATACAATTTAAATTAATAATTAATATTATTTCAGTCAATATACATATTTGCATCAAATCCTTCGTTATAATTAGTCATAATTAACTTACAATACAATTTTTTTCTTATTATTACTTAAACTATTTTACAGTCATTGCATTTAACGGCTTTTATAAGAAACAATTTGCTGGACGCGACCAAAGATTTAATTGCTTGTTTGTTTGCTCTATAAGCAAAAAAAAAAGTTGAAATATTCCGAAAGAATACTTCTTTAATGCTTTTATGAAATAAGAATTGTAGATCAATTATGCTTTGCTCAAGCTTAAAAATATAACCAATTTATGTTAAGAAATAAATAAAAAGTTTGGTAAAAAATAATATATATCTATAAAATAATTATATCAGTCTTTTAAATTCTGCCTATATTTTTTATTACAATTTCACCTACTTAATTGAATGAATATTGCCTGAACGTAAAAGTTATTTTTCATCATACTGGGACGAAAGCAGCAATCTCTTCTTCTTCTTTTCCTCCCTGTCACGAAGAAAAATCGTATACTTCCCTCGGGAAGTAAAAAAGAATGTCTCAGGCTGCGTGTAATTTTTACCCGAGGTGAAGCCGAGTTTATTTTACCTCCCTCGTTGAGTAATATACTATTACGCCCTTGATACGAAAATAACTATTCCAACATATGTACCCATAAAATCAGAGACCCGTTTATAAAATTTAGTTACATGCAATTTTTTGGTGGGAAAAAATTGTTTCCAATGAGAAACAATTACTTTTGTCATAAGATGTATTATTATACAGAACGCAACCAAAAAATTAATTGATGATACAAAAATCACATCAAATAGAATGTTATTCGTAATGACGAGGGTTTGAAATTTGTTAATGAATTGTCGCTTCATAATATAAAGATACCATAAAAACTAGTTTTTTGAAAATTATAGACATTACTTCATTTACAATAAAATATTTTTAATACAATTGATTTTATTAAAATATATATTTTATATATATTAAATATTATATAATTGATTGTATTTAAATGGACAATTTAAACAAAATCAATAATTACTTCCATTTTTTCAAATACATTTGAAACATTAACATTGCTGCGGTAATTACTATTTCAAATATTCATGGACTTTAATTTTTGCCTAATCGCAATAAATAAATTTTGTAAACAAATGTTTTATAAAAATCTGGATTATCTTAAGATTAGTATCAGGTACGATTTTAATTCAAACAAAATTTTCATTTGCAGAATATTCTGAAATCAAAGAAATATATGGACAAATCCGCGAAACCTTTGAATTTTAAGTCATAAAATCAGAAAAGTTTTATGTGTCAAGCACATTATTGGAATTTTTATATGTTGTCATATAGATTAACAGGTAACAAATGACGTAGTGTGCTTCATTTTTTAAGCAACGGTGAAGAGTGAAAATTATCATCTGAGAATTTGTATGTTAGTGATCTTAACTCTTAAAATTTAGAGGGGACGTTCGCCATTTTGGAGCTGATATTTTGAAGCCGCCATATTGAATTTCGAAAATCTGAACACTAACGGAACTGCACATCAAGAAAGTGCTTTCATTTGAGAAATTGCTACATGCGATTATCAATGTGAATGTAAAATTTATAATTAAAAAGTACTGAAATGATACAATTTTTGCATTGGTATGCAAAATTCAGATATATATGTTGGTTTGAGAATTATATACGTTGAATAAAATACAACAAATATCATGTTTTTAGATATAAATTTATTACATAATTACATTTTAGTACATTTCCGGGCTGGTCGAGTTTTAACAATTATAGGAGTTTTTTTATTACTGGTAGGTTCAGACTTTTTCTTTATTGTTTTTCTATTGTTGTAAGTATTCTTATCAACAGACCAGATGTGTGGTTCTAAGGAAAAGGGATTACATGACACGTGTAAACTTTTTGCATCTGGTAATCAGAGACCCCGGAAACCCTCGAGTTAAAGATTTTAAGCAATTATCACGAAAAACATTGCCAGTAATGAATTTCTTCGAAAAAAACAGAATTTCTTCATATTTTTTTATTTATACTACCTATATCATAAACAATAATGTCTTCTTAGCCATTTATATATGTTATTTTATCACTAAACTTACAGAAAATCGTAAAAAATTGACATAAATGCGATAACTGGAATTTTAATAATGAAAAATCAAAGAAAACGTTATTTCCCATCGTGATACAAAAGTTTAAAAACATTATTAGCTGGTAGCGTTTTGATGTTATCTCTATTGTGCGCTTTTCAATTGATCACACATGTTGGAAATAATGTTCTTTTTCAATTGACGGTGTGCCATTGAAAAATGAACATTACTTTAACCAGTTACGCATGTACTTTTTAACTTCAAGCATATATTTTTTTGACTTCTCTTGTGAGCACATTCTTAAATGACGTCTGGATTTCCTCATTTTTCTGTCTACAAAATTATTACTTTTGACTCGTAACGATTAAAGATATGCTGCACGTGCAATCAGTGAAAAATGAACTAAAATTGTTTTTTTGAAAAAACGAGGGACACATTTTAAAGGCACTCAAAAAGCCTTTCTCAAAAAGGCACATAGCTCTATATGGGTGCCAATTCTTTGTTTTTTATCTATTAGTACGTGTAAAATATCCAGTCAGATTAAAGAAACGCTGAAATTGCTACAGGACCAAACGTGACTAAAAATTACTGTAGGGACACTTTATTTTAGGCGTTTTGGACATATTTTTCAGTTTCCAAGGTATGAATTTCTAACTTTTATCTCATCAATGAAGCATTACATATATTGGTCGATATATTTGGAGTAAACTTAACAATGTTGACCAGTTTAAACACAGAAAAATAAAATAAAAATGCTCAAAAATACACAGTGACACGAAATTTAAAAGTTTCGCAGATTTGCCCATATGCCATTGTTATTTTCGTTATTACATTATAAATTAGTAACTTATTTTTATTGAAGGTATATGTATACCTATCGACGAATATATATTTTTTTCAATACCATTTAACTATATATTACTCTTGTGTAAATATAAGTGCATATAATTCAGGTTGTACATTTAAGAATTTAAAAATATATTTATGACGTGTTTATTATTTCCATATATAAGAGTAATATTTAGGTAACTGTTGTCTACAAGGGCGTCTCAAGTATTTTACGGTCAATAAATTAGGGCTACCACAACTTGGCTTACTTAAGTGGTTGTGCATAGACTAATACAAGAGTACACGGTAAATTAAACTCGTAAAAATCGGTGTCAAATGATCACTTAAAGCAAGTCTTTATGTTTTATTTACATCCCAAACGAGTTAACACATGAATTATTTTTCAAATAAACACTATTGGATTTTACATTTTTCTTATTAATAAACGGTGTCAATGAATTTGGAAACGTCAGCTTCCAGTTTAATGCATTATTTGTTATTTAAAAAAAGAATTACAGATTTTTATAAATATTATTTGAAGAAACTGTGTAATTTTGTCACTGGGTATGCGGGAAATCCATCAATTCTATTATTTGTATTGTTTTAATTTGTTTGAAAACTCTTCAATTACATTTTTAGGTGGTATTATCTTTTAAAACACAGCGCTTCATACATGCGGGCATTGAGAACATTATTGGAGTTTCTATTGAATTGTCACAAAAATTACTCTATTTGCAAAATTCTGGAAAACTAAAGTAATTCTGTATTTTGGAAATTTGTCAAGGACAGTTCTGATTCGTTTTATAGACATTCAACTGCGGTTAAATTATTCTCGTATATTTATATAGAATATTATTAAACGGCTTTAATTACATAATGTTTAAATTAATTAAGAAATGCACAAATGTGCCAAAAGGCGAGCCGCAACTAACACTTTTTTACAGACTGACAACACTGGACTTTAGATTGTTAATTTTATTGATAAAACATATTTGTAGGTATACAATAAATGATGTTATGTTTTCGACACATTGGAATAATTGACTACATGTATCGTTTATTCTATAGATGTGTCGTTATTTGATACGCCAATCAATATAACTATATTAAAACAATTTAAAATACGCAAACTAATATTTGTGCATATTAGGAGATCGGAACGAAGTACAACCACGTCTAAATTTATAGTTTCCCTATGTAGAACTGAAGCTCATGCACGTTCCTTTAAAGTCCAATCAACTAAACTTTGGGATTCTATTCCAGCTGCAATTACGCAATCCCCGACTACAGAAGGCAGCTCTATTTAATCATCTACTTAAAATGACAACAATTCAATACAATGAGGTTATTTAAGGTTTGGTTAACATGGGTTAATGGCATTGCTAATTATTCTGTATTATTGTAGGCGATATTTTGTGTATTTTGTAGCCTTAGTTTTATCTAAATTTTCTTCTTTTGATCACGCATTTTACCAACTCAAAATTGTTATATTTCTATGATCTCGATCTGTAATTATTTTTGTAATTAGTTGCATATTGCTAACAGGGTGTATACCCAAGGCAAAATAAACACTTATCTAATCTAATTTATTAACTCGTTACAAAAGCAATTTAGATCCAAAACGATTTTTATAATTGAAACAATCTATTCAAAAAATTATTTTTTTTTGCATATAGATCTCACAAGCATACGCGTAACAACATAAGCGTGAAACTTAATATTTTGATAAGATTGCATTGTAATTTAGCTTTCCTCACTACCGATCCACTATATACTCGCAGGTGTTTTTTTAACAAAATTCTCAAACCTGAATGAGTACTGAAAACTAACGAATGCTATCAGGAAGTATAAACAATCTTGTAAAATTTTTTATTATATTTATTATACTATATTTTACATTTTAATTACTTACATTATTAATTTATTTATAAACAAAAAAAAAAGGATTCATCTATTTGGGCTCAAATAAATATTCTGTCATAAGAACGACTGAAAGTTTATTAATCCAATGATAACAGAAAAGTTTTTGGTTTTTTAAAGAACATGTTGCATGTTCTTCCATAAAAGTATTGTAGAAGTGATCTTTCGGTATTTTTCATAATTTCTTTGTGTTTATTAGCGCTAATAATAATAATAATAAAAACAATAATTATTTGTGTTTATTGGAAATTGTAGAATATGTGTGACACGCAGGAATTGAGTTTGCTGCTACGCAGCCTGACCTTCATACAAAAAAGCATTCATCTTTTATTTTTAAGGGGGTTCTAAAGTGCTCGGCTGATAAGATAAGAATTTCACTAAATAAACCTAAATGAAAAATAACTAGATCGATTTTTCAAAATTCGGGCTCAGTAAGGGCAATTCTAATTATTAGAAAATGCCAAAGTTATGTGTAGAGATTATAACAAATACAAAGGCTTTGTAAGATAATGCTGACCCCATGATGTCTGCACATAAAATGGACCGAAAGTTAAAAAAAATGGTGGCATAGATGATTTTGTCACTACATTGATGTAACTGTTACGAATTCCTGCATCATATTTACAAAAATAAACATTAATAACTCTATGCAAATGAAAAACGTTTGGCTACTTTTAGTAGATCAATTACTTTCTCATATGATTCCAGCTAAGAAAGGGGGAAATTTGCACTTTCAATCCTCATAAACCACAAAAGTGCCAACAGAAAAAAAACGTTGCAGTACAAAACAAAATACTACGCGAACTCGACGGATGGAACAACACGTATAACATATACCATTATCTTTACAATCAGAGAGAAATTGCTTTTAGACCTTTCATTCATAAAAAACGAGGAAAAACAAAAGCCAAAACAAAAAATCGGAAATGAAAAATACAAAAAAAATTTTAATAAAAAATGAAGCTGATAACCGCCTCCTCGTTCCTGTCTTCAGGTTCGGCAGAGAGCGGTTATCTGTTTCGATCCTCTTTTTGTACTTTGCAAACCTGGAAAACCTCTACATACAAATTTTACATGAATCCAGAAATATTAACATTTTTACCATAAACCCCCCGAGTTCCGAATTTCAACTCAACAAAGTAGCTTTTAACATTTCCGTCGGCCATTTTCACTAGACCATTCAGAATTTTCAAAATGGGAGATAAGATTCGTAATCAGCGACCCCAAAACCCATAAGGGTATGTTGAAAAGTTTCTTCAATAGGTAATTTTTTATTTTAAAAAAACGAGCCAACAAGTGTTGATTAGTTCAAGTCAATAAAATCTCAGAAATTTAATCTCTTTAAGGGATTTTTTGATCAATAAATGATATCTTTAAGTGAGTCACCTGAACTCTTATATGATACAATTGTGATATCATTTTGATTAATGTCTTAAAAATATGACCTCTTTAAGAGTTCAGATCATGCCATTACCAAAATGATACCTTTAAGTGGGTCATCTGACCATATTATGACGTAATTCTGATATCATTTTGAGTTTTCTTAACAAGGTCAGACATTTTGTCTCATATCTTTCTCAGCTCTTTGCGAGATCGACGTGTTGTCTGAGTTATTAATTAATAGGTTGCAATTCTTCGTTTAAAACTTAATTTAATTCCTTTCAAGTGGTTTCTAGAAAGTGGAAACTTTATGAGTCGAATTTTTGAAAATACCTCCATTAACCAAATTTTGTTATAACATGTAAACAGTGGAAACAAATTCACATTCTCATTTCTTTTAAATACTTTTGATCAAGAAACTCCATTGAAGAATTTTAAATTTCGGAATCTATTTAATCCTGTTCCGCTTTTTTTAATTTTTAAATGAAGTATTGCAACCTATTAATTAATAACTTTATTCAGTGTCTCATTAGCTCAAATTATGCAATAACACTTACCAATTTTCGAAAATGTTCATGCTTTTTATGTTTAATAATTGTTACATTAAACGTTTTTTTTCAATAATACTAATGTTATAGTTCAATGGCCTGTTTGGACATTTCATTCAAAATGTAGTTTGATAGGTATTTTTTAAAGTTTGAAATACTATACAATATTGAACAATTTTAACAAATTTTGCTTAAAATCTGGTTCGGCAATTTCTACTTAACCAACTAGGTTAATTTTGCTTGAGAATTTGTAAGAAACTTAAGAAACGCCATAGTCGCCGACGCGCATACGCAATCGTCGATAAAGAAGTGACGAACTTCTTATGCTAGTAGCCACAGAGGGAGCCACGAGTCGTGTTAGCACGAATCGACCGTACCGACCGTAATGTGGTATCTAGTGCCGGTAAAATAGTTTTCTCTTTGCGTACGTGATAAACAGATTATAAATGTTGGTAATTTTTTTTAACTTCGTTCTTGTTTCATTGGCGTTGATTTGTTCACTCCGTTAATTAAAGAAATGAACAAAAATGGACATTTAAGAAAATTGCGATTATTATTAGATTTCACTGTTCATAAGTGTTTTTTCGTGAAAATCATTCATGGCCTCGGTAGCGCAGTAGGCAGCGCGTAAGTCTCATAATCTTAAGGTCGTGAGTTCGATCCTCACCCGGGGCAATTAATTTTTGCTTTTTTATTTTATATTTTATTTCATCAGATATTATTTATTGAAATGGTAGACCTTCGGAAAGACTGGGTCATCTGGAAAAAATTTTATTGACATGTTTTCCGACGTATTTTGGGTCGCTGAACACGAATCTGAAGTCAAAATTTCTCGCTCGGCCATATCTTTGCCGCTATTCTGAAAAAATATCGAAAAACGTCCTTTTTTTTAGTTTTTTCATTTATCTTGTCAAAAGCACGTCAATTGTTCTCATATTCAACCTCCATTTGCGGCGTTATTTTTTACTTTACGAAGAAAATGTGTATGACCTTTTTGTAGAGAATTTCGTGCTCTACACGGAAAAAATAAATGGTTGTCCTGACTAATAAGTAGTTATGCTTACCAGATAGATAGTAAATCTAACTACTTATTAGTAGAGATAACCATTAATTTTTTTCCGTGTACATTTTTTAATTGCAACTCTTTTTCGCACTACTTCAAGTTTTCAAGATAAATGCAAAAAATGTGTAAAAATGACATTTTTTCGATGTTTTTTCAATACAGCGGCCAAGATATGCCTGAGCGACAAATTTTGACTTCAGATTCGTGTTCAGTGACCCAAAATACGTCGGAAAACATGTCAATACAATTTTTTCCAGGTGACCCAGTCTTTCCGAAGGTTTACGACTGAAATTTATAATCTTACTCACCCGGAGTAATAAATTTATGCATTTTTTTTATATTTTATTTCAAATCACTATTCTGAATAATAATTTTTTCAATTCCTGAATTTTTCTTATTACTCGAATATTAAAATATAGAATAATAGATTTTATTTGTTCAATAGCTTATAGTATTTTGTGGTTATTAATTTATAACTAAGTTATTTAGATAAGACTAAAATATGGAAAAGTTTGATTCGGTACAAACTTTACATTTCAATCGGTAAAAAAATACCATGTTATGCCATTACTCGAAAAAATCAGATCGTTATATGGGTAATAAATGTCATAAAATATATACTTATCTTTTTATTTCTTTGTTATAAAAACAACTTCCTACGACTAACTTATTGGCAAGGAAATATGTTTTTATCGTCTATAATAGTATTTTCTAAGAATAATCAGCTTGTTAGTAATATAAAGTGACATTACAGTAAATTTTCGTTACAAACTACAATTCATTAACTCTGACTGGATTTATGCATTTCTCAAACTTTTATTCAAGACATTACTAACGTTTTACCGTAACAATGCTTTAAAAAAATTTACTTTTGTATATTTAAAATTGAGGCTATTCGCCAAGAAATATGTAATCATAAAATAAGGCCAAGTTTTTTAATAAAAGAAAGTGTAAATAATATTTAAACTAACAATTAAGACAATGTAAGACGTAATATAGATCAGAACGCGAAATTTTATGAAAAACTTATTTGAATTCAACGCTCTCCCGATTAACAGTGAACCAGATGAACAACATTGAAGACTAATATTAAGCATATGTTTTAAAAAATATAATTCATTGGAAAAAGATGAAGTAATCGAATTTAGACATTTTTTGCTGACTGATATTTTCAAAAATACAGCGCATTGAATATTTGAAGTTTTCGCAATTTTGTACTTTTTTAAATTGCAATAACTCTGATTCCACTTATCCGAAAAAATGAAACCAGGCTCATTTTAAAGTTAATAAAATGTACTTTTATTTTATGTTTAAATAACGTTTTTTTTTTGTTTAAAACGAGTATTAATTGTTGATTAAAAATTCAAATGTCCATTTATTACTCCAGATAGGTGGAATAAAAAATGTTAAAAAATACCATTGAATTCCTTGGAAAATTTCCAATGAGAAACATATTTTTCCTGATTAGCAACTTCATGTGTTCTCTGTGAAATAAATTTTTGACGGTAAATTGCGCTCCGTAGCGCGCGGCGGTATTAGACCAGGAGCTAGTGACCAAAAACTGTGACTGATTTCTTCGCGTATGCCAATTAAATGGGGAAGTTGTATGGGTATTTCATGAACTTTAAGCGAATAATTAATCCAGATTCGATTGCAGCGGTGTTGCAAACGTAATAACTATTTGTAACAAAAACTTATGTTTTTGAACGATTAGTTAGCGTAGGCCAAATTTTATTCTTAAACTTTATCAGAAAGTACCCAGCAAGAACTAATTTGCATACGACTTCCACGTGCAGGAAATTCTGAATAATTATTTCATCATGCAAAAAAAATGTGCATTTTGAACAATGGATTCGTGTATGCCATTTCACAATCTTCTGTCTGCTGCTATGAAAATCACGAAAAGTAGCTTTGCATACGATTTCAGCGTGCACATGTGCTTGTGGTGATTTTTGAAACTGAAAATTTATTTCTAATAACATGGAACAATTAATTCGTACTCGGAAGAAAATGTATCATAAAGTTTATAATATTTAAGATTAATATAATGATCGGCATACGTTTTCAAATTGCAGAACTATCTAAAAAATAATTTAAACATTGTAAAAACAAAGTACATTTTTGAATGATTAATTCACGTATGCCATTTCTACTATAGTTATAGATTAAATGATAATATAATAGTATATTTATTTGCATACATGTAACATATGTACTGCGCTCGGAATCAGTGACTAAAATCGTCAATTAGAATACACTTGTCGCGCAATAACATTAAAAAATTAATTTGCAAATGCAACCTAGCTCGAAATTAGTACCAACATAGTATCGGCGTGAAACTGCCACAATACTGACTGCCTGAGTTGCAGTATTGACCGTCAGTACTGGGCTGGCACTGGCCAACACCGGCATTTAAAGCTGTTTAGTACTGACTGACGGAGTATAGCAATCGTGAACGTGTACTGACCGTCAGTACTGATTGAGTACTGACACAGTACTGACTAGTGGTACCAAAAATAAAAATCATTGCTGGCTACTAGTACTGGATCAGTACTGATCTGCAACGACGGCAGCAATCATTCGATGCTGTATACAGTACCGACTACTAGTACTGGACCAGTGCTTTATCATGGTTTTACTGCGTCTATTTCTACCTAGGAATATGTTTTTCTGTAACAATGATGGTAAATAACATTGATTTAATATTTGGTCACTGATTCCGAGCGCAGCACATATGTTAAATGTATGCAAATAAATATAATATATTATCATTTAATCTATAAGTAGTAGAAATGGCATACGTGAATTAATCATTCAAAAATGTACTTTTTTTTTACAACGTTTAAATTATTTTTTAGATGGTTCTGCAATTTGAAAACGCATGCCGATCATTATATTAAGCTTAAATATTATAAACTTTATGATACATTTTCTTCCGAGTACGGATTAATTGTTCCAAGTTATTACAAAAAAAACTTCAGTTTCAAAAATCACCACAAGCACATGTGCACGCTGAAATCGTATGCAAAGTTACTTTTCGTGATTTTCATAGCAGTAGACAGAAGATTGTGAAATGGCATACACGTAGTCATTGTTCGAAATGCACATTTTTTTTGCAGGCTGACGATTCGGCGGATGACGTTATAGAAGATGTTGATGAATATTTTGAAGAGGACAGCGACGAGAATGATGAAGAAATTTATTAATTTATTGTTTAGTTTATTGTATACTTTCTTTGTTTCGTTTAGTTCTTGATTTTTTATTTTTAGTTTTGATCTTTCAATAAAATTTACGTATTAAAATGTTCGTTTATTTTTGGGTTATCATACGCCTTTTGCGTTGAACCATATCTATTAGATTCATATCGCAAATAAAAAAATTACACATCCTAATTCCTCATTGCACATCATTCATCATTTCACATAAGCAATGTCCTATAATCATTTAGATCAAAATTACATGAAAACATTATATTATACCGAAAGTGTAATACATTTTTGCATTTTTGTAATTGTATAAAATCTTGTTCATTCTGAATGTGTATGCAAGTTGTCAAATCATTGTTATGCTTATGTTTAACACAAAAGTTCTGAATAAGTATGTTACATACGCAATGCGATTGCTAGATCTTAATTCTACGTGACAAGAACATTTATGTTTTTGAATATTATAGTAACTAATTCTGAGCGCACTACATCCGTTACAAGTATGCAAATGAAAGTAGTGTCATATTATCATGTAATTTACTAGTAGTAAGTATGGCATACCCGAACTGGTATTTCAAAAACATAATTTTTCTTTACAATTTTTTATTGTTGTATAAAGTCTGGTGCATGCTTAATACGTATGCAAATTGTCAAATCATTGTTATTTAATCATACATTTCAAGAAAAAGTAAGTTGCATACATGAATCGATTGTTCAGAAATGGTTAACTTTTTTATAATTTCATTTTGCGTATGCCAATAACTTAAACATTTTCAAAATATATGCAATTCTTTCTCTTACATTTATTATTGTCTGACAGTCAGTGAAAACGGCATACACGAATTAATCATTCCAAGTTATTAGAAAAAATTTTGCAGTATAAAAAATCACCACAAACACACGTGCACGCTGAAATCGTATGCAAAGTTCTTTTTCGTGATTTTCATATCAACAAACAGAAGATTGCGAAATGGCATACACGAAGCCATTGTTCGAAATGCTTATTTTTTTCGCAGGATAAAAAAATTATTCAGAATTTCCTGCACGTGGAAATCGTATGCAAATTAGTTCTTGCTGGGTACTTTCTGATAAAGTTTAAGAATAAAATTTGGCATACGCTAACTAATCGTTCAAAAACACAAGTTTCTGTTACAAACAGTTATTACGTTTGCAACACCGCTGCAGTCGAATGTGGATTAATTATTCACTTAAAATTCATGAAATACCCATACAACTTCCCCATTTAATTTGCATACGCGAAGAAATCAGTCACATTTTTTGGTCACTAGCTCCTGGTCTATATGGTGTCAAGAGCACGTTTAACGAGTTGGGATAGTGCGTACATTTTTGTAAGGCAACTAAAATTAAGCGATTGTTTAATCAATTACTACAAACACTATTATGTGTAGGTAGTGGTAATAGCAGTAGTTATGAAAATAATATAAAACACAACGTAATCATAATAAGGAATAATTAAATGTGGATTTAAAGATATTTCTTATAACATTATTATATTAATGTTAATTCATTCAAAATCATTTATGTTAACCCATTAACGCCTGAAATGGCATTTTTATACTTCATTTTCAATCAAGTAATTCATATCAAAATCGAAGTTGAAAACAATTGAAAGGTACATATCCTATTGTTTTCGAGGTCGCTCTTCAAGATTCCGAGGTCGAAATTGAGTTTCAGCCATCAAGAATTCCAATATGGCGCCGAACTTTTAAAAAAATTCAAAAAAATTGGGAATTATTTATTCCTATCATTTTTTTTTCGAGCTATTAGAATATTGAAATTCGATTGGTGCATAAAACAGTTGAATTTTAAGAAAAATGTTTACTTTAATACCCCACATCATTGTAACGACCTCAAAATGGCGTCAACAATGAAAATTTCTTTGAAACATTTCTGAACGTTCTAACTCAAAAACTACGTGCTGTTATAAAAAAATGCTAAGAATGAAAAGTTCTTAGAATTAATCGAGAAATATAGTGGCATTTTTTCATATTGTAATGACATTTTGAGAAATTTTTTTCAAAATTATAATTTATTTATGAAAAATTCTGAACAAAATTTGGTATATTAACTTATGAATTCCACGAGTTTTTTTGTTCTTTGCCATTTTTTCCAAAAGTTTTTGGGGAGAAAAAAATCCTAAACTATAATATTTGAAATTCATTTCCTCGAAAACTATCAACTTTTCGAAAAAATTGCAAAGTACAAATAACGTCGAAATTTGATGAAAAACTATAGGGAAATTTTTATGCCGAGGTGACCAAATTCAATACTTCGTCCAGACTTGGTCTGGGTCGAAGTAATAAGTGCAATAGAACTTCATCAATATAGTATACAAGAATTATTAGAAATGATAATTCTATCTAAAATTAATGTTTATAGAATATAAAGTGACATTTATAGAAAATTCTAAAACCGTAAACGTGACGCGACACTGTTGGAATGCATTCTATGCTTTCAATCGTTGATATTTATATTTATTATAATTTGAATATGTATATCTTCTACGTATGAGTGCAATTAAGCAAATTTAAAATCAAGTAGCAAAAATTGAAAGCAGTGACTATGTTCCGTTAAAAAATGCAGAAACGAGAAGAGTTTGCAATTCTCAGATTAGTGTATACATGTAGCTGGTCGTAGTATGTAATAGAACTACTAAACATTTATTGATAATATTCAAATGAATTAATATAATATAAATTATAATTTCATATAAAACCCAGACAACATTTATCCGTCCGGATATATTTCAGGAATGTTACAATTTTTCATTTGATATAATTTGGAATGTTGTATAACAGGTATATACCAAACGTTATAATTTTGAAAGTCACACACACACACACACACACACACACACACACACACACACACACACACACACACACACACACACACACACACACACACACACACACACACACACACACACACACACACACACACACACACACACACACACACACACACACGCACGCACGCACGCACGCACGCACGCACGCACGCACGCACACACACACACACACTGCGTAATCCTGCGTAATATAAGACTGCGTTCTGTTTGATATGCATATGTATGAACTGTGTTCGTCACTTGCGATTACCGGCTGCGGAACTGTTAAAACGATGTAGACAGGGTAGGAATATGCATATTGTTATGTCTTTTTTCACTACTTGCGTGTATCTGTATTGTTATTTATGTATTATCTATATTGCGTATATGCGTTTATTATATAAGTTCTGTTAAGGTTTTAACTTTAACGAGGTATACATACATATGTCGTTGGACGGGTATAGGGAAATGTGCGAACATGATTGGTACAAGGGGAGATGTATGTTCGGTTGCTTACAAATGTGCATTGGAATTTAAGTAATTAATTTTTTTTTTTTAATTTTCAGAAAATCAAATATTAAAAAAATTAATTTAATTTACAATGGTGCCTCCATAATCTGTACTTTACCCGCCGCCATCCGAAATTATCCTTCCAGCACTGTCACCTCCGTATCGTGCGCATGCGTACGACACTTCCGCATATAGTCCGCACACACATAGAAAATTCATGTCCATGAGTAAGGGTGGAAAGATTTTTATATATTTCAGTTACGTTCCATTTATATACCTGCAATGATTCCGGTTAAATTCCTGACTACATATCAGTTATGCAAACGCGACGGGACATTTCATATTCCAGAAACATTCCAGACATGTAACATTTCTGCTGCTATGGTCCTGAAATATAACTGGAATTATAAATGCTGTCTGGGAATGAATACTTATTGCAAAATTAAGGCCAACCACATATGCGCACCAATTTGAAAACTGAAATCCGCTTTGTAATACTTGTTGGAATGTGACCAATACTGTCAATCAACATTACTTGTTTTTAAATTTTCTTACTTGCAAACATACATATTCTTAACATGTATTGATATTATAACAAACGGAAATATCAAGTATTAAAAGCATACAATACGTTCTAACAAGAACTAAATTGTCAAAAGGAGTTTACGGCTTTTAGAATATCGCAAACATTTCACTCGCCTTTATATTTAATACATATTAATTTTGCACTGAATTTTCGTTTCTATTAATTCTTTTTTACCACATTATTAATAAAGTTCTATTGCACTTATGATGTATTAAGAGCAGTAACATATATGAAATAATCTAACAACCGCAGACTTCCAACGACTCTATGCTTCTTGTTGGAACGCAGTCTACGCATTTTATCTTTGTTGATTTTATGTTTGAGATAATTTCAATACATGTACCTTCTAAGTATGTTTATAAGTAGGTAAATTTAAAAATAAATCATAAAGCTTTATAATACTGGGCATGTTCCAAATAGTACAGGAAAGTCGATGTGCGTTTTCGGTTTTCAAATGACTGTACATGTTTCTGATATAATATTTAAATATAAGTGCCCATTTTATATGGAAATCTAATTTATTTGAATGCTTCTGTACATTATCAATATAGTTGAATTGTACTTATATATAAATATTAATGCCATTGGCATGTTCACTAATCTGAGAAGCATAAACTCTTCTCGCCTTGATAATTCATGATGGAATATATTCAATGTTTTCAATCTTTGCTACTTAATTTTGCTTAATTGTGTGCAATGTTCACAAAGAATATGTTACGACATAAATTGCATAATCGTTACTGAGCATAATATCTAATAAGTGCAATAGAATTATATTATTTAAGGAACAAAATAATTAATATATATATTGTTATAATTGTTGAATATAAAAGCTAGTGATATAATAATAATAATAATAATAATAATAATAATCACGTGGGGCCCAAAGGGAATGATGCGTAACACAATGCGGCTATGCAAAAAGCCGCATCTTAGCCTATCTTCCCAAATGGCCTACTCTCACCTCCACGTGTGCTTATTAAAGCCGGTGGGCCCTGGACTCTTAGCAACCTTGCCAGAGATTGGGTAACCAACCCCAGTGGATGGCGAGGTAAGAGACAAACGAGAGAGGCATAACAACGGGGAGTAGGGCTAACCACCCTACTCCCTGTATTTGCGGTTACTCACAGAATAACGCGCAGGGCTCCTGACCATCGGGCTGCTTCGGATGCAGCCCAGTCCCGAGTTGGAGGAGCCGAAACGGGTGTCCCGGGACAACGACCTTTTCATTCCCCCGGACGATTTCAGTGGACGGAGGATCTCAGGCGAGATCTAATGCGCTGCTAGGAGGAGAGCTGTCCGCAACAGAGGGGCTACATGGCGCGAATGCATAGTCGGTTTGCAGTAATGCATCCCGAACTAGCAGATCGCTTTTCTCAACAACAACTGAGAGATTATGTGGCCTATCTGAGGCGGACGGGTTTCGTTGTTCCCAGCTGTCAACCGGTACCGGATGTGCGGGCAATAACAACTGAGCCCGTGCGCGGTGCTGGGAGAGATGCTCCACATTACGAAAGCACGACACTCGTGTTTAGGCAAAATTTGACAACAAAAATTTTGCCTAAACAACGAGAATTAGACAGAGCGAATAGCCTACTTCTGGATGCTCTTCCAGATGACTGCGACCTGTGGCAAGTCAATTGTGCCGTTTACGAGGCTGCAAGTGATCTGGTGATTCCGCGAAATCTGACACAGATATCGGGGAGTCGGCAGATTACAAAACGCATGTCTCAATTGAACGGCAAGATTCGACTGACACGGAAGCTCGCTTCCCGAGTTCAGTGTGTGATCGACTATTTAACATCTGGCCGTTCATTTACGGCAAAAGTCAAGAAGTTCGCACAACAACTGCGGACGTACTATCACACACTGAACAAGCTGAAGTTGCTCAACATCAAGCAACGTTTGGCTGATAAAATTTGGGTTTTGGCGGATGCCAAAAAGAGGCTGCAAAGACAGGAGGATGGAATTCGACAAAATGCAATATTTTGGACGAATCCTTCCAACCTCTTCAAACATCGTATCGCAGCCTCAAGCGAGTTTCCGTCGATAACCGCAGTTGAGGAATTCTGGGGGAGCATCTACGAGAAAACATCTAGGCTTAATGCAGACACTCCAGGTATTGAAATCTTCACCGAGTTGTGCGACGAAGTCACACAAGAAAGTGAAGATTGCCCACCCGTCAGTGCATTAGAGGTGAAAAATGCCATCACAGGAGCAAGGAATTTCTCTTCGCCGGGCTGGGATGGAATTAACAACTATTGGTGGAAGAAGTTCACTTCTGTCCATCAACACCTAGCCCGAATATTCACCTCTTATATAAATGGAGACCAACCCATTCCGCACTGGCTGGTGGAGGGCTGAACGACACTGATCCCAAAATCGGGAGACTTGTCCGATCCGAGAAACCATAGACCGATCACGTGTCTCAATACGCTATACAAATTGTTCACTAACATCTTGAACGAACGTATTGAGAAATCCGTGAAACCGGTGTGGCAACGGATAGTAGAACAACGAGGCTGCAAAATGGGTGTATCCGGCTGCAAGGACAACTTGCTTATCGACAGGTGTGTTTGTCAGGACGCAGTCCAGTACAAGCGTAACCTGTCGATAGCCTGGCTGGATTACATGAAGGCGTATGACTCAACATCGCACGAGCTTTTAAGCTTGTTGCTCAAACGCCTTCATGTCCACCCAAACATAGTGAGAATTGTAGAAGACCTGATGCCTCTTTGGAAAACACGCTTTGTCATGACATCGGGCAAGCGTCGAACCATGTCTAGACTGGTTCAATTCCAAAGAGGTGTCTATCAGGGAGATTCTCTGAGTCCTCTGCTCTTCTGCATCTCACTATTGCCTCTATCCGTTGCTCTCCGGAAATCTCAAGGGTACATGTGTGGAACGCCTGGTGAACGTGTACATAAGATCACCCATCTTTTCTATATGGATGATCTTAAATTATACGCATCAGGCGAAGATCAATTACATCGATCTCTGAACATCGCCCTCACATACTCGAGAGATATCGGTATGGAATTCGGATTGGACAAGTGTGCAGTCGTTCATTTGCACAGAGGAAGGTCAGGCTCCCATAACAACGATATGGAGCTCGTCAACGGAAATGTCATCCGCCACCTTAGCGCCGAAGAAGCCTACACATACCTGGGCGTACCTCAAAGGCATGTCCAGGATGTGCAGGCTGCTAAAACCACCATCATTAAGAAATACCGGCGCATTCTCCGTCAGATCTGGTCATCAGAATTGACCGGGAGAAATAAGGTGGCAGCCACGAATATGTTGGCCGTATCACCTGTGCTCTATTCTTTTGGAGCACTGAAGTGGAACGTTGACGAGCTAAGGGATCTTGACCGAAGCACACGGAAGATGATTTGTATGCAACGCAGTTTGCATCCAAGATCTTCCGTGGAACGACTGTATTTGCCCCGAAATATGGGAGGTCGTGGCCTTTTAAGCCTGGAGTGTATGCATGACCGATTGGTCCTCGAAACAGCTTGCGACGTGATTAATCGAACGGAGGATCCCCTGATGATGCTAGTACATCAGCATGAAATTCAGGGGAAGGGGGCGTTTTTGTACAACGCGGCGGAACGAGCGGCGCGAAACCTCGGTCTGGTTTTCAACGTGGGACGTAGTGGTGCACAGGAGGCTGAATCAGTCATCAATCTGTGCCCAGTGCGTCTCAGGGCTAACATACGGAAGGAACAACTCCGTATGTTGGAGGGAAGGCATATCGGCAAGCCGTTGCATGGACAATTCTTTCGAAATGTCCAACAACTTGGCTTGTCGGCAGAGATGACCTTCTCCTTCTTAAGAGCAGCCGGCTTGAAATCCGAGACCGAGGGTTTTATCTTCGCGTGCCAGGATGGGGTCATCAATACCTTAGCGTACCGCCAGAACATCTTACACCAGGCGGTACAGAGTACGCTTTGTAGATTGTGTAGATGTCATGCTGAGACACTAATGCATCTTTTGGCAGCATGTCCAATATATGCAGTTTCAGCATACATCGAACGTCACAATGCGGCTCTTCGAGTACTGTATTACCATCTTCGCAGCACTTATGGTATTGATGCAACCCCAGTTTTGCCGTACGTCCCCACTGATATTGAATCCGTTGTCGGGAATGAGTCGTGCCGAATATACTGGAATTACTCATTCCCGACAAGCAGGCAAATATCAGCCAATAAGCCTGACATCGTCCTTGTTGACTTCGATGACAAATCCATCTTCGTCATCGAGTTTTCTGCACCAGCAGAAACAAATATAGTCAGCAAAGAGGACGATAAACGGATGAAATATCAGGAACTCCTGTTCGAGATTCGCAGGCTGTATCGAGGATTCAAAATCAAGCTCGTCGTGCTGATAATTGGAGTGCTGGGAGGAATGAGACCAACTTTCCTCCAAAACATCAAAAGCATTCCGGCCTGTCGAGAACATGCAAATTCCATCGCAGGCCGAATGCAGAAAGCAGTGCTACTGGGATCTCTCCGTCTACTGAGGTCACACGAGATCCTGTAACCACTTACCCAATGGTAGAGGGAGTGGTTACAGTTGCAAACGAAATGGCCCGGTGCAGTCTGCAGCGGAGGAGATGGATATCGGAGCCACTTTTCTATTGCAGACTGCACACGTGGATTCTGGAGGGCCAAGGGAGGTTAGGGTTTTAGTCGGTAAACCTTGCCGTTAACATCAAAAGTGAGGGAGTCCGACACACGGGGGGTTACATAACATCTTCAACCCCCTATGGTGCCTAATGCATTTCCCCCCTCCGTCAAAAAAAAAAAAAAAAAAAAAATAATCACGTCTTTATTGGCAATTACAAAAACAATACAAGATATAAATAATACAAAAATGCCAAAGGGCGAGCCACAGCAATAGCTGTTTTACAGACTGACCAGGGAAAACAAAAAACGAATAAAAACAAAATAATAAAATCATACATATTACATAAAGAAAGAAAAGAAATCAGACTAATGCACGAAATCACATACTCACTCATACCCGCACGCACGCACACTCACTGAGATGTACAAAGAGATAACTAATAAATTAACATGGATTGCGCATAACAGAGCTAAAAGCAAAATAACAATGTTTAAACATTTTTTTCATTTACAGCGTTTAAAATAAAACCGTTTAATGGCAGAAACAAAACTTGATGGAAATTCTACTAATTTCCTTATACTAACAGGCAAGGCATTAAAAATGGTCGGAGCTATACAAGAGAACGCACCTTTATATTTAGCTGTTGTGTGTCGCGGATGTAACAGTAACGTTGAAGTAGTTGTGCGAACATTCATGCGGTCTCTGCCAAGGATACGAAGGCATGTATATAAATATTGAGAGATTCTGTTCGTTAAGACCCGCGACAAAAGGGACAGTAACCTAACGTGCAGACGATCACTCATGTTCAGCCAACCCGAGTTTCTCATCGCTTGCGAAATATGGTCATATTTCCGAATATCATAAGCATACCGTAAACAGGCATTGTGGACAGCTTGGACTCTGCGCCACTCAATCGCCGAAATGCATGGACCATATACAGTGAGACAGTACTTAACATTAGAAATCACTAATGAATTACATAGACGCAATTTAGTCTCAGGTGGAAGTTCTCGCCTAAATGGAAATAGCAGGCGCAGACGCATATATGAGATACATATTTTTTTGGAGATATGCGAAGAAAAACACCAGAGGCTATCAATGGTTAAACCCAGATATCTTGCTTCTTGCACAACAGGAATCTTTTTACTACCAACTATCATCAACATTGATTTGAGTGGATTGACAATAAGAGCATTCTTAGATGCCCAATTATCAATACACTCCAGATCATGTGTCATTTTTGCAATAGAGTTTTCCATGTCGTTAGCACAAAAAGGCATCAGAACCTGCGTATCATCAGCGAACGTTTTCATGTTTACGTATTTACAACAATCATAAATGTCAATAGTAAATATGATGAACAGAAGCGAGCTCAATTTAGCTCCTTGAGGAACCCCACATGTAAGCATCATATATGTATACAGTAATATAAAATCGTAAACTTGTTATTATTAAAATTACAATAAAAATAAACAGTGACGGTTGAAAGCATCGAATGCGGAAATAGAATTTTTCCAACGGCATGAAGGACTTGCTTATGTATATAACGTCTGCGCGTTAGATATATATGATTGTTATAAGTAATACGTATTTATTTCTCTATTTTTAGTATGAATATACTACTTAGGGGAAACGAATGAGATAAATTTACCAACGGTTCAAATATCTGTGATATTTCTTTTCTTCTTTATATTTCTGGATGGACGTATCACATGTGATCGGAAGAGAATCTAAAATAACAACCATAAGATTGTCATTACCGACCACGCATGGACCACGAAAACCCCAAAATAGTCATACAAAATTACCATAATAATTAATTCAAGGTTACGTGAATGCTGGGACGGAAATCAATTGTTTCTTTTATTTTTAGTGTAATTGTGAAAATATATATATTTAAATGCAAAGTCGATAAATATAAATGCTCATTATTCGAGACGCAATAACGGTGAACCGGCTCCCATATCACACATACATTAAATCATTCAGCGTACTCGCAATTACAACAAAAACATACTCAAATTAACATATTTATAACGGCCGAATGATAATATAAATTTTCGACATAATATTCATTTGACAAAATTATTCTTCTTTTTTCTTTGAAAATATTCAATCTAAAAATATAATTATCCGGAACAACGTTTTTTCTTTTAAAGAATGCACTCCAAAATCAAATCATCGAAAGATCCTTTTCTTCAAGTATTCTCTTTATATGAAGAACACGTGGCAACATTTGAACGACGTACCTGATAATGGCGAACTTAAACTTTCGCATTGTCCATACCATGAAATTTGGATTCCCCGCGATTTTTCACCATTTCTTTGGATGTTGATGCCTTGTACTCATCTAGACGGTGATTATCGTAGTAATCAGCCGAATCCATATGATATTCGTTGATGGCGTGGTTGATGATGTTCCAAGGCGAACGATGGTTCAGGCGTCGATGTTGAATGTGCACGTGGAGATGAATATGCATGACATTTTCTACTTATTTATAATTTTGGCCCTCATCCTATTTAATCATAAATTTAACAATTCTCATTCAGACAAATTCACACATTGACACATACATTGAATAAAAACGCCTCATTCGGATCATTTTACATTATTCAAAATCATTAACTCACCTCCCTCTTTCTTTGCCAAACACGTTCAAATACCAAACAATTTCTATTTTTTAAAATAACGATGTCCCGAAAACAGGTCTGTTTCGGACCATCAACTTCAATCGAGTGCGAGTCAATTCGGGTTTCGTCTAGCGACGCGTTCTTAAACACGCAATTTCGTCCCCCTCTTTCTCTATTACATTATACACACACATCATTTCTAACATAAACTATAAAACTCGCTACACCTACATATGTCGGTAACATCGGAACTCTATTTATCGGCTTGCTTCATCGTACAAACGTTACATATCTCTCATTTATTTGCTCTGCCTTCAATTTTTCTCAAAATTTTCCATATGATTATATCTATTTCATTGACTTTATATTCATATTAAAAATAGATTTTTTGACAAATTCATTTAATATCAAACTTGTCAGAGTCTACCTGTTAAATTGAAATACTCAAATTAATAAGTAATGAAAACACACATTTACACACAAAAACTTCAAACAAATTACATATATTTCATAACTTTCCTATTTTTCATTACGATTAGAACACTAACGTCGCTAGAAAATTACATCTAAGTTTAAATATAACAAAAAGAATAGCTGTAAATGCCAAATGTACTTTTATTCCTTCGACCCAGACCATAGTAGGCCAATCATTTAAAACAAAAAAGAGGGTTTGCTGGCAAATGAACCGACACGTAATATTATTTTTTCTATGTGTAGGGGGTCTAGACAAGCTTATTTCCAAGTTGTTGTAGTCAGGGGGGTGGAGCTTTTTTTGGGGCAGGGGGGAAGGCAGAAATCGTTTTTTCGCTGTAACTTTGCGAATTTTTGACCAAATTATTTGATATGTGTTTAGTGAAATTATTCCAGTTGGCATTCCGGAATAAATATGTATGTTTAGGATTAGGGGGCGGAATAGTTATCGAGAAATTTCGTTATAGGTTTAAAATTAAGATTATAGCGGTGTGGTCACTGTCGTAAGGGTGCATTTGTAATTTATTATTTATTAGGTTGTGAATTTTAAGGCGAGCGTCTGTTATGCATAAGTCAATATATGAATTTGAATCAGGACGAGTGGCAGAGTGAGGAGGCACTATTATTGTTCTATAATCTATGGCGTTAGCGTCTATCAATTGTTTAAGAAGGGCTTCTTTTCTATTTATGGTGGTGTCGCCCCAGATAGGGTGCCGGGCGTTCAGATCGCCGGCTATAATGTAAAAATTATTGGGATTTTGGAGGGGTAATTCTTCGAATATTTTTTGCAATTCTATGGTGAAAAGTTTGGAGTTCGTGCTATTTGTGGCATAAATACTTATGATAATTACGTTATGTTGATGTCTGTTTAGAATTTTTATGGCTGTGGCTTCAATTATTTTATTGATGAAAGTTGAAGTTAGTGATATAGGGGAGAATGAGATATTTCTGTTGACTATTATGGCTGCTCCGCCTCCTAGTTTGATATTTATTCTGTTAGTTCGTACTATTTGAAAATTCTTGAACGATATTTTGTGCTTACTGGCAAGTTTAGTTTCGCTGAGTAAGGCTATGTATATCTTTGTTGACTCCAGGAATTCGGTTAGGTTTTGTCGCCGGTTGTGGATTACTATTAAATTTACGTAAGTATAAATAAGATCATGACGTATAAATAAGATCATGATGATATAGACAGTAATTAGTAAAACACTGTAAACATGTAATATGCATCGAATAGTCTATTACAATACAAGTGCTTGAAGTAAGTGTTTTGCAACTTTTATTTATTAATACTTCGCTTGGCCTGTTGTCGGGGTCGAAGTTTTGAAACTGCTCATTTTCAATTTTCATACATATAAGCTTCATTCACAATAGAATTCATACATATTGATGTAATATATCTATCGAAGCCCCTTGGACCTAAATATGATTGGACCCCCAAATATCAATATAATTTTATAATATAATTGAAAGCTGTTAGTAAACAAACGAGTATTAAGGAATAGCCGACTCTCTACTTGGTCGAAGATTCTGAGCGAGCGAAGCGAGCGAGGCACCACTCCAATACTATTTCAATATTGTAATATGTCAAAAAATGTAAAATGCCACAAAGTTAATATTTGCAGCAAATTAGTTCATGTAAATAAAGAAATATTATAAATAAGCACTATTTTAACAAAAAATTCGTAACTAGGAAATGTATATAATGTATTTATGCAAAACACCGTATACAGGAATTTTCGAGGTCGCTGATTACAAATGCGTTATTAGATTCTCAAAAGTACAGATGGTAGATCAAAGTTTAAAAAATTATTCGATTGCACCCATGTGCGAAATGCCGATGCTGACCATACGGGCCAGTATTGGCCCAGCGTTGGCAGCCGACTTTTGGCTACCGATGCTGGCCCAACGTTGGCAACTTCAATGTGCCAGAATCGAGCCAACATTGGTAGCCGATACTGGCTATAACAAATTGCCAAACTTCGGCTGAAAACTGGCCATCGCATCGGGCCAGGCCTGGCAAATTGATCTCATAGGCATTTCTCCCCATCGTCGTCCCAGCGTCGGCCCAATATTGGGCCCGAGTATCGGACCATTTCTGGCAAAGTGATAGTGTCAAATCTCGGCCCAGCGATGAAAACATTCGGGACCGAACATCGGTCCAAGCCAAGCAAATTTATTTCAAATAGAATATTGGCGATCGCATATCGACTGTATCGAAAACGATGCAAGATAGAGCAAAAATGTACTAAACCTTTTTGATAGAGGAGGAAATTTCCTACAAAAAAGTCCGGGAGAGCTCTAGTCTAAGAAGTATAACTTAGGCGGGAGCAAGGCTCGAAGACTGTTTTCACAGTCTGAGACTGTGACTTTCTTAGATTGATATCTCGCGGCACAAGGTGCAGAAGCAGCCCCGAAATCTTAGTACAGTGGCGTAGGATTCCCCACAGTTACATACTTGCACATTTCTCTCCGTGTACGAGCTTTCCGATCTCTGGATCTATGGCCATTCTTCAGGCTGGATCTCGGCCCATAGCCAGCGGTGACGTTCGAATCCCCAGGGAAACCTAGCAGTTAAGTTCCGGCCGTAGCCGCTAGGAACGCGTCGCCGAACCGCATATGAAGTAGCGCCCGCGTTCCTTGAAGTGTGGGCACCGACGCGGCAACTCCGGTCGGAGGACGATCTCGCCATTTTTACCGTTATTTACTGTCGGGGGGACTTTCCCTCCAACCAAGAACTAATCAACTAATTCGTCCTGACAAACGACGAATTTCTATTAATATTTTTATTTTCAGGAATACGATGGAACTATAGTACGACGTTTTACGAACATACTAATCCTGTTGGTTGGCGTTCCAAATTTGGCCCCACCCAGGGGCTTACAGTATCAAAAGACTCGTCAATAAGCAGGGATTTATGCATATATCCATCGATGTTATATACATCTTCAAGGTTTCTTCCAATAACAATAAATTCGTTTCAACGTTTGTTTTTCTTTTTTTATCGTGCTACTGCTGCGACGTTGCAAAGACAATAATGCCTGTAAAATTTAGCTGCAACAGGCTCTGTGCCATCGCCGACAATCAACGCCGTGCCAATACTGGCTTTGATGCCGGGCCAGTGACTGGCTGTCGATGCCGTTACAGTGCTGGCAGCCATTACTGGACCAAGAACGGTTGTCGAGTCTAGGCCGTAGTGTCGCGCCAAGACATGATGCCGGTGTTGGCCCAATGTCGCAGCCGAGCCTCGGCACCGTCGTTGCCAGGACTGGACCAGGGTTGGGCCGTTACGAATTTCGCACATGGGTTGTTGCTTTGCAACAAATTAAAGTAATTGAAAAAATACTAAATTTTAATATTTGAATTTTTTCATAGAAAACTATCAAGTTTTGGAAAAAATGGCAAAGAACAAAAAACGCTTAGAATTGATTAAAGAATGTACTGAAATTTTTTAATAATTTTTCGTAAATATTAAAACAATTGTTTAAAAATTTAAATTAAAAAATTTGTCAAAAAATCATTTTAAAAAATCTGAAAAAATTCCAGTCCATTCCTCGATGATTTCTAGTATAGAAACTTTTCATTCTTAGCATTTTTTAAAAAAGCTCATAGTTTTTAGTTTAAGCGTTCAGAAATGTTTCAAAGAAATTTTCATTGTTGGCGCCATTTTGAGGTCATCACAGTGAAATGGGGTATAAAAGTAAAATTTTTTCTTAAAATTCATATATTTTCTTGACCTTTGTTCAGAGTTTCAATAGAATCCCAACTTTGACCAATTTCGACTCGATTTTGAACTCGGAATCTTGAAGAGCGATCTCGAAAAAAATGTTTATGTACCTTTCAGTTTTTGTCATCTTTGATTTTGATACGAAATACTTTATTGAAATTGAACTAAAAAATCCGTGAATGGGTTAATGTTCGAAAAAATTCTAAAGTGTCGTTCTTTAAAAAAAAAGTATGCATATTTTTCAAATTAGAATAATTATATATTTTTTTGTATTCAAAATAAAAAATATATAATTGCCATATATAAAATAATGACATTAATTGTCAGCGTCATCTGATGTCCATTCTCCATTGCTGCTAATTTCAGCTTCCTCGCCTTGTCAAGTTCAAAGTGGTTTTTCAAATTCTTGCAAAATTTGAATTGATAACTATATTATAACAAGACACTGCCGAGCATAAAGACTTGAGGGTATGTACTTTATTTCTCGCACAATAACACTTCCTTGAGTAAAAAATTATTGATTGCATGTCCTGTAACGAGCTGTATTTAATGATATATTTAAGCAGTTAATTATGCCGTAATATACTTACAGGAGGATTTTTAACTCCATAGATAATGGTTTTTGGGCAGTTTGCTCGTTAAAACTCCTTACTGCGATAAGATCGTCAAATGAGTATTTATGAATATATTCATTTTAATCTATACATACCTCTTTTAGTGTAGGACAGTGGTAAAAACGTGTTCTACACTTCATTCCCAAAAGGAAAAAATTTGGATTAGGTTGTTAATAATAAAAGGAGTATTGTCGTGGAATCGACAACTTACGAGCGTAGGACTGGGAAAACATACCACTAAATTTGTAGGACAATGTGCCCATTTAATTATAAAAATAGTCATTAAGCAACTATAAAAAAATCAGCTTGTTATTAATTATTTTGTATGACGTCCTGATTTCGACATGTTTGGAGTGCTCTTAAGCCAAACCATCCGTTTTGTAGGACAAACGTTTCTTCGCGTATTTAAATTAATTGCCTTGAGATTGAACTTAAAAATATCCTGTTACTAATAAACTTTTTACAATCACCCAATCGACATGTTTGACACCCGCTCACTTTATTAGTTACCACTATCGAGCATTCTCGTAGAAAGAAAAGTTGGGCGTCTTGACAAAACGAAGCTACTCACGAAGATTTAGCCCGTTACTAATCATTAAGAGAAAAGGACGGCGTCCTGTGGACTACCACGCCAACACTAGTTTACATTTTGAATTACTACATTATCTAGACGCATTCCTAAGATTTACGATTTGGGTACAGATTTTTCAGCGTTCTACACAGTGTGGCGTTCATGTCATTATCATATATATATATATATATCTAATTTATAGACAGTTTTCTATATACATCAAGCTTCATTCTAAAGAAAATTTCATCAAGATCCATCACGTAATGAAATCTGTGGAGAATTGTGAACATAAATATTTTTGATTAGAAATACTGTGAAACGTTCTGCAAACCCGATCGTCTCTTTTTCATATCTTAGTTCGCTTTTTCAAACTCTTAAACATTTAAATAGAATAAAATGTATGGGCATTGTAAATATTACTAAGGTAATTATTGAATCAACAACATCATCTGAATCGTCAGAAGAGAGAATAATTCTGCACATTCGAAACAACTTTTAATATGCATTAGATTTTTTTAAATAAATTATCTACTGCGATAGTTTTCGATGTCACGCCCCTAGAGGATCATTACGCGGGTTTTGAATTTAGCATTGCTCGCAGTAGTTGGCGAATATATTTCGATAATAGTACTAAGCTATAGAACTGGTATATCAATAATAAAATGACTGATTTCTTGATACACTGCAACTCGCGAGCGCTCCAAATTTTGGGAACCGCAGTCAGTAGTTTTATAATCTCTGATCTGTTGGGAGATTGACTAATCTGTTCTTTTAATTCATCGACAAGAATATTCAAATAAACACTTTCTGTAAATTTATCTTCGTAGCGTTTCGAATTTCTTGAATTTTTGCTAATGTGTTTTTTATTGATTTCAGATCATGTGAGGTTATTGGTGCTATGCCTACGAATTCAATACATTCGTTCGTGGTAGATAATATGTCTGGAGTCTCAAGTTCTTTTTCAACATCATTATCACTTGAAACAAATTCACTTGGAGCAGTTTCCATTATCTCGTGGTTATTTTCTACAATATTGCTACTAGCATTATTTTTTGCGTTTGATTTCAATCTACAAGTAGTGCATACAAATATATTATTGATTTTACGTACAGAAGAACCGTAGGTTTTATGGTTTCTCTTTTTGAACGGATTGCTGCAACACTTTCGATGCAATACCTTCATGCCAGGGCTTATTTACTTATTACTTTTTAGAAAAGAATCTTTTTTGAAATGAATATTTTTAAAAAATAATAAGTAACACTTAAAACAAATTGTGAAGAAAATATACAGATCAAACTATTAAATTAATATGCATTTAGCAATATATACTGCATGTAATATGGGATTACGATTCACATCAGCGGCAGGCGACATATAACGTAAATAGAAACCCACTTCCATATCGTGAACCGAATGAAACCGCAACAGATACGTATACCTCTAGCGGCAGAAAAATTAACAACATTGTATCGCTAGTAATTTGAAAATAGCGTAATAAGAAAAAAAAATTGGAGGGACTCAATTGTCTTCAAAATATCTGGGTGGAAACTGCACTTTTTGACGTTCAACGTGATAAAACCATAATTTCATGAAATTTTATGCTTCAAATTTTTGAAAAAAATATTTCACAATCATAAATAAATACAATGAAACAAAAAATAAGGTTGATCGCGGCGAATAGCGTCGGTACGTACGTGAGCATACTACACGGCGCGCGCTCCCCAGTTGCACGGTGGGATCAAGGCTTTCAAAATTCATAGCCGGTAAACTATTAAAGACACCACGGTTTTACAAAGCGCAAAAGATTTTGTGTAGAATAAGCCATCAAGTAAAATTGCATATAAGAAATTAAAAAGGGTGCACCGTGGTCAAAAATTACTTTAAAAAATAACAATTATTTTTTTTATATATTTATTATTATAAAAAGTTCAGACTTTTTTACTATAGTGTACCAAATTTCATCCAATTCCGAAAAAATTCCGAACAGCTATAATTTTTCAAACAAAAATTTTTTTCATCATGTTCAAATTTCATGTGACCGCCATTTTGAAAACTTACAGAATATCGGAAAAACATTTTACCACATTTATATGTATCCTAAGTGCCCACTTTTCCCACATTTTCAAAAAAATCGGAAATGTCATGTCAAATCTTGATCGATTTCACAAAGATTGACTCATTTATTATAAAATGGACTCGAGGTCAATTTAATACACAACGTTACAAAGAAATTTGCTACGGTTAATATATAAAGAACAGTAAAAGTAATCCTGGATTTATACAATAAGCTAATTTAAGGAACTTATTTACTTTTACTAATCAAATTTTGCTAAATAGAATAACAGGAATAAGTTTGATGCAGTAATTCTGTAGGTAATCATATTATAGTAGTGATAATTACTCGATAATTGTAATAATGATATTATACTTATGTAATAATGGAGATAGGTTATTGATCAAGTAAAAGGTAATTAAATCAGGATTCTCGGAAAGCACCAATAGTATTGGATTGCATAAATTGAGAAGGGAAAAGACAAATTTTATTGAACAAAAAAAAACATAATTTAAATTTAAATTTTGGACAAGACTCTCCTCATCATATTGCACATTGCACTTTGCGCATGCAATTTTTATAAATTCATAATTATTTGCCAAACAAACCAAATTGTTTCTCTACCTTCTATAAAGCGAAATTGTCTTAAAATATTTATCAGTGGAGTTTCTAGAAAGGCATTCTTTGCAGAAAATGCACTGATTAACAAATTTACGAAATTTTCTTTCCAAATTAATATTCATATATTACAAAAATAAACTTATTTGTATTTACTTTGTACAGAACACCATATATTTAAGAGAACTTTTACTGTAATCGTCAATAACATTAGAAGAATAAAAGTTCCTGTAGTTTGTTGATTTCTCATCTAGATATAAGATCGAAATATATCCAAAAAATATTTCTACAATTCGACTGCACTCTTTTTAAACTTGGAAAAATTAATTTGGTTATACGTTGTCGAATTCGCATAAAACAATAGAAAACCATTAAATAAATAAAAAAATGGCCAACACGGTTCAAACCTATTGGTTGACAAAAGGACCAAACAGGTCTTTTTATTTCCAGCCCGACGTTTCGACCACTCTTGGAGGTCCACTTGGGACGTACCCTTCGTCTGTCCTTTATAATCCTACAGAATGACGGTCTTAAGATAACAGTTGAGACATTGTTAGAGCGTTGAAGGTAAAATGTTTCTGGGTTTTCCAACCTTTCTGAGATATTGGGTTCAATATGTGGCCAAACAAGGTTAGTTAAGTATTCCAAAACAGACCCTTCTGTCTACCTGCAGTATGCACTTGTCCTTTCTCCTTTCTCTAATTTCTGCATGCACGCAAGTGGGGGAAAATGACGAAAGTTTTTCTATCCCATGGTAAGTTTATTATAAAAAGAAGGTCTCGTTAGTTTCTTCAGACGAGTCGAAGGAGAAGGTTGTGCCAAAGTCGTACTTGTGAATATTTGTGCCAAGCTTGCAACTGTATCCAGATCATCGGACCATTTGATTCTGAAGGTAGGTACCAGAGACTTAGTACATTCACATTGTTATTAATATTGTGGTTTCTTGCAAACCGTAACAGTTCGGCTCAACGTTAATTTTTATGTATATTTTTTTACATGTAAATTATTGAAACTCCTACTCGGTCTTCAATCCAACCCAACGTGTAAGTATCAGTGCACTTTCCGCCCCGCAAAAATTATCCCAAATTCAGCTGGTTGCCCCCTTTTCCCTAGCCCGACAAAATACATGACAACATGACAATACTGTAATGTTGTCCCCACAACGGTCCCAAGTCCCGAAATGTTTAGGTTGCTCATGCTTCCTAAACCCAAAATATACCCCTTTATCGCCGAAAACCCATGTTTTTCAAATGTCCCTTTTGCCCTCCAGTTTTACATTACTATCCCGAATCTTAAAACCCAAATTCAAACTCACGGTTGACTGTCCCGAGGCAAGTAATTTAGCCTCGTTAATAAATTGAATTACAAATATTACAATCTTAATATCCTTATTTTTATTATTATCTCCTTTCCTTCTCTTGAGCTTCCTAATACTTAGGATGATTAAGAAGAACATCCCTTTCCTTGTGTTACGTCAAATCCCGGACGTGACACTTTACAGTTTGAAGTGTATAAATTGTTACTTGGTTAATATCAAACGTTCTTAATAATATACTTTTCGTTACACTGTAATCTAATTTGCTTCATTTATTATTTCCAGAAATCGTGAAAACTTTGAAGAAAACATGACTGCCTCCAAAGAAATATTTAAAATGCCTATTGTATATAGGTGCAGTAAATGCAATAAGAGATTTTATGTGGATATGCTGTACCACCTACACGTTCTTCGAAAACATCGAGCAAGGCCAATCATGAAAAGATGCGGAGGAAAATGGATCCTGTATGATGGTCCCGGATTTCTATGAGCAATTGTCTTCAAAACAAAGAAACTGGTGCAACTCTCAACGCGCTTGGGAATCGTTAAGATGTCCTGCTGATCTAGTAGAATGAAAAGTCTTTATGTCTTTTTGACAGTTAAAGATGACCGGTTCGAACATTTCTTCATCTTACTCGTGTACCCCCTTGGATCCTCCACATATAAGTGGGTTATTCTTCTTATTCATCAAGCTGCAAAAAATCATACTTCAAGAAATCATCATTGTTCAGTTTGACGTGTTTGATTGTATCATCGTTTATCAATGCGGTGCAGATTCAATTTGCGTGCTCATCATCCAAAAAATGACTTTCATGTTTAACTGATGTAATCAAACTTTTATAAATTTAAATAAATCAAGAGTTCCAATTGAAGACAAAGTTTGAATTATCTCCTTTCGTCCATCCTATAAGATAATCCGACAAAATTCTTTAACAAAATTCGAAGATTCAAAATACCTGATAAAATGTGAGAATGCCATTCTATTATCAATGTTTATAATATATTGATACAAATTATCTAAAGTGCGTGCAGATTACACGTAATTTAGACCTCGGAATTTTCACTTCTGAAGCTAAGATCTAGTACAATTACTAATAAGGCATTTTATATTCGTCCCATTCCATTATAAAACTGTCAACTTTAAAAGTTCTTTTTTACTTCAATTTTTTTTAAATTACTAAAATAAGTTCATGTTAATTGATAATTTGAGGCAAATTTTGATTTACGGAAATTTTCCGATATCGGGAAAATTTCAAGGTTTCAACATTTTTCACCTTTCGGTTTGGTAAATTACATCGACCCAGACCTTATGTCTGGACGAAGTATTGAATTTGGGCACTTCCAGTATAAAAATTGTCGACGTTTCAGACCCTAAGGAGACCAAGTCAACAATAAAAACATTTGTGTCCGTGATCTTGAAGGTACGTACGTCCGTACGCCCCGTTTTTTTGTTTCGCGAGAACACGCGTACGGATAAGCGTACTGACATCATTTTTTTTTTAAATACGTGTCTTGGCATAACTTAGATCTGATTAGATTTTGGCGCAGATAAAAAGCATTAGCCCCAATTAAATTTCTTCGTAGATTTTTGCATTTATTTTGAAAAATACAAATTTTATTGAAAAATATATCAAACAAAAAAGATAGAGCATGAATTTCTCTACAAAAAATGTTTGATGTATTTTCTTCCTAAAGTCAACGATAATGCCATAAAAACTGGTTTAAAATGCCTATGACTATTGTCTGAAAAAGTATTGAATTTGGTCACCTCGGCAAAAAAATTGCCCTATAGTTTTTAATCAAATTTCGACGTTTCGACGTAGATTCATTGTACTACTTTTGATTTGGGATTTTCTTCACATCTTTTGTTTCCTGAATAATCTAATGATACGTTATATTCATCGGTTGAAATGAAATTGTTACCAAATTCATTTCCAAAAGTAAATCTAATGTTAATGCTTATCCGGTTAGGTTTGATATGCGTTTGAGTAAACTTAGGAAAGAAAAGAAGATCGCTCATTGCCGATGGTAAAACTCTGATGACGTTATTCCTTATATTTTATGTAAACAATTGATGGCCTCGTGTATTAAACTTTGTAAGTATAATTAATAATAGTATCTGGCTAAAGTTGATTATAATTTGAGGATTGATATGAAGTCATTGTAGACTTATGTTACGAAAATTAAATCTGATAATTCAATAACTGAGAACATATGTTTTCAATGTAAATCCGCGAACAATCCAATGGAGATTTCTAATTTATTAGCAGATTATTTTCCTAGATCATATTCCTCTTCAAATATTAATCGCATACCTAAAGATATTGAATTTCATAGTTTTAGTGATTTTATTGTCTTGGATGAAGTCTTAATGAGGTCACTATTCAGATGATGCGGTGAATTGCGCTCCCAAAAACATTCCACTCATTTTTGTAAAAACTTAAGGTTCCATTATTACATCTATTCAACTCATCTCTGCAGTTACAAACATTCCTACTGCTTATAATCATTCTTTCATTTTTCCTATATATAAATCTGGTGACAAGCACAACAGTGAAAATTATTGTCCGATTGTGATACAATCAATTATTTCTAAAATGTTTGGTTTTGTCATTTCTTATAAGTATATCTGCATTATCTATGCATAACATTGTAAGATTCTGTTTGATACCTTGGAGAGTCATGATCAAGTTGATTCAGTCTACCTTGATTTTTTAAATGCATTTTAGCCGATAAATTGAAAAATGAGGTGAGTGGGAATGGAAAGCGAGTACAGCAGATTGTAATCGCCATCTTATTAAGTTATGGTGCGAAGTATAACCTCGTGAATAAAACGATAAATCGCCCAATTTCCATTTAAAATGTACATCCTCGCTTAGTGCATCTGGCATTGCTGGTTCTGTACTTTTGGTCCGACGTATCCACTAAGCCAGTTTGTTGGAGCATTTTTGGGGGCAGTCCCCGAAAAATATAGATAAAAAGTGTACACTTTGAAACCATGATACTTCGGGGACATTTAAATGTATAATTCAATATACGAATATAACTCAGAAACTTGTTAAGGCAAAACCTAGGCAGCCCCCCCCCGCCCCCCGGGAACTCATTGTGGATTTGAGGACATGTCCTCGAAATAGCCACTTTGTATAGCTCTCCCCGGAGTGACCCTTACTCGCAGATATATATATATATATATATATATATATATATATATATATATATATATATATATATATATATATATATATATATATATAGGAATTGATAGAATTGCACATTTCAGTTTCGGATGATACAGTGGATTAGATTGGATATGATCTGTATGCGATTAGTGGACAGAAACGGATAAGATTGAGTCTTTGGATTAAAGTGGAAAGAATGTGTATCCGTTAGGTCGGATGAAAATGAATGAACTTATTGGTTTTTATAGATTCTTACAAAATTGGATTAAGTTGTAATACTTTTTACGGATATTTTCGTATAAATATCAGTGTATTGGATAGAAACGGATTGGAATGGATAGAAATGATCGAATTTCGGCTAACATCCATATGATGGATTTCACGTCAAATGTCCAGACAAAAAAAAAATTTTCTCCAATCGTGCCCCAATTTTTTTTATGAGTTGTCCTATAGGTTAGTAATTATTTAGGAAATTATTTTGTAATTTTATTAAAAATTGGAGGAGTGGGAGGGGGTGAAAGTTTTGAACTTTTTTATGTCACGCGCTACTTTGTGTATTTATTCCACTTAAACAAATAAATACAAAATTTGTTTCAGATATGATTTTGATAGGATTTTTCATGAACTTTCGATTGGTGTAGTCCATTTTGAATTTATTTTTTATTTTGACCAAAATTTTTGAAAATCAAAAATATAATTCAAGTTTTTTCGACTTTGGGCACGTTTTATTTTTTTTTTATATATTTTTAACAGAAAGCTGAGGGTTTTTGCTACAAAATACTTGAATTTCAAAATATCGTTTTTTTTTTGTTTTCGAGAAATTGAATTATAAAGATTGCGCGTCACGGCAACTCGAAGCACCAATGCACCGCGCTGCTACGCTAACGACTTTGGATTATTGCCGACAGGTGGCTGAACTCGTGGCATGTTTTCTCATACATGAAACGTTATAATACAGAAATATGGTAGGAAATATGATATTTACTAAATCCCTTTATCACTCATATTGCACTGTGTCTTTTATCATGCGTTAAACTATAATTATCCATTTATTTGATCTGAAAAGATAATTGTACGTAACTGCACTTTTATTGACATTCGCAAGATATTTTATATATCTTCTTTTTTTTGGGTTTAATTTTCTCATTTATTTTTGTTTTATTAAAAAATGAATGTTAAGGCAAGAAACGTGTGGAGAAGCAGGTGGATCCACCCTCTAAAAAAAAACTTTTAAAATAACAGGTTTGATTAGTGTTTCTGAGAGTTTACGAGAGAAATATCCTGAACTTCCAGAACGTTCAAAAATTTGTACAACGTGAAAGTTTGCACTTAATAATTCTGGAGAACTCAAAATTCAATCTACAAATTAAGAAACAGTTTCCCAATCTACCGATGAAAAAATTGTATTTGATCCTATAGAGGAGAAAATTCTTTCTAATGAAAAGTCAGAAACGGATCATGTTGATTCGGATTTTAATGTTACTACAAGATATAACAAACAACTCTTTAAAAACTTCATATATTTCATTCAAATTAGCCAGTAGTAATCGTTTTTGAACATGTTCATGTTTTCCATTAATTTGCTTTATAGACACGAAATCATTCTTCCCTGGCATCAAACGACTTATATCATCACGTTCATAAAAATTGTTTACATCAGCAACAGTCTCATCTGTTGGTAAAGTTTTTCCTTTTTTGTTATTTGGGTAGGTCAAAATTCCATGGTCCTTCACCAATTCAACAGCACTTCTATATAACAAACAAGAATTAGAAAGCTGCGATAATAATTATTGTAAAGCAGGAATAACAACCCTAAATAAAATAAAACAAAAGTTTCTAGAATCAAAATCTGGGTCTGAAAGAATAACGTTACTTACAATTGCACCGAAAGACTGGGGTCGTACAAAATTAATCAAAGAATTTAATGCAACTGAGCGAGAAGACAGAAGCAAAATTATATTTTTGATTTTCAAAAATTTTGGTCAAAATAAAAAATAAATTCAAAGTGGACTACACCAATCGAAAGTTCATGAGAAATCCTATCAAAATCATATCTGAAACAAATTTTGTATTTATTTGTTTAAGTGGAATAAATACACAAAGTAGCGCGTGACATAAAAAAGTTCAAAACTTTCACCCCCTCCCACTCCTCCAATTTTTAATAAAATTATAAAATATTTTCCTGAATAATTACTAACCTATAGGACAACTCATAAAAAAAATTGGGGCTCGATTGGAGAAAATTTTTTTTTTGTCTGGACATTTGACGTGAAATCCATCATATGCGTCCATTCCTACCCGTTTTTTAAGCAGGGCAACCAATTCGTTGGTTTTCCCAAGACTCGTTCTTTCTGTGTAGCGTTTGTTGGTTTGGTGGATGAATAGACCAATCGAGAAGTCTCTTAGAGTCATTCGAGGTTTTGGTAAGATTTTAATGTTTGTTACGAACATCCTCTTATGTACTATAACACAACAAGATAACGATTTAAACAACAATTTATGGATTCATTAATTCGTCACCGATCATTCTGCTAAAAACAAGACATTTTGCGTTGCATAAAGCCAAAGTTCGGAAACCTTGAACTACCCAATATATTGTCATTGGCTTCTCCAACTAGAAAAATTGATTAACAAAACTTAAGAATTTATGCCAATTAGTATCGTTGTATTGAATATAACATAATGTAATTGAAAAAGTATCTATATAAATTATATTAAAGGCAAAATTGGTTCAGGTAAACGAATATCATCCAAAAGTCGTATATCCGGCGCAGCATCTGGATGATATTCAATGTCTTCTGGTCTAACTTCCACTGGAGGACGTGGAACTCTGGGTGACGCAGCTGGTGGACCTAGCATCGAGAAACTTAGCACTTCTTCTTTTACTATTCTTTCAGTAAAATTACCATTTATTATTTGCGCTGTCATGCCTGCATATTTTTTCATTTCTTCCACGTTTTCTTCATACTCATTAATCTGAGCATAAAATTAAAAGCAAATAAATCATTAGAAGAAACGGTTTTAAAACATCTCCAAATATAACATCACGATTCAAACAATAATTCGAGAAATACTTAATATGGACAGGTTATATAATAGACAATAACATCAGAGTAAATTAAATATAATTACATCAAATTCAACTATCTCCTCGTGATCATTAGGGTGTAGCTTTGCATACTCGTGATCTAAATGATGACAACAGTCTGCGGATCCAATATATGAAATCGATGTCCGGTAATTGCGTTATACCGACGAGTCGTTAATCTTTTCCTGCAAATTTCTTTGTCCACATCGATAAAGAATACTCTAAAAATATATATGGTGCGGATATATCAAATAAATTAATACTATTTGGGAGCTGTTACAAAAACGCGTTTCCGCAATTATTGTATTAGATATCATTCAATTATTAATATAAAACAAATAAAATTTCACCGATTTTGTGGCGTTGAAAGCAAATCTAGTAATTTTAAATCTTCTACACAAATTGGGAAATGTGTTAAGACCCATCCTTTTCGTGTACATTCCGAACTCAGCAACCATTGCTAACAGTATTGAATATTTTACAGAAGCACTTATTATGAGATATAGGTAAATAATACGGTAATTTAAAAGAAATGTAAGTATATTGTTAAATTTTAAGATTTTACATCAAAATTATTAATCTCCACAATTTTTATTCTAAGTTCAGGTTTTGGTCTTGTTCCCCATTTGTAGTCGATCAACCGTACTTCGTCTCCCAAATCTGTATCTTGCTGTCGCACTATTTCAAGAATGTATTCGAAATCGACTAAAAGCATGAGATAATATGAAGATGGTATATTAAGAGTCGGACATAGCCTAAATCTTTATTTTTGTAAAATTCATCGAAACGAAATCTACACGAGCATGTAGACGGCTTTTAGCTATAATTTCGGCCTTCAAGGTGAAATCTATATAGACCTGAGAAATAAGCTTAAGTTATGGCATCTATATACTCTATACGTCATACAAAATTATGTTGTTTCGCCATACGATTGAGTTAAATAAATGCTTGTGGTATCTGATGATTATAGAACGACATTGAGTAATTGAGTAGTTATCAAAAGAATTGATGACCAAAATTTGTTGTGAGGTATTATCTTTCACCATACTCACGCCAAATTTAACAGTGTACTAGATTCTACTTCAGCGCCAAAAATACTTATATTCGCGAACGTTTCATACAATCGTTTACTCAATTTTGGGTATAACAGTATTTTAGTAAGACATTTTTTCCATAGAGCTTACCGTGTTTAATATTTAATTGTTTGGCAATATGATTAGCTATAGTCGCACGTCCAGATCCTCTACTACCAATCAAATCAATACGAAATACACCTGGGGGGCCATAATTATTCCTTACTTTAAGTAATTTCAGACAGTCTGATGTAATGTCTTCAATTGCTCGACCTAGCGCTTCCATTTCCTGAAATTTTATAATAACATTATCATCATTGCAAAACATGTATTCAAATAGTTTAACTAATTAGCACATTTCGTAATAAGCGAGTAAAACATGATTATTTTCGTAGGATTCGTATTTGCGAAACCCCTATGCATACAGTGTATGTTTAGTTAAAGTAAATATATATTCAAGTATCAGAGAAGTTGACAATGATGGTCATTGAATTATTGTGAAAAATTTGAGTTAATTCTCGCCCGAGAATTAGTCAAAGTGGGCATTTCGGTATAAAAGCACAAGTATCAGAAAAGATAAAACGATTCATCATATATTTATATTTTCAAATTATTGAATTTGTCAAAAAAGAAACAAAAAAATAATCACGCCGTACGTAATTGCCGATAAATAGGGGTTAAAATGTTCGCAAAAAATAATTCATTCCAGGTTTTCCGCATATTTGCAGACCCTTACATTGATACGTTCTGTGTTACTTTCATGAAGTACGCTTTGAATTTTTATTTTAATTAAATTCTAATTTTTCGGTAAATGTAACAACGTACATCTCATAAATAAATAACTATAAATTAACACAGATACTACATTTTTTGTTGGGCAACTTTTTTTATTTCAGTTAATAGTTAGTAATTAACTTATGAAAATATCTAGTCAAACTGACATCATTTTTGAAGACGTAGTCCATTAACTCCCAAATTTCATTCAAGTAACCACTTTCTTATTTGTTTTAGGTACTTAACCCTTGCAGGGGCACATTTTTCTTTTGAGCGGATTATTTATATTAATGGACATCTTATAGTTTTCAAAGTCACTGATAACAATTCTGAACTCAGAATTTGAAAAATCATAATGACGTGTCCAACATGGCGTATAGAAATCTAAAAACTCACTCGAATCATGATATTCGTCTCTCGAGGGTTTTTCGAGTTTCTGATTACGACTGTGAATATAAAAATACGAAATGGCATATCCATAACATTGCGGCCAAAACTTTAAAAAATTAGCAAATGAGTGCTTGTCGGTGAGGATTTTCATAATTACTGATTACTTCTCAAGTCATATTTACCAAATTCAAAATAGCATGTTCAATATGGCTGACAAACTATTCGATAATTACCAGATAAATGCTAACTTTTTTTACAAGGACCTTCAAAGTCGTTGATTATAATTTCAGCGTCATAAAGTGTTTAGTAGTGCAACTGATAATCCATCTTAGTATGACACTGAACTAACGACATCGACATGGGGAAGCACTAGTTTCATATTTCTCCTGTGAAATCTTGAGCAACTTGCACTCCCCGTCCCATATTTGAACTGCCATATTGAATTTTCAATATTTTAAACTGAATTCGTAATCAGTAACCTCGAAAATGCCTCAGTACCAAATATAATTTGTTATTATTAATTGTTTATAACTAATTATATAGTATATTATAATGCTAATTGAAATTTTGAATAGAGGAGCATCCAGTGTTCCATTAATAAAGATTTGAGCGAGATAGAGCCTAAAATGGTCATACTGTAAAAAAAAAACTGAAAACACAATGCAATTTAGTTTCGCCTTAATGGATCGTCCATCTTGAATTTTGCAAATCTGCGGCCTGATTCGTGATCAGCGACCCCGAAAACCTCAGAGTACCCAGTTTCAGCTGTAACAAAAATGTACATGCTACAAACAGTTAACTTACGTTCATGACAAAGTTCAAATGGCTTAAGTAAGACAAAACACGATTTGAAAGTCCCGCCACTTTCTAATAGTTCTTTCATAATGGACCGTATAGTGGCGCTGTATATAATTGTTTAATATCTGCAAGTATCAGACTTTTGTTTCATCAGTATATATATACATTCAGATCTCCGACAGAGTGTATGTTGTAATTAATGCGGTAATAGATTATATGCGTTATCTCGATTGCGTCAAAATGTCCGAAATTGGTGTACTGTATGTATGAATGTATGTGAGAATAAAATAAAGAGCGATGTTAAAAACTCTGCGAATATTAATTTAACTGAAAACCAATATAAATCGACAATATTTCCAAAAAAAGCAAGAAACCAAATATAATACTCATGCTATTATTTTTAAAAATAAATATTACAATAATTAACATTTATTACTATTCTGGAATAGTTAACGCTTCTCCCGAGTATTTACTATTTTCATTTTAATTTTTACTAGTCTCGATAATAATATTTACTACTCTGCAGGTCTGTCCTGAAATTCCTATACTAGAATAGTAATTTTCATGCTTTTTTTCGAAAAATGTTTTTCAGTTACTATGCGGAACGTGCTCGTTTTTCGCGCTGAAAAATGTGCGAAAAATTACCGATTACCATTACACAATTACACTGACAAATGTATAAATCAAAACAAAGAACTTAAGCAATTCTCATTCATTTATATGCTTACACTAACCAAATTTGAATAGCATTCTTTTTCTTTGTTGGGAGATCAATACAACATATTCAAAATCCATTCATCATGTATCAATACTGGAACTAAAATAAATAAAATGGGATTGGAATAAATTTAAAACTGGTTTGGATACGGGAATAAATTATTTATTTGTTATCACTAACTACGATATGAATATAACTGTGAACAAATGTTACTTAACACTGTTACAGTTCTGCCTTACATATTCTTATTACGCTATGTTACGTACGCGGCTGCGCCATCTTCTAATATCTTATGGCACCGCGCACGTAGATTATTATATTTTAATGTAATCTTAGTTGTTCCGGACAAACAACGATCTCCGTAAACTTCAGCCTTAGATACCGAGATGGGCTGTTGGAGGATTTCCGCTTACGGCACTCGGAACATCACGTGTATATATTTTCGGCGATAAACGCCTAATTAAATATTTAATCGATCTAGTTCGATGCAGTTCGATGTCTTTCGACAGCGACGCATCAAACGAATAGACGATATCTGAATACACATCCGGTCTCGAGACACGAGAGCTTTATCAGACTTCTTACGAAAGTCTTATCAGGCTCCCTTCGAGTCCAGCGGCCCATCACGAGCTACAGCCACGTACCTTCGGGAAATCTTATCGTTTTCCCGAGGTTACCTGGTCGATGAAATCCATAGGCCATTCAGTCAATTTCCATCCGTGACAAAGTCCACTAAAATCTCGGACTAAGACCGCGACTAAAACGGTTCCGCGCAACCTACCACCATCGACTCGAATGTATTCTTATGTACGACCCGCGTAACATAGTTTATATATGAATAAATAGTTCAAACGTTAACTACAGTGTATCTCCTTATTGTTACTACAAGTCCTTTTCAGGACTGGTACGTAACATAAATTGGTGGCAGCGGTGAAGCTTCGCGCGCGATTTTTTCCTTTGTCGACGGAAGTGATCGCGTGGGGTGCCTATTCCCTTTACGCGTTGTTTTACGAACTCCCTCCCGTTACCGAGGGGTATTTTATATCCACGCGAGTGCAGTAAAAAAAAAAACAGTGAGCAAAAGTGACATCCTGTACTTACCAGAGGAAATGAACTTCTCCATAATAATCTTGGGAGTGATCGCGATCATCACCCAAACCACAGGGTAAGTAACTCTTTTTTAATCACATATAGATAATTAAAATTTCCACCTTCTTCATCAAACGCTATATTTTTTTTTATATATATCGTGTCTTTATTTCCGATTGTTTTAATATTTGACATAAACAAAAAAATATATATACATATAATAATAAAAAGAAAAGAAAATAAAATAACAAAGAAATAAATTGGATTGAATCAAAGTACACCCACATATAGTGTTTAAATAGTATTTTTCTTTGCACGGTAACCGCGAAAATGTCTAAAAATATAAAAATCGACTCGGAAAGCACGTCCGCAAACTTTCCACTATCAGTGACCGTGAGACCATCCCTTATTAATGAGGCGTTAGGCATCATTCCCTCGTTCGACGGCCAATTTGAGCGATTTCGAACGTTCGAAAGAGCTGTACGCGATGCGTTCGCGATATTGAATCCCGAAGATGCTCGACCTTTCTTGCTTCTTCTACGGACAAAACTGTCCGGCGAAGCAAGCCATTTCGGACCTCGTACATCATCATACGACACTATCGATGCTTTCTTAGCGGATCTAAGAAAATCATTTGGTCGCACCGAAAATCCCGCGAATATTTTAGGAGAAATAAATAGCATGACTCAGAGGACAGGCGAAACATTTCTAAATTTCGGGGGTCGCCTCGCTCAGGCGGTTAGTCGTTTAACAAGTACAGTCGAAAGCGACTCCGAGCTAGGCAATGAAATAAAAAAGTACTTAATTGAAAACGCTGATTCAGCCGCATTGCAGCGATTCATTCTCGAGGCTAAAGGAATGATGGAATCGCGGCTAATGCATACGCCTGTAAAAACATTGCAGGAAGGAATAGACGCGGCGCGAAAATTCACTTTTTTGTTCGGTGCGAAAGACGAGGCCGCGGAACGACAGTCCGCCTCGTCCAGTAATATAATTCGGCATGCATCCGCACATATAATCAATTCAAACATTGATAGAGATTCCCGCTGTAATTACTGTCAAAAAGACGGGCATGTAGAAGAAGAATGCAATATAAAACGCTACAATGAAACAAAGTGCGATCACTGCGGTAGAATAGGGCACACCAGAGAAAGATGTTTTTCATTTCAGCGGGCTCAGGATATCAAACCGAATATCACGCCGCGATATGGTAATTCGCGAAGGTACGATAATTCGCCTCGATTAGACGGTTCACGCCGATATGACGATCCGCGTCATTACGAAGATTCGCGGCGATTCGAGAACTCACGTCGAAATGAAAATTTGAGAAATTTTGGAGATCCCCGTCACGAACATCGTTACGAGAACCCTAACAGTCGCGAAAATTTTTACAGAGATGTTAGGAGACAGTCGCACGAAAATTATTCGCGTAACAATAACCCAGATAGGCGACCCGAAAATATGCAGCGACGCCAGAATGATAGACCTTTCGCCAATGACAGTCGTCAAAATAATATACAGGAATATTCTCGCCTTCCACGCAACGAGGATTTAAACTTAGAAGGCGCTCGACGTACCCTAGGATCGTCGAGCGCCCAAGAGAAAGGTCGTCGAGTCCGACAGGTGTCAGCCGACCAGCCGCAATCCGTCTTGGGGTTAGTGAGCTCGTTCGGTGCCCGAGAGTAGAAATCCAAAGTGAGGATTTTTACAGCAAGTCGAACAAGTTTTTGGTTGACTCAGGCGCTGAGATTAACTTGATTAAACTCAGTTGCCTACGAAGAAATGCGACGGTCGACGTAAAAACCACATACGACTTGAGTGGCATAGGCGATGGGGTAACAAGAACGGTGGGTTCGGTCAAAATTAACTTTGACGATATACCGGTCGAAATGCAAGTGGTACGCGACGAATTTCCGATCTCCGAAGACGGAATTTTAGGAGATCCGTTCTTCCGGTCACACGCCGTTAATATCGATTATAGGCACGGTTGTTTGCAATTTGGGAGTTTTACCATCCCGTTCATGGATGATGAGACTCTAACACTCCCACCCAGATGCAGAAAGGTCATTCGCGTCAAAATAAAAACCGGTATAAAGATAGGCTATGTTCCGAAGATCAACCTTGGCTACGGAATATATTTCGGGAATGCGTTAGTTAAAAACCATAATGGATATACACACCTTTATATAATAAATACGCACGAAGAAGAAGTTACCGTCAAAATTCCGGAAATCGAATTAGAGGAGTGCGATATTATACCGTCTGGGAATGCGTATGAATACGACGAAATCGCGAAACTGCCATTTTTAAATACCTACGATGATAATGCAAAGAACGTGAGGGCATACACCGCGAAGAAGAATGAGAGAGCTCAAAAAGTCTTAAAATTAATAGATTTACAACATCTAAACAACGAAGAGCGCGATCACGTTGTGAAATTGATATCAGAAAGTCCCGAAAGATTTCACTTGCCAGGAGAGTCGTTGGGGTGCACCACGGTATTCTCGCACCGAATTCATACGAAGGGCGACGTACCCACCCGAGCAAAACGGTATCGGCAACCTCCAGCAATTAAGGAAGAACTGCAAAAACAAGTAGCCGAGCAACTAAAAGCTGGGATAATCCGACACTCGACCTCTCCATACGATTCACCAGCATGGATCGTTCCAAAGAAACCCGGACCAGATGGGATTAAAAAATGGAGGTTGGTTATCGATTTTCGTGATCTTAACGAAAAGACAATAGGCGATGTTTATCCTATTCCCAACGTCACGGAAATACTCGATCAATTGGGTCAATCGGAGTATTTCACGACTCTCGATCTGAAATCAGGATTTCATCAAATCCCAATGGATGATCGAGACGCCCATAAAACTGCCTTTTCGACTCCACACGGGCATTATGAATATGTTCGAATGCCCATGGGTATTAAAAATGGGCCCAGTGACTTCCAACGCTTAATGGATCTCGTGTTATCGGGACTCCAAGGAATTGAATTACTTGTATATCTCGATGACATCGTGATCTATGCAAAAAACTTGAAAGAACACAAGATAAAATTCGAGCGGTTAATGGAGCGTTTAAGCAAAGCAAATCTCACTCTCGAACCTGAAAAATGCAGATTTTTATGTAAGGAAGCCATTTATCTAGGGCATATCGTCGGAAACGGTTGCGTCAAACCCCATCCTAAGAAGGTAGAAGCCGTGATGAATTTCGCGGTACCGAAAAATCGAAAAAATATTAAGCAGTTTCTCGGTCTAGCGGGATATTACCGACGCTTTATAGAAAATTTTTCGAAAATTGCACATCCTCTAGTTGTACTGCTTCGTAGTTCGCAGCCGTTTATTTGGGGGGAGGATCAAATCGAGGCATTTGAAACGCTAAAAATTAAATTATGCGAAGGCCCGGTACTACAACTCCCAAATTTCGAGGAACCATTTATTGTATCGACCGATGCGTCAGGTTTCGCTCTTGGAGCGATACTTTCTCAAGGCAAATTAGGAGAAGATAGGCCCGTAGCTTATGCATCGCGAGGCTTGAAAGGGGCTGAAGAGCGTTATACGACTTCAGAGAAAGAAATGCTCGCCGCAGTTTACGCCGTGGAGCAATTTCATCCGTACTTATATGGACGGAAGTTCGTGTTAATTACAGATCACGAACCCCTTACTTATTCTAAATCAATGAAAGTCCTGACACGTCGTCTGCATAGGTTTTATATTAAGCTCGAAGATTACGAATATACTATTATGTACAAAAAAGGAAAAAGGCACGTTAATGCCGATGCATTGTCGCGTAACCCGGCGGATGGGAGTCGACCCGTCGATTATGACGAAAACGAAAAAGAAATCGAAATTAAGGAGAAAAACGAGAAATTTAAAATGCTTATAGTAAAGAAAATGAAAAACGACATTTACATAACAAATTCACAATCAAGGACATTGGCAAGAGTAAATGTAACTACGCTTGAGAAAATGAGTGGAAAACAAGAGTCAAAAAATTCGGTTGCAAAATGCAGACCGCTCCAGAAAACAAAAAAGTCGCAGGAGAGAAATCGCCCATATCATCCAATACATTTAGGGTCCAATATGGAGATAAGTTCTTCCAACGGACGGCCTATTGCAAGAAAAACAATAGCCGCTAGAACGGAAGATTCGGATACAAACGGAGATGTCGAAGATAACGTCTCGGAAATACAGGCAACACAACATACAAAAAAGGAAACTTCGGGAAATGTCAAAATAACTCGGAAAAAATACATTTCAGAAGCCGAGAAACTACTGGAGATTCCCGATTATCTGAAAATCGCGACGACAACAGGACAAACGCGATCGGGTAAAGTGTTCAAGCCTATGCCCGAAACAACATCGATCCATGTCCCGTATCCTAAAACTCCACTTATAGCTCCCGTTTTGAACGAGGAGGTCCGGCCTAAATCTCCATTTAGATTTGCACCAGCAAATCATGTACTATCGGGGAACAATAAGATTGAGCGATATGCGATAGGTAAGGATAAACAAATACACAAACGCATAGAAAATGGAGTAAAGAAAAAAAGGAGAGGAGAAGCATCAGAGCGTCGCAGAAAGAAGAAAAAAAGGAGAGGAAAATATAAACAAGGACGTAGGATCGATGATAAGGAATTTTCATGGCCAAGAAACCGACGCTACACGAACACGCGTATTGATGACTACCGTCTACGACCGCTTCCGCACAGAAATTCTAACTTAACAAACCCTCAACATTATCTAGGTTCGAATTATCCAACCATTGATTTTAAATTTACAACAAGACTCCCGTCATCGCGCTTGTTGCCATCATCGACGGTCTCATTTTTTCCCAAAATCGCTCAAGAAGACTCGAATACACACAAAACCCGTGGAAATACAATCGAGTTAAGTAAAGAGAGAAAAGAAGAGGGAGTAGGCGATACGAACGAAGACGAACGGTTTGACACAGACGAAGCGAGCGAGAAAGAAAATCGTACGCTGGACGTGACGAAAGAAAAGGACGAAAACGACGAGCGAAAGGAAAACATATTAAGAACTGATACACAGGGCTCGTCTGCAGTGCGTACGATCCCTTCGGAAAACGGCTCGTCCAAAAAGCAGGTAGCGTCCGTGCCTCTCAACGAGAAGAAAGAGGACACAACAATGGGAAAACGAGAGACAGAGCAACGCATCGATGGCGATGCAACACTATCTCCCGCAAACCATGATAACAACCATGAAATAGCGATTGATAAAGCGTATTCTACACCTGACGATGAGTCTGATACCGACAGTGAAATATTAAATAGAAACTCACTTTCTGAATACTATTGGGAATCAGAATCTTGGAGCGATGAAGACGTATTAATTAATAGGAATCTCGACATATCAGAAAAAACGCCACAGATACCGACATGCCATACTGAACCGCACAATCAAAACGCATTAAGAGGAAAGGAGGACATAAATATCGATGTGACTACGGACGAAGAAATTCAAATGGATATAGAAGATCAACGACACCATACAAGGACCAATGGAAATGAAATGGACACAGTTGAAATACTATCAACTCCGAGATTAAATATAAAACCCCAAGTAAAGCCGAGAAAGCGAAAGCATTTACCATCTCCCGAAACAAGCCCGCGTGTGGCAGTTAGAAAAAGGAAACCGCAAGATCCGAGAAGCCAAGAAGAAAGAAGAAAGGACATAGAGCAGCTTTACACGCACACTAATCCAAGTACCGACGGCATATCTAACACACTGTTGAATTATCAAATAGGAAACAAATGTGCCGAACCATATACGGAATTTGAAAGAGATGTGAATATTGTCAATGATGGAAACTGCCTCTTCCACTCGTTGATCAAGTTGCATAACTTGGATATGTCATTTTATGACCTGAAAAGAATTCTGCAGAATAGCGATCAGGCCCAGAATTGCGCAGAGCCCATCCGCGCATACATCATACTCGATAGGGAGTACGAATATGGTGATGACAACATCCTTAAAATTTTTTCGCTCCATTATAAGGTAAATTTCTGCGTCCATAGATATAATACAGATAAATCCGTGGAATACTGTCATATAGGAACACCTCACATTTCGAAAATATATCATCTTCACTTGGAAGATGTTCACTACACTCCCTATTTCTCTGTCGAAAGTCAAATGGAGATCGAGGACACCGACCCTTCAGCTGGTTTGTTTACATCTGGAGAGGTGCAGGTCGACGTAAACACACAATCACAAACCGAAGAGCAGCACGTTCGAAATTTTAAAGACCCCAAACAGGACACTAATCTCCCCGTCGGGTCACCTGAAATCGCAAAAGTAGGTCAAACAGATACGACCGAAACGACCGAAACAAGTGGTATTGACACAGAATTAAATCTTGACGAACCTTTCACAACAGATTTTGAGAGCGATAAACTAAAATTAGAAATATCAAGAAAACATTTATTCGAAGAAACGGGACATATTGTGTATTTTACTACCGCAGATGGGAAATTTAATAGCGAAATCGTCTTAACCTTACGGGAACGACGGTACATACGTACAGGGAAAATAGAAAAAACAGATTTAAAAATAGGAAACGTAATAACATCAAAAAGGGGAAATGTACAAATCTACGGATTAATAATAGCGGGCACAACAGATGATGTACCATCGAAAATGTCCATCATACAATGCTTAAAAAACTTAAAAACTCAAATTACGAAAGATAAAGTCGTAAAATTGAGGGTCGGCCATGACGAAGACATCATCACGAAAATACGATGGAACGATATTCACGAACAATTTCGTTCCGTATTTTCTAACCAGAAATTGAAAATCGTTTTTTGCGAAAATAACATACGAATTCCGCCTACAACAGACCGCATGGAAATTATCCGCGAATTTCATGGCGCAACGATAGGAGGGCATAAGGGCGTTAGAAAAACTTATCGTCGTATTTGCAAAGAGTGGTATTGGCGAAACATGAGATCTGATATTCAGGAGTACATCAGAAGATGTCAAATTTGCCAAGGTAAAAAACTAAAAAGAATGAAAACGCGATTGCCCATGGTTATAACGGATACACCGAAATATTCTTTCGACAAAGTATCTCTTGATATTTGGGGACCAACAGACTTGACGGAAAGAGGGAATCGGTACGTATTAACAGTGCAGGATCAGTTAACAAAGTACTCCCTCGCGATTCCGCTACCCGAGATTACCGCTCCCATAATCGCTAAGGCTTTCACAGACCATTTTATTTGCATTTATGGTTCGCCAATTCAAATTCTAACTGATCAAGGAAAGAATTTTATTGGCAAAGTACTGAAAGAGTTCGCCAAACTCTTCCGAATTAAGCAGTCGAAAACTACCGCGTATCACCCACAGAGCAACGGTAGTCTCGAGCGCAGCCATCATGTCCTGAAAGAATACCTTAAAACCATCGTTACTGATCGACGGAATTGGGACGAATGGTTACCACATGCAATGTTCTCTTACAACGTAAGTGAACATGAAGGTACAAAATTCACGCCTTTCGAACTAATTTTCGGCAGGAAAGCAAGGACTCCAACGAGTTTCCCATCGCGCGAAAAACTGGTCACTTACGACGATTACTTGGCGAATCTTACACAAAATCTACAGGAAATTCAAACGCTTGCGGCGATGAATTTAAGCCAAGCAAAACATCGTTCGAAACGATACTATGATCGGAAGCTAAACGTCAAACATTTCCATATAGGCGAAATGGTGTGGGTTATCAAGGAACCGACTAAAGGGAAATTTGACGACGAATATATGGGACCGTATGAAATCTTAGAAATCCTCGGACCTCGAAACATAAAAATCAAAATTAATACACGTAGCAAGATAGTCCACGTCGATAAACTAAGAAAAGCCTTCGATCCACTTTTCAACCCGGACCAAGCTGATTCAGATTCTTGGGACGATACAGACAATGAGATGAGTAAAGTGAAATTACACAACACTTAATTATACAAAAGATGGCACAATCTCGCATTATTTTACATTTTTTTTTTTATCAATACACAAATTTAACTCGTACAAATTTCTATGAATTTAATAATATATAATATCAGTTGAACAAACACAAATTACTGCTTTCAATTACATCCAGTCATTATGGGGATTCTATCTGTTCATTTTTGAACCATTACGTTGAATGGAACGTCGAGCTTATCACGGATGGCATTCAAGTATCCACGGCGAGAAAACATTCGGGCTCGAACTGGATGACGCCGAAGAAGCGTCAATAAGCTTTGGGGTCGTGCATCCGAAAAATCAACGTTACCGAGTAGACGTTCTGATAATGACAAAAATTTGAAGAGAGAAATCGCGTCTTTTAAAAATTCAAAGGATGCCAAACGGTGATTTGCATTTGTTCATTCATTTTATTTTTCTTCTCTCTCTCACACATACAAACACATGTTACGGAAAAACGAACATTTTAAAATTATTATTTTATTATTATTAGTATCAATCTACATTTTTATATATATAAAATATTTGAAATCTGTCGACACGATACTGGATAATTAATTTTTACGGTCCGGAGTCGAGAGGATGAGAGGTTCGTTCCCTTAGACGATCTCGTAAGCGATAGAACACCTGACGCCTACTGGAAAATCGGAAAGAAGTGTCAAGTCAATACAATAGGGAAAAAATGGCAAAAATGGGTAACAAAAATAAGCACTACTCACTCATTTGGATTCGACTGACGCGACCGGAGAGTCTCCATAATCCGCGATAGTGCGGCAGGGATTGGTTCTTCTGGTGAAGAATCCCTAGGTTCGGAAATTTCACCCTTTACATCCTCGCGCATACGTGGGGTTACGACGGCAATCGGCCGCGTATTTGAAGAAAGTGAATCGAACGGGCGGATCGTTCGTTTTACCTCGCGTGGTTCCCATACCAATCGGAATATCTGGAATACAATTTTTTTTAACGCGTTATTAACACTATCCACTATGATAATCACTGTATACACCAGGTTCAATCTTGTTTATTGTAATAGCCTTTGTAATCTGGAGATTCCTCCCTTGGGGGTCTCTCCATCTACTAATTTGTGGAAAGAGTATTGTTTCAGACTTTCAGGTTCCAAAACTTCGGCAGCGTCGCGTTTGTTGCACTCGGACAAAGCCAGTTTCAGACTCGGAGTCCGAAAACGAAATGGTCCCACTGATAGTCATGCAGGATGCCGGACCCCAGCCTCAATCGACTCGTGTCTGCTATGCGGCGACACTCCTGCAATAAACCAGGGCATGCCCAGCAGATGTGGGATACCTAGCCCAAAAGTATGCAGGACTTTCAAGACACGAAATTAGCATATATAAATACACTACACCCGCGACACACACATATATATCCACTACTGCTATTTGATGTACAAGATACATATACATATGCTACGCGTACTCACAATATTGTAAAATACTAACCCTAGGATTAAGATCTTTCAATTGTATAAGATGACCGTAACATATTTGTATATATACATATTACTAACACGCGTTGCGTTGGGTCATTTTTTTTAAGTTTCAATCAAAGATTTGTATTATATAGATTCATTTTTATGTTGATCGACGGTGGTACGTCGATTTTTTAGGCCCCGGGCGTGTTACGTACGCGGCTGCGCCATCTTCTAATATCTTATGGCACCGCGCACGTAGATTATTATATTTTAATGTAATCTTAGTTGTTCCGGACAAACAACGATCTCCGTAAACTTCAGCCTTAGATACCGAGATGGGCTGTTGGAGGATTTCCGCTTACGGCACTCGGAACATCACGTGTATATATTTTCGGCGATAAACGCCTAATTAAATATTTAATCGATCTAGTTCGATGCAGTTCGATGTCTTTCGACAGCGACGCATCAAACGAATAGACGATATCTGAATACACATCCGGTCTCGAGACACGAGAGCTTTATCAGACTTCTTACGAAAGTCTTATCAGGCTCCCTTCGAGTCCAGCGGCCCATCACGAGCTACAGCCACGTACCTTCGGGAAATCTTATCGTTTTCCCGAGGTTACCTGGTCGATGAAATCCATAGGCCATTCAGTCAATTTCCATCCGTGACAAAGTCCACTAAAATCTCGGACTAAGACCGCGACTAAAACGGTTCCGCGCAACCTACCACCATCGACTCGAATGTATTCTTATGTACGACCCGCGTAACATAGTTTATATATGAATAAATAGTTCAAACGTTAACTACAGTGTATCTCCTTATTGTTACTACAAGTCCTTTTCAGGACTGGTACGTAACACGCTACATCATATTTTGATATTTACAATTTCATTTATTTTATACATCTAATTTCAACATTCTTTCCTACGAATAGAACAAATCTTCTTAAGTCGGCGAAATGTTTCGCTCGATCCTAGCGACTTATAACCTAAAAATATATTAAGTATCTTCCGGATCCGCCACTGTCCTTTGAATCTCTCATTGCGCTTGGAATCCATGCCGCCACTTAATTCGCTCACATTTCTTTTATCAGCGTAGGCTTTACGTTCATCGCCCATGTAGTTGTTACTGGGCGATGGGTACCATGACGGAGATGTCAAATGCCTGTCTGGAACTCGGTGCTGTCTGGTCGGCCCGTTGATTTGAGAAACTCGCTGACGTTCTACCGATCTTCTTTGACGTTCTAGCTTCTCCTGTTTGCGGAAATCCTCGTGAGCTGTCCTAAATGAGTGATGCAACATTGCAACTACCCGATAATCGATCCTGGGTTCTTCCGATAACTTGACCAGCTTTGCGCGAACTTGCTCTATCCACGATCGCAATTGTATGGTATTATGCATGTCGGGGTTAACTTTTTCGTCGATGCTCACCATCATTTTTATAACTGGTTTCGAAGTTCGAACTGTATATACGAACACAAGCACTGCTATCCTTGGACAAATCCCGAAGTACTGACTGGAATAGTTCCGACGATGTTGTGAAGGTGAACTTGGCAGAGTTCGTAAATTATGTACGCACTGTTTGACGAGTGGTACAAGACTGACCTTCTTGACTAGGCGTTACATGTTTTAGAAACTAAGAACAGAAACCCCTCTCCTATCACCTAAATTCCAAGAAAATGAATATGACTTAATTATACCTGCAATCCTACCCTTGAAGCGGTTGTACTGATAAACGCCCAAAATAGGGTTACTATGCAATAACGTCCGAAACTGTCTGGCCGCCCATAATCTCATTAGGCTTACATGTTTACCTCAAGCTGCAGGAATGCACTAATCGGTTAGGTAGATTTCAGTAAATACATATTATTGTATTTTGAATGATGAATTTAAACTTGTGTTTTTCCTTAAAAGTTGATGAAAATTACCTATTATACGCAAATGATGAATTGGGAATCTCTTTTATATTATTAGTGACATAGTAGAAAATGGTATTGATAATCAATGGAAAATGGGTAATTTTGTTGAAAAGTGGAAACCTATATTTTGTCATGAATTTTTGTGATCTACAATATATTGTATACATATATGTATACCTTATTTACCTCAATTGCGAAAAAGTACTTTTTCGGCAAATGAATTTTCGGTCTTACTATACAATATAACTAATAATTATTATTAACATTTTATACTATGTTTATCTCGGGAACTGTAAGTATCTTAGTGATAAACTAGAAGTTTGTTAAACAATTTTCTTGTAGGATGATGACAATGAATTAATTTCAGTAAAAAAAAATCTTATAATTACCTAACACATTATGTGTATTTGCTGACTTTCATAAATGTAGTCTACAAGTTTAGTTAACTTTTTCGTCGATGCTCACCATCATTTTTATAACTGGTTTCGAAGTTCGAATTGTATATACGAACACAAGCACTGCTATCCTTGGACAAAATTATGTATACGCACTGTTTGACGAGTGGTACAAGACTGACCTTCTTGACTAGGCGTTACAGGTAGCACTTACATGTTTTAGAAACTAAGAACAGAAACCCCTCTCCTATCACCTAAATTCCATGAAAATGAATATGACTTAATTATACCTGTAATCCTACCCTTGAAGCGGTTGTACTGATAAACGCCCAAAATAGGGTTACTATGCAATAACGTCCGAAACTGTCTGGCCGCCCATAATCTCATTAGGCTTACATGTTTACCTCAAGCTGCAGGAATGCACTAATCGGTTAGGTAGATTTCAGTAAATACATATTATTGTATTTTGAATGATGAATTACTTCGACCCAGACTAAGTCTGGACGAAGTATTGCATTTGGTCACTTCGGGCATAAAAATTACCCTATAGTTTTTCATCAAATGTCGACGTTTCAGACCCTAAGGAGCCCAAATCAACAATAAAAAAATTTGTGTCCGTGAGCTTATACGTACGTGCGTCCGTACGTCCCGTTATTTTGTCTCGCGATAACTCGCGTACAGATAAGCGTATTGACATAAATTTTTTTCCAACTCGTGTCTTGGCATAACTTAGATCTGATTAGATTTTGGCACAGATCCATCCGTCCATTACTAAAAAAAATTAGCCCCAATTAAGTTTCTTTGTAGTTTTTTTCATTTATTTTGAAAAATACAAATTTTATTACAAATGTTTCAAACAAAAAAGATAGAGCATGAAATTCTCTACAAAAAAGTTTATATGCATTTTCTTCCTAAAGTCAACGATAATGCTATAAAAACTGGTTTAAAATGTTTATGACTATTGTCTGAAACGTATTGAATTTGGTAATCGCGGCAAAAAAAAATTACCCTATTGTTTTTCATCAAATTTCGACGTTTCGACCCCCTATCCCCCAGGGGTAGTCTTTGCCAGCCCTTTGGGCACGGTGACCACCTACGGGCGCAAAGTTCTTTTACGCCCTTGATACGAAAATAACTATTTCGATATATCTAAAAGATGTCTTATAGTATCTAAAAGATATCTTATAGTATCTAAAAGATCTTTTCGACACGTTCAATTTGGTCAAAAATTCGTTACAGCGTAAAAACGATTTTTGCCTTCCCCCTGCCCCCCAAAAAGAGCTCCACCCCCTGACTACAACAACTTGGAAATAAGCTTTTCTAGACCCCCCCCCCCTACACATAGAAAAAATAAAATTGCGTGTCGGTTCATTTTCAAACTAAAAGTCTTAAAGGACTAGCCTACAGGTCCTTAATTTCAGTACTACATCTTTTAGGAATCTTTAGTATCTATTTGTGTCTAAATACTTCTAGTTGCCGAACTAGATATATTAGTAATTGATAGCAATTAAGACTGAAAATAGACATTCTGAAAAATAATTTTCTTAACATTGAGTCATCTAAAATGTTTTTACTCTAGATAATAAATACTAATGTCATAGTGGAGGTTTCGAATGTTTTCCTCCCTTACCCATTTTCATATAAGCACATGGTTTTACAATTAAATAACATATTCTAATTATTTCAAATTCAGCATTTGTTTGATCAAGTAATAATACAAAAGATATAATTTAGTAAGGAATACTTCGTTTAGGAATCCACAATTAATCCGTTTGCAGACAAACTTCAAAATATTTATATTTACCAAATTTATAAAATTTCATAAGGAAAGAATTTTTATAAAATTTGAACTACGAACTAAAATTTTACTGCAATATTAAAGACCAATATTAATGTTGAGGTATCTTTTTTCATGTCCCATACCTACTTTCGTAATACCAACGTAACATTGATTCATGTAAAATTAATAATTGATTTCGTAGTTCCCAATTGATTATTTGTTTAAACTTAATAAAGTAGACTGTACAATTTGTTAACGTATTGCTGGATTTCATTAGGTTTAAACAAATAATATTACGGGATATAACGTAACATAATGACGTTGAGTGATTCATTCGAAACTGAAGCTTTCCTATTTCTCGAAAATAATACGAAATACATCGCCTGAGCAGGAACGACAGCCCGTACATGTTATGAACGATTCCGAAAATACATAAATATAAACAATATATAGATTTCCAATCAGTATTTCCAAATTACATATTGCTATATACACATGTATATAATAATTTATTTTAAAAATGTACTTATTCATCAGGAAAGGATAACTATTATGGCTCTAAATATGATAAAAATGGGTTTTATCCAGATGGGTAAAATCTTCCAGTTATACTTTTCACAAGATTATTTTACCAGATGTTATTTTCTATCAGATATGTTTTTTTCCTGTCCTTTTATGCAATTTTAAAACTTTTTACTAAAAATAGAAAATTACTCAAATTGAAAGCTGAAAATGTCAATAATTCCCAGAAAATAAAATTGAGAAAACCGTCATTAATACTTAATCCCTTCAGGTAACATTCAATATACATATTTCGAAGAAGGCGATTTACCTTTGGCCATAATTATGTTCTTACAATCTACTCGTAGCCAAAGATACATTTTAGTAAAATTAACTAAACTTGTAGACTACATTTGTGAAAGTCAGCAAATACACATATTGTGTTAGGTAATTATAAGATTTTTTTTTACTGAAATTAATTCATTGTCATCATCCTACAAGAAAATTGTTTAACAAACTTCTAGTTTATCACTAAGATACTTACAGTTACCGAGATAAACATAGTATAAAATGTTAATAATAATTATTAGTTATATTGTATAGTAAGACCGAAAATTCATTTGCCGAAAAAGTACTTTTTCGCAATTGAGGTAAATAAGGTATACATATATGTATACAATATATTGTAGATCACAAAAATTCATGACAAAATATAGGTTTCCACTTTTCAACAAAATTACCCATTTTCCATTGATTATCAATACCATTTTCTACTATGTCACTAATAATATAAAAGAGATTTCCAATTCATCATTTGCGTATAAGTAATAGGTAATTATTTCATCAAATTTTAAGGAAAAACACAAGTTTTAAAATTCATCATCTCAAATACAATAATATGAATTTACTGACATATCTAACCTAACCGATTAGTGCATTCCTGCAGCTTGAGGTAAACATGTAAGGCCTAATGAGAGATTATGGGCGGCCAGAGACAGTTTCGGACGTATATTAGCATAGTAACCCTATTTTGGGCGTATTTATCAGTACAACCGCTTCAAGGGGTGTAGGATTGCATGAATAATTAAGTCATATTCATTTTCTTGGAATTTAGGTGGATAGGAGGAAGCAGAGGGGTTTTCTGTTTCTTGAGTTTCTAAAACATGTAACGGCCTAGTCCAAGAAGGTCAGTCTTGTACCACTCGTCAATCAGTGCGTACATAATTTACGAACTCTGCCAAGTTCACCTTCACAAACATCGTCGGATACTATTCCAGTCCAGTGTACTTCGGGATTTGTCCAAGGAATAGCAGTGCTTGTGTTCGTATATACAATTCGGAACTTCGAAACCAGTTATAAAATATGATGGTGAGCATCGACGAAAAAGTTAACCCCGACATGCATAATACCATACAATTGCGATCGTGGATAGAGCAAGTTCGAGCGGCAAAGCTGGTCAAGTATATCGGAAGAAACCCAGGATCGATTATCGGGTAGTTGCAATGTTGCAATCACTCATTTAGGGACAGCTCACGGAGGATTTCCGCAAACAGGAGAAAGCTAGAACGTCAAAAGGAAGATCGGTAGAACGTCAGCGTGAGTTTCTCAAATCAACGGGGCAACCAGACAGCACCGAGTTCCAGACAGGCATTTGACATCTCCGTACATGGTACCCGTCGCCCGAGTAACAAACTACATGGGCGTTGAACTTAAGCCTACGCTGATAAAAGAAATGTGAAGCGAATTAAGTGGCGGCATGGGATTTCCAGCGCAATGAGAGATTCAAAGGGACAGTGGCGGATCCGGAAGATACTTTAAGTATATATTTTAGGTTATAAGTCGCTAGAGATCGAGCGAAACAGTTCGCCGAGTTATTTTTTTTTTTTTTTTCTTAGAGAAGATTTGCTCCATATTCTATTCGTAGGAAAGAATGTTGAAATTAGATGTATAAAATTAAATGAAATTGTAAATATCTTAATTTGAATGTGTAGCGTATTAAGAAGTATGTAAGGCCAGAACTGTAACACTGTGTTAAGTAACATTTGTTTCACAGTTATATTTCTTATCGTAGTTTAGTGATAACATTATAAATAAGTTTAATTCCCGTATCCAAACCAGTTTTAAATTTATTCCAAATCCCATTTTATTTATTTTTAATTTCCAGTATTGATACATGATGAATGGATTTTTGAATATGTTGTATTGATCTCCCAACAAAGAAAAGAATGCTATTCAAATTCTGGTTAGTGTAAACGCATATAAATGGAATGAGAATTGCTTAAAGTTCTTTGTTTTGATTTATACATTTGTCAGTGTAATTGTGTTAATGGTAATCGGTAATTTTTCGCACATTTTTCAGCGCGAAAAACGAGCACGTTCCGCATTAGTAAACTGAAAAAACATTTTTCGAAAAAAAAACATGAAAAATTACTATTCTAGTATAGGAATTTCAGGACAGACCTGCAGAATAGGTAAAATATTATTAATCGAGACTAGTAAAAATTAAAATGAAAATAGTAAATACTCGGGAGAAGCGTTAGAAATAGAAAGTGGCGGGACCTTTCGAATCGTGTTTTGTCTTACTTAAGCCATTTTGAACTTTTTCATGAACGTTAAAGTTAATTGTTTTTGTAGCATACTACATTTTTTGTTACAGCTGCCCCCCCCACCCCCCCCCCCCCCCACCCCCCCCCCCCCCCACCCCCCCCCCCCCCCACCCCCCCCCCCCCCCACCCCCCCCCCCCCCCACCCCCCCCCCCCCCCACCCCCCCCCCCCCCCACCCCCCCCCCCCCCCACCCCCCCCCCCCCCCACCCCCCCCCCCCCCCACCCCCCCCCCCCCCCACCCCCCCCCCCCCCCACCCCCCCCCCCCCCCACCCCCCCCCCCCCCCACCCCCCCCCCCCCCCACCCCCCCCCCCCCCCACCCCCCCCCCCCCCCACCCCCCCCCCCCCCCACCCCCCCCCCCCCCCACCCCCCCCCCCCCCCACCCCCCCCCCCCCCCACCCCCCCCCCCCCCCACCCCCCCCCCCCCCCACCCCCCCCCCCCCCCACCCCCCCCCCCCCCCACCCCCCCCCCCCCCCACCCCCCCCCCCCCCCACCCCCCCCCCCCCCCACCCCCCCCCCCCCCCACCCCCCCCCCCCCCCACCCCCCCCCCCAAAATATAATACTCATGCTATTATTTTAAAAAATAAATATTACAATAATTAACATTTATTACTATTCTGGAATAGGTAACGCTTCTCCCGAGTATTTACTATTTTCATTTTAATTTTTACTAGTCTCGATAATAATATTTACTACTCTGCAGGTCTGTCCTGAAATTCCTATACTAGAATAGTAATTTTCATGCTTTTTTTCGAAAAATGTTTTTCAGTTACTATGCGGAACGTGCTCGTTTTTCGCGCTGAAAAATGTGCGAAAAATTACCGATTACCATTACACAATTACATTGACAAATGTATAAATCAAAACAAAGAACTTAAGCAATTCTCATTCATTTATATGCTTACACTAACCAAATTTGAATAGCATTCTTTTTCTTTGTTGGGAGATCAATGCAACATATTCAAAATCCATTCATCATGTATCAATACTGAAACTAAAATAAATAAAATGGGATTGGAATAAATTTAAAACTGGTTTGAATACGGGAATAAATTATTTATTTGTTATCACTAACTACGATATGAATATAACTGTGAACAAATGTTACTTAAAACTGTTACAGTTCTGCCTTACATGTTATTATTACACTACATCATATTTTGATATTTACAATTTCATTTATTTTATACATCTAATTTCAACATTCTTTCCTACGAATAGAACAAATCTTCTTAAGTCGGCGAAATGTTTCGCTCGATCCTAGCGACTTATAACCTAAAAATATATTAAGTATCTTCCGGATCCGCCACTGTCCTTTGAATCTCTCATTGCGCTTGGAATCCATGCCGCCACTTAATTCGCTCACATTTCTTTTATCAGCGTAGGCTTTACGTTCATCGCCCATGTAGTTGTTACTGGGCGATGGGTACCATGACGGAGATGTCAAATGCCTGTCTGGAACTCGGTGCTGTCTGGTTGGCCCGTTGATTTGAGAAACTCGCTGACGTTCTACCGATCTTCTTTGACGTTCTAGCTTCTCCTGTTTGCGGAAATCCTCGTGAGCTGTCCTAAATGAGTGATGCAACATTGCAACTACCCGATAATCGATCCTGGGTTCTTCCGATAACTTGACCAGCTTTGCGCGAACTTGCTCTATCCACGATCGCAATTGTATGGTATTATGCATGTCGGGGTTAACTTTTTCGTCGATGCTCACCATCATTTTTATAACTGGTTTCGAAGTTCGAACTCTATATACGAACACAAGCACTGCTATCCTTGGACAAATCCCGAAGTACTGACTGGAATAGTTCCGACGATGTTGTGAAGGTGAACTTGGCAGAGTTCGTAAATTATGTACGCACTGTTTGACGAGTGGTACAAGACTGACCTTCTTGACTAGGCGTTACATGTTTTAGAAACTAAGAACAGAAACCCCTCTCCTATCACCTAAATTCCATGAAAATGAATATGACTTAATTATACCTGCAATCCTACCCTTGAAGCGGTTTTACTGATAAACGCCCAAAATAGGGTTACTATGCAATAACGTCCGAAACTGTCTGGCCGCCCATAATCTCATTAGGCTTACATGTTTACCTCAAGCTGCCGGAATGCACTAATCGGTTAGGTAGATTTCAGTAAATACATATTCTTGTATAACTTCGACCCAGACTATGTCTGGACGAAGTATTGAATTTGGTTACTTCGGGCCTATAATTGTTCATCAAATGTCGACGTTTCAGACCCTAAGGAACCCAAAGCAACAATAAAAAAATTGGTGTCCGTTAGGTTGTACGTCCGTCCGTCCGTCCGTCCGTCCGTCCGTGGGCAAAATTTTTTATACGCGATATCTCGCGTCTGGCCGGGCGAATTTATAAAGTACAAACGGATTTGGATTTCTCTTGGCAAAACTTAGATCTGATTAGTTTTTGGAGACGATGCATACTAGATTATGGGGAGGTCTAACAAAAAAACGCTCAAAAAACACGTTTTTCCATTTTTTAACAAAAAATACAAATCGTACAAAAAAATGTTTCAAACAAAAAATATAGAACATCGAATTCTCTACAAAAAAGGTTTTATTCATTTCTTCGTAAAATCAACGATAATGCCGTAAAAAACGGAAACCGAAGTATCCCACATATAAACAAATTTATTTCCTGCAACCCGACCTGTCAAAAACTCGACTAAACCGCGTTTTTTTAAGCATCAGTGTGAACAAGACGTGCTCATTTATCAGTGCTTCGACTGATCTGCGGTCGGGGTCGAAGTTTTGAAAATGCTCATTTTCAATTTTAATACAGGGTGAATATACCAATGATATGCCAATGAATGGACGATTTTCTACATATTTCTATTTCTTATGAATGTATGATGCACAACATGCAACAAAATACATATTTTTATGTTCTTTGAACATTCAAAACAATATTTACAGTACTATTGATCTGCCAGTGTTTATTATTTTGTAAAATCAAAGCAAAGTTTTAAAGCCATCCAAATAAACTGTAAACGTCCCGTTTTATGTAACCCGTCTATTCATTGGGGTTTAGCGGATTTTTTTACAAACGTATGAAGACGAGGTTAATAATTAAATAAAATCAAAGGTTGAACTACACGGTCATAAAGAGCAGAGTCTAACGATTCTAATGGTGGTATCATAATTAAATTTTCATAAAAGAATTCAAAAGTTACAATCGATCAAAGTGTGAAAAATGCTTAACCGTCCATTCATTGGCATATTCACCCTATTTAAGGAACAAGATATTGTTACAATATATATATAGAAACTACTCGAACCTAACGATGCTAGAACTACCCTCTGCCGCCTTCTTTCCTGGCAGTGTTAAAATGGGAATATTCCCGGAAGCATCAGCCTTTCATCAGGGAACTGCAATACGAATTTAGCCAAAATTGTAGGCACCCGGGTCGAAGGCATCTAGTTTTGAATGATGAATTTAAAAAGAATTTATGTATATCTTTGTTGACTCCAGGGATTCGGTTAGGTTTTGTCGTCGGTTGTGGGTTACTATTAAATTTACGATAATGGCTGCTATATTAATATTATTGACTGTGCAGTTTTGGGTATGAATTGATCTGTTTTGCATTGACGGCCGATTAGGATTTACGGCCATGGTAAATCGAGGGTTCTGTAGATATGGTTAATCTGGTCTGTATTTTCTTGTGTCTTATAATAGATGGCGTTTAGTTGAGGTAGTATTGTCCAGGGGGTTATTGCATTGTGGCATGCTACGATTGTTTAGACCGGGTGGAAGTGATGAAGGATATGTTGTTTGATTGTTGTATGGTGTTTCTGTCGTGATTTGAAAGTAGGAGATGGTTGGGGAGACTTTTCTTTGCATGGTTTTATAATTCTTCGACCCAGACTAAGCCTGGACGAAGTATTGCATTTGGTCACTTCGGGCATAAAAATTACCCTATAGTTTTTCATCAAATGTCGACATTTCAGACCCTAAGGAACCCAAATCAACAATAAAAAAATTTGTGTCCGTGATCTTGTACGTCCGTACGTCCCGTTTGTTTGTCTCGCGATAACTCGCGAACGGATAAGCGTATTGACATAAATTTTTTTCTAATACGCGTCTTGACATAACTTAGATCTGATTAGATTTTGGCGCAGATCCATACGTCCATTACTAAAAAAAATTAGCCCCAATTAAGTTTCTTTGTAGTTTTTTTCATTTATTTTGAAAAATACAAATTTTATTACAAATGTTTCAAACAAAAAAGATAGAGCATGAAATTCTCTACAAAAAATTTTATATGCATTTTCTTCCTAAAGTCAACGATAATGCCATAAAAACTGGTTTAAAATGTTTATGACTATTGTCTGAAACGTATTGAATTTGGTCATCGCGGCAAAAAAATTACCCTATTGTTTTTCATCAAATTTCGACGTTTCGACCCCCTATCCCCCAGGGGTAGTCTTTGCCAGCCCCTCGGGCGCGGTGATCACCTACGGGTGCAAACTGAACTTTAAAAAGAACTTTACACACACACACACGTGTGCCGAAATATTGTTTACGTACGGCTTTTTCGTGCGTAAAGTATAATCGAGTGCGTAAAGTTTACTTTACGCACAAGTTTACTTTACGCACCGAAAAGACGTACATAAAAGATATCTTATAGTATCTAAAAGATCTTTTCGACACGTTCAATTTGGTCAAAAATTCGTTACAGCGTAAAAACGATTTTTGCCTTCCCCCTGCCCCCCAAAAAGAGCTCCACCCCCTGACTACAACAACTTGGAAATAAGCTTTTCAAGACCCCCCCCCCTACACATAGAAAAAATAAAATTGCGTGTCGGTTCATTTTCAAACTAAAAGTCTTAAAGGACTAGCCTACAGGTCCTTCATTTCAGTACTACATCTTTTAGGAATCTTTAGTATCTATTGGTGTCTAAATACTTCTAGTTGCCGAACTAGATATATTAGTAATTGATAGCAATTAAGACTGAAAATAGACATTCTGAAAAATAATTTTCTTAACATTGAGTCATCTAAAATGTTTTTACTCTAGATAATAAATACTAATGTCATAGAGGAGGTTTCGAATGTTTTCCTCCCTTACCCATTTTCATATAAGCACATGGTTTTACAATTAAATAACATATTCTAATTATTTCAAATTCAGCATTTGTTTGATCAAGTAATAATACAAAAGATATAATTTAGTAAGGAATACTTCGTTTAGGAATCCACAATTAATCCGTTTGCAGACAAACTTCAAAATATTTATATTTACCAAATTTATAAAATTTCATAAGGAAAGAATTTTTATAAAATTTGAACTACGAACTAAAATTTTACTGCAATATTAAAGACCAATATTAATGTTAAGGTATCTTTTTTCATGTCCCATACCCACTTTCGTAATACCAACGTAACATTGATTCATGTAAAATTAATAATTGATTTCGTAGTTCCCAATTGATTATTTGTTTAAACTTAATAAAGTAGACTGTACAAATTGTTAACGTATTGCTGGATTTCATTAGGTTTAAACAAATAATATTACGGGATATAACGTAACATAATGACGTTGAGTGATTCATTCGAAACTGAAGCTTTCCTATTTCTCGAAAATAATACGAAATACATCGCCTGAGCAGGAACGACAGCCCGTACATGTTATGAACGATTCCGAAAAAACATAAATATAAACAATATATAGATTTCCAATCAGTATTTCCAAATTACATATTGCTATATACACATGTATATAATAATTTATTTTAAAAATGTACTTATTCATCAGGAAAGGATAACTATTATGGCTCTAAATATGATAAAAATGGGTTTTATCCAGATGGGTAAAATCTTCCAGTTATACTTTTCACAAGATTATTTTATCAGATGTTATTTTCTATCAGATATGTTTTTTTTTTCTGTCCTTTTATGCAATTTTAGAACTGGAAAATTTTTACTAAAAATAGAAAATTACTAAAATTGAAAGCTGAAAATGTCAATAATTCCCAGAAAATAAAATTGAGAAAACCGTCATTAATACTTAATCCCTTCAGGTAACATTCAATATACATATTTCGAAATATATAATTATTAAACAAACGAGTATTAAGGAATAGCCGACTCTCTACTGGGTCGAAGTTTCTGAGCGAGCGAAGCGAGCGAGGCACCACGCCATTTGTATTTACTTTGTACAGAACACCATATATTTAAGAGAACTTTTACTGTAATAGTCAATAACATTAGAAGAATAAAAGTTCCTGTAGTTTGTTCATTTCTCATCAAGATATGAAATCGAAATATATCCAAAAATATTTGTACAATTCGACTGCACTCCTTTTAAACCTGGAAAAATTAATTTTGTTATTCGTTGTCGATTTCGTGTACAACAATAGAAAACCATTGCATTATATGGTATTTGAAAGGTATAAATTTACTGGAATTATACCAGGGAATATGTCTAGACCATGTGTTGCTAATTTAAAAACAGGACGAATACTCAGTGATGTCACCTAGTGTAGAATCCGTGAGCCTGATAACATTCAGACAGATAAATGTAACGTTAAGACCCACCCAGAAGGGGTTTGGGACGTACCCTTCGTCTGTCCTTTATAATGCCACAGAAGGTCGGTCTTAAGATAACAGTGGAGACATTGCTAGAGCGTTGATCGTAAAATGTTTCTGGGTTTTCCTACCTTTCTGAGATATTGGGTTCAATATGTGGCCGAACAAGGTTAGTTAAGTATTCCAAAACAGACCCTTCTGTCTCGTTTGTAAACATAACGAGTATTAAGGAATAGCCGACTCTCTACTGGGTCGATGATTCTGAGCGAGCGAAGCGATCGAGGCACCACTCCAACACTATTTCAATATTGTAATATGTCAAAAAATTTAAAATGCCACAAAGTTAATATTTGCAGCAAATTAGTTCATGTAAATAAAGAAATATTATAAATAAGCACTATTTTAACAAAAAATTCGTAACTAGGAAATGTATATAACGTATTTAAGCAAAGCACCGTATACAGGAATTTTCGAGGTCGCTGATTACAAATGCGTTATTAGATTCTCAAAAGTACAGATGGTAGATCAAAGTTTAAAAAATTATTCGATTGCACCCATATGCGAAATGCCGATGCTGACCATACGGGCCAGTATTGGCCCAGCGTTGGCAGCCGACTTTTGGCTACCGATGCTGGCCCAACGTTGGCAACTTCACTGTGCCAGAATCGAGCCAACATTGGTAGCCGATACTGGCTATAACAAATTACCAAACTTCGGCTGAAAACTGGCCATCGCATCGGGCCAGGCCTGGCAAATTGATCTCATAGGCATTTCTCCCCATCGTCGTCCCAGCGTCGGCCCAATATTGGGCCCAAGTATCGGACCATTTCTGGCAAAGTGATAGTGCCAAATCTCGGCCCAGCGATGAAAACATTCGGGACCGAACATCGGTCCAAGCCAAGCAAATTTATTTCAAATAGAATATTGGCGATCGAATATCGACTGTATCGAAAACGATGCAAGATAGAGCAAAAATGTACTAAACCTTTTTGATACAGGAGGAAATTTCCTACAAAAAAGTCCGGGAGAGCTCTAGTCTAAGAAGTATAACTTAGGCGGGAGCAAGTCTCGAAGACTGTTTTCACAGTCTGAGACTGTGACTTTCTTAGAATGATATCTCGCGGCACAAGGTGCAGAAGCAGCCCCGAAATCTTAGTACAGTGGCGTAGGATTCCCCACAGTTACATACTTGCACATTTCTCTCCGTGTACGAGCTTTCCGATCTCTGGATCTATGGCCATTCTTCAGGCTGGATCTCGGCCCATAGCCAGCGGTGACGTTCGAATCCCCAGGGAAACCTAGCAGTTAAGTTCCGGCCGTAGCCGCTAGGAACGCGTCGCCGAACCGCATATGAAGTAGCGCCCGCGTTCATTGAAGTGTGGGCACCGACGCGGCAACTCCGGTCGGAGGACGATCTCGCCATTTTTACCGTTATTTGCTGTCGGGGGGACTTTCCCTCCAACCAAGAACTAATCAACTAATTCGTCCTGATAAACGACGAATTTCTATTAATATTTTTATTTTCAGGAATACGATGGAACTATAGTACGACGTTTTACGAACATACTAATCCTGTTGGTTGGCGTTCCAAATTTGGCCCCACCCAGGGGCTTACAGCATCAAAAGACTCGTCAATAAGCAGGGATATATGCATATATCCATCGATGTTATATACATCTTCAAGGTTTCATTCAATAACAATAAATTCGTTTCAACGTTTGTTTTTCTTTTTTTATCGTGCTACTGCTGCGACGTTGCAAAGACAATAATGCCTGTAAAATTTAGCTAGGTTGGGCCGTTACGAATTTCGCACATGGGTTGTTGCTTTGCAACAAATTAAAGTAATTGAAAAAATACTAAATTTTAATATTTGAATTTTTTCATAGAAAACTATCAAGTTTTGGAAAAAATGGCAAAGAACAAAAAACGCTTAGAATTGATTAAAGAATGTACCGAAATTTTTTTATAATTTTTCGTAAATATTAAAACAATTGTTTAAAAATTTAAATTAAAAAATTTGTCAAAAAATCATTTTAAAAAATCTGAAAAAATTCCAGTCCATTCCTCGATGATTTCTAGTATAGAAACTTTTCATTCTTAGCATTTTTTAAAAAAGCTCATAGTTTTTAGTTTAAGCGTTCAGAAATGTTTCAAAGAAATTTTCATTGTTGGCGCCATTTTGAGGTCATCACAGTGAAATGGGGTATAAAAGTAAAATTTTTTCTTAAAATTCATATATTTTCTTGACCTTTGTTCAGAGTTTCAATAGAATCCCAACTTTGACCAATTTCGACTCGATTTTGAACTCGGAATCTTGAAGAGCGATCTCGAAAAAAATGTTTATGTACCTTTCAGTTTTTGTCATCTTTGATTTTGATACGAAATACTTTATTGAAATTGAACTAAAAAATCCGTGAATGGGTTAATGTTCGAAAAAATTCTAAAGTGTCGTTCTTTAAAAAAAAAGTATGCATATTTTTCAAATTAGAATAATTACATATTTTTTTGTATTCAAAATAAAAAAATATATAATTGCCATATATAAAATAATGACATTAATTGTCAGCGTCATCTGATGTCCATTCTCCATTGCTGCTAATTTCAGCTTCCTCGCCTTGTCAAGTTCAAAGTGGTTTTTCAAATTCTTGCAAAATTTGAATTGATAACTATATTATAACAAGACACTGCCGAGCATAAAGACTTGAGGGTATGTACTTTATTTCTCGCACAATAACACTTCCTTGAGTAAAAAATTATTGATTGCATGTCCTGTAACGAGCTGTATTTAATGATATATTTAAGCAGTTAATTATGCCGTAATATACTTACAGGAGGATTTTTAACTCCATAGATAATGGTTTTTGGGCAGTTTGCTCGTTAAAACTCCTTACTGCGATAAGATCGTCAAATGAGTATTTATGAATATATTCATTTTAATCTATACATACCTCTTTTAGTGTAGGACAGTGGTAAAAACGTGTTCTACACTTCATTCCCAAAAGGAAAAAATTTGGATTAGGTTGTTAATAATAAAAGGAGTATTGTCGTGGAATCGACAACTTACGAGCGTAGGACTGGGAAAACATACCACTGAATTTATAGGACAATGTGCCCATTTAATTATAAAAATAGTGATTAAGCAACTATAAAAAAATCAGCTTGTTACTAATTATTTTGTATGACGTCCTGATTTCGACATGTTTGGAGTGCCCTTAAGCCAAACCATCCGTTTTGTAGGACAAACGTTTCTTCGCGTATTTAAATTAATTGCCTTGAGATTGAACTTAAAAATATCCTGTTACTAATAAACTTTTTACAATCACCCAATCGACATGTTTGACACCCGCTCACTTTATTAGTTACCACTATCGAGCATTCTCGTAGAAAGAAAAGTTGGGCGTCTTGACAAAACGAAGCTACTCACAAAGATTTAGCCCGTTACTAATCATTAAGAGGGCGGCGTCCTGTGGACTACCACGCCAACACTAGTTTACATTTTGAATTACTACGTTATCTAGACGCATTCCTAAGATTTACGATTTGGGTACAGATTTTTCAGCGTTCTACACAGTGTGGCGTTCATGTCATTATCATATATATATATATCTAATTTATAGACAGTTTTCTATATACATCGAGCTTCATTCTAAAGAAAATTTCATCAAGATCCAACGCGTAATGAAATCTGTGGAGAATTGTGAACATAAATATTTATGATTAGAAATACTGTGAAACGTTCTGCAAACCCGATCGTCACTTTTTCATATCTTAGTTCGCTTTTTCAAACTCTTAAACATTTAAATAGAATAAAATGTATTGGCATTGTAAATATTACTAAGGTAATTATTGAATCAACAACATCATCTGAATCGTCAGAAGAGAGAATAATTCTGCACATTCGAAACAACTTTTAATATGCATTAGATTTTGTTAAATAAATTATCTACTGGGATAGTTTTCGATGTCACGACCCTAGAGGATCATTACGCGGGTTATGAATTTAGCATTGCTCGCAGTAGTTGGCGAATATATTTTGATAATAGTGCTAAGCTATAGAACTGGTATATCAATAATAAAATGACTGATTTCTTGATACACTGCAACTCGCGAGCGCTCCAAATTTGGGAACCGCAGTCAGTAGTTTTATAATCTCTGATCTGTTGGGAGTTTGACTAATCTGTACTTTTAATTCATCGACAAGAATATTCAAATAAACACTTTCTGTAAATTTATCTTCGTAGCGTTTCGAATTTCTTGAATTTTTGCTAATGTGTTTTTTATTGATTTCAGATCATGTGAGGTTATTGGTGCTATGCCTACGAATTCAATACATTCGTTCGTGGTAGATAATATGTCTGGAGTCTCAAGTTCTTTTTCAACATCATCACTTGAAACAAATTCACTTGGAGCAGTTTCCATTATCTCGTGGTTATTTTCTACAATATTGCTACTAGCATTATTTTTTGCGTTTGATTTCAATCTACAAGTAGTGCATACAAATATATTATTGATTTTACGTACAGAAGAACCGTAGATTTTATGGTTTCTCTTTTTGAAAGGATTGCTGCAACACTTTCGATGCAATACTTTCATGCCAGGGCTTATTTACTTATTACTTTTTGGAAAAGAATCTTTTTTGAAATGAATGTTTTTTTAAAATAATAAGTAACACTTACAACAAATTGTGAAGAAAATATACAGATCAAACTATTAAATTAATATGCATTTAGCAATATATATTGCATGTAATATGGGATTACGATTCACAGCGGCAGGCGACATATAACGTAAATAGAAACCCACTTCCATATCGTGAACCGAATGAAACCGCAACAGATACGTATACCTCTAGCGGCAGAAAAGTTAACAACATTGTATCACTAGTAATTTGAAAATAGCGTAATAAGAAAACAAAATTGTAGGGACTCAATTGTCTTCCAAATATCTGGGTGGAAACTGCACTTTTTGACGTTCAACGTGATAAAACCATACTTTCATGAAATTTTATGTTTCAAATTTTTGAAAAAAATATTTCACAATCATAAATAAATACAATGAAACAAGAAATAAGGTTGATCGCGGCGAATAGCGTCGGTACGTACGTGAGCATACTACACGGCGCGCGCTCCCCAGTTGCACGGTGGGATCAAGGCTTTCAAAATTCATAGCCGGTAAACTATTAAAGACACCACGGTTTTACAAAGCGCAAAAGATTTTGTATAGAATAAGCCATCAAGTAATATTGCATATAAGAAATTAAAAAGGGTGCACCGTGGTCAAAAATTACTTTAAAAAATAACAATTATTTTTTTTATGTATTTATTATTATAAAAAGTTCAGACTTTTTTACTATAGTGTACCAAATTTCATCCAATTCCGAAAAAATTCCGAACAACTATAATTTTTCAAACAAAAATTTTTTCCATCATGTTCAAATTTCATGTGACCGCCATTTTGAAAACTTACGGAATATCGGAAAAACATTTTACCACATTTATATGTATCCTAAGTGCCCACTTTTCCCACATTTTCAAAAAAATCGGAAATGTCATGTCAAATCTTGATCGATTTCACAAAGATTGACTCATTTATTATAAAATGGACTCGAGGTCAATTTAATACACAACGTTACAAAGAAATTTGCTACGGTTAATATATAAAGAACAGTAAAAGTAATCCTGGATTTATACAATAAGCTAATTTAAGGAACTTATTTACTTTTACTAATAAAATTTTACTAAATAGAGTAACGGGAATAAGTTTGATGCCGTAATTCTGTAGGTAATCATATTATAGTAGTGATAATTAATCAATAATTGTAATAATGATATTATACTTATGTAATAATGGAGATAGGTTATTGATCAAGTAAAAGATAATTAAATCAGGATTCTCGGAAAGCACCAATAGTATTGGATTGCATAAATTGAGAAGGGAAACACAAATTTTATTGAACAAAAAAAATAGATAATTTAAATTTAAATTTTGGACAAGACTCTCCTCATCATATTGCACATTGCACTTTGCGCATGCAATTTTTATAAATTCATAATTATTTGCCAAACAAACCAAATTGTTTCTCTACCTTTTATAAAGCGGAATTGTCTTAAAATATTTAGCAGTGGAGTTTCTAGAAAGGCATTCTCTGCAGAAAATGCACTGATTAACAAATTTACGAAATTTTCTTTCCAAATTAATATGCATATATTACAAAAATAAACTTATTTGTATTTACTTTGTACAGAACACCATATATTTAAGAGAACTTTTACTGTAATAGTCAATAACATTAGAAGAATAAAAGTTCCTGTAGTTTGTTCATTTCTCATCTAGATATGAAATCGAAATATATCCAAAAAATATTTCTACAATTCGACTGCACTCCTTTTAAACTTGGAAAAATTAATTTGGTTATTCGTTGTCGATTTCGTGTACAACAATACAAAAACATTGCATTATATGGTATTTGAAAGGTATAAATTTACTGGAATTATACCAGGGAATATGTCTAGACCGTGTGTTGCTAATTTAAAAATAGGTCGAATACTCAGTGATGTCACCTACTGTAGAATCCGTGCGCCTGATAACATTCAGACAGATAAGTGTAAGGTTAAGACCTACCCATACGGGGTTTGGGACGTACCCTTCGTCTGTCCTTTATAATCCTACAGAATGACGGTCTTAAGATAACAGTTGAGACATTGTTAGAGCGTTGAAGGTAAAATGTTTCTGGGTTTTCCAACTTTTCTGAGATATTGGGTTCAATATGTGGCCAAACAAGGTTAGTTAAGTATTCCAAAACAGACCCTTCTCTCTACCTGCAGTATGCACTTGCCCTTTCTCCTTTCTCTAATTTCTGCATGTACGCAAGTGGGGGAAAATGACGAAAGTTTTTCTATCCCATGGTAAGTTTATTATAAAAAGAAGGTCTCGTTAGTTTCTTCAGACGAGTCGAAGGAGAAGGTTGTGCCAAAGTCGTACTTGTGAATATTTGTGCCAAGCTTGCAACTGTATCCAGATCATCGGACCATTTGATTCTGAAGGTAGGTACCAGAGACTTAGTACATTCACATTGTTATTAATATTGTGGTTTCTTGCAAACCGTAACAGTTCGGCTCAACGTTAATTTTTATGTATATTTTTTTACATGTAAATTATTGAAACTCCTACTCGGTCTTCAATCCAACCCAACGTGTAAGTATCAGTGCACTTTCCGCCCCGCAAAAATTATCCCAAATTCAGCTGGTTGCCCCCTTTTCCCTAGCCCGACAAAATACATGACAACATGACAATACTGTAATGTTGTCCCCACAACGGTCCCAAGTCCCGAAATGTTTAGGTTGCTCATGCTTCCTAAACCCAAAATATACCCCTTTATCGCCGAAAACCCATGTTTTTCAAATGTCCCTTTTGCCCTCCAGTTTTACATTACTATCCCGAATCTTAAAACCCAAATTCAAACTCACGGTTGACTGTCCCGAGGCAAGTAATTTAGCCTCGTTAATAAATTGAATTACAAATATTACAATCTTAATATCCTTATTTTTATTATTATCTCCTTTCCTTCTCTTGAGCTTCCTAATACTTAGGATGATTAAGAAGAACATCCCTTTCCTTGTGTTACGTCAAATCCCGGACGTGACACTTTACAGTTTGAAGTGTATAAATTGTTACTTGGTTAATATCAAACGTTCTTAATAATATACTTTTCGTTACACTGTAATCTAATTTGCTTCATTTATTATTTCCAGAAATCGTGAAAACTATGAAGAAAACATGACTGCTTCCGAAGAAATATTTAAAAGGCCTATTGTATATAGGTGCAGTAAATGCAATAAGAGATTTTATGTGGATATGCTGTACCACCTACACGTCCTTCGAAAACATCGAGCAAGGCCAATCATGAAAAGATGCGGAGGAAAATGGATCCTGTATGATGGTCCCGGATTTCTATGAGTAATTGTCTTCAAAACAAAGAAACTGGTGCAACTCTCAACGCGCTTGGGAATCGTTAAGATGTCCTGCTGATCTAGTAGAATGAAATGTCTTTATGTCTTTTTGACAGTTAAAGATGACCGGTTCGAACATTTCTTCATCTTACTCGTGTACCCCCTTGGATCCTCCACATATAAGTGGGTTATTCTTCTTATTCATCAAGCTGCAAAAAATCATACTTCAAGAAATCATCATTGTTCAGTTTGACGTGTTTGATTGTATCATCGTTTATCAATGCGGTGCAGATTCAATTTGCGTGCTCATCATCCAAAAAATGACTTTCATGTTTAACTGATGTAATCAAACTTTTATAAATTTAAATAAATTAAGAGTTCCAATTGAAGACAAAGTTTGAATTATCTCCTTTCGTCCATCCTATAAGATAATCCGACAAAATTCTTTAACAAAATTCGAAGATTCAAAATACCTGATAAAATGTGAGAATGCCATTCTATTATCAATGTTTATAATATATTGATACAAATTATCTAAAGTGCGTGCAGATTACACGTAATTTAGACCTCGGAATTTTCACTTCTGAAGCTAAGATCTAGTACAATTACTAATAAGGCATTTTATATTCGTCCCATTCCATTATAAAACTGTCAACTTTAAAAGTTCTTTTTTACTTCAATTTTTTTTAAATTACTAAAATAAGTTCATGTTAATTGATAATTTGAGGCAAATTTTGATTTACGGAAATTTTCCGATATCGGGAAAATTTCAAGGTTTCAACATTTTTCACCTTTCGGTTTGGTAAATTACATCGACCCAGACCTTATGTCTGGACGAAGTATTGAATTTGGGCACTTCCAGTATAAAAATTGTCGACGTTTCAGACCCTAAGGAGACCAAGTCAACAATAAAAAAATTTGTGTCCGTGATCTTGAAGGTACGTACGTCCGTACGCCCCGTTTTTTTGTTTCGCGAGAACACGCGTACGGATAAGCGTACTGACATCATTTTTTTTTTAAATACGTGTCTTGGCATAACTTAGATCTGATTAGATTTTGGCGCAGATAAAAAGCATTAGCCCCAATTAAATTTCTTCGTAGATTTTTGCATTTATTTTGAAAAATACAAATTTTATTGAAAAATATATCAAACAAAAAAGATAGAACATGAATTTCTCTACAAAAAATGTTTGATATATTTTCTTCCTAAAGTCAACGATAATGCCATAAAAACTGGTTTAAAATGCCTATGACTATTGTCTGAAAAAGTATTGAATTTGGTCACCTCGGCAAAAAAATTGCCCTATAGTTTTTAATCAAATTCCGACGTTTCGACGTAGATTCATTGTACTACTTTTGATTTGGGATTTTCTTCACATCTTTTGTTTCCTGAATAATCTAATGATACGTTATATTCATCGGTTGAAATGAAATTGTTACCAAATTCATTTCCAAAAGTAAATCTAATGTTAATGCTTATCCGGTTAGGTTTGATATGCGTTTGAGTAAACTTAGGAAAGAAAAGAAGATCGCTCATTGCCGATGGTAAAACTCTGATGACGTTATTCCTTATATTTTATGTAAACAATTGATGGCCTCGTGTATTAAACTTTGTAAGTATAATTAATAGTATTTCTCGGTATTAAGGGTCAAATTACAAATAATATAAAAATAAACAAATGAAATAATTTTTTGGTTTTCGATGGAAAACACGAAAATGGTAAAAAGATGAACTTCGCCGGATTTTGTATGATAATCGCGACAAAACCTTGACTTTGGAATATTCATATCTGTATTTAAATTGATTTACATATAAATGGGTTTTGTGTCCCTCTAGCGACTATCGTAGAAACAAGTGCCTATTGTAAATAATATACATTTCGTCCCAGGATCCCGTGTAGACTCTTCAGTAGGGCAATCACGGGAATCCCTGCCCTAGATGTATATATGGTTTCTTCATTTAGTGTGCAATTTTTAAATAAAACTATCAGAGGAGGAAGTGATAGAGTTATTATATAGATATATATACGACTATTATTCAGTAACGGAATATCGTTATCGAAATAGTAAACGAAAAGGTTTCTTCTCGACCGTCCTAATTTAAAATTAAGTATAATTAATAGTATTTCTCGGTATTAAGGGTCAAATTACAAATAATATAAAAATAAACAAATGAAATAATTTTTTTTTGGTTTTCGATGGAAAACACGAAAATGGTAAAAAGATGAACTTCGTCATCTTTTTATCATACAAAATCCGGCGAAGTTCATCTTTTTACCATTTTCGTGTTTTCCATCGAAAACCACAAAATTATTTCATTTGTTTATTTTTATATTATTGTAATTTGACCCTTAATACCGAGAAATACTATTAATTATACTTAATTTTAAATTAGGACGGTCGAGAAGAAACCTTTTCGTTGCTAATTGCAACAATTATTTTGGTTTGTAAGTATAATTAATAATAGTATCTGGCTAAAGTTGATTATAATTTGAGGATTGATATGAAGTCATTGTAGACTTATGTTACGAAAATTAAATCTGATAATTCAATAACTGAGAACATATGTTTTCAATGTAAATCCGCGAACAATCCAATGGAGATTTCTAATTTATTAGCAGATTATTTTCCTAGATCATATTCCTCTTCAAATATTAATCGCATACCTAAAGATATTGAATTTCATGCTGGTTCTGTACTTTTGGTCCGACGTATCCACTAAGCCAGTTTGTTGGGGCATTTTTGGGGGCAGTCCCCGAAAAATATAGATAAAAAGTGTATACACATTTAAACCATGATACTTCGGGGACATTTAAATGTATAGTTCAATATACGAATAGAACTCAGAAACTTGTTAAGGCAAAACCTAGGCAGCCCCCCTCAGGAACTCATTCTGGATTTGAGGACATGTCCTCGAAATAGCCACTTTGTATAGCTCTCCCCGGAGTGACCCTTACTCGCAGATATATATATATATTTATATATAGGAATTGATAGAATTGCACATTTCAGTTTCGGATGATACAGTGGACTAGATTGGATAGGATCTGTATACGATTAGTGGACAGAAACGGATAAGATTGAGTCTTTGGATTAAAGTGGAAAGAATGTGTATCAGTTAGGTCGGATGAAAATGAATGAACTTATTGGTTTTTATAGATTCTTACAAAATTGGATTAAGTTGTAATACTTTTTACGGATATTTTCGTATAAATATCAGTGTATTGGATAGAAACGGAAATTGGAATGGATAGAAATGATCGAATTTCGGATAACATCCATATGCGTCCATTCCTACCCGTTTTTTAAGCAGGGCAACCAATTCGTTGGTTTTCCCAAGACTCGTTCTTTCTGTGTAGCGTTTGTTGGTTTGGCGAATGAATAGACCAATCGAGAAGTCTCTTAGAGTCATTCGAGGTTTTGCTAAGATTTTAATGTTTGTTACGAACATCCTCTTATGTACTATAACACAACAACATAACGATTTAAACAACAATTTATGGATTCATTAATTCGTCACCGATCATTCTGCTAAAAACAAGACATTTTGCGTTGCATAAAGCCAAAGTTCGGAAACCTTGAACTACCCAATATATTGTCATTGGCTTCTCCAACTAGAAAAATTGATTAACAAAACTTAAGAATTTATGCCAATTAGTATCGTTGTATTGAATATAACATAATGTAATTGAAAAAGTATCTATATAAATTATATTAAAGGCAAAATTGGTTCAGGTAAACGAATATCATCCAAAAGTCGTATATCCGGCGCAGCATCTGGATGATATTCAATGTCTTCTGGTCTAACTTCCACTGGAGGACGTGGAACTCTGGGTGACGCAGCTGGTGGACCTTGCATCAAGAAACTTAGCACTTCTTCTTTTACTATTCTTTCAGTAAAATTACCATTTATTATTTGCGCTGTCATGCCAGCATATTTTTTCATTTCTTCCACGTTTTCTTCATACTCATTAATCTGAGCATAAAATTAAAAGCAAATAAATCATTAGAAGAAACGGTTTTAAAACATCTCCAAATATAACATCACGATTCAAACAATAATTCGAGAAATACTTAATATGCACAGGTTATATAATAGACAATAACATCAGAGTAAATTAAATATAATTACATCAAATTCAACTATCTCCTCGTGATCATTAGGGTGTAGCTTTGTATACTCGTGATCTAAATGATGACAACAGTCTGCGGATCCAATATGAAATCGATGTCCGGTAATTGCGTTAGACCGACGAGTCGTTAATCTTTTCCTGCAAATTTCTTTGTCCACATCGATAAAGAATTCTCTAAAAATATATATGGTGCGGATATATCAAATAAATTAATAATATTTGGGAGCTGTTACAAAAACGCGTTTCCGCAATTATTGTATTAGATATCATTCAATTATTAATATAAAACAAATAAAATTTCACCGATTTTGTGGCGTTGAAAGCAAATCTAGTAATTTTAAATCTTCTACACAAATTGGGAAATGTGTTAAGACCCATCCTTGTGGGTCATTGAATTATTGTGAAAGATTTGTGTTAATTCTCGCCCGAGAATTAGTCAAAGTGGGCATTTTGGTATAAAAGCACAAGTATCAGAAAAGATAAAACGATTCATCATATATTTATATTTTCAAATTATTGAATTTGTCAAAAAAGAAACAAAAAAATAATCACGCCGTACGTAATTGCCGATAAATAGGGGTTAAAATGTTCGCAAAAAATAATTCATTCCAGGTTTTCCGCATATTTGCAGACCCTTACATTGATACGTTCTGTGTTACTTTCATGAAGTACGCTTTGAATTTTTATTTTAATTAAATTCTAATTTTTCGGTAAATGTAACAGCGTACACCTCATAAATAACTATAAATTAACACATAATGCGCAAAATGCAAAACATTTACCTAACAAATAGTTGAGGGGAGAGTAGTAAAAGATACTACATTTTTTGTTGGGCAACTTTTTTTATTTCAGTTAATAGTTAGTAATTAACTTATGAAAATATCTAGTCAAACTGACATCATTTTTGAAGACGTAGTCCATTAACTCCCAAATTTCATTCAAGTAACCGCTTTCTTATTTGTTTTAGCTACTTAACCCTTGCAGGGGCACATTTTTCTTTTGAGCGGATTATTTATATTAATGGACATCTTATAGTTTTCGAAGTCACTGATTACAATTCTGAACTCAGAATTTGAAAAATCAAAATGACGTATCCAACATGGCGTATAGAAATCTAAAAACTCACTCGAATCATGATATTCGTCTCTCGAGGGTTTTTCGAGTTTCTGATTACGACTGTGAATATAAAAATACGAAATGGCATATCCATAACATTGCGGCCAAAACTTTAAAAAATTAGCAAATGAGTGCTTGTCGGTGAGGATTTTCATAATTACTGATTACTTCTCAAGTCATATTTACCAAATTCAAAATAGCATGTTCAATATGGCTGACAAACTATTCGATAATTACCAGATAAATGCTAACTTTTTTTACAAGGACCTTCAAAGTCGTTGATTATAATTTCAGCGTCATAAAGTGTTTAGTAGTGCAACTGATAATCCATCTTAGTATGACACTGAACTAACGACGTCGACATGGGGAAGCACTAGTTTCATATTTCTCCTGTGAAATCTTGAGCAACTTGCACTCCCCTTCCCATATTTAAACTGCCATATTGAATTTTCAATATTTTAAACTGAATTCGTAATCAGTAACCTCGAAAATGCCTCAGTACCAAATATAATTTGTTATTATTAATTGTTTATAACTAATTATATAGTATATTATAATGCTAATTGAAATTTTGAATAGAGGAGCATCCAGTGTTCCATTAATAAAGATTTGAGCGAGATAGAGCCTAAAATGGTCATACTGTAAAAAAAAAACTGAAAACACAATGCAATTTAGTTTCGCCTTAATGGATCGTCCATCTTGAATTTTGCAAATCTGCGGCCTGATTCGTGATCAGCGACCCCGAAAACATCAGAGTACCCAGTTTCAGCTGTAACAAAAATGTATATGCTACAAACAGTTAACTTACGTTCATGAAAAAGTTCAAATGGCTTAAGTAAGACAAAACACGATTCGAAAGTCCCGCCACTTTCTATTTCTAACGCTTCTCCCGAGTATTTACTATTTTCATTTTAATTTTTACTAGTCTCGATAATAATATTTACTATTCTGCAGGTCTGTCCTGAAATTCCTATACTAGAATAGTAATTTTCATGTTTTTTTTTCGAAAAATGTTTTTCAGTTACTATGCGGAACGTGCTCGTTTTTCGCGCTGAAAAATGTGCGAAAAATTACCGATTACCATTACACAATTACACTGACAAATGTATAAATCAAAACAAAGAACTTAAGCAATTCTCATTCATTTATATGCTTACACTAACCAAATTTGAATAGCATTCTTTTTCTTTGTTGGGAGATCAATACAACATATTCAAAATCCATTCATCATGTATCAATACTGGAACTAAAATAAATAAAATGGGATTGGAATAAATTTAAAACTGGTTTGGATACGGGAATAAATTATTTATTTGTTATCACTAACTACGATATGAATATAACTGTGAACAAATGTTACTTAACACTGTTACAGTTCTGCCTTACATATTCTTATTACGCTACATCATATTTTGATATTTACAATTTCATTTATTTTATACATCTAATTTCAACATTCTTTCCTACGAATAGAACAAATCTTCTTAAGTCGGCGAAATGTTTCGCTCGATCCTAGCGACTTATAACCTAAAAATATATTAAGTATCTTCCGGATCCGCCACTGTCCTTCGAATCTCTCATTGCGCTTGGAATCCATGCCGCCACTTAATTCGCTCACATTTCTTTTATCAGCGTAGGCTTTACGTTCATCGCCCATGTAGTTGTTACTGGGCGATGGGTACCATGACGGAGATGTCAAATGCCTGTCTGGAACTCGGTGCTGTCTGGTTGGCCCGTTGATTTGAGAAACTCGCTGACGTTCTACCGATCTTCTTTGACGTTCTAGCTTCTCCTGTTTGCGGAAATCCTCGTGAGCTGTCCTAAATGAGTGATGCAACATTGCAACTACCCGATAATCGATCCTGGGTTCTTCCGATAACTTGACCAGCTTTGCGCGAACTTGCTCTATCCACGATCGCAATTGTATGGTATTATGCATGTCGGGGTTAACTCTTTCGACGATGCTCACCATCTTTTTTATTACTGGTTTTGAAGTTCGAATTGTATATACAAACACAATCACTGTTATCCTTGGACAAATCCCGAAGCACTGACTGGAATAGTTCCGACGAAGTTGTGAAGGTGAACTTGGCAGAGTTCGTAAATTATGTACGCAATGTTTGACGAGTGGTACAAGACTGACCTTCTTGACTAGGCGTTACATGTTTTAGAAACTAAGAACAGAAACCCCTCTCCTATCACCTAAATTCCATGAAAATGAATATGACTTAATTATACCTGCAATCCTACCCTTGAAGCGGTTGTACTGATAAACGCCCAAAATAGGGTTACTATGCAATAACGCCCGAAACTGTCTGGCCGCCCATAATCTCATTAGGCTTACATGTTTACCTCAAGCTGCAGGAATGCACTAATCGGTTAGGTAGATTTCAGTAAATACATATTCTTGTATTTTGAATGATGAATTTAAACTTGTGTTTTTCCATAAAAGTTTATGAAAATTGCCTATTATACGTAAATGATGAATTGCGTATCCCTTTTATATTATTAGTGACATAGTAGAAAATGGTACTGATAATCAATGGAAAATGGGTAATTTTGTTGAAAAGTGGAAACCTATATTTTGTCATGAATTTTTGTGATCCACAATATATTGTAATACATATATATGTATACCTTATTTACCTCAAATACGAAAAAGTACTTTTTCGGCAAATGAATTTTCGGTCTTACTATACAATATAACTAATAATTGTTATTAACATTTTATGCTATGTTTATCTCGGTAACTGTAAGTATCTTAGTGATAAACTAGAAGTTTGTTAAACAATTTTCTTGTAGGATGATGACAATTAATTAATTTCAGTAAAAAAAATGTTATAATTACCTAACACAATATGTGTATTTGCTGACTTTCACAAATGTAGTCTACAAGTTTAGTTAATTTTACTAAAATGTATCTTTGGCTACGAGTAGATTGTAAGAACATAATTATGGCCAAAGGTAAATCGCCTTCTTCGAAATATGGATTGCATGTTACCTGAAGAATTATGTATTAATGACGGTTTTGACTTTTAGTTTGCAAATGAACCGACACGCAATTTTATTTTTTCTATATGTAGGGGGGTCTAGAAAAGCTTATTTCCAAGTTGTTGTAGTCAGGGATGGAGCTTTTTTTGGGGGGCAGGGGGGGGGGGAGAACATGATTATAACTACCATTAGCTGCATATTGCATCGAGATTAATTGAAAATTGCGTAGAGTAGAGAGCCTGAAAGTGTAACGTCGGCCAAAATAGTCATTGTAATTTAATGGGCTAGTCCAGTGGTTTTTTCATCAAAAAATCGTATTTTTCAAAAACATGATTTTTGTATAGAATATTCATTCAGAAATGCGCTGAAAGTGGCTAGAAATGAGTTTGTTTCGATAATTACTCAGAATCCGAATAGAAAGTTGATATATCAAAAACGCCGTACATGCCTACTCGCCGCGTGCTTCTGTCCTGTTATCAGACTGGGTCCTGTTTAGGCATGCATGCTATTTTGTTTTGTTTCTTTAGTAAGCATTTCAATGTCTTCATTGGATTCTACGGTCCTGGCATTGCTGATTAAGGTAAGTCGCTTTTTAGTCACTATTTCAGACCTAAAACTTTAAACGCGTTTTTCTCGAAACAGTATTTTTTTGAGCTGGCATTGCAAGATTAAAATAAAACTATCCATAACTACCGATCGCGCTGAAATTTTAAGGAATGTTCTATACGCATGTCTGGCTATCATCTGAACTAGAATCTTAATTTTTTATTAATATTCAGACAATTTTATAAAACAATTGAAGTTGCAAAAAACACGTTTAAAAATTCAAAAGTTACCCCACGTCGTTATTTTTCATCGTACAATGTTTATTCTATTTTCAAAACATAGTAACTAACTTATATTTAGAGAAAAATGTTGGTTTTTTTATTTCAAATGATTCATTACCCGAGATATCTTGAATGCCGTTTTAAGATCGGACCGAATTCCCGCAGCTACAGCGGAGAAAGTATGACATGGTAAATATATATATATATATATATATATATACAACATTTTTTTTGCCACTAAAATATGTCAGTTTCAAAAGAGCGAAAAGATGTGTATGGATTAAACAGTCTCCATCATGAAAGAAAAATTATTTTCTAAACCTGAAAAAGCCACTGGACTAGCCCCTTAAGAAATCGTACGTTCACATTACATATAATATTAATACTATTAAAAAACAATATTATAATTCATGTGGACATATCAGTAAAGTTCATAAAGTATAACTAATGCCGAATAGTAAATTTTTAAACATGTAATATCCAACGAAATACATAAACGTTGTACATGAAATAATTAAAGATTAATAATGTGCATCATTAAAATTAATCGTGACATTTATTATTGAAATTAAGAAATATACATAAATAATTATCGTTGCAAACATGAAATACGAAATGCAAAATTGTGTGTATGTATGTCTGTATGTATATTTACTACAAATACTACATATACAACAAATACTTTCATGTCAGTGTAGGAGACAGAAGCGGAAAACGCGCCGAGCTCGGCGGGCGCGCATCTCCTGTACAAAATGCGCGGTCATACGTTCAATTTGGTCAAAAATTCGCAAAGTTACAGCGAAAAAACGATTTTTGTCTTCCCCCCTGCCCTCCAAAAAAAGCTCCACCCCCCTTACTACAACAACAACTTGGAAATAAGCCTTTCTAGACCCCCTACACATAGAAAAAATAAAATTGCGTGTCGGTTCATTTGCAAACTAAAAGTCTTAAATGACCGGCGCTTAAATGACCTGGCGTCTTCAACAACTGGCCTATAGGTCCTTCATTTCGGTACTACATCTTTTAGAATCTTGAGTATCTCTTGGTGCCCTAAATACTTCTAGTTGCCGAACTAGATTATATTAGTAATTGATAGCAATTAAGACTGAAAATAGACATTCTGGAAAAATATAAAAATACTAATGTCATAGTGGAGGTTTCGAATGTTTTCCTCCCTTACCCCATTTTCATATAAGCACATGGTTTTACAATTAAATAACATCTATTCTAATTATTTCAAATTCAGCATTTGTTTGATCAAGGAATAATAAAAAAGATATAAATTAGTAAGGAATACATCGTTTAGGAATCCACAATTAATCCGTTTGTCAGACAAACTTCAAAATATTTATATTTACCAAAATTTATAAAATTTCATAAGGAAAGAATTTTTATAAAATTGAACTACAATACTAAAATTTTACTACAATATTAAAGACCAATGTTAATGTGAGGTATCTTTTTTCATGTCCCATACCCACTTTCGTAATACCAACGTAACATTGATTCATGTAAAATTAATAATTGATTTCGTAGTTCCCAATTGACTATTTGTTTAAACTTAATAAAGTAGACTGTACAATTTGTTAACGTATTGCTGGATTTCATTAGGTTTAAACAAATAATATTATGGGATATAACGTAACATAATGACGTTGAGTGATTCATTCGAAACTGAAGCTTTCCTATTTCTCGAAAATAATACGAAATACATCGCCTGAGCAGGAACGACAGCCCGTACATGTTATGAACGATTCCGAAAAAACATAAATATAAACAATATATAGATTTCCAATCAGTATTTCCAAATTACATATTGCTATATACACATGTATATAATAATTTATTTTAAAAATGTACTTATTCATCATGAAAGGATAACTATTATGGCTCTAAATATGATAAAAATGGGTTTTATCCAGATGGGTAAAATCTTCCAGTTATACTTTTCACAAAGTTATTTTACCAGATGTTATTATCTATCAGATATGTTTTATTTTTTCCTGTCCTTTTGTGCAATTTTAAAACTGGAAAATTTTTACTAAAAATAGAAAATTACTAAAATTGAATGCTGAAAATGTCAATAATCCCCAGAAAATAACATTGAGAAAACCGTCATTAATACATAATCCCTTCAGGTAACATTCAATATACATATTTCGAAGAAGGCGATTTACCTTTGGCTATAATTATCTTCTTACAATCTACTCGTAGCCAAAGATACATTTTAGTAAAATTAACTAAACTTGTAGACTACATTTGGTGAAAGTCAGCAAATACACATATTGTGTTAGGTAATTAAAAGATTTTTTTTTACTGAAATTAATTAATTGTCATCATCCTACAAGAAAATTGTTTAACAAACTTCTAGTTTATCTCTAAGATACTTATAGTTACTGAGATAAACATAGCATAAAATGTTAATAATAATTATTAGTTATATTGTATAGTAAGACCGAAAATTCATTTGCCGAAAAAGTACTTTTTCGTATTTGAGGTAAATAAGGTATACATATATAAGTATTACAAGATATTGTGGATCACAAAAATTCATGACAAAATATAGGTTTCCACTTTTCAACAGAATTACCCATTTTCCATTGATTATCAATACCATTTTCTACTATGTCACTAATAATATATAAGGGATACGCAATTCCATCATTTACGTATAATAGGCAATTTTTCATAAACTTTTATGGAAAAACACAAGGTTTAAATTCATCATTTCAAAATACAAGAATATGCATTTACTGAAATCTACCTAACCGATTAGTGCATTCCTGCAGCTTGAGGTAAAACATGTAAGCTTAATGAGAATATGGGCGGCCAGACAGTTTTCGGACGTTATTTCATAGTAACCCTATTTTGGGCGTTTATCAGTACAACCGCTTCCAGGGTAGGATTGCAGGTATAATTAAGTCATATTCATTTTCATGGAATTTAGGTGATAGGAGAGGGGTTTCTGTTCTTAGTTTCTAAAACATGTAAAGTAACGCCTAGTCAAGAAGGTCAGTCTTGTCCCACTCGTCAAACAGTGCGTACATAATTTACGAACTCTGGCCAAGTTCACCTTCACAACATCGTCGGAACTATTCCAGTCAGTACTTCGGGATTTGTCCAAGGATAGCAGTGCTTGTGTTCGTATATACAATTCGAACTTCAAAACCAGTTATAAAAATGATGGTGAGCATCGACGAAAAAGTTAACCCCGACATGCATAATACCATACAATTGCGATCGTGGATAGAGCAAGTTCGCGCAAAGCTGGTCAAGTTATCGGAAGAACCCAGGATCGATTATCGGGTAGTTGCAATGTTGCATCACTCATTTAGGACAGCTCACGAGGATTTCCGCAAACAGGAGAAGCTAGAACGTCAAAGAAGATCGGTAGAACGTCAGCGAGTTTCTCAAATCAACGGGCCGACCAGACAGCACCGAGTTCCAGACAGGCATTTGACATCTCCGTCATGGTACCCATCGCCCAGTAACAACTACATGGGCGATGAACGTAAAGCCTACGCTGATAAAAGAAATGTGAGCGAATTAAGTGGCGGCATGGATTCCAAGCGCAATGAGAGATTCAAAGGACAGAGGCGGATCCGGAAGATACTTAATATATTTTTAGGTTATAAGTCGCTAGGATCGAGCGAAACATTTCGCCGACTTAAGAAGATTTGTTCTATTCGTAGGAAAGAATGTTGAAATTATATGTATAATCGTATTTAGTGATAACAAATAAATAATTTATTCCCGTATCCAAACCAGTTTTAAATTTATTCCAATCCCATTTTATTTATTTTAGTTCCAGTATTGATACATGATGAATGGATTTTGAATATGTTGTATTGATCTCCCAACAAAGAAAAAGAATGCTATTCAAATTTGGTTAGTGTAAGCATATAAATGAATGAGAATTGCTTAAGTTCTTTGTTTTTATTTATACATTTGTCACTGTAATTGTGGAATGGTAATCGGTAATTTTTCGCACATTTTTCAGCGCGAAAAACGAGCACGTTCCGCGTAGTAACTGAAAAACATTTTTCGAAAAAAAAACATGAAAATTACTATTCTAGTATAGGAATTTCAGGACAGACCTGCAGAATAGTAAATATTATTATCGAGACTAGTAAAAATTAAAATGAGAATAGTAAATACTCGGGAGAAGCGTTACCTATTCCAGAATAGTAATTTTTATTTAATATGCTATTCAATTCTTTAAAAAATAGTAATAAATGTCAATTATTGTAATATTTATTTTTAAAAATAATAGCATGAATAGTATATTTGGTTTCGTGCTTTTTTTGGAAATATTGTCGATTTATATTGGTTTTCAGTTAAATTAATATTCGCAGAGTTTTTACCATCGCTCTTTATTTTATTCTCACATTCATTCATACATAGAGTACACCAATTTCGGACATTTTGACGCAATCGAGATAACGCATATAATCTATTACCGCATTAATTACAACATACACTCTGTCGGAGATCTGAATGTATAGATATACTGATGAAACAAAAGTCTGATACTTGCAGATATTAAACAATTATATACAGCGCCACTATACGGTCCATTATGAAAGAACTAATAGAAAGTGGCGGGACTTTCAAATCGTGTTTTGTCTTACTTAAGCCATTTGAATTTTGTCATGAACGTACGTTAACTGTTTGTAGCATGTACATTTTTGTTACAGCTGAAACTGCGTTACTCTGAGGTTTTCGGGGTCGCTGATCATGAATCAGGCCGCAGATTTGCAAAATTCAAGATGGACGATCCATTAAGGCGAAACTAAATTGCATAGTGTTTTCAGTTTTTTTTTACAGTAAGACCATTTTAGGCTCTATGTCGCTCAAATCTTTTTTAATGGCACACTGGATGCTCCTCTATTCAAAATTTTAATTAGCATTATAATATACTATATAATTAGTTATAAACAATTAATAATAACAAATTATATTTGGTACTGAGGCATTTTCGAGGTTACTGATTACGAATTCAGTTTAAAATATTGAAAATTCAATATGGCAGTTCAAATATGGGAAGGGGAGTGCAAGTTGCTCAAGATTTCACAGGAGAAATATGAAACTAGTGCTTCCCCATGTCGACGTCGTTAGTTCAGTGTCATACTAAGATGGATTATCAGTTGCACTACTAAACACTTTATGACGCTGAAATTATAATTAACGACTTTGAAGGTCCTTGTAAAAAAAGTTAGCATTTATCTGGTAATTATCGAATAGTTTGTCAGCCATATTGAAAATGCTATTTTGAATTTGGTAAATATGACTTGAGAAGTAATCAGTAATTATGAAAATCCTCACCAACAAGCACTCATTTGCTAATTTTTTAAAGTTTTGGCCGCAATGTTATGGATATGCCATTTCGTATTTTTAAATTCACAGTCGTAATCAGAAACTCGAAAAACCCTCGAGAGACGAATATCATGCGATTCGAGTGAGTTTTTAGATTTCTATACGCCATTTTGGATACGTCAATTTGAATTTTCAAATTCTGAGTTCAGAATTGTAATCAGTGACCTCGAAAACTATAAGATGTCCATTAATATAAATAATCCGCTCAAAAGAAAAATGTGCCCCTGCAAGGGTTAAGTAGCTAAAACAAATAAGAAAGTGGTTACTTGAATGAAATTTGGGAGTTAATGGAGTACGTCTTCAAAAATGATGTCAGTTTGACTAGATATTTTCATAAGTTAATTACTAACTATTAACTGAAATAAAAAAAGTTGCCCAACAAAAAATGTAGTATCTTTTACTACTCTCCCCTCAACTATTTGTTAGGTAAATGTTTTACATTTTGCGCGTTATGTGTCAATTTATAGTTATTTATTTGTGCGGTGTACGCTGTTACATTTACCGAAAAATTAGAATTTAATTAAAATAAAAATTCAAAGCGTACTTCATGAAAGTAACACAGAACGTATCAATGTAAGGGTCTGCAAATATGCGGAAAACCTGGAATGAATTACTTTTTGCGAACATTTTAACCCATATTTATCGGCAATTACGTACGGCGTGATTATTTTTTTGTTTCTTTTTTGCAAATTCAATAATTTGAAAATATAAATATATGATGAATCTTTTTATCTTTTCTGATACTTGTGCTTTTATACCGAAATGCCCACTTTGACTAATTCTCGGGCGAGAATTAACTCAAATTTTTCACAATAAATCAATGACCATCATTGTCAACTTCTCTGATACTTGAATATATATTTACTTTAACTAAACATACACTGTATGCATAGGGGTTTCGCAAATACGAATCCTACGAAAATAATCATGTTTTACTCGCTTATTACGAAATGTGCTAATTAGTTAAACTATTTGAATACATGTTTTGCAATGATGATAATGTTATTATAAAATTTCAGGAAGTGGAAGCGCTAGGTCGACCAATTGAAGACATTACATCAGACTGTCTGAAATTACTTAAAGTAAGGAAAAATGATGGCCCCCCAGGTGTATTTCGTATTGCTCTGATTGGTAGTAGAGGATCTGGACGTGCGACTATAGCTAATCATATTGCCAAAGAATTAAATATTAAACACGGTAAGTTCTATGGAAAAAATGTCTTACTAAAATACTGTTATACCCAAAATTGAGTAAACGATTGTATGAAACGTTCGCGAATATAAGTATTTTTGGCGCTGAAGTAGAATCTAGTACACTGTTAAATTTGGCGAGAGTATGGTGAAAGATAATACCTCACAACAAATTTTGGTCGTCAATTCTTTTGATAACTACTCAATTACTCAATGTCGTTCTATAATCATCAGATACCACAAGCATTTATTTAACTCAATCGTATGGCGAAACAACATAATTATGTATGACGTATAGAGTATATAGATGCCATAACTGAAGCTTATTTCTCAGGTCTATATAGATTTCACCTCGAAGGCCGAAATTATAGCTAAAAGCCGTCTACATGCTCGTGTAGATTTCGTTTCGATGAATTTTACAAAAATAAAGATTTAGGCAATGTCCGACTCTTAATATACCATCTTCATATTATCTCGTGCTTTTAGTCGATTTCGAATACATTCTTGAACAAGTGCGACAGCAAGATATAGACTTGGCAGACGAAGTACGGTTGATCGACTTCAAATGGGGAACAAAACCAAAACCTGAACTCAGAATAAAAATTGTGGAGGTTAATAATTTTGATGTAAAATCTGAAAATTTAACAATATACTTACATTTCTTTTAAATTACCATATTATTCACCTATATCTCATAATAAGTGCTTCTGTAAAATATTCAATATTGTTAGCAATGGCTGCTGAGTCCGGAATGTACACGAAAAGGATGGGTCTTAACACATTTCCCAATTTGTGTAGAAGATTTCAAATTACTAGATTTGCTTTCAACGCCACAAAATCGGTGAAATTTTATTTGTTTTATATTAATAATTGAATGAGATCTAATACAATAATTGCGGAAACGCGTTTTTGTAACAGCTCCCAAATAGTATTAATTTATTTGATATATCCGCACCATATATATTTTTAGAGTATTCTTTATCGATGTGGACAAAGAAATTTGCTGGAAAAGATTAACGACTCGTCGGTATAACGCAATTACCGGACATCGATTTCATATTGGATCCGCAGACTGTTGTCATCATTTAGATCACGAGTATGCAAAGCTACACCCTAATGATCACGAGGAGATAGTTGAATTTGATGTAATTATATTTAATTTACTCTGATGTTATTGTCTATTATATAACCTGTGCATATTAAGTATTTCTCGAATTATTGTTTGAATCGTGATGTTATATTTGGAGATGTTTTAAAACCGTTTCTTCTAATGATTTATTTGCTTTTAATTTTATGCTCAGATTAATGAGTATGAAGAAAACGTGGAAGAAATGAAAAAATATGCTGGCATGACCGCGTAAATAATAAATGGTAATTTTACTGAAAGAATAGTAAAAGAAGAAGTGCTAAGTTTCTGGATGCTAGGTCCACCAGCTGCGTCACCCAGAGTTCCACGTCCTCCAGTGGAAGTTAGACCAGAAGACATTGAATATCATCCAGATGCTGCGCCGGATATACGACTTTTGGATGATATTCGTTTACCTGAACCAATTTTGCCTTTAATATAATTTATATAGATACTTTTTCAATTACATTATGTTATATTCAATACAACGATACTAATTGGCATAAATTCTTAAGTTTTGTTAATCAATTTTTCTAGTTGGAGAAGCCAATGACAATATATTGGGTAGTTCAAGGTTTCCGAACTTTGGCTTTATGCAACGCAAAATGTCTTGTTTTTAGCAGAATGATCGGTGACGAATTAATGAATCCATAAATTGTTGTTTAAATCGTTATCTTGTTGTGTTATAGTACATAAGAGGATGTTCGTAACAAACATTAAAATCTTAGCAAAACCTCGAATGACTCTAAGAGACTTCTCGATTGGTCTATTCATCCACCAAACCAACAAACGCTACACAGAAAGAACGAGTCTTGGGAAAACCAACGAATTGGTTGCCCTGCTTAAAAAACGGGTAGGAATGGACGCATATGGATGTTAACCGAAATTCGATCATTTCTATCCATTCCAATTTCCGTTTCTATCCAATACACTGATATTTATACGAAAATATCCGTAAAAAGTATTACAACTTAATCCATTTTTGTAAGAATCTATAAAAACCAATAAGTTCATTCATTTTCATCCGACCTAACGGATACACATTCTTTCCACTTTAATCCAAAGACTCAATTTTATCCGTTTCTGTCCACTAATCATATACAGATCCTATCCAATCTAGTCCACTGTATCATCCGAAACTGAAATGTGCAATTCTATCAATTCCTATATATAAATATATATATATATCTGCGAGTAAGGGTCACTCCGGGGAGAGCTATACAAAGTGGCTATTTCGAGGACATGTCCTCAAATCCACAATGAGTTCCCGGGGGGGGGGGGGGGGGCTGCCTAGGTTTTGCCTTAACAAGTTTCTGAGTTATATTCGTATATTGAACTATACATTTAAATGTCCCCGAAGTATCATGGTTTAAAAGTGTATACACTTTTTATCTATATTTTTCGGAGACTGCCCCCAAAAATGCCCCAACAAACTGGCTTAGTGGATACGTCGGACCAAAAGTAGAGAACCAGCAATGCCAGATGTACTAAGCGAGGATGTACATTTTAAATGGAAATTGGGCGATTTATCGTTTTATTCACGAGGTTATACTTCGCACCATAACCTAATAAGATGGCGATTACAATCTGCTGTGCTCGCTTTCCATTCCCACACACCTCATTTTTCAATTTATCGGCTACAATGCATTTAAAAAATCAAGGTAGACTGAATCAACTTGATCATGACTCTCCAAGGTATCAAACAGAATCTTACAATGTTATGCATAGATAATGCAGATATACTTATAAGAAATGACAAAACCAAACATTTTAGAAATAATTGATTGTATCACAATCGGACAATAATTTTCACTGTTGTGCTTGTCACCAGATTTATATATAGGAAAAATGAAAGAATGATTATAAGCAGTAGGAATGTTTGTAACTGCAGAGATGAGTTGAATAGATGTAATAATGGAACCTTAAGTTTTTACAAAAATGAGTGGAATGTGGTTGGGAGCGCAATTCACCGCATCATCTGAATAGTGACCTCATTAAGACTTCATCCAAGACAATAAAATCACTAAAACTATGAAATTCAATATCTTTAGGTATGCGATTAATATTTGAAGAGGAATATGATCTAGGAAAATAATCTGCTAATAAATTAGAAATCTCCATTGGATTGTTTGCGGATTAACATTGAAAACATATGTTCTCAGTTATTGAATTATCAGATTTAATTTTCGTAACATAAGTCTACAATGACTTCATATCAATCCTCAAATTATAATCAACTTTAGCCAGATACTATTATTAATTATACTTACAAAGTCTAATACACGAGGCCATCAATTGTTTACATAAAATATAAGGAGTAACGTCATCAGAGTTTTACCATCGGCAATGAGCGATCTTCTTTTCTTTCCTAAGTTTACTCAAACGCATATCAAACCTAACCGGATAAGCATTAACATTAGATTTACTTTTGGAAATGAATTTGGTAACAATTTCATTTCAACCGATGAATATAACGTATCATTAGATTATTCAGGAAACAAAAGATGTGAAGAAAATCCCAAATCAAAAGTAGTACAATGAATCTACGTCGAAACGTCGGAATTTGATGAAAAACTATAGGGCAATTTTTTTGCCGAGGTGACCAAATTCAATACTTTTTCAGACAATAGTCATAGGCATTTTAAACCAGTTTTTATGGCATTATCGTTGACTTTAGGAAGAAAATATATCAAACATTTTTTGTAGAGAAATTCATGTTCTATCTTTTTTGTTTGATATATTTTTCAATAAAATTTGTATTTTTCAAAATAAATGCAAAAATCTACGAAGAAATTTAATTGGGGCTAATGCTTTTTATCTGCGCCAAAATCTAATCAGATCTAAGTTATGCCAAGACACGTATTTAAAAAAAAAATGATGTCAGTATCAGAATCATTCTCGCGAAACAAAAAAACGGGGCGTACGGACGTACGTACCTTCAAGATCACGGACACAAATTTTTTTATTGTTGACTTGGTCTCCTTAGGGTCTGAAACGTCGACAATTTTTATACTGGAAGTGCCCAAATTCAATACTTCGTCCAGACATAAGGTCTGGGTCGATGTAATTTACCAAACCGAAAGGTGAAAAATGTTGAAACCTTGAATTTGTCCCGATATCGGAAAATTTCCGTAAATCAAAATTTGCCTCCAATTATCATCAACATGAACTTATTTTAGTAATTTAAAAAAAAATTGGAGTAAAACAGAACTTTAAAACTTGACAGTTTTAAAATAGAATGGGACGAATATAAAATGCCTTATTAGTAATTATACTAGATCTTAGCTTCAGAAGTGAAAATTCCGAGATTTAAATTACGTGTAATCTGCACGCACTTTAGATAATTAGTATCAATATATTATAAACATTGATAATAGAATGGCATTCTCACATTTTATCAGGTATTTTGAATCTTCGAATTTTGTTAAAGAATTTTGTCGGATTATCTTATAGGATGGACGAAAGGAGATAATTCAAACTTTGTCTTCAATTGGAACTCTTAATTTATTTAAATTTATAAAAGTTTGATTACATCAGTTAAATATGAAAGTCATTTTTTGGATGATGAGCACGCAAATTGAATCTGCACCGCATTGATAAACGATGATACAATCAAACACGTCAAACTGAACAATGATGATTTCTTGAAGTATGACTTTTTTCAGCTTGATGAATATAGAAGAATAACCCACTTATATGTGGAGGATCCAAGGAGGTAAACGAGTAAGATGAAGAAATATTCGAACCGGTCATCTTCAACTGTCAAAAAGACATAAAGACTTTTCATTCTACTAGATCAGCAGGACATCTTGACGATTCCCAAGCACGTTGAGAGTTGCACCAGTTTCTTTGTTTTGAAGACAATTGCTCATAGAAAGCCGGGACCAGCATACAGGATCCATTTTCCTCCGCATCATTTCATGATTGGCCTTGCTCGATGTTTTCGAAGTACGTGTAGGACATACAGCATATGCAGATAAAATCTCTTATTGCATTTACTGCACCTATATACAATAGGCCTTTTAAATATTTCTTTGGAAGCAGTCATGTTTTCTTCAAAGTTTTCACGATTTCTGGAAATAATAAATGAAGCAAATTAGATTACAGTGTAACGAAAAGTATGTTATTAAAAGTATATTATTAAGAACGTTTGATATTAACCAAGTAACAATTTATACACTTCAAACTGTAAAGTGTCACGTCCGGGATTTGACGCAACACAAGGAAAGGGATGTTCTTCTTAATCATCCTAAGTATTAGGAAGCTCAAAAGAAGGAAAGGAGATAATAATAAAAATAAGGATATTAAGATTGTAATATTTGTAATTCAATTTATTAACGAGGCTAAATTACTTGCCTCGGGACAGTCAACCGTGAGTTTGAATTTGGGTTTTAAGATTCGGGATCGTAATGTAAAACTGGAGGGCAAAAGGGACATTTGAAAAACATGGGTTTTCGACGATAAAGGGGAATATTTTGGGTTTAGGAAGCATGAGCAACCTAAACATTTCGGGACTTGGGACCGTTGTGGGGACAACATTACAGTATTGTCATGTATTTTGTCGGGCTAGGGAAAAGGGGGCAACCAGCTGAATTTGGGATAATTTTTGCGGGGCGGAAAGTGCACTGATACTTACACGTTGGGTTGGATTGAAGACCGAGTAGGAGTTTCAATAATTTACATGTAAAAAAATATACATAAAAATTAACGTTGAGCCGAACTGTACGGTTTGCAAGAAACCACAATATTAATAACAATGTGAATGTACTAAGTCTCTGGTACCTACCTTCAGAATCAAATGGTTCGATGATCTGAATACAGTTTGCAAGCTTGGCACAAATATTCACAAGTACGACTTTGGCACAACCTTCTCCTTCGACTCGTCTGAAGAAACTAACGAGACCTTCTTTTTGTAATAAACTTACCATTGATAGCAAAACTTTCGTCATTTTCCCTCACTTGCGTACATGCAGAAATTAGAGAAAGGAGAAAGGGCAAGTGCATACTGCAGGTAGACAGAAGGGTCTGTTTTGGAATACTTAACTAACCAAATACTAAGCGGTCAATTGTATTGGTCACCTTGTTCGGCTATATATTGAACCCCATATCTCAGAATGGTTGGAAAACCCAGAAACATTTTACCTTCAACGCTCCAACAATGTCTCAACTGTTATCTTATGACCGACATTCTGTAGGATTATAAAGGACAGACGAAGGGTACGTCCCAAACACCGCCAGGGTAGGTCTTAACCTTACACTTATCTGTCTGAATGTCATCAGGCGCACGAACTCTAAACTAGGTGATATCACTGAGTATTCGACCTATTTTTAAATTAGCAACACATGGTCTAGACATATTCGCTGGTATAATTCCAGTAAAATTATACCTTTCAAATACCATATGATGCAATGGTTTTCTATTGTTTTATACAAATTCGACAACGAATAACCAAATTAATTTTTCCAAGTTTAAAAGGAGTGCAGTCGAATTGTAGAAATATTTATTGGATATATTTCGATTATATATCTAGATGAGAAATGAACAAACCACAGGAACTTTTATTCTTCTAATCTTATTGACTATTACAGTAAAAGTTCTCTTAAATATATGGTGTTCTGTACAAAGTAAATACAAATATGTTTTTTTTTGTAACCATCTTATATGAATATTAAGCATTTGGAAAGAAAATTTCATTAATTTGTTAATCAGTGCATTTTCTGCAAAGGATGCATTTCTAGAAACTCCATTGCTAAATATTTTAAGACCATTCCGCTTTATAAAAGGTAGAGAAACAATTTGGTTTGTTTGGCAAATAATTATGAATTTATAAAAATTGCATGCGCAATGTGCAATGTGCAATATGATGTGGATAGTCTTGTCCAAAATTTAAATTTAAATTATGTATTTTTTTTGTTCACTAAAATTTGTCTTTTCCCTTCTCAATTTATGCAATCCAATACTATTGGTGCTTTCCGAGAATCCTGATTTAATTACCTTTTACTTGATCAATAACCTATCTCCATTATTACATAAGTATAATATCATTATTACAATTATCGATTAATTATCACTACTATAATATGATTACCTACAGAATTACTGTATCAAACGTATTCACGTTACTCTATTTAGCAAAATTTTATTAGTAAAAGTAAATAAGTTCCTTAAATTAGCTTATTGTATAAATCCAGGATTACTTTTACTGTTCTTTTATTGACCTCGAGTCCATTTTATAATAAATGAGTCAATCTTTGTGAAATCGATCAAGATTTGACATGACATTTCCGATTTTTTTGAAAATGTGAGAAAAGTTGGCACTTAGGATATATATGAATGTGGTAAAATGATTTTCCGATATTCTGTAAATTTTCAAAATGGCGGTCACATGAAATTTGAACATGATGAACAAAATTTTTTGTTTGAAAAATTATAGCTGTTCGGAATTTTTTCGGAATTGGATGAAATTTGGTACACTGTAGTAAAAAAGTCTGAACTTTTTGAAATAAATATTTACAATAATAATTTATATTAATAAATATATAAAAAAAAATAATTGTTATTTTTTAAAGTAATTTTTAACCACGGTGCACCCATTTTAATTTCTTAAAAGCACCTTTAATTGATGGCATATTCTATACAAAATATTTTGCGCTTTGTAAAACCGTGGTGTCTTTAATAGTTTACCGGCTATGAATTTTGAAATTGTTGATCCCACCGTGCAACTAGGGAGCGCGCGCCGTGTAGTATGCTCACGTACGTTAGGGTGGGTCGAAAAACAAATTTTTTTAAAAATGCTATGGGGCCGGTGCGGAAAAGTTTTACCACCACAAAACAAGGTTCGATGAATTTTTTCAGATTTTTTATCACACATTTATTGCTGCCGCATCAGTCATGAAGTTTAACATTAGTTTTAAATGGGGAAAAACATCTTTTTTAGTTTTTCTTCTGCAATTTCGAGGGAAAAATTGCAAAAAATCTGTACTTCTAGATATCTGTTTTCAGATCGATTTTACGAAGAATAGCCGTTCTACAATACTCAAAAAAAAAAATTCTGACTTACAATTCGTTATTTCATAATTAATTTTACCTTTTTCGAAAAAAAATGATGGATGTTAATTATGAAATAAATAAGTCCGAATTTCTTTTTGTCTGTTGTAGAACTTCTATTCTTCGTAAAATCGATCTAAAAAATGATATCTAGAAGTATAGATTGTTGGAAAATTTTCCCTTGAAATTGCAGAAGAAAAACTAAAAAAGATGTTTGTCCTCATTTAAAACTAATGTTAAACTTCATGGCTGATGCGGCAGCAATAGAAGTGTGATAAAAAATCTGAAAAAATTCATGGAACCTTGTTTTGTGGTGGTAAAACTTTTCCGGACCGGCCCCATAGCAATTTAAAAAAAACATGTTTTTCGACCCACTCTAAGTTACGTGCTACCGACGCTTTTCGTCGCGATCAACCTTATTTATTGTTTCATTGTTTTTATTTATGATTGTGAAATATTTTGTTCAAAAATTTGAAGAATAAAATTTCATGAAATTATGGTTTTATCACGTTGAACGTCAAAAAGTGCAGTTTCCACTCAGATATTTGGAATACAATTATGCAAAATCCATATATACTGTATATAATTACATATAATTGGAACTAATTGTATGAAAAATTGTATATAATTTTCTAATCGTATATAAACATATATAATTATATATTATTATATATAATTGGATATAATTGTATCAAAAATTGTATATAACTATATATAAAATCCATTTTTCCCGGGTATTTGGAAGACAATTGAGTCTTCATTGAGACATATTAATTTAATAGTTTGATCTGTATATTTTGTTCACAATTTGTTGCAAGTGTTACTTATTATTTTTAAAAAATATTCATTTCAAAAATGATTCTTTTCTAAAAAGGAATAAGTAAATGAGCCCTGTCATGACGGTATTGCATCGAAAGTGTTGCAGTAATCCTTTCAAAAAGAGAAACCATAAAATCAACGGTTCTTCTGTACGTAAAGTCAATAATATATTTTTATGCACTACTTGTAGATTGAAATCAAACGCAAAAAATAATGCTAGTAGCAATATTGTAGAAAATAACCACGAGATAATGGAAACTGCTCCAAGTGAATTTGTTTCAAGTGATGATGATGTTGAAAAAAAAACTTGGTCCAGACATATTATCTACCACGAACGAATGTATTGAATTTTTAGGCATAGCACCAATAACCTCACATTATCTGAAATCAATAAAAAACAAATTAGTGAAAATTCAAGAAATTCGAAACGCTACGAATATAAATTTACAGAAAGTGTTTATTTGAATATTCTTGTCGATGAATTAAAAGAACAGATTAGTCAAACTCCCAACAGATCAGAGATTATAAAACTACTGACTTCGGTTCCCAAAAATTGGAGCGCTCGCGAGTTGCAGTGTATCAAGAAATCAGTCATTTTATTATTGATATACCAGTTCTATAGCTTAGCACTATTATCAAAATATATTCGCCAACTACTGCGAGCAATGCTAAATTCAAAACCCGCGTAATGATCCTCTAGGGGCGTGACATCGAAAACTATCGCAGTAGATAATTTATTTAAAAAAATCTAATGCATATTAAAAGTTGTTTCGAATGTGCATAATTATTCTCTCTTCTGACGATTCAGATGATGTTGTTGATTCAATGATTACCTTAGTAATATTTACAATGCCAATACATTTTATTCTATTTAAATGTTTAAGAGTTTGAAAATTCGACCTAAGATGTGAAAAAGTGACGATCGGGTTTGCAGAACGTTTCACAGTATTTCTAATCAAAAATATTTATGTTCACAATTCTCCACAGATTTCATTACGTGATGGACCTGGATGAAATTTTCTTTAGAATGAAGCTTGATGTGTATAGAAAACTGTCTATAAATTATATATATATATATGATAGTGACATGAACGCCACACTGCGTAGAACGCTGAAAAATCTGTACCCAAATCGTAAATCTTAGGAATGCGTCTAGATAACGTAGTAATTCAAAATGTAAACTAGTGTTGGCGTGCTAGTCCACAGGACGCCGTCCTTTTTTCTTAATGATTAGTAACGGGCTAAATCTTGGTGAGTAGCTTCGTTTTGTCAAGACGACCAACTTTTCTTTCTACGAGAATGCTCGATAGTGGTAACTAATAAAGTGAGCGGGTGTCAAACATGTCGATTGGGTGATTGTAAAAAGTTTATTAGTAACAGGATATTTTTAAGTTCAATCTCAAGACATTTAATTTAAATATGCGAAGAAACGTTTGTCCTACAAAACGGATGGTTTGGCTTAAGGGTCCGCCACTGCAAATATGTCGAAATCAGGACGTCATAGAAAATAATTAGTAACAAGCTGATTTTTTTATAGTTGCTTAATCACTATTTTTATAATTAAATGGACACATTGTCCTACAAATTTAGTGGTATGTTTTCCCAGTCCTACGCTCGTAAGTTGTCGATTCCACGACAATACTCCTTTTATTATTAACAACTTAATCCAAATTTTTTCCTTTTGGGAATGAAGTGTAGAACACGTTTTTACCACTGTCCTACACTAAAAGAGGTATGTATAGATTAAAATGAATATATTCATAAATACTCATTTGACGATCTTATCGCAGTAAGGAGTTTTAACGAGCAAACTGCCCAAAAACCATTATCTATGGAGTTAAAAAACCTCCTGTAAGTATATTACGGCATAATTAACTGCTTAAATATATCATTAAATACAGCTCGTTACAGGACATGCAATCAATAATTTGTTACTCAAGGAAGTGTTATTGTGCGAGAAATAAAGTACATACCCTCAAGTCTTTATGTTCGGCAGTGTCTTGTTATAATATAGTTATCAATTCAAATTTTGCAAGAATTTGAAAAACCACTTTGAACTTGACAAGGCGAGGAAGCTGAAATTAGCAGCAATGGAAAATGGACATCAGATGACGCTGACAATTAATGTCATTATTTTATATATGGCAATTATAAATTTTTTATTTTGAATACAAAAAATATATAATTATTCTAATTTGAAAAATATGCATACTTTTTTTTTTAAAGTACGACACTTTAGAATTTTTTCGAACATTAACCCATTCACGGATTTTTTAGTTCAATTTCAATAAAGTATTTCGTATCAAAATCAAAGATGACAAAAACTGAAAGGTACATAAACATTTTTTTCGAGATCGCTCTTCAAGATTCCGAGTTCAAAATCGATCCAAAATTGGTCAAAGTTGGGATTCTATTGAAACTCTGAACAAAGGTCAAGAAAATATATGAATTTTAAGAAAAAATTTTACTTTTATACCCCATTTCACTGTGATGACCTCAAAATGGCTCCAACAATGAAAATTTCTTTGAAACATTTCTGAACGCTTAAACTAAAAACTATGAGCCTTTTTAAAAAATGCTAAGAATGAAAAGTTTCTATACTAGAAATCATCGAGGAATGGACTGGAATTTTTTCAGATTTTTTAAAATGATTTTTTGACAAATTTTTTAATTTCAATTTTTAAACAATTGTTTTAATATTTACGAAAAATTATAAAAAAATTTCGGTACATTCTTTAATCAATTCTAAGTGTTTTTTGTTCTTTGCCATTTTTTCCAAAACTTGATAGTTTTCTATGAAAAAATTCAAATATTAAAATTTAGTATTTTTTCAATTACTTTAATTTGTTGCAAAGCAACAACCCATGTGCGAAATTCGTAACGGCCGAACCTAGCTAAATTTTACAGGCATTATTGTCTTTGCAACGTCGCAGCAGTAGCACGAATAATAAACACGATAAAAAAAGAAAAACAAACGTTGAAACGAATTTATTGTTATTGGAAGAAACCTTGAAGATTTATATAACATCGATGGATGTATGCATATATCCCTGCTTATTGACGAGTCTTTTGATGCTGTAAGCCTCCGGGTAGGGCCAAATTTGGAACGCCAACCAACAGGATTAGTATGTTCGTAAAACGTCGTACTATAGTTCCATCGTATTCCTAAAAATAAAAATATTAATAGAAATTCGTCGTTTGTCACGACGAATTAGTTGATTAGTTCTTGGTTCGAGGGAAGGTCCCCCCGACAGCAAATAACGGTAAAAATGGCGAGATCGTCCTCCAACCGGAGTTGCCGCGTTGGTGCCCACACTTCAAGGAACGCGGGCGCTACTTCATACGCGGTTCGGCGACGCGTTCCTAGCGGCTACGGCCGGAACTTAACTGCTAGGTTTCCCTGGGGATTCGAACGTCACCGCTGGCTATGGGCCGAGATCCAGCCTGAAGAATGGCCATAGATCCAGAGATCGGAAAGCTCGTACACGGAGAGAAATGTGCAAGTATGTAACTGTGGGGAATCCTACGCCACTGTACTAAGATTTCGGGGCTGCTTCTGCACCTTGTTCCGCGAGATATCATTCTAAGAAAGTCACAGTCTCAGACTGTGAAAACAGTCTTCGAGACTTGCTCCCGCCTAAGTTATACTTCTTAGACTAGAGCTCTCCCGGACTTTTTTGTAGGAAATTTCCTCCTCTATCAAAAAGGTTTAGTACATTTTTGCTCTATCTTGCATCGTTTTCGATACAGTGGATATTCGATCGCCAATATTCTATTTGAAATAAATTTGCTTGGCTTGGACCGATGTTCGGTCCCGAATGTTTTCATCGCTGGGCCGAGATTTGGCACTATCACTTTGCCAGAAATGGTCCGATACTTGGGCCCAATATTGGGCCGACGCTGGGACGACGATGGGGAGAAATGCCTATGAGATCAATTTGCCAGGCCTGGCCCGATGCGATGGCCAGTTTTCAGCCGAAGTTTGGTAATTTGTTATAGCCAGTATCGGCTACCAATGTTGGCTCGATTCTGGCACAGTGAAGTTGCCAACGTTGGGCCAGCATCGGTAGCCAAAAGTCGGCTGCCAACGATGGGCCAATACTGGCCCGCATGGTCAGCATCGGCAATTCGCATATGGGTGCAATCGAATAATTTTTTAAACTTTGATCTACCATTTGTACTTTTGAGAATCTAATAACGCATTTGTAATCAGCGACCTCGAAAATTCCTGTATACGGTGTTTTGCATAAATACGTTATATACATTTCCTAGTTACGAATTTTTTATTAAAATAGGGCTTATTTATAATATTTCTTTATTTACATGAACTAATTTGCTGCAAATATTAACTTTGTGGCATTTTAAATTTTTTGACATATTACAATATTGAAATAGTGTTGGAGTAGTGCCTCGCTCGCTTCGCTCGCTCAGAATCATCGACCCAGTAGAGAGTCGGCTATTCCTTAATACTCGTTATGTTTACAAACGAGACAGAAGGGTCTGTTTTGGAATACTTAACTAACCTTGTTCGGCCACATATTGAACCCAATATCTCAGAAAGGTTGGAAAACCCAGAAACATTTTACGATCAACGCTCTAGCAATGTCTCAACTGTTATCTTAAGACCGACATTCTGTAGCATTATAAAGGACAGACGAAGGGTACGTCCCAAACCCCGTCTGGGTGGGTCTTAACGTTACATTTATCTGTCTGAATGTTATCAGGCTCACGGATTCTACACTAGGTGACATCACTGAGTATTCGTCCTGTTTTTAAATTAGCAACACATGGTCTAGACATATTCCCTGGTATAATTCCAGTAAATTTATACCTTTCAAATACCATATAATGCAATGGTTTTCTATTGTTGTACACGAAATCGACAACGAATAACCAAATTAATTTTTCCAGGTTTAAAAGGAGTGCAGTCGAATTGTACAAATATTTTTCGATATATTTCGATTTCATATCTAGATGAGAAATGAACAAACTACAGGAACTTTTATTCTTCTAATGTTATTGACTATTACAGTAAAAGTTCTCTTAAATATATGGTGTTCTGTACAAAGTAAATACAAATGGCGTAGTGCCTCGCTCGCTTCGCTCGCTCAGAAACTTCGACCCAGTAGAGAGTCGGCTATTCCTTAATACTCGTTTGTTTAATAATTATATATTTCGAAATATGTATATTGAATGTTACCTGAAGGGATTAAGTATTAATGACGGTTTTCTCAATTTTATTTTCTGGGAATTATTGACATTTTCAGCTTTCAATTTTAGTAATTTTCTATTTTTAGTAACAATTTTCCAGTTTTAAAATTGCATAAAAGGACAGGAAAAAAAACATATCTGATAGAAAATAACATCTGGTAAAATAATCTTGTGAAAAGTATAACTGGAAGATTTTACCCATCTGGATAAAACCCATTTTTATCATATTTAGAGCCATAATAGTTATCCTTTCCTGATGAATAAGTACATTTTTAAAATAAATTATTATATACATGTGTATATAGCAATATGTAATTTGGAAATACTGATTGGAAATCTATATATTGTTTATATTTATGTATTTTCGGAATCGTTCATATCATGTACGGGCTGTCGTTCCTGCTCAGGCGATGTATTTCGTATTATTTTCGAGAAATAGGAAAGCTTCAGTTTCGAATGAATCACTCAACGTCATTATGTTACGTTATATCCCGTAATATTATTTGTTTAAACCTAATGAAATCCAGCAATACGTTAACAATTTGTACAGTCTACTTTATTAAGTTTAAACAAATAATCAATTGGGAACTACGAAATCAATTATTAATTTTACATGAATCAATGTTACGTTGGTATTACGAAAGTAGGTATGGGACATGAAAAAAGATACCTCAACATTAATATTGGTCTTTAATATTGCAGTAAAATTTTAGTTCGTAGTTCAAATTTTATAAAAATTCTTTCCTTATGAAATTTTATATATTTGGTAAATATAAATATTTTGAAGTTTGTCTGCAAACGGATTAATTGTGGATTCCTAAACGAAGTATTCCTTACTAAATTATATCTATTGTATTATTAATTGATCAAACAAATGCTGAATTTGAAATAATTAGAATATGTTATTTAATTGTAAAACCATGTGCTTATATGAAAATGGGTAAGGGAGGAAAACATTCGAAACCTCCACTATGACATTAGTATTTATTATCTAGAGTAAAAACATTTTAGATGACTCAATGTTAAGAAAATTATTTTTCAGAATGTCTATTTTCAGTCTTAATTGCTATCAATTACTAATATATCTAGTTCGGCAACTAGAAGTATTTAGACACCAATAGATACTAAAGATTCCTAAAAGATGTAGTACTGAAATGAAGGACCTGTAGGCTAGTCCTTTAAGACTTTTAGTTTGAAAATGAACCGACACGCAATTTTATTTTTGCTATGTGTAGGGGGGGGGGGTCTAGAAAAGCTTATTTCCAAGTTGTTGTAGTCAGGGGGTGGAGCTCTTTTTGGGGGGCAGGGGGAAGGCAAAAATCGTTTTTACGCTGTAACGAATTTTTGACCAAATTGAACGTGTCGAAAAGATCTTTTAGATACTATAAGATATCTTTTATGTACGTCTTTTCGGTGCGTAAAGTAAACTTGTGCTTAAAGTAAACTTTACGCACTCGATTATACTTTACGCACGAAAAAGCCGTACGTAAACAATATTTCGGCACACGTGTGTGTGTGTAAAGTTCTTTACGCATACGCCCTTGTATCGAAAACTACTATTAGATACTATAAGACATCTTTTAGATATATCGAAATAGTTATTTTCGTATTAAGGGCGTAAATGAACTTTGCACCCGTAGGTGATCACCGCGCCCGAGGGGCTGGCAAAGACTACCCCTGGGGGATAGGGGGTAGAAACGTCGAAATTTGATGAAAAACAATAGGTTATTTTTTTGCCGCGATGACCAAATTCAATACGTTTCAGACAATAGTCATAAACATTTTAAACCAGTTTTTATGGCATTATCATTGACTTTAGGAAGAAAATGCATACAACCTTTTTTGTAGAGAATTTCATGCCTATCTTTTTTGTTTGAAACATTTGTAATAAAATTTGTATTTTTCCAAATAAATGAAAAAAACTACAAAGAAACTTAATTGGGACCAATTTTTTTTAGTAATGGACGTATGGATCTGCGCCAAAATCTAATCAGATCTAAGTTATGTCAAGACGCGTATTAGAAAAAAATTTATGTCAATAGGCTTATCCGTTCGCGAGTTATCGCGAGACAAACAAACGGGACGTACGGACGTACAAGATCACGGACACAAATTTTTTTATTGTTGATTTGGGTTCCTTAGGGTCTGAAACGTCGACATTTGATGAAAAACTATAGGGTAATTTTTATGCCCGAAGTGACCAAATGCAATACTTCGTCCAGGCTTAGTCTGGGTCGAAGTAATATAAAACCATGCAAAGAAAAGTCTCCCCAACCATCTCCTACTTTCAAATCACGACAGAAACTCCATACAACAATCAAACAACATATCCTTCATCATTTCCACCCGGTCTAAACAATCGTAGCATGCCACAATGCAATAACCCCCTGGACAATACTACCTCAACTAAACGCCATCTATTATAAGACACAAGAAAATACAGACCAGATTAACCATATCTACAGAACCGTCTATTTACCATGGCCGTAAATCCTAATCGGCCGTCAATGCAAAACAGATCAATTCATACCCAAAACTGCACGTCAATAATATTAATATAGCAGCCATTAACGTAAATTTAATAGTAACCCACAACCGACGACAAAACCTAACCGAATCCCTGGAGTCAACAAAGATATACATAAATTCTTTTTAAATTCATCATTCAAAACTAGATGCCTTCGACCCGGGTGCCTACAATTTTGGCTAAATTCGTATTGCAGTTCCCTGACGAAAGGCTGATGCTTCCGGGAATATTCCCATTTTAACACTGCCAGGAAAGAAAGCGGCAGAGGGTAGTTCGAGCATCGTTAGGTTCGAGTAGTTTCTATACATATATTGTAACAATATCTTGTTCCTTAAATAGGGTGAATATGCCAATGAATGGACGGTTAAGCATTTTTCACACTTTGATCGATTGTAACTTTTGAATTCTTTTATGAAAATTTAATTATGATACCACCATTAGAATCGTTAGACTCTGCTCTTTATGACCGTGTAGTTCAACCTTTGATTTTATTTAATTATTAACCTCGTCTTCATACGTTTGTAAAAAAATCCGCTAAACCCCAATGAATAGACGGGTTACATAAAACGGGACGTTTACAGTTTATTTGGATGGCTTTAAAACTTTGCTTTGATTTTACAAAATAATAAACACTGGAAGATCAATAGTACTGTAAATATTGTTTTGAATGTTCAAAGAACATAAATATATGTATTTTGTTGCATGTTGTGCATCATACCTTCGTAAGAAATAGAAATATGTAGAAAATCGTCCATTCATTGGCATATTCACCCTATATTAAAATTGAAAATGAGTATTTTCAAAACTTCGACCCCGACCGCAGATCAGTCGAAGCACTGATAAATGAGCACGTCTTGTTCACACTGATGCTTAAAAAATACAAAAATTAATCAAATTTTTATACTAAAATAAAATTTAATCAAATTTTTAAAGTTAGCCCCCCCGCCCCTGATACCCGCCTCACTCCCCTGATTCCTATGTGTCTCTGTTTTTCATGTAATGTATATAATATACACACATATGCATTGTATATGTGTATGTACAATTTAAGTTAATTTCATGTTAATTTGCTTTTTAAGGCATTATCGTTGATTTTCCGAAATGAATAAAACCTTTTTTGTAGAGAATTCGATGTTCTATATTTTTTGTTTGAAACATTTTTTTGTACGATTTGTATTTTTTGTTAAAAAATGGAAAAACGTGTTTTTTGAGCGTTTTTTTGTTAGACCTCCCCATAATCTAGTATGCATCGTCTCCAAAAACTAATCAGATCTAAGTTTGGCCAAGAGAAATCCAAATCCGTTTGTACTTTTTAAATACGCCCGGCCAGACGCGAGATATCGCGTATACAAAATTTTGCCCACGGACGGACGGACGGACGGACGGACGTACAACCTAACGGACACCAATTTTTTTATTGTTGCTTTGGGTTCCTTAGGGTCTGAAACGTCGACATTTGATGAAAAATTATAGGCCCGAAGTAACCAAATTCAATACTTCGTCCAGACTTAGTCTGGGTCGAAGTAATTCATCATTCAAAATACAATAATATGTACTTACTGAAATCTACCTAACCGATTAGTGCATTCCTGCAGCTTGAGGTAAACATGTAAGCCTAATGAGATTATGGGCGGCCAGACAGTTTCGGGCGTTATTGCATAGTAACCCTATTTTGGGCGTTTATCAGTACAACCGCTTCAAGGGTAGGATTACAGGTATAATTAAGTCATATTCATTTTCATGGAATTTAGGTGATAGGAGAGGGGTTTCTGTTCTTAGTTTCTAAAACATGTAAGTGCTACATGTAACGCCTAGTCAAGAAGGTCAGTCTTGTACCACTCGTCAAACATTGCGTACATAATTTACGAACTCTGCCAAGTTCACCTTCACAACTTCGTCGGAACTATTCCAGTCAGTGCTTCGGGATTTGTCCAAGGATAACAGTGCTTGTGTTCGTATATACAATTCGAACTTCGAAACCAGTAATAAAAATGATGGTGAGCATCGACGAAAGAGTTAACCCCGACATGCATAATACCATACAATTGCGATCGTGGATAGAGCAAGTTCGCGCAAAGCTGGTCAAGTTATCGGAAGAACCCAGGATCGATTATCGGGTAGTTGCAATGTTGCATCACTCATTTAGGACAGCTCACGAGGATTTCCGCAAACAGGAGAAGCTAGAACGTCAAAGAAGATCGGTAGAACGTCAGCGAGTTTCTCAAATCAACGGGCCGACCAGACAGCACCGAGTTCCAGACAGGCATTTGACATCTCCGTCATGGTACCCATCGCCCAGTAACAACTACATGGGCGATGAACGTAAAGCCTACGCTGATAAAAGAAATGTGAGCGAATTAAGTGGCGGCATGGATTCCAAGCGCAATGAGAGATTCAAAGGACAGTGGCGGATCCGGAAGATACTTAATATATTTTTAGGTTATAAGTCGCTAGGATCGAGCGAAACATTTCGCCGACTTAAGAAGATTTGTTCTATTCGTAGGAAAGAATGTTGAAATTAGATGTATAAAATAAATGAAATTGTAAATATCAAAATATGATGTAATGTTATAATAATATGTAAGGCAGAACTGTAACAGTGTTAAGTAACATTTGTTAGCAGTTATATTCATATCGTATTTAGTGATAACAAATAAATAATTTATTCCCGTATCCAAACCAGTTTTAAATTTATTCCAATCCCATTTTATTTATTTTAGTTCCAGTATTGATACATGATGAATGGATTTTGAATATGTTGTATTGATCTCCCAACAAAGAAAAAGAATGCTATTCAAATTTGGTTAGTGTAAGCATATAAATGAATGAGAATTGCTTAAGTTCTTTGTTTTGATTTATACATTTGTCAATGTAATTGTGTAATGGTAATCGGTAATTTTTCGCACATTTTTCAGCGCGAAAAACGAGCACGTTCCGCATAGTAACTGAAAAACATTTTTCGAAAAAAAGCATGAAAATTACTATTCTAGTATAGGAATTTCAGGACAGACCTGCAGAGTAGTAAATATTATTATCGAGACTAGTAAAAATTAAAATGAAAATAGTAAATACTCGGGAGAAGCGTTACCTATTCCAGAATAGTATTTTTTATTTAATATGCTATTCAATTCTTTTAAAAAATAGTAATAAATGTTAATTATTGTATTATTTATATTTAAAAATAATAGCATGAATATTATATTTGGTTTCTTCCTTTTTTTGGAAATATTGTCGATTTATATTGGTTTTCAGTTAAATTAATATTCGCAGAGTTTTTACCATCGCTCTTTATTTTATTCTCACATTCATTCATACATAGAGTACACCAATTTCGGACATTTTGACGCAATCGAGATAACGCATATTATATATTACCGCATTAATTACAACATACACTCTGTCGGAGATCTGAATGTATATATATACTGATGAAACAAAAGTCTGATACTTGCAGATATTAAACAATTATATACAGCGCCACTATACGGTCCATTATGAAAGAACTATTAGAAAGTGGCGGGACTTTCAAATCGTGTTTTGTCTTACTTAAGCCATTTGAACTTTGTCATGAACGTAAGTTAACTGTTTGTAGCATGTACATTTTTGTTACAGCTGAAACTGGGTACTCTGAGGTTTTCGGGGTCGCTGATCACGAATCAGGCCGCAGATTTGCAAAATTCAAGATGGACGATCCATTAAGGCGAAACTAAATTGCATAGTGTTTTTAGTTTTTTTTTACAGTATGACCATTTTAGGCTCTATGTCGCTCAAATCTTTTTTAATGGAACACTGGATGCTCCTCTATTCAAAATTTCAATTAGCATTATAATATACTATATAATTAGTTATAAACAATTAATAATAACAAATTATATTTGGTACTGAGGCATTTTCGAGGTTACTGATTACGAATTCAGTTTAAAATATTGAAAATTCAATATGGCAGTTCAAATATGGAAAGGGGAGTGCAAGTTGCTCAAGATTTCACAGGAGGAATATGAAACTAGTGCTTCCCCATGTCGACGTCTTTAGTTCAGTGTCATACTAAGATGGATTATCAGTTGCACTACTAAACACTTTATGACGCTGAAATTATAATTAACGACTTTGAAGGTCCTTGTAAAAAAAGTTAGCATTTATAATAATAAGAAAGTGGTTACTTGAATGAAATTTGGGAGTTAATGGACTACGTCTTCAAAAATGATGTCAGTTTGACTAGATATTTTCATAAGTTAATTACTAACTATTAACTGAAATAAAAAAAGTTGCCCAACAAAAAATGTAGTATCTTTTACTACTCTCCCCTCAACTATTTGTTAGGTAAATGTTTTGCATTTTGCGCATTAGGTGTTAATTTATAGTTATTTATTTATGAGGTGTACGCTGTTACATTTACCGAAAAATTAGAATTTAATTAACCTATTAAGTCCTGAATTTCTGCAGAATTTTTTAAACACTTTTTTCATTTTTCAAAATCCCAAAATTTTGACAATTCGAAAAAGTCGTCAAAAAATTCTAAAAAAATTTTCGGGCATTCTTTGATTAATTGCAAGAAGTTTTTCTTCCGTAACATTTTCTCCTAAAGTCTTGTCGAGAAAAATTTCGAAAAAAATTGTCGAGAAGTTTTTATTTGAAAATGGTAGACTTTAGGAGAAAATGTTACGAAAGAGAAACTTCTTGCAATTAATCAAAGAATGCCCGAAAATTTTTTTAGAATTTTTTGACGACTTTTTCGATTTGTCAAAATTTTGGGATTTTGAAAAATGAAAAAAGTGTTTAAAAAATTCTGAAAAAAATTCAGCATATTCTTTGAATAATTGTAAGTACTTTTAGTTCTGTAACATTTTTTCCTAAAGTCGATCGTCTTTGAATAAAAAATTCCTGAATTTTTCGCTAATTTTTTTGTGTTTGGGCCGCCATTTTGGATGCTTTTACCTTTATTTTCAAAATGGACATAGGCACATCTTAAAGTTTAAGTCTCGAGGACATGATTTCTTTGCCGTTTAGAGGAATTCTGAAACAATTTCAATGTGAAAAGACGAAATGAAAAAAAAATTCATTTGAAAAATGCATGATTTTTTTGAAAAAATCAAATATAGTTTTTCACGGTTGCATTTTCTGAAAAATGTAATAACAGATTCTGAAAGTTCAGTTAATTTTACGTCAGATATGTCTTCTTTCAAATTTTTTAGAGCCTTTTTTCGCATTAAATACAACCGTTGAAAATTGTAGTGAAAAAACGTCCATTCAGGACTTAATGGGTTAAAATAAAAATCCAAAGCGTACTTCATGAAAGTAACACAGAACGTATCAATGTAAGGGTCTGCAAATATGCGGAAAACCTGGAATGAATTATTTTTTGCGAACATTTTAACCCCTATTTATCGGCAATTACGTACGGCGTGATTATTTTTTTGTTTCTTTTTTGACAAATTCAATAATTTGAAAACATAAATATAATAATAATAATAATAATAAATTGTCTTTATTGGCCAATAAAATAATGAAACATATACAGATCAAGCAACCGTGTACATTGCCAAAAGGCGAGCCACAACTATAAAAAGTTGTTTTACAGACTGACCTTATATATGATGAATCGTTTTATCTTTTCTGATACTTGTGCTTTTATACCGAAATGCCCACTTTGACTAATTCTCGGGCGAGAATTAACTCAAATTTTTCACAATAAATCAATGACCATCATTGTCAACTTCTCTGATATTTGAATATTTATTTACTTTAACTAAACATACACTGTATGCATAGGGGTTTCGCAAAAACGAATCCTACGAAAATAATCATGTTTTACTCGCTTATTACGAAATGTGCTAATTAGTTAAACTATTTGAATACATGTTTTGCAATGATGATAATGTTATTATAAAATTTCAGGAAGTGGAAGCGCTAGGTCGACCAATTGAAGACATTACATCAGACTGTCTGAAATTACTTAAAGTAAGGAAAAATGATGGCCCCCCAGGTGTATTTCGTATTGCTCTGATTGGTAGTAGAGGATCTGGACGTGCGACTATAGCTAATCATATTGCCAAAGAATTAAATATTAAACACGGTAAGGTCTATGGAAAAAATGTCTTACTAAAATACTGTTATACCCAAAATTGAGTAAACGATTGTATGAAACGTTCGCGAATATAAGTATTTTTGGCGCTGAAGTAGAATCTAGTACACTGTTAAATTTGGCGAGAGTATGGTGAAAGATAATACCTCACAACAAATTTTGGTCGTCAATTCTTTTGATAACTACTCAATTACTCAATGTCGTTCTATAATCATCAGATACCACAAGCATTTATTTAACTCAATCGTATGGCGAAACAACATAATTTTGTATGACGTATAGAGTATATAGATGCCAGAACTCAAGCTTATTTCTCAGGTTTATATAGATTTCACCTCGAAGGCCGAAATTATAGCTAAAAGCCGTCTACATGCTCGTGTAGATTTCGTTTCGATGAATTTTACAAAAATAAAGATTTAGGCAATGTCCGACTCTTAATATACCATCTTCATATTATCTCGTGCTTTTAGTCGATTTCGAATACATTCTTGAACAAGTGCGACAGCAAGATATAGACTTGGCAGACGAAGTACGGTTGATCGACTTCAAATGGGGAACAAGACCAAAACCTGAACTCAGAATAAAAATTGTGAAGGTTAATAATTTTGATGTAAAATCTGAAAATTTAACAATATACTTACATTTCTTTTAAATTACCATATTATTCACCTATATCTCATAATAAGTGCTTCTGTAAAATATTCAATATTGTTAGCAATGGCTGCTGAGTTCGGAATGTACACGAAAAGGATGGGTCTTAACACATTTCCCAATTTGTGTAGAAGATTTCAAATTACTAGATTTGCTTTCAACGCCACTAAATCGGTGAGATTTTATTTGTTTTATATTAATAATTGAATGATATCTAATACAATAATTGCGGAAACGCGTTTTTGTAACAGCTCCCAAATAGTATTCATTTTATTTAATTTAATAATAAATATAAAATAAAGGATAATACACAAAACAACCAATTAAATGCGAATATGCATAAATAATCATGAGAATATGTTGCGCGAATATCATAACCTACAGACGTCAAATTTAAAGTATAAAAACTGGCGATCCAAGCTAGATGATTTTCAAATGACCCTTCAGCATTTTCCTGGATTCATTTTCCCGTCAAATAATTTCAGATCAGATCCAGGGGGATCCAAGACCACGCCTAAAAGACGCCAACATTGCCCGGCCTTTAACTTACTTTATACCGAATATTTTAATCAGGTTAGAAAAATCGCCCTGGGTCGTTTTCCTCGATTTATTTTCCTATCGAATAGTTTCGAACGAGTTTCTGGGGGTTCCTAGAGGAAGCCCAGAAGACGCCTACATTGCCCGGCCTTTAGCTCACTTTATATCGAATATTTTCATCAAATTAGAAAAATGACTCTGGGGCGTTTTCCTCGATTTATTTTTTTCGTTTAATAGTTTCGGACGAGTTCCTAGGGGTTCCGAGAGTAATCCTAGAAGACGCCAACATTGCCCGGCCTTTAGCTCACTTTATATCGAATATTTTCAGCAGGTTAGAAAAATGGCCCTGAAGCGTTTTCCTTGATCTATTTTTTCGTTTAATAGTTTCGGACGAGTTCCTAGGGGTTCCCAGAGTAATCCTAGAAGACACCAACATTGCCCGGCCTTTAGCTCACTTTATGTTGAATATTTTCATCAAGACAGAAAACTGGCCTTCTGGCGTTTTCCTTGATTTATTTTTTCGTTTAATAGTTTCGGACGAGTTCCTAGGGGTTCCTGGAGTAAGCCTAGAAGACGCCAACATTGCCCGGCCTTTAGCTCACTTTATATCGAATATTTTCATCAAATTAGAAAAATGACTCTGGGGCGTTTTCCTCGATTTATTTTTTCGTTTAATAGTCTGGGACGAGTTCCTAGGGGTTCCGAGAGTAATCCTAGAAGACGCCAACATTGCCCGGCCTTTAGCTCACTTTACATCGAATATTTTCAGCAGGTTAGAAAAATGGCCCTGAAGCGTTTTCCTTGATCTATTTTTTCGTTTAATAGTTTCGGACAAGTTCCTAGGGGTTCCCAGAGTAATCGAAGAAGACGCCAACGTTACCCGGCCTTTAGCTCACTTTATATCGAACATTTTCATCAAGTCAGAAAACTGGCCTTGTGGCGTTTTCCTTGATTTATTTTTTCGTTTAATAGTTTCGGACGAGTTCCTAGGGGTTCCTGGAGTAGGCCTAGAAGACGCCAACATTGCCCGGCCTTTAGCTCACTTTATGTTGAATATTTCCATCAAGACAGAAAAATGGCCCCGGAGCTTTTTCCTCGATTTATTTTTTCGTTTAATAGTTTCGAACGAGTTCCTAGGGGTTCCCGGAGTAATCCTAGAAGACACCAACATTGCCCGGCCTTTAGCTCACTTTATGTTGAATATTTTCATCAAGACAGAAAAATATAGTATGCAAAGCTACACCCTAATGATCACGAGGAGATAGTTGAATTTGATGTAATTATATTTAATTTACTCTGATGTTATTGTCTATTATATAACCTGTGCATATTAAGTATTTCTCGAATTATTGTTTGAATCGTGATGTTATATTTGGAGATGTTTTAAAACCGTTTCTTCTAATGGTTTCTTTGCTTTTAATTTTATGCTCAGATTAATGAGTATGAAGAAAACGTGGAAGAAATGAAAAAATATGCTGGCATGACCGCGCAAATAATAAATGGTAATTTTACTGAAAGAATAGTAAAAGAAGAAGTGCTAAGTTTCTCGATGCTAGGTCCACCAGCTGCGTCACCCAGAGTTCCACGTCCTCCAGTGGAAGTTAGACCAGAAGACATTGAATATCATCCAGATGCTGCGCCGGATATACGACTTTTGGATGATATTCGTTTACCTGAACCAATTTTGCCTTTAATATAATTTATATAGATACTTTTTCAATTACATTATGTTATATTCAATACAACGATACTAATTGGCATAAATTCTTAAGTTTTGTTAATCAATTTTTCTAGTTGGAGAAGCCAATGACAATATATTGGGTAGTTCAAGGTTTCCGAACTTTGTCTTTATGCAACGCAAAATGTCTTGTTTTTAGCAGAATGATCGGTGACGAATTAATGAATCCATAAATTGTTGTTTAAATCGTTATGTTGTTGTGTTATAGTACATAAGAGGATGTTCGTAACAAACATTAAAATCTTAGCAAAACCTCGAATGACTTTAAGAGACTTCTCGATTGGTCTATTCATCCACCAAACTAAGAAACGCTACACAGAAAGAACGAGTCTTGGGAAAACCAACGAATTGGTTGCCCTGCTTAAAAAAACGGGTAGGAATGGACGCATATCCACTTTAATCCAAAGACCATTTTTTCGGTATGTTATGTAGGCCACATGAAATTTCGGTGAGAATTTTGACAATTTCACCGGTGATTTCACATGTTGGATACAGAGGGTGATTCTTCAATGAAGAGAAAGCGGGAAATGTCATTCCCCCTGTTAAATTCTAAGCAACTAACATAAGCTTGTGATTTGACTTGAATTGTACCCCAAACGTCGCCATCGTCTCTATTGATGATCTGTTAAACAGGGGGCGATTGAGGTACGACTCAAGTCAAATCGAACGCAAGCTGTTATACCTATACACTTCCTTTCTAAAATATCGATTTTCATACTTCATCAGATGTGTTGCACTCGATTCTCTCGAGTTTCATACTTCACAAATATAGATATTGATCATTTAGATCTATTTAGGCATATGGACATTTTCATAAAGCTGTTTTCTAATAATTTCGTTTTTTTTTTCGTACTTTGTTATAAGTAGATCGATATAATTACTAATTGACATGGGTAAACTTTCGGATTAGACACTCGTTCGAAAATAAAAAACGCGCATCAAGTTATTTATGTATCGCTGCCTCGTGATCACGAATATAATAATAAAAATTAGTGCCCGGCAAATTCTTGGTCACCATCTTGAAAAACCCGCTAAATATACGATTTTTTATTTCAAGTACTCTTTTCAAGATAAATGCAAAAATCCTAAAAACCCGTTTTACAATATGGCGAACAACAAGAAGTTTTATTGTTATATTCGTAATCGAAAAGCAAATTATGCCAAACACACGTGGCCGATTATTTTATTTCAAACATTATTCCTTCGAAATTATCCATAAAAGCCACTAAATAAATCATAAAAAGTAACTTGTCTTCTTTAAACATTCAATACTCTGGGAGTCTGCGCTTCACCATTTAAGAATTCAATGTTGAATTCCACCGTCAATTTCTTGAAAATATCACAATGGAAATAAACAGTCATTTATGCTCATTTGAAATTCTCTATTGTACATTTATTTAGTCTGTACTTTTCCCTATTGCATTCCTTTATGCAGAGATTCAAAATACCTAAGAAACGACATGCTTTAAAAAATAGTCCCAAAGTAATCTTTATGAAGAAATGCATGAATTAAAAACCGATATCTATTGTAAGTAAAGTCTTTCACGGGTATGATAAAAATAGTCATAAAGTATAATTTATGAATAAAATTTACGATACACGAATTGTGCTGCCATCTTCAAGTCAACATCAGTGCACGCTTCAAACGCTCACCGCATGGTGGTGTATCCAGTGCTGCGTTCAACACATGTACACTATGAATTACTATATACAGACATTGTAGAAAGTGATGAGGATACGGCTGTTCCATATATATCTACATATAATATTGTGCGTCGACTGTGGTATTAGTATTTGTTTTGTATTTCTTTTTTTGGTTTCTTTGTACTTTTAATGCTATGTATTTTGTATGGTTGGGTAAGAGGTATCTATCTCGAGCCAAAATAAATGATTTACTACTACTACTACTACTACTACTACTACTATACAGGGTCATCGAAAAGTATCGGACCCCCCTAATATCTTCAGTTAGAATGCACTTAGGAGAAAATGTCCAATAGCAAAGTTATATGGTTTCAAGCGGGGAGTAAGATGATGACCTTGACTTTGACCTTGACCATGTCCTTCAAGGTCATTTCAAGGTCAATCTTATTTTTTTAAATAGAACCCCCTACATTTTATTGCATATTCTTATAGCTTATCTCGAGAGCTTTCCAAAACACTATAATAAAATATTTCTTTATCAAGTACTTTTTGAGTTATAAAGGTTTGAAGTTAACAATTTGTTAAGTGGTGCGAGTCCGACCAGTTAAGGCAAGAGTGGTATTTTCTTTAAACCAATTAATTGGTCTCATTATTCCGTGCACAAAAGTATTAAGGTTATGATTACTGAAAACTAAATAATATTTTACAAGATATTCTACATTTTGTGTCAAAAAATTGTTAACTTCAAACCTTTATAACTCAAAAAGTACTTAATAAAAAAATATTTTATTATAGTGTTTTGGAAAGCTCTCGAGATAAGCTATAAGAATATGCAATAAAATGTAGGGGGTTCTATTTAAAAAAATAAGATTGACCTTGAAATGACCTTGAAGGACATGGTCAAGGTCATCATCTTACTCCCCGCTTGAAACCATACAACTTTGCTATTGGACATTTTCTCCTAAGTGCATTCTAACTGAAGATATTAGGGGGGTCCGATACTTTTCGATGACCCTGTATATATATATCTCTGCGAGTAAGGGTCACTCCGGGGAGAGCTATACAAAGTGGCTATTTCGAGGACATGTCCTCAAATCCACAATGAGTTCCCGGGGGGGGGGGGGGCTGACTACGTTTTGCCGTAACTAGTTTCTGAGTTATATTCGTATATTGAACTATACATTTAAATGTCCCCGAAGTATCATGGTTTCAAAGTGTACACTTTTTATCTATATTTTTCGGGGACTGCCCCCAAAAATGCCCCAACAAACTGGCTTAGTGGATACGTCGGACCAAAAGTACAGAACCAGCAATGCCAGATGTACTAAGCGAGGATGTACATTTTAAATGGAAAATTGGCGATTTATCGTTTTATTCACGAGGTTATACTTCGCACCATAACCTAATAAGATGGCGATTACAATATGCTGTACTCGCTTTCCATTCCCACTCACCTCATTTTTCAATTTATCGGCTAAAATGCATTTAAAAAATCAAGGTAGACTGAATCAACTTGATCATGACTCTCCAAGGTATCAAACAGAATCTTACAATGTTATGCATAGATAATGCAGATATACTTATAAGAAATGACAAAACCAAACATTTTAGAAATAATTGATTGTATCACAATCGGACAATAATTTTCACTGTTGTGCTTGTCACCAGATTTATATATAGGAAAAATGAAAGAATGATTATAAGCAGTAGGAATGTTTGTAACTGCAGAGATGAGTTGAATAGATGTAATAATGGAACCTTAAGTTTTTACAAAAATGAGTGGAATGTGGTTGGGAGCGCAATTCACCGCATCATCTGAATAGTGACCTCATTAAGACTTCATCCAAGACAATAAAATCACTAAAACTATGAAATTCAATATCTTTAGGTATACGATTAATATTTGAAGAGGAATATGATCTAGGAAAATAATCTGCTAATAAATTAGAAATCTCCATTGGATTGTTTGCGGATTTACATTGAAAACATATGTTCTCAGTTATTGAATTATCAGATTTAATTTTCGTAACATAAGTCTACAATGACTTCATATCAATCCTCAAATTATAATCAACTTTAGCCAGATACTATTATTAATTATACTTACAAAGTGTAATACACGAGGCCATCAATTGTTTACATAAAATATAAGGAGTAACGTCATCAGAGTTTTACCATCGGCAATGAGCGATCTTCTTTTCTTTCCTAAGTTTATTCAAACGCATATCAAACCTAACCGGAAAAGCAAAATTAGATTTACTTTTGGAAATGAATTTGGTAACGATTTCATTTCAACCGATGAATATAACGTATCACTAGATTATTCAGGAAACAGAAGATCTGAAGAAAATCCCAAATCAAAAGTAGTAGAATGTATCTACGTCGAAACGTCGGAATTTGATGAAAAACTATAGGGTAATTTTTTTGCCGAGGTGACCAAATTCAATACTTTTTCAGACAATAGTCATAAGCATTTTAAACCAGTTTTTATGGCATTATCATTGAATTAGGAAGAAAATACATCAAACGTTTTTTGTAGAGAATTTCATGCTCCATCTTTTTTGTTTGAAACATTTTTGAATAAAATTTGTATTTTTCAAAATAAATGCAAAAAACTACGAAGTAACTTATTTGGGGCTAATTTTTGTTAGTAATGGACGTATGGATCTGCGCCAAAATCTAATCAGATCTAAGTTATGTCAAGACGCGTATTAGAAAAAAATTTATGTCAATACGCTTATCCGTTCGAGAGTTATCGCGAGACAAAAAAAACGGGACGTACGGACGTACGGACGTACGTACGTACGTACAAGATCACGGACACAAATTTTGTTATTGTTTATTTGGGTTCCTTAGGGACTGAAACGTCGACATTTGATGAAAAACTATATGGTAATTTTCTTGCCCGAAGTGACCAAATTCAATACTTCGTCCAGACTTAGTCTGGGTCGAAGTAAATATATTAAGGGATAAGAATAACGTAAAATTAAACTACATTACATAAACAACAGAGAATATTGAAATTAAGAAAAAATGTTTAATCAAAAAGTTGCGGCCCTGTGATTGACTACTTTCCGAATTGTTTGCATCTCTGGTATGTAGACTTTTAATTGTGCGGAGAGAGCGGTATAAGACCGCTATGCATGAGACAAAGAAGCCATCAATACAATTGCAACGAAAGAATTGTTTATGCGACAGAATGATATACCATAAGGGAAAACACCGAAAGCACTATCGCATACGGTAATACCGTGTATCCGTGATAAAAATCACAAATTAGGTGTTTAAATAGCGCCTATCAAAATGAAAATTTTGAATTGATGGGTGGATACTGAGGGCAGTGGGAAAATCTATGGAGATTTTCCTGCTTGCCTCTGTTCTTTCAAAATTTCAGTACGCTTCTGGCAAGTAAAGAGACGGGAGCAGTATACGTGTATTGCGACTGGGTAAATTAGTTGGTGTTATTGTGTGATTGCTGCAGGTGAAGTGGAGTGGAGCGTTCCAGAGGGGAGAAAAACCAAGATCAAGACAGGCCTACGGAAAGTGGGTAAAAAAAAAGGTAGGATATTTATGGCGACAGAGAGAGAGAGAGAGAGAGAGAGAGAGAGAGAGAGAGAGAGAGAGAGGGAGGGAGAGAGAAATTCACATAATTAAAAGAAATGCGAAACATTTATGGAAAATTTTTAGTTACGTGTGAGGTTGCACGGGTCACTCGAGTTGGCGTGCAATGCCCCAGATATATAATTAACATATATAATGGTTTAATACTTTTAACCATAAATTTTGTTTAAGATTATATTCAATCAAAACTATATTTATTCAAAATTAGTATTTAAAATTTAAATAATTAATAAATAAAAAATTCTTTTTAAAAACCACGTTTTTATAAATGGACTAAAAAGGATAAAATAATTTTTCCCATCCACACAGGTCACTAATACCATGCCGAAATAAATACGCAATAATTTTTCATTTTATTAGGAAATAAAATATTTATAAGACTTAAAATGGAAAACGTGGGGCGTAATAGAGGTAACAGAAATGACTCCTTCTTGAAACCTCCTCGACGAACAATAACAAATTAGAAACTTATGCTTAAATGAACAATATGACACGCCAGTTTAGACATGATAGTCAACTCGACTATACATAACTACGATTTTATAATATTAATGTACTTACAGGAATATTTCGTGTTTGCTGCACTACACATTATCGCTTGGACAGCAGATATTGCTGGGCGCGCGGGCCTAATTCATTTCAATGTACAGCAAGATCTCCATTGATGGGCCTTCTCTTTAGCGGCGCATTCTGTTGAGCGGCCAGATGCCGTTCTCTTTTTGGGCGACCGTGTGCCTCCCCGACCCCACACTCTTACCTTTTCTTTGTTCATTTTTTCTTTGCCAACATTTATCTTTGCCAAAAATATTGTTCCATTAATGCCTGGGCGTACCTTCGGTTACTTGATTCCAAGCAGCTAAAATGGCCTGACAGTACAACACGAGGTTCCTTATTTTAAAATACTGTAATTTTATCTTTCGTGTCTGTAGCAGTCAACAATAGTTCTCGTATAAAATTTGCCTTATGAAACCGATTCATTGCTACGATAACGCCTTGGTCCATTGGTTGTATCAGTGACGTGACATTTGGTGGAAGATACATGACCTGACAGGAACAATCTGTCGCATTTAATTCCACCTCAGATGGGTGAGATGGTGCGTTATCCAACAATAGCAAAATTTTCTCACTATTTTGGACTCGAGACTTTGCTGGAGGATGAAATACATCTGTGTACCATTGGATGAATTATTGCTGATCCATCCATGAATTCTTTTGATTAGCATATATAATAGGCAAGCGATCAACATTTTTGAAGCATTGAGGTTTCTTAGCTTTGCCGATGCAAAACAATGGTATTTTATTTGTTGCAGCGGCATTTGCACATACCATTAAGGTTGAGAGAGTTGAATGTGTCGGGGTCAACGTACTAGCATCCTAGATGGAAATTAAAGAAAAATAATATAACGAACAGTCGATCCGAATGTACCCTAATTCATTAGTAAATCGAAGTGTTATTCTTTCTTCTGAAATGTGGGTGCTTCTATATTAGTTAAGTAATTATTCGACGATCAAAATGTGAGGAAAATCAAGAGAACAATAGTAAGAAAAGGGAGAAAATTGCCCCGGATTTTGCAGAACAGCAGTGAGCAGATATTCATGTTGGAAACGGTAAATATTACTGTTTCCATCTTTCCGTGTATGTTTAATGTAACCTTACTAATATATTGTATATCTGTAATCAATAAACCTTATTAAAAACAAATTTTTTGAATTTTTTATTTCTCTTCCCTCATTATTCCGTTTGCCAATTAGAGGACGATGTTAGGAGGTGCGCGATATCCGGATGGTGAAGTCGGAATGAATCAAATCGTGACCGTTACCCGTTTACATACATAATGTTCGCGCGAGTGCGCACCAGTCAGAGTCGGTTATGAGACAAATGAAACTTGAAGAGTTTTTTTTACAAATTTTTTTTCAAACGTCGTAACTGTTCCGACCGTGGTGATTGATCGAAGGAGGTTTCGTTTGAAAAAAGTATAATTTTATTAACTTTGTAACTAAAATTTGTATGCAGAGGATTTCCAAGCTTGCAAAGTATAGAAAGATAGAATCGAAACAGATAACCGCTCCCTGCCGAATCCGGATGTACGAGCGAGAGGACGTGGCGATTATCATCTTCATTTTTTCATTTTGTCGAAATTTGAATTTTTTGTTCTTTTTATTGTGAATTAAACATTTTTCCTAATTTTTTAGGGAAGAAAGTCCAAAAAGTAATTTCTATCTGATGGTAAACATAATGAATGATACGTTGCTCGTGTTCCATCCATAGAATTTGCGTAGTACAGTAGAACCCCTCTTATTTCAATTGCCCCTCTTATTTCAATTGTCCAACCCCTCTTATTTCAATCGTTTCCCCTCAGGTCCCCCACCACCGCTTGAACATCTCGATACAGTTTACAGCAGTTTACAGTGTTTAAACCATCAAAGTTGTGCAGTGTAAATACCGTTTAACCTAAATTTGCAAACATGTATAGTCGGTAGACTGATATGTAATGAAATTTCATATTAATTTCAAATGTTGTATCAAACTCATGATTCACATCATACAAATTATTCGAGAAGCTGCTAATTTCGTGAAATAAAAGTACGCATTTGAAGGTTAGGATGTTGTCAATTTTTAATGATGTGTATTTCGAGACCTCCACAAAAATTGAAAGTACACACTGCAGGTAGACAGAAGGGTCTGTTTTGGAATACTTAACTAACCAAATACTAAGCGGTCAATTGTATTGGTCACCTTGTTCGGCTATATATTGAACCCCATATCTCAGAATGGTTGGAAAACCCAGAAACATTTTACCTTCAACGCTCCAACAATGTCTCAACTGTTATCTTATGACCGACATTCTGTAGGATTATAAAGGACGGACGGAGAGTACGACGGAGAGAAATATTTATTGGATATATTTCGATTATATATCTAGATGAGAAATGAACAAACCACAGGAACTTTTATTCTTCTAATGTTATTGACTATTACAGTAAAAGTTCTCTTAAATATATGGTGTTCTGTACAAAGTAAATACAAATAAGTTTATTTTTGTAACCATGTTATATGAATATTAAGCATTTGGAAAGAAAATTTCATTAATTTGTTAATCAGTGCATTTTCTGCAAAGGATGCATTTCTAGAAACTCCATTGCTAAATATTTTAAGACCATTCCGCTTTATAAAAGATAGAGAAACAATTTGGTTTGTTTGGCAAATAATTATGAATTTATAAAAATTGCATGCGCAAAGTGCAATGTGCAATATGATGAGGAGAGTCTTGTCCAAAATTTAAATTTAAATTATATATTTTTTTTGTTCAATAAAATTTGTCTTTTCCCTTCTCAATTTATGCAATCCAATACTATTGGTGCTTTCCGAGAATCCTGATTTAATTACCTTTTACTTGATCAATAACCTATCTCCATTATTACATAAGTATAATATCATTATTACAATTATCGATTAATTATCACTACTATAATATGATTACCTACAGAATTACTGTATCAAACGTATTCACGTTACTCTATTTAGCAAAATTTTATTAGTAAAAGTAAATAAGTTCCTTAAATTAGCTTATTGTATAAATCCAGGATTACTTTTACTGTTCTTTTATTGACCTCGAGTCCATTTTATAATAAATGAGTCAATCTTTGTGAAATCGATCAAGATTTGACATGACATTTCCGATTTTTTTGAAAATGTGAGAAAAGTTGGCACTTAGGATACATATAAATGTGGTAAAATGATTTTCCGATATTCTGTAAATTTTCAAAATGGCGGTCACATGAAATTTGAACATGATGAACAAAATTTTTTGTTTGAAAAATTATAGCTGTTCGGAATTTTTTCGGAATTGGATGAAGTTTGGTACACTGTAGTAAAAAAGTCTGAACTTTTTGAAACAAATATTTACAATAATAATTTATAATAATAAATATACAAAAAAAAATAATTGTTATTTTTTAAAGTAATTTTTAACCACGGTGCACCCTTTTTAATTTCTTAAATGCACCTTTACTTGATGGCTTATTCTATACAAAATCTTTTGCGCTTTGTAAAACCGTGGTGTCTTTAATAGTTTACCGGCTATGAATTTTGAAATTGTTGATCCCACCGTGCAACTAGGGAGCGCGCGCCGTGTAGTATGCTCACGTACGTTAGGGTGGGTCGAAAAACAAATTTTTTAAAAAATGCTATGGGGCCGGTGCGGAAAAGTTTTACCACCACAAAACAAGGTTCGATGAATTTTTTCAGATTTGTTATCACACATTTATTGCTGCCGCATCAGTCATGAAGTTTAACATTAGTTTTAAATGGGGAAAAACATCTTTTTTAGTTTTTCTTCTGCAATTTCGAGGGAAAAATTGCAAAAAATCTGTACTTCTAGATATCTGTTTTCAGATCGATTTTACGAAGAATAGCCGTTCTACAATACTCAAAAAAAAAATTCTGGCTTACAATTAGTTATTTCATAATTAATTTTACCTTTTTCGAAAAAAAATAATGGATGTTAATTATGAAATAAATAAGTCCGAATTTCTTTTTGTCTGTTGTAGAACTTCTATTCTTCGTAAAATCGATCTAAAAATGATATCTAGAAGTATAGATTGTTGGAAAATTTTCCCTTGAAATTGCAGAAGAAAAAAAAAAAGATGTTTGTCCTCATTTAAAACTAATGTTAAACTTCATGGCTGATGCGGCAGCAATAGAAGTGTGATAAAAAATCTGCAAAAATTCATGGAACCTTGTTTTGTGGTGGTAAAACTTTTCCGGACCGGCCCCATAGCAATTTAAAAAAAACATGTTTTTCGACCCACCCTAAGTTACGTGCTACCGACGCTTTTCGTCGCGATCAACCTTATTTATTGTTTCATTGTTTTTATTTATGATTGTGAAATATTTTGTTCAAAAATTTGAAGAATAAAATTTCATGAAATTATGGTTTTATCACGTTGAACGTCAAAAAGTGCAGATTCCACCCAGTTACCCGGGGAAAAATGGATTATATACAATTATATATAAATTTAGATACAATTATATATAATAATATATAATTGTATGTAATTGACTGATTTGTATATAATTATATACGGCCAAAATCCATATATAATTGTATATAATTACATATAATTGGAACTAATTGTATGAAAAATTGTATATAATTATATATAATCGTATATAAACATATATAATTATATATTATTATATATAATTGGATATAATTGTATCAAAAATTGTATATAACTATATATAAAATCCATTTTTCCCGGGTATTTGGAAGACAATTGAGTCTTCATTGAGACATATTAATTTAATAGTTTGATCTGTATATTTTGTTCACAATTTGTTGCAAGTGTTACTTAATATTTTTAAAAAATATTCATTTCAAAAATGATTCTTTTCTAAAAAGGAATAAGTAAATGAGCCCTGTCATGACGGTATTGCATCGAAAGTGTTGCAGTAATGCTTTCAAAAAGAGAAACCATAAAATCAACGGTTCTTCTGTACGTAAAGTCAATAATATATTTTTATGCACTACTTGTAGATTGAAATCAAACGCAAAAAATAATGCTGATAGCAATATTGTAGAAAATAACAACGAGATAATGGAAACTGCTCCAAGTGAATTTGTTTCAAGTGATGATGATGTTGAAAAAGAACTTGGTCCAGACATATTATCTACCACGAACGAATGTATTGAATTTTTAGGCATAGCACCAATAACCTCACATTATCTGAAATCAATAAAAAACAAATTAGTGAAAATTCAAGAAATTCGAAACGCTACGAATATAAATTTACAGAAAGTGTTTATTTGAATATTCTTGTCGATGAATTAAAAGAACAGATTAGTCAAACTCCCAACAGATCAGAGATTATAAAACTACTGACTTCGGTTCCCAAAAATTGGAGCGCTCGCGAGTTGCAGTGTATCAAGAAATCAGTCATTTTATTATTGATATACCAGTTCTATAGCTTAGCACTATTATCAAAATATATTCGCCAACTACTGCGAGCAATGCTAAATTCAAAACCCGCGTAATGATCCTCTAGGGGCGTGACATCGAAAACTATCGCAGTAGATAATTTATTTAAAAAAATCTAATGCATATTAGAAGTTGTTTCGAATGTGCATAATTATTCTCTCTTCTGACGATTCAGATGATGTTGTTGATTCAATGATTACCTTGGTAATATTTACAATGCCAATACATTTTATTCTATTTAAATGTTCAAGAGTTTGAAAAATCGAACTAAGATGTGAAAAAGTCACGATCGGGGTTTTCAGAACGTTTCACAGTATTTCTAATCAAAAATATTTATGTTCACAATTCTCCACAGATTTCATTACGTGATGGATCTTGATGAAATTTTCTTTAGAATGAAGCTTGATGTGTATAAAAAACTGTCTATAAATAAGATTTATATATATGATAGTGACATGAACGCCACACTGCGTAGAACGCTGAAAAATCTGTACCCAAATCGTAAATCTTAGGAATGCGTCAAGATAACGTAGTAATTCAAAATGTAAACTAGTGTTGGCCTGGAAGTCCACAGGACGCCGTCCTTTTTTCTTAATGATTAGTAACGGGCTAAATTTTTGTGAGTAGCTTCGTTTTGCCAAGACGCCCAACTTTTCCCTCTACGAGAATGCTCGATAGTAGTAACTAATAAAGTGAGCGGGTGTCAAACATGTTGATTGGGTGATGGTAAAAAGTTTATTAGTAACAGGATATTTTTAAGTTCAATCTCAACATAATTAATTTAAATACACGAAAAAAGGTTTGTCCTACAAAACGGATGGTTTGGCTTAACCCCTTCGCTGCGGCGAGAATTTCCCAAAAAGTGCCCAAAATGCGGGAAAAAAATTTGGTTAGATTTTACTGTAACTTGGTGTATAGGGGTTTCTTGGGACGCCGATTACGAATTTCAAGTTAGATTTCGAAAATTTAAAATGGCGGATTCAATATTGCGGGCAAATTTTCTAAATACCAATCATTTCGCCTGACACTTGTTACTCAGAGGTTTTCGGGGTCTCTGATTACGAATCTGAAGTTACATTTTTGGAAAATTCAAAATGGCGGATTCAATATGACAGACGTCTTAATCAAAATTCCAACTTATTACGAATCTTATATCAGTTTTTGCATGCACAATATTACGGCAATTCGTTATTCATATGTCAATAATGCTGCTCGTGGCAGGTTGGCAATAGAAATACTCTCGTGATTATTTATAGAATATTTATACCGAATTTTGTATTTTTATCAAAAACTTCTTCGATTCTGCAGCTACAAATCTTTATTTTTAGTTTTTATAGATATTTTACAGAATTTATTATCTATCCAGATTATTCCTTGTAAATTTCAAAATTTTGTTATGTACTCCTGAGTTATCGTGTTATATGTACGAAAAAACACTAATTTCTAGAGTTCAATATGTTACAGTTTTTATTTTAAAAACAATTTTAAACAAAAATATATAAAAACAGAGAAAATTGCGCTTTGAAGACCTTTCTCGAACCTCCTCGTAGTAAAGTGTGTAAGTACATATTGTATATCGAAGCTAATGGGGGAAGGCTAACTTTAACTCGCGGTATTGTATCCGCCATTTTGAATTTTCAAAATATATCATCATATTTGAAATCGGCGACCTCGAAAACCCCTGAGTAGCAAGTTTCAAACGATTTCATTAATTTTTAAAGCAGAAATTGACCTAATACGGCGACATAGCTCATGACAAAGATTTTTACAAAATCGTAAAAACAACATATTTTAAGAACTTGTATCTTTTTTTGACAACATGTTTTTGAAAAAGGCCAACGGCATATTGTTCGGTATACCTTAGGCTGGCTAGTAATGGTCAAGTTTTTAAATTCGATATATTATTGACTTTATTAGACTAATTTGTGTCATGACAAAGATTTGCGTTTTTGCCGCAGTCAGAGAAAAGTCCTAAATGACAAAGATCTTTGTCATCCACAGCGAAGGGGTTAAGGGCACTCCAAACATGTTGAAATCAAGACGTCATAAAAAATAATTAGTAACAAGCTGATTTTTTTATAGTTGTTTAATTATTATTTTTATAATTAAATGGACATATTGTCTTATAAATTTAATGGTATGTTTTCCTAATTTTATGTTGGTAATTTGTCGATTCCATGACAATACTCTTTTTATTATTAACAACCTAATCCGAATTTTTGAACATGCAATCAATAATTTGTTACTCAAGGAAGTATTATTGTGCGAGAAATAAAGTACATACGCTCAAGTCTTTATGCTCGGGAGTGTCTTGTTTTAATATCGTTATCAATTCAAATTTTTTAAGAATTTGAAAAACCACTTTGAACTTGACAAGGCGAGGAAACTGAAATTAGCAGCAATGGAGAATGGACATCAGATGACTCTGACAATTAATGTCATTATTTTATATATGGCAATTATATATTTTTTATTTTGAATACAAAAATATATAATTATTCTAATTTGAAAAGTATGCATATTTTTTTTTTAAAGAACGACACTTTAGAATTTTTTCGAACATTAACCAATTCACGGATTTTTTAGTTCAATTTCAATAAAGTATTTCGTATCAAAATCAAAGATGACAAACATTGAAAGCTACATTTTTTTCGAGATCGCTCTTCAGGATTCCGTGTTCAAAATGGAGTCAAAATTGGTCAAAGTTGGGATTCTATTGAAATTCTGAACAAAGGTCAAGAAAATATATGAATTTTAAGAAAAAATTGTACTTTTATACCCCATTTCACTGTGATGATCTCAAAATGGCGCCAATAATGAAAATTTCTTTGAAACATTTCTGGACGCTTAAACTAAAATCTATGAGCTTTTTTAAAAAATGTTAAGAATGAAAAGTTTCTATACTAGAAATCATGGAGGAATGGACTGGAATTTTTTCAGATTTTTTAAAATGATTTTTTGACAAATTTTTTAATTTAAATTTTTAAACAATTATTTTAATATTTTCGAAAAATTATGAAAAAATTTTGGTACATTCTTTAATGAATTCTAAGCGTTTTTTTGTTCTTTGCCATTTTTTCCAAAACTCGGTAGTTTTCGAGGAAAAAATTCAAATATTAAAATTTAGTATTTTTTCAATTACTTTAATTTGTTGCAAAGCAACAATATAGAAATTCCCGACGGTTTCATGAAATAACTTTGGAAAATTAATTCCCGATGATACGGTCCTTGGTATAGTAATACATTACAACTAATCAAAGAAATTCATTTTATTAGTAATATAAAATTGCCATAACCGCAGTTATAAAATAGTTCTTGTCGGACTAGCGATACATACCCATTATTGTGTAGGTCACTATTTTAATTAGGCAGAGAATGCCCTAATCTAGCATGTGTCACTTCCGTCCAACGGTTACTAATAAAAAGAGTATTGTCCTGGAATCGACAACTTACGAGCGTAGGACTGGGAAAACATACCACTAAATTTGTAGGACAATGTGTCCATTTAATTATAAAAATAGTAATTAAGCAACTATAAAAAATCAGCTTGTTATTAACTATTTTTTATGACGTCCTGATTTCGACATGTTTGCAGTGGCGTACCCTTAAGCCAAACCATCCGTTTTGTAGGACAAACGTTTTTTCGTGTATTTAAATTAATTATCTTGAGATTAAACTTAAAAATATCCTGTTACTAATAAACTTTTTACAATCACCCAATCGACATGTTTGACACCCGCTCACTTTATTAGTTACCACTATCGAGCATTCTCGTAGAGGGAAAAGTTGGGCGTCTTGGCAAAATGAAGCACAAAGATTTAGCCCGTTATAAACATCAAGAAGAACGGACGGCGTCCTGTGGACTATGGTGCCTCGCTCGCTTCGCTCGCTCAGAAACTTCGACCCAGTTGAGAGTCGGCTATTCCTTAATACTCATACGTTTACTAATAGCTTTCAATTATATTACAAAATTATATTGATATTTGGGGGTCCAATCATATTTAGGTTCAAGTGGCTTCGATAGATATGCTACAACAATATATTGTTTCTTATATGTATGAAAATTGAAAATGAGCATTTTCAAAACTTCGACCCCGACAACAGGCCAGCCGAAGTATTAATAAATAAAAGTTGCAAAACACTTACTTCATGCACTTGTATTCTAATAGACTATTCGATGCATATTACATGTTTACTGTGTTTTACTAATTACTGTCTGTATTATTATGATATTATATATACAATATATATACATATAATTCGTCAAAGATATCTTGAAAGTGTCGAAAAGATCTATGACGGATATCTTATAGATATCTATAAGACATCTTTTAGATATATCGAAATAGTTATTTTCGTATCAAGGGCGTAAATGAACTTTGCGCCCGTAGGTGGTCACCGCGCCCGAGGAGCTGGCAAAGACTACCCCTGGGGGGTAGGGGGTCGAAACGTCGAAATTTGATGAAAAAGAATAGGGTAATTTTTTTGCCGCGATTGCCAAATTCAATACTTTTTCAGACAATAGTCATAAATATTTTAAACCAGTTATTAACCAAGTCAAGGTATCAGACTTTTGTTTCATCAGTATATATATACATTCAGATCTCCGACAGAGTGTATGTTGTAATTAATGCGGTAATAGATTATATGCGTTATCTCGATTGCGTCAAAATGTCCGAAATTGGTGTACTGTATGTATGAATGTATGTGAGAATAAAATAAAGAGCGATGTTAAAAACTCTGCGAATATTAATTTAACTGAAAACCATTATAAATCGACAATATTTCACAAAAAAAGCAAGAAACAAAATATAATATTCATGCTATTGTTTTTAAAAATAAATATTACAATAATTAACATTTATTACTATTTTTTAAAAGAATTGAATAGGACATTAAATAAAAATTACTATTCTAGAATAGTAATTTTCATGATTTTTTTTCGAAAACTTCCTGTAAAATTTCTCTCAGTGTAACAAAAAAATGGACAAAATTCTACCTGCTTAATTGAAGAAATCAAAATATGTACGTAGATGTTTTCAAGAGCTTAACAACTATTCGACCTAGGAATCATTCAGTCATATTTACCTTTTTTTTCATTTAAAATTAAATGTTTTTCAGTTACTATGCGGAACGTGCTCGTTTCTCGCGCTGAAAAATGTGCGAAAAATTACCGATTACCATTACACAATTACATTGACAAATGTATAAATAAAAACAAAGAATTTAAGCAATTCTCATTCATTTATATGCTTACACCAACCAAATTTGAATAGCATTCTTTTTCTTTGTTGGGCGATCAATACAACCTATTCAATCCATTCATCATGTATCAATACAGGAACTAAAATAAATAAAATGGGATTGGAATAAATTTAAAACTGGTTTGAATACGGAAATAAATTATTTATTTGTTATCACTAACTACGATATGAATATAACTGTGAACAAATGTTACTTAACACTGTTACAGTTCTGCCTTACATATTATTATAACATTACATCATATTTTGATATTTACAATTTCATTTATTTTATACATCTAATTTCAACATTCTTTCCTACGAATAGAACAAATCTTCTTAAGTCGGCGAAATGTTTCGCTCGATCCTAGCGACTTATAACCTAAAAATATATTAAGTATCTTCCGGATCCGCCTCTGTCCTTTGAATCTCTCATTGCGCTTGGAATCCATGCCGCCACTTAATTCGCTCACATTTCTTTTATCAGCGTAGGCTTTACGTTCATCGCCCATGTAGTTGTTACTGGGCGATGGGTACCATGACGGAGATGTCAAATGCCTGTCTGGAACTCGGTGCTGTCTGGTCGGCCCGTTGATTTGAGAAACTCGCTGACGTTCTACCGATCTTCTTTGACGTTCTAGCTTCTCCTGTTTGCGGAAATCCTCGTGAGCTGTCCTAAATGAGTGATGCAACATTGCAACTACCCGATAATCGATCCTGGGTTCTTCCGATAACTTGACCAGCTTTGCGCGAACTTGCTCTATCCACGATCGCAATTGTATGGTATTATGCATGTCGGGGTTAACTCTTTCGTCGATGCTCACCATCATTTTTATTACTGGTTTCGAAGTTCGAATTGTATATACGAACACAAGCACTGTTATCCTTGGACAAATCCCGAAGCACTGACTGGAATAGTTCCGACGAAGTTGTGAAGGTGAACTTGGCAGAGTTCGTAAATTATGTACGCAATGTTTGACGAGTGGTACAAGACTGACCTTCTTGACTAGGCGTTACAGGTAGCACTTACATGTTTTAGAAACTAAGAACAGAAACCCCTCTCCTATCACCTAAATTCCATGAAAATGAATATGACTTAATTATACCTGTAATCCTACCCTTGAAGCGGTTGTACTGATAAACGCCCAAAATAGGGTTACTATGCAATAACGCCCGAAACTGTCTGGCCGCCCATAATCTCATTAGGCTTACATGTTTACCTCAAGCTGCAGGAATGCACTAATCGGTTAGGTAGATTTCAGTAAATACATATTCTTGTATTTTGAATGATGAATTTAAACTTGTGTTTTTCCATAAAAGTTTATGAAAATTGCCTATTATACGTAAATGATGAATTGCGTATCCCTTTTATATTATTAGTGACATAGTAGAAAATGGTACTGATAATCAATGGAAAATGGGTAATTTTGTTGAAAAGTGGAAACCTATATTTTGTCATGAATTTTTGTGATCTACAATATATTGTATACATATATGTATACCTTATTTACCTCAAATACGAAAAAGTACTTTTTCGGCAAATGAATTTTCGGTCTTACTATACAATATAACTAATAATTGTTATTAACATTATATGCTATGTTTATCTCAGTAACTATAAGTATCTTAGAGATAAACTAGAAGTTTGTTAAACAATTTTCTTGTAGGATGATGACAATTAATTAATTTCAGTAAAAAAAATCTTATAATTACCTAACACATTATGTGTATTTGCTAACTTTCACAAATGTAGTCTACAAGTTTAGTTAATCTTACTAAAATGTATCTTTGGCTACGAGTAGATTGTAAGAACATAATTATAGCCAAAGGTAAATCGCCTTCTTCGAAATATGGATTGCATGTTACCTGAAGAATTATGTATTAATGACGGTTTTCTCAAAGTTATTTTCTGGGGATTATTGACATTTTCAGCTTTCAATTTTAGTAATTTTCTATTTTTAGTAAAAATTTTGCAGTTTTAAAATTGCACAAAAGGACAGGAAATATAAAACATATCTGATAGAAAATAACATCTGGTAAAATAATCTTGTGAAAAGTATAACTGGAAGATTTTATCCATCTGGATAAAACCCATTTTTATCATATTTAGAGCCATAATAGTTATCCTTTCCTGATGAATAAGTACATTTTTTAAATAAATTATTATATACATGTGTATATAGCAATATGTAATTTGGAAATACTGATTGGAAATCTATATATTGTTTATATTTATGTATTTTCGGAATCGTTCATAACATGTACGGGCCGTCGTTCCTGCTCAGGCGATGTATTCCGTATTATTTTCGAGAAATAGGAAAGCTTCAGTTTCGAATGAATCACTCAACGTCATTATGTTACGTTATATCCCGTAATATTATTTGTTTATACCTAATGATGGTATTACGAAAGTGGGTATGGGACATGAAAAAAGATACCTCAACATTAACATTGGTCTTTAATATTGTAGTAAAATTTTAGTATGTAGTTCAATTTTATAAAAATTCTTTCCTTGTGAAATTTTATAAATTTGGAAAATATAAATAGTTTGAAGTTTGTCTGCAAACGAATTAATTGTGGATTTCTAAACGATGTATTCCTTACTAATTTATATCTTTTTTATTATTCCTTGTTCAAACCAATGCTGAAGTTGAAATAATTAGAATATGTTATTTAATTGTAAAACCATGTGCTTATATGAAAATGGGTAAGGGAGGAAAACATTCGAAACCTCCACTATGACATTAGTATTTTTATATTTTTCAGAATGTCTATTTTCAGTCTTAATTGCTATCAATTACTAATATATCTAGTTCGGCAACTAGAAGTATTTAGGCACCAAGAGATACTAAAGATCCCTAAAAGATGTAGTACCGAAATGAAGGACCTATAGGCCAGTTGTTGAAGACGCCAGTCATTTAAGCGCCGGTCATTTAAGACTTTTAGTTTGCAAATGAACCGACACGCAATTTTATTTTTTCTATGTGTAGGGGGTCTAGAAAAGCTTATTTCCAAGTTGTTGTTGTAGTAAGGGGGGTGGAGCTTTTTTTGGAGGGCAGGGGGGAAGACAAAAATCGTTTTTCGCTGTAACTTTGCGAATTTTTGACCAAATTGAACGTATGACCGCGCATTTTGTACAGGAGATGCACGCCCGAGCTCGGCGCGTTTTTCGCTTCTGTCTGCTACACTGACAAGAAAGTATTTGTAGTATATGTAGTATTTGTAGTAAATATACATACAGACATACATACACACAATTTTGCATTTCGTATTTCATGTTTGCAACGATAAATATTTATGTATATTTCTTAATTTCAATAATAAATGTCAAGATTAATTTTAATGATGTACATTACTAATTTTTAATTATTTAATGTAAAACGTTTATGTATTTCGTGGGATATTACATGTTTAAAAATTTACTATTGGCATTAGTTATACTTTATGTACTTTACAGATATGTCCACAATAATTATAATATTGTTTTTTAATAGTATTAATATTATATGTAATGTGAACGAACGATTTCTTAAGGGGCTAGTCCAGTGGCTTTTTCGGGTTTAGAAAATAATTTTTATTTCATGATGGAGACTTTTAATCCATACACATCTTTTCGCATTTTGAAACTGACATATTTTAGTTGCAAAAAAAATGTTGTATATATATATATATATATATCCGATCTTAAAACGGCATTCAAGATATCTCGGGTCTGAATCATTTGAAATAAAAAAACCAACATTTTTCTTAAAATATAAGTTAGTAGCTATGTTGTGAACTAGAATAAACATTGTACGATGAAAAATAACGACGTGGGTAACTTTTGAATTTTTAAGCGTGTTTTTTGCAACTTCAATTCTTTATAAAATTGCTGAATATTAATAAAAAATTAAGATTCTAGTTCAGATGATAGTAAGATATGCGTAGAACATCCCCTTAAAATTTCAGCGCGATCGGATGGATAGTTTTATTTTAATCTTGAATGCCAGCTCAAAAAATACTGTTTCGAGAAAAACGCGTTTAAAGTTTTAGGTCTGAAATAGTGACTAAAAAGCGACTTACCTTAATCAGCAATGCCAGGACCGTAGAATCCAATGAAGACATTGAAATGCTTACTAAAAGAAAACAAAAAAATATAGCATGCATGCCTAAACAGGAGCCAGTCCGATAACAGGACAGAGCACGCGGCGAGTAGGCAAGTACGGCGTTTTTGATATATCAACTTTCTATTCGGATTCTGAGTAATTATCGAAACAAACTCATTTCTAGCCACTTTCAGCGCATTTCTGAATGTATATTCTATACAAAAATCATGTTTTTGAAAAAACGATTTTTTGATGAAAAAACCACTGGACTAGCCCCTTAAATTAAAATGACTATTTTGGCCGACCATACACTTTCAGGCTCTCTACTCTACGCAATTTTCAATTAATCTCGATGCAATATGCAACTAATGGTAGTTATATTCATGTTCTTCCCCCCTGCCCCCCCAAAAAACTCCGCCCCCTTACTACAACAACTTGGAAATAAGCTTTTCTAGCCCCCCCCCCCCTACACATAGAAAAAATAAAATTGCGTGTCGGTTCATTTGCAAACTAAAAGTCAAAACCGTCATTAATACATAATTCTTCAGGTAACATGCAATTCATATTTCGAAGAAGGCGATTTACCTTTGGCTATAATTATGTTCTTACAATCTACTTGTAGCCAAAGATACATTTTAGTAAGATTAACTAAACTTGTAGACCACATTTGTGAAAGTTAGCAAATACACATATTGTGTTAGGTAATTATAAGATTTTTTTTACTGAAATTAATTAATTGTCATCATCCTACAAGAAAATTGTTTAACAAACTTCTAGTTTATCTCTACGATACTTATAGTTACTGAGATAAACATAGCATAAAATGTTAATAACAATTATTAGTTATATTGTATAGTAAGACCGAAAATTCATTTGCCGAAAAAGTACTTTTTCGTATTTGAGGTAAATAAGGTATACATATATATGTATTACAATATATTGTGGATCACAAAAATTCATGACAAAATATAGGTTTCCACTTTTCAACAGAATTACCCATTTTCCATTGATTATCAATACCATTTTCTACTATGTCACTAATAATATAAAAGGGATACGCAATTCATCATTTACGTATAATAGGCAATTTTCATAAACTTTTATGGAAAAACACAAGTTTAAATTCGTCATTCAAAATACAAGAATATGTATTTACTGAAATCTACCTAACCGATTAGTGCATTCCTGCAGCTTGAGGTAAACATGTAAGCCTAATGAGATTATGGGCGGCCAGACAGTTTCGGACGTTATTGCATAGTAACCCTATTTTGGGCGTTTATTAGTACAACCGCTTCAAGGGTAGGATTACAGGTATAATTAAGTCATATTCATTTTCATGGAATTTAGGTGATAGGAGAGGGGTTTCTGTTCTTAGTTTCTAAAACATGTAAGTGCTACCTGTAACGCCTAGTCAAGAAGGTCAGTCTTGTACCACTCGTCAAACAGTGCGTATACATAATTTTGTCCAAGGATAGCAGTGCTTGTGTTCGTATATACAATTCGAACTTCGAAACCAGTTATAAAAATGATGGTGAGCATCGACGAAAAAGTTAACCCCGACATGCATAATACCATACAATTGCGATCGTGGATAGAGCAAGTTCGCGCAAAGCTGGTCAAGTTATCGGAAGAACCCAGGATCGATTATCGGGTAGTTGCAATGTTGCATCACTCATTTAGGACAGCTCACGAGGATTTCCGCAAACAGGAGAAGCTAGAACGTCAAAGAAGATCGGTAGAACGTCAGCGAGTTTCTCAAATCAACGGGCCGACCAGACAGCACCGAGTTCCAGACAGGCATTTGACATCTCCGTCATGGTACCCATCGCCCAGTAACAACTACATGGGCGATGAACGTAAAGCCTACGCTGATAAAAGAAATGTGAGCGAATTAAGTGGCGGCATGGATTCCAAGCGCAATGAGAGATTCAAAGGACAGTGGCGGATCCGGAAGATACTTAATATATTTTTAGGTTATAAGTCGCTAGGATCGAGCGAAACATTTCGCCGACTTAAGAAGATTTGTTCTATTCGTAGGAAAGAATGTTGAAATTAGATGTATAAAATAAATGAAATTGTAAATATCAAAATATGATGTAATGTTATAATTATATGTAAGGCAGAACTGTAACAGTGTTAAGTAACATTTGTTCACAGTTATATTCATATCGTAGTTAGTGATAACAAATAAATAATTTATTCCCGTATCCAAACCAGTTTTAAATTTATTCCAATCCCATTTTATTTATTTTAGTTCCTGTATTGATACATGATGAATGGATTGAATATGTTGTATTGATCTCCCAACAAAGAAAAAGAATGCTATTCAAATTTGGTTGGTGTAAGCATATAAATGAATGAGAATTGCTTAAATTCTTTGTTTTTATTTATACATTTGTCAATGTAATTGTGTAATGGTAATCGGTAATTTTTCGCACATTTTTCAGCGCGAAAAACGAGCACTTTCCGCATAGTAACTGAAAAACATTTAATTTTAAATGAAAAAAAAGGTAATATGACTGAATGATTCCTAGGTCGAATAGTTGTTGAGCTCATCAAAACATCTACGTACATATTTTGATTTCTTCAATTAAGCAGGTAGAATTTTGTCCAGTTTTTTGTTACACTGAGAGAAATTTTATAGGAAGTTTTCGAAAAAAAATCATGAAAATTACTATTCTAGAATAGTAATTTTTATTTAATATCCTATTCAATTCTTTTAAAAAATAGTAATAAATGTTAATTATTGTAATATTTATTTTTAAAAACAATAGCATGAATATTATATTTTGTTTCTTGCTTTTTTGTGAAATATTGTCGATTTATAATGGTTTTCAGTTAAATTAATATTCGCAGAGTTTTTAACATCGCTCTTTATTTTATTCTCACATACATTCATACATACAGTACATCAATTTCGGACATTTTGACGCAATCGAGATAACGCATATAATCTATTACCGCGTTAATTACAACATACACTCTGTCGGAGATCTGAATGTATATATGGGCATTGTTCTAGAATTTTTAAACTTTATGTTTTCGCTCATTATGATACCTTAAAAATTTTAAATATAACTTTGCAACACTACAGATCAACAAATTTTTGTTCGTTTTACGTGTAATAAGTGTTTATTCAGTATATCAGTTCAAGTCTGTCTGGTGAGTACGTTAGACGCATTAATCGCTCTCATTGTGTTATTCGAATTCTCACCAGTTTCTTTCTTTTTTTGTGAGAAAACTTAGACCTCGGAACACAAGCACCATACCCACATTTTTGTGCAATAAGTTTGTGCTGAAACGTACTGTGGGTCTGTCAATGGTATTTTTCTAATTCTCCAAAATTCCGGTTTCGGAAAACAGTTGACATTTTCTGGCGAAATTTCCATCATCGCATGTGCCAACCACGTGATTCAGTGCCAACAACTTTAGTGATAGTCCTACTACCATTGGTCACACGTCACTTGTCATCACACGGCGATTGTAAATCGCTTGACAGGTAGTAATTACATACCCAGAAAATCAGCACGTAAGCAATTATCACCCAATAAGCACATCGGGCAAGTTCTTAGGTGCAAAAGATGCGGTGGTCCAGTAAGATTGAAATATACATGTGAAGAGTGCGATTCGTCATATCATCGGTCCTGTGCTATCGCGTACATTCGATCTAAGTCGGAAAATTGTTGTGCTCGTTAATTACAATATCTAGTCAGTGACACGTGTATCGTCTCCCCCCCCCCTGCGCTGGGCTCTCCTCCTACCTGTTCGTCTCTTATCTCGCCCCTCTTTACACAAATTCCTCGCGCTCCGTCACCGATCGGATCTTCTCGTCTTAATATCCCACCTTCTATAGCCTTCCCCCCCCCCTGGATACCCATTGTCTCGTTCCAGCCCCAGCAGTTGACTCTTCGACGAGACTGTCGCCGGAGCAAGCGCAGCCTACAACAACCGCAATGAACAACATCCCAAACTTACCGCCCTCGCTGGTTAACTTGCCCATGGCACCAATGCCATTAAATTGGGAAAATATGGATGCTAATGAACGCATGTCGTTTTTTATGCAGAACCAACTCAACCAAACAGCGCGCTTTGATTTCATTGCGAATAGTTTAGCTGACATCTCAGCCTCAACTAAAAAGTACGACAGTGAAATTCGTGATTTAAAGGATCTGTGGGCCTACGGTCAGCCTAATGATGAATTCATCATTACCGGCCTACCCTCTACATGCGAACTGCCATTGGACGAAATCGTTAGTCGTGTGTTAAATAAATTAGAACTAACAAGATACAATTCCAACGTTTTCATTACCGGCACTAGAAAAGTCGCGCATAGAAGCAATGAGAATCGTAATAACACTGCAGCCGCACCGCCCTCTACATTCTCCATCATTGTTACTTGTCTATCTGCTGGACTGCGTAACCTCGTCATGGAGCAGAAGAGGAAGGTTGGAAAGATAACCCGCGTAGATATCTTTCCTGATCTCAACCCCAAAGAAAGTATCCCGATTTATGTTAATGAACTTTTGTCCCGTCCCTGTCACCAATTGTTGCTTAGAGCTAGAGAGCTGTCAAAATCGATTTCAGGTTCGCGTATATGGGTTCGCAATGGAGCCATATTTTTTAAGCGTGATGCTAATTCACGCCAACTACCAATAATAACTGAATCAGATCTCAAATTGATCCAGTGACAGCCGATCTGCAACTCAACCGTCTCTCACACTGTTACCAATCGGACTGATGCTCTAAATTACCTAAATGTTATGCATTGCAATGTAAATTCCATACGTGCTCATTTTAATCAGGTAGAAAATCTTCTTCAGAATACGAACCCTCACATTTTAGCTCTATCCGAAACCTGGTTGAATCCCGATATCTCATGCAAGGCAATCTCTATAACCTCATAGAACCTAGTGCGTAATGATAGAGCCTTGCGGTCAACTAGCAATAAGTTTATCTTAGGTGGAGGAGTAGCGTGCTACCTTCATGAATCACTCGTATATAACGTCTTAGAATCATCAGTTAATGCGTCTATTAATGATCCGGAATATCTTTTGTTAAATGTAAAATTACCGCAAAATACTCGTCTTTTAGTAGCAATTTTGTATCGTCGACCCGCTGGTCATATGTTAACGGAATTCAAAAGTAAACTAGATCTTTATATGTCTACGTACAAAAATATTATTATTACTGGAGATTTGAATTGCGATTTGCTGGTTAGTGATTACCACGCCAATTACTTAAGTGGCTTAATTCGTGATTACTCACTATATTCTGTTCCGTTTAGCGCGACGCATCACACACAGCACACAAATACGCATACGCACATCGATGTGATCTTAGTTGATGCCCAAGAAAAAATAATTCATTTTTCTAAATCTACCGCTCCCTTTGCGGCGGGACATGACTTGATTATGATCACCTATAAAATCGACTATTTCTCCCATCGCCAAAAGACAATTACCTTTCGTGACTTTACCAATTGCGATACTAAGTCTCTTGAGAACGACTTAAATAGCGCCATACAACTCAGCTGCCCTGAACTCTGTGATTCAAGTGCCGATCATGTATGCTCGACCACTGAACTTTTGTCTCATTTTTATACTTGCGTTAACCAAGCTTTTGACAACCACGTACCAATGATCACCAAAGTTTTAAGGAAAAATGCTGCCCCGTGGATCTCTAACGCATTAAAACAGCGGGTTAAACATCGAGATCGGGTGTATTCCAAAGCTAGGCGTACCCGTGATATCCAGCTAATGGCCCAATACAAAGAATTACGCAAAACTATCAAATCCTTACTCAGATCAGCCAAAAACGATTACATGTGCAATACTCTCAGTCATCAAACAGACCCTGTTAAAGTGTGGGCACTCCTTCGCAAATTTGGACTATCCAAAGGACACTCACAATCCGCTTTGCAGCATTTTTCACCGGACGAACTCAATAAACACTACGTCACTATTTCTTCTATCCATCAATCTTGTTCTGAGTCACATCTTCGACAAATTCTGTGCACTCCGCTTAATCCTAGCTCTCCCTCCTTTTCGTTTCCGTCTATCCATCCGGATGAAGTTCGTAGTGTTCTTCTGTCGTCTTTCACAAAATCTAAAGGCCTCAGTCCAGATGGACTACAACTCATCCACCTTCAAAGAATTTTACGTATCATCGTTAACCCCCTCACAGCTATCTACAATTCTTCTTTACGCTCTGGTGACTATCCAACCTTATGGAAATTATCTTACACAATACCGATAACAAAAATCGCAACACCGTTGTCGCCCAGTGACACTCGTCCAATAGCACATCCACCACACATTTCGAAAATTCTCGATGCACTTGTAGCTAGGAAAATAGTTTCTTACCTAGAATCAAATAGCCTTCTCCATCCAGGTCAGTTTGGCTTTCGGAGGTTCCACAGCATCCAAACTGCACTACTTAAGCTTACAGACGACATACGTCGGGGTATTGAAAATGGCTTTGTCACCATTCTAGTTCTTTTCGACATCTCAAAAGCCTTCGACTCGCTGAATCATCCGCTCATACTTCAGTGCTTACGATCATTAGGATTTGATGACTTGTCCATAACCTGGATGCCCTCTTATTTAGCAAATAGGTCACAGCGAATTAGAGGTCTGGATGGTCTTCTATCTACAGAACTCTTCACAACCACTGGAGTTCCGCAAGGAACAAGTCTTGGCCCTATTCTCTTTTTGATAGTTATCAACGCACTATTTTCCAATTCAGTTGTACTATAAATTGTCTAAATGACGAAATCAAACTGTTTGTTAGTTGGACTCAACAGTGTGGACTGTCGATCAGTGAGAAGAAGACCAAAGCAATTATCTTTGGCACGAGGCACAATCTTGCCACTCTCGACAATCTTATGCTGCCCCCGATACTGGTAAATGGTCACGAGGTGCCTTACGTGAATGAAGTTCGGGACCTAGGTGTCTATATTACGTCTGACCTCACGTGGAATCGGCATATATATCATCTGTAAGCTCTAAAGTCCATTATACCTTATACCGACTTCGTTTCCGAGGAATTAGCTTAACATCATCCGTGAAGCAAATGTTAGTAAATGCTCTAATTCTTCCACATCTGGACTTTGCATGCCTTACTTTTGCTGATGCCGCGGGTTACCTCATGATAAAACTACGTCGTCTCTTAAACTGTGCACTACGTTTTGTTTACAAGTTGCGACGTGACCAAACGATGACACCGTGGGATGAACTTGAAAACGTTCATAAGTCAAAGGGACCAGTGAGAAAAGCTACCTTGTACAGGCAGCTTTATCAAATGAAAAAGAATCCAGAACAAACCATGACAAACCATATCAGCAATTTTCAGCGTGTAGCTGATCAGCTTCATGACGCAGGAATCGAAATTCCTAACGAACTTCTCTCTATAATGCTATTAGGAAGTTTGTCGGACGAGTATGAAAATCTACGGGTTGCTATTGAATCGAGAGATGAGATCCAAAAAGTTGATGTTCTAAAAGCAAAATTAATCGAAGCAGAAGAAAGAAGAGACGGTTTTAACGAAGTCTAGGGGGTAATTTTTTAAAACTATAGGGTAATTTTTTTGCCCGAAGTGACCAAATTCAATACTTCGTCCAGACCTAAGGTCTGGGTCGTAGTAATTAGTAGGTATATAAAACGTGTTTTCACGCAGTTTAATTGCGCGCCATAATACCCAATTGATTATAAAGGAGAACGAAAATAGTCGATAAATCCAAAACTAAGTTCAAATAAATAAGAACAAAGTGAACATTAAGTAAGATATTAATAAATTGTGTAATCATAATTATTCGTGAATTATCATTTTATGTATACATCCGAATTTTAAAGCCGTTTTAGAAAAATAACAGTAAGAAAAAAGAAGTGACCGATTTACCCTAGACGCATTTTTCATATGTATTTTAAACACTAAAATAACTTTCAAATGCAACCCATTAATTAGACAAAAAATAGGTCGGTGATGTCGGTGAATAATATTTCAAATATTTTATGGTAGAAAATATTTTTGTAACTACACGGTTAGTTTGGAAATCTAAACATTTTCTCGTGATCCTATTTTACGGTATAATTTTTAAAGCCCTTCAGAAAGCCTCTAAAAATGAAAAAATACAGAGAAAAACGACACAGAAATAAAGAAAATATGAAAACTTTTTTATTTTCGAAGCTAAAACTAAGATCCATTCGACATGTTTATATTGACCTTCAAGCAACAATTTTATTAATAACTTGTAGCAACGTGTTTAATTCGATTTTGTTAATTCCAGTGATTTTTCCGCTGTTGACGTGACAAATAACGATAAAAGTCGTTTTGGATACTCCATTTTACGCCCTTGATGCAAAAATAACTTTAAGTCAACATAGAGACGATATTACACAGTGTTTCAATGAACGCATGCATTAGAACCATTTTTTTCGAGTCATCAAAAAATTATATAATACAAACATTTTTGTAAGATTCTAAGTTAAAGAACTAAATAAAGCATCAACAAAACATCACCAACACAATAAAACACTTATATTTTTTAATTACTTCGTGCGGAATTATCGCATGTCAAAAATAATGAGATCATTTTTATAATGTGTGTCGCCCTTGATACTATTAATATAGTAAATCTTAAAATAGATAGAATATTTTACCGAAGTCCCCGTACTTAGTTATATGGCCGGTTTTTACAAAATGGTGAAAGTTTGCCCAAAGTTTTAACCTTTCTTTAACCTTATTTTCGTACCTTTGTTTATATCCGTGCAATGTGTGTTTCTGTATGTGAGTGTGGTGAAGAGAGTGTGGCTCAGCGACACAGTATGACGAGGGAATGAGGTGAAGAGACTATATAACTTTGAACAAGGCAAATGTATAACGTTAGAAATACATATATAACTTTGGACGGTATAACCTAGGGTGGGAACTAGTGTATTGTGTATCAAGGGAGTGAAGGAAGGGATGGGAGACAGGTGCGCTGTGAAGCCCTTGGGGTCGGGATTTTTGTCCCTTCCCTGCCAACCATTCCTTCATTTCTCTCTTGTGATATACACGATATTTTTTTATCAACCCTGTACATAAAAAACTGCGTCTTTACAGCTCCGGTGAAGTAAACGGCGAGAAATCGCGAAAATTCGTGTTTTTGAATAGCGAATGTTTACAAACATAACGAATTTGTTTTTTTTTTTAGTTTTCGGGTCGTTCTTGTGACCCTTTGCATTATTAAAAAACGAAAACCATAAAATAAGAAAAAAAAATGAAAACAATAATAACCCTACAAACAGGTCGTATCAAAACAGTAATAGTATTATACAGAAATATATTTTGTATTATAATTATAAAGATCAACAAATTTGATGTAATAAATAAACAGTACACGACGAAAAATTGCTTGATTAAAAAAAAAATGAAAAATTAGGGTTTCATTTGCGACAACTTTATCGAGAAATGATACTTTACACAATGTGTAAAATTTGCTTTGATACGCATTTTATATCATAAGAAAGCATTTTTCGCACTGCTGAAAATTCATAATATTCATCACTATGACAAAAAACGACTTACGTGCTACAAACCTCAGACAGGTTTTATTCTTTCTATCTTAAGACTTCATCGCAATAAAACATTTATTTGACTGTTTTTAAAGTTTTTTCGAAAACTAGTAGGGCGATCTCAATTATTAATGCAGATTCGCGATCAGCGGGTCAAAATACATAAGTCGTGTGTTTTCTCAACCTAATATACGATTTAGTTTTTCTATTTTAAGCCGTTATCTAAGCTTTTTTTAAGCTTTATTCCGCACTTTTGATTCTTCTCAGTCAATCATATTTCACGGTATGTTGGAAGTTGATATTGACCCAAATCATCGGGAGAACCAAAAATTTTACAGTTTATAGCAATTAAATTTTTTATTTTTTACGTTTAATGTCGAAAATTCATACTCAAGTACAATACAGAAGATAAGGTTTAATCGGATTGAACTTTCGTGAACGTGTGGATGTGGATAGGTAACTGAACTCTTCCGTACTATTAGAATGTGGAAATCAACAAGATTATTTTTTTCGCTCCACCCTATTATGCGCAATTATCAAATTGGGTAATCCGATTTTCCAAATATTTTCAACATTACTCTAAAAAATTGACGACCACCGCGTAATAAAAAAATACGTAATTGCCATTACGAGTATGGGGTGCACGAATTAATTATACACGTGTCAGGAAAGCTCAAGCAGCTATAGCGCTGAGATATGCGCCAGTAAGTGGAAACACGCGCATCCAGATCCCGCATGCAGAAATAAACATTTTCACTTCTGCTTGACCTATCTAGGAACCGAGGATGAACTGTAATGTAATAGACTTATACATGGATGCGTCTTGATTCAAATATTCGCAATCTCGTTATACGAAAAGCCATAAATAAGGAGAGTGAATAAATGTCCATACAATAATTATACCGTACAAGATAATTAGAAAATTCCAATACACAGGTACGGAAAAACAGTGGGAATGTAGCGAATTCCAAATATTAAACCTGTAACGTTTCTATTTATTGGTTTGCGAAAAAGAATAAAATACATATTTTTGTTTATTAGAATGAATAAAATCAGTAAAATATCAGTATAAATTTTAGTAAAGCATGACTAAAAATTATTTTCAAATTTACTAATTAGTCATAATTATTATGTCGATAATCATTTTCTTCTTGTTAATAATATTAATGAAAGTCGCACTTCTACAGTGTCAGCTTTCTTCTACCACTTACCTTACAAAATTATATTACATAATTAACATAAAGTACTAATAAAATTCAATCGCTACATACATCCAATTTAGTTAATTTATTCTATCATTCAGATAAATCCACATTTTTATTTCGGCCCAGATCATAGGTCTGCGAAGTATTAAATTTGGTCCATTCCCGGCAAAAAATTACCCTATAGTTTTTCATGAAATGTCGACGTTTTAGACAAAAAAAGCGCTGGTGGCGTGGTATAACTATTTCGACACAAAAACAACCGAAACGATATTTTTTAGTGAGTCCGAAGGTTTCGCCATAGGGCACGAAATCGAGCTTCGCTTCTGGAGTGTTAAAAATGTTATTTATTAATATTTTGGCTATAACATATGGTGAGGGTGGAAGTTTTGAAAATACTCATTTTCACTTTTTATACATTTAAGGACCCCCCCCCCTCCACTCCCTTCTTTCCTACCTAAGTTACATAGGGAATATTCCCATAAGATCCACTCTTTGCTCCAGTTTCTCGTTGTGTTACATTGGAAATGTTCTCGTAAGCGCAAATTTTCACGTAAAAACTTACAATACGACCTCGTTTTATATATTACAACTAAAAAGTGTTAGTAAACGAATAAACCTTAAGGAATAACAAACTCATCACAGGGTCGAAGTTTCTGAGCGAGCGAACACTGTTTCAATTGCATTTAAAATTAAACGAATAATATTGAATCAACTAATTAGCTTATTAAACAAAAAGAATACTAGACAAGAAAGAAGGGAATAAGAGAGGGAGAGATATTCATAAATTTAAAAGAAAAAAACTAAAAACAACACAGATTATAGTAAACCTAGACACTTAGACAGTTATATATTTTTGCTATGATATTATAAAAATTATAATAGAATAAGATTTATTCAGGTTTCTTTACTTGAATGTCATTTATTTGTTTATTTTGCGTTTTTTCCAGATAACGGCCCAACAGGACCTATGTAGAAAACCCCGAATATCACCTATCTCATGACATCATGAGACAAAGTCTTTCTTGCAGTCTTATGTTTTTGTATTAAACCTCTCTTGGAATCATCTTAGGATTGCTACTAATACGTTATATATGCGTGGGTGGTGTTTATTGATAATAGTGTTATACATATGTACTTTAGTTTGTACTTGTGCTTCGCTTTCTTCGAGAATTTATCTCTATTTTAGGATAAGCTTTACATATTTTCTGAAAGTTGGATTCGTTTTTTTCAATAATCAATTCTTTAATCTTTAGTCGCATTTTCCTGCATTTCCAATTCGTTTGTAGATCTTTTCTTAGATCTGGTACTTTAGGCACTCATTTAGTACATGTTCTGGGGTATCTTGTTCTTGAAGTGTTCCATGACTGTAAGTCTCATCTTCCTTTAATCGGAATTGGGCTAGTTTGGATTTTAAGTTCTCGTGGCGTGTTAAGAATTGTGCAATGTAGTGGTTTATTTCGACTTTTTTTTTAGCCGTTTCTGTATTCACGTGAATAGTTCACGTGATATCTCCATTTAGTTCCATATTTTCTTGCGTATTTCATCCTCGTTAGACTGTTTTCCTGCAGATCATTTACTCTAGACAAAAATTGTCTTCGTTAGGAAGTGACATAGAGACTTGAAAAGCAGATGTTTCGAATGCGCTCCGTTTGGTGACGTATATATATATCACATTGCACCAGTGTGTGGGATTATTGTCGCAAGTGATGACACACTATTTATCATATTCTTCATTCTTTTGCGATTATCATACGAAATAATAGACTCCTATAATATGTAATATATGGACATTTTTTAATGATTGTTTATAAAATACATACATAATATGATTCATCAATATATAATTATCGGCTTCGTGGCTCAGGCGGTGACGCCCTGGACTACGAAGTCGTAGGTCGTAAGTTCGATCCACGTCCGGTGAACCATTTTTCGATTTCGTTTTCAAGCAGCAGCTCGCTGTTGGTAAGAAGAGCCACGTTGTTTGTTCACGTTTCGAAAATATTGTTTATCTGGTGGAAATCGACTCATGAACGCTGCTGTACTTGGTGTAGGTTTCTGCAGTTCCTACATTTCATACACAGATGTGAAGAATGGCGCCATCTTCTTAGGTCGATCTGCACCTCGCAAATATTACAATTGAATATTTATGAAAAACTGTGTAAAAGGGCGATTCCACCCGTTAAATAATTACAAAAAAATTAAAATTATGGATATATTAAAAATTTACTTGTCAAATTTCTCTTTCTAAACATTTTCACTTTTACTTGCCGTGATAAGAAATCAGTTTACACTAATGTGAAATCTCACTGCTAAAAAAGTGATTCCTTCGACACTTTACCTTACAGTTACAGTGAGTTTTCACTCCAAGAGTTTTAGAGTGCAACGTCGGAAAAATTAATTACACTCGTTATCCGAATATCAATGTAATCTTTTCAGGGTTCGCTTGTTTGGATGGTAATTACGGCTAAGATGAGAAAAATTGTTGAAGTTAAACAGATGAGGGAAGGGGAGGTTGGCCGACGTTAGGCGAATTTCTCGTATTAGCCCTCGAGGCACACGGGTGTGACGATGCGCTCAGCCTTCTCCCAACTATATACGCACTTGGAACGTCGATGCTCCACGCATTGGGGTAAATTCACCCCTGAGTTCGTACTTACCGCGATAACTTTTCAATTTCAGTCGAATAATCTTGCTCGGTCCCGAGTACCGAGTCATCGTCTGCACCGGTTACCCCGGCAACGATCAGCCCCGTGATTGGCCGTGTCTTGGTATTTTACCCCCACCAATCCCCGTTTGGCGAGATTAAAACGCCTTGCACTCCGATCTCCGAAACATCCACCGAGTCGAGTGAAGCTTCGTTCCCCGCGCTTAGCCCCGTGGTTAACTTCAATGAGCGGATAACAAGCTACCCCTCGGATGAGCCTTGTAATATTCGCTCGTATAAATGGGCTTGCGGCTTTGTCAAATCAACGGGCGTTTGTCGTAAACAAGCTCCCGGCACGACTAAAGCCGTCGACCTATAGGATACGTCGACGTTCATCCTGAATGTCGCCCGACGTGCGGATACTTGGTTTATACTACTTGCGAAAGCGTAGTCGAAGTGTTAAGTAAACACAAACTATAGTATGATGTGAACACTTCGTAATTTACGCAGAAACGCAAATGATCAAAACTTGGAGAAAATGTAATAATTGTTAACACTTCGGAAAGCTAATCAAAGTATGGACCTCTATTTAGAAAAGCTTCTGTATGAGGAGGGGAAGTTGGTCCAATTTCTACTCGTGTCTAACTTTAATCTCCTTCCTTTTCTCCAACAAACTACACTCTAAAATTATTGGACTCGAATTTCAGTCCAAAGGAGTAGAAAATGGGGTAGGCCGGGTTGGACTGCATTTGAGTTCTTTGGAGTCAAAATGTAGTTTAATGGCGTAAAAAAATACAGAAAAAGAGAAAGGCGACTGAATGCCGTATAGACAGGACTAGTTACTACGCGGTCGGCTTTTTTATTTCAACTCGCTATAACATAGTCAATTTTGAAGGTTTTGAAACGAATAAAAAAAGAAATTGTTCGTTAGAGATTTCCGCATCTAATGGTGAAATAATAAATTAAATATCTGAATAAATATTATTAATAAGTTATTAATTTTTTTCTACGCAACTGCAAAATATACCTTCTGGCTCTTCGTTTATCGAGCAAATTTCGAGTATCCGAAAACTGTCAGCGAGAAAGTTGTTCATAAAGGTATGATCTGATTGTCTTTATTGGTCTGATAGTAAAAAACTATAATAATGAATGTTTAAAGTTGGTGGCAGCCGATGACCAACGCGTCATGTGCTTCGAGGCCCTGAAAAACTGTGTTATTGAGATATATCATTTGTTCATTCTCCATTAGATGAAAAAAACTCTAACGAACAATTTCTTTTCTTGTACGTTTCAAAATTCGCAGAATTGAATAAGTTATAGCGAGTTGAAATAAAACATGTTTGTCGGCCGGCCACGTAGTAACCAGTTTTCGATGCAGTATATAACTACACCGTAAAGGGATTCAAACCTACCATGAAATACCCCAAATGAGCAAATGTGACTCCAAGAGAGTAAAATTGAAGCCTATAAGAGGGAAATTTAAAGATTACTCTCTCTTGGACTCCGCAATTGAGTCCAATAATTTTAGAGTGTAATATTAATGCTTATATCTAAAAAAATTCGTGTGCATACAAATTATTATTAGTATTTTATGTACCAATAATAATATTCTGAACTTCCCTTTTCTAAGGAAACTTTTCCAACGGCTCTTTATTTAGTTTTGTATTTTTATTCAAAACGAGTTCGAGGTTTTAACTTTTGATTTTGATACGCAACATGAGTGTTCAAAGGAAATCCCGTAATTACTTTTTGAGGGTGCATCTCAAAAACCGGACAAATCATAAAACAAACACTTCAAAGACCCGACATTAAAAAACCAGACATTTCAAAAAACAGCCAAAAACATTCAAAAACTACACATTTAAAAAAACATACTTAAAAAATATGTCTGAATTTTTAAATGTCTGGTTTGGAATGTCCATTTTTTTAATGTCTGGTTTTTAATTCTTTGAAGTGTCTGTGTAACGATTTGTCAAATTTTTGAAGTGCGTTCACTACATAACAAAAATTATCTCGGGTCACTGCCCTTGAGGTCTCACTGTTAAGTCCATTTCAAGGTAAAAAATGTTTATCCAAGGGGTTAATTTTGTAGATCACTTGAAGGTCAAATCAGTTTGACCCCCGGATTATTTATTAAGCACATTTACTTACAAGTCAATCATTAATTACATTTTCAGAAGATGTAAATTTTGAAATATATGCTTTTTTAATGTCGGGTTTTTTATGTGTCTGTTTTGTGATTTGTCCGATATTTGAGGTGCACCCCTTTTCCAAACCCCAAGTGATAAATGAAAAAAGATTTTAAACATGTTTTTTTAAATAATTTTTAACAAAAAAAGGTGCACACTAATTCCGACTTTCGATTAGTCCTTCAAATTCGGCAACCTATTATTTTGGTTTCCTTCGTGTATTTTGGGTGCTGGTCGAATAACCGAAAAATCAAAAAGACCACAGGTAAAAAAACTGACAGTAAACAAACCGACAATCGAAAAGTCGACAATAAAAAAAAAACGACACTTCAAAAAATAACTGTCCGATGTGTCTATTTTGTGTTGGCCTTTTGACAGTCGGGTTTTCGACTGTCCTCTGTATGACTGGCAGTTTTTTGACCCATTGATATTTTATTAGTCTGTTTTTCGACCTGCACCGGTATAATGTAAAAGTGCATGGAAAAAAGACTGGTGAGGGCAATAAACTACGTAGGGCTCTCAAATCCAGATGAAAAATTTGTTGGGGCAACTAACAAAATAGGTACACAAACTAATTGATTAGTTTTTGGTAGCAATGAATTAATTAGTAGCAAATTCATTTCTCAGTGAAACTATATAGGGCAGACCGGGGATACGTGTCTACACTTTCAACATGTTGGTAGATGTATTATAAATTATAGGAGATATTTCACTTAAAACGGATTGACATATACATTAAATCCTCTATTGAAAACTTTTAATGTTTGGGAGAAATAAGCGTTAAAAGGCAAAACGCGGCGCGAGGACAAATCTGCTGAACCTATTAAAGTGACCTATAAATTGTGTTAATTTTAAAGTTTATCGGTAACAATTAAGGTACAACATTATATCACTTATAATTTATACGATTAATGATATAATCGAAGCATAACACACTCTCTTTAATTTTCATCGTATGAATAATCTATATAAGTTAAATTTTACACCATTTATAGACTTTCATATCCATAATATCAGTACTTTCTGCATCACTTACTTTTGTTGCTGAAAACAATTCAGTCGATTTTATTTAAAGATTTGTTTATTAATCTCGTTGTAGATACCTTGATAGATAACAAGCGGACGCGCTTTTGCTACAATTGAATCAGTATTGACACAGTGATGATTCTCAAATACCCAAAAAGTGACCAAACCTAACGGTACAGTCAGGAAAATGAAAAGCTGAAACCGCAAACCAAAACTGACCTTTGGACAAAAAATGGATGTCGAATTTACCATCGATTCGGAGGTTGTTAAATGACCATTTTCAAAAACAAGACCACAACAAAAATTGGTCGCGCAAATTTCTTTTCACCAAACTATGTTAGAAAGTTTCATTTTGGGCCATACAATATATATATATGAAGTTTGGATCCAGTGCCTTCAGTTTCTCCCCGCTCTTGAAATGTTAACTTCGTTATTCTGATAGATTAGAAGATTATGAAGTTCATCACTCCGGTGGTATAAATTCTGAAAAAATACAGAGTTTTTTGTAAATCAAATATGTCAAAAAAAAAGATTAAATAATCATATCTCATATTCTATTAGATCAAAATAGGTTCATGACCTCTTAAAATGTGCGCTAGAAGGTTTATGTTATTTCAAATAATAATCATTTATCTTTCATCGTACATAGCATGTACTATATCAATTCAATGTCATTTATTTCATCAAACGACCTTTAAGCAAAGACAGCGACCTCTAAATATTGACCGAAAATTTTGAAAAATATCGAGAGTACTCTTTTTCACATACTGAATCTACTTAATGATGTATGGTTGTTAAAATTCAAACTTTTTTTTATTTTTGCGTCACCCTATTGTATTTATTATAAACGACTGTACACAACTGTATATAATTGCAGTTAGGGGTATATAATTGTATTTAATCACATATAAATTTAATAAAATCAAACTTTTTAGTATTTTTTATATTTATCAACAAAAAAGACAAACTTTCAGTGTGCTTGCATAATGCAAATGAATTATCCAAAAATATGGTATGTAATAATATGATTTATATGATCACTGTTAAACATTGGTAATATTTTTTCATTGAAATACTTTTTTTAACAACATTGCTGACAACATTGAGACAAGAATTCTAAACAATTGTATATAATTATATATACATTTTGTATCCAATTGTATAGAATTGTATTGTATAACTCCTTTTTACCTGGGAAGGGATAACAGAGCAGTTCTCTAAATTCCTTGGAGTGAAGATTGAGCCACTCTACACGAAGAGTGAATTTTCACTCTATTCAGAGTGACATTTCACTATTCTAGGAGTGAGTTTTTTTCTTTCACTCATGATGCAGTAAAATGTCACTCTTCATAGAGTGGCTCAATTTTCACTCCAAAGAATTTAGAGAGTGCAGTAGGTGACATAGTTAATGCGTTTATAAGTACTTCGAAAAATGCCATCAGTAATTTTATTGACTTTTATAAATATGAAAATATAAATACTATTTTTTTAATTAAAAGATTTTAATATCTAGAAATTTAGTGCAAGAAATTTATATTAATCAATGAAGGCTTATCACGCTCCATAATAAAACTAATAAACCATCGAATAGAACAGCCGTAGGTTTCTGATTGGAAAAGATAACAGGAAAGAAGTAACATTCAACATTACATCAATCAGGGATATCTCTTTGCTATCTTCCCATCCCCTGTATTTACAGTCTTTTGCACGGTCTCACCGAGTATTACCGCCATGTAAACGAGCCAATCAGGCTGCTTTGTAGTAGCAATCATCCCTTGATTATGCGTCTGTTATAAGGAAAACAGATACACGAGCGATATGGATAATCGACCTGCAATATATAAGCGTTGAAATTACGAGGTTGCAAAAGAAATGTTGGGCGGAAGCCGCAAATCAAGCAAAAGACATTTGTACAGGTAGATTGAAAGGGATTTGGTAGTCTATAGATAATAAGCGATTCGTTCAAAATTATTAACTCATTCTTCACGTCTGATTATTTATTTTTTATCGCACACATATTTCTTCTTAACATAAAACAGTGAGTAATAAATTTACTCATAATTTAGGGAACTAGTTGCACTAATCATATCTATTAGTAGTCATCATATATATTAAGGTGACTCGCGATTTTTGTTGTTATTTTTAATTCGGACATTGGTAATATGAGTTTGTACTAACAAAAACACAAACCCAATTTTTTCCGATTTTTTCAGGTTATTTGAAGGTTGCTGTTCGTAATTTAAAATTTATTCGTTAAAAAAGAATAAAAAAGAGTTCTAACCTGAAATGGCTGTATGTGTATTTTTTAGATAGATGAATTTCTTTATTCAATCGTTATAAGCTAATAAGGATAAGAAATTTGTATTTAAATAACCCGAAACCACACCCCTCAAACAGAATGTTTTCTTGCTTTTACATTAAGTCAACACTACCTATTAATTTAATGGTTGTTTACAACATTTTACAACATATTAAATCAATGAAATACGTTGCGAAAATGAATCAATTTTTGTTAATGATATTTGAATAAAATGGCTGACATAAATAATCATTTTTTTTTATTTTCCTAATAAACTTATAATTACAAAAAGGTGGGGCAAAACTGGGCCACAAAAAGTATTTTCTTATTTATATGGAATTATATGAGCAAACCTTTCGTATTCACTGCCAGAAAGTTTTCCGGAACCCTCGAGTATGATAAAAAAATGATAATTACCGAAAAATTGCTATGCTACTACTGCATTGTTTCAAGCGACAGTATCTAATTGGACATGATTCAGTTCAAATTTGATTAAAATGAGAAACTAATCTAATATAAAACGATCTATATTTTGATTCATTAAGATATAGAAGGTTCTACATTTTGGTCAATGTCCAACTGAATCAATTCAAAATTTATTCTGCTCTCTGAAATGTTTAAATATTTTATTATAGGACGACAATTTCTTTGAATGATTTTTTCTGCTATTTGAAATTTCCAAGCCGGAGATATGCAGGGAAAGAGCTAAATCACATTCTACTGTGCAAAAGTCCACAAAACGATTTTACCACCTGAGGTTAAATTTCAACAAAACCGACGAAGACATCAACAAATGAAGCCATAAAAATTGAACTTTTCCTGAAATAAAACAGAACCACCAAAAACTGACTCTTTAAAAATCAATATACAGAAGTCCCTGTCCTAATTCATCTCGTCGTAATCCACTCCCTTGCCTAATTCACGAATATTACCTGCCAAATTCACGATTTCTCCTCCGTTCCTCTCCCCACTGTAGGTTGCTAGGATGCTGGGTGAGAGGAAAAGAAACAAAATGCAAGGCGCGCATGCGCGAAGGCAAACTTAGAGCGTTGGAGGAGAAAAACGCGTGATTTGGTGGGGTTACAGAAGTACCGTGAATTAGGAGGGGGCCGCCATTTTTTAAAAACCAACGGCGTAAATTAGGACAGAGACTACTGTACCTAAGCAACTACATTACTAACGATCGATTGAAATGATGAAGCACATGAATAAAAAAACGTAAAAAATTTAATAATTTACGTCGAAGTTAACATTTTAGTACAAAAATAATGTATATACAGGGTGTCCCAGAATTGGGTAACGATATTATAGGAGGTGCTTCTCCGTCATATTTCAAACAAAAAAGTCCCTTGCCAAAATTGGATCAGAGGGTCAGAATTTGAGTTGCGAGCTATTGAAGTTTAGAAAAAAAAATCGTTTTTTGGCAATAACGCGGCTTGCTTTGAAGTTATTTCAATGAGTAAGGGCTCATTTTGAAGGTTATTTTAAGCCCTACAATTCACCTAAAAGAAAATTTGACCTGCTATGAATATTTCTGAAGTTATGGAAAAAAACGCGCGGCGGCAGTGCCAAACGCCTTTCTCGCCAATTCTACGACATTAAGAGTGTTCCCGCGGATTCAATTTTCATCGAAACGTAATGAATGAGGAGGAAAATTCTTCATCTTTTCAAGTTCTAAAACTTTTTCTTGGGCGATATTTCATTATCTATTTAGTAAAACGAGTTAGATGCGATAAACCACAAAAATTTACCTTTTTCCCATTTTTGAGGCCATAACTTCAGAATTATTCATCGTAAGTCAAATGTTCATATAGGTGAATAGTAGGGCTTAAAATAAGCTTCAAAATGAGTCCTCACTCATTGAAATAACTTCAAAGCAAGCCGAGTTATTGCCAAATAACGATTTTTTTTCTAAACTTCAATAGCTCGTAACTCAAATTGTGATCCTTAGATCCAATTTTGGTACAACACTTTTTTGTTCGAAATATCACGGAGAATCACCTTCTGCAATATCATTACCCAGTTCTGGGACACCCTATATAATAGCTTTGTTCAAATACGTATAATGAGTTCCAGTTACTGATATTCGGTGGAGTACTACTCCTGTTATCAATAGATGTGATTCCAGAAGAAAGTTTAAATTAATTCAACTCAAGTTTAAAAATTCGGGAAAAGTGCGCTATGCTATATGCAGTAGCCGCTGTATATACACGCAAGGGAAGAAAACGCTTCGCCACTTTTTCTGATATCACAGACGATTTCTTGGTCGTATTAGAGATTTCGCGATATGATGGTTCGAGATATCATAGGTTCCACATCATTTGACAAAATACCCAAATTTAATATATTATCTGCGTAGAGGAAGGTCTTTGAAAATAAGCGAGGAGAAGTTTTGAAAATAATTCTTTTCAATTTTTAGTGAACTTGTCACATGTTGGTAGAAATAAGTAAATCTGCAATGACTTCGATTCCTTCCAGGGTTACTTCCACCTCACATCGGGACATGTTCATTCATATCAGCAGGTCTTCTGCACTACAAAATATTCAAGTCTTGCGACTTGTATATGTACATTACTCGTCGACATTAATTGATTTTATTATTCAGACATTTATTAAGACCAGATCTTTGATAGATAAGCTATCGAATCGGAAACTACATGAATTCTAAATCGCGAGTTTGGATAATTGATTTGTTGAAATCAACAGTTAGTTCACACACCAAATCAATGAGAAGAATGTTTAACTTATTCCAGTACTTTTTATTGAAATGAGCACATGTTAACATGCTGCTTTTTGACGTTAAAGTGCTTGGATGACTACATCAATGATTTTATTGTAACAAAAATGAATACCATCCGAAGTAAACATTTAAAATGTATAATCTATCGTCGAATGTATGTTTTCCGGTTTTAACCGAAGCATAAAAATAAATAGATTTCCTGGATTTTTCCAGCTGCTAACTCGGGAAGCCGTACGTGACTGTACCGCATCCAACTCTGAATACTTCAATTACCGAAAGAAGTCGCCGAAGATTTCGAGCGTTTGTCTACGTAATCGCTTACCATAGGGGCATACGAGCGGAAGGAAACCGCATGGAACCGAGAGAGATGCAAAGAGAAAACGGGAGTAAAAAAATAAAGAGAAAAGAAGAGGAAGTTACCCCGCGTTTTCTGAAGAGTCTACAACCCACTATGCTACGACAGCAGCCGAGTCAGACAAACGGGACCGCCATTCAGTTCCCATATAATTGGAACCGCAGGAGCCTGACCAACGTCCGTGTTCAAGCACTCTTTTCTCGTAATCATCATTCTTCGAGAGTGTCTCCGCGACAGTCGATGGGAAGAATCGCCTACTCTTATTTTCAGTTGCACATGACCGAAGAGATTTTTTTTCTCACAAACAAGCTAATAAAAGTCTCTTTATAGGAATAAAAAGGGTGGAACGTTGCAGAATGGCATGGAGGTTATATTTACTTGCAATCTCAGTCAAAGGAGAGTTTAATTTCATGTGTAATCAAATCTTCGTTCTTGCGTAATGTGTTATGCTTTACAAGGGTTTGCTTTTCGTATTTTAATGAATGTTTTTTTTCGTATTATGTTCATCATGAGATTCAAATGCGCTATCCAGTCACCACAAGAGAACCACCACGTATAACAAATTATTCAATCAAACTAGCTTTTCGCCATACTTACCTTCCTTCTTGCCCTGTTCAGTTATTATAAATTATCAACCACTTACCCTCGTAGTACGTGATAGTTCCAGGAAAGTTAGATGAACTTAAACTAGTAGTGCGTACCATTACAAGAAACTAATGAAAGCTTCGTACAACTTTACGATGCAATGCACGAGTAACCTTAATCAACATTAAAATGAAATCACATATTAATCGCAAACAGGGTTGTTGAATATATCAGCCGAATTGTACTAGACCAATTAGAGATGCAACTGAGCATATTTTAATAACTTTGATTGTAAACTTTAATCGGTAACTCCTTGAAACTATTTCAATCCTTTCGTTAGAGATAATATTCGATCATATCCGATGTTAGTAAACGTTTGAGTATTAAGGAATAGCCGACTCTCCACTGGGTCGAAGTTTCTGAGCGAGCGAAGCGAGCGAGGCACCATAATCCACAGGACACCGTCCGTTATTCTTGATGATTATAACGGGCTAAATCTTTGTGCTTCATTTTGCCAAGACGCCCAACTTTTCCCTCTACGAGAATGCTCGATAGTGGTAACTAATAAAGTGAGCGGGCGTCAAACATGTCGATTATGTGATTGTAAAAAGTTTATTAGTAACAGGATATTTTTAAGTTTAATCTCAAGATAATTAATTTAAATACACGAAAAAACGTTTGTCCTACAAAACGATTCCAGGACAATACTCTTTTTATTAGTAACCGTAGGACGGAAGTGACATATGCTAGATTAGGGCATTCTCTGCCTAATTAAAATAGTGACCTACACAATAATGGGTATGTATCGCTAGTCCGACAAGAACTATTTTATAACTGCGGTTATGGCAATTTTATATTACTAATAAAATGAATTTCTTTGATTAGTTGTAATGTATTACTATACCAAGGACCGTATCATCGGGAATTAATTTTCCAAAGTTATTTCATGAAACCGTCGGGAATTTCTATATTGTTGCTTTGCAACAAATTAAAGTAATTGAAAAAATACTAAATTTTAATATTTGAATTTTTTCCTCGAAAACTACCGAGTTTTGGAAAAAATGGCAAAGAACAAAAAAACGCTTAGAATTCATTAAAGAATGTACCAAAATTTTTTCATAATTTTTCGAAAATATTAAAATAATTGTTTAAAAATTTAAATTAAAAAATTTGTCAAAAAATCATTTTAAAAAATCTGAAAAAATTCCAGTCCATTCCTCCATGATTTCTAGTATAGAAACTTTTCATTCTTAACATTTTTTAAAAAAGCTCATAGTTTTTAGTTTAAGCGTCCAGAAATGTTTCAAAGAAATTTTCATTATTGGCGCCATTTTGAGATCATCACAGTGAAATGGGGTATAAAAGTACAATTTTTTCTTAAAATTCATATATTTTCTTGACCTTTGTTCAGAATTTCAATAGAATCCCAACTTTGACCAATTTTGACTCCATTTTGAACACGGAATCCTGAAGAGCGATCTCGAAAAAAATGTAGCTTTCAATGTTTGTCATCTTTGATTTTGATACGAAATACTTTATTGAAATTGAACTAAAAAATCCGTGAATTGGTTAATGTTCGAAAAAATTCTAAAGTGTCGTTCTTTAAAAAAAAAATATGCATACTTTTCAAATTAGAATAATTATATATTTTTGTATTCAAAATAAAAAATATATAATTGCCATATATAAAATAATGACATTAATTGTCAGAGTCATCTGATGTCCATTCTCCATTGCTGCTAATTTCAGTTTCCTCGCCTTGTCAAGTTCAACGTGGTTTTTCAAATTCTTGAAAAATTTGAATTGATAACTATATTATAACAAGACACTCCCGAGCATAAAGACTTGAGCGTATGTACTTTATTTCTCGCACAATAATACTTCCTTGAGTAACAAATTATTGATTGCATGTTCAAAAATTCGGATTAGGTTGTTAATAATAAAAGGAGTATTGTCGTGGAATCGACAACTTACGAGCGTAGGACTGGGAAAACATACCACTAAATTTGTAGGACAATGTGTCCATTTAATTATAAAAATAGTGATTAAGCAACTATAATTGCATATAAGAAATTAAAAAGGGTGCACCGTGGTCAAAAATTACTTTAAAAAATAGCAATTATTTTTTTTATATATTTATTATTATAAAAAGTTCAGACTTTTTTACTATAGTGTACCAAATTTCATCCAATTCCGAAAAAATTCCGAACAGCTATAATTTTTCAAACAACAATTTTTTTTATCATGTTCAAATTTCATGTGACCGCCATTTTGAAAACTTACAGAATATCGGAAAAACATTTTATAACATTTATATGTATCCTAAGTGCCCACTTTTCCCACATTTTCAAAAAAATCGGAAATGTCATGTCAAATCTTGATCGATTTCACAAAGATTGACTCATTTATTATAAAATGGACTCGAGGTCAATTTAATACACAACGTTACAAAGAAATTTGCTACGGTTAATATATAAAGAACAGTAAAAGTAATCCTGGATTTATACAATAAGCTAATTTAAGGAACTTATTTATTTTTACTAATAAAATTTTGCTAAATAGAATAACGGGAATAAGTTTGATGCAGTAATTCTGTAGGTAATCATATTATAGTAGTGATAATTAATCGATAATTGTAATAATGATATTATACTTATGTAATAATGGAGATAGGTTATTGATCAAGTAAAAGGTAATTAAATCAGGATTCTCGGAAAGCACCAATAGTATTGGATTGCATAAATTGAGAAGGGAAAAGACAAATTTTAGTGAACAAAAAAAATACATAATTTAAATTTAAATTTTGGACAAGACTATCCACATCATATTGCACATTGCACATTGCGCATGCAATTTTTATAAATTCATAATTATTTGCCAAACAAACCAAATTGTTTCTCTACATTCTATAAAGCGGAATTGTCTTAAAATATTTAGCAGTGGAGTTTCTAGAAATGTATCCTTTGCAGAAAATGCACTAATTAACAAATTTACTAAATTTTCTTTCCAAATTAATATTCATATAACATGGTTACAAAAATAAACTTATTTGTATTTACTTTGTACAGAACACCATATATTTAAGAGAACTTTTACTGTAATAGTCAATAACATTAGAAGAATAAAAGTTGCTGTAGTTTGTTCATTTCTCATCTAGATATATAATCGAAATATATCCAAAAAATATTTCTACAATTCGACTGCACTCCTTTTAAACTTGGAAAAATTAATTTGGTTATTCGTTGTCGAATTCGTGTACAACAATAGAAAACCATTGCATTATATGGTATTTGAAAGGTATAAATTTACTGGAATTATACCAGGGAATATGTCTAGACCATATGTTGCTAATTTAAAAATAGGTCGAATACTCAGTGATGTCACCTAGTTTAGAGTTCGTGCGCCTGATGACATTCAGACAGATAAGTGTAAGGTTAAGACCTACCCTGGCGGTGTATAGGACGTACCCTTCGTCTGTCCTTTATAATCCTACAGAATGTCGGTCATAAGATAACAGTTGAGACATTGTTGGAGCGTTGAAGGTAAAATGTTTCTGGGTTTTCCAACCATTCTGAGATATTGGGTTCAATATATAGCCGAACAAGGTGACCAATACAATTGACCGCTTAGTATTTGGTTAGTTAAGTATTCCAAAACAGACCCTTCTGTCTACCTGCAGTGTGTACTTGCCCCTTCTCCTTTCTCTAATTTCTGCATGTACGCAAGTGGGGGAAAATGACGAAAGCTTTTCTATCCCATGGTAAGTTTATTAAAAAAAGAAGGTCTCGTTAGTTTCTTCAGACGAGCCGAAGGAGAAGGTTGTGCCAAAGTCGTACTTGTGAATATTTGTGCCAAGCTTGCAACTGTATCCAGATCATCGGACCATTTGATTTTGCAGGTACCAGAGACGTAGTACATTCACATTGTTATTAATATTGTGATTTCTTGCAAACAGTAATAGTTCGGTTCAACGTTAATTTTTATATATATTTTTTACATGTAAATTATTGAAACTCCTACGATTCTACCTTTGCAAATTGTAATCACTACAATTATTTAAAAATTAAAAGATACCAAAAAATGTTGTTCGTTATTTTTTTACAGCGTTTGACTTTCGAGTATTTTATGTTCATTTATCTTTACAGTTTGAAGTGTAGAAATTGTTACTTGGTTAATATCAAACGTTCTTAATAATATATTCCTCTACATACTTTTCGTTACACTGTAATCTAATTTGCTTCATTTATTATTTCCAGAAATCGTGAAAACTTTGAAGAAAACATGACTGCTTCCAAAGAAATATTTAAAAGGCCTATTGTATATAGGTGCAGTAAATGCAATAAGAGATTTTATGTGCATATGCTGTACGTCCTACACGTACTTCGAAAACATCGAGCAAGGCCAATCATGAAAAGATGCGGAGGAAAATGGATCCTGTATGCTGGTCCCGGCTTTCTATGAGCAATTCTCTTCAAAACAAAGAAACTGGTGCAACTCTCAACGTGCTTGGGAATCGTCAAAATGTCCTGCTGATCTAGTAGAATGAAAAGTCTTTATGTCTTTTTGATAGTTGAAGATGACCGGTGCGAATATTTCTTCATCTTACTCGTTTACCTCCTTGGATCCTCCACATATAAGTGGGTTATTCTTCTATATTCATCAAGCTGAAAAAAATCATACTTCAAGAAATCATGATTGTTCAGTTTGACGTGCTTGATTGTATCACGGTTTATCAATGCGGTGCAGATTCAATTTGCGTGCTCGTCATCCAAACAATACCCTTTATGTTTAACTGATGTAATCAAACTTTTATAAATGTAAATAAATTAAAAGTTCCAATTTAAGACAATGTTTGAATTATCTCCTTTCGTCCATCCTATAAGATAATCCGAAAAAATGCTTTAACAAAATTCGAAGATTCAAAATACCTGATAAAATGTGAGAATGCCGTTCTATTATCAATGTTTATAATATATTGATACAAATTATCTAAAGTGCGTCCAGATTACACGTAATTTAGACCTCGGAATTTTCACTTCTGAAGCTAAGATCTAGTACAATTACTAATAAGGCATTTTATATTCGTCCCATTCCATTTTAAAACTGTCAAGTTTTAAAGTTCTTTTTTACTTCAATTTTTTTAAAATTACTAAAATAAGTTCATGTTAATTGATAATTTGAGGCAAATTTTGATTTACGGCGAATAAGTTCTTTTACGCCCTTCATACGAAAATAACTATTTCGATATATCTAAAAGATGTCCCATAGAAATATAAAAGATATCCGTCAGAGATCTTTTCGAGACTTTCAAGATATCTTTGCCAGCCCCTCGGGCGCGGTGACCACCTACGGGGGCAAAGTTCTTTTACGCCCTTGATACGAATATGACTATTTCAAAAAGATGTCTTATATATATCTATAAGATATCCGTCATAGATCTTTTCGACACTTTCAAGATATCTTTGACGAATTATATGTATATATATTGTATATATAAGATCATAATGATACAGACAGTAATTAGTAAAACACTGTAAACATGTAATATGCATCGAATAGTCTATTACAAGTGCTTGAAGCAAGTGTTTTGCAACTTTTATTTATTAATACTTCGGCTGGCCTGTTGTCGGGGTCGAAGTTTTGAAAATGCTCATTTTCAATTTTCATACATATAAGAAACACTATATTGTTGTGACATATCTATCGAAGCCACATGGACCTAAATATGATTGGACCCCCAAATATCGATATAATTTTATAATATAATTGAAAGCTGTCAGTAAACGAACGAATATTAATAAGGAATAGCCGACTCTACCCTGGGTCGAAGTTTCTGAGCGAGTGAGGCACCACGCCAACACTAGTTTATTATTTGCATTTATTTCTCATTTACGCAGTTTCATTATATACTCTCCATATTTGTGGAGAAGGCATTGACAGAAATAATGCATATACTCTACTTCGATACCCTGGTAGAAATTTGGCTGGTTGAACCATTATCCTAGCGGCTGGGCATATATGTTCGGTAGAATCTCGGTAGAAATAAACACAAATTCTAGATGAAAACCCGCTAGACCATTAACAAACATTTAAAGTGACATAAAGCAATAATTGTAAGCTGAAAATATCATATTAAATTTATATAATGGGTAAGACTCAATCGATTCGACAAAATGAGCAGGTGTAATGCAAACAATTTTTCTTTCGAAATGAAGCTTTGATTTTTACAACAGTTTTGTAAACAATCTTGACAGCCTGTACAGGCGAATCAGCTGAGAGCAAGCCGCTATATTGAGCGTTCGATCGAGAGGTATTCGAGATTCTCGGATCGAGTCGCGATCGATAAGTAGTAGGTGCTTGTCGCACTCATGTTAAACTATATTAGCTGTCTCAATGTAGAAATCCTACTAAAAATGACATGAATTCTGGCGTAAATCTAAGATCTAACTAGACACTACACGGAGAGAAAAGTTGCAAATAAATTAGTAGCAATTATTCATAGGTATGCCAGAGTTATGAATATATACAACTTATTTCTACTTTTAATTATGTATATTTCTATGTATTCATCCAAAATGTTAAACTGAATGCAGCTTTGATACTTTAGCATCCAGAAAAAAATGATATGAAATCTGATTCCGTTATTCCTGCTTCTACATTTCTTTCGTCGCGATATTCACGTATGAATTGATAAATACAGATAAAAGACGAAAAAGTGGATCATGGTAGAGCGATTTAGAACAAGAGTAAATAGGATGGTATAAAACTGCTGCTGAAGTAGACGAGAGCTTCGAAATCGCTAACAATCGCGGAAAAGCAAATCCATTGACGAGCGCCCGCGCGTGTGAATATAACTGCCGAGTTATCCGTAGAGAGCGGCACGATTCGCTGAGTAAAACGAAAAACTGAAATGTAAAAATATATATATTTATAGCGGAAAAGAGAGATGAAACCAACGACCGAGGATCACTTTTACTTTTGACATTTCCTCTTTGTATTCCTGAGCTTTATCGATTTTTTTTCAGATACCTTTAATTTTCAGTGAAGGTATTGTTTATTAAGAAAATGCAATTTAAGTTATTGTAAATGTTATAATAAATGTTCATACTTGAGAAATAAAATTATGCTGTATATCAAATGTACCTAAAAAAGTGTGGTTAATAATTCTTCTAGTCAAACGCTAAAGGAATAAACTGACCTGGGAATTGAACAGGTTGAAAAATATAACTCATGGAATTCAATTTATTCTAAACATAATATTTATTTTTATTTATAGCAATATTATTTGTACGAAAAATAGAATGCACTTTCAGAAGAATGTTTTTTAAAAATAGGCTGAGCACTTATTAATGACACCGCACCGCGGCGCTGGCTTGATACAGATCGGGCCCCCTATAAATCAAAGTGGTCGCAAATATTCAAAATATTTTTTTCGGTACTGTAGTCGTCAAATCCGATTTTACAGCCTACTTTTAGTCCAAGAGTAAAATGAAATTTCACGGATCACGTGAAACATGAATCTGCGCTGTCAAAAACATACGGACTAAATGTAGTCCGCGAAATCTAATTTTTAGAGATTTCAGTACCGAAAAATACTATATATAATGGATGCTATACAGCCAGATCTGCAAAAAGTGTATGTTCTAAACTGCCGCAACATTACTGGATTCATCCAATCGTTAGAGAACATCATACTGTCTTATATTATTCTTTTAGAATTACAGGAGGAACCAAAAACGTAAATTGATATTGTTTGGTGTCTGAAAACTATTACATTTAACGAATAGCCGAAAAAAAATATGAATAAAGCAAACAAGAAAAGAAAATATCCAGAAATTGACTGCACGGAAAAGCAAATACTACACACTTAGGATATTACACACCTAGGAATATGGACGATTTCACTATTAAGTGCAAATTTGAGGTCCAATATTTCGACTAAAAAAAATGTTAAAATTTTGTTCTTTTTAAATTGATTCTTCATGAGTCTTCATCACTTGTTAAAAATGTATGCAGAGGGGGCGAAGTATGAACGTGTAGTTTGACATCTAGTTTAGGAAACAAAATAAAAAATTAAATCTGGGTAAAAATTCACGCCGGATTCTGTTTGGAATCCAGTCGGGCTAACCTTATCCACTAAGATTACGAATGCAACGAGGAACACTTGGTTAGGTCAGAGCCTGGTTAAAAAATTTACTTGGGTGATGTGCTTATTTTGTACTGATACTACCGGTCCATCTCACATAAACCAATCTGTCAGTAGATAGTACTCTCTATTTGGTATTTGGGTGCCCATTTATGTTCGGGAATCCCAAGTGATTCGTGTAATATAGACGATTTTAAGTAATGGTGATTAACGTTTATTATACTTTACAAATAATATACTAATTAATATGAATCTAAATAATATGAATGCTTTGCTGAACGAAGATGGAAATTGCAATATTTCCAACGCAGATCAGAATTTTAAAAATTATTTGTCAAGGATGGTAATATTACATGTGGTTTTGAATAATTTCTAATTTATGAAAACGAAACCGAGCAGTCGAGATTCTGACTTCAGTGCTGCAATTTTCATCTTCGTTCAGCAAAAGCATTCATATTAAATAGAGGATTTTAAATAAAATTCATCTGGATCCTTTTACAACGTATTTCGTGTTCAATAATCGGTTAATTTACAGGTACAAGTAATATTTTGAAATCTTCCGTTTATAATAATTCCGTTTTATCAATCATCTTCCACCAATCGACCATGTGCCTTCAATAATTCCATAAATGTGGTGTGAAAGTCTATTTGGTTATATCATCGCTAGAAGAACGAATATGCCTTTGCTGGTCGTTAGCGGTAATCTGTGATTTCTTAACACTACTAAGAGACTTTTACGTACAATTACTTTTACGTACAATTGGACAAAAACCGGACCCCTGAACGTATACGAAACCAGACTAATCCTATTTGGCATCAGTCTTTCAGTATCGCTAGGGGTGTCGATATTCAACTATTCATACTTTCCTTACATCACTCACTATTTTCGTATTTACGTAAAGAATATTACAATAATTGGTCATATAAATGCATATTAGAAATATGTTGTTATATGAATACAGTTGGTAAATTTGAAATGAAAGTTTCAACCATTAAAAAAAATTAAAGATGAATCATAATTTCGACCGCCATTAGTTTTTTATCCCTGGGTACTTTTGTTCGATAAAAAATTGATCTGAATTAATTGAATGTTTGTTAAAGAAGATTTCAAATGGCCGTATTTTTTCTTATTGGATTGCAAAAATGGTCCATTGCTGATCAGATTTAACGACTATGTAAAGTTTATCTGGATGCGCTTGAAATAGTTTGTATCACATGCAACCCCAATTACTTCGTTTCTTAATAATGAAGCGTAATTCTAAATTATCCTTGAGTAATTCCAAATTATCCAGCATTGAGATAACTCGTTGTTTGCAAATGTTCAAGCTGTGTATTTTTATAACCTTTGCGATCTATTTATTTAGACCCATGTCTATTACCTGTGTAGCTTGGGAATTTCCTATACTTTCCCTATGATTTACGTACCTTCGAATTGTGCATTTTATTACAGTTCATATGTGTATTTGATAAATCACATCGAATATGAGCACATTATGTCTATGGATATTGTCAATATATAATTGATTGGTATTTATTCCATAAATTATTTATACTACCGAATAGCATCAGGAAGATTCTGGATACAATATTTCATCATTCTCGTATAGAATATTACGAAAACCAGAATTTCAAAGGCTTTCTAACAACATTGTTAGCGTGTGACTTTGAAATATCTCAATGTACTATCAAAAGCTGCCAGTAATAAATGATACAAAAACTATCTATACAATTGTTTCAAACACCTCTCTCGTTTGATACTTTGGTGATTATGTTAAACGATACCGTTTTGCTTATTATTTTAGAGAACACGAATATGTTTAAGAGTTTTACTTTTCAAAAGGACTGTAGGATGCTTTAGATCGAAGAAAATGTATAACAAATACATTGTGTACGCTAAATTAAATTTAATATGGATTATATTTCAAGTTTGTACTCCCCCTTGCATATGTAGTTTTTTCTTACTTTCTAAGTCTAAATTTTGCATGTTTTGTTCAGTCTCTAAAGATATAAAGATACTGGTCAGTCTGTAAAACAGCAATTGCTGTGGCTCGCCCTTTGGCATTTTTGTATTATTTATATCCTGTATTGTTTTTGTAATTGCCAATAAAGACGTGATTATTATTATTATTATTATTATATATATATATATGGGCATTGTTCTAGAACTTTTAAACTGTATGTTGTCGCTCATTATGATACCATAAAAATTTTAAATATAACTTTTTAACACTACAGATCAACAAATTTTTGTTCGATTTACATGTAATAAGTGTTTATTACTAATTACACATATGTAGAAAACAGTGAGAGTAAATAAAAGTAGTGAATTTGCCTGTTTTTGGTGCGCGACACTCACTACATTTTTTCAGTTTTAACGCTGAAACTTTTTGCACCTTTTTTTTATGGTCTGTGGTTTTTTGTGGAAGTATTTGGGGATGTAAACAAATGAAAAATCCTTAACTTAATGATGTGCCTCACTGAGGAATAAAATTATATACCTTCAAACTTGCGAGATAACTTTTTTTTATAGTTGACAATTTAGCAATCAACCTTAGATAATTTTTTTCACATTGGTTTTTAAGAAACCACACAACAGGGGTACATTACCTATATGATAAGAAGTAATTTGAGCCTTTGCCCGAATGTGTGCCACCTATACATAAAAAATGCGACCACGTCAAACTTTAAATTTCCAAGCGGAACTCACTTTGAAAAATCAAATTATTTAATGGCACGTCTACAATTTAGCTTCTAAGTACTTTGGAATCATTGTGATCTTTTCTCCTATGTTATTAAAGTATTTATAAATTTTGTGTTTTTTTAATACAACAAAAAGCACAATTTTTGACAATAATTAAATGATTATTCTTTACAAATCGTTTTAATTTTTTGGTATCCTTAATGTTAAATCATGTATTTGGATTTCAAATTTTAATGAAAACTGACTTTGGATTTGTAATCAGTGGCCTCAAAAACCCTAACATATTAAATTTTATAAAAATCAAAGAAATTTTGTAAAAATAGTCCGCCATATTTAATCCATTATTTTAAATTTGAACTATTAACTAGACGTTTAATTTTATATACTAGCTTCTAAAAATTAGGCCATAAGCAAAAGAACTGAATTTTTTATGTATATTAAACGTTACAAAACTAAAAACTAATTTTACGAGTAACGTAACATATGTTACATTAAAAAAAAATACATTGTGTATAAATGGGTCACGCAAGGTTTTTCCTGTCATTTTATCAATTCTAAAGCCAATAAAATTAATTTCATGAATGTGCCTAAAAAAAATGCAATTTTCTTCAACCTCAAAGTTTAAAAGTTCTAGAACAATGCCCATATATATATAACAATAATCTTTTATTGGTAAATGTGCTTATCTGTATTCATGAATCCCACGTCATGGACTATTCTCATACTGATATACCTATTTAAGGTTCGTACACAATCGGCGCAGTTGATGATGCCAATTACAACTTCAGCGTTGTAAATAAAAAATCATTTTATTTAGTAAAATTATTTTTATGGAATAAGATCGACATAACATGAATTGAAGACACCAATAGTTCCTCATGGTATGTCTGCAAAACCCATCAGATAATGTCAAGACTATCTCATTTTTTCATTGAAACGCTAAAAACAAGGCAGGCATGCGCATTGAGCGCAGTTTCATTAAAAGAGTTAGCAGTAAATAAATTCTTTTTCTGAGGGTTTCAATATTACATCAACTGCAGCGAATGTTGAAGATTTGCACGATAAAAACTCTCGCATAATTGCAGTTCCGTACATTTTTCAAGTACACAGCTTGTTTTAAGGGGATGGATGCTTCTAGCTGTGAGGATAAATATGCATGATGCATGAAAGCCTTCCTCGCACCAGTATCCTGTTAGTCTATCCATCGTTCGCTGCTGATCTTTTGTATACACTTGCGTTAGTATTCCGACCTTTGACGTGGCCAACCAAGTATGAAAACATCGTTCGCATATATCTGATAACGTCGCGCATCAAATAACTCAACGTAAAAAAGAATAACATAGTTTCTCGAAAGTGAATTCACCGCTCCCAGTTCGCAAACACGAATGTTGTATTCAAAATGTATTATATTGTAGTTGCGCATGTAAATTTAATTTCAAAACCAGTGGCTTCGACCCTGCGGCCTTAGGCTCATATACTCATTGATGGCGCAGAGTTTGGAAGACCAACTATTTAATTAATTACAGAAAAAAACTAAAAATAATAATTTTCAAAACATCGACCTCCGGCACACGTCAGCCGGAGCATGAATACATCACATGCTGGACATTATTATTATTAAATTTGTTTCGTCGTAATATTTATAATTAATAAAAGCTTAATTTATTGTTGACCGTTTTATCAAATTAGATAGAAAGACTTGTCTTCTTGGAACAGAGAGTCTAATTATATTATAGAATATTAACTTTTATATGTCCTTCTTGTAGAGAACTTCAAAAAATCATTTTTGATGTGATTTGTACTTTTGATAATAATTATAGTCTATTCCAAGAAGACAAGTTTTTCTATTTAATTACGTTAGCTGGAGATTATATAATAATATTAAATAAATAAATAATAATAAACTAATGGCTGAAAAGCTCTACTTTATAGATGCAATCCCATTCCCAGATCGTTTTATTCATTTAAACTCTTATGTTAAAACATACTGGACACGTCAAGATGTTTATTTTCGTGTTTATTCGTCTTTTTATAAAGAAAGTTCATATAACATTTTGCCTAAAGAATTTGATGCTTTATATTTTTTGTTGAGATCATTTTTGTTGTGTGATTCGTATTTTTTATAAGAAACGCAAAAAATCGTTTTTCAGCTTTTTTGTTCGACCTTCTTATAATCTAGTGTGGATTGACTCGAAAAACTAATCAGATCTAGGTTAGATCATGGCAACCCGAAAAAGCGGCTGATCCTTAAAATCAGTCTTACCATTCGCGAAGTATCGCGAGACGAATAAATGGGACGTAATCACGGACGGACGTACGTACGTATGTACAAGATCACGGACTCGATTTTTTTTATAGAATTTTTGCGTTCTTTAGGACTTGAATCGTCGACATTTGATAAAAAATTATAGAGTAATTTTTTTTTGTCGAGACACACAAATTCAATATATACTTCGTCCTGACCTTAATTCCCGCGTTACATCTTTCTTCTCACTCGCGATATGGAAAACGTATGTGGAAATAGAGACTCCTATATTTTTTGTATAATAAATACACTTCTGGTAGGAAAATCGTAATATATTGATTTACAAATAATGATATTCATTTAATCCAAGAGAAAACCCGAGAAAAGAGAATCACCGATTCTGCAGCAAGCAGTTGCACGGATGCATTAGGGATCATCGAGTTGCATAGCAGCATGTAAATTTGGAATAAGAGAAAAGGAAATGCAAAAGATAGACTGAAAAATAATAAACAATAGCAGTAGAATTAAATTTAAAACTAAATTAAGCCAATGCCCTTTAATATTTCCTTTACAAGAGAATTAATGTTTGTTTCGCAAAACACATTGAAATATATGTAATAAAGCAAAAGTTGAATTTCTAAATTACTACACGAACTTGAAAACATAGTACTTAGCAATTCGGTAAAAAAAAATAGAGGGACAGTTATGAACCATGATGAGCTCAGTTTCAGACCACCTTTTTGAAAACCTAGATTTCTTTTTTTGCTTTCTGAATCTCCTAGAATCCAGTCCATAAACCTGATTAAACAGAGAGGAATATAGTGAAGTGATCTCCGTATATTGCATAACTTTAAAATTCTGAAAAAGCTGATTTTTTGCATCCATATAGCCATTACCATTTAGGCGGTTGGTACAGACCATGCAAGCCTACTTAAGAATTTTATAGTCGACTTTTGATATCAGCAACATAGCCAATTTCAGAATGTGGAGAGTACCTAAAACTTCTCAAAGTATGTCTGGGAAGATATCTCTAAGTATCCATAATGCACTTACGATTAACTGTAATTTTTCCCAGAGGAGAAGTCTACTGTGGATATATGAGGCATCAACAATAGGTTACATATAAAATCGATGTTTTACCAAATGCGATACGTGGAATGAGTATTCGCCCACGCAAGTGGGATTTGCATACACTATTGCACACCTATGCAATTTCCTTTATATGCACTTCGAATTAGTCCGATATCAAAGTCCTATCAAACTATGACAGTTAATGGTTGGAATTTATGGTTCGTAATATCAATAATGTTTCAATTGTAATGTGAATTCTGTTTCTATTGAAATAAAAACGCATAATATAAAATATGTAACGACTTTATCCCCCTATTCTTGATTGCTAATGAGCACTGATAGTGACAGAATAGTGTCAGTATCGAAGCTGTTACTGCAGTTCTGACCAGTTGATCAAACGACCATGCTGTCCCTTCCAGTAAATTTACGACCGCTAGTTAGTGCATAATTAGTAATTCACCGTTATTTAAAGCAACGCTCTTTGAACATCCCACCTACCTACCAAGATCAAAGAAATAATTAAGTATTGCAAGAAACACTGAAACTCGAAATACTACAGAAAATGGAAGGCATTGAACAACCACAGTCAGAGTTTCTATATTGTAGCGTAGGGAAAATATGATCAGTTTCTGAATTTTTTTAGATGAAAATCAAACGCAATATATAATAAAAGAATCAATCACAAAAAGAAAGAAGTTATGAGTCCAGAATAAATTCATACAGACTCATTAAAGAGTAGAATGAACAATTATATTCTCAAATCTTCTTAACGCATGTTACCGAAAAAAGAGGGAGAGAAACACTGTGATTGCATCAACTTTACCGTACATTAACAATGCACCCCTATTAATAGTATATTATGCTTCGAGGGAGGAAAGCGCGTGATTTCCGAGCGGGAGGTTTGCTGCCCGAGCAACCCGTGTGTCATACACTATTTTTCTCCCGACCCCATCCATTACCGGAGCTCCCGCTGGCGGCATTTTCCGTCCCTAGGGAGTAATAAGAACGAAGTACGCCTGGGCGGACCACGAATGGTGATTTGTTAATGCAAACGAATTCATTAGATCAACTATCAAACAGTAATACACCTCTTTATGATATTATTACATTCTACTACCTCGAAAATCGCAGTTATTAATTAGATTGTAGACTCTCGGTAAATCTGATAATTATTCCGGACATGGCGTCACTTGACGCTGGAAATATTCACTACTATGTTTATCTCTTATTTGCATGAGTTTTATTCTCTTTGCATCTTTCTCATGACATATATCGAATGGAAATGGTTCGCACAGGTACCATCATGTGACATTTACATTATTAAGCGGAAAGAAATTAAAAACTGGTAGCGATTTATATTACATAGCCCATACGGCCCGTTCTTTCAAAAGGCCGGTAGATTGTCCTAAGCAATGTCCCCTTACTATAACCTCACTTCCATATTGTCGTTTACGTCCGTCGCGTAAGTATGTCCAGTATGTCTAAACTAAGCCTATCTTACATTAAAAAGGTTCTATTCAAGTAAAAACGTGCATGTACATTTTTTAAATTTAAAAAAATCTTTTTTACTGTCGAATTTTAAGATTGACGTTCGAAAAAATTGACCTACATCCATGAAACTCCAAAAATAACCCATAAACCCTTAAACCCATTAACACCAAAACCCTCAAATCCATAAACCCATAAAAACCAAAATAGTTAAAATGCCTAAATCCCCCAAACCCATAAATCTCATAAGCCCGAAAATCCACAGATTATAAAACCTATAAATCCCAAAACCTCAAAAGCCTCAAAACAAACAAAATTGAATGCATTTTTTAAAAACGTAAAATTTTGTGTTGGGGTTAACTGGTTTTTAAGATTGAAGGGATTTTTGGGTTTATGGGTTTTGGGATTTGTGGGTTTCGAGGTTTATGGGGTTCATGGATTTTGGGGTTTTGCATTTGATTGGTTTTGAAGGTTGAAAGGCTTTTTTTGGGTCTACAGGTTTCAATCTTAAAATTCTCGAGTAAACAATATTTGTTTAAATCTGAAAATATTTACAAGCATGTTTTGACCTAGAAAAAACCTTTTTAGAGAGTTAACTTTGTTTTATATTTCACCCCACCCTAATATACATATATGTTATGTATGACACTGGCATAACTTTGGACGATATAACTACGGAAGGAGCATTCTGCATTGGTTTGCAACAAATACATAACAAATTACCATCTTAACTAATCTTAATCTTGGTAAAACGACCCAACTTTTAGTTAGTAACAAATGACCATTATTTTCAGTGTATCGTACATTTTAAAGTATCTTTTACATTCTTCTCAAATGGAACACTCTACAAATATGAATCAATTTGACTTTTTGTAAACATTAATAATTTCTTACAAAACTTTGTGACAGAAAATGAACATTGTTTAGCTGCCAGATTTGGGGAAGAACTTTAACGAGCATTATTCTCGTTTATGTGTTCAGAATTGTAAAACAGAGAATCCGTGTCTTTTTCGGCATTCACCACACTTACCGGAATGTAAATTTATGCCACTTTGCGCAGTTCTCGGTTTCTCGTTTATTCACGAAGACGCGTTGCCGCTTTGCCGCCCCCTTGAATAAATCCCTTGCATACGTTAAATCGTAATGAATTCAGAAACGCGATCCCTATTCTGCGGGACATAAGATCTGCGGTTGGAGAATCAAGCTCGCTCGTTAGCTCGCTATTATATCCAAAAATGACATCAAATTTCCTACGTGTACAAGTACTCGGAAAGGCGTATAAGCGATGGCGCGTTGTTATGCGACAACACGACCTTTCGTCGTCAAAACTTACCGACTGTCAATTATAAAATCAGTCAGGAATATATTTTGCGTCCTAGACATGGCGCTGCTTCCATTATTCGCCTTTGCGATCGTTTTTAATGAACTTGCAGAATGAATGTATCATCTTCTTCGTTCATTAAAAAATAACAAAGTTTATTACAATATCATATTAATATAAACTATGTACCGTATTAATTATTATTGTATAATTTTATATAAAATCCTTAATTTGAGTATACTCTCGCTTATTGTTGTTGATGTTAGATGACGATTGGGGTTGGAGAACTTGAAGTTCGCCTAGACACTTTGTCCGGAAAGTTTTGTAACGTAATGGTATTGTTGATGTTACTTTATTGTTAATTTAATTTGCCATTTACGGTATTTAATGTTTTTCATTGGTTAAAAGAATGTAATTCCTAATATGCTTTGAACATCGTAATTAATTTCTGGGGCACTAAACCAATAAGGTTCTGCAATAGTAAACGCGGTAAATCAAAACATTTGTGAACACAAATATAAGCTAAGGTGTGAAATAGTGTTGCCCGTTTGAGTGCGTAAAGTACAACTTTACTTAATCTTAATTACTTACACTCCATTACAAAAAGCAAATTTTCAGTTACAAATATGAGACTTTGCACGAGATGCTGCTGATGTAATTCACAGATTAGAAGGCGATTATGGAACTGCTCAGTTCAAAGTCAACTAATATGAAGTTATTTCAAAATGTGTTTCTTTATCATTCCATGTAATTTAACAATTTTTAACGATCCCAAAAATTAATGCAAGTACTTTACATGCACTAAGTAACTAATTAACGCGCGAAGTTTGATACTTTATTTCTGACCGGAACAGCCGAATCCGTCGCGGTATGTGCTGGGGAGCTCCTGAGGACGTCCAAATGGCCGGTTTTGTTCATCGGGAGCTAAGATCTCCGGATTCTTTAGAATTAAAAGATAGTCAGAACAAAGATGGATCCAGAAATGAAAAAAATAAGACGATTTGGATATATCTCCTATAATTCTCAAAACCAATTAGGTTTGCACATGTTCTGATTTCAGATACAGTGCTTTTTAATAACAACTTAAACTTCTTCAAATAGTCGAAATAGATTAAAATGTATAAATTGTGTCAATAACCATTTTGGATTTGATTATTTTTATCGAAATTTTACCAATGGAACTCTGGATTCAGAAGCACATAATTTTCTTAAATGATTCCAGTTGGTCCTATACTATTCAGTAAAAACTTTTGAAATCAATAATTCAACCATTACAATTTTTATTCCAACAACAATCGAAGAGGAAATGGAGAAGAAGAAGAAGAAACTTTCCCGATGAAATATTTTCCGAGCCATCGCGATGGCCTCGTTACCACGAGAAAGGGAAAATACAGTAATGAAAAAGAAAAGAGTCCAAAGAAAAGGTCTCCGCACTCGTTATCATTACACATCCAATTTGTTCCTTTCGTTGGTTGGTAATCGCTCGCCGATGACGTTCCAAAGTCTTCCACAGCCCCGACCGACGTTTTGTTACGTATTTGACGAAAGGGGATAAAAGCAGTCAGGTCAGTGGTGAGCTTAACCGCCTTGAGCTTTCGACCAATCCCTGCCTGTTTGCTTTTCCCCTCTGCCAATGGGAGCCGTGCACCCCCAGTTCCGACCCCGCCGTGTCACTTAATACCAACCAATGGGGAAGGGACTCGAAACAGGAGCGAGTGACGGCGGCCATCCCCAAAATGGCTGCGAAATCACACGACATTATAGCTCAAAGTTCAAAATAAACGGGCGGATTAATTCGAGGGGATACGACCGTAGGTAGGAGAGAAAAATCTCAGTATCAGGTTATTGCGAATAGCAGCATTTCCGGCAGAACGACTCCGATCGTCGTTAGGACCGTTGACGTGATGGTTTCGAGTGCGGATTTTTGCGGTGAACACATTCCATCGTAGTTGAACATCGTGATCGAAATATATTTAATGACATCAGAGTGCATCATTGCCGGGAATTATCTATCATAAACGTTCAGTGAATAATCAAACGCAATTACTAGTTGCTTACAACTTCATGTCATGGAGAAGCAAAATATATACACAAGAAAGAAGATGATCTAAATAAAGAACAAGCATTAATAAGTTCGATTTTGTTACCATCTGGAGTTTCTCATCGATAATATAAAAAAATGCGTATATAGACGATACGGTGAACTTTCAAGTTTGGAAATTGGTTGAAGGGTTAAGTACATCTGTGATAAATTTTGTATTGATCGGCCATTATCAATATGATGCAGGAGCACAAATCTTTCCTAATAAGAGATCTTCTGGGAGACGTTCTCGCTGATCGTGTTCAAGGTAACTAGCTAACTTTACTTAAAACAAGTGATGATCAATTAAGCAACCTACAACCATAGTGTCAAGTGAGAATAATGATCCTCGCGAAGATATTGATCTTTCATTAACAGAGCTGTCATTAGTTTGGTCGTTCCACTCGCTCTATGCACAGAAAAATGTTTTTTAAAATCAAACAAATGATTATATTGCTATGGAGTTAAACAAATATTTCTTCCATTTAAAATTATCTGGTTAATCAACTATTTTTCAAATAAATAAATATTCGCAGTATAATTATAATTTAAAGACAACATGTTTTAATTAAAACATTTTTCCTTGAATTTAACGTAATGGTTTCTTTCATTTGTAAACGTATCTTTTAAAGATATAGAAATGGTATTCAATAAAGAAAAGTGGTATTGATTATATAGAACGTGTATTGAATACTTAGAAAAGATATGTGATCATTTGTATATTAGTAGATATATCATTGCAACTAAAATCAAGATAATTTTTAAGATATTTACCTTGGATTTCAAAATTGACCTATAAAATCAACTATTAATATTATTTTTTCTGAGGATAAACAACTTTTAATTGAATTAATTAGGACGAAAATGGAAAACAACAGAAATATGATCACAAACAATTTATTGAACATACATCCACGTCTGAAGTTCTTAAAATGCATTAAATTTAATGTAATTGTACATTTGTATTAAATTCAATGTACGTTTATAAAATTTACTTCTGAAAATTCATATGCAGTTTACATAAAATATAATGCATAAAATGTACTGACATTTTGAGACACAGAAGTTTTATGTACGAATACATTGAAATTGCATTAAATTGTATGGCATTTTTAATAAATTTCAGTTATTCTTTCAGCTTAATTCATATTATATAATCAATTTTGCGTAAAATGACATTATTTTGACTGAAACAGATTTATTGCATATGTATAAGATATAAAATTTAATGAAGTTATTTTTCGTTTGGAATTAATAATAAACAATAAATGTATATCATAGGATATACGATTTTTTGCCGAAAAAATGAAAATAAAAACAATATTTCCTTCGTATTTTAGATGTGAAACTGCAATAAACAGAAAATAAGTTGGTAAACATTTTATTTTCATTTTTCATCAAAATACCGTATGTCCCAAGAAATATCCATTTCTATTTATTATTTTCTATTTATTTCTAATTTATTGTGGTATATTTTTCAACGCATTTTAGTGCAAATCTGCATTAATTTGAAAAACACATTTTTAAAACGCAACGCCACCGACTGTCGACAAAAACCCCGACTTTATATGTTTTCCGTATACATATTAATATATACGACAAATTGTATAATACTGAAATTATTAGGATGATAATTAATACCGTAATAAGTACAAGTAGACATACGTGCGAACTCAGTGTAATGGTTAATGTTAGCGTGGTAAGCGAGAGGCCCAGGTTCGATTCCCCTCCAGAGCGAGTGTTTTTTTCATTTGTTGGCGAGCGTTACTCCTTATTTGTGATCATGTAAAATGATATAAAAGTAGCATAAGATAATTAAAATTAATTACATATGATAGTACATATAATCATTTATAACAGAGAAGTTCAGTAATTTAAAATAAATGGAGCAGTAATAATATTCACCAAATTTCGTATGTTTTTTTAAAGCCGGTAAATTTTCCATTGTATCATATTTAAAATATTTTAGCCATTGAACAACATTACTGTAGGTACCCGCTGGAAATTTTCTACCGTTACATTTTTATTAAATTTCATGCACTCTTAAGGTTGCTCGAGTGGCCCTGACATTTAGTGGGTTCCGAAGGGCCCACCATTATATGAGCACTTCTTTTTAAATTTTTCCGTCATTGCTGTATTTATCTACTAGATTCTCATTAAGTTACACAAATATTAAGTTAAACAAAGTTTTCTCAGTTAAAAAAACATCGTATGTCTAACTACTGATTAGTCGGGGTCCGCACCATACCACATATGATGAGTGAAGTTATTAACTATAATCTAACAAAAAAATACGCAATTCTGTCGTTTTTCGATTTTTGCTCAAACCACCTTAACAGTGTATAATTTTAATTAAATTTATCAAGCTTCTCTTTTTATCTCTTCATGAATTCTTCATTTAATTTACAGCACGATTCATTGTGTGTTATTCTAAAAGTTAATTATTCAAAATGAAAGCTCAATCACAAATTTGTTCAGGATTACCTAAACACGAAGTTCCATTTGAATCCAATAATTTGCACTCTGAAGTCCAAAATGAATCATCTGATCATCATTATATACATTTTTCTCAACAGTTTCCTATATTACACTTGTCTGATGATATCTGAGCACCATGAAAATTAATTTATAAGATATATTGTAGTTCTCGAGATAACTTTTTGGATGTCTCACGCCTGTTGTATTTATTCCTTACATCGTCCAGACACAAGAACACAATTTCGGTGGAATGAAATTGAAATTACAATTTGATTTAAAAAGCAATTGCATCTCATTATTTCGACAATTCATGGATTACAAATAATCCAGTTTCGATATCATAGCAAAATTATAAAACGAACTTAATGAAAAATATAAAAACATCCCATCATTAAAGCGAGCTTACATTAATAGGTAAATGTTTTATTTAGTAGAAACATTTAAATTTACTTAATGACTAACGCAAATCCTACTTTGAAAGCACGCACACGACTTAATCGCACATTTTGAATAGAACTAAATAGTAATGCACTGCCCTGAAACAATGTACAGAGTAAACATAGACAATGTCGTATTTCATACCCACGTCATTGTTTATTGTTTGCACATGCTTACGATGTAGAAACTTTTACATAACCCATCAGATCATTTCTTTAAATTCAATAAATTTTTAATGGCAAATAATCCTGTCAACAAAAATGGTTGTTTAAAATACTAAATATCAAACAGTGCACACGTCGAACAACATCTCATGTTTCGAGGCATTTTCTGCAAGCATTAGTAATCTAAACAATGATGCTTATTCGTAAAATTCCCTACAGATAATTGTGGCGTTGGGGTGCAAAACCTGCCAAGTCCGTTTTATGCACTTTAGAGAAAAACGGGAAAAACTGTTTGCCGCTATTATTGGAAAGATAGCAGATTCATAAGTGCACAGCTCAATTTTAAAGGGTAAGCATTTTTTCATGCACATACACAATATCTAAACATTCAAAGAATTATATGTAATGTATATTTGTATCATTATCTCAGATATTTATTTTTTTGGACTTGGCAAGTTTGGCACCCCAACGCTTCAATTCTCAGTTTTGTTTTCTGACCAAGCAAATAGATAATGTTAAATGGTTAAGCTTTCCTTTAAATTCAACTGCGAGATTTTTATTTACGAAAATTACAAAGATAATCGCGGTTTTATCACTCAGATTTTGTACTTTTTGTTATTGTGTAAATATAACTGAAAACAATGCGGAGAAATCGTTTGCAATACTCTTCATAGACAGTTTTCCTAATGTTTCCAACACAAAGGATCCCACTCTACTCAAACGCCCAGCTCAAATTTTGAAATTCTAAAGTAGTGGATCCTAGATACTTAAACGAAGTGTAAAAAATTACTCTAAAATTACTATCTTGATTAGTTGTAAAAAATATTTAAATAAATCAAATTATTATCTATACCCCAAAGCCATTATTAATTTCAAAAATCAAAGCTCAGATTGATAATAATCAACCTGGAAAACGTCGGACTACTTAATTTCATCAACGTTGATCAACGAACTTACTTGCTTACTACTTGATACTGCTCTGCAGAAAATAGTGATCTCAATGCTGTGATGAGTAAGGGTGACGCGAATACTGAATGTCGGTATTTCTGTTCTAGTTGGAACATTTTGATCATGCTATGCGCGAGAAAGCTTTGCTTGTCGTAATGAAAATTTGAATGATTTGTGTGAGGAAATAATTGTTCATTTGAAAAACTGAGGCAATTGAACTAAAATTCTTTTTTTACACGACTTATAGTGATGCAGGGTCCATATTTTCCGAAACAACTCCTTTCATGGCAATGTATGCAGTTCTGCTGTGCACGTAATTTAAAATACTTAATTTTTATTGTTTTTAAGTGGTTTCACTCATCTATCCACAAACATTCCAAAAATAAATATTTTTTCGTATAATTTCAATTTTTACTCAAATGATTATTTTCGATAAAAATGATGAACTAATAAACTCGATTAATGACTAACCAGAGTTTAAAACAGTCATATATGCAGACTGTTGTCATTTTGGAATAGTTCAAGCTCAAAATCAAAATCGGTCTCAAACACCCTATTCTAGTTCGTATACGTATGTTCTCTTTTTATATAAATTTCAGAGCAATTCGTGAAATAAAAAAGTAAGTTAAATTTATAGTTAGTCTATATATTCGAAATAACTATTGAAAAATTAAGTAAAGAGTTATATAAACTTATTTTTTAGGTAGCGTAGTTATTACACCTGCGAAATCACGTTGAGGAAAATGTATAACTCTTAATCCTATAATTCAACAATAGAATATTGAATGAAACGACAAATGTTTCGACGGTTATCTGGATTGCGGCAAAAAAAATTAAAGCGACATCGACAGTCACGTGTCCGCGGCAGGATTCTCGTTACATAGGATCCCCGTAGAGCCTTTTATGCAATGTATTCGGTTCGACTGCATCATAATACCCCCGGGTGGTTCCCATTAGGACGCTATTCTACAGATGGTTCGAAGTGTGGATTGATTCGTTAGACGTTGTTAATCGTTTGATTTATACAAAAATTACACGTGATTTTATCTACCCTTGCAATATGGTGACCGCATAAAAAACGATGGCATTCGATATCATCTGCATAATTTCAATATTTGAGTAATGATATTAGCCCCATATGGAATTATGATCGCTAAACATCCTTAAGCTTTTAACGTTATCTATTAATATATAAAAATTTAAGAATAATATATAGAAAATAGAATGTACCGAACCATACATAAACGAAGTAACGCTGCGAAACCAAAAGCTTTAAAAATTTGTTTCAGAAGCAAAGATTGTCGTTATAGTAGAGCCAAAAACTGTAAACATAAGAATGACAGCGTCGTGTAAATGCATTTATATCTTTCAGATTTATAAATAATCATGTTTTTTTAACTGTTATTAAACATTTATAATTGTTTATAAATAAATTTTTCAAAATTTCTAAACATAAATATTAATCTAATATCTAGATACTTTCAGTATTTGTTAATTTCACAAACATTTTAACTGGAATCTCAGTTCACGTCAAGCGCGGTTTATTATAGTTTACTATGATCTTCTTGCGTGAAAAATTTTGGATTTGATAACTATTGCGTTTAATATTTAAAAGAAAGTATCCCTCTTTCGCTTATAACTATATTATGAAAATACGCACCTGGATCTCATATTGTGCTCCTCAACATGACTAATCACATCCATGCCATTATTTTAATCATTTTATTATACTTAAAGGCTAGAGGGATGCTTTCGTTTAAATATTAAACCCAATAGTCATCAAATCTAATATTTTACACGTAATCGTAATTTATCGCACTGGATGAGAACTAAGATTTCAGTTAAAATGGTCAACAAATAAAGAAATTGTGAAAGTATCTGGATATTAGATATCAAATTATCAATTAGTGCCGCATTTTGCTTGCCGTTTCTCGCTTTTCCCTTTCAGCATGCACACACCCTTGGAGTTCAAAATAAGAATCCATACCCAAAATACGGAAATAAAATAGTAGATTGCGTAAGACAGAACTAAAACTCTCATTTCGGCCCGAGTCCGGTGTTCCTGGTAACAGCAAGAGCGCGCCGGAGGTTGAAAGATGCACACAATATTTTTTGTAACAAGAGTGCAGTTTCCGAGGGTTAAGTTAATTTTGAGGGAGGGTCGATGGGAAGTGCATTTGATGATAATGCAGCGGCTCATTAGTAACGACCAATTTAAGGTCTCCAAAACATGCACATATAACGCCGAGTAAACCGTACACCTGTTACATAAAAATTATTAACATCGACGAAGTACAGACTATTCTACAGCTGAAGTTATTGCTACGGTAAAATACCATGTTAGAAAACCTGATATAAGATTCTGCACAATTTCTTACAAGCTTTCCCAACATTGGCTCCGTACATGGTTGTTTTATTAGGAAGGGGATACCAAATTATTCAAATGAGAGCGTACCATGATTATGGTACGTCCTGGCAACGATGGCTACACATACTATTGGTCTCATAATTCTACTTTAATACCGCCATGTCTCGTTCAGTTTTACTAAAAATCAATATTGATTCCCTTGAGCACTGTGAAGGACTCGGTTGGGGCCACCGCTTATCGCGTAAATGCTATTTTCTGTGCATCTTCCAAACATGTGCAATATTCTATAATCAGATTACCAGCTTCTTAAATAACATATTTGGATTCATATCAGTTTGACTTTCTAGAAGACTGCAATGCGCAGCCTGTTTTGCTCATAGTAACTGATTATGGGTGTCAGGCTATGTCAAGGTATAAGACTATGTCAGGCTATATCTAGATATATCTATGGTTTAATGGTAGTTATTACTTCGACCCAGACTAAGTCTGGACAAAGTATTGAATTTGGTCACTTCGGGCAAAAAAATTACCATATAGTTTTTCATCAAATGTCGACGTTTCAGACCCTAAGGAACCCAAATCAACAATAAAAAAATTTGTGTCCGTGATCTTGTACGTACGTACGTCCGTACGTTCGTACGTCCCGTTTTTTTGTCTCGCGATAACTCGCGAACGGATAAGCGAATTGACATAAATTTTTTTTTAAAATACGCGTCTTGGCATAACTCAGATCTGATTAGATTTTGGGGCAGACCCACCCGTCCATTACTAAAAAAATTAGCCCCAATTAAGTTTCTTTGTAGTTTTTTACATTTATTTTGAAAAATACAAATTTTATTAAAAAATGTTTCAAACAAAAAAGATAGAGCATGAAATTCTCTACAAAAAAGGTTATGTGCATTTTCTTCCTAAAGTCAACGATAATGCCATAAAAACTGGTTTAAAATGTTTATGACTATTGTCTGAAAAAGTATTGAATTTGGTCATCGCGGCAAAAAAATTACCCTATTGTTTTTCATCAAATTTCGACGTTTCGACCCCCTACCCCCCAGGGGTAGTCTTTGCCAGCTCCTCGGGCGCGGTGACCACCTACGGGCGCAAAGTTCATTTACGCCCTTGATACGAAAATAACTATTTCGATATATCTAAAAGATGTCTTATAGATATCTATAAGATATCCGTCATAGATCTTTTCGACACTTTCAAGATATCTTTGACGAATTATATGTATATATATTGTATATATAATATCATAATAATACAGACAGTAATTAGTAAAACACAGTAAACATGTAATATGCATCGAATAGTCTATTAGAATACAAGTGCATGAAGTAAGTGTTTTGCAACTTTTATTTATTAATACTTCGGCTGGCCAGTTGTCGGGGTCGAAGTTTTGAAAATGCTCATTTTCAATTTTCATACATATAAGAAACACTATATTGTTGTAAGCCACCGATCAGCTGTGCGTAAAGACTTTCTTTACGCTCACTGAATTTCATGAATTGATAAATTCATTAATTGTATATAATGACATTATTAGAATGTAGAGATTGTGCAAAAATATTTTCTTCTTTTAATTAACACTTTTCTAAATTTGAGGTAAGGTTTCTTATAACTGCTGCGAACTATTACAGTAAACTTTCCGATAACGGAAATGGGAAAAGACACATCAGTATACAACAATTTTAATGTTCAATAACAAAACTTTATAAACGTAAAAAAAAGATATTTATAGGAATGGCAAACGGAAGGTTATAATTAATTTCTCTTATAGTATATCAATTTCATTCAGACAGAAACTTAGTTTTTGCCCAAATGAGGGGAAATATTTACATTTTATAACAGTGGCGCAGAACTTGATGAACCCTATTATGATAAGTTATGATAAGAATATTTCCGTCGGCAAAAATGGGAACAACATTTCAGTCAAAAGTGAAAAACATTTTTTTACTACGGATCTAAGGCTTTTGTCCACGGAGAGCAGGTCCTGAATAATTAATAAACTCGTTTCACATCACATTCAAAAAGTGGAAATCTGTTTCAAATTTATATGAAAACAATATGAGTATATGCTGCCATACCTAAGTTTTACACATGTATATACAATCCATTATTTCAAATATTTATAAAGGAACAATATTAGAATGAAAACCATTATTTGAATTTTGGTAACTTGTGTATGTACATAATTTATTCAAAGAGGCTTCGAAGTGGTAAAGCACGAAGCATAAATTGAAAATTGCGTAAAGTGGAATAAATTTGCATCGTGATGCAAGTATCGAGAATGTCCCTTTTCTTATAACACAAAAATGAGACGTTTCCATGAGCGTTTTTGTGATCCAGACAATGATGTTTTAAAAATAACTAGGCTGTAGATAATGCACTAATTTCGTAAGAAAGTAATCTAATTGTGTCTGAATATTCAATGTGTTAGTACAACATTTCTTAGTTAACATTTAAAGATGGACTATTATAAAATAATGTTTACGACGACGAGTAATGCAGACTTACGAAATAAATGATTTCGAGTAGTAATTGATTCCCCCGAGGGCGAATTCTCTTAATACTCATTCTGCAGATGGTCTGAGTGTGGATTGACTCGTTAGAGCTCGACCAGGCCTCGATTTGCAAGGGTTCCATTCCTGCTGGGCGACACGCATTTATTGGCCAATTTATATTACACAGTTATTCTTCCTTCCTCGTAGAACTCGATGTACACCCTATCCGCATTCTTAGTCTATCAAAATCAATTTGTATGGTTAGTCCAGGATTACAGATTTCTCGCCGAACGCCCCCTTGTAAATGCAATTTCGGAATACCGGAATTGGATTGCGTTGGATTGAGATACTTACTTGAAGTATTTAATACATTCTTTTCGAATGATTTCATGACGTACATAAAATCTGGATGCCTTTAAATTGCTAACCATTTACTACTTTCAATTTCGATGTTTAAAAGAGTTTTTAATGCTTAGTTTTTGCACTACGAACCAATTTTATATTTGTTTTGATGAAAAAATATTTTTAGTAATGTTGCAGAAAAATTAGCTCACATAAAGAATTATCTATATAACACACTTTTTATGTATTTTTGCTGCTAACGAATGGTTTAATCAAATTTAGCGGTTGGTCAAATTCAAGCAGCGAAAGTAATGTTTTTCATAGCTTCTTAAAGTGGCGAATATGACGAATTTTCTTATCACATTTGCAGTCATTTTGTAAACAACCTTTGGAGAACTCGAATGTTACTTGGTCGACGTTATAACTCTGTAAACCGAGCTCATCCAGCGGAGTTTGGGTCGATCCAAGAAGATGTAGGAGCATAGTGTAAAACCTTGGACAGAACTTAAGAATTATTATCGGCTGATAATTTAGGCAAATTGTAAAGACAATCTTGTTTTTGCCAAAATAGGTTCATGTTAAAAAAGATCTTCGTACCTGCACTATGAATTCTGAAATTCCTAAAGGGTAACTGAGGGTATTGCTGCGTATGTCCCATTACTGTGGTTTCTCTTGCTGCGATCATAATCCCATAAGAAATATATGAATTTGGAGGAGTAGGGGTAATACTATATTAGGTTATGTGGTCTGCAATAATATCCGCAGTTGCCCTATCCTCTCCTGGACATTTACCTGGGTCAGCTAGCCGTTAAGCTAAAAGCTAGGTAGATCTTTGACAGAATGTCGCAAGAAATGTCTATGCCTGTCGGGAAATATCTCAATCCAACGCAATCCAATCCCGAAATTGCATTTACAAGTTGACGTTCGGTAAGAAATCTGTAATCCTAGACTACACTGGGAATTCTATATGAAACACCGCTCGACCACTGACATATATTTAAAATAATATAAAGTAATAATTTCTGAAAATATAATATGAAACTAGTGTTGGCGTGGTGCCTCGCTCGCTTCGCTCGCGCAGAAACTTCGACCCAGTGGAGAGTCGGCTATTCCTTAAGACTCGTTTGTTTAGTAACAACTTTCAATTACATTATAAAATTATATTGATATTTGGGGGTCTAATCATATTTAGGTCCAAGTGGCTTCGATAGATGTGTTACAACAATATAGTGATTCTTATATGTATGAAAATTGAAAATGAGCATTTTCAAAACTTCGACCCCAACAACAGGCCAGCCGAAGTATTAATAAATAAAAGTTGCAAAACAGTTACTTCATGCACTTGTATTCTAATAGACTATTCGATGCATATTACATGTTTACTGTGTTGTTTTCTAATTACTGTCTGTATCATTTTGATCTTATATATATACAATATATATATATAATTCGTTAAAGATATCTAGAAAGTGTCGAAAAGATCTCTGACGGATATCTTTTAGATATCTATAAGACATCTTTTAGATATATAGAAATAGTTAGCTTCGTATGAAGGGCATAAAAGAACTTATGAGCCCGTAGGTGATCACCACGCCCGAGGGGCTGGCGAAGACTACCCCTGGGGGGTAGGGGGTCGAAACGTCGAAATTTGATGAAAAACTATAGGGTAATTTTTTGCCCGAAGTGACCAAATTCAATACTTCGTCCAGACTTAGTCTGGGCCGAAGTAATATGTATAATAAGTAAGGATCCATCGATTTGATAAAATGAACACGTGAGCCTGTAAATGTAAATGATTTCTCTTCCCAAATTAAGCTTTGGTATTTAGAGCAGTTTTGTAAACACTCTTGACAGTATGAGGTATCCGTGATTCTCGAAGCGAACCGAGGGCAGGAAGTTGTAGGTGCTTGTCGTTCTGCTGTTAAACTATATTATCTATCTCAGTGTCTCTTGAATTACAATTCATTTCTAACCAGATCATACAAATCTAGGATAGTTCTGGATAGATTCTTGTGATTATCTCTACCAGGACCTTTTTTTATATAGAAATGAGCCATATGCAGTACAATTTAATCACCTGTTTTTTGATCCATGCAATTCAAAGCTATAAGAACTGCAGATTGAGTTCAACCATATTCAAATTTTATCAATTTTCGACCGTCACCCTATATCCACTTCCATTCATCAATGCAGTGCATATTCTGTTAAGATTTTTAATTTAATTTAATATAGTTAGCAATTAAGATATTTCCATATTATTGCATTAAAACTAAAAATTAAAAGTTAGTAATTAACTTTCAGAGGATTCGGAGGATGATTCTGCACTTCATTCGGACTCCGAGGACACGATCGACCCAGGGAGTAGTCCCTGCACGAGGTTACGTAGTCCAACGCCAATATTAACTCCATCGCCTGGTTCAGCTTCCGGTAAAACATGCATCCCATCTGGTGGTTCAAGTGGCCGGAAACCACGAAGAAGACGGACAGCATTCACGCATGCGCAGCTAGCTTACCTAGAGAGGAAGTTTCGTTGTCAAAAATATCTAAGTGTTGCGGATCGTAGCGATGTCGCGGATGCATTGTCCTTATCGGAAACTCAAGTGAAAACATGGTATCAAAATCGAAGGTAAAATACATTTTTACAACCTTTTTAATTATTTATTAAAGTTTATGGGCTGAATAGTTACAGAATAAACATGTAGTGTGAAAAATATCAACTAGATGGTCCACTTTCGTATGCTCCTTTAAGTACGTCCTGAGTACTCAGTAACCAAAGAATATTGCAAGAAAGTATCTTATATAACTTAGGATAAATAATGTCAAAAGTGCAGAAAAGATCTCATTAAATCATGTGGTGAACAATAAACGCTATACACTTGTATGACGGACAAATATATAACGCGTCTGGGAATACTCTATTGTTTCGAATTTTATATTTTGCTTTGACGTGCACGGAGTTGGTGGGGAGATTGCATCGAGTATTGCTCATAAATTTTATTTGCATTTGCTTTCCTTTAAACACTACAGTGCAATTTTATTTTTGCTAAAACACAATACAGGTCCAACGTTTCGATGTATCATCGAGGAGGAGGGGGGGGGGTCCTCTTCAGGGGCTTCTGTTAAAAATGTTTATTTTTTAACAAAAATAAAATTGAATGGCCAGTTTTATATATAATTTATTTTACTTAAATTATAACGATATGTATAATATCGCCAGTATTTTCGGTGACATTGAGAAAATAGTACATTTAGATGCTTAGGAAGCAAATATTACGGGTTGTCAGTATATTTTTATAGCAATCACAAAATTATTATTTTTAACTACTTTACGGCTAATGTTGTTGTATTTATCTGGAATAAAATACAAATTCATGAGCCCCAAGAGCCCCTAGAAATTAGAAAAAGGCACAAGCAAACTGGCAAAGGATAGTAATAAGACGATAGAACAATTCACAATCGGAGGGTCCAGCTTGGACGTAATAAACTACAATATTTTTGTATCAGACATTTATACTTACATTCAGCTACAATAATGAGTATTAATACTAAAGACGTCAAAATTAGAAAGCGAGTGAATATAAACGTTGATAATTATTGAGTTTGACGAAACTGGATGTAGATTGAACTGTGAAATGTTAAAAGTAGTTAGTGTCACATAATTAACTATAAGCATTCTATAATATTTAATAAAGTTACAGCGTACAATTGCAATTGTAAACATACAAACATGAATTGATTTTTTTGTTTGCAGAACAAAATGGAAGAGACAAAATCAACTACGCCTGGAGCAACTTCGACACCAGGCAACAGTAGAAAAGGAACTGTTGGTTCGTGGAGTTGGGGTGGGCCTTCACCACAGTAGTATCGACGCTTATTGTCCGCCTTATTCTCAACCTTCTGCTCATCCACCACCACCTCCACCACCCCCAGTTCCAACCACAGCATCCGCGGCTGCATTTCTTTCTACGGCTGCAGCACTTTTCCGAAATGTCACATATGTTCATGGATGCCCCCTTTAACTTCAGGATCCTTACTGCGGTGATAGCATTTACTATTAATACATTATATTTGTTTTTTTTTTGTTGTTCGATCTGATCGAGTTTCCCAAAAGGCGACTGAAGATTTTGGATTAATTTTTACCCCTTAACAATTACTCTTCTCACACTATGTACTGCATTTCACAAGGTTATAGAAAGAGAACAAGAAATAGATTTCTAAATAAATTTCTTCAAAAGCAATAAAAATATATGTAAATTGCCTTATTATATGAACTACGATGCACACTATAATATTTTAATGTTTTCCAACGTTTTATCTCCGAACATTTTTTATTTTCCAAAAAATGAGGCCTGCACCAAAAGAAATTTGATGCGTTGCTAGTCAAATGCTCTAGCAACCAGGCTACGAGCCTCTCGCCAATTCACATCGCTTATTCAAATTATATTATCATTTCATCTATCGGTAATTACTTGTTAAGCTACAAACAAATGGACATTTCAGTGATTTGGATATTTGTATAATCGTATTTTAACAAAGTAGACTATGCAACAAAAGAAAGTGCAGGTGTATTAAGAGTTATTATTAAGGAGATATAAGAGTCGCCAATTGTTAAAGGTTACTTATTGTGATGTTTATCTGTTTTTATTTTAATTTTCTTATAAATGCCTATAAGCATAAATAGAAAGCTTCGAATAAAAGAATTTGTAAATATTTTCTAAATAAGTTAGCCAAAACGTAGTTAATATACTCGCAATGTGATTTTGTACAAGACAACGTTCATTTGTAACGGCTGTAAACGGTGTTACAAAATGATTTAGTAGGTTAATCTACAGCAATTTTCATGTAAGTTGATCTATACTGTGAATTTCATAACACATTATGTTAGGGCGCGTACGAAAACATGATAAAAACGTATTCGAAATTCAGTTTCGTTCTATTTCGATTCAAAATGTAAATATGTAATTACAAATGCCGTCTCTAGGTTGATAGTCCTTTGCCGTGGAAATGAAACATTTGTATGTTATATTTGAAAATTCTCAAAACAAAGTAACGATCGTGAGTGTTTATATAAATTAAAAATGGTGTCACAATTATTAATAGTCCGAAACATCTATATTACATCTTCGAAACATTGACATATTACCGTCAAAACACAACTTTTCATCAAATTTTTTTCAATTGTTACGCATTGGTTTATGTAATACTGGAAAGTAAAGTATCAAATGCGAATCGGTGTATATATTATTACTCATAAGGTCACATGAATATGACTTATTCTATATTAATTCATGAAAGAGTAATAGCTGTACATAATTTTACTTATAAAACCGAATGGAGTATTATTCCTTTCTCTAATGTCAACGATTGTGAAACTTGTTATCGACGTTTGATTATGTCACTGGTTTACGTTTTTTTAGTATTTGTAATGGTTTTATACACTTACTGCATAATCTGTCAACTAGATTTTCTTTGAATTTATAGAAAATATGATTTTGTCAACGGTAATCTATATTAATTTCATTATTATGTACATAACGTATAATTAAATTACGTTTTCTTTTTCATAACTTACACTTCTGGTTAACAAAATTTGACTGAACACCACATTGATATTCTTGCAATCTTATAATTGAAGCCATAAGATTGATTATATGAATTAACGATTGAAATAAAAAATAAGTATAAATATAAATTTAACGTAGGTACAATTAAAAATTAATATAGTTAATAGCTTCATACCTACAAATGGCATTAGATGTTAAAATGCTACAGTTTGAGAGTTTCTAAATATTACAAAAACTTAATAGATCGAATGACTGTCAATTCCATTATTGGTTGAGATTGTAAATGTTTCGACAGGGCTTAGCGTTTTGAGAATCCGAGTGGTCACGACGAAACGTGTTTGAAATATTCAGAAACTCTCAAACTATAGCATTTTAACATCTAATGCAATTTATAGGTATGAAGCCGTTAACTATATTAAAAAATAAGTATCTATATTTCAAAGTCAAATAATGTTAACTGGAGTTAGCGAGGGCGACTTAATGTAGATAAAACTAGTCAGTATACAGCTTTCATACCTTATTCATACACTGTAAAAAAAGTTGCGAAATTCAGCTGCAGTAGGAAGCAAACCTTTTCTAGCAAAATGAAGACATTTTCCCGAATAAGAGAAAAAGTATTTATATCCGTAAGCAAATGAAGAAAGCCGGTATCATTAATCGTAATAGCAATAGCTGTTGTTAAGGTTATAAAGGTGCTTCTTACGGCGATTTTCCCAAAATTTTTTACAGTGTATATTATTCAGACATGCGTAGATATATATATTGTATAAGTCTCGTAATTGTGAAAGAAATGTGCAATATCGACTAAGCGTTGTTGTATTGAAATACATTTTATTATCTTCAGTTTATAAATCTGTATTTAAGGAAAATTGTGAATTAATTAACCATCAATTAAAACTGAATCTATAATTGGCCTTACCTAACATAACACCACAAGTACAGGTACTACAATCAAGAACCGAGCAGTCCATATCCCTTTTCTCCTGTATAGATCAATGAATAAATTATTGATGAAACGTAAAAAGACCACTCGAGTTGTAATTGTGCGTGAGTACTTGACGAAACACGCGATCCTTCATTTTTTGATAGTGAATCAAACTCGAGCAGTAATGGGCTGTGGTCAAAATTGACATAATGTAGCCACGTGCGTGAAAGCATGTTATTGTACGTTTACTCGAAACCTAATTGGCCGAAATGAAAACGAATTGGGGGATTTTTTACAATGTTTGCAAATATAACAATTATTTTAAACGCGAATTAACATAATTAAAAAAAAAATGATTTTAAATATGTAATGAATTTTTAATATGTAAATGCATTTCTACAATGCCTTGATTTTTATATTAAGTACAGCAACAGGTCAACATAAATAATGTATTATTTATTCTAGAAGTTATAATTTCTAGGGTTGAATAAAATATCTTTTCCTTTAATCGTACATTTTTTTTATTGAAAAATAATACCACTTTCAATCTATTTAGCCTAGTGGAATACGATTATAGTATTTTATACAACAGGAGCGGTAAATCAAGAGTAAATTTTATTACTTCAACATTTAAAGTGCAATCTATGCCTGTGATGCAAACAATCTTTTTCGATTTAAATGGTATCGAAGGGACATTATCAAAATTGATGAACTAAACAAATTTATATTTTAATTGGTCGTAAAATGGTAATTTTACTTCCACAAAATAAATATTGTTATTTTTTTAGAGATTCAAACGATTATATTTTAAAACTCCGTGCGTAAAGCTCTATTTTACGGAAGATGCGAAATATTCTGATACTTAACATCAGAACACGAGCAGAATGACTATCTCCGTCAAGTGTGATTAATGCCAGAAACTTCATACTCATCGGAGTTCGATACTACATCAGAATAATATACTTTTTTTAAGTTTAACCTTAATTGTTCTGCCGCATACACAATGGCTCATATCTCATTTCTGCAAGTCCCACTCATATCGCTAATCACATCACGCAGGCTATGTAGCATATTGTTTTCTGAAGTTTCCTTATTGTATGTAATATATAAGGAACCTGTAATAAGTGGCCTAATTTGTGGTCTCATGGACTTGCATGAAAGTATGTTTATGGCAAATATATTTAAAAAAACATAGCAACTAATATCACCATTTGTTGCTGTAATTTTGCCAATTAATTACCTTAGACAAACGATTAAGCATGTTTCTCATCCATTGATGTAATTTTGCTGACAACACAATCGAACGCCCTAATAATGCCGACATGTTTGTTGAAACTATATAAGTAATATGTTTACAGCATCATCGTACTATTTATTAGAAAACACACGGTCAGCAGTGAATTGTCTGAAATCGAAAAACAAACTTCTTTATCAGGGTATATGGAGATGGTAATTGTACTCCTTTAAACGTTTACAACTATGTGGGAGTATTTGGTTCCCTAAGATTCCTTTGTTTCATATAATTCGATGTTTACATCAAACATCCGCAATTTTCATACGGTAAGGAATCTCCTTTTTTCTGATGTAGGTATAGGTTTTGTCGAAGATATGATGCATAGTTCGCTTCGCAAGCTAAGTATTTAACGATGCTGCACGTTAAGAGTTTTATGCCGTGACTCAAGTGGTGTATACAAGTAAGAAGCGCGTGCCTAAGTGCCAAACAGGACTTACGCACGTACGAACACGCATGTATACGAACATTCAGGAGCTACATAATATACACGTGGCAAGGCGCGTGCAAGCACTCGGCTTGCCTTGCCCCCCTGATACCACCATCGTTTGAATGCACCACCGGGTCCCATTTCTTTCACCCTTGGAGACGACCGAGCCCATCGAATAATGTAAAAGTTCACGAAAATTCGCATGCGGGAAATGGTTTCGAATTTATAGGACAAAAAAGGGACTGATGGTTAAGACAGACCTTTACCAAAGAATTGTATACTAATGTGCAGACAATTTGTGATTTTCCAGATATACGAATTGATAAATCCACAAAACTTTTGAGAGTCCAAAAAATAACAACGTCAACATAAGGCTTTGATGGAAGCTTTTGTGGTTAAGGTTCATAGTGAGCATTTAAACTCTTGTCTGTTGAAGAAATGTCCACTCTGTATTATTTAAGACTTGTTGGGGTATGTCGCCGTTATGGACAGCCATAATGTTCATTAATCGTGAGACTTTACATGGTTATTTTAATCTTCGTATGCACTTTTCCACACTTGCAACAAAAAATGTTGTTTCGTAGGTCATTCCGCCAATTTTACCCAGGAATCTTTGAACCAACTCCACCAGGTAAATGCGAAGTATGTTTTATACACTCATTGCTATAGCGCACTCCTCTGATTCAGTTTTCGTCCAATTTCGAGACGTGCTAAAGTTTTGCCTCCAAAATGCATAAAAACTCTGACTCCGATATATGTCAATCTTCCGACTTCGACATGCAATCTAGCTCTGCCTCCAAAATGCGTTCATGCTCCGATTTATACAGGGGTGAAGGCTGGGATGTGAACCGGGTTTTGTTTTTGAACTGTAACTTTTTATAGAATGAAGATATCAAAGAATGCAAGATAACTTTCTGAAAGCTGAATTTAACGCACAACTTTTTTATTTGGACAAATTTGTGTTTTGATCGTTTGGTAAATTTTTACTGCCAATTTTCGAAGGACGTGATTTTTTGCTGTTTTAAAAAAGTGGCTGGGTTGTGAACTATCGGTCAAATCCTGATGAAAATTGGAAAAATCGAAGTGAAACACTCGTAATTGTACGAAAAACGAAAAGTGCATCTATTTCTAACACTTTAAAAGGCAAAACAAGTCAAGTACAAGCTGTGAAAGTAATTAAGCAATAACTATACTTTGGATTAACAATCGGAATCAATGAAATTTTGTTATAACTATTTCATTTTCTTTTCGGCTTTTTTCTTCAACAAATTGTCAATAATGGCATCGAACAAGTCATTAAAGTTATTTTCTTTGGATACGGCAGCCTTTTTTGGTGTTGCTGAGGTTGTTTGTAAAGTTTACATTCGAAGACAAACCAAGCAAACGTTTTTGAATTTGGTGTTTTCTGCGCTACGAACTTTCAGGGTGCGGGTCGAAAAACCAACAAATGAAAAAGCCGACAGGTCAAAAAACGGAAAGTCATAAAGCCGACAGTCGAAAAACCGACAGTCAAAAAGCCGACACATTCAAAAATAGATACATCGACAGGAGGACAGTCATTTTTTGAACTGTCGGGTTTTTGACTGTCGGTTTTTCAACTGTCAGCTTTATGACGGTCGGTTTTTTGACCTGTCGGCTTTTTGATTTGTCGGTTTTTCGACCCGCACCCAACTTTCATACTTCTTGGTCGTAAGAGGCCAACCAAGGAAGTGTTTTTAACGAAGCGTAAAAGTGTGATTAAAAAGAGTTCTAAACTCACATGATGCAGTGCATGTGGCCATTTTTGAACTGAACTATCAGTAAAATATCGTAGTAACTACCTGACGGCAGCTGGAAATTGTGATGTACCAAACGTTCACCGTTTGTTGGCGCATATGCAGCGTGATGAACACATTTCTGTATAATCATAACTCATCGGTTCTTAAATTATAAAAGTTTCAACTTTTCAGAATATTTCACTCTAGTATGATAAATCATGTAAGTCCTCTTAATTTTCTTAAAATACATAACCAAGTTCCTACACGAAAAAACAATATAGTTGCAGCAACCGAATAAATAGTTGAGGCACATATAGTCAATGGTTGAATACGTCTCAGCTATATTTAGTTGTCACAACTAACCCCTTATAGTTAGCTGCTTACATCTGCCACAATTCCTGTATAGATGTGTTGTTAACTACAGTTTTTAAGGCATTCAAGATTTGCAAACTGTAAAAGAAAATTGCATGTGCGTAAAGTTTGCACACGTGTACTTTTTTTATACAAAGAAGTTGTTATTTATGTTATATGAAGAAAAGGTAGAGGTTAAATTATCAAATTGTATATAAATATATTGTCATATATTAAGAAAAAATTTTAATGAAGATCCATAATAATTAAACTCAAGGCAGATGGCGGTAGGGAAACTCTGTACCGTTTCACACACAGTCGTCCAAAGGTTCTGTATGCAATTTTCATATGTTCATTTGTAATTCGGAAGTCGCTATTTATTCTACGACTCGCCCTTGCAACCACTTACAACCTGTTATGGCTTCCGAAAACATAAACTAATAAAAATTGCTTGATAAGATTTTTCGAGGTGGGATATGCCCAAAGCAATCGCCCATCTGAAATAAATATTCTTGAAGCTATGCAGTTTTAGCATTATTATCGGCTGACGTTATGTGGGCATATATTTACGTTCAAATTTCGGTCATTTGGTACACAAAATATATATACAGGGAGAGTCCAATGCACAGATCGGCATGTATTATATTCCTTTGCTATTTATATACCATCGAATTCCGCGTCATCCCTGATTAGTTGATATTCTATTAATCGAAATTTCTTGATGTGCGTGTAAATTGATGTTCTATAGGGGAAGCATCTAATTACATAGTTCATACAACTATAATATGGTTGCCATAACTTTATTTTATGTCTGTCATTACTATACGTATACCTAAAGGACAAGTAACTGTTTCATTTTGGAACAGCATATGCTTTTCACCTATTTCTATGGATGTCCGAAATATAGAATTCTCAACTATTTCTCTACAGTTGCGGCAACTGGACTATTTTTTTCCACGTACAGCTATAAGCGGTAGACATTACCATTATGTAGTGATATTTGAAATACTTCACCTAAGAATAGTTAACAGAAAATCGAAACTAAGGTTGAAAAGTTTTCCAAGATCCAGGCACCGCAGAAGCTTTGCTACGGTCGACGAAAATACTGAAAAATACTGGGCGTTTCTAATTCCTTAGAAAAGCATCGAAGTAATTGCGGAGATAAGGGATGAAACCGATATTCGAGGGGAAAAGCGGAAAAAGCAAAGAGCCAGAAGTAAAGGGATTGGTGAGGGGAATGGCGAAAAAGAGAGTAAAGGGGCGAAGAGGATGTCGAGAAAGGGGCGAGTGTAACGAAGCTCCGACTTTTTAATTGGAATATATACAGAAACCGGAACGCCTTTTCATCGCGGGCTTGATGCTCTGAATACGGCATGAATCAGAACTGAGGATGTATAAACCGACGCTATTTGAACGAGTACTATTCTCGCGAGTTCACGTTACATTTATACGTATATCCAGCATCGCGCAGCAACCTCGCCGATTTGTTAGAGTTTATCGTTATCCTATACTTCGGATGGTATTCATTTCTATGTTTAAATTGTCTCCTTCCTCAAAATATTGTTCCGTCTACAAATATAATTCGAATGGAATTATAAACCATATAATATATGAAATGGATGGGCCATAAGTCGAAAAAAGGTGGTACATTAAGATAAGAGCACTTCGTATTTAAGGAAAAATAAGAGTGGAATGAAGGCTCCTGAAGCTTCGGATTACATCTGATTTATCCGTAATATTAATAATATTATCATAATAATGATCATAGTGATACAAAAGTATTGCCAGTATTTTCATAAAATAATGCCTACGTTCTACTACATCTGCAAAAATAGTAGCACCTGTCTCCGATCTGTAACAAAGAATATCGCGATTCACAGATAGTGTATAATATAACAGTTTACACGGGTCAGTCTTCAAAATATCTTCGTAATAGCTGCGAATCGCCCTGTAGCATTATAAGGTAAGATTATGCTCCCTTTGACCAATAAAGATCCGTATTATAATTACTTATTACAATTACTATTACTATAGTGAGCTTTGGAATAATGCTATTGTATATTATTGTTCATGAATAGTTTTACTTCAACAAGCTTCCTATTAGTGAAGCAGCCTTATCAGAAAGATGGTATCCAAACATGCAAATAAGACAAAACTTGAAGTAAACAATTAAAATTAAATTTGTGTATAATATAATTTATTTCGAAATACTACATGTAAGAGATACTACCAAACTAACTGCTAGATATAGGACACTAGGCAAAAACAAAATACCCACGTTTTTTAGTTTAATAACTTCTATTGTTTATAAAAACATATAATTATCATCAGTTCCAAAACTTCAGTACATACCTTGATTTTAATACTTTTCATACTTTTCTTATGAATAGATCAATAAAAATAAAAATAAAAATAAAAATAAAAATAAAAAAAATAAAATATATAAAAAAGACCTAAAAATAATCTAAAATTATTTTTAAAAATATATAATTATTACAAAGAAAAAATTGAAAAAGATTTTTTTGTTGCATTTATCGTCGCCTCCACGTAATTAGCCTAGGGTAACGAAATTGCGAATGAGAACGATCGTTCTGATCCATCGAAAGCCCATTTTCCGCTGTATTGCTGATTTACATTTTTAACAAGAAACTAGTGTTGGCGTGATGCCTCGCTCGCTTCGCTTGCTCAGAAACTTCGACCCAGTAGAGAGTCGGCTATTCCTTAATACTCGTTTGTTTACTAACAGCTTTCAATTATATTATAAAATTATATTGATATTTGGGGGTCCAATCATATTTAGGTCCAAGTGGCTTCGATAGATATGTTACAACAATATAGTGTTTCTTTTATGTATGAAAATTGAAAATGAGCATTTTCAAACCTTCGACCCCGACAACAGGTCAGCCGAAGTATTAGTAAATAAAAGTTGCAAAACACTTACTTCAAGCACTTGTATTGTAATAGACTATTCCATGCATATTACATGTTTACAGTGTTTTACTAATTACTGTCTGTATAATTATGATCTTATATATACAATATATATACATATAATTCGTCAAAGATATCTTGAAAGTGTCGAAAAGATCTCTGGCCGATATATCTTTTAGATACTATAAGACATCTTGTAGATATATCGAAATAGTTATTTTCGTATCAAGGGCGTAAAAGAACTTATGCGCCCATAGGTGATCACCGCGCCCGAGGAGCTGGCGAAGACTACCCTTGGGGATAGGGGGTCGAAACGTCGAAATTTTATGGAAAACTATAGGGTAATTTTTTTGCCGAGGTGACCAAATTCAATACTTTTTCAGGCAATAGTCATAAGCATTTTAAATCAGTTTTTATGGCATTATCGTTGACTTTAGGCAGAAAATGCATAAAATCTTTTTTGTAGAGAATTTCATGCTCTATCTTTTTTGTTTGAAACATTTTTTAATAAAATTTGTATTTTTCAAAATAAATGCAAAAAACTACGAGGAAACTTAATTGGGGCTAATGTTTTTTAGTAATGGACTGATGCATCTGCGCCAAAATCTAATCAGATCTAAGTTATGCCAAGACGCGTATTTTAAAAAAAAATTTATGTCAATACTTATCCGTACGCGAGTTATCGCGAGACAAAAAAACGGGACGTACGGACGTACAAGATCATGGACACAAATTTTTTATTGTTGATTTGGGCTCCTTAGGGTCTGAAACGTCGACATTTGATGAAAAACTATCGGGTAATTTTTATGCCCGAAGTGACCAAATTCAATACTAAGGTCTGGGTCGAAGTAATTCGACAGTTGCTGAGAATATACATACCGGACATGATTTCCATATCGTTCTTCCCATGGAATCGAATTGCTCTTTTCGTTTCACATAAAATCGTTTAACTTGATAAAGTTTATTGCCGAACGTAATAGGAAACCGACATGAAATCATTAGATTATTTATTTTTCGACCGATTTGAATTAAATATGATGAAAATTCTTGGTATTTATCAAGTTAAGAACGTTTTAAATTTTCCTTAAAGGTTTTATCCTAGCCTTTAAGTTCTTTCTTTTTTTCAAACTTAAAATTAACTACCGCGCCCAGGGCAATGATGTCATTAGCCCTGCTGAAGAGCACAAAATGACATCCTGGTGCGAAACGCATTTTTCACAATAGTTCAAGTTTTAAGCGCCAGAGGAGGAGGGAGGGGGATATTTTCTACTTTTCTGCTTTTCCATTTAATATTAAACACAATAGTCATCTTATCCCATATTTTACGTATAAGAGGATAATAATGTACCGCGTTCGATCTGCACTGACATCCTTGTGACGTCTATATATTTATTTATTTATTTATTTAAATTTTTATTCAAATAAATAATTTATATAATTTATCGAAATTTGTCTTTCCCTTTTTAGGTTCTATGTTATTATTAGAGATTAATAAATTGCCTAATATATATCGAAAGGAAAAAACCTGCATCAACGAACTTTGGAATAGACCGTTAAATTTTGTGTAGTTCGACTAAGAATCCAGTTATAAAAGCAATGATTTGTCCTCATCATAATTATATTAATTATTAAAAAAATCCAGAAAAGACAAATAACATTTTGTAATGAAGATTTTACATTTACATTTACTTTTACAGTAATCTTCATTTGCATGAGATAAATTATGATAATTGATCATTTAAAGTGTTCTGTGCTAGATACAGTAGAGTCCTAATATATTTGCCCGTTCGGTTCCTCGCCTTCCCGTACCGTCTCCTTATATTTGACAAAAGAAGGGGATCGTCGCTTCTCCCACTCCTCTTAGTCTCATTACGTTCGTGACGTCACAGCAGGCCCTTCCCGAGGCCGCAGCCCGCAAAGTAGGGGAAAAATAAAGCGGTGACAGGCAAATATAACGGGACGGAAGGGAGCAAATATTCGGGGACGCAAATACAGCGAGATGCAATTATACCGAGAGTACCGTTTGGATGCGCTAAAATATCTTACAAGTACAGTTATCCTCTAGAATCTAAAACATTGTTTAGTATCTAGCACCGAACGCTTTGAATTTTAACTTATCATAATTTTTGTTGAACAAATGGACATTGCTGAAGTTTCTAGTGATATGGAATCTGCAGATGGACTTGTTCATTAAGATCTCGAGGAGGATGATTTGAATATGGAAATGGAAAATGAGTACATAGATCATTCTGAAAGTGATAGCGATGAAGACGAAGTTCAAGGAGAATGTTCAGGCACTCCAATATGTAAGAAAAAAGGAGAACATACAGGGTGTCCCATTTTAAATAACGGATTAGAATATCTAGGATGGTAAGCATTTTGGAGGAAATTTGTTTAAACAAAAGTTGAAGGGTACAGACAGAGCTAACTTATGGTGACCTTGACATTGACCTTGACGATGGCCTTCAAGGTCATTTCAATATCAAGTCAATTTTTTCAAATGGAACCCTTTATTTTTTAACCCGGAAATGGAAAGAGCGGAAGATTTTACGCCATAATGTGACCTTGACCTTGACCTTCGCCGCTACCTTGTAGGGCATTTTAATATCAAGTCGATTTTTTTAATGGAAGCACTCATTTTTTGCTATGGAAATGGAAACAGAGGACAACTTCACGCCCGCATGTGACGTTGACATTGACCTTGACCTCAACCTTCAAGATCATTTGAAGGTCAAGTCGTTTTTTTTAACGGAACCCCTTATTTTTTACCCTGGAAGACAGCGCGGAAGATTTTATGTTCGTTTATGTCCGGAACCTAGACTTGACTTTCACAGCTTCTTTCAAGGTCATTTTAATATCAATTCGATTCCTTTAATGGAACCCCTCACCTTTACCACGGAAATGGTCAAAATGATCGAAAAAGATCGAGAAAGATCGAAGAAGATCGAAAAGGATCGAAAATGAGAGAAAATTATCGATGTGATCGAAAATGATCGATATGATTGAAAAATATTGACAAAGATCGAAAAAGATCGTAAAAGATCGAAAAAGTTCGAAATAGATCGTACAAGATCGTAAAAGATCGAAAAAGATCGGAAAAGATTGAAAAAAAAACGAGGAAGATCGTAAAAGATCGAGGAAGATCGTAAAAGATCAAAAAAGATCGTGAAAGATAAAAAAACAGATGGTAAAAGAGCGTAAAAGATCGAAAAACATCGGAAAAGATCGAAAAGTTCGAAAATCGGTAGTCGAGATTTTCCATACGAGATGAGACGGTACACGGTGCTTTAAAGGCGAGATTGCGGTTCTCATCTCGAGTGGTACGCGACGAGATATGCCTAGACGATAGGAAAAATTCTCGAACGGCATCACAAATCTTACACGATGTGGCTTCTGGAGCATGAAATCAAAACAATGTCCATCTTGGATCAGTGTCCTATGTGTTATGGAATGTAAAATTCTTCATCAAATACTGTATTTTTATGCCATTACACAATAAATTCCGTAGCTACTTTAATTTATTTCTTTACGTTGATATTGTTGCTTATAATACATGAAATAATATATTTCGTAACAAGTGCGGAAAATGCGATTTCCCGCACGCGTAATGATCACACTGACACGAGTGCCTGGCGAAGCCATGCACGAGTGCTGTGTGAATCATACGAGTGGGGGAAACGTCCGCACGTGTAACGAACGATTTTTTTTGTAATAAGTGTGCGGAAAATGTGGCCACTACACGTAACATTTAAAATTTGTTATAGCATGCGTAAAGTACGTTCTTATGATTGATGGGGAGATAAAGGGGGAGGAGGAGTCGCAGCGCGAAAGGGGGGGTTGGGGGGGCGAAGCCCCCCGATATAAACATATTTATGATTTTACAGATACAAAAACTTTCTTCTATTTTTTATAATATCATATCGTTTTCCTATATCAGTGTACAGTGTGATTTCCAAAACCGGAAAATATAAAAATTAAATTTTCCACATCCCGGTTTGGGAAATCGCATTTTCCACATTAAAATCTGTTCGGAAAACGCACATTTTCCGAACCCGTATTACAAAAAATAATTTTTTGTAATAAAGTAAACGCTCAAAAATTCATTTAGTTAAATAATCTTTAAACCTGGCTCTGTATTAATTGTTCAAGTACTTGCCACACGCTTTTTCAGCTTTTTATTAAGATGAGTTAAACGATAAAAAGTACTTATCTAAAAATTCATCTTTATCTTACATAATGGCAGATTATACACCGAATGAAATAGTAGATATTATCCTCATACTTGGAGAATGCCGAGGTAATTATGTACAAGCTGCAGAATTATATCGTAATCGCTTTCCCAATGTAAGGCACCCGAACGATCGTACCATTGCGAGACTTGTAGAACGTCAACGCCAAAGACCAGTTTGTCTGCGACAAAGACGACGAAATAATGTACCACAGAGAGATGATCCACAAGTGCTTGCAGTGTATGGTAGCAAACGATCCTCATGTTAGTACGCGAGAAATTGAGAGACAATTAGTTGTTCCAAGATCCACGGTGCACCGAATATTGAAAGTTCATAGATTGCATCCTTATCACATAACTTTGACACAAGAATTGCAAGCCGGAGACTTCGAAAGAAGGCGCCTGTTTTGTAGATGGGCACAAACAATGATACAACAAGGTCCGGACTTTTTTCGTTACGTCTTATTTAGTGATGAAGCCACTTTTCATAATACTGGTCAACTTAACAGGCACAATTGCCATTATTGTTCTGTAGAAAATCCTCATTGGCATCGCGGAGTGAATCATCAGCAACGTTGGAGTTTGATCGTGTGGTGCGGTATTGTCAATGGAAACTTGATTGGACCTTATTTCTTCGACGCAAATGTAAATGGTCACAACTATTTACAATTTCTAATGAACGATTTACCGACATTGCTCGAAAATGTTGATCTACACACGAGAGTCCGCATGTGGTTTCAGCAAGATGGTGCACCTGCTCATTTTGCCAGGATAGTTCGTGATTATTTAAATATCAGATTCGCGAATCAATGGATAGGACGTGGTGGATTTGTGGAGTGGAGTCCGAGGTTTCCGGATTTAACTAGTTTGGATTTCTTTTTGTGGGGCTATCTGAAAAATATTGTCTACGCAGAAGCACCCACCACAAGACATAATATGATGGAACGCATAACAAACGCATGTCGCAACATTCCAAGAAATGTTCTTCTTGCAACCATTAGAAGTTTCCAAAATCGCATTCAGTTATGCCTTGACAATAACGGTCAATTATTTGAACATTTAATTAGATGAATTTGCTTATGGAGTGAACTTTTTTAATCTTGCCTTGACCGGCTGGGTCATCACTTACCTTGCCTTAAGTGGCTGGGATTCTTACGACCTTGCCTTGACTGGCTGGGTCATCGCGTACCTTGCCTTAAGTGGCTGGGATTCTTACGACCTTGCCTTGGCTGGGTGCCCCCATGTGTCCACCTTCTCGTGGTGGGGGTGTTGTGGCTTACGATCTGCTCAGGCTCTATCAGCTAAGGTTCAACCATGCTGAATGCTGGCCAGCAGGGAGGTCCAAACTAACGGATACAAACCGAAAAAAATTATAGCACCACGCCATGGAGCGTGTTCCTTACAGTGGCACAGACAAGCGAGGCACAGCGAAAATACAAGGAGGACCGATTAACTGGCTGTGTGTTTTCACCATCTTTCCCCATCTGGATGGATGACGGATCGATCATTTCTATTAAGGTCCACGCTTTCCACTTCCGGGATAGAAATAAGGGGTTCCGTTAAAAAAAACGACTTGACCTTCAAATGGTCTTGAAGGTTGAGGTCAAGGTCATTGTCAACGTCACATGCGGGCGTGAAATTGTCCTCTGTTTCCATTTCCGTAGCAAAAAATGAGTGCTTCCATTAAAAAAATTGACTTGATATTAAAATGACCTTCAAGGTAGCGACGAAGGTCAAGGTCACATTATGACGTAAAATCTTCCGCTCTTTCCATTTCCGGGTTAAAAAATAAAGGGTTCCATTTGAAAAAATTGACTTGATATTCAAATGACCTTGAAGGCCATCGTCAAGGTCAATGTCAAGGTCATCATAAGTTAGCCCTGTCTGTACCCTTCAACTTTTGTTTAAACAAATTTCCTCCAAAATGCTTACCATCCGAGATATTCTAATCCGTTATTTAACATGGGACACCCTGTATAGACACTGCTGATTTTTGGACCAAATGTCCGTCATGCTGTAATCCTCAAGATCTTTTAGATGTAATAGTTCAGCAAACAAATGTCAATATACAGCAGAATCAATATTATGATGGGGTAAAGACAATTCCATCATATCGCGATTATTGGTCGAGCGACCCAAAATTAAATGATCCATTCCTAAGTTCGCTGATACCAGTAGTTCGCTTTGGATTTATTTTAGGTAATACATGTCTCTGATAAGAGAACAAGAAAAAAGGCGAGCCAAATTTCGATGAATTATAAAAATTGAGGACACTACTTGATACTCTCCAAATAACTTTCAAAACGCATTGGAAACCAAGCAAATGTCACGCGATAGATAAAACTATTATAAAATATAAATTCGATGTAGGCTGAAGCCATACCTGTCAACTAAACCAATCAAACGTGACTATAAATGTTAAAATGTGTTTATACCGGTAAAACGGAGCCCACCAAAAAAGAGTTAGGAACACGAGTTGGATTTGACGCGCGAACTTCTTGGCAAGAGTCATCGTGTGTATTTTGATAATTTTTTTACTGTAGTGGATCTGTTCATTTCACTAAAAACAGAAAACAATATTTGCGTGTGGAACAGTACGTTCTGATCGGACAGGATTGGCAAAATCTGTAATGCTTGACAAACAAATGAAACATGATGGTGACACAAATGGGTAATATGTCTTCAGAAGGTTGAACAGTGATATTACATGGATCAAATGGGTGGATAAAAAAGGTGTTTGCTTCCTTTCAAATTGTCATGTTCCATCCAAAGTTACAACCGTAAATCGGAAGCAGAAAAATGGCTCGCTGATTCAAGTAGTGTCCCGTTATGTGTAGTGATTACAACAAATACATCTTCACAAAAATTAACACTAATAATAATTTTATGATGTTGAAAAATGTTCCACTACTTCTTGTAGATCAATTAGTTTTAAAATTAGAATTAGTTTATAAGATTCCAGCTAAGAAAGGGGAGGGTCAATCTGCACTTGTCAATCCTTATACAAGTGTCAGTTGAAAAAGACGTAGTCAGTCTGCTCATATGCCTACTCACATTAGTTTTTTAGTATAGTTTCGTTTAGTTTATTATTATTGACACAGGATTATATATCCCTTAAGTCAACCATCAAATCGTTACAAAGTACTTACAATAATTTGTATATACATGGCTAAACTGTTGCGTCTAATTCCAATGAATAATATCTCCATATATGCCGCTTAATTTTGTAATGAACAATATTTATGGTATCTTAATAACATATTTACACATCAAAGACGCTGTGCTCTTTGCAGTACAAAACAAAGTACAGTAGAACCCCTCTTATTTCAACTGGTCATGGTTTTTCAGATGGCGCCGACCCTTCTTATTTGAAATTTCTCCTTACCCCCTTACTCTACTTAACGCTTCAATAGTGGATGATAATATCTGTTCCGGATCGCCACGCGACCAAGATCCTAATAACCTTTTAGGTCGAGTGGGATAATATTATAATAAAATTCCTGTAGAATTAGGAGGAAAATATGAATTAACTTCTTTGCAATTAGTTTGTTTTGGGGCGTGGTTGTTGTTTTCCGAAGTCCTGCCTCTAGTAAACAAATAATCCGAACCCGAATAAACGGGCCTGTGGAAGGCACCTTCAGTTAGTTGATCGTGGGGTTCCGAGACGTTCGAACCAGTTTTACCTTTATAGTTCGGGTATATCAAAGAGCCAGAACCTTGAGGTGCGTTGGTGGTGACTTCCCGGGTCGCTTCGCGGTCTCATCGGTGGGTGAGTAATGATTCAATATATCGGTTATATTGTATATTATATTATTTATTTATATATTGTATAACAATGAGATATCTATTGGCGAGATATGTCTGGGGCAGGGTCCGCTCATAAGCCCCACTGAAGAGTCCGTGAGCGGACCCGGGACGAAACATCAGCCAACTTTTTTATTTATATTTTTCTAATATTTGCATTTTATCGAAATATATATTCGACCCCTATAACCGCGCGAAAACCCCCTTCCCTGTAAGTAACAAAATGGTGCCGAAACCCGGGAATCAATGCCGGTAATCAGGGAAGTGGGGTTGGAGAAATTTTGTGATTTATTTATTTGTTTATTTATTTAACTATTCCTCATTTATTTGAATATTTATTTTGACGGGTTAAATTATTCTACATTGTAATTCAGCGATTTAAATCGAAATATCGATCCTTTCGAGTTTGTTGAATATCAAATACAAAACAGCGCCTTTGACAGGTGTTCTGGCGAACATCATCTTTCTCTAGATGTCCGTAAGAACATCGCGCCTTTATAAATGTTGAAACGAAACTGTTGCGAACAGTTCGAATCATTCTAAAGATATTACCCGGTTGCATAGTTAAATTAAGAGACGAAGTAATAATCGAGGCTAAAAGAAGACGGCTGCAGACACGACGTGAGGGAGATAGCGATTCGAGTCGAGAAATTGTTTATAAGAAAATCGTTTTCGGGGCGGAAAAAACGAATTGATCTACGATAAGTAGACTTTTTGAGTTATAAAGGTTTGAAGTTAACAATTTGTTAAGTGATGTGCGAGTCCGACCAGTTAAGGCAAGAGTGGTGTATTTTCTTTAAACCAATTAATTGGTCTCATTATTCTGAGCACAAAAGTATTAAGGTTATGATTACTGAAAACTAAATAATATTTTACAAGATATTCTACATTTTGTGTCAAAAAATTGTTAACTTCAAACCTTTATAACTCAAAAAGTACTTGATAAAAAAATATTTTATTATAGTGTTTTGGAAAGCTCTCGAGATAAGCTATAAGAATATGCAATAAAATGTAGGGGGTTCTATTTAAAAAAATAAGATTGACCTTGAAATGACCTTGAAGGACATGGTCAAGGTCAAAGTCAAGGTCAAAGTCAAGGTCATCATCTTACTCCCCGCTTGAAACCATACAACTTTGCTATTGGACATTTTCTCCTAAGTGCATTCTAACTGAAGATGTTAGGGGGGTCCGATACTTTTCGATGACCCTGTATAATTTATCTGAAAATGTGTAGAGAATTTTAAATTTGGATAAAAATGTAACGAGATCGCAACTCGTGCCTTTATGTGATAAATAAAGACTGCAACATTTCACATTTATTTATGGTCATTTATATCTGCATTCGAGTATAGAAATAAACATTTTAAATTTACATTATGCACTTTATTATATACAGGGTGGCCGATTTATCTGAAGACATCGAAATATCTCGAGAACTATGCACAGAATCAAAAAAGTTGTCGGATGAAAGTTGTTCGACACGAAGGGGGGCATCCAGTGATAATGAAATTTACCCCCTCCCCCATCCCCTGGAGGTGGAGTGGGGGCAAAAACAATAAAACTTAAATAGGAACCCCCAGTTTTTATTGCAGATTTGGATTCTCCGGAAAAAAGTACACCAATTTGACCTAGGAGCTATTGCATTTTGGTTCACAGGTGGCGCTGTAATCGATAAAAATCCAAATTTATCTGAAGACATTGAAATACCTCGAGAACTATGCACAGAATCAAAAAAGTTGTCGGATGAAAGTTGTTCGACACGAAGGGGGGCATCCAGGGGGCAAATAGGGACAATTTGATCCCTTTATGAAAATTTAATATTAAAAATTCTAATATTAGAATTTTTAATATTAGAATTTAGTAATATCAATTGCGAAAAGTGATATTCTGAATATGAAATTTTAATAATGTCCATTCGAAAAATTAAGATTATGAATAATTGATATTCTGCATATTAAAAATCAAAACTGATTACATAAAAATTGTGCATACAATATGGAAGCAATTTTATAAATAAGTTTTCTACCTTCAATAAAATTACATTTTAGGTTTTAAATTTATTATTTAATAAACAAAAAGAGGACATCACGCAATCCATTAAAAAACGCGTCATGTCCCTTCACTCAGCTCATTCATTCTCTCTCTGTATGTTTTTTCCGAAATGAGAATAAATAAGCTGAGCATTGACGGTCAAACCAGCTTCTATTAAACAAATCGAAACTCTTACTTCATTTGGGGATTTCGTCGCCATCTACCGGACCCCGAGAGAACTCACGTGGTTTCATACATGTACATCGCTTGCATTTCGGCCATCACCGGCGCCGGTTCTGTTACATAACGCTAGAGGGCGACATAACTCGAAAATAAAGTAGCATATCATTTTATACATAAGTTGAGTCACACGTAACCAGTTCACCTACATTTTTCTCTACTTTCCTGAAGGGAAGAAAATGGATATCGCGACTTTCTAATCCCCATATTAAAATTTAGTATTCACGGTCTCTCAGTGTAAGACTGTTTTTGAAGTCCATTGTATTGGTAGTAATTCGGTCGGAGGTCACTTTGCTTTTAGAATAACAACTTTCCGTTTACGTGACTATTTTTTGTCTACCCTTCATTGCTTAAATCGAATTGCAAGTTAAAAATGAATCCTGCTACAGTTCCCGAAAAAATCGAAATGATTGTTATTTATGGTGAATGTAAGAGGAATATTGACGATGCTGTTGCGTTGTATGCTGAGCGTTTTCCAGATAATGCTCGCTCGCGTTCTTTTTTTTACAAAGTTGTGAATGCCTTTCACTCTGATGGCAGCGTACAAATGAAAAAAAGGAAGCGAAGATTAACAGTTACAGGAGAAGCTAACGAAGTAGCTGTACTAGCAGCTATTCACCAAAATCCACATGTAAGCACACGACAATTACATCGCGATTCCGGCATTTCCAGAGACAGTATTCAAAGAATATTGCATCGTCATAAGTTTCACCCATATCACATTTCACTGCACCAGGAACTAGATGGCGATGATTTTCATAACCGCGTGGTGTTTTGTGAATGGGCATTTCAAAAAATGCAAACGAACCACAATTTCTTTGCTAATGTATTATTTTCAGATGAATCTACATTCTCGAACAATGGTGGCGTCAATAGGCATAATATGCATTATTGGAGCGTAGAAAATCCCCATTGGTTACGACAAGTTAATCATCAACGTCCTTGGTCGGTGAACGTTTGGTGTGGAATCATAGGAAATAAACTCATTGGTCCTTATTTCATTGAAGGTAATTTGAATGGAACAAAATATCGAGATTTCCTAGAACAAGAAGTACCATTACTACTTGAGGATGTTGCTATGGACGTCCGACGGACAATGTGGTTTCAGCATGATGGTTGCCCAGCACATTTTTCAAGAGTAGCAAGGGAAATACTAGACCGTGATTACAATGGTAGGTGGATTGGTAGAGGTGGCCCCATTAATTGGCCGGCGAGGTCACCTGATCTAACATCTCTGGATTTCTTCCTATGGGGTTACCTAAAAGGTAAGGTTTATGAACAAGTACCAACGACTCGTGAAAACATGGTGGAACGCATAAGAACTGCTTGCGCAGAAATTTCTGCAGATATGATTCTATCATGTATAAAGTCATTTGAAGAAAGAATAAATAAATGCATTGAAGTGGAAGGTCAACATTTCGAACACTTACTCAAGTAAGTGAACAGTGAGACACAGGGGGCATCAACTGCTATGGAGTAAAGCTACTACCGTTACGGCGTAGTTCCGCAGTTTTTAGGCGCTGTAGACGGCGCTACTAGTATCGAAATAATTGCATGTGTGTATCTGATGATACACACACATGCATAGAAATTTTCTCCGAAAATCGGGTTATTCGAAAACACCAGATGAAGATAGTTTAAAGTAATTTGCGCTATTTTTCATTTACTGTTATTAAATTAAAAACTATTAGTTTATTTGTAATTAGATTTCACCATTTTGTGAAAGTTTGACAGCAAAGTCAAGTTGAAGATATCACGAAATTAATACTTTAAAAACCATTGAAATCAAAATACAAAAAAAAATCAGTGGAAATAAGTCACCAATCAAGTGTTAAATATTAAAAGTTAATAAATAAATGTATAATCGCAAAAAGTGTAGATGAACGTTACAATGTACCGCAATATTACGAAAAAATAAAAATAAAAATGATTAAAAACTGATTTTTTATAGGACAAAAGTCCAATTGAGTAATATTCGAAATAAAAATACGACATAAATAAAACAATAAAAGACAAAAATGAAATGCAAACTGAAATAGTAAAATGAAAGAGAAAAATCGAAAAAAGGAAGGCACTGAATTTAGATTAAATTAAAAATAGTCGATAAAACTTTACTGGAATGTATACAAACCCACTTTTTATGATATTCATAGATTTTGCATTATTAAATTTAAATTTAACACTAGTTTCTACATAAAATTAAAGTTTTTCACAATTACTGCTCAGATAAGCAATTTCTCGTTTCAAAAATCCCGCGCTTTGTTTTGATTGGTTCCCACGTCACTCTCCATACTCCGCTGCAATGCTAGTAGCGCCGTCTACAGCGCCTAAAATACTGCGGAACTACGCCGTAACGGTAGTACATTTACTCCATAGCAGTTGATGCCCCCTGGTGAGACAGTGAGAGGCAAGGGGACTCACGTAAAACAAGCACCCCAAAGGGGACAGAAAAATACTACGTCCACGTCGTTGTTCCTGGGTAACGCTAAATGTATTTTTTTCCCTGCTTTGTTAGAATGACCGTATTCCATATCCGCTACGCGGGCGAAAATTGTCAATATTGGAGAATCCAAATCTGCAATAAAAACTGGGGGTTCCTATTTAAGTTTTATTGTTTTTGCCCCCACTCCACCCCCAGGGGATGGGGGAGGGGGTAAATTTCATTATTACTGGATGCCCCCCTTCGTGTCGAACAACTTTCATCCGACAACTTTTTTGATTCTGTGCATAGTTCTGAGGTATTTCGATGTCTTCAGATAAATCGGCCACCCTGTATAATTATATATCAATAATTTTTTGTTTCACAAACAAATACACTGTGATTAAGACCGAAATGAATATAGGAGACAATATTTAACCCAAATTTGCAAATATGATTAATGAAAGCTTCAAATCACTTCAAATTCAGTTCTAAGCTGCTGATATTGGATTTGTTTGTTATTTTGCAAATGAAAGACTTTTCAATTTTTGTGGAGGTCTCGAAATACACATCATTAAAAATTGACAACATCCTAACCTTCAAATGCGTACTTTTATTTCACGAAATTAGCAGCTTCTGGAATAATTTGTATGATGTGAATCATGAGTTTGATACAAAATTTTAAATTAATTTGAAATTTCATTACATATCAGTCTACCGACTATACATGTTTGCAAATTTAGGTTAAACGGTATTTACACTGCACAACTTTGATGGTTTAAACACTGTAAACTGCTGTAAACTGTATCGAGATGTTCAAGCGGTGGTGGGGGACCTGAGGGGAAACGATTGAAATAAGAGGGGTTGGACAATTGAAATAAGAGGGGCAATTGAAATAAGAGGGTTTCTACTGTACTACGTAAATTCTATGGATGGAGCACGAGCAACGTATCATTCATTATGTTTACCATCAGATAGAAATTACTTTTTGGACTTTCTTCCCTAAAAAATTAGGAAAAATGTTTAATTCACAATAAAAACAACAAAAAATTCAAATTTCGACAAAATGAAAAAATGAAGATGATAATCGCCACGTCCTCTCGCTCGTACATCCGGATTCGGCAGGGAGCGGTTATCTGTTTCGATTCTATCTTTCTATACTTTGCAAGCTTGGAAATCCTCTGCATACAAATTTTAGTTACAAAGTTAATAAAATTATACTTTTTTCAAACGAAACCTCCTTCGATCAATCACCACGGTCGGAACAGTTACGACGTTTGAAAAAAATTTGTAAAAAAAACTCTTCAAGTTTCATTTGTCTCACAACCGACTCTGACTGGTGCGCACTCGCGCGAACATTATGTATGTAAACGGGTAACGGTCACGATTTGATTCATTCCGACTTCACCATCCGGATATCGCGCACCTCCTAACATCGTCCTCTAATTGGCAAACGGAATAATGAGGGAAGAGAAATAAAAAATTCAAAAAATTTGTTTTTAATAAGGTTTATTGATTACAGATATACAATATATTAGTAAGGTTACATTAAACATACACGGAAAGATGGAAACAGTAATATTTACCGTTTCCAACATGAATATCTGCTCACTGCTGTTCTGCAAAATCCGGGGCAATTTTCTCCCTTTTCTTACTATTGTTCTCTTGATTTTCCTCACATTTCGATCGTCGAATAATTACTTAACTAATATAGAAGCACCCACATTTCAGAAGAAAGAATAACACTTCGATTTACTAATGAATTAGGGTACATTCGGATCGACTGTTCGTTATATTATTTTTCTTTAATTTCCATCTAGGATGCTAGTACGTTGACCCCGACACATTCAACTCTCTCAACCTTAATGGTATGTGCAAATGCCGCTGCAACAAATAAAATACCATTGTTTTACATCGGCAAAGCTAAGAAACCTCAATGCTTCAAAAATGTTGATCGCTTGCCTATTATATATGCTAATCAAAAGAATTCATGGATGGATCAGCAATAATTCATCCAATGGTACACAGATGTATTTCATCCTCCAGCAAAGTCTCGAGTCCAAAATAGTGAGAACATTTTGCCATTGTTGGATAACGCACCATCTCACCCATCTGAGGTGGAATTAAATGCGACAGATTGTTCCTGTCAGGCCATGTATCCTCCACCAAATGTCACGTCACTGATACTGTAACATGGGCTGGTAAACTTGTTTTCGACATCTGCAATGTTTCAGCTAGACACACATGCAACCATAAAACACACGTTCTATTTACACCAGCAGCCCATGTTGGACTTTCCCACATAGAAAAACGAGAAGTTTATGATACTAGTACCGATTAAGACGGACTAGACCAAGCGACAAAGAACCCTTGGCGTCATAGCTATCGTTTAAAACTTAAAATAAACTTCTCGAAGATCAAAGAAAGAAAACGAAATTGTTAATATAATATATGCGCCGCGTTAATTCGTATGAAACCATAATTAGGATTCTTAATTCAACTAATTATAAAAATAATATTATCCTGTTATACACACACATATATATATATATATATATATTACTATAATATATTTGCGAGCGTTGCGCTGCCTGGAATTATAATTAGGTTTATCAAGTCACCTAATTATATACTATAATATTTGCGAGCGTTGCGCTGAGTTAATTTGAATGGAATTATAACTAGAATTATTGACTCAACAAATTATATTAATAATATTATCCTATTATACATATATATTACTACAATATTTTGCGAGCGTTGCGCTGTGTTAATTGGAATGGAATTATAATCAGAATTACTAACTCAACAAATTATATTAATAATATTATCCTATTTTACATATATATTACTATAATACTTGCGAGCGTTGCGCTGCGTTAATTCAAATAGAATTATAATTAGAATTATTAATAATATTACTTTCTTATTTTTACATATAATAATATTTGCGACCAGTGCATCTACAATTATCATTTATTACAGATGTAGTTATTAATAACAAATCGGAGATCGTTAGGTGGGAGGAATGACAGAGCTATCTTTCCTTTCATTTTCCTAGGGCATTAGGTCCGCCCATTTTCTTCCCATTTATCCAATCTAAGACACAGTTCTTCCACCTCCACCAATGTAAAACCTTAAAATGTAAAGAAGGGGAAAACTCGAACTCGCAACCGAGTCGACGAGTTTGAGCCCTGGAAAAGAAAAGCCAGTTCTTCTTTACTCGTCTCTTCTCTATTTTCAACTAAAAATTCTAAAATTCGGTAAGACAAATTTTATATTTCATTCTTCAAAGAGAACTGCCTTTCTTCTTTTCCTCTTCCAAACCTTATTTTACTTTCCAACGATCTCTGACCGTGGATGCCGGACAATATCCGAGGTACCACTAGGAGACCGTTTTCCTCTTTAAATCCTTTACAACTTTTCTTTCCAACGATCTCTGACCGTGGATGCCGGACAATATCCGAGGTACCACTAGGAGATCGTTTTCCTCTTTAAATCCTTTACCACTTTTCTTTCCAACGATCTCTGACCGTGGATGCCGGACAATATCCGAGGTACCACTAGGAGATCGTTTTCCTCTTTAAATCCTTACAACTCTTCTTTCCAACGATCTCTGACCGTGGATGCCGGATAATGTCCGAGGTACCACTAAGAGGTCGTCTCCAATATTAATGCCTTCCAACTTTTCTCCATTTCTTAAGTCGTCCTCCCAACGAACTCATAATCAACTGAAATTATAATTATTATCATAAAAATAAATATATTGTTGTTTGAATAGAAATAATTTTCCAATTGTTTTATTCCACAATTTTTCCCTAACCCGGTCGTCCCAAGGTAAGAGGGACGGATTCAATTTTTAATCATTCGTTGTTTTCCTCACAACGTAGTCCTTTTTCGCTGGACGTGACAAAGGACTTAATTTTTGGCGCACTCGGCAGGACCGGGTTTGAAAAATTGTGGATGAATCGAATAATATGTTCTAATCTTATAATTTCTTACAGGAATATAATGTAGTTGCAACCTGCTAATTAATATTATATGTATAATAAAGTTTTTTCCCTTTCAGACAAATTACAGTGAAAAAAAAAAAGGTGTTTTAGCTATTCGACATAGCCAGTGTTCAAGTGCTAATATACTATTTCGCGTAAAAATAATATAATAAATCGCGAAGCTGCCAAGAGCAAAACCGCCGCTGAGTAAAGTCGACGCGCACACGCGATCGAAGTACCAATATTAAATTGTTACGAAGTTTTAATTTCCGCGCTAAAATAATAAATCGCGAAGCCGCCGTAAGAGCGAAGCCGCCGCAGAGCGAAGTCGTCGCGCACACGCGATCGAAGTACGAATATTAAATTATTAAAAAGGTTTAAATTTTCCGCGCTAAAATAATAAAACGCGAAGCCGCCAAAAGAGCGAAGCCGCCGCCGAGCGAAGTCGTCGCGCACACGCGTTCGAATCACAAATATTAAATTGTCAAAAAGTTAATTTCCCGCGTTAAAATAATAAATCGCGAAGCCGCCGTAAGAGCGAAGCCGCCGCAGAGCGAAGTCGTCGCGCACACGCGATCGAAGTACGAATATTAAATTATTAAAAAGGTTTAAATTTTCCGCGTAAAATAATATAAACGCGAAGTCGCCGAAAGAACGAAGCCGTCGCCGATCGAACAAAACTTACATTATATTGTATTAGATGTGATAATGGTGATAATAAAAAAAAAAAAAATAAATTAAAACACGAAGTCTCGCGAAGTCGTGTAATAACTAATGATAGGGAATAGGAAAATTAAAGTTAATTTCAGCTTCTTAGTAAACTTATGAATGCGTAATTATAAGCTATACATTTAACAAAAAGAACGGTCAGTTCCGCAAACCTATTTCTTAAAACTATTATCAAAAATCCCAAGCAGGTTGCAACGCGTTTCAAGCTTTACATACATACATATATATATATGTATATATATATAACTATTTACATGTGCAAATTTAATTGTAACTTCGAGAAATCGTTATGCCCACTGCGAGTACAACCCATTTTTTTTTCTCTTCTTAAAGCGTGATAAATGAGTGAAGACGGTAAACTCACTCGCAATAAATATAAAAATCTTAGCGAAGAAGAGAGAAAAACCGCGCTAGTAGATGGATTACCTCAGGTGAATCAGCGAAACTTAAACAGTATCGAAAGTGAACATATAGACCCATTTCAAGCTTCCAGGACGTTATCATATTCTCCTGCGAAACCTGCATATTCCGAACAAAACTCAAATCCGGTTCCTGAGTCTGTCGTAGAACTAACTCTATTTGGAAATCAATCGGATAATTCCAGTGAAGATCTGGAAAATTTAAACCAGTCCTCGTTTTCACTTTATTCAGCATCTACGGGTAAATACGAGTTTAACGCCTCCGCAATGGCAAGTAACCAATATTTAAGCATCCGAGATGCAGCCGATACAATACCTGTATTCTCCGGGTCTAGAGATGGATACACTTATACGGAATTCGCGACAGCTTGTAGTAACGCCTTAAAAATGATACCTAACGCAGCAGAACGCGCGCTCACCAAACTGACTCTTACTAGATTAAAAGGTGAAGCATATCGCACCATGCTTGGCAAAGATCCCGATACTATATCCGAGATGTTGAATATTCTAAAAGGGATTCATGGATCCCACATTTCTACAATAGAGGTATACGGAGAACTAGCTCTTTTATGCCAAGGAAATTCGGAACCTGCTGCAAGTTACTTTAATCGTGCCCGAGCAATCGGCTACAGATTGAAAGAAGCCTACAGACAAGATTCTACGGAATTATCAACCGAAAAAATCGCAGAACTAGAGCTTGCCTGCTGTAAAGCTTTTATTTTAGGATTGAAACCTGAAATTAATAATCGAATGACAACGCGTGATGACTTAAACGAAGCCGGGCCCCAGGCTATACAAATAGAAATTCAAATTGAAAACCGCAAACGACTAATTCCACAAGCGACTACCGTAAACATGGACTGCAATATCTGTAATAGTAACTTACATCAAACTATGCAATGTCCAATTTTAGTTAAGGAACCAAGTCACTGTCAACTATGCGACAGCACACAGCATACAGCCAAGACTTGCCAGAAACGTGAGAAGTCCGGAAATCGAGAAAATCTCGAAACTCAGGGAAAACGCGACACATGTCAATTATGCAACAAAAATGGACATTTAGCCCGTGACTGCCGAACCCAAGGAAAAAGATGTCAATATTGTAACCAACTAGGCCACGAAGCTAGAGTATGTCGCAAGCGACTTTCAAATCAAGTCTGCGACCTATGCCGGCGCACCGGACATTTAGCTCGTGACTGTAATTACGGAACTCCAGTCAGAATTTTACAACCCAGTTGTCAAGTTTGCGGGAAACTTGGTCACACTTCAAATTATTGTAGGGTAAGCCCACCTTGTCAATATTGTATGCAACAAGGACACTCTGCGAAAAATTGCCCACGAATATCAGAACAACAATTACCGCGCTGTCAGTACTGCAATCAGAGTGGACATACGGCAAACCAATGTTCCCAAATATCCAAACGACAAGGGATCCGAGAAGCCTGCAGTTATTGCAAGAAACCTGGCCATACTATAGAATCATGTTTTGCGCGAAATCGGCAAACCAAAGTCTCTAACAACGGCCCACGAAACTCGGGAAACTTTCCAAGCCTCCCTCGTCGGGAGGCCATGCAACCTCAAACATCGCCGCGTGCCAACATTCGGATGATCGAATATCCCATGGAACAGGAATAATACAACCAGTGAAGCTAACCATAGATCGAGAATCTCCATCTATAAGGATAAACTGTCCCGATCCAATAGTACTATTATTAGATTCGGGAGCTGGCCCATGTATAATTAAGCAAAGATTTATCAATCCAAAAACAATCGATCAAACTCATGTACTTAAATTACTCGGAATCTCACCACAATATGTACCTACCAAGGGACAAACATTCTTAACCATATTTGATTACCAAGTAGAATTTCATGTGGTATCAGACGACTTTCCAATTTATCAAGACGGAATCATAGGGACATCGTTTTTATCCCAACACAAGGCTAAGATTAACTGGGAAAAAAAATGCTTAGAGCTCGGCAATTACGAGTACCCATTTTTTACCCCACCTCCTGCCTTTGTTATACCTTCACGATCTAGACAGATTGTTTACACACGAGTAGCAAACAGCGAGATAACGCATGGTTATATGCCTTTAATAAACTTGCCTAAAGGAATATTTATGGGAAATGCGATAGTAGAAAACCGGAATGGAAAAGCTTATGCACCATTAATCAACACAACGGACGTGCCCTTTTCTTACTTACCCGTTCGGATCACACTAGAGGAAGTAAGTAAAATAAAATGTAACGAAACAAAACTTACCAAACGGAAACGTGTCACTCGTCGTAGAAAAAGGGCTAGACTAAAAATATCATCTACTAGGATACTCAAAATACAACCTGTATCCCGCCAACAGAAAATTAAGGAACTGCTGCGTTTGGATCATTTGAATCAAGAAGAACGTGAAGAAATAGACATCTTACTAACCCAAAGCGCAGACAGATTCTACATACCAGGAGAGTCTCTACCTTCAACGCATCTAACACAACACGAAATTCGTACAACCGACGAAGTACCTATTTACAAACGCCAATACCGTTTCCCTAGAAATTTGCGAGAGGAAATTAATCGCCAAGTTGAAGATTTACTGATGAACAATATAATCCAACCGTCACAATCGCCCTACAATACTCCTATTTGGATTGTTCCAAAAAAAGAGGATAGCAAAGGAAACAAAAGATGGCGATTAGTATTGGATTTCCGAGCACTAAACGAGAAGACTATCGGTAACGCATATCCGTTACCTAATATCTCAGAAATATTGGATCAACTAGGAGGAGCCCAATACTTCTCAATATTTGATCTTGCATCCGGTTTCCACCAAATTCCAATGAGCAAAAGGGATCAACATAAAACTGCATTTTCCACTGACCTCGGTCATTGGGAATTCGCAAGAATGCCTTTCGGTTTAAAAAATGCTCCGGCCACGTTTATGAATTTAATGAACGTAGTATTGACCGGACTACAAGGAATAGAGTTATTTGTATACTTGGACGATATTGTAATATATGCCAAGACTCTGCAAGAACACCGCAAAAAGTTCTTGAATCTTGTACACAGATTACGGGAAGCAAATCTGCAACTACAAGCAGATAAATGCGAATTCTTGAGGCACGAAGTTACATATCTTGGTCATTTAATCACCCAAGAAGGACTTAAACCAGATCACAAAAAAATCGAAGCAGTTGCAAAATTTCCAACTCCCAAAAACGTCAAGGGCATTCGAGAGTTTCTAGGTCTCACAGGTTATTATCGACGATTTATCGATAAATACGCCAGAATTTCAAAACCACTAACTAAACTATTGGAAAAGGATCGACTGTTTGAATGGACGGAAACTCAACAATTGGCTTTCGACACACTTCGTCAGAAATTGTGCGAAGAGCCTGTACTCCGATATCCAGACTTTGAAAAACCTTTTGTAGTTACCACCGATGCGAGCGGGTATGCAATCGGTGGAATTCTTAGTCAAGGACCCATAGGCTCAGATCGTCCTTGCGCGTATGCGTCAAGGGTGCTAAACGCAGCTGAACTTAACTATTCAACTTACGAAAAAGAAGCTTTAGCAATAATGTTTTGCGTCCAACATTTCAGACCCTATCTTTACGGCCAGAAATTTACTATCGTAACCGACCATCAGCCGCTAGTATGGATGCGAACCTCTAGAGATCCCACGTCTCGCCTCACGCGATGGCGACTCAAACTAGAAGAATATGAATTTGATATAAAATATAAAGCGGGAAAAAGAAACGTAAATGCTGACGCCTTATCACGCAACCCAGTAGTTGAAACGATCTCTACCATCCCCTCGGAAATGCTAGGGCTCGACGATGCATTTCCTCACTCAAATGTGGCGAATGAACGTAAAACAACTGAGAAAATAAAAACCATACGTCAGGATTTGCCAACTAGGCGTTCTAAAAGGATCAGTAAACCTTCAATAATCGGACAACAGTATCGAAAGAGTATCGACCAAAAGAAGGAAAAAGCCATAAAAAAGGCTAACAAGGAAACACTGCCAACTAATTCGGCCAGTAAAAATAGTAAAGATATTGATGTTGTAGATCCACCTTCTGAAGCTATTCTCACGCCGGACTGTGGTCCAAATTGCGGACGACCACAAATAGAAACCGATGTCCCAGCTACCGAAATCAATGCTGCCGACATTGAGGAAATTGGTTCTGAATACCACCTCATAAATGGTGAAAAGGAAAATAACCACCTCCACCATTCGGAGGACGAATTAAGTGACAAGACAAGAAATTGTACGGATCAAGAAAGTGAAGACGATGGTGAATTAGACACGATAGAGAAGCTCATATCAAGCCAAAACATTTTTGAAACACGAGATAGTTTGATGATACGTAAAGACAATTCTGTATTTTTTTTTGATGAAGCCGGAAAGCCGATTGGCTCCGGTACCCAAGAATACACAAGGAAACGAGATCTAAGCGATTTCGGTCCCGGAGTAATTAGTACCATAAAACCCTTAAGGTTAGGCACCAAACAACATTTCGGCTTCTATTTGCCAGCTCTCAACCCCAATCTGGACATGAACAAGTTCCTAGCTGCATTTCTCAGGTGCAGCAAAAGACTAACTGAATTCCTGGAATCGTACAAAATTCAAAGCTTAAGCATCCCTTGCATCGATTTCCCCAACCGAGCAGATTGGCACAAAGCCCAAGAAATCTTAATATCGCGTCTTAAATCAACTGACACTAAAATTTACATATGTTTAGGGTTAGTAAAACAACCTCAGATTTCAGAGCGATTTGACCTCATCAAGGAAATGCATAATTCAGTAATAGGGGGTCACAAGGGAGTGACTAAAACCTACCATCTATTAAGAAGAAATTATTATTGGGAAAATATGAAGGAGGATATACAAGTCTACATAGGACAATGCCTCCAGTGCAAATTAAAAAAATTAGTTCGCGTAAAAACTCGCATGCCTATGGCTATAACAGATACTCCCGGCACCGCATTCGAAAAGGTAGCACTAGATCTAGTCGGACCCTTTCCACCTACCGATAACGGAAATCGGTGGATTTTGACAATGCAATGCCTGCTTACGAAATACTTTATAGGAGTAGCGTTACCCGACGCAACCGCCCCCACTGTAGCGGACGCGTTTCTAAAACGACTCGTATGTGTATTTGGCCCCCCAAAAATAGTTTTAACTGATCAAGGTAAAAATTTTTTATCAAATCTGATTAAAATATTAGCCAAACGACTTCGCATTCGACAATTAAGGACCACCGCTTTTCATCCTCAAACTAATGGATCTTTAGAACGATCCCACACTACGCTCGTGGAATACCTACGTCAATTTATAGATAAGGATTATGAATGGGATAACTGGGTGGAACTTGCGATGTTCTCATACAATTCCAGCGTCCACGAAGGAACCAAGAGAACACCTTTCGAATTAGTATACGCGAAAAATCCGATAATCCCCTCTGATCGACCCCTTCCCCAGTATGAGCGAATAGAAACATATGATAATTATCTAGTAAGGTTACTCGTTAGATTAGACGCCCTTCACAAAGAGGCACGCGAAAATCTTCAAATAGCAAAAGGAAGATCAAAACTATATTATGACAAGAAATTACATCCTGTCGAATTTGTTGCCGGAGATTACGTATTTTTAAGGAAGGGTATCAAATTCGGAAAATTGGGTGACTTGCAAGAGGGACCTTATCGAATTCTCGAAGTGTTTAATGATAAGAATATCAAATTAAAAATCGGAAGGAAGGAAAAGATCGTGTCAGCTGATCGTCTTATACCATCCGCCGCCCGAGAGCCCGACTCACGGCTCCCTAATGTTCAACATTGATTTGATACTAATCTAGTTTTATTCCTTTGTTGTTTGTTTAGTGAAAGAAAAAAGGAGAATTGAACTTATTGATCGTCGATTTTTTTTTTCTACATATATCTATATATAGACACATACTGAGTAATTGCATGTATATACGTGCGTAAGTGTATACGTAAAGATACTTATACATTTGTACATACCAATATTTGTATAAATATATCTAGATATATTATAAAAAGAAAACAGACGAGAGAAATATGGAAGATAAAGGGCACATCATATACGCCGCAGGAGATGAACCCCCGGCGCACAGTGTTTAACGGTTAGAACGTTGACGTCAAAAATGTTTCGACAATTTTCCTGTCGATTAAAAAATACAAATTTTTTTTTAAAATACTCTGGAGGGATTGTACTTTGGAAGGTAGCTGCTATTGGAAGGTCACAAACGACCATAACCTCAAAATTGTACTCTCTATGTAAAACATAGGTTTTGGTAACCACTAAATTTGTTCGAGTGACAAGAAATGAATGATTTGTGCTTTAGGAATACATGATTATGTGCAGTTGAGTTACATTTAAGTAGAAATTATGCATATATGCATATATATATACAGGGTGATCCAAAAGTCCCGGAACAGCAAAATATCTCAGCGAGAGGACATTTTCGGGAAAAATGTTTTAGACAAAAGTTTTAGGATTTTTCACGGGCTATTTAATGGTAGCATAGAATTTGACCTTGAACATGACCTTGAAGGTTATTTCAAAGTTAAGTTTATTTTTTTTAATGCGAACCTCTATTTTTTTCATGGTTTCGGAAAAAGCGGGAAATTTTACGTCCGATTATGATATGAACGATATTTTGGTCAAGGTCATTTAAAGGTGAAACTTGAAAGTCCCGGAACGGGGAAATATCTCAGAGGGAGTTCATTTTCTGTGAAAATGTTAAAGATAAGAGTTTAAGGATTTTCTGCTATCGATCTAATGGTGATATTAATTTTGACCTTCACTATTATTTTGAAGGTCATTTCAAGGTCAAGTTCAATTTTTCAAATGGAAACCACTATTTTTTTTGAGCGGAAAGGCTTACGTCAGAACACGACTTCACTTCACGACTTTCACAGAAAATAGACTCCCGCTGAGGTATTTCGCAGTTCCGGAACTTTTAAGTTTCACCTTGAAATGACCTTGACCAAAATATCGTTCATAATATATGCGTGCGTGCGTGCGTGCGTGCGTGCGTGTGTGTGTGTTTGTGTGTGTGTGTGTGTGTGTGTGTGTGTGTGTGTGTGTGTGTGTGTGTGTGTGTGTGTGTGTGTGTGTGTGTGTGTGTGTGTGTGTGTGTGTGTGTGTGTGTGTGTGTGTGTGTGTGTGTGTGTGTGTGTGTGTGTGTGTGTGTGTGTGTGTGTGTGTGTGTGTGTGTGTGTGTGTGTGTGTGTGTGTGTGTGTAGGGTGGCCGTTACTTTGGTCATTTTTGAATTTCTTCGGTCTCACCCCCGAAAAGTGTTCATGTTTATGAAAAAAAATATCAGATAAAATTTGGATCAATTCGACCAGATCAACACGAGCCACCCGATGATTAAATGTAACATTGTTTTTAAATGGGGAAAAGAGGTCTCTTAGTTTTTTTTCACGTAACTTCGACCCGTTGAGTCTTATTTCTTTTTTAAATTGACATATTTCACTTACAGGGGTTCTTGGATAACAGAATACGCCAAAAATGTTTTTTTTTTAATTTTAAACCAACACCTGATTATCTCGAAGATACGCATTTATTGAAAAAAATGCTTGACACAAAAGTTACACGGTTGAAAGAGGGTCAATCAAGGTTATTTCAAGGGCGAAACGAAATTTTTAAACGGAAACCGTACTTTTTTACTCTGGATATGATAAGAGCGGAGAATTTCAGGTTTAGATGTCTAGTCATGCAAAGGTAACGATTTCCTGTGACAAATATTCAAATTCAAAACGTTTAAACATTAATACATTTTATGGTATGCGAAAAGTAAAAACATATCTGAGACAAAAATCGCAGGGTTTAAAGGGGGTCGATCAATCTTGACCTTGCTTTTGCCTTTGGAGTCAAATTTGAAGGTTATTGAAAGTGTAAATTGAAAATTATAGATGGAAACCCTAATTTTCTACTCCATGTTCACATGGTGGAAAAACTGCACTCTGTAACCGTTCACAAAGCAAATCTTATTCAAAACAGTTATTGCTTTCAAAATAATTAATTATATAATCAAATAGTAAATAGGATTTGTAGGCATTAATTCAAATAAACGATTTTTGTAAGAATAATCAATAATATTTATCATTTACCAATAAAAAATCAAATTTTACTGTATTAACAGAGTGAAGTTTAGATTGCCATACAAAATTGTTTTAATGGTGAAAAATACATACACAATACAATATTTTGTGAAATCTATTTTCAAGAATCAAGTAAATATTGAATAATCTTAACTGCTATAATACATAATAAGAACTCGATAGTTCAATAGATGTTTAATATATAGTATAATTCTGGATATAACACGTTTATAAGTTACGTATAATTCTCGTTTCGATGACAGTCTATAAAACGTCATAATAATATGCCATTTTTTAAACGCGCTGTAAACGTTAATCTTAAAAGTATTACAGTCGTATATATACGTTTAGTACAAAAACATTAAAAATATTAAAATATCCTTTTTTTAATTTTTTACATTTTTTGCATTACGTTATTTAACTTTATGCAATTTTTCTAAACGCAAATAATTAGAAAAAAACGTTAATCTTAGACGTATTTTAAACTACCGTTGCATAGACGTATATCTCGAAAACGTATATGCCGAATACGTACACCGTTTTTATACCTCTGATATACGTATATGAAACAACCATGTTCTCATTGGGTATGGTTAGCACCACTTTTATTCGCTTTAATCATTTGATTGAAAATATTTTTTAAAGACGTAATTTGTACTTATTGAGAGAATGACCCATGCATATAAAATGCAAAAATGTATAGGTAAAATGTTAGTTGGTAATTGTGATAATGCCAGATATATTTTTGTAAAATTCCTCCACAAAAGTTGGTAAATTTAGAAATATATATGTGTGTATATATATATATATATATATCATTTAAATTGAAATACTCTTATGAAAGAGTGAATTTTCATTCCTTATTGGCGAACCTCCTCTCTCTCACGAGTGAAAACTTATTTCAAAAAGTTCAAAATCATAATTCACTCTGTGACAAAAGTACCAAAATATCCACTCTATGAAGACTTCAGTCTCACTCAAAATTTCATTCTATTGTTAATACTATTTTTCGTTAATATTATATTTCATTTAGTTTCAAAATAATTGCCTAGATTCGCATATATGTAAATATGTTAATGCGTTATGCAATCAATTATACATAAATCAATCAATATAAATTCTGCTATTTATTTGTAATTTATAATATTTTGCTGTAACTTACTTCATATCTCAGTTACATTGTTGGAGCCATTGCTTTTGACAGAATTGAGTGCCATATTATTTACCCTGGTGAAAATTTCCGTAAAATCATATATGATAAATCATAAGAGATTTTTATAATTTCTTTAATATCTTAGAGGAATCCAGATGATTGTAATTCATTTTCTCATATTATTATTTCTTATAATTACATGAGAAATCACATAAAAAGTTTTCCGGATCGTCTGATATTTTAAAAATCTCATATGATTTATCATATGATATTACGAACATTTTCAGTAGGGTAGGTTCAACTATCGGAATCACATCGTATATATGTATTTCATTTATTATGACACGTTTCGTGAAAAAACACGAAGAATAAAAACAAATTGATCCTAAAAAATTATGTATTTATTTTATTTAGCATAAAATTTCTACAAGTAATTGGTTATTTTTCGTTATTTTCCCAAGGGAAATAGATAGAGCACATTTGCAATAGTTTTCGGACCTTCATTATTTTTCTACAACAATATTTTTAAACTTAATCTGATTTCAACTATTTAAGAACTCTTGCTTAACAATTTGTCTGCATCAAATGATATAAACAGTAAACTGACATACGTTTCAACATTCCAAACGAAATATAATGAGAATCGTTTTATGATTTACAGTATTACGACTATAAATGCATTCCTTACGTATTTTTTAAACTTATTCTATTAATTATTTAATCATTTCACACCGTTATTTTACCTTATGTGGATAAATTTCTAAACATTCACAACTACAACGCTGACTAACATTTTTAAGGAGTTTGAAAGTACATATGCTACTTTAAAACAGTACAATAGAAAGAAACACATGATCTCTTCGAATATATAATTTGGCCTTCGTCCGCGTCCGCTAGGTGGAAGCGAATACGAAAGTAGAACCGCATTCCGTTTCAATATTAAGAGGATGGGAGGAACGAACATGACTACCCACTTTTTTAAAATGTTCTTGGCAGAAATGTATGAAATTGCGTGTCTACTATTTGCTTAATAAAATCCGTCAGTTACATTCAGGTATTTTTTCATTCTATATACTTGATTCGTTGCATTTTACTTGGTTTATAGTTTCAAATTATTTCTGTATTTTATTTTTATTTTTAAATTTAAAATGAAGTATAGTGTCGAAAATTTCATAATTTGTGACATGATATGGAATGCAGGTGCGACTTCGAATAATCAAAAAGTTGAAGCTGTGATGAATGAAATACGTAGATGTACTACGTTTTCAGATCAGCAATACGCTATGATCTCGCATAAAATTCTCAATAATTTCTTACCACAGTACAATAAAATGTGGCAACAAGTCAAAAGACGTAAAGATTATTTTAAACAAAAATACGACAATTATTTGAAAAGACTTTTTGAGGTCGACCTTTGTACCAGCCAAATTGCTACTACTAGCACTGATGCTGCCATAATCACAGATCGTAACTCCCTCAAAAAAGGTCGTCCACGGCTAACCTATGATAACTCATCTTTACGAACGAAGCAAAGACGAATTGGAGACTTAGCTTCTACTCACAGTAAGGAAGAATTGCAGAAAGCATTAAAATTAAAAGAAAAAGAGGAACTACGAAACATGGATGATACAATGGAGGTTGATATTAGCGAGGAAGAAAATGCCGTCGACTTAAACAGAGTTCTTGCAATGTATATGGATGTAGGATATAGTAAAAGAATGTATGAGATGGCAAGAAAACATCATTCATTGTTTAGTGATTCAGGCCATTTCCCACCTTATCACCATTTGCAAAGAGCTAAAGCAGATTGCTATCCAGAACATATCACAATTTCTGAAACAAAAGCAAGTGTGCATTTTATATCTTTATTAGTGCACACTGCTAAGAGAATACTTTTGGTTGTTGGTGATGATAAAGTATCTGAAATTGGTAGTGAAACTTTAACTCTCATTGGGAAATGGGGCATGGATGGTGCTGGTGGTCAAACAGACAAAAAACGAGGCAGAATTGGAAGTGTCGAAGGGAAGAATGCATAATGGGTCTCTCAAGAACACTAGTGATGGTGCCAGCTGGTCGAAGGAGAAGAAGGGGGGGTTGACTCATATGTTTAACGCGGTAAAATCCTCCAAAAGGAAGCTTGAACCTAAAAAGGCTGCATAAATTGTGATAATAATGGTAACTCGTGTAAATCGAGATTCGCAGCTGGTTTTGTTACGGTTTCATTCGTCCCCTCTGCAACTGAAATGCAAATCATCAATCATTTGGACTAATCCAACTCCGTCCTTCAAGTTCGCTACTGTTAGACCAGTTTCGTTTTCAATTTTGTCAAGGGAAACTGAATCTCTGGCTAAAAAATTATAATGATCGCTATAAAAAACCTGTTAGAGAAAGTAGAGACATCATTCCTTTCGAAATGGCGGAATTCGACGTATGACATTAAATTTCACGTACACTGCACGATGATTGACGGCTAAAAGTATGCAATTTTCTTTACGGATCAAAGATCTACTAGGAGTTGTAATATTTGCAAAGTCGGGCCTTAAACTCATGAACCAATCTAGATTACATAAAAACAACTAAGTGGTATCATGAGAATTACGGGAATATGGGTTATCCACGGTGCATTTGCTGAGATTCGTTTCATGGAATACCTTTTACATATTGCGTACAACATGGACGTTTAAAAAAACCGAAGTGAAGTTGCCAATTGGATAAAGAAACTCAAAAGATCACAAAACGTAGAGTTCAAGGGAATCCCTAAGGAAAATAAATATTTATGTGGAATATAGTTCAAACAAGGGTTTGGATCAAGCAATACAGGCAATGTCGCTCGTTCATTTTTTTGCCCAAGCAGACTCGGTTGCGGAGGTCACAGGATTAGACGTCAAACATAATAAAAACGCTTCCATAACATTCTGCCAAGTTATGGACGTGTGGTAAACCTGTCAATGTTCCGCAATTTGAAAAGTACTGTTACGAAAACAGCGGAATTCGTTGCGTAGCGGTGATGTATCCCTTGGTACAAAAATGGCTCCTTCTGTGCATAATACTATAGTACTATGTCATGGTAGCAAGGAATAATTGTACTGTTGTTCGTTTTGTGTTCCGATAGGATGAGTTGTCCAGAAGAGGGCACAAGAGGCAACAGAACAAAATTTTCCGCCAAAAGCTCGGGCATACAATAGATCGCATGTTCTTCACGCCTCCAAAACACTTAATGTAAGACATTAATACGATTACATATCTAATGCTATTACAGATTCCGAGTACTAAACATCGTTTTGAGCCTCAAATTAGAAAAGAAATTCATTGAGCTTTCCCCCGAAGCTGAAGAAATGCTAGTTTCTTAAATTCCTGATCTTCAACAGTGAAAAAATCTATAAAATCAGAAAATCCAAAAAAATCAATAAAATCAAAAAATCAAAAAAAATCAATAAAACCAAAAAAAAAAATAAAAAAAATAATAAAAAAAAAAATCAATTAAAAAAAACATGATTCTTGATATACGTCTACCTCCCCGCGGTAAGAATCGGTAACAGTCACCGATACAGTACTGGCTAATGACGTAATATACAGCAATTACGAAAAAGAAACTTGGATTACTGCACACACATTGGAGGAATCGCAAGATTTATAAAACACTGTTTAATGATCTTGGGAAATGTAAAATGTCATGCGTTTGACTGTCAATAGTCACGCGTTGGTCACGTGAAGTTTACCTTCAATTTTTCCTAACGAAACCATTATCTTTTATTACATTATTTTTTCAGCCTAGATCGAGAGCGCCTACAAAATAGTCAAAGATGTTACAGTTTGTTCAGTACTTGCATAATTGCCCTTAAAATAACCTTGATTGACCCTCTTTCAACCGTGCAACTTTTGTGTCAAGCATTTTTTCAATAAATGCGTATCTTCTAAGATAATCGGGTGTTGGTTTAAAATTAAAAAAAAAAAACATTTTTGGCGTATTCTGTTATCCAAGAACCCCTGTAAGTGAAATATGTCAATTTAAAAAGAAATAAGACTCAACGGGTCGAAGTTACGGAAAAAAAACTAAGAGACCTCTTTTCCCCATTTAAAAACAATGTTACATTTAATCCTCGGGTGGCTCGTGTTGATCTGGTCGAATTGATCCAAATTTTATCTGATATTTTTTTTCATAAACATGAACACTTTTCGGGGGTGAGACCGAAGAAATTCAAAAATGACCAAAGTAACGGCCACCCTACACACACACACAGACACACACACACACACACACACACACACACACACACCCGCCGGAGTTTTGCTGGTTCCTTCTAACGGGCGCGTCCCCAGGTGGCGGATCGGGGAATGCTGGTAAAAGGTATCGGAGAAATAAAATACCCGACGCGGACCAAAGAACTAGCTAGGGGAAGGAACCCCGAATAAGAAACCAAGTATGGAAGATCAGCTGCAGATAAAAATGCTTACGGTGCAGGGGTCGGATCCCCAGTACCGGCGTCGGGTACGAGTGAGCAAGCGGGCCTCTCCGGCGTCGTTATCAGGCAACCGCAGTGTTGTTGGGGTTGGTCACTCGGCCCCAACAGCATTAAAATGCTACAAGTGACATTCTGTCAGGAAACGCGCAGGAGACTGCAAGTTTCGAGCGCCTAGGAGAAAAACTCCAACTCCTTGTGGAATTCATCCAGGAAAAGAAAAATCTCCACAAGGAGCTCAAGAATATGGCCAAAGGCACACTGCGTGCCTTTTGGCCATTACGCCAGGGCACGAGAAAATTCGGGGGCTTCGCAGGCGTTGATCACCTGCCAGGACGGGGCGAGCCAAACGTCGCCCCTATTCCGTAAAGCCCCCCGAACGGCCGGAGCGTAAAGGACCCTCGCCGCTGAAGCTTGCCAGCGACAAAACGGGTCAGGAAAGAAGCGGATAAAGAGGAACGCACCGTACCACCAGCTGCAGAACAACGCGGCAACCCCAGACGGAAGACCAGGACTGGGATACGGTGGTCAGAAACGGCCTAAAGAAGAAGGCGAAGCAGCTGCAGCAACAACAACCGCCAACAGCACCAGCAGCAACAACATCCGCAGCAGCAACAACAGCAACAACGACGGCTGAGCAGCAGCAGCAGCAGGGAACGGATGTCGGCAAGGGACACAGGGGGAAGCCGGAATCAAAAGCCGGCCTTCGACCCTTCCGCCCCGATGCCATCAAGATCAAGGCAGCGGACGGTGCGTCATATGTCGACATCCTGAAAACCATAAAAGCTGCGCCAGAACTGCAACAGTTAGGAGAAAGGGTGACCGCCATCAGGCGGACGAAAGCAGGCGAACTGCTCATAGAGCTTGCAACGCCTGGCGTGTGCACCCAAGAGCTCCTAGCAGCGGCCACGTCCATCCTAAAAGGGACAGCTGTCGTACAGGCACTGTCCCATATGGAAGCCATCACCATCAAGGACATGGACGAGGCCACAACCTGGGAGGACTGGGTTGGTGCACAGTGCCATCATTGCGATGGATGACATCACCGGAAGCAGTGACCCCTGAGAATATCAAGCTCAGGGGAGCATATAGCGGAACCCAAGGCGGACCAATATCTTGCTTCCCGTTCGCAGTAGCAAACACACTGCTGCAAAAGGGGAAAAGATTAAAAAATTGGCTGGGTTAATTGCCGGGTTCGGAACTGCGCGAGGGACCCCCACGCTGTTACAGGTGCCACCAGAGCGGACATCTGGCAAGGGGTTGTAAGAGCGCGGTCGATCGCTCGGCGCAATGCTTCCGGTGTGGCAAGGAGGGCCACAAGATTGAGGACTGCGTAGCCAAACATCGGGCAACGCAGGAGGTTGGAGCACAGACCAACAATGGCTAAGGTGCTCCAAATAAACCTCAATCACTGTGCGGTGGCCCAGGACTTGATGCTTCAACTGGTCAAGGAGGAGAAGGCCGATATCGCCGTCATCAGCGAGGCTTACCGGGACCTTTGTAAACCGAGCTGGGTGAAGGATTCCACCAGCAAGGCGGCCATCTGGGTGTGTGGGAATCTCCACATATCCAATAAGATGTCCGACCCCCTGCCCAGCTTCACGTGGGTGGAGGTGGCTGGTATAAGACTATACAGTTGCTACCTCCCTCCCAGTCTTACCATCGACGAGTTCCAAGGATCCCTGGAGGCCATCGTCGCCAGTGCAAGATCCTCCCGACTCCCGTTAGCGATCGGGGGGACTTCAATGCATGGGCGACGGAATGGGGTAGCGCGAAGACCAACCATCGAGGATATGCCCTCATTGAGGCCTTCTCGTTACTGGAGTTGGAGATTGCTAACACGGGGGGAAAGCCGACCTACTCCAAGGCCGGCAAGTCCTCCGTAGTCGACCTCACCTTCGTCGACCCAAAATTAATGGGGGACGGGTTGGGCTGGAAAGTTAGCGACCGATACACGGCAGTGACCATCAAGCCTTGGTGTACCACTCCAACTGACCGGCAGACCAGTAGGAAAGGTGCAGAGTGCAAGCAAAGAGAGATGGGCACCGGCCACCTTCGATCGGGAAATGTTCCTCTACAGCTTGGAACAGACGGAGGTGGAGGGGAACAGCAGAGGAGAGAGTCCGATGCCTCTCCCGAGCCATAACAGCGGCTTGCGATGCCTCTATGGCCGTGAAGACAAATCCTCGCGGCCGACCCCCAGTTTACTGGTGGAACGAGGAAATCGCAAATATCCCGCCGAGAGTGCCTTCGTGCTCGAAGGCTGCACCAGAGAGCAATCCATAAGCCCCGGTACTACCAACTGGCCGCGGACTATGAAAGAAAGAAAAAGAGGCTTCAAGATTGCCATCAAAGCCGCAAAAAGAAAGTGCTGGCAAGACTTTTGTGAGGAGGTGGACCGCGATCCCTGGGGGCGACCGTATAAAAACGGTCTATTGAATAAGATCAAGCCCAGGGAGACCCAACGCAGCCATCATGTCCATCCCTTCCTTTGGCAAAGTCGTCTCTGGCCATTTTATTCCCAGAAACAGCGGGAACTGGTCCGATTGGCAACTGGCCTGTGATGGCAATTGCTGGTGCAGCCGAGCTGCCAGATGTATCCGAAGCCGAAGTTATTGATGGACTGCTATGTGTGAAGATCTCCACCCGTAAGGCCTCCCTAGAGGAATGGATGGTGTACCTGAGAATCGACGGCAGTGACGATTCGCAGCGCTGACTGTGCCAAGACCCTCGTGTCACATTGACATTCAGTGCTTTGCATGAAGGAAGGATGCTTCCCGGCGCCAGTGGAAGGAAGACAGAGGTTGGGAGTCTCTTTTTTATGTTATTTTGCTGCTATCTAAGGTGAAACAAACCCCCGGGACGGAACATCCTCATTCCGACCGCTTCTGCATGCTTGACATCTCCGGGAAGCTATATGAGAGGGTTATCTGTGCCAGACTGGAAGCAGCTCATCGAAAAATTGCTCCGTGAGGTCTTTCTCGAAAACCAGTTCGGATTTCGGAAGGGGCGCTTGACCATCGATGCAATCAGCCGAGTGTAAAGCAATAGCCTGTCGGTAGCCATCAGTAGGCAGCCGAAACACCAGGTGCATGTGTGCCATCATTGCCCTGGATATACGGAACGCATTCAATTCGGCCAGGTGGGACTTGCATCATTGCAGGCACTCGAAGATCTGAAGGTGCCTCTTTACCTAATGAGAAGGCCTATCTCAAGCTACCTAACAGAACGAACCCTGTATTATGACACCGATGACGGCAGGCACTCCTACAACATCACGGGAGGCGTGCCACAGGGTTCGGTTTTATGGGACCCTTGCTCTGGAACGTCTTATATGACGGATTGCTCAGGCAATTTCCCTTCCAGGTACGGGGTTGGGTCCATGGTAGCTTTTTGCAGACGACCTTGCACTAATCGTCGTCTCGAAGACCATTCGATGAGGTGCAATTTAGAGGAGAAGATGGAAGCTATCGACGGTAGTAGCTAGGTTGGTTGAGCAACCATGGGTTAGATCTGGCGGCTCTGAGAAGACGGAGGCGGTGCTCAATCTCTCGAACGAAGAAAAGGGTATACGCCACCTTCACGGTGGAAGATAGGCAGATCAGGACGGGGGACACTATTAGGATATCTAGGAGTCACTCTAGATGCGCGGCTGTCGTTCAAACAACACCTAATGAACGCAGGCGCAAAGGCTTCCAAAGTGGCTCGTGCGCTCTCCAGCATCATGCCCAATATGGGGGGGCCGAAACAGCCGCGACGGTCCCTGCTTTCATCGGTAGTAAGCTCCGTTATCCTTTACGGGGCACCGATCTGGGCTGATGCCATGAACATCCATAAGAGCTACGGAGCCACCTGCCGGCGGGCTTATAGAACAGCCGCCCTAAGAGTGGCCCGTGCCTACCGTTCTGTATCGGACATCGCTCTCTCGGTGGTCGCGGGACTCCCTCCCATAGACCTTCTTGCTATGGAGAGGGCAGCAGTACACCGCGAAGGCAGGTGTATAAGGCAGGACATCGCCGACCAGGAGCCGAACCACGACAAATGGTCCATGAGGACCATAGAAGAGTGGCAAAAAAGATGGGATTCAGCGGAGTCGGGGCGGTGGACCCACTGCGTCATCCCAGATGTAGCAAAATGGACGGGCAGACAACACGGATACACCACCTTTCATCTCACCCAGGTGCTCACCGGGCACGGCTGCTTTCGCAGCTACTTACATCGTTTCCGCATTTACCAAAGTGCGGAGTGCCCGGCATGCCCTGCTGTCGACGAAGACGTGGCCCATGTCCTCTTCCACTGCCCGAGATTTGCAGCGGAACGGGAACAGTTCCGGATCTCGGTAGGAGGACCACTAACACCTGAGGGCATTGGGGAATGTCTGCTTGCCTCACAAGAGGGATGGGACGCGGTGGTCATAATCGCCACCTCCATCATCGATAGGCTGAATGCCATCAGAAGAGAAGAAGACGGAAGAGGCAACAACATCGCCCAGACTTGAAGAGCCAAAACATCGGCGGAGGGCCTACTGAGGCAAAGACTGCCCCCCTCGAAGTAATGCCTTGCGGCGGTTTCCGAGGGGGGAATCACAGTCTGAGCGGAGGTGGTTTTAGCGGGTGGGAGCCCCGCACTCCTGCTGGCACCGGCTGGCAGGGATGGCTGGTAGAGCTTTCCATCGTCGCTTCGGAAAAAAAAAAAAAAAAAAAAAAAAAAAAAAAAACACACACACACACACACACACACACACACACACACACACACACACACACACACACACACACACACACACACACACACACACACACACACACACACACACACACACACACACACACACACACACACCACACACACACACACACACACACACACGCACGCACGCACGCATATATTATGAACGATATTTTGGTCAAGGTCATTTCAAGGTGAAACTTAAAAGTTCCGGAACTGCGAAATATCTCAGCGGGAGTCTATTTTCTGTGAAAGTCGTGAAGTGAAGTCGTGTTCTGACGTAAGCCTTTCCGCTCAAAAAAATAGTGGTTCCCATTTGAAAAATTGAACTTGACCTTGAAATGACCTTCAAAATAATAGTGAAGGTCAAAATTAATATCACCATTAGATCGATAGCAGAAAATCCTTAAACTCTTATCTTTAACATTTTCACAGAAAATGAACTCCCTCTGAGATATTTCCCCGTTCCGGGACTTTCAAGTTTCACCTTTAAATGACCTTGACCAAAATATCGTTCATATCATAATCGGACGTAAAATTTCCCGCTTTTTCCGAAACCATGAAAAAAATAGAGGTTCGCATTAAAAAAAATAAACTTAACTTTGAAATAACCTTCAAGGTCATGTTCAAGGTCAAATTCTATGCTACCATTAAATAGCCCGTGAAAAATCCTAAAACTTTTGTCTAAAACATTTTTCCCGAAAATGTCCTCTCGCTGAGATATTTTGCTGTTCCGGGACTTTTGGATCACCCTGTATATCCCCCCCCCCCACCCCCCCCCCCCCCCACCCCCCCCCCCCCCCACCCCCCCCCCCCCCCACCCCCCCCCCCCCCCACCCCCCCCCCCCCCCACCCCCCCCCCCCCCCACCCCCCCCCCCCCCCACCCCCCCCCCCCCCCACCCCCCCCCCCCCCCACCCCCCCCCCCCCCCACCCCCCCCCCCCCCCACCCCCCCCCCCCCCCACCCCCCCCCCCCCCCACCCCCCCCCCCCCCCACCCCCCCCCCCCCCCACCCCCCCCCCCCCCCACCCCCCCCCCCCCCCACCCCCCCCCCCCCCCACCCCCCCCCCCCCCCACCCCCCCCCCCCCCCACCCCCCCCCCCCCCCACCCCCCCCCCCCCCCACCCCCCCCCCCCCCCACCCCCCCCCCCCCCCACCCCCCCCCCCCCCCACCCCCCCCCCCCCCCACCCCCCCCCCCCCCCACCCCCCCCCCCCCCCACCCCCCCCCCCCCCCACCCCCCCCCCCCCCCACCCCCCCCAGATTTATTGTGAAAAATTTGAGTTAATTCTCGCCCGAGAATTAGTCAAAGTGGGCATTTCGGTATAAAAGCACAAGTATCAGAAAAGATAAAAAGATTCATCATATATTTATATTTTCAAATTATTGAATTTGCAAAAAAGAAACAAAAAAATAATCACGCCGTACGTAATTGCCGATAAATATGGGTTAAAATGTTCGCAAAAAGTAATTCATTCCAGGTTTTCCGCATATTTGCAGACCCTTACATTGATAAGTTCTGTGTTACTTTCATGAAGTACGCTTTGAATTTTTATTTTAATTAAATTCTAATTTTTCGGTAAATGTAACAGCGTACACCGCACAAATAAATAACTATAAATTGACACATAACGCGCAAAATGTAAAACATTTACCTAACAAATAGTTGAGGGGAGAGTAGTAAAAGATACTACATTTTTTGTTGGGCAACTTTTTTTATTTCAGTTAATAGTTAGTAATTAACTTATGAAAATATCTAGTCAAACTGACATCATTTTTGAAGACGTACTCCATTAACTCCCAAATTTCATTCAAGTAACCACTTTCTTATTTGTTTTAGCTACTTAACCCTTGCAGGGGCACATTTTTCTTTTGAGCGGATTACTTATATTAATGGACATCTTATAGTTTTCGAGGTCACTGATTACAATTCTGAACTCAGAATTTGAAAATTCAAATTGACGTATCCAAAATGGCGTATAGAAATCTAAAAACTCACTCGAATCGCATGATATTCGTCTCTCGAGGGTTTTTCGAGTTTCTGATTACGACTGTGAATTTAAAAATACGAAATGGCATATCCATAACATTGCGGCCAAAACTTTAAAAAATTAGCAAATGAGTGCTTGTTGGTGAGGATTTTCATAATTACTGATTACTTCTCAAGTCATATTTACCAAATTCAAAATAGCATTTTCAATATGGCTGACAAACTATTCGATAATTACCAGATAAATGCTAACTTTTTTTACAAGGACCTTCAAAGTCGTTAATTATAATTTCAGCGTCATAAAGTGTTTAGTAGTGCAACTGATAATCCATCTTAGTATGACACTGAACTAACGACGTCGACATGGGGAAGCACTAGTTTCATATTTCTCCTGTGAAATCTTGAGCAACTTGCACTCCCCTTCCCATATTTGAACTGCCATATTGAATTTTCAATATTTTAAACTGAATTCGTAATCAGTAACCTCGAAAATGCCTCAGTACCAAATATAATTTGTTATTATTAATTGTTTACAACTAATTATATAGTATATTATAATGCTAATTAAAATTTTGAATAGAGGAGCATCCAGTGTGCCATTAAAAAAGATTTGAGCGACATAGAGCCTAAAATGGTCATACTGTTAAAAAAAACTGAAAACACTATGCAATTTAGTTTCGCCTTAATGGATCGTCCATCTTGAATTTTGCAAATCTGCGGCCTGATTCATGATCAGCGACCCCGAAAACCTCAGAGTAACGCAGTTTCAGCTGTAACAAAAATGTACATGCTACAAACAGTTAACGTACGTTCATGACAAAATTCAAATGGCTTAAGTAAGACAAAACACGATTTGAAAGTCCCGCCACTTTCTATTAGTTCTTTCATAATGGACCGTATAGTGGCGCTGTATATAATTGTTTAATATCTGCAAGTATCAGACTTTTGTTTCATCAGTATATCTATACATTCAGATCTCCGACAGAGTGTATGTTGTAATTAATGCGGTAATAGATTATATGCGTTATCTCGATTGCGTCAAAATGTCCGAAATTGGTGTACTCTATGTATGAATGAATGTGAGAATAAAATAAAGAGCGATGGTAAAAACTCTGCGAATATTAATTTAACTGAAAACCAATATAAATCGACAATATTTCCAAAAAAAGCACGAAACCAAATATACTATTCATGCTATTATTTTTAAAAATAAATATTACAATAATTGACATTTATTACTATTTTTTAAAGAATTGAATAGCATATTAAATAAAAATTACTATTCTGGAATAGGTAACGCTTCTCCCGAGTATTTACTATTCTCATTTTAATTTTTACTAGTCTCGATAATAATATTTACTATTCTGCAGGTCTGTCCTGAAATTCCTATACTAGAATAGTAATTTTCATGTTTTTTTTTCGAAAAATGTTTTTCAGTTACTACGCGGAACGTGCTCGTTTTTCGCGCTGAAAAATGTGCGAAAAATTACCGATTACCATTCCACAATTACAGTGACAAATGTATAAATAAAAACAAAGAACTTAAGCAATTCTCATTCATTTATATGCTTACACTAACCAAATTTGAATAGCATTCTTTTTCTTTGTTGGGAGATCAATACAACATATTCAAAATCCATTCATCATGTATCAATACTGGAACTAAAATAAATAAAATGGGATTGGAATAAATTTAAAACTGGTTTGAATACGGGAATAAATTATTTATTTGTTATCACTAAATACGATTATACATCTAATTTCAACATTCTTTCCTACGAATAGAACAAATCTTCTTAAGTCGGCGAAATGTTTCGCTCGATCCTAGCGACTTATAACCTAAAAATATATTAAGTATCTTCCGGATCCGCCTCTGTCCTTTGAATCTCTCATTGCGCTTGGAATCCATGCCGCCACTTAATTCGCTCACATTTCTTTTATCAGCGTAGGCTTTACGTTCATCGCCCATGTAGTTGTTACTGGGCGATGGGTACCATGACGGAGATGTCAAATGCCTGTCTGGAACTCGGTGCTGTCTGGTCGGCCCGTTGATTTGAGAAACTCGCTGACGTTCTACCGATCTTCTTTGACGTTCTAGCTTCTCCTGTTTGCGGAAATCCTCGTGAGCTGTCCTAAATGAGTGATGCAACATTGCAACTACCCGATAATCGATCCTGGGTTCTTCCGATAACTTGACCAGCTTTGCGCGAACTTGCTCTATCCACGATCGCAATTGTATGGTATTATGCATGTCGGGGTTAACTTTTTCGTCGATGCTCACCATCATTTTTATAACTGGTTTCGAAGGTCGAATTGTATATACGAACACAAGCACTGCTATCCTTGGACAAATCCCGAAGTACTGACTGGAATAGTTCCGACGATGTTGTGAAGGTGAACTTGGCAGAGTTCGTAAATTATGTACGCACTGTTTGACGAGTGGTACAAGACTGACCTTCTTGACTAGGCGTTACATGTTTTAGAAACTAGGAACAGAAACCCCTCTCCTATCACCTAAATTCCATGAAAATGAATATGACTTAATTATACCTGCAATCCTACCCTTGAAGCGGTTGTACTGATAAACGCCCAAAATAGGGTTACTATGAAATAACGTCCGAAACTGTCTGGCCGCCCATAATCTCATTAAGCTTACATGTTTACCTCAAGCTGCAGGAATGCACTAATCGGTTAGGTAGATTTCAGTAAATGCATATTCTTGTATTTTGAATGATGAATTTAAACCTGTGTTTTTCCATAAAAGTTTATGAAAATTGCCTATTATACGTAAATGATGAATTGCGTATCCCTTATATATTATTAGTGACATAGTAGAAAATGGTATTGATAATCAATGGAAAATGGGTAATTCTGTTGAAAAGTGGAAACCTATATTTTGTCATGAATTTTTGTGATCCACAATATCTTGTAATACATATATATGTATACCTTATTTACCTCAAATACGAAAAAGTACTTTTTCGGCAAATGAATTTTCGGTCTTACTATACAATATAACTAATAATTATTATTAACATTTTATGCTATGTTTATCTCAGTAACTATAAGTATCTTAGAGATAAACTAGAAGTTTGTTAAACAATTTTCTTGTAGGATGATGACAATTAATTAATTTCAGTAAAAAAAAATCTTATAATTACCTAACACAATATGTGTATTTGCTGACTTTCACAAATGTAGTCTACAAGTTTAGTTAATTTTACTAAAATGTATCTTTGGCTACGAGTAGATTGTAAGAAGATAATTATAGCCAAAGGTAAATCGCCTTCTTCGAAATATGTATATTGAATGTTACCTGAAGGGATTATGTATTAATGACGGTTTTCTCAATGTTATTTTCTGGGGATTATTGACATTTTCAGCATTCAATTTTAGTAATTTTCTATTTTTAGTAAAAATTTTCCAGTTTTAAAATTGCACAAAAGGACAGGAAAAAATAAAACATATCTGATAGATAATAACATCTGGTAAAATAACTTTGTGAAAAGTATAACTGGAAGATTTTACCCATCTGGATAAAACCCATTTTTATCATATTTAGAGCCATAATAGTTATCCTTTCATGATGAATAAGTACATTTTTAAAATAAATTATTATATACATGTGTATATAGCAATATGTAATTTGGAAATACTGATTGGAAATCTATATATTGTTTATATTTATGTATTTTCGGAATCGTTCATAACATGTACGGGCTGTCGTTCCTGCTCAGGCGATGTATTCCGTATTATTTTCGAGAAATAGGAAAGCTTCAGTTTCGAATGAATCACTCAACGTCATTATGTTACGTTATATCCCGTAATATTATTTGTTTAAACCTAATGAAATCCAGCAATACGTTAACAAATTGTACAGTCTACTTTATTAAGTTTAAACAAATAGTCAATTGGGAACTACGAAATCAATTATTAATTTTACATGAATCAATGTTACGTTGGTATTACGAAAGTGGGTATGGGACATGAAAAAAGATACCTCAACATTAACATTGGTCTTTAATATTGTAGTAAAATTTTAGTATGTAGTTCAATTTTATAAAAATTCTTTCCTTATGAAATTTTATAAATTTGGTAAATATAAATATTTTGAAGTTTGTCTGCAAACGAATTAATTGTGGATTCCTAAACGATGTATTCCTTACTAATTTATATCTTTTTTATTATTCCTTGATCAAACAAATGCTGAATTTGAAATAATTAGAATATGTTATTTAATTGTAAAACCATGTGCTTATATGAAAATGGGTAAGGGAGGAAAACATTCGAAACCTCCACTATGACATTAGTATTTTTATATTTTTCAGAATGTCTATTTTCAGTCTTAATTGCTATCAATTACTAATATATCTAGTTCGGCAACTGGAAGTATTTAGGCACCAAGAGATACTCAAGATTCCTAAAAGATGTAGTACCGAAATGAAGGACCTATAGGCCAGTTGTTGAAGACGCCAGTCATTTAAGCGCCGGTCATTTAAGACTTTTAGTTTGCAAATGAACCGACACGCAATTTTATTTTTTCTATGTGTAGGGGGTCTAGAAAAGCTTATTTCCAAGTTGTTGTTGTAGTAAGGGGGGTGGAGCTTTTTTTGGAGGGCAGGGGGGAAGACAAAAATCGTTTTTTCGCTGTAACTTTGCGAATTTTTGACCAAATTGAACGTATGACCGCGCATTTTGTACAGGAGATGCGCGCCCGCCGAGCTCGGCGCGTTTTCCGCTTCTGTCTCCTACACTGACATGAAAGTATTTGTAGTATATGTAGTATTTGTAGTAAATATACATACAGACATACATACACACAATTTTGCATTTCGTATTTCATGTTTGCAACGATAAATATTTATGTATATTTCTTAATTTCAATAATAAATGTCACGATTAATTTTAATGATGCACATTATTAATCTTTAATTATTTCATGTACAACGTTTATGTATTTCGTTGGATATTACATGTTTAAAAATTTACTATTGGCATTAGTTATACTTTATGAACTTTACAGATATGTCCACAATAATTATAATATTGTTTTTTAATAGTATTAATATTATATGTAATGTGAACGTACGATTTCTTAAGGGGCTAGTCCAGTGGCTTTTTCAGGTTTAGAAAATAATTTTTCTTTCATGATGGAGACTTTTAATCCATACACATCTTTTCGCACTTTGAAACTGACATATTTTAGTGGCAAAAAAAATGTTGTATATATATATATATATATATACATGTCATACTTACTCCGCTGTAGCTGCGTGAATTCGGTCCGATCTTAAAACGGCATTCAAGATATCTCGGGTCTGAATCATTTGAAATAAAAAAACCAACATTTTTCTTAAAATATAAGTTAGTTACTATGTTTTGAAATAGAATAAACATTGTACGATGAAAAATAACGACGTGGGTAACTTTTGAATTTTTAAACGTGTTTTTTGCAACTTCAATTGTTTATAAAATTGCTGAATATTAATAAAAAATTAAGATTCTAGTTCAGATGATAGCCAGACATGCGTAGAACATTCCCTTAAAATTTCAGCGCGATCGGATGGATAGTTTTATTTTAATCTTGAATGCCAGCTCAAAAAATACTGTTTCGAGAAAAACGCGTTTAAAGTTTTAGGTCTGAAATAGTGACTAAAAAGCGACTTACCTTAATCAGCAATGCCAGGACCGTAGAATCCAATGAAGACATTGAAATGCTTACTAAAAGAAAACAAAACAAAATAGCATGCATGCCTAAACAGGACCCAGTCTGATAACAGGACAGAGCACGCGGCGAGTAGGCAAGTACGGCGTTTTTGATATATCAACTTTCTATTCGGATTCTGAGTAATTATCGAAACAAACTCATTTCTAGCCACTTTCAGCGCATTTCTGAATGAATATTCTATACAAAAATCATGTTTTTGAAAAAACGATTTTTTGATGAAAAAACCACTGGACTAGCCCATTAAATTAAAATGACTATTTTGGCCGACGATACACTTTCAGGCTCTCTACTCTACGCAATTTTCAATTAATCTCGATGCAATATGCAGCTAATGGTAGTTATAATCATGTTCTCCCCCCCCCCTGCCCCCCAAAAAAAGCTCCACCCCCCTGACTACAACAACTTGGAAATAAGCTTTTCTAGACCCCCCTACATATAGAAAAAATAAAATTGCGTGTCGGTTCATTTGCAAACTAAAAGTCAAAACCGTCATTAATACATAATTCTTCAGGTAACATGCAATCCATATTTCGAAGAAGGCGATTTACCTTTGGCTATAATTATGTTCTTACAATCTACTCGTAGCCAAAGATACATTTTAGTAAGATTAACTAAACTTGTAGACTACATTTGTGAAAGTTAGCAAATACACATATTGTGTTAGGTAATTATAAGATTTTTTTTTACTGAAATTAATTAATTGTCATCATCCTACAAGAAAATTGTTTAACAAACTTCTAGTTTATCTCTAAGATACATATAGTTACTGAGATAAACATAGCATATAATGTTAATAACAATTATTAGTTATATTGTATAGTAAGACCGAAAATTCATTTGCCGAAAAAGTACTTTTTCGTATTTGAGGTAAATAAGGTATACATATATATGTATTACAATATATTGTGGATCACAAAAATTCATGACAAAATATAGGTTTCCACTTTTCAACAGAATTACCCAATTTCCATTGATTATCAATACCATTTTCTACTATGTCACTAATAATATAAAAGGGATACGCAATTCATCATTTACGTATAATAGGCAATTTTCATAAACTTTTATGGAAAAACACAGGTTTAAATTCATCATTCAAAATACAAGAATATGCATTTACTGAAATCTACCTAACCGATTAGTGCATTCCTGCAGCTTGAGGTAAACATGTAAGTTTAATGAGATTATGGGCGGCCAGACAGTTTCGGACGTTATTTCATAGTAACCCTATTTTGGGCGTTTATCAGTACAACCGCTTCAAGGGTAGGATTGCAGGTATAATTAAGTCATATTCATTTTCTTGGAATTTAGGTGATAGGAGAGGGGTTTCTGTTCTTAGTTTCTAAAACATGTAAGTGCTACATGTAACGCCTAGTCAAGAAGGTCAGTCTTGTACCACTCGTCAAACATTGCGTACATAATTTACGAACTCTGCCAAGTTCACCTTCACAACTTCGTCGGAACTATTCCAGTCAGTGCTTCGGGATTTGTCCAAGGATAACAGTGATTGTGTTTGTATATACAATTCGAACTTCAAAACCAACAGTTATAAAAAAGATGGTGAGCATCGTCGAAAGAGTTAACCCCGACATGCATAATACCATACAATTGCGATCGTGGATAGAGCAAGTTCGCGCAAAGCTGGTCAAGTTATCGGAAGAACCCAGGATCGATTATCGGGTAGTTGCAATGTTGCATCACTCATTTAGGACAGCTCACGAGGATTTCCGCAAACAGGAGAAGCTAGAACGTCAAAGAAGATCGGTAGAACGTCAGCGAGTTTCTCAAATCAACGGGCCGACCAGACAGCACCGAGTTCCAGACAGGCATTTGACATCTCCGTCATGGTACCCATCGCCCAGTAACAACTACATGGGCGATGAACGTAAAGCCTACGCTGATAAAAGAAATGTGAGCGAATTAAGTGGCGGCATGGATTCCAAGCGCAATGAGAGATTCAAAGGACAGAGGCGGATCCGGAAGATACTTAATATATTTTTAGGTTATAAGTCGCTAGGATCGAGCGAAACATTTCGCCGACTTAAGAAGATTTGTTCTATTCGTAGGAAAGAATGTTGAAATTAGATGTATAAAATAAATGAAATTGTAAATATCAAAATATGATGTAGCGTAATAAGAATATGTAAGGCAGAACTGTAACAGTGTTAAGTAACATTTGTTCACAGTTATATTCATATCGTAGTTAGTGATAACAAATAAATAATTTATTCCCGTATCCAAACCAGTTTTAAATTTATTCCAATCCCATTTTATTTATTTTAGTTCCAGTATTGATACATGATGAATGGATTTTGAATATGTTGTATTGATCTCCCAACAAAGAAAAAGAATGCTATTCAAATTTGGTTAGTGTAAGCATATAAATGAATGAGAATTGCTTAAGTTCTTTGTTTTTATTTATACATTTGTCAATGTAATTGTGTAATGGTAATCGGTAATTTTTCGCACATTTTTCAGCGCGAAAAACGAGCACGTTCCGCATAGTAACTGAAAAACGTTTAATTTTAAATGAAAAAAAAGGTAAATATGACTGAATGATTCCTAGGTCGAATAGTTGTTAAGCTCTTGAAAACATCTACGTACATATTTTGATTTCTTCAATTAAGCAGGTAGAATTTTGTCCAGTTTTTTGTTACACTGAGAGAAATTTTATAGGAAGTTTTCGAAAAAAAATCATGAAAATTACTATTCTAGAATAGTAATTTTTATTTAATATCCTATTCAATTCTTTTAAAAAATAGTAATAAATGTTAATTATTGTAATATTTATTTTTAAAAACAATAGCATGAATATTATTCAACATACACTCTGTCGGAGATCTGAATGTATGTATATACTGATGAAACAAAAGTCTGATACTTTGACTTGGTTAATAACTGGTTTAAAATGTTTATGACTATTGTCTAAAAAAGTATTGAATTTGGTCATCGCGGCAAAAAAAGTACCCTATTGTTTTTCATCAAATTTCGACGTTTCGACCCCCTACCCCCCAGGGGTAGTCTTTGCCAGCCCTTTGGGCACGGTGACCACCTACGGGCGCAAAGTTCTTTTACGCCCTTGATACGAAAATAACTATTTCGATATATCTAACAGATGTCTTATATATATCTATAAGATATCCGTCATAGATCTTTTCGACACTTTCAAGATATCTTTGACGAATTATATGTATATAATTGTATATATAATATCATAATAATACAGACAGTAATTAGTAAAACACAGTAAACATGTAATATGCATCGAATAGTCTATTAGAATACAAGTGCATGAAGTAAGTGTTTTGCAACTTTTATTTATTAATACTTCGGCTGGCCTGTTGTTGGGGTCGAATTTTTGAAAATGCTCATTTTCAATTTTCATACATATAAGAAACAATATATTGTTGTAGCATATCTATCGAAGCCACTTGAACCTAAATATGATTGGACCCCCAAATATCAATATAATTTTGTAATATAATTGAAAGCTATTAGTAAACGTATGAGTATTAAGGAATAGCCGACTCTCAACTGGGTCGAAGTTTCTGAGCGAGCGAAGCGAGCGAGGCACCATAGTCCACAGGACGCCGTCCGTTCTTCTTGATGTTTATAACGGGCTAAATCTTTGTGCTTCATTTTGCCAAGACGCCAAACTTTTCCCTCTACGAGAATGCTAGATAGTGGTAACTAATAAAGTGAGCGGGCGTCAAACATGTCGATTGGGTGATTGTAAAAAGTTTATTAGTAACAGGATATTTTTAAGTTTAATATCAAGATAATTAATTTAAATACACGAAAAAACGTTTGTCCTACAAAACGGATGGTTTGGCTTAAGGGTACGCCACTGCAAACATGTCGAAATCAGGACGTCATAAAAAATAGTTAAGAACAAGCTGATTTTTTATAGTGGCTTAATCACTATTTTTATAATTAAATGGTCACATTGTCCTACAAATTTAGTGGTATGTTTTCCCAGTCCAACGCTCGTAAGTTGTCGATTCCAGGACAATACTCTTTTTATTAGTAACCGTAGGACGGAAGTGACACATGCTAGATTAGGGCATTCTCTGCCTAATTAAAATAGTGACCTACACAATAATGGGTATGTATCGCTAGTCCGACAAGAACTATTTTATAACTGTGGTTATGGCAATTTTATATTACTAATAAAATGAATTTCTTTGATTAGTTGTAATGTATTATTATACCAAGGACCGTATCATCGGGAATTAATTTTCCAAAGTTATTTCATGAAACCGTCGGGAATTTCTATATTGTTGCTTTGCAACAAATTAAAGTAATTGAAAAAATACTAAATTTTAATATTTGAATTTTTTCCTCGAAAACTACCGAGTTTTGGAAAAAATGGTAAAGAACAAAAAAACGCTTAGAATTCATTAAAGAATGTACCAAAATTTTTTCATAATTTTTCGAAAATATTAAAATAATTGTTTAAAAATTTAAATTAAAAAATTTGTCAAAAAATCATTTTAAAAAATCTGAAAAAATTCCAGTCCATTCCTCGATGATTTCTAGTATAGAAACTTTTCATTCTTAACATTTTTTAAAAAAGCTCATAGTTTTTCGTTTAAGCGTCCAGAAATGTTTCAAAGAAATTTTCATTATTGGCGCCATTTTGAGATCATCACAGTGAAATGGGGTATAAAAGTACAATTTTTTCTTAAAATTCATATATTTTCTTGACCTTTGTTCAGAGTTTCAATAGAATCCCAACTTTGACCAGCGATCTCGAAAAAAATGTTTATGTACCTTTCAATTTTTGTCATCTTTGAATTTGATACGAAATACTTTATTGAAATTGAACTAAAAAATCCGTGAATGGGTTAATGTTCAAAAAAATTCTAAAGTGTCATTCTTTAAAAAAAAAAATATGCATACTTTTCAAATTAGAATAATTATATATTTTTGTATTCAAAATAAAAAATATATAATTGCCATATATAAAATAATGACATTAATTGTCAGAGTCATCTGATGTCCATTCTCCATTGCAGCTAATTTCAGTTTCCTCGCCTTGTCAAGTTCAAAGTGGTTTTTCAAATTCTTGAAAAATTTGAATTGATAACGATATTATAACAAGACACTCCCGAGTATAAAGACTTGAGCGTATGTACTTTATTTCTCGCACAATAATACTTCCTTGAGTAACAAATTATTGATTGCATGTTCAAAAATTCGGATTAGGTTGTTAATAATAAAAGGAGTATTGTCGTGGAATCGACAACTTACGAGCGTAGGACTGGGAAAACATACCACTAAATTTGTAGGACAATGTGTCCATTTAATTATAAAAATAGTGATTAAGCATCTATCAAAAAATCAGCTTGTTACTAATTATTTTTTATGACGTCATGATTTCGACATGTTTGGAGTGCCCTTAACCCCTTCGCTGCGGATGACAAAGATCTTTGTCATTTAGGACTTTTCTCTGACTGCGGCAAAAACGCAAATCTTTGTCATGACACAAATTAGTCTAATAAAGTCAATAATATATCGAATTTAAAAACTTGACCATTTCTAGCCAGCCTAAGGTATACCGAACAATATGCCGTTGGCCTTTTTCAAAAACATGTTGTCAAAAAAAAGATACAAGTTCTTAAAATATGTTGTTTTTACGATTTTGTAAAAATCTTTGTCATGAGCTATGTCGCCGTATTAGGTCAATTTCTGCATTAAAAATTAATAAAATCGTTTGAAACTTGCTACTCAGGGGTTTTCGAGGTCGCCGATTTCAAATATGATGATATATTTTGAAAATTCAAAATGGCGGATACAATACCGCGAGTTAAAGTTAGCCTTCCCCCGTTAGCTTCGATATACAATATGTACTTACACACTTTACTACGAGGAGGTTCGAGAAAGGTCTTCAAAGCGCAATTTTCTCTGTTTTTATATATTTTTGTTTAAAATTGTAACGTATTGAACTCTAGAAAATAGTGTTTTTTCCCACATATAACACGATAACTCAGGAGTACATAACAAAATTTTGAAATTTACAAGGAATAATCTGGATAGATAATAAACTCTGTAAAATATCTATAAAAACTAAAAATAAAGATTTGTAGCTGCAGAATCGAAGAAGTTTTTGAAAAAAATACAAAATTCGGTATAAATATTCTATAAATAATCACGAGAGTATTTCTATTGCCAACCTGCCACGAGCAGCATTATTGACATATGAATAACAAATTGCCGTAATATTGTGCATGCAAAAACTGATATAAGATTCGTAATAAGTTGGAATTTTGATTAAGACGGCTGTCATATTGAATCCGCCATTTTGAATTTTCCAAAAATGTAACTTCAGATTCGTAATCAGAGACCCCGAAAACCTCTGAGTAACAGGTGTCAGGCGAAATGATTGGTATTTAGAAAATTTGCCCGCAATATTGAATCCGCCATTTTAAATTTTCGAAATCTAACTTGAAATTCGTAATCGGCGAATTCCCAAGAAACCCCTATACACCAAGTTACAGTAAAATCTAACCAAATTTTTTTCCCGCATTTTGGGCACTTTTTGGGAAATTCTCGCCGCAGCGAAGGGGTTAAGCCAAACCATCCGTTTTGTAGGGCAAACGTTTTTTCGTGTATTTAAATTAATTATGTTGAGATTGAACTTAAAAATATCCTGTTACTAATAAACTTTTTACCATCACCCAATCAACATATTTGACACCCGCTCACTTTATTAGTTACCACCATCGAGCATTCTCGTAGAGGGAAAAGTTGGGCGTCTTGGCAAAACGAAGCTACTCACAAAGATTTAGCCCGTTACTAATCATTAAGAAAAAAGGACGGCGTCCTGTGGACTACCAGGCCAACACTAGTTTACATTTTGAATTACTACGTTATCTTGACGCATTCCTAAGATTTACGATTTGGGTACAGATTTTTCAGCGTTCTACGCAGTGTGGCGTTCATGTCACTATCATATATATAAATCTTATTTATAGACTGTTTTTTATACACATCAAGTTTCATTCTAAAGAAAATTTCATCAAGATCCATCACGTAATGAAATCTGTGGAGAATTGTGAACATAAATATTTTTGATTAGAAATACTGTGAAACGTTCTGAAAACCTCGATCGTCACTTTTTCACATCTTAGTTCGATTTTTCAAACTCTTGAACATTTAAATAGAATAAAATGTATTGGCATTATAAATATTACTAAGGTAATCATTGAATCAACAACATCATCTGAATCGTCAGAAGAGAGAATAATTATGCACATTCGAAACAACTTTTAATATGCATTAGATTTTTTTAAATAAATTATCTACTGCGATAGTTTTCGATGTCACGACCCTAGAGGATCATTACGCGGGTTTTGAATTTAGCATTGCTCGCAGTAGTTGGCGAATATATTTCGATAATAGTGCTACAGTATAGAACTGGTATATCAATAATAAAATAACTGATTTCTTGATACACTGCAACTCGCGAGCGCTCCAATTTTTGGGAACCGAAGTCAGTAGTTTCATAATCTCTGATCTGTTAGGAGTTTGACTAATCTGTTCTTTTAATTCATCGAGAAGAATATTCAAATAAACACTTTCTGTAAATTTATCTTCGTAGCGTTTCGAATTTCTTGAATTTTCACTAATTTGTTTTTTATTGATTTCAGATAATGTGAGGTTATTGGTGCTATGCCTAAAAATTCAATACATTCGTTCGTGGTAGATAATATGTCTGGACCAAGTTCTTTTTCAACATCATCATCACTTGAAACAAATTCACTTGGAGCAGTTTCCATTATCTCGTGGTTATTTTCTACAATATTGCTATCAGCATTATTTTTTGCGTTTGATTTCAATCTACAAGTAGTGCATAAAAATATATTATTGACTTTACGTACAGAAGAACCGTTGATTTTATGGTTTCTCTTTTTGAAAGGATTACTGCAACACTTTCGATGCAATACCTTCATGACAGGGCTCATTTACTTATTCCTTTTTAGAAAAGAATCTTTTTTGAAATGAATATTTTAAAAAAATAATAAGTAACACTTACAACAAATTGTGAACAAAATATACAGATCAAACTATTAAATTAATATGTCTCAATGAAGACTCAATTGTCTTCCAAATACCCGGGAAAAATGGATTTTATATATAGTTATATACAATCTTTGATACAATTATATCCAATTATATATAATAATATATAATTATATATGTTTATATACGATTATATATAATTATATACAATTTTTCATACAATTAGTTCCAACGTGATAAAACCATAATTTCATGAAATTTTATGCTTCAAATGTTTGAACAAAATATTTCACAATCATAAATAAAAACAATGACACAATAAATAAGGTTGATCGCGACGAAAAGCGTCGGTAGCACGTAACTTATGGTGGGTCGAAAAACATGTTTTTTTAAAAATGCTATGGGGCCGGTCCGGAAAAGTTTTACCACCACAAAACAAGGTTCCATGAATTTTTTCAGATTTTTTATCGCACTTCTATTGCTGCCGCATCAGCCATGAAGTTTAACATTAGTTTTAAATGAGGAAAAACATCTTTTTTAGTTTTTCTTCTGCAATTTCAAGGGAAAATTTTCCAACAATCTATACTTCTAGATATCTTTTTTTAGATCGATTTTACGAAGAATAGCCGTTCTACAACAGACAAAAAAAAATTCTGACTTATTTATTTCATAATTAACATCCATCATTTTTTTTCGAAAAAGGTAAAATTAATTATGAAATAACTAATCCAGAATTTTTTTTTTTTGAGTATTGTAGAACGGCTATTCTTCGTAAAATCGATCTGAAAACAGATATCTAGAAGTACAGATTTTTTGAAATTTTGCCAAACCACCCAAATTGTTTCTCTACCTTCTATAAAGCGGAATTGTCTTAAAACATTTAGCAGTGGAGTTTCTAGAAATGCATCCTTTGCAGAAAATGCACTGATTAACAAATTAATGAAATTTTCTTTCCAAATGCTTAATATTCATATAACATGGTTACAAAAATAAACTTATTTGTATTTACTTTGTACAGAACACCATATATTTAAGAGAACTTTTACTGTAATAGTCAATAACATTAGAAGAATAAAAGTTCCTGTAGTTTGTTAATTTCTCATCTAGATATATTATCGAAATATATCCAAAAAATATTTCTACAATTCGACTGCACTCCTTTTAAAATTGGAAAAATTAATTTGGTTATTCGTTGTCGAATTCGTATAAAACAATAGAAAACCATTGCATCATATGGTATTTGAAAGGTATAAATTTACTGGAATTATACCAGGGAATATGTCCAGACCATGTGTTGCTTATTTAAAAATAGGTCGAATACTCAGTGATGTCACCTAGTTTAGAGTTCGTGCGCCTGATGACATTCAGACAGATAAGTGTAAGGTTAAGACCTACCCTGGCGGTGATTGGGACGTACCCTTCGTCTGTCCTTTATAATCCTACAGAATGACGGTCTTAAGATAACAGTTGAGACATTGTTAGAGCGTTGAAGGTAAAATGTTTCTGGGTTTTCCAACCTTTCTGAGATATTGGGTTCAATATGTGGCCAAACAAGGTTAGTTAAGTATTCCAAAACAGACCCTTCTGTCTACCTGCAGTGTGTACTTGCCCCTTCTCCTTTCTCTAATTTCTGCATGTACGCAAGTGGGGGAAAATGACGAAAGTTTTTCTATCCCATGGTAAGTTTATTACAAAAAGAAGGTCTCGTTAGTTTCTTCAGACGAGTCGAAGGAGAAGGTTGTGCCAAAGTCGTACTTGTGAATATTTGTGCCAAGCTTGCAACTGTATCCAGATCATCGGACCATTTGATTTTGAAGGTAGGTACCAGAGACGTAGTACATTCACATTGTCATTAATATTGTGGTTTCTTGCAAACAGTAATAGTTCGGTTCAACGTTAATTTTTATGTATATTTTTTACATGTAAATTATTGAAACTCCTACGATTCTACCTTTGCAAATTGTAATCACTACAATTATTTAAAAATTAAAAGATACCAAAAAAAGTTGTTCCTTATTTTTTTACAGCGTTTGACTTTCGAGTATTTTATGTTCATTTATCTTTACAGTTTGAAGTGTAGAAATTGTTACTTGGTTAATATCAAACGTTCTTAATAATATATTCCTCTACATACTTTTCGTTACACTGTAATCTAATTTGCTTCGTTTATTATTTCCAGAAATCGTGAAAACTTTGAAGAAAACATGACTGCTTCCAAAGAAATATTTAAAAGGCATATTGTATATAGGTGCAGTAAATGCAATAAGAGATTTTATGTGCATATGCTGCACGTCCTACACGTACTTCGAAAACATCGAGTAAGGCCAATCTTGAAAAGATGCGGAGAAAAATTGATCCTGTTTGCTGGTCCCGGCTTTCTATGAGCAATTGTCTTCAAAACAAAGAAACTGGTGCAACCCTCAACGCGCTTGGTAATCGTTAAGATGTCCTGCTGATCTAGTAGAATGAAAAGTCTTTATGTCTTTTTGACAGTTGAAGATGACCGGTTCGAATATTTCTTCATCTTACTCGTTTACCTCCTTGGATCCTCCACATATAAGTGGGTTATTCTTCTATATTCATCAAGCTGAAAAAAGTCATACTTCAAGAAATCATCATTGTTCAGTTTGACGTGTTTGATTGTATCATCCTTTATCAACGCGGTGCAGATTCAATTTGCGTGCTCATCATCCAAAAAATGATCTTTATGTTTAACTGATGTAATCAAACTTTTATAAATTTAAATAAATTAAGAGTTCCAATTGAAGACAAAGTTTGAATTATCTCCTTTCGTCCATCCTTTAAGATAATCCGAAAAAATTCTTTAACAAAATTCGAAGATTCAAAATACCTGATAAAATGTGAGAATGCCGTTCTATTATCAATGTTTATAATATATTGATACTAATTATCTAAAGTGCGTGCAGATTACACATAATTTAGACCTCGGAATTTTCACTTCTTAAGCTAAGATCTAGTACAATTACTAATAAGGCATTTTATATTCGTCCCATTCCATTTTAAAAGTGTCAAGTTTTAAAGTTCTTTTTTACTTCAATTTTTTTAAAATTACTAAAATAAGTTCATGTTAATTGATAATTTGAGGCAAATTTTGATTAACGGAAATTTTCCGATATCGGGAAAAATTCAAGGTTTCAACATTTTTCACCTTTCGGTTTGGTAAATTACATCGACCCAGACCTTAGGTCTGGACGAAGTATTGAATTTGGGCACTTCCGGTATAAAAACTACCTTATATTTTTTCATCGAATGTCGATGTTTCAGACCCTAAGGAACCCAAATCAACAATAAAAAAATTTGTGTCCTTGATCTTGTACGTACGTACGTCCGTACGTCCCGTTTATTTTGTCTCGCGATAACACGCGTACGGATAAGCGTTCTGATAATTTTTTTTTAAAATACGTGTCTTGGCATAACTTAGATCTGATTAGATTTTGGCGAAGGTCCATCCGTCCATTACTAAAAAATATTAGCCCCAATTAAGTTTCTTCGTAGATTTTTCCATTTATTTTGAAAAATACAAATTTTATTGAAAAATGTTTCAAACACAAAAGATAGAGCATGAAATTCTCTAGAAAAAAGGTCTGATGTATTTTCTTCCTAAAGTCAACGATAATGCCATAAAACTGGGTTAAAATGCTTATGACTATTGTCTGAAAAAGTATTGAATTTGGTCACCTCGGCAAAAAATTACCGTATAGTTTTCCATAAAATTTCGACGTTTCGACCCCCTACCCCCAGGGGTAGTCTTCGCCAGCCCCTCGGGCGCGGTGATCACCTATTGGCGAATAAGTTCTATTACGCCCTTGATACGCAAAGTTCGACCCCTACATACAACATTTAAAGTGGCGGTGCAAGGGCGGTGGAGAAGGGGGGTTTCAAAATCGAACTTTGCGCACTATAATAGGAAAATAACTATTTCGATATATCTAAAAGATGTCCCATAGATATATAAAAGATATCCGTCAGAGATCTTTTCGAGACTTTCAAGATATCTTTGACGAATTATATGTATATGTATATATACTGTATATATAAGATCATAATGATACAGACAGTAATTAGTAAAACCCTGTAAACATGTAATATGCATCGAATAGTCTATTACAAGTGCTTGAAGCAAGTGTTTTGCAACTTCGGCTGGCCTGTTGTTGGGGTCGAAGTTTTGAAAATGCTCATTTTCAATTTTCATACATATAAGAAACACTATATTGTTGTAACATATCTATCGAAGCCACTTGGACCTAAATATGATTGGACCCCCAAATATCGATATAATTTTATAATATAATTGAAAGCTGTCAGTAAACGAACGAATATTAATAAGGAATAGCCGACTCTACCCTCGGTCAAAGTTTCTGAGCGAGCGAGGCACCACGCCAACACTGGTTTATTATTTGCATTTATTTCTCATTTACATTATCAAATACTTGATTTTTAAAAGTAAATAATAATAATAATAATGTGACCAATTTACCACTCACAAGGACGATTTATACATGTGTTGGAGCAAGTTTATAGAGTTTGATTTTGAATCTAGCAGCGAAATAACACCATATAGGGTAACTATGACTTGATAAATATTACGTTATTAAATAATCACTTTCAAATAAATCTTTATACGGGTGTGTCGGTAAACCTTTTAAGTTTTTATGCGGAGAAAGCATTAATATAGGATATTTAACCGCTCTCTTTTATTTTATATATTATATTACTATGTTAATTAATTATGCAATGAGTCGCAACAACCATCCGAAAAGTAAAAAAATCAAATTCGTTATGTTTTGTAATAGAACCATTTTAGAAAAGTAAAATACGTGATTATAAAAAATGACTAATTTAACCATTTTCATTGTTCTGTTTACTATTTCCCAATATGTACTTAAATATGTAGCATGGTACATAACCACAAATGTACCGAAGCTTTGCAGTGAAATAGTCACTCGAAATATTCTTGAATAGAAAAATAGTTTTAGTAAAAGTTATTAAATGAAAATAACTACTTATCATTACAAAAAGTAATTATTGTATGATATATTTTACAATATTGTGAATTATAAAAATAATATACTGTTTTCTAATATAATACAACTTTTCACAATGTTAATTGTACTATTATGAAATTTTATAATCATTTCTACCTTTTCTTCATGGTTTCATTACCGTTTTTTTTGTAGTGTACCTCCGATAATTATATAACTTTTTGAATTGATTTGCTCATGCCGTTTAAAAATATTTGAATTCAATAAATTCTTTGTAAATAAATAAGCCATATACATTATTATATACCTTATCATCTCTATCGTTCTAAAATGGCTAAAAGGAGACGTCGCGTCAGTGCGAATACGCCAACATGAGTGGATGGTCCCAGAAAATACGAAAATTGTAGCGCATGTAAAAGTAGAGATAACTGATGTCGAAGAGCAAAATAATGACCACTTTTTTATCCGTTAATTACGTCGTAATTATATTTGAAATGTGTACCTCTTGCTGGCCTGTGCGAGGACACTCAAGCAAAATGAGATGCAACTAACTCCGTGCTGCTACGTATGCACCAGTATGACGGTTGTTCCACTCACTCATTCCTGAGAACTTTTCCGGAAATCAAGGAAGTTTTCCTTCATATACAAATTTGTCAGGTATTCGTGAGGATTTTGAGAGTTATTTTTTAAATATAATTTGGAATGCCGTAATATTGAAGAAACTTAACAAAACAGTGCACACGATTAGAAACAAAGGCGTATAATCAATTACGAAGTAAATAGATAAAAACCCGCAATTTATTGGTTCGTTCATTAATTTATCAAGTACTAAGAGAAAATAAATTAATTTCTTCAGTAAATTTTACAGAAGTCATAAATCTTTGAATATAATTAATATAATATATTATCTAACGAATCTATTTAACGTATTTAAAAGTCGTTCATAAAATATTACAATATTTTGAAAAAACCCTATTTATTACGTGTTGTTATAAACTTTCACAAACGGCGCACATATTATAGTTGTATTTGAGATGAACCTATATAAACAAAATCGTATTGCTATTTAAAATAAGAAATCAGTCGAACCTAAACTGCTGTTTGTTATTGTAAACTCGTATAACTTTGGTCCTGAGTTGTATTACAAAAATTGTATGCACATTACTTTTTTATTTCATCAATACGCCCACCAACACACATGCCAACATATGCAGACGCAAAAGCACAGACACACACAAATATTATTACTCGGAATTTAATGATGCCGCATTGAAGAATAATTGTAATTTTCTTATGTCCTTAGAAACAGGCGTGAATAATCTCCGTATGGTAATTATATATATAGGAGACCTGCGGTACGTATATAGGTTATACAATGTCAATTTTATACGATTTCAAAAAAGTGGAACGTTTTATCCAATACGTCGTATCCGCTATCCAGTTCTTATAACAGCATACGAAAATAGTGCATACACATATGTACATAGGGTGAATTGTAAGTCGTGGAGTAAGTAAAACGATTTTCATGTCAATTGGATGGATCTGGTACAGAAGAGCTTATCGGGAGTGTTCGAAGAATGAAAAACCGGATTGAATACAACATTTTATCGTTATTTCATTAATACTTTCGAAATATGTATTTTTTATTTATATAAAAAACGCGTAGAATTGGCACTGTAGATATTTAGCGAATCAGATGCTGAACTCCACCATAAGTTATAGTAGCTGGAAATTAACGATCTGGAATTAACACAAGTATACCGCGACTCCGCGAATTCGCATAATAGTATTTTACGCCCCATTTACATACGATGTTTTTTGTAATGTGGTAAGCAGATAACGGTTTTGCAGAGTCTCCGAATACTTTATTTATTGTGGAGTGCAAATATTGTATTTAAAAACTAAAAATATGCATAAATGAGAACAATAAGAATATCATAATAGTCCATTCCCAGGGAGTGCTTAAAACCGAATTGCAAAAACAATTTTTTGACGAGCCAAGAGAAATGGTGCCATAGAAACAATAGTATATTATGTAACAAGGGCGCAATTACCGATCTTCGACGAGTGAGTAGTTTGTCGCACGAGCAAAGCGACAGTGACAATCACACTCGTTGGAGATCTATATTTCGCCCGTGTAGCACACTATATTTTGTTAATACGACGGGCGTGGAGCTCAATAATTTACGCCCGAAGATTTCGCTACAGGGCGCAAAATCGAGTTCTAGTCCCCGTTTGTTAAAAAATGAATTTAACATAGAAAACATCGAAATTTAAAGGTAGAACCGGTAATTCAGTTGATTAATATTAAATCTTTTTATCGTTCTATTATCTTTATTTGATGGAGGTCGTTTCAGATGCTCTATACTATTGCAGAACGTGTAGAAACCACATCAACGCATTTAAACCCTTATCATTTGAGTGAGAAACACTTTTGATATTCCGATTCTCTTCTTGAAATACTTCGTTACCACAAATGTCGTTCTTGTCTGCGGTCGCGCTGCTTGATGAAAGTCGAAAGAAAACAAAGAAAGGCGCGAAGGGCGTTTCATCTCTATTGTTCAGGAACCGCGAGTCGGCGATTGTTTGCACTATTGTTCTGGGTAACTCTTTCGCTGTAATGAGAAGAAACCTCAATTAGAGCGCTTTGAGGACTTAATCGCCTAAAGGCTCACAAGTTTAAGTGGTGTAAGATATCAGGATGTTGTATTGTTAGTACATTTAACAATGTTTAATATTTGAGACAACAGAAGTAATAGAACCTGAGTCCAGCACGCGTGACCCGTTTAATATGTTCAATAACTACTACCGAAGCCGAATAGAGAAGATTTAACATTAGGTTGAAATGTTGACTTTTGATTAAACCAATTCACATTGTATATTCTTAGAAGATTATAATGCAAATCGTGTACTATATTTTCTTCGCTAAATCTTTCGAATCATAATTGTGGAAAGGAGGGAAATGGTAGATCATAGTAATCGCTTTAACGGAATATTTCTAGTAAGTGCTGTTTGTGCTAGTAAGTAAATTTCTAAGTACTGTTGTTAAGGACCTGATACATTTTCAGTTCATTAAATTTAAAGTAAAATATACATAGAGAAATTCTTTTGTTTATGAAATTTCTTGAACTTCAGCCAGTCATGAGAGGATTCAGAGAAAGACTCAGTGAAAACTTGTTTATTAGAAGAGTCTGTTTAACCTTTTATTACAATTTTAATTTCTAATGTCAAGAGCGGTATTACATAAGCCGCGTTTTTCTCCTCTGTTCTGAGATAAATTTTGAAGGAAGAACTAATCCATCCACACGAAGTCACCCCCACGCCCTGTTCACCTGATCCCCTCTCCCCAAATCTCTATTCCTTTTTACCCCCTTTCGACCAGTTTTCCCCTCATAAAACATTCATATTGTGAGTTTTAAGAGTAAGGGAGATTCAGCATTTTGGTGGGAGTCGAAAGAACTTCAGGTCGCCCATTTATGCAGTTTAATACATCGGCCTCTAGAATGGTACCACTAAAAGTCAATTTGAACCAGTCCCTGGGTTTTGGCCGCCTAAAATTATGTTATAAAATCGATCTCTTCAGTAATAAGCAGAAAACGGGGTGGGTACTACCCACTTGCAGTTATAAGATCTTCTGTATCCTTATTGATACCAAAAAGTCGGGATGAATTAATCCGCATGGTTGCGTTAGTTTCACTTGCTTACCCCACAAATACGGATCTTCGGCATTCGAATCTGAATGGTAAGAGGAGAGAGTCGGCGGGGCAAGCACTACTATCCGTTGTGGGGGTCACATATGATAGTAGCGTCACTTAGCGGATTAAGTATATGGCATCAATGCCAAAATTCCAAAATTCATTGATAAATTAAATGGTCTGAAATAAAAATGTATTATATTATTCCCATAATATTTTGGACCTATTTTCATAATCATAGTAAACTTTGCACAGACATCTAGAATTTAGCTCAACTCAAGTAAGGTATATCGAAATCAGGGTTTTAAAACTACTAATCAATTTTATTATACTGTTATCTCCAACGTGAATTCAGGACACTTTTGTCAACAGTTTTCGAAAAAGGCGCGGAAAGACATTGATTTTCTCAAAAAGCCTGGGGATGAAGGACCTGAACTGTGTGCGAAAAACAGATATTCATAATGTTTATAGATGTTAATAAAAAGCGGTCAAATAATATAATGCAATATTGAACGTAATGAAATCTGCGATTGCGCTCGTTACCGAGACACTTCCTTTGCATAGGACAAGCTGGCACAAGCGCCGTATCGATTTCTTTCTGCACATGTATGAAAGAAGGGGATGTTCCATCGCGCAAGCGCCATGTGCAGGACACCAATATCCTTCTTCTGTTTTCCTAGCTCCTCACCGTTTGAACCGTCTTCAAGCTTGTCGTAAGTACTCGACTATTATCATATCGCTATAAATCTCTTCTGGCCATTTAGAGCGACGAAATGCGCGAAATTGCTGGTTAATAAGCAAATTCCGATCGGTGGAATTGACTCCAAAAACCACCGTAGTTTGCGCCGCTATTACCGCATCATTACGGGACTACGGCGATGACAGCAGGCGGCATCTGCGGGAATTATCAAACCAACGAGAGTTAAGTAACATACAAAACCAGATAACCTCCACGTCGAGCATAGTGCCCTAATAGAAAAACAACTTGGTGCTTTGAAGCTCGATTTAAGGTCAATCCTGTTACCCCCGTTATAGTCACGTTCTAACTTCAAACGAACCCGAGGATCAAAACTTTGCGTTTGATCATAGCGTTTGATGTACATGATATGCTTTCACTTTGATCTCTATGGACTGGTTAGCTTGGACCTCCTAAAATAATGTTTTGTGAACTATATTTCGTCTAACATGTGAAGAATTACTGGTAAGTCTTCAATTCTTTCAGTAATTATTAAACAAATTATAGATTCGACATTTGTTGTAGAAAGAAATTTTAATTTCTATCGTTTGCTTATGCTGATGAGTTATGATAACTATAATACGTTTATTTTTAAACTTCCTCATCTTGGGTACCTTAAATACTCTTCAGAAAAATGCAGATTACAGACTCTTTCGGTAAAGAAAGTAGTTATTTGTTTAAACAAGTGTCTTTTGTGTTAAACTGTTCTTTATAAGAATGCAATTTAAGCTGATGAATTTAAACAAAATTGATTGGTGTTTGGAGCATCATGCTCATTTGGAGTCAACTTTAACCTAGATGCTTAATGAATCTAGTCGTTTCGGCGATTTGTTTACTGTGTTACGAGCGTTTTCAACTGAATAAATAGTTGTTTGATTATGAACACGTGTTGAAACTAAATGTCTGTATAGGTGGAAAGTACTTCCGATTTTGAAGGGTAAATGTATCTTGTAAGGGCGAGGAAAATATTTTATTTCTGCGGGAAAAAATTCAGTAGTTCAGGTCAACGTATGTTGGGTGTCGATGAACCTTTTCAACAGGTGAATGTAAGTCGTAATATTTTCGAATGAAATGTCAAAATAGAAATGTTTATAGGTGGTTTAGAAATATCTTTTCTCTCCGAATATGCATTTAACTAGAACAAATTAAGCAAAAAATGTTCTTTAATATTTTTATCTAAATAATCAAGGTTGAGGAACCTACGTTGTTGGAATTTTCACTCCCATAGGGGAGGTATACCAGGGTCGGGTACTCTGTTCCGAGAAAAACATTCTAGAATCCTGTGATGCCCGGAGTTAGGTGCTCCGTCCTGATTATTTCTGCAGGGTGCAAGGGAAATAATGTCCCGATAAAATCTGGCAAATCTGGGAAGCGCGAGAAACCGCGCGCCGAAAACTTTGCGAGTTATGACTTCCTGGTTGTGGAAATGCTTCTGGCGCTGTTCCGTTGACGAGTGACACCTAGTTGACGGATCCGGTCACATCATCCGCGGAAGCTCCGACAGTTCCTTTTCGCAGAAAGAGCTTTCCTGCGGCAGCCCAGAATGGCAGGGTGGCTGCCGGTCGGGTGTCATTATACAGCCCTGATCGACCGAAAGTTCTCCATATTGGTGACCTCCAGCTTGCGACAATTGGGGCGGGATGTAAAAAAGCTCGTGCCGCTGCGCGGTCGGCCCCGAGCCTGTTCTGCAGCCCTGGTCGGAGGAATATGCGTAAAGGTAAATATGTTAGAAACCTGAAAAATTCCTTGAGCTTTCGATGGTGAACCACCTGAGTATGTCGCCTCGCCGAAATTTGCCGATCGGTATACATATACGAATGTAGCACCGATTGCGGACACTCGTCGGTCAACCCGTAACGAGTCGTTCCACCGATTCTTGTAGTGCCGGCAAAAATCGTTGCTATGGTATATCCTCACCTAGTGGTACAAACGTTCATAATTAGCATCTTGTCAAAGGTCGTGCAAGGTGTGCGATAACGCAAGGTAATTAGACGGTTCGTCCTTTAGGTACGTCCGCAGCAGGTGGAACCAGCACGTACCCTTGTAGATCAGGTGATCATAAGGATTCGAACGAGCTAACGAAAGCCTCTTCCTGGGGTTGATGCTGCCCTGGGATTGCTTTAAGAAGTTCCACGTGTTGGTTCATACCCCTGCAACGTAGTTGGTCGACGAACCACCCTCTGGGCGCGTCCGCATCCCTTCCCAAGCTTTCTGGCATTTGCTGGGCGATATCCGGAATGCAAGTCCCCTGATCGTCGACATGGATGCGCACGCTCCGATGTCACGTCTCACGTGTTTTTGATTTTGAACGACCTCTGCTTTACTCTACGGCCCTAAGAGTTCACTTCCTGTTTGCTGACGTCGTCAATACTAGCGATGACCGGAAATGTAGGAAATCGAATAAAATTGCTTACGTCCCTAATAACACAAAATTTAATTCAAAATTTACAATTTTGATAAAACTACTATAGATTACGTAATGATTGTCACCTTCCCTCACCCCCTCCCCTTCTTGACCCCGCTATAAACAAATCTTTCCGAAAATCGGTTATAAAAGTTTTAAAATTTACACGAGCTTGTGCACATTCAAGGACGAAACGTTTATATTTAACATCCATATTAGTATAGTGGCCGAATATACCAAGAAACATCCCTATTATGCAGTTATTAAAATTTGCACGTACTCACTGACATGGGGGATTCTATCAATATTCACCGGCTCCCAGTTATTTATTCATTGATTCAAATTGAGAGCACATAAAAAACGAAAAGATGGTAGCTTTAACTAGCCTAATTGTTTTAAGTATGGTGTCACAAGTTCGAAATTACAACTGATACTGATATTAAAAAAAGATCTTCTGGCATGATATACGTTAAATACGAAAATACTACGTGATGATATATGGCTGCTTTAACGTCGCTTGAATACAGCAATCACCAATCTGCAGAGTGATATTTTGATCATATGTACGGAGTAGAGCATTTTATTATAAAATGTAATATTTGAGAAGTATGTTTAATTACTTCAACCCAGACTAAGTCTGGACGAAGTATTGAATTTGGTCACTTCGGGCATAAAAATTACCATATAGTTTTTCATCAATTGTCGACGTTTCAGACCCTAAGGAACCAAAATCAACAATACAAAATTTGTGTCCGTGATCTTGTACGTACGTACGTCCTAACGTCCCGTTTTTTGTCTCGTGATAACTCGCGAACGGATAAGCGTATTGACATAATTTTTTTTTAAAAATACGCGTCTTGGCATAACTTAGATCTGATTAGATTTTGGCACAGATCCATCCGTCCATTACTAAAAAAAAATTAGCCCCAATTAAGTTTCTTCGAAGTTTTTTGCATTTATTTTGAAAAATACAAATTTTATTAAAAAATGTTTCAAACAAAATAGGTTGTATGCATTTTCTTCCTAAAGTCAACGATAATGCCATAAAAACTGGTTTAAAATGTTTATGACTATTGTCTGAAAAAGTATTGAATTTGGTCATCTCGGCAAAAAATTACCCTATTGCTTTTCATCAAATTTCGATGTTTCGACCCCCTACCCCCAGGGGTAGTCTTTGCCAGCCCCTCGGGCGCGGTGATCACCTATGGGCGCATAAGTTCTTTTACGCCCTTGATACGAAAATAACTATTTCGATATCTAAAAGATGTCTTATAGTATCTAAAAGATATCCGTCATAGATCTTTTCGACACTTTCAAGATATCTTTGACGAATTATATGTATATATATTGTATATATATAAGATCATAATGATACAGACAGTAATTAATAAAACACTGTAAACATGTAATATGCATCGAATAGTCTATTAGAATACAAGTGCTTGAAGTAAGTGTTTTGCAACTTTTATTTATTAATACTTCTGTTGCCGTATACACGTCAACGAAATGTCGGTAAAAGAAAAATCCCATGATCTAGGTCGGAACACTTGAATCCACGAAAAGAAAAGGAAGTTCAAATTCACACTAAACAAAATATCCATGTATTTAATGCATAATAATATAATAATAACATAACTGTCTTTATTATTCTATTATCGGAAAGCGCGCCACGCCGAACCAGAAAACCGATTGCAGAATCGAGAAGGTACCCTTCCTTCGGAGCTCGAAACGGTCACAACTAGAGCTAGCGGAGAACAGGACGTCAAGAAGGCGGAAACGAAGCGAAACGATCTAAACAAAAATAGATGGCGCTTCAACGACGCGGAAATACGTGGCCACGAACAACAAATTAACAATTTAGTATAATTGTTTCCCGGGCGAAAATTACCGCGAATTTGAATTGCCCAAAGTTTGATTTATATAATTAAACAACTTCGGCTGGCCTGTTGTCGGGGTCGAAGTTTTGAAAATGCTCATTTTCAATTTTCATACATATAAGAAGCACTATATTATTGTAACATATCTATCGAAGCCACTTAGACGTAAATATAATTGGACCCCAAATATCAATATAATTTTATAATATAATTGAAAGCTGTTAGTAAACAAACGAGTATTAAGGAATAGCTGACTCTCTACTGGGTCGAAGTTTCTGAGCGAGCGAGGCACCACGCCAACACTAGTTTATTATTGTATTCTGACATATCTTCTTTGTTTTATCTATTCACACACGCACGGAGAAAGCAACGTATGCACAATGAAAAACAAAAAATTGGAGTATATCCTGAAATAAAACAAAGACAAAATTCAAAGATCATATGCAGTTCTTTTCTTCTGCAAATCTAATAATAGAACTCAGCCTATTTAATGTATTAAATTTAATGGTCTGATGTGGCGATGTACTGCAACCGTAATTAATCAGAAGGCAATCAGTTGGAATTCTTATGTTTTGGAATACAAGTGACGATCGTTCATAGTTAGCGATAAGGTGGTTACATAATCGCCAGAGTTACGATTATATAAATTTAACAGCTTTATTTTGCAACATGACATAAATGTGCTGGCATATGATGATATATTGTCTCTATCCAGTGCCTTAGATTCTACATGAATAAAAATTTATTTTATAATACTTACAAATTATAGGTTACATAATAATCTTCACAATGACAAGAATGCTGCTTATGGACCGCAATAAATGAGTATTTAAGTAGTTTTAAGCTTACTGCTTAAGGGGTTAAGCTTCTCCATTGGCCCTTTGTTGAATTTCTTCGGGAATATTGTTAAAAAAATTTGTTTTTAAATCAATTTTTTTTTCAATATGCAAACAAATCACAAGGGACATTTTTTTATACAGGATTCTGTGCAGAATATGATGGTATTTTTTATTTTACAAAAAAAAAATCAATTTTTTTATTGAAGCCGCCATTTTGAATTTCGGAAATCTGACCACGTATTCGTAATCAGTGATCCCGAAAATACTTAAAAATATTATCATCTTATTGGGTGGATTGCCCAAATCCTCCGGTCTGGAGAAAAGTTAAACGCATTTTCGAACAAAAATTCTCCTGCTTGTCAAGGTGGTTTAGCCGGCATCAAAATTATAGCAATTATTCGTCATATTGGTAAGAATTTATTGTAAAAATTTGAGAGGGAAAAAATGGGGGTTTTCTAGAATATGTAATTGTTTATGTTTAGTAAATCACCCCTCATTTGTTAATTTTGAAGCTTTTTAAAAATTTCAAACGAGATATTGAAGAAGACAAGGACTCCAAAAACAACGTTATTTAGTGCTTTTTTTGAGTTTCACCTGTCAAAGTTCAAATACAGATAACTTCGTTAAACAAAGCTTTTATGAAAAATAAAAAATACGTGTCCCTTTATTTTTCATGGAGAATAACATATTTTAGGGCCTGCGTGATTTGAAATGGATTCCGCCATACATGATTTTTTATTTGAGTCAAAAATGCCAATCACCGAATATCTCATTGAGAAAAAAGTTAATGATCGAAGCAGTTCTAGATCAGACAAAAACAAAGTAAAAATAGATATTCATGATATTTTTAAAAGATTACGCTTCTACACTTTAATCTATATTTAGAGAAAATTATAATAGTGCAAAATTGGTTTAACCCGTATACTTCAAAAACATGGATAGCACTTTCTGCAGATTCGTGAAGTAACCTCCTCGAATAGTTGTAACCTTGATCCGGCAATATGCTTTACGTTTGAAGTAATTATCCGCATTAGCTAAAGTCCCGTTGGCATCGTTGCGAATATAACTCAGTTTGCAACAGCTTTTGAACTCGGATCAAGGCTTTATAGGTTATTAAAAAGCAAAGTTTCTTCCTTTATTTAAAAAATAGAATAATTTTAAACTTCTGCAATTGTTTTTTTTATTTTAAATTAACAGGTTTCTAATTAATTCAATCTGTTCAAATCAAGCTGTCGAAGCTGTTATCTCTAGTTTTGACCAACAAACGTAAGCACTTCTTTTCATAATATTATCGCAAACGACCGGAAGAATCCACTAAAATATTTGAATAGTTGCAAAACAAAATGAGTAATGGCTAACCTCGAAAAATGAGAAGCAATAATTTTTAAATTATCAGAAAATCTTATCATTTTTTTTTCTTTATATTAACAGAAATTTGTAGGAATACTTAACTGGGATTCATTTTGAAGCAAATCAGTGAGGCTTCTTCAGAATATATGTACTGAAGTGTGTGTGCAAAGAAATGTAAAACGGTATATTTTGGGGAAGTCAGCATTCATAATTCCGCATTACTATGTTAGCTTAGTAGTTTTCTATCTTACCCAACTGCTTTCTTTTAGAAACATATTTTGATCTTTCTTTATAAGGCACCCTCTACTGCCCCGTCATGAGCTACTACATCAACGCTGAAAAAATGAGGGTATTTATCAAAAATTCTTTAAAACGAGCATGTCCATAGGCCAAAGTGGAAAATATGCATAAGAAACTACAAAAATGTGTATGATTAAACGTACAATTGGAAAATTACCAACGATTTTAATTATTAAAACTCTTTCCATGGTAAGATTATATACAAGTTTTTCAAACATTTCGATTTGAAAATAAGGTATTTAAGTATCGCAAAGTATAAACGATATACTATCAGTTGTATTCATCAGTTAAACAAACATGCAGCTTGTTATTTACAAGTGATATACTATACGTAATAATTATAGTAACGTAAAATGACAACAAAAAATAAAATTGATTTAAATAACACATACAAAAATAAATGTGAAAGAGACTGTCTGGAAATACTGTGGGAAAAAATATGGCAGAAACTGTTGCGCCTATTATTTCGTAGTCGGAGCCAATGTCTTGCCCAAAGACACCCCAAACTTTTAGACAAATTGTAGAGGTTTGAAATTATAGCCAAAGAAAACATAAAAAATGGAGACACTACAGGAGAAATATTTTAGGAAAGAGTATGGGAAAATTGAGCAGTATGCTAGGTAGTATCACCCAATGCTTCGCTAAGTGCCGTCTATACATATAACTTCAAGGGTTCCAAGTCTGAGAAGTGTCTCGAAGATTAATTATGCATATGTCGATCTCCCTAAACTGCGGATAAATCAAGAACGAATATCGTGAAAGAAACATCCGTCGCGTTTCCAGTCCTCTGAAAGTTGCATAAAATAGTACTTTTCGGTCCTACGCCGTAAAGTTCAATCTTATGGACCGTGTGGAGATTGCGCACAATCTCCAAACCGAGATCGTAAAATTTCACGGCCGTGGAGCGAACACTATTTTTTGATACACGTGTCCGTAAAGTAGACACTTTACGGACTCATTTCAGTCCGTAAAACTGATCTCTGCACTTTACGAACTTAAAATTTTACGACCTCGGTTTGCCGGCTTCACCAGTCCTCGGACGCACAATCTCCACTCGGTCGGTAAAATTGAACTTTACGGCCTAGGACCGAAAAGTACTATTTTGATATACTGTTCGCAAAAGTAGGCACTTTACCGACTGTTTTTAGTCTGTAAAGTGCAGAGATCAGTCCGTAAAATCACACTTTACGGACTAAAAGAAGTCAGTAAAGTGTGTACTTTACGGACACGTGTATAAAAAAAAATAAATAAGAACTAAATCAGATGACGCATTTATAGACTCCGATGTCCGGTGCATTTAGTACATAATTCTTGAGCCGTTCATATCCGTCACTTTTCTTTGAATTCTGTAGAATACAAGAATCATTCCCAAGAAAAGAAACTATAAAGAATACGCAAGTTTTATTTTAATTCGTATTCGAGTTTATTCTACGTACGCATTACGGGAGTTCGACTAAAACTGTTACATAATATCAGCTCTTTTCAGTCGATTGTTGGTAACGCAGTTGCTAAGGTGTATTATTGTATAAACAACGCGTTTTCGACAACTTCGAACCTGTTTTAAGAGCACATTACATTGAAACTTATATTAAATTCAAATGAAAATTGCATGTTTCCTCTAACTGTTCCTAGTTTCTTTAAAAATATATTTTCTTTACTTATGAAACATTTTTTATATATTAGATATAAGTAAATGGACGCGGACCATTTTGAAATTAAGAATAGATGCACGGGACGCAGATTTTTTAAATTCGTCATCTTTTGCATCGATGTCGGCGGCTGTTTTAGATTTTTATTTATCATTTTGATCCACTTTTCCATGGACGTGAAGTTTTGCCGGAGTTTCCTTCAGAATGTTCGAAAATTCATAAAACCGATTTTTAAAAAACCGTTGGGCAATACCATCACGATGACACTTTTCCTACATCAAGTACACGATGATTTTTTATGAACCAAACTGTGCAACGTGGAGGAATATTTTTTAATTCATCCAAAAACTAGTTGTTTTTTAAACAGATGGTCAATAAATTTGAAAATATTAACCGTCAAAATCAAAATTAACTGTACTTGTTAGACATTTTGCAAGTAGTCCTGAAGCAAATATCGTTTCGTAGTTTTTTATGTCAGAGATTACTATGCCAAACGGGACCCCCTGCCAAACAATTGATAAGAAACAATTTATTTTTAGTCATGTTTTTAAGTACCTATAATCTTTATGTTTTTTATACTGTTGATTTTTAGCTTCATTTTTCGGCCCGCACCTCATTTCTTTTATCTTATTCCATACGAACCGTAGTGTCAACTTCAACATATATTCGCTGGAAAGAATACAACATACTACATCTACGACCAACAGTGCACTTATAAAGAAATAATATACAAATCGGTATGTGCCTTATTTCCCACTGTTCGCTTGTGCACCCTACAAACCATTTCTTTGCGTGTAACTTCACCCAATCAATGGAAATATACTGCGTGGTGCATTTGCGCATCTTATCAATACTCTTATTGGGTAACGAGTCGTCACGGTTTAGATACTTTTCGTGCCAGGCAAACAGAATATCTAGGAATCGGCACGATGGTTGCCATTTTCCAATGAAAGGGAAAGAAATACAAGATTCTTACCTCCTCACAAGAAGTATAAACTGAGAAATTTTGAAATATAAATGATTAGATTTATAAAAAGAAAAATTCTATTGTTAATTTGAACATTTCTAAAATCTAACCATTGATTTCGAAAATGTTTAATGCTGCTATATCAAAAACACAAGAAAATTGGAAAATCTTCTTAACAATTTTATAATTCCCGCAATCTTTTTAAATCAATTTTATTATGATCACTGCTGGGCCTCAAATATGCATATTCGTTACGATATCAAGATGAAAATTGCGTAAAATGAATATACATGTTTTACCCTACTCATTTCAGACTATAATGCTTGCTGTCCAAATTTACGGAGGTCTGCCTATAACTGTAGAGCATTCCCAAAATGCTTTCCTTAATTTTAAACGAGAAACGTAATGGGGATCTCAATATTATTTCTGTCGAATTAATTTTCCTCCTGATGGGGGACCTCTGCTTGGTCCGAAACGACGAGAACCCTTGCTCGTGTCTGTAGGTTTTTCTTTGTAGTCAATAGCATTTTTTAACACCTTCAACCTTTAAAAGGGCACGTATTTGCAGAACTTTTCTGCATTCGGATTTGCTTCCTTTTACTGGCAGGTTGTAAGCCCTTCAACTATAATTGAATTTAAGTAAACTAGGATAAACAGGGCAGTAATCCGCCACCTTACAGTATTCGGCAACTTTAGTTAGTAATAATACCTTTTATACATTTTTAGAAATGTGTGATAGTTTTATATTTAGATTCAGCGAGTATCAGTAAGTATGTATAAGCGTAGGTAAAATCATGAAGAAGTATTGATTTTTAAAGGTTTTATAATACTTTCAAAAGACTACTGTTGTTTTCTATACTTAAGAAAAAAACACATTTTTTCAATAAGTAAAAAACACTTTGTAACGATTATTAGTCACGTATTATCTTGGGACCACTTACATCACCAATATTATTTTATTATGATCAATACACAAGGGTTGTTGCTCTTTTGCTGTTAATTTTGCCAAATTCATTATTGAAACTGGTCGACTACCGTCGGTTTTGGCGGTTTTTCAAACATTAATTTTTTAATGATTCAAATTAATTTATTCGTTATTATAATACATGTGTATAATCCCTGAGATAAATGTTCCAATTTTAAATTTTGTTTATATTATTAAACGGTACTTTCTGGTATTTTAAAGTAAAATTCACTGAATTAAGAGCCTTAAGTGACCGATAACTGTGATGTTTACTTTAACTTTATTGTACAAAGTTTATTATGCAGTGATAAAATAATTACGACTGTTCAAAAATGAAAGAGTTAAATTGTATATGGAATACGGTCATCATCAGCACCTTCATGACACCTAGCTGTTAGTACCCCGCTCTTCTTTCAGTTATTGCGTCTGTTTTATTCAGAAACATGCAAAAACTGTTGTTTATGTTGATGCAACTTATTTTATCATTATTTAAATGCATTTTATGTATTTTTAACCCCGACCACCCGGAAAATCATCCAACAAACAAAAAATTGTTTAATGCTTTGTAACAAGGTATTAAGTCCTGTTTAAGGGATTAAATAAATTTTCTGCCTTTTAAATCTCTTAAGTGGTGGTTTTCCTTCATACTTTTTCATTTTTACCGGATTTCCGTTTTCAAAGGTACCCCTAATAGTGTACATTTGTTTTTGCAAAAATCATCACTAAATTTCTTATGTTTTCTAGTTGAAGGAATCAATAACTACCTTCATAGGAAGTTAGCTAAGACCTTTCCACTGGTGCACATATGTCTACATGATTGGCAAAAGTCTGAAACAAAATGGCGCACTTACCGTAGACAAAAATAATCTCGTATAACACAAAGCTCCCACAGAGATGAACCGGAGTTCAATTCTGGAAGCTTCCTGGAAGCTCGCACTATTCATCCAAACGAGTTATCTGAGATTTTTCTGAGTAATCTCATAAGAATTTGCGCAATGGGAAGGCCTGCTCTACTTAAAATTCTCAGCTGATAATTCATTGTGAGATCTCACATGAGATCTCACGTGAGAATATGAGAACTCACATGAGATCTCACGGGGGGATGTGATAACTCACATGAGATCTCACGTGAGACCGTGAGAACTCCGATGAGAATTTCCTCATATACGAATTCATCTAAATGAAAAATATTCCACACCCGCAATCACGGAGAAGGAAAGAATTTACACAAAATAATACTTTTTGTGTTTCTCGAGGTTCTTGAGATAATTCAGGGTGTAGGCTTTTATATTTGGTATTTTTCAAAATCTCAATTTAGGTTCAAATTAAGCGACTCGATGTCAACCCCCCATTACATAACCACCAACATTTAGTCAGATTTTTGTTTTCGAGAATTTTCAAAGATCTCAGTAGGGTTCTCATCTCGTTCTCATGTGCGTTATCACGATCCCGCGTGCGATTTCATATGAGTACTTACCATCTCACGTGAGGTCTAATGTTTTTCTTTTCTTCATTTTCAGTAGGGTGCAAATTACCATGAAGATTGTGCGAGAGCTCCTGTATTTTAATTATCTTAAAGCTTATAGCATTCACCTTCTTCTAAATTGCCTAGCTTGATTGCCAGTTAAATTGCTTTGTTTACTTGAAAACTTATTAAAAATGGGCTTCACACTTAATTTCGCATATTTTTTTTTGCTTATTGTTTTGGCATAAATTTTACACACATTTTATCTAAAATGTACTCTATAAAAAAAAAAAGGTTTAGCATACTTCGAGTGACGTAAATGACCATTGACTACAAAAGATGCGCGCATGTACATATTTATTAACTTAATAATAGTAATTTATATCAATTTATTTTTAATCATTTTTCTACTTAATAGAAAAAGGCGTTTTTAGTTTGGTTTTACCAATGAAAAATACGCCTTCTACTTTATTTTTATTTATTATTTAACATAACCATAAATTATATGTGAGATATAAATTGAATTTTGACAGTGCGACGATTCTTGAAATGTGTTGCATTTTCTAAAATGGATTCTTACAAGATAAATAGGTTTAAATCAAATTGTATTAATTGCATTATACTGAAATTGGGTACAATCTAGGATAGAATCTACATGAGTCGTATACATTTTTGTTCTTAACCCCAATAAGTCCAATAACTTCAAGTATGGAGGGTGTCGACAAAATACCCGGGATTAGTCAATTGAAATTCACAGCTTATTTGGAAAAACACAGAATATACGAACTTATTGTTGTAAGTAAATATTTATATTTTGCAATTGAATTCTAGTAAATTGTACGCCCTGATATAACCTATTACACCAGGTTAATTTGATGCGGAGTTATGTAACTTTGAAATAATAACGTAGAATATTATATTATGATAATTAGCAGAATATTATATTAAAGCATTATAATTTATATGGTCCACATTTGAGTATTTCTATTTCTCACCACTTTAGTCGTAATTAAAGATCTTGGAATGTGTACAACTTATCATAAACTTACTCGATCGAAATTTAATTACAATAACACTTTTAGTTTCACTCAAGTAACTTGTTATAAATTTATATTTTATCACAATTAGAACATGCCTTTCAAATTATTTTTATAGCAAATAGATCTGAAGACTAACATAATTACGCAATTTACATATTAATTACCCTAATAAGAAATAGTTTTGGTTGTTGAAAAATTGATGTTATACCATTTTATTTTTAGGAATTAACAACGATGTTATTAATTATGAAACCAGATGATCATTTACTTTATATGAAACAATGTATCAATCACGCGAGACGTAGAACAGAAACGTTACGAATCATTCTGTTATCATCTCCGTTATTTGGTAAAACTGTTAATGTCATATACGTAACTTATATTTAGTAATCTTTTAGGAATGTTTATTTCATCTTATTTACATATTGCATATGACAGATACAAGACAACTAATGAAGAACTTGCATGAAAAGCTGGGCCCTTTACCGATAACATTGGAAGATGTTATTCCTAAAGAATTGATGGTAAATATAACAAAATGAAATAAATACTATTGATAGATATTAATAATAATAAAAAAATTATTATATAAAAGGAGTAATTAAATAAATATAGTGATTGATAATAGAAGCAAATCTATAAGGGTCATATCTGTACGATGAGATCGATCCATATGATTATAATACGCATAATAGGGAATCATGTCGGTTATGATAACTGCGAGATCATGCATTTTTACATATCCGATGAATTATTCCTCGTCTGGCGTAACTGATGTTTAAAAAAGAGTTAAAAATTGTTAAAAGATAAAAATAAATGTTTAGTATCTCGATTTAAATACGAGTGTATTGACAATTGAAACCGAGATCAAATGGTTATGAATATTGTGTGAAAAGACTTTCTTTATAATAAAATATAAAACTGCCTTCATAGAGATTATATCGTATTTAGCAAAAATAATCTCTTAAATTGATTATCGAAAATAATTCCAAAATTCCTAGCATATTTATGACTTAAAATTTAAAGATTCCTAAAAGAGAATTGACAATAGTATGCCACTAGACTGGGGGGAAATTGTGTAATGTGATATCAAATGTCTTTTTGTCCGACATATCCTCGCTTTTCTTCGAAATATGACCTAAAAGGGGGATATTGTGAGCATTAGAATTTTTAGCGTCAAAATATATCGGTAATTATATATACCTTACAAAAAACAGAATAATGCTCGTTTTGGCGAGTTGCAACTTTCCAAGCTATATTATCCTAAAAATTGTGACAGAGAGAGAAAATATCGCACTTACCTTTTTTATAGAGTTTTGCATTTCCTACAACTGATGTTTGACATATTTTGCGCTGTAATGCGGCATTGAAAAGTTACAGCCAATTTTAAATAAAATTAAGCCTATTTTGTAAATGAACAGCTTTCCCCACTCAGATTTTCGGCGATTTCGGATATGTGATAATTACTAGAAAAATCAGTTAAAAACATATCCGAAATCGCCGAAAATCGGAGCGGGGGAAAGCTGTTCTTTTACAAAATAGGCTTAATTTTATTTAAAATTGGCTGTAACTTTTCAATGACGCATTACAGCGCATTAATTATTAATACTTCATGAAATATAAAACCTTTGGATAACAATTGAATATGCCTACTATAGGCCTCATATAGTTTGTAACATTCTTTTTCCAGTCTCGCCTACATAAGATTTTAATGCAAAACTTTTTAAATATCTCATTTTTAATATCTGTATATTTTAAATGCAGTGTGTGGATAATTTATCTCCAGACGATGTTGCAAAAAATATCCGATCAATCATTCGAAAGGCAGTGGTGGAAGACGACTGTGGCTGGATTATTTCAGGTTGAATTAAGTTTTCTAAATGGCATTTATACATTTATTTATATTTCTATATTCTCAATTCAGAATTTTTGTTAATATGCGTAGAACATATTATTTTTGGATATAATTAGCTGTCATTTTAAAATGAAAATAATTTAAATGTACATTGTGGGTACGTCACCCTGAAAAAAATATTTAATATACGATGAACACTTTAAAATCCAGGAATTCCAAGGACAAAGAACGAAGCTCGAGCTCTTCAGCAGAATGGCATATTACCAACTCACGTGATAGAACTTAAAACAGATCCAAAATATGGTAAACATTTTCAACTACTTTGATTATTTAAGAGACACAAGAATTTTATATATATGCAGACTTAAAATATATTTTATAAAATATAATTATAAATATACTTAAAATATATCAAACATATTTAAAAAATGAAATCTTGATGAAAATGTCTTTTAAGTTATTTTACGGGTATTACTTGGTTACAAGGGTTGGACGTCTAGATGTCTAATTTCATCCATCACGCCCGGATTTTAAGATATTTGATCAGAAAAATATTCAAAAATATAATTCTGGGCAATCTGAGATTTGGATATGTGACATATCTGATGTGATGGGTCAAACTGGATAACGGATGCTTTTTCGGAGCCAAAACATTAACCCTTTTTTGTCCAAAATGAAAGAAACAGGTACGTCAACATCAGCTCAGTTTCTGTAGCAGAAAGAATTTTTTTTAATTTTTGGAAAATGCATTTCCGACTATTTTGAAGTGTGCTCTATCGATTTCCGTCGAGAAAATGGCCAAAAACGACTGTTTCTGCAACAATTTTGCAAAATAAAAAGATATTGTCATGTTTTTAGGTCATTTTTTTTATTTTTCACGATTTTCTTCATCGAAACGGATTATAATCAATGAATAATATACTAATAGAATATTCTTTAGAAGCAATGGCCGATTCAAAATTAACACGGAACGAAGCAAATTTTTTCAAAATTATTAATAAACGAAGGTAAAGTGTGTATGAAATTCAAGGCCGTGTACCGGAGGCCATATTGAATCTGCGATTTTGATGTTGTCAGGTCAGAATATGTATGATATTCGTAATTATCTAACATATATGTTCAACTTTGAAACACGTTTATAACAACTTTGGAACAACGATTCAAATAAGAGGTACAATATTTACATAAGGTGGCCATTATGGATCCGCCATTTTGGATTTATCAATTCCAAATTATTATAATTTTCGTTCATATCCAGTCAATATTTATATCATCATTATAAAACTAAAAAAAAACTTTCTTTGATCTTTATTTTAAAGAAATAATAATTTTGAAAAAACGTGCTTCGTTTAGCGTCCATTTTGAATCGGTCATTGCTTCTAAAAAATATTCTATTGGTATATTATTTATGTTCAACAATTGGGATCACTTTTTAGGTATGTATTTCATTCATTAAAATCCGTTTCGGTGGAGAAAAACGCGAAAAATTAAGAAACATGACATTTTTTTATTTTGAAAAATTGTTCAGAAATTGCAGTTTTTTTTGCCATTTGCTCGACGGGAATCGATAGAGTACACCTCAAAATAGTCGGAAAAGTGTTTTCCAACAATTACAAAAAATTCTTTCTACCGCAGAAACTGAGCTCATGTTGACGTACCTGCTTTTCTCATTTTGGGCAAATAAGGAAATACTAGATATTATTGAAGTTATCTCCCTCAAAAATTGATTTGCTCCAGTGTTATTATACAACAGTATCGTAAATAAAATATTTTCCTTCATTTTAGCATGCATAATTAACAGAAAATATACGATTTTAATCATTTAATTGCAATTATTGTCCTCAGACTTCAGAGATTGCGTGGACTCTTTAAAACAGATCGATCCAACGATTTGCCCAAATGAACCACCAACTACTCGAACGTGTAAAGCTCAACGTAGATATCGACAGGAAATTTACGGGATGAGAGATGCATTTTCACATGTCTTATCAGTTAGTTCCAAACATTAAGATTATCGTATTCAATTTCTTCAATATTCTCAGAACAAGAAATATCATTTACTTTTTTGAAAATTTAAATTTTATAATTTACATCTAAAAATTGTTCAAGCTCGCGTACAACTGATTCCTTTATTAAACCGTTATTAACCTTTTATGTGCACGGGCGATCCATATATTATATACCACGTAAGAGGTATTGTTAGGTTGAGGGATTGTTGACAATTAAAATTGGTATTTTAAGGTTAAATTACGTTTCGAATAGAAACGAGGATTTCAGTGTTTTGCTACATAATTTGAAGGACTAAAAACGAAAAACATACTGAAAAAAAATCACTGAAGTATCCTTGACCTTGAAAATATAGAGTAAAGTTCCCCTTTCATTTATAGCATAAACGAAAATTGGTGATCGACGTCGTTGATTCGTTAAAAATGGGAAAAAAGTGAAAAACTAAATCTTATATCAGACATGAAAATTGACCTTGAAATAGAAATTTTCCAGATCAAGGGTGTCTGCCCACTTTTTTTACAATTATTTCGTATTCAATGCATCAAACTATATTGAAAGCCCCTATAAAAATTTGGTTTATATTATAAATAAAATGTTTAACCTTGAATCGGCAATTTTCAAGGTCAAAAGTGTCTGCTGCAAATTTTGTACAATTCATTGCATATTTAGTGCGTAAAATAACGTAAAAATACTTTCTTACACCTTTATAAAAAATGAGACAAAGAGCCACCCTAAAAAGTTGCCGAATTTCGCCTGTTTTTTGGACCTGTAGTTTGGGATCAAAATATATGTCATATGAAAGTTTATGATAATAGCTTACTGGTGTAAAAATTTCAGATTGAGCATGCATCTTAATCTTGAGATATGGGGGTTCAAAGGGCGGATTTTACTGCAAAAATTGCATTTTTTTAAATATGACATTTTTTATCTCCGAAAATATACATTTTACGAAAAATTCACAAGAGATATTTTTTATTTAGAATTGTCGATGGAATCTAAACAAATTTTTTCCAGATTGCGAAAAAATAAAATTTTCAACATTTTCAAAACAATCAACATTTTGTTAACAATTTGGAAATTTGATTTTTTCGGTCCTGTAAAAATTTATTTAGATTCTTTCGATAATTCTAAATAAAAAATGTCTATTGTGAATTTTTCGTGAAATGTGTACTTTCGGAGATTAAAAATGTAAAATTTAAAAAAATGCAATTTTTGCAGTAAAATCTGCCCTTTAAACCCCCATATCTCAAGATTAAGATATATGCTCAATCTAAAATTTTTACACCAGTAAGCTATTATCATAAACCTTCATTTGACATACATTTTGATCTCAAATTTCAGGTCCAAAAAACAGGCGAAATTTATGGCGGCTCTTTGTTATATTGCACTTCACGTTGTCTGCGGTGCTCTACCTGACTACCTGATATATCCAGTGATTTTATGTATAAATTTTGCAATTTATCAGAGGTTAATTTGTAATGAAATTTCCCCGCAGCCATCAGATTACACACTACACATTTTTTTTATTATTAATTAACATTGAAATAGTATTTTTCAAACAATATTTTACGCAATAAGCTTGGAAAATGAAAGATTTCTGCAGACATCGAGCTTGCAATAATTACGAAAATACTTATAGGCATAGATACACTTTTGTCTTAAAAAAAAACGTTGAATACTGCACTTTCTTGGAATCTGGCAAATGTAGACTACTTTTTAAGTAGTGTGAGTAATTCAATAGGTATTTAATTGAATTTTATCAATTTCAATAACTACTTAACCCTTTGCAAGGCAGACGATAGTATTTTCAGTTTTTTTTTTACAGTATGACCATTTTAGGCTCTATGTCGCTCAAATCTTTTTTAATGGAACACTGGATGCTCCTCTATTCAAAATTTCAATTAGCATTATAATATACCATATAATTAGTTATAAACAATTGATAATACAAAATTATATTTGGTACCGAGGCTACTGATTACGAATTCGGTTTAAAATATTGAAAATTCAATATGGCAGTTCAAATATGGGAAGGGGAGTGCAAGTTGCTCAAGATTTCACAGGAGAAATATGGAACTAGTGCTTCCCCATGTCGACGTTATTAGTTCAGTGTCATACTAAGATGGATTATCAGTTGCACTACTAAACACTTTATGACGCTGAAATTATAATTAACGACTTTGAAGGTCCTTGTAAAAAAAGTTAGCATTTATCTGGTAATTATCGAATAGTTTGTCAGCTATATTAAACATGCTATTTTGAATTTGGTAAATATGACTTGAGAAGTAATAAGTAATTATGAAAATCCTCACCGACAAGCACTCATTTGCTAATTTTTTAAAGTTTTGGCCGCAATGTTATGGATATGCCATTTCGTATTTTTAAATTCACAGTCGTAATCAGAAACTCGAAAAACCCTCGAGAGACGAATAGCATGCGATTCGAGTGAGTTTTTAGATTTCTAAACGCCATTTTGGATACGTCATTTTGAATTTTCAAATTCTGAGTTCAGAATTGTAATCAGTGACCTCGAAAACTATAAGATGTCCATTAATATAAATAATCCGCTCAAAAGAAAAATGTGCCCCTGCAAGGGTTAAGTAGCTAAAACAAATAAGAAAGTGGTTACTTGAATGAAATTTGGGAGTTAATGGACTACGTCTTCAAAAATGATGTCAGTTTGACTAGATATTTTCATAAGTTAATTACTAACTATTAACTGAAATAAAAAAAGTTGCCCAACAAAAAATGTAGTATCTTTTACTACTCTCCCCTCAACTATTTGTTAGGTAAATGTTTTGCATTTTGCGCATTATGTGTTAATTTATAGTTATTTATTTATGAGGTGTACGCTGTTACATTTACCGAAAAATTAGAATTTAATTAAAATAAAAATTCAAAGCGTACTTCATGAAAGTAACACAGAACTTATCAATGTAAGGGTCTGCAAATATGCGGAAAACCTGGAATGAATTACTTTTTGCGAACATTTTAACCCATATTTATCGGCAATTACGTACGGCGTGATTATTTTTTTGTTTCTTTTTTAACAAAATCAATAATTTGAAAATATAAGTATATCATGAATCTTTTTATCTTTTTCGATACTTGTGCTTTTATACCGAAATGCCCACTTTGACTAATTCTCGGGTGAGAATTAACTGAAATTTTTTACAATAAATCAGTGACCATCATTGTCAACCTCTTTGATACTTGAATATTTCTTTACTTAACTAAACATACACTGTATGCATAGGGGTCTCGCAAACACGAATCCTACGAAAATAGTCATGTTTAACTCGCTTATTACGAATTGTGCTAATTAGTTAAATTCTTTAAATACATGTTTTTCAATGATGATAATGTTATTATAAAATTACAGGAAGTGGAAGCACTAGGTCGACCAATTGAAGACATTACATCAGACTGTCTGAAATTACTTAAAGTGAGGAAAAATTATGGCCCCCCAGGTGTATTTCGTATTGCTTTAATTGGTAGTAGAGGATCTGGACGTGCGACTATAGCTAATCATATTGCCAAAGAATTAAATATTAAACACGGTAAGTTCTATGGAAAAAATGTCTTACTATCGGTACAATCCACCCATGTGGAAAATACTGTTGTACCCAAGATTCAGTAAACGATTGTATGAAATGTTCGCGAGTATAAGTATTTTTGGCGCTGAAGTAGAATCTAGTACACTGTTAAATTTGGCGAGAGTATGGTGAAAGATAATACCTCACAACAAATTTTGGTCGTCAGTTCTTTGGATAACTACTCAATCACGCAATGTCGTTCTATAATCATCAGATACAACAAGCATTTATTTAACTCAATCGTCTGGAGAAACACCGTAATTTTGTATGACGTATTAGATGTCATAATTTAAGCTAATTTCTCTGGTCTGTATAGATTTCACCTCGAAGGCCGAAATTATAGCTAAAAGCCGTCTACATGCTCGTGTAGATTTCGTTTCGATGAATTTTACAAAAATAAAGATTTAGGCAATGTCCGACTCTTAATGTACCATCTTCATATTATCTCATGCTTTTAGTCGATTTCGAATACATTCTTGAACAAGTGCGACAGCAAGATACAGATTTGGCAGACGAAGTACGGTTGATCGACTTCAAATGGGGAACAAGACCAAAACCTGAACTTAGAATAAAAATTGTGGAGGTTAATAATTTTGATGTAATATCTGAAAATACTTACATTTCTTTTAAATTACCATATTATTTACCTATATCTCATAATAAGTGCTTCTGTAAAACATTCAATATTGTTAGCAATGGCTGCTGAGTTCGGAATGTACACGAAAAGGATGGGTCTTAACACATTTCCCAATTTGTGTAGAAGATTTCAAATTACTAGATTTGCTTTCAACGCCACCAAATCGGTGAGATTTTATTTGTTTTATATTAATAATTGAATGACATCTAATACAATAATTGCGGAAACGCGTTTTTGTAACAGCTCCCAAATTGTATTAATTTATTTGATATATCCGCACCATATATATTTTTAGAGTATTCTTTATCGATGTGGATAAAGAAATTTGCTGGAAAAGATTAACGACTCGTCGGTATAACGCAATTACCGGACATCGATTTCATATTGGATCCGCAGACTGTTGTCATCATTTAGATCACGAGTATGCAAAACTACACCCTAATGATCATGAGGAGATAGTTGAATTTGATGTAATTATATTTAATTTACTATGGTGTTATTGTATATTATATAACCTGTGCATATTAAGTATTTCTCGAATTATTGTTTGAATCGTGATGTTATATTTGGAGATGTTTTAAAACCGCTTCTTCTAATGATTTATTTTCTTTCAATTTTATGCTTAGATTAATGAGTATGAAGAAAACGTGGAAGAAATGAAAAAATATGCTGGCATGACAGCGCAAATAATAAATGGTAATTTTACTGAAAGAATAGTAAAAGAAGAAGTGCTAAGTTTCTTGATGCAAGGTCCACCAGCTGCGTCACCCAGAGTTCCACGTCCTCCAGTGGAAGTTAGACCAGAAGACATTGAATATGATCCAGATGCTGCGCCGGATATACGACTTTTGGACGATATTCGTTTACCTGAACCAATTTTGCCTTTAATATAATTTATATAGATACTTTTTCAATTACATTATGTTATATTCAATACAACGATACTAATTGGCATAAATTCTTAAGTTTTGTTAATCAATTTTTCTAGTTGGAGAAGCCAATGACAATATATTGGGTAGTTCAAGGTTTCCGAACTTTGTCTTTATGCAACGCAAAATGTCTTGTTTTTAGCAGAATGATCGGTGACGAATTAATGAATCCATAAATTGTTGTTTAAATCGTTATGTTGTTGTGTTATAGTACATAAGAGGATGTTCGTAACAAACATTAAAATCTTAGCAAAACCTCGAATGACTCTAAGAGACTTCTCGATTGGTCTATTCATCCACCAAACCAACAAACGCTACACAGAAAGAACGAGTCTTGGGAAAACTGACTAATTGGTTGCCCTGCTTAAAAAAACGAGTAGGACTGGACGCATATGGATAGAAATGTTATCCGAAATTCGATCATTTCTATCCATTCCAATCCGTTTCTATCCAATACACTGATATTTATACGAAAATATCCGTAAAAAGTATTACAACTTAATCCAATTTTGTAAGAATCTATAAAAACCAATAAGTTCATTCATTTTCATCCGACCTAACGGATACACATTCTTTCCACTTTAATCCAAAGACTCTATCTTATCCGTTTCTGTCTACTAATCGTATACAGGTCCTATCCAATCTAATCCACTGTACCATCCGAAACTGAAATGTGCAATTCTATCCATTTGTATCCTATCGTTTGAACGCCAATCCTTTCCACTTTCATCCGATGACACTATCTTATCCGTGTTTGTCCACTAATCAAATACAGATCCTATCCAATCTAATCCTCTGTATCATCCGAAACTGAAATGTGCAATTCTATCAATTCCTATATATAAATATATATATATATATATCTGCGAGTAAGGGTTACTCCGGGGAGAGCTATACAAAGTGGCTATTTCGAGGACATGTCCTCAAATCCACAATGAGTTCCCTGGGGGGCCCTGCCCCCCCCCCTTACACTATCCTAACCCAACCTTTACAGAACCTTGCCTAGACCTATAGGTTTTGCCTTAACTAGTTTCTGAGTTATATTCGTATATTCAACTATAAATTTAAATGTCCCCGAAGTATCATGGTTTCAAAGTGTACACTTTTTATCTATATTTTTCGGGGACTGCCCCAAAAAATGCCCCAACAAACTGGCTTAGTGGATACGTCGGACCAAAAGTACAGAACCAGCAATGCCAGATGCACTAAGCGAGGATGTACATTTTAAATGGAAATTGGGCGATTTATCGTTTTATTCACGAGGTTATACTTCGCACCATAACCTAGTAAGATGGCCATTACAATCTGCTGTACTCACTTTCCATTCCCACTCACCTCATTTTTCAATTTATCGGCTACAATGCATTTAAAAAATCAAGGTAGACTGAATCAACTTGATCATGACTCTCCAAGGTATCAAACAGAATCTTACAATGTTATGCATAGATAATGCAGATATACTTATAAGAAATGACAAAACCAAACATTTTAGAAATAATTGATTGTATCACAATCGGACAATAATTTTCACTGTTGTGCTTGTCACCAGATTTATATATAGGAAAAATGAAAGAATGATTATAAGCAGTAGGAATGTTTGTAACTGCAGAGATGAGTTGAATAGATGTAATAATGGAACCTTAAGTTTTTACAAAAATGAGTGGAATGTGGTTGGGAGCGCAATTCACCGCATCATCTGAATAGTGACCTCATTAAGACTTCATCCAAGACAATAAAATCACTAAAACTATGAAATTCAATATCTTTAGGTATGCGATTAATATTTGAAGAGGAATATGATCTAGGAAAATAATCTGCTAATAAATTAGAAATCTCCATTGGATTGTTCGCGGATTTACATTGAAAACATATGTTCTCAGTTACTGAATTATCAGATTTAATTTTCGTAACATAAGTCTACAATGACTTCATATCAATCCTCAAATTATAATCAACTTTAGCCAGATACTATTATTAATTATACTTACAAAGTTTAATACACGAGGCCATCAATTGTTTACATAAAATATAAGGAATAACGTCATCAGAGTTTTACCATCGGCAATGAACGATCTTCTTTTCTTTCCTAAGTTTACTCAAACGCATATCAAACCTAACCGGATAAGCATTAACATTAGATTTACTTTTGGAAATGAATTTGGTAACAATTTCATTTCAACCGATGAATATAACGTATCATTAGATTATTCAGGAAACAAAAGATCTGAAGAAAATCCCAAATCAAAAGTAGTACAATGAATCTACGTCGAAACGTCGGAATTTGATGAAAAACTATAGGGTAATTTTTTTGCCGAGGTGACCAAATTCAATACTTTTTCAGACAATAGTCATAAGCATTTTAAACCAGTTTTTATGGCATTATCGTTGACTTTAGGAAGAAAATACGTCAAACGTTTTTTGTAGAGAAATTCATGCTCTATCTTTTTTGTTTGAAACATTTTTCAATAAAATTTGTATTTTTCAAAATAAATGCAAAAAACTACGAAGAAATTTAATTGATGAAAGTCGACATTTGATGAAAAACTATAAGGTAATTTTTATACTGGAAGTGCCCAAATTCAATACTTCGCCCAGACCTAATGTCTGGGTCGATGTAATTTACCAAACCGAAAGGTGAAAAATGTTGAAACCTTGAATTTTTCCCGATATCGGAAAATTTCCGTAAATCAAAATTTGCCTCAAATTATCAATTAACATGAACTTATTTTAGTAATTTAAAAAAAATTGAATAAAAACGAACTTTAAAACTTGACAGTTTTAAAATGGAATGGGACGAATATAAAATGCCTTATTAGTAATTGTACTAGATCTTAGCTTCAGAAGTGAAAATTCCGAGGTCTAAATTACGTGTAATCTGCACGCACTTTAGATAATTAGTAACAATATATTATAAACATTGATAATAGAACGGCATTCTCACATTTTATCAGGTATTTTGAATCTTCGAATTTTGTTAAAGAATTTTTTCGGATTATCTTATAGGATGGACGAAAGGATATAATTCAGACATTGTCTTAAATTGGAACTTTTAATTTATTTACATTTATAAAAGTTTGATTAATCAGTTAAACATTAAGGTCATTTTTTGGATGATGAGCACGCAAATTGAATCTGCACCGCATTGATAAACGATGATACAATCAAACACGTCAAACTGAACAATGATGATTTCTTGAAGTATGATGTTTTTCAGCTTGATGAATATAGAAGAATAACCCACTTATATGTGGAGGATCCAAGGAGGTAAACGAGTAAGATGAAGAAATATTCGAACCGGTCATCTTCAACTGTCAAAAAGACATAAAGACTTTTCATTCTACTAGATCAGCAGGACATCTTAACGATTACCAAGCGCGTTGAGGGTTGCACCAGTTTCTTTGTTTTGAAGACAATTGCTCATAGAAAGCCGGGACCAGCAAACAGGATCAATTTTTCTCCGCATCTTTTCAAGATTGGCCTTACTCGATGTTTTCGAAGTACGTGTAGGACGTGCAGCATATGCACATAAAATCTCTTATTGCATTTACTGCACCTATATACAATAGGCCTTTTAAATATTTCTTTGGAAGCAGTCATGTTTTCTTCAAAGTTTTCACGATTTCTGGAAATAATAAATGAAGCAAATTAGATTACAGTGTAACGAAAAGTATGTAGAGGAATATATTATTAAGAACGTTTGATATTAACCAAGTAACAATTTCTACACTTCAAACTGTAAAAATAAATGAACATAAAATACTCGAAAGTCAAACGCTGTAAAAAAATAAGGAACAACAATTTTTGGTATCTTATAATTTTTAAATAATTATAGTGATTACAATTTGCAAAGGTAGAATCGTAGGAGTTTCAATAATTTACATGTAAAAAATATACATAAAAATTAACGTTGAACCGAACTGTTACTGTTTGCAAGAAACCACAATATTAATAACAATGTGAATGTACTACTTCTCTGGTACCTGCAAAATCAAATGGTCCGATGATCTGGATACAGTTGCAAGCTTGGCACAAATATTCACAAGTACGACTTTGGCACAACCTTCTCCTTCAACTCGTCTGAAGAAACTAACGAGACCTTCTTTTTGTAATAAACTTACCATGGGATAGAAAAACTTTCGTCATTTTTCCCCACTTGCGTACATGCAGAAATTAGAGAAAGGAGAAGGGGCAAGTGCATACTGCAGGTAGACAGAAGGGTCTGTTTTGGAATACTTAACTAACCTTGTTTGGCCACATATTGAACCCAATATCTCAGAAAGGTTGGAAAACCCAGAATCATTTTACGATCAACGCTCTAACAATGTCTCAACTGTTATCTTGGTGTTCTGTACAAAGTAAATACAAATAAGTTTATTTTTGTAACCATGTTATATGAATATTAATTTGGAAAGAAAATTTCGTAAATTTGTTAATCAGTGCATTTTCTGCAAAGGATGCATTTCTAGAAACTCCACTGCTAAATATTTTAAGACAATTCCGCTTTATAGAAGGTAGAGAAACAATTTGGTTTGTTTGGCAAATAATTATGAATTTATAAAAATTGCATGCGCAAAGTGCAATGTGCAATATGATGAGGAGAGTCTTGTCCAAAATTTAAATTTAAATTATATATTTTTTTTGTTCAATAAAATTTGTCTTTTCCCTTCTCTAGTTATGCAATCCAATACTATTGGTGCTTTCCGAGAATCCTGATTTAATTACCTTTTACTTGATCAATAACCTATCTCCATTATTACATAAGTATAATATCATTATTACAATTATTGATTAATTATCACTACTATAATATGATTACCTACAGAATTACTGCATCAAACTTATTCCCGTTATTCTATTTAGCAAAATTTTATTAGTAAAAGTAAATAAGTTCCTTAACTTTTACTGTTCTTTATATATTAACCGTGGCAAATTTCTTTCTAACGTTGTGTATTAAATTGACCTCGAGTCCATTTTATAATAAATGAGTCAATCTTTGTGAAATCGATCACGATTTGACATGACATTTCCGATTTTTTTGAAAATGTGGGAAAAGTGGGCACTTAGGATACATATAAATGTGGTAAAATGTTTTTCCGATATTCTGTAAATTTTCAAAATGGCGGTCACATGAAATTTGAACATGATGAAAAAAATTTTTGTTTGAAAAATTATAGCTGTTCGGAATTTTTTCGGATTTGGATGAAATTTGGTACACTATAGTAAAAAAGTCTGAACTTTTTGAAAAAAATATTTACAATAATAATTTATAGTATTAAATATATATAAAGAAAAAACAATTGTTATTTTTCAAAGTAATTTTTAACCACGGTGTACCCTTTGTAATTTGTTAAATGCACTTTTACATGATGGCTAATTCTATATAAAATCTTTTGCGCTTTGTAAAACTGTGGTGTCTTTAATAGTTTACCGGCTATGAATTTTGAAAGTGTGGATCCCACCGTGCAACTGGGGAGCGCGCGCCGTGTAGTATGCGCACGTACGTGCTACCGACGCTATTCGCCGCGATCAACCTTATTTCTTGTTTGATTGTATTTATTTATGATTGTGAAATATTTTTTTCAAAAATTTGAAGCATAAAATTTTATAAAATTATGGTTTTAACACGTTGAACGTCAAAAAGTGCAGTTTCCACCCAGATATTTGGAAGACAATTGAGTCCCTACAATTTTTTTTTCTTATTACGCTATTTTCAAGTTACTAGTGATACAATGTTGTTAACTTTTCTGCCGCTAGAGGTATACGTATCTGTTGCGGTTTCATTCGGTTCACGATATGGAAGTGGGTTTCTATTTACGTTATATCTCGCCTGCCGCTGTGAATCGTAATCCCATATTACATGCAATATATATTGCTAAATGCATATTAATTTAATAGTTTGATCTGTATATTTTCTTCACAATTTGTTGTAAGTGTTACTTATTATTTTTAAAAAACATTCATTTCAAAAAAGATTCTTTTCCAAAAAGTAATAAGTAAATAAGCCCTGGCATGAAAGTATTGCATCGAAAGTGTTGCAGCAATCCTTTCAAAAAGAGAAACCATAAAATCAACGGTTCTTCTGTACGTAAAATCAATAATATATTTGTATGCACTACTTGTAGATTGAAATCAAACGCAAAAAATAATGCTAGTAGCAATATTGTAGAAAATAACCACGAGATAATGGAAACTGCTCCAAGTGAATTTGTTTCAAGTGATGATGATGTTGAAAAAGAACTTGGTCCAGACATATTATCTACCACGAACGAATGTATTGAATTCTTAGGCATAGCACCAATAACCTCACATGGTCTGAAATCAATAAAAAACACATTAGCAAAAATTCAAGAAATTCGAAACGCTACGAAGATAAATTTACAGAAAGTGTTTATTTGAATATTCTTGTCGATGAATTAAAAGAACAGATTAGTCAAAATCCCAACAGATCAGAGATTATAAAACTACTGACTTCGGTTCCCAAAAATTGGAGCGCTCGCGAGTTGCAGTGTATCAAGAAATCAGTCATTTTATTATTGATATACCAGTTCTATAGCTTAGTACTATTATCAAAATATATTCGCCAACTACTGCGAGCAATGCTAAATCCCAAACCCGCGTAATGATCCTCTAGGGGCGTGACATCGAAAACTATCGCAGTAGATAATTTATTTAAAAAAATCTAATGCACATTAAAAGTTGTTTCGAATGTGCATAATTATTCTCTCTTCTGACGATTCAGATGATGTTGTTGATTCAATGATTACCTTAGTAATATTTACAATGCCAATACATTTTATTCTATTTAAATGTTCAAGAGTTTGAAAAATCGAACTAAGATGTGAAAAAGTGACGATCGGGTTTTTCAGAACGTTTCACAGTATTTCTAATCAAAAATATTTATGTTCACAATTCTCCACAGATTTCATTACGTGATGAATCTTGATGAAATTTTCTGTAGAATGAAGTTTGATGTGTATAGAAAACTGTCTATAAATTATATTTATATATGATAGTGACATGAACGCCACACTGCGTGCTTAATCACTATTTTTATAATTAAATGGACGCATTGTCCTACAAATTTAGTGGTATGTTTTCCCAGTCCTACGCTCGTAAGTTGTCGATTCCACGACAATACTCCTTTTATTAGTAACAACCTAATCCAATTTTTTTTCCTTTTGGGAATGAAGTGTAGAACACGTTTTTACCACTGTCCTACACTAAAAGAGGTATGTATAGATTAAAATGAATATATTCATAAATACTCATTTGACGATCTTATCGCAGTAAGGAGTTTTACCGAGCAAACTGCACAAAAACCATTATCTATGGAGTTAAAAATCTTCCTGTAGGTATATTACAGCATAATTAACTGCTTAAATATATCATTAAATACATCTCGTTACAGGACATGCAATCAATCATTTGTTACTCAAGGAAGTGTTATTGTGCGAGAAATAAAGTACATACCCTCAAGTCTTTATGCTCGGCAGTGTCTTGTTATAATATAGTTATCAATTCAAATTTTGCAAGAATTTGAAAAACCTCTTTGAACTTGACAAGGCGAGGAAACTGAAATTAGCAGCAATGGAGAATGGACATCAGATGACTCTGACAATTAATGTCATTATTTTATATATGGAAATTATATATTTTTTATTTTGAATACAAAAATACATAATTATTCTAATTTGAAAAATATGCATACTTTTTTTTTAAAGAACGACAATTTAGAATTTTTCCTAACATTAACCCATTCACGGATTTTTTAGTTCAATTTCAATAAAGTATTTCGTATCAAAATCAAAGATGACAAAAATTGAAAGGTACATTAACATTTTTTTCGAGATCGCTCTTCAAGATTCCGAGTTCAAAATTGAGTCAAAATTAGTCAAAGTTGGGATTCTATTGAAACTCTGAACAAAGGTCAAGAAAATATATGAATTTTAAGAAAAAATTTTACTTTTATACCCCATTTCACTGTGATGACCTCAAAATGGCGCTAACAATGAAAATTTCTTTGAAACATTTCTGAACGCTTAAACTAAAAACTATGAGCTTTTTTAAAAAATGCTAAGAATGAAAAGTTTCTATACTAGAAATCATCGTGGAATGGACTGGAATTTTTTCAGATTTTTTAAAATGATTTTTTGACAAATTTTTTAATTTAAATTTTTAAACAATTATTTTAATATTTACGAAAAATCATAAAAAAATGTTGGTACATTCTTTAATGAATTCTAAGGATTTTTTATTCTTTGCCATTTTTTCCAAAACTTGATAAAAAATCTAATCAGATCTAAGTTATGCCAAGACACGTATTTAAAAAAAAAATGTCAGTACGCTTATTCGTACGCGTGTTATCGCGAGACAAAAAAACGGGAGGTACGGACGTACGTACGTACAAGATCACGGACACAAATTTTTTATTGTTGAATTGGGGTCCTTAGGGTCTGAAACGTCGACATTTGATGAAAAACTAAGGTCTGGGTCGAAGTAATTACTGAATCGATTTTTCAACATTCGGGTACTAGAAGGGAAATTTTAATTACTACAGACAGTTTCCTAGAAAATACCAAAGAAATTAATTGAGCACTGACCGAGAATTGCCGGAAATAAATACATTTTTCTCGGTCAGTTCGGAAATAATTTCTGTGACATTCTTTGCCACCTTAAAGCGGTTCTAAAGTGCTTCGGTGATAAGGTTGCAATATACGCTGAAAATTTAAAATGAAAAAGTTCTTACTCAATCTGTCAAAATTCGGACTCTATGAGGGTGATTCTTATAATTATACATGGCTAATTAACGTGTTACGTGGAGCGACTTCGATTAATTTTATCTTTAACACTGATAATTATTTAAAATCAGATTATATTCGTTGTTCTACAATTACCTATATATTCCAATAGCACACCCTTTTATGGTATTAAAACTATGAAATAAAACGCTAACACTATACAAAATTCACTTTATTATAGAAGTCCTCAGTGACGAGCTCCAGCTCGAGTCGCTTCCTGGATACAAGTGACCACTTGACGAAAAAGGTCGTTGTATCTCTTCAACGTTTAGAAGGTTCGCGAACACGACCGAATTTGACATTGCGTGAAACATTACTAAATGTCAACGGTGACAGCTCGTTCAAATATCAAATTACTATACAATAGCAATACAACCAAGCATAAACTCATACACTCATTCATCGCTCGCTCGCTACTCTCCAAATACACAAACATCGCATGAACTTTTAAACGGACCGAATATATAATATATATATATAGGGTGTCCCAGAACTCCCGCATAATATTACAGGGGTTGAATCTTAACATCATTCTGAGCCAAAAAGTTTAATACCAAAATGGGATCTGAAGCTCGCAGAATTTGAGTGACAAGCCATTGAAGTTTAAAAAAAAATATTTTTTTTGCAATAACTCGGCTTGTTTTAATGTTACTTTACTGAATGATGGTAAATTTGGAAGTTTTTTATAGACCTACAACTTACCTCAGAGAGCATATGACCTGCAATGAATATTTCGCCAGTTATCGACCTAAAAAGGATAAAAATGGCCTTTTTTGCAGTCTTACTCAATTCCGGAAAATGCTAGCGAAATGTCATACAGAATAATATTGTAGATGTTGAAAAGACGAAGAATTTTCCCTCTAGTATGTTTCGTTTTGACAAAAATTGAGCCCGTGGGGGGACGTTAAAAATCAGAAAATAAGCGAAAAACGCGCTTCAGCAATGCTAAATCCACTTTTGGCCTGTTTTCAGATTTTTAACGGCTCCTCACGGACTCAATTTTTATCAAAATGAAACATATTAGAGGGTAAATTCTTTGTTTTTTCAACATCTACACTATTATTGTGTATGATATTTCTTGAATTGTTGAATTCATTGATTTAGGCGCGAAAATCTGCAAAAAAAGGCCATTTTTACCCTTTTTAGGTCGATAACTGGCGAAATACTCATTGCAGTTCATATGCTCTCCGAGGTAAGTTGTAGCTCTATAAAAAAACTCTCAAAATCAGACAGCATTCGTTACAGTAGCTACAAAACGAGCTGAGTTATTGCAAAAAAAAACTATTTTTTTCTAATTTCAATGGCTCACCACTTAAATTCTGAGCTTCAGATCCCATTTTGGTATGAAACTTTTCGGCTCTGAATGATGTCAAGATTCACCCCCTGCAATATTATGCGGGAGTTCTGGGACACTATATATACAGGGTGATCGCCCAACCATTACCCAGCGGCTAACTGTAGATTGTACAGATAATTATGAGCAACTTTATCCTCTGAAAAAATGTCCGGGAAGGTAGAGTTTTTAAGTTATTCAACACTAAAATTTAGGGGGGAAAAACACTTTTTTTTTAAATATCTCGGCTCTGTATGAAGGTAGCTTAGCGAACCGAAGCTCATTTTAAAGATATTTTCAAGCTATATAAGTTGCCTGTGTTGGTTTTTGACCTATAATGAATATTTCTCTTGTTATAGCCATAAAAACGGGGGTAAATGCCGATTTTTCAGGTTTTTCGTGTCTAACTCGTTTCGACACATAGCTATCGAAATATCACACTGGAAAAAGTTGTAGGCCTTGAAAACACAAACATTTTTTGTCCTCTAATACGATGCGTTTAAATTAAAACTGAACCCTATTTGCACTCGTTTTCATAACATTTTGTTATTAATATCGATTTATTTGTCGTACTGTATTTTGTCGACTTTACGAGGCTCTTGTAGGGTTCAGTTTTAATTTAATCGCATCGTATTAAAGGACAAAAAATGTTTGTTTTTTCAAGGCTTACAACTTTTTCCTGTGTGATATTTCGGTAACTATGTGTCGAAACGAGTTAAACGCGAAAACCCTGAAAAATTGGCATTTACCCCGTTTTTATGGCTATAACAAGAGAGATATTCATTGTAGGTCAAAAACCAATTGAGACAATTTATAGAGCTTTAAAATATCTTTAAAATGAGCTCCGGTTCGTTAAGATACCTTCAAACAGAATCGAGATATTTCAAAAAATGTGATTTTTTCACCTAAAGTTTAGTGTTGAATAACTTAAAAACTCTACCTTCCCGGAAATTTTTTCAGAGGAAAAAGTTGTTCAGAATTATCTGTAGAATCTAGAGTTGGCCGCTGGGTAATGGTTGGCCGATCACCGGGTATATATACAGGTTGGCCGATTTATCTGAAGACATCGAAATATCTCGAGAACTATGCACAGAATCAAAAAAGTTGTCGGATGAAAGTTGTTCGACACGAAGGGGGGCATCCAGGGGGCAAATAGGGACAATTTGATCCCTTTATGAAAATTTAATATTAAAAATTCTAATATTAGAATTTTTAATATTAGAATTTAGTAATATCAATTGCGAAAATTGTTATTCTGAATATGAAATTTTAATAATGTCCATTCGAAAAATTAAGATTATGAATAATTGATATTCTTCATATTAAAAATCAAAACTGATTACATAAAAATTGTGCATACAATATGGAAGCAATTTTATAAATAAGTTTTCTACCTTCAATAAAATTACATTTTAGGTTTTAAATTTATTATTTAATAAACAAAAAGAGGACATCACGCAATCCATTAAAAAACGCGTCATGTCCCTTCACTCAGCTCATTCATTCTCTCTCTGTATGTTTTTTCCGAAATGAGAATAAATAAGCTGAGCATTGACGGTCAAACCAGCTTCTATTAAACAAATCGAAACTCTTACTTCATTTGGGGATTTCGTCGCCATCTACCGGACCCCGAGAGAACTCACGTGGTTTCATACATGTACATCGCTTGCATTTCGGCCATCACCGGCGCCGGTTCTGTTACATAACGCTAGAGGGCGACATAACTCGAAAATAAAGTAGCATATCATTTTATACATAAGTTGAGTCACACGTAACCAGTTCACCTACATTTTTCTCTACTTTCCTGAAGGGAAGAAAATGGATATCGCGACTTTCTAATCCCCATATTAAAATTTAGTATTCACGGTCTCTCAGTGTAAGACTGTTTTTGAAGTCCATTGTATTGGTAGTAATTCGGTCGGAGGTCACTTTGCTTTTAGAATAACAACTTTCCGTTTACGTGACTATTTTTTGTCTACCCTTCATTGCTTAAATCGAATTGCAAGTTAAAAATGAATCCTGCTACAGTTCCCGAAAAAATCGAAATGATTCTTATTTATGATGAATGTAAGAGGAATATTGACGATGCTGTTGCGTTGTATGCTGAGCGTTTTCCAGATAATGCTCGCTCGCGTTCTTTTTTTTACAAAGTTGTGAATGCCTTTCACTCTGATGGCAGCGTACAAATGAAAAAAAGGAAGCGAAGATTAACAGTTACAGGAGAAGCTAACGAAGTAGCTGTACTAGCAGCTATTCACCAAAATCCACATGTAAGCACACGACAATTACATCGCGATTCCGGCATTTCCAGAGACAGTATTCAAAGAATATTGCATCGTCATAAGTTTCACCCATATCACATTTCACTGCACCAGGAACTAGATGGCGATGATTTTCATAACCGCGTGGTGTTTTGTGAATGGGCATTTCAAAAAATGCAAACGAACCACAATTTCTTTGCTAATGTATTATTTTCAGATGAATCTACATTCTCGAACAATGGTGGCGTCAATAGGCATAATATGCATTATTGGAGCGTAGAAAATCCCCATTGGTTACGACAAGTTAATCATCAACGTCCTTGGTCGGTGAACGTTTGGTGTGGAATCATAGGAAATAAACTCATTGGTCCTTATTTCATTGAAGGTAATTTGAATGGAACAAAATATCGAGATTTCCTAGAACAAGAAGTACCATTACTACTTGAGGATGTTGCTATGGACGTCCGACGGACAATGTGGTTTCAGCATGATGGTTGCCCAGCACATTTTTCAAGAGTAGCAAGGGAAATACTAGACCGTGATTACAATGGTAGGTGGATTGGTAGAGGTGGCCCCATTAATTGGCCTGCGAGGTCACCTGATCTAATATCTCTGGATTTCTTCCTATGGGGTCACCTAAAAGGTAAGGTTTATGAACAAGTACCAACGACTCGTGAAAACATGGTGGAACGCATAAGAACTGCTTGCGCAGAAATTTCTGCAGATATGATTCTATCAAGTATAAAGTCAGTTGAAGAAAGAATAAATAAATGCATTGAAGTGGAAGGTCAGCATTTCGAACACTTACTCAAGTAAGTGAACAGTGAGACAGTGAGAGGCAAGGGGACTCACGTAAAACAAGCACCCCAAAGGGAACAGAAAAATACTACGTCCACGTCGTTGTTCCTGGGTAACGCTAAATGTATTTTTTCCCGGCTTTGTTAGAATGACCGTATTCCATATCCGCTACGCGGGCGAAAATTGTCAATATTGGAGAATCCAAATCTGCAATAAAAACTGGGGGTTCCTATTTAAGTTTTATTGTTTTTGCCCCCACTCCACCCCCAGGGGATGGGGGAGGGGGTAAATTTCAATATTACTGGATGCCCCTCTTCGTGTCGAACAACTTTCATCCGACAACTTTTTTGATTCTGTGCATAGTTCTGAGGTATTTCAATGTCTTCGGATAAATTTGGGTTTTTATCGATTACAGCGCCACCTGTGAACCAAAATGCAATAGCTCCTAGGTCAAATTCGTGTACTTTTTTCCGGAGAATCCAAATCTGCAATAAAAAATGGGGGTTCCTATTTAAGTTTTATAGTTTTTGCCCCCACTCCACCTCCAGGGGTTGGGGGAGGGGGTAAATTTAATTATCACTGGATGGCTCCCTTCGTGTCGAATAACTTTCATCCGACAACTTTTTTGATTCTGTGCATAGTTCTCGAGATATTTCGATGTCTTCAGATAAATCGGCCACCCTGTATATATATATATATATATATTATCTCACAATTAAAGCGGTACGTAACAAACGAATGGCACACTGAGAAAAGTGTTTTTTACCCAGTATTAGAATTCTTATGCCCCGTAAAATATAATATTTTACGCATAGGGATTAGATGTTAAAAGACGAAGATTTTATATTATTCTAACTGATATGTCAGTTTATTTTAGCCTTTTCTCTTTAACTAAAAGCAATTTTTGTTTATGGAAATTTATCTAGCAAATTAAAATATTAAAAATGCCTTCTCTTAGTCATAATAAAACATTGTTTTAAAATAGGAGAGTTTATTATAGTTTCGTATAACCTGTCAAAAACAAATGCTGAACGACGGAGGATTTTACTAGTTATAATATTTCTTTTAATGGCTATAATACACTTTTTAAAAGCCAACGGATAGTAACTGATAAAATACACTTTTCTCAGTGCAAGGAAATTATTTATTTCCAATAACTCTCGATCAATTCTTACTTAACTTCTTTGGCATTCTGTAAGAGCCCGCATATAGAAAGTAGAGCCCGAATTTTTAAAACATGATTCGGTCGTTGATAATTTACGTTTTTTAGAGTAAATTCCTACCTTATCGGTGATCTGCTTAAAAGCCCCTTTAACCCCTCAACTGCCCCCGATGACGAAGATTTTGGCTCTGAAATATTAATTAATCTAACGAAGTCAATAATTTATGTAAATTTAACACAAAATTCTTTCTAGATAGTCTTGGGTGTATTACATAAAATGTCGGTCTCTGTTTTTAAAATTATTGTTTAACGTAGAAGATTTAAAATATTTAAAACTACAGTTTTGACGAATTTTTCAAAATCTTCGCCATCGGCAGTTAAGGGGTTAAGTGCTCGATCAATAAGGTAGGAATTTTCACTGAAAACGGTAAATAAAAAGTGACTGGAACGATTTTTCAAAATTCAGGCTCTGTAAGGGCAATTCTAAGTATTATAGACGGTTTCCTCGTAAATAGCAAAGCCATTGATTAAGAAATGGACGAAAATGTTCGGAAATAAATGATTTTAATTTATTGTCAGTTCTTAATTAATGTCTTAGATATTTTATAGGAAACTACGTATTTCTATAGTACTTAGAATTGCCGGACTGCTTTAAAATTCTACAGTGATTTCCGAAAATTCTCATCAATTCTTAATTAATGTCTTCGGTATTTTATAGGAAACTATTTCTATAGCAATTTCTATAGACGGTATTTTAGAAAATGCCAAAGAAATTAATCCACAACCGACTGAGAATTATCGGAAAAAGTGATTTTTATTTATTTCCAAAACTTCGCGGTCGGTTCTTAATTAGTGTCTTTAGTATTTTCTAGTAAACCGTGTATAATAATTAAAATAGCCCTTACAGCGCCCGAATTTTGAAAATCGATTCAGTAATTTGTTATTTAAGGGTTTTAGTGAAATTCCTACCTTATCGGCGAAGCACTTTCGATCCCCCTTAACAATAAAATTCATTAAAAATAGTTTCAAAAATATTTCTTACACTTCTTAACATAAATAAAACGATGTAAAAAATAGTTTATATGATTTTATTTTATGTTGTGTAAACAAAATCCTAAAATAAGCTAACAGCCTCGCACATAAGACTACACCCTTAAATATAGCTTAACGTTAGCACTTTCCAATGCGTTTTTGACTAATTTGGCTGTTTGACAAGGGTAGCCAATGACATCGAGGTTACTCGATGTCATCCACCAATCAAAATCGTTGTATCCTTTCCACGCGTAACATGTGCGCTTGCGCACATCTGGTGCATGTAGGTTGGGTGGCGCCACACGTGCTTGGCAGTCCTAACCTCTTTTGCAATACGATTGGCCTGTTGGCCACAGAGAAATTCCTTTTCCATAGTGTCAATAGTAGTTTGACTGCGTCTATCTGAAATTTATGCTGATTCCGCGTGTGCCTTGACTGTTACAAAAAAAAATATTTTTTAAAAGAAAACACGTGAAATTACTACAGTATATACAATGTCTAAGTCAAAATCGAAAACGGTGTCTGAAGTCACTGAGGAGATTTCCGATATGGCAATCGAGGAAACGGGTAAAAAACTTTCAAATAAGGAGAAAAAGAAGTTGAAAAAACAACAAGAATATGAGAAAACCATGGAACTGATGACGAAGGCTGGTGGACAAGGCCACAGTGAACTCGAAGCCAACTTCACTGTCTCGCAAAGTCAGTCGCAAGCTCGTGGAGCTCAACAGCTGGACAATGCGGTTGACATAAAAGTAGAAAATTTCAGTATCGCTGCAAAAGGCAAAGAACTATTCACCAATGCCAGCCTTCTAATTGCTCAAGGCAGGCGATATGGTTTGGTTGGACCTAATGGGTAGGTATTAATTATTTAAATTTAATCCATATATAATTTTAATGCCATGTTCAGTTACATTTTTTTTGTATTGAATTAATGTATTTATATAATTATAAATAATTTACAAACATTTGAGACTTACACTACCGGCCAAAAGTTCGTGAATGCTCTGAATTTTTTGAATCAATAAAGTTTTCAATTGGTGCATTTAGTTTTATTTCAGACGTTATAGTTTCATAGTTGTCAAATTTTAAAAATGTTAAAATACGTAACCCAGCTAGCCTATTTGACAATTTGTACTTCAAAAAGTTGCCTCTTACATGTTATACATTTGTATAATACAAATAAATGTTGAAAAGATATCGAATTGATATAACTTTCAATTTTCTAACAAAAAGATAACTCTTTTAAGTTGCTGGATAAACATCATAAAAATATTCATCAGAAAGTTAACCTAGGGAATTGTTATCCCTATAAAGTTACCAAATTGTTATGATATTAATGATGTCTATTTGCCGCCTTCTTTATGTCAGTTAAAAGATTTGTTTTTTTAAGTTATCCAATAATTCATTACCGAGAAGCTGACTATGAAATGTTCAATTTGTTATCATCTGTAATAGTATCGTAAAGTTACCATTCCTTTGTTGCTTAATCGTACTTTTCAAAACGTTAGCAAAAGGATAAATTTTTTAAATCGTCCAAAAATGCGTAGCGAAATTGAGTCTTTTTAATGTTATCGAGTGGACAGACTTTACTTAACTTGAAAATGATAAATAAACTATGATACAGACATACATAGCAAAGTGTGCATCACAAAGTCAACAATAAAAATTGTATCTCATTTCTGCATACAACCTACCATATTCAAGATAAATATTTATATTTATAACATTTATATTTCATCACTATTAATGTTGTCAGTTTACCATTTTCCAGATAATAAATCCTTTAGAGATTTTCCAAGTCTTCTGTAGGCGCCGTTCCATTAGTCTGAATCATCAAAACATCAGTTCGATGGACCTGTACGCACAGAAGCCTTCGAAAATCTGGGAAGGATCCCAGCCAGCACACTTGAGCATTCGTCAACAAAAAGTTATCCTAACATAACAAATATTAACAAATCTTAATATTCGAAGAACTTTTTGGGTGCATTAGCCAAGATTTGTCAAGCATTCTTAACAAAGGCACACCTAAAAGTTATCGGAATTTTAACATTTGTTAACATTTGTTATGTCTGAATAACTTTCTGTTGACGAATGCTCAAGTGTGCAAGTTGGGATATATTACCTGGAAAATGGTAACATTATGTCATCTCTTTGTAACGCGTAAAAGTTAACTTACCTGTTGAAACTGTATACTTTAACTTTAACTCTAAGTTCACCTAAACTTTAACAAAACGTTATTATATTCGTAACAAAATGGCCTCACAAATAGTTATCAAATTGGTAGTCAAATAGTTACCAAAAACGTTATTCAATCAATATCATAACAGTTAGCAATTTGGAAACTTAGAGGATAACTGTTTTTGATGCATTCGACAAGATTTCGACACAAAAATACTAACCTTTTCATTTACTTTTAGGATATCTTAAAAGTTAACATGTAACTTTTGAGGTTAATAATATGTTAACGTTTTTGTAACAATTTTTTTCTTTCGACTTTAAACACTGACAAAAAGTCTAAAAAATGTTTCTGCATATAATCAAAATATCGCTCAAATTAAACCATATAAGGGCAGACTACATATAATGAATATGAGTGGAGTCGTGTATCAAATTCCATGTAAATTTTGTGACGTGGTATACATTGGTCAAACGGGTAGATTATTAAAAAATCGAAGTAGAGAACACAAAAACAACATATATAAAAATCCTGACCAACATACAGGTTTAACCAAACATGGAATAGAAATGTGTCATAACTTCGATTTTGAAAATGTAAAAATTCTTGCTTCCGAATCTAATCTATTAAAAAGACAACATTTAGAAAACCTTTTTATTAAAAAAAAAAAACAATAAAACAGTGAACACCAGATTTGAAACTTCCACATTACCAGATATTTATATTCCACTAATTTATTTAAATAAGGAAAAATAGTAACAGTTCCCAAATAATTATATTCGGAAGACAGAAGTTACCAAGAAGTGATTAATACTAAATTAAGTATTTTTGAAAATTACCTTCTTGAACTTATACGTTGTTAATAATGTACAGTATTGTCTAAGTCATTGACACGTCGACTACTATTGAAAAATTGAAAAATGAAAAATTATTTTTATTCTAATTTTTGAATTAGTGACTAGTGTTAAGAGCTGGATGTAAGTTTTATAATTATTTTTACCTAAAAAAGTTGTTTATATAAATTTCTTAAAAAATAATTTTTATTTTTAAATACTTGACACTATGTTAGTAGATGTCATATTGTTAAATTCAAATGAAATTAAGATATATGGCATATGGAATTGGCATAGTGCATAATTCTAACAAGAATATTTATAATAAGGTAATTAATTGTTCCCCCCCTTTTTTTTTTACATTAATTAACGTTTGAGGTTGGGATGGGTACGTTGAATAAAATATAATAATAGTTTTTTCCTCTCAAACACTTACAAAACCAGACTTTTTTCAATTTTTCAAATTGCTCATTACATAACATTTCGGTAAGATGAAATTTGTATTGTATAATATTGTAAAATTTATTGTTTTTTAAACTTAAATGAATTATGTATTTTAGAAATAATAAATTTTCTGAAGTGGGCCCTCATTATTGGCCGAAACGTAAAATTATTATGTAAACCTGTTTAAGAACCGTTAATACCAAGACTATTAATTAATATTATTTCAAATAAAACGGTTAAGAAAATTAAGCACGTTTTATCAAACGTTGCATATCAGATTCTGCATATAGTCAATTTTTGTCTAAATACTACAATTCAAGGGCTTTAAAATAGCTCTTGTGAAAAGTCGATACGATTGTTTGTTCCTGAATTATGATTTTTTGAAAATTGCCAGTTTACCTCATTTTGTCAGAATTCTTTCGAAAAAGATTGATAACTCAAAAACTCTGACAACAAAAATTGTATGTACTTTTTACAAGAGCTATGTCAAAGCTCTTGAATTATAGTATTTAGCCAAAAATTGGAAATATACAAAAAAATTTATTATACTTTTTGTTAGTGTTAAAAGTCGAAAGAAAAAAATTGCAAATTTTAACATTTTTAAAATTTGACAAGTGCGAAACTATAACGAAGTAAAACTAAATGCACCAATTGAAAGCTTTATTTGTGTACTTTAAAAGACATCCAATGAGTATTATCATTATCATTAAGGATTCGGAGATAGAACGCATTATTTGATGAGTTAAAAAATTCAGAGCGTTCACGAAGTTTTGGCCGGTGGTATATGTTGACATCAAAATATTTAATATGTTAAAACTACAAATTTGTTCACTTGTTTACTTATCAATAATAACTATTAACCCATTAACGCCTGAAATGGAATTTTTTATACTTGATTATTAATCAAGTATTTCATATCAAAATCGAAGTTGAAAACAATTGAAAGGTACATATCCTATTGGTTTCAATGTCGCTCTTCAAGATTCCGAGGTCAAAATTGAGTTTCAGCCATCAGGAATTCCGATATGGCGCTGAACTTTTAAAAAAATTCAAAAAAAATTGGGAATTATTTATTCCTATCAATTTTTTTCGAGCTATTAGAATATTGGGATTCTGTTGAAACTCTGAACAAAGGTGAACAAAATAATTCAATTTTAAGGAAAAATTTTACTTTTATACCCTACATCATTCTAACGACCTCAAAATGGCGCCAGCAATGAAAATTTCTTTGAAAAATTTCTGAACGTTCTAACTCAAAAACTACATGCTGTTATAAAAAAATGCTAAGAATGAAAAGTTCTTAGAATTAATCGAGAAATATAGTGGCATTTTTTCAGATTTTTGTGATGACATTTTGAGAAATTTTTTTTCAAAATTTTTTTTTTTTTAAATTTATGAAAAATTCTGAAAAAAATTTGGTGTATTCACTTATGAATTCTACGAGTTTTTTGTTGTTTGCAATTTTTTCCAAAAGTTAATAGTTTTTGGGGGGAAAAAATCATTAACTATAATATTTAAAATTCATTTCCTCGAAAACTATCAACTTTTCGAAAAAATTGCAAAGAACAAATAACTCTTAGAATTCATCAGAGAATACACTAAATTTTTTTCAGAATATTTTGTAAATAAATTACAATTTTGAAAAAAAATGTAAAAAAAAAACGTCTCAAAATGTCATAAAAAAATTTTGAAAAAATTCCACTATATCGCTTGATGAATTTTAAGAACTTTTCATTCTGGGCATTTTTTTTGAAAAGTTGGTAGTTTTTGAGTTAGAGTGTCCAGAAATTTCTCAAAGACATTTTCATTGTTGACGCCATTTTGATGTCGTTAGAATGATGTAGGTTATAAAAGTAAAATTTTTCCTTAAAATTGAAGTATTTTGTTCACATTTGTTCAGAGTTTCAATAGAATCCCAATATTCTATTGGCTCGAAAAAAAATGGTAAGTACAAAAAATTCCCAATATTTTGGAAATTTTGTTCATATTCGGCGCCATATTGGAATTTCTGATGGCTGAAACTCAATTTTGACCTCGGAATCTTGAAGAGCGAAATACTTGATTGAAAATGAAGTATAAAAATTGTCATTTCAGGCATTAATGGGTTAAAGAACAGTATTTTAAAAAGATCACTTCTTCGGACTTCAATAAAACTAATTTGAACTTCTTTTCAGTCATGGCAAAACCACACTTTTACGTCATATTGCTAAAAGAGCTTTTGCCATACCTCCGAATATTGACGTTCTGTACTGCGAGCAAGAAGTTGTCGCTGATGATACTCCAGCAGTTGAAGTTGTATTAAAAGCAGATGTAAAATGTGTTGAATTACAAGATGAATGTAAGAAATTAGAAGACCTTGTAGAACAAGGAGATACATCTGTCCAGGGGCGACTTCAAGAGGTATATAAAATAATATTTTAAATAATAATTCATATAATACACATTCTGTTTGAAATTACGTAATCTAACTATAATTAACACAAGTAATTATATTTATTCTACTATAGGTATATGAAGAATTGAAAGCTATCGGTGCAGATTCTGCAGAACCACGAGCACGTAGAATTCTTGCTGGTTTAGGATTTAGTCGTGCAATGCAGAATCGTGCTACTAAAAACTTTTCCGGAGGATGGAGAATGAGAGTATCATTAGCAAGAGCATTGTTTTTGGAACCAACGCTCCTTCTCCTTGACGAACCTACAAATCATTTAGACTTGAATGCTGTTATTTGGTTAGATAATTATTTACAAGGATGGAAAAAGACGCTGTTGGTTGTATCTCACGACCAAAGTTTCTTGGATAACGTTTGCACAGACGTGATTCACTTAGATCAGCAAAAATTGTTTTATTACAAAGGCAATTACAGCATGTTTAAGAAAATGTATGTGCAGAAACGTAAAGAAATGATTAAAGCTTACGAAAAGCAAGAAAAACGTATAAAAGATCTCAAAGCATCTGGTCAAAGTAAAAAACAGGCAGAGAAAAAACAGAAAGAAGCACTTACGAGAAAACAGGAAAAAAATAGAACAAAGATACAAAAAACTGAGGAAGACACAGGACCTCAAGAATTGTTGCAAAAACCAAGAGAATATATTGTTAAATTCAACTTTCCGGATCCACCTCCGTTACAACCTCCAATTCTTGGTCTTCAGAGTAAGAAAATACTGTTATAACATTTGCAATTATTGTATAAGAATGTGAATTCTAATATTATATTTTTTTAGGTGTAACATTCGCCTACGAAGGTCAGAAGCCTCTGTTAAGAGATGTTGACTTTGGTATCGATCTTTCTTCTCGTGTGGCAATAGTAGGACCCAACGGTGTTGGAAAGTCCACATTTTTGAAACTTCTGGTTGCTGATATCAGTCCGTTAAAAGGAGAATTAATTAGGAATCACAGATTGGTAAGTTTTAATAAATCATTGAAAATAAAGTTTACATCGAAAGAGTTAACTAAAAATTTTATCTTACAGCGAATAGGAAGGTTCGATCAGCATTCCGGAGAGCATCTGACTGCGGAAGAAACACCTTCGGAATATCTGATGAGACTGTTTGACCTCCCTTACGAGAAAGCCAGGAAGCAACTCGGAACGTTCGGTCTGAGTTCTCATGCTCATACGATTAAAATGAAAGATCTCTCCGGAGGACAAAAAGCAAGAGTAGCTTTAGCAGAACTTTGCCTCAATGCTCCAGACGTTGTGATTCTTGATGAACCTACGAACAATCTCGACATCGAATCCATTGACGCTTTGGCAGATGCCATCAACGACTACAAAGGTGGCGTTATAATAGTATCTCACGACGAAAGACTTATCAGAGATACTTCTTGTTGTCTGTACGTTATAGAAGATCAAACCATCAATGAAATTGAGGGCGATTTCGACGATTACAGGAAAGAACTGCTCGAAAGCCTTGGAGAGGCTGTCAATAATCCAAGTATAGCTGCGAATGCTGCTGTTCTTCAATGACAACAGAATTTAGGGAATGAACCAATTATTCTTCCACTGGTTATCGTGCAAATTTCACAAAGAGATTTTCTTAAACGCAGTGCAGGATAAATAGATTTTTGTACGAGATATTTATTAGGAGCTATATTTCACAGCCAAATGTAAAATATCAACTCGAATTCGTATTATGTTCCGGCAACATGTATATAATAAACAAAATAAATGTAAAGCTTTTTGCAAAATCAAGATTGATGTTTAGATTTTAAATTGTCATTTATTAACAAACAAAAAATTAACAAGAAACAATTTTTAATAGAAAAAAGTAATATGAAAGTAAAATAAAAAGATACTCTGCTTCATATTTTTTGCAATTATTTAATTCGTCTTCTTTGATTTACCTTTTTGAAATTGTAATATTTTTTGTTTAATGCATAAGTTTTCTTTAAAATTCATAATAGATATACAGTGAAGACACAAAATTAGAAAAATATTCCATTGTCAGCCGATATGAAATTCAAAATTATCAACAATTGGTTAGTTCATTGCTGTGCGACCAATTGAAAAAAAAGTACATTTTCTGTTAGAGCATTCGACCGGAAATCGAAAGGTCCCAGGATCGTACCATGGTATCTGCCGAATGTTCTTCCAAGTTCCCCGTTATTTTTTCTGAATTTTTCACATATTTTCGGGTTCTTCATATTTTTCATATAATTAACATCTCCAATCAGCATTTTTAACATTTTTCTTTAAAAATGTTTCTTCAAAAAAGCCGCCTGCTCGGGAATCGGAATAATTCCGACAGATGGCGCTTGGAAAATATAATTTCAACAATGTTGAAAGTTTGATTGATGCAATCACGACCAATTGCGTTGCAGGAAAAACTCACCAAATTTAAAAACATTTTCTATGAAAATTTTCTTCTTTTTTTCAATTGGCCGCACATCGATGAACATACAGTGAAGATATTCATTACATCCTTAGAATTATTCATGTATATTTATGTAAACATGTTCAGGATGATATCTACCTTCTACAAGTCGACAATGAGAAAAAAGATGTTTTAATATTTTATCGATGAAATATCTGAATTAAAGAACGTGAAAATTAAATTAGCTTACGGCAGTAGGAAATTTAACAGAAATCATAACAATTAAGGGTAGACAAAACCGACAAATAAAAAAGCCGATAGGTAAAAATACCGATAATCAGAAAATGACTTCTCGCTTTTTCATTTTTTTTGTGTTTGCGTTTTGAATGTCGACTGTATGTCGGTTTTTCGACCTGCACGCACAATTGACAATCAATGACTTTATAGGAACTTTCATTAATTTAGTTTCGTAAAAGTTGATAAATATACGCAGATCATATAGAATAATCGGTATCACAGTTCACTAAAGTTATAACACTGAAGCAATTTAAAAATTATTTATGTAACTTTGTAATCTTAAAAGTTTGGGAGGGAGAACACACAGAAATGACACTGTATACGCCATTTTGATTTCCAGACCAATCACGAGTAGGCCTGATTAATTAAAATCCGTGATTGGTCACGTAGGTCACATATCAATATGTCGCAAGTGGCTTGAATTTTGAATCATTTATTCGATTTCTCCGTATCCAATCAGATGCGACAAAATAATAGGGCTTATTTTTAAACTATTTAGAACACCATCTTAAGGGTTAATTAATTTCTTTGGTATTTTCTAGAATACCGGATAATTAAAATTGCCCTTAAACAGCCCGAATTTTGAAAAATCGTTTCAGTCTCTTGTTATTTGCGGTTTTTAGTGAAAATTCCTATCTTACTTTGAAACTCCCTTCGCTTTGAAGCATACATTTTTATTTTCGCGGAAAAAGGCTGAAACTGGTTACCCAGGAGTTTTCGGGGTCGCTGATCACGAATACGGACTCAGATTTTCAACATTCAAGATGGCGGATCCAAGATGGTGGACCAAATTCAGAAAAAGTTACTTGACCAAGCTGAAACTGGGTACTCGGGGGGTTTTTAGGGTCGCTGATCACAAATCTAACTTCAGATATTGATAATTAAAAATGGCGGACCAAATTCAGAAAAAGTTACTTAATTAAGCTGAAACTGGGTACTCGGGGTTTTAGGGTCGCTGATAAAAAATCCAGCCTCAGATATTGAAAATTCAAAATGGAGATTCTAACTTTGCTAACCAAAGCTTCATTAAATAAATGGTGACTATGATAAATAAAAAATTGTTTATTATATGAAACTCTTTTTTCGGAGTTTTTTTTTAAGATGGCGGCGTTAAAACATCTGATCGACACTTTTTATCATATAGGTATTCAGAATTATAATGGAAAATACGTGAGAAAACAGCGTTCAAATTTGTTCTGTATAAAAGTTAATTATCCGAATCTTTAGTTTTTTTAAATATCATTTCAAGAATATGTCTGCATTGTTATTCATACTTACCTTGTGTATATTGTAATTTATAGGTTATGTCAGTAACGGCTCTATACTTTCCCCTCCCTCCCTAAAAGGGATTAACTATACAAATGGAGAGTGAACGTGCGCGCGTGAAAACTGTTTCTGCGCACTATGTGTGGGTATACAATTGCGTATAGTTTACGCGCGTGAGTATGTATGTACACGCAGCATATGGCTACGCACACGTTATTGGAATTCTGGACGTGTATAATGGTTGTATGTATATGTAGATATAATGTCGGACTATATAGAGTTGGTGGTGCCACTGTAGCGGACTGTCGCTCGGTCGGTTGAGTTCGGTCGTTCTGCCAAAAAAGGGGCAAGGGGGCAGAGAGAGAGAGAAAGAGGGCGAGTGAGAGAGGAGTGATGCGAGTGATGCAAAAGAAAATTGTCAAAAACCCGTCTAAAGTCACCCTCCTGTATCTTCGTCGCGAATACGTCGTCCAGGAACCCTCGCGATGTCGAGCACGCTGGAGAACCAAATCCTGAGCCTTCAGGAGAGATTAAGGGCGGAAAATGAGTCGCGCGACAGAGACAGACAGATAAACGAAATTAGTCCAGGAAACTACATGCAGCCGTCGTCTTCTGGGCCAACATCCAGTCCAGCTCCCCGACGACCTAGGCAGCGTGAGTTTTTTTTATAAATTTTCCCTAGCACAAGGTCGCCGATGATCTACCCACCGTGGATACCCCAAACGATAGGTTATGTTGATTAAATATATCCAATGAAACGGAGTTGTACCAAAAAAAAATGTTTAAAAGCTTCAGAAATGTAATCGATGTCAGCTTTCGACGCTGAAGTCATTTTCCTTTGAAATGGCCGATATGATTTTTTTGTCCTCGTTCGCTGCGCTAATTTGTTCTTTGGTTTATAATGTTACGATTCGATGATTATATAAAGTAACGTTTTGGAGTCTTTATTTTATAAGTTTAGAATTAAGTACTAAGAAGACAGATTTTTACAAACAGTTGGCGAAATGGGAACTCCTACTAGATCTAGGAAACAGTTGGATTTGCCTGTCTCTCACATGCTACCGCCAAAGAAGAATGACTTTGAGTTTGAGGCAAAGTTGCAAGAGATTATGAAGAACAACGGCATCCTAAATATAAACGGTGTTAAATACCAAACAGAAATGAAAGATCTGGAGCACTTGGGCGAACTTGGTAATGGCACTTGCGGGCATGTCGTAAGAATGCGCCATAAGCCGAGCGGTGTAGTTATTGCTGTCAAACAAATGCGCAGATCTGGAAATACGGATGAAAACAAGAGGATAATCATGGACCTTGACGTCGTATTGAAGTCTCATGACTGTCCGTACATAGTGAAGTGTCTCGGGTGTTTTATTTCAGAGTCGGATGTTTGGATTTGCATGGAATTGATGGCTACGTGTTTAGACAAACTCTTGAAGAGAAGTAGGCAAGCAATACCAGAAGAAATTTTGGGAAAAGTTACAGTAGCGGTATGTAATATTTGCAAATAACAATGATCTTGTAATCATAAATTATCTTATGGAAGAGATTTAAGTATACCAGATTTTTAAAGGTTTGTCTTAGAATTCAAACCATTCATCCAAACTCGTTAACACTCGCACAAACATGTTTGTTAATAACTTTGACCAAATTTATTTTAATAATTGATTTAATGATTAAGGTTCAAAAATTGTCATTAAGGTTTGGAAATATAAAATACATGTGTAAAGATAAGTTAATAATTAGTTTTATACTTTTTACTAATAACCGACTTTAATTAATTGACTTGTTATGCAGCAATAAGCAAGGTGTTTCGACAACAGAAATCTAAGTCTAAGATTAATATAATAATTGATGCAATAATCACTTAGAGGACTTAGATTTCACCGTTGGTGATATCATAAATGATAGTCGAAACACAGTCAGTGTAATAAGTCAATTAATTAAAGTTGTTTAATAGTAGAAAGTACAAAATTAATAGATAGAATCAAGTCAACTAGACGGTTAAACTCGGTAGTAATACAGTGTATTATTTTCAAATTTAATTGAATATACAAATATATTAAGAAAAGCCATTGTACACACAAAGAGACAACACAAACAATTCATGATTATTCAGGTCATTAAATGCCTCCCAAATGTATACAAAAATGAACATAAAGAAATTTGATATTTCTATTGTTATTTACTTTTGGTTATTTCGATACTTATAAACAAAACTTTGATTTGCATTCACTACAATATGTTTCACATTTACCTTCTTATTTATTCTCAATTTTAATCTATTAATAAATTTGCTAAAACAAACAATAAGATTTTCACAACACCAAAAAAACGACTACACTAGATGGTTTTAATTTGTTTATTGTTAGTTAATGTGGGACCTGAAAAAAGGTATTTTATGTCTATGTATATGAATATGTTGATAACGGAGTATGATTTGGAGGGACGGTTTTAAGGTGGCTCGAACGAACCCGGCTCTGATATTTTATAGAGAGTGCTTAAGGGCCCTGTTAGATTTACTAAATTTTAGTCATTTTTTTCTACTAGTGAATTTATATCATTTATTTTCGTTGGTTTATACAAATATTTTTCATTATTAGTTGTAAATTTACATATTTTATTTTTGCAATAAAAGTTTTATTATGCCGTCCCTGAAAAGGAAAACGTGGCAAGAGTGCTTGAATATCTTTTCTAATCATTTGGTGATTATACAGTAGTCCTCCCCTTAAGTTTTATACTTGCCGAAAGTTTTAAGATTTTCTTCCCATATGTTTTATTTTACCCCTCACGGCCTCTCCCACCACCTGACGTTTTAATGCCGCCTGAAAACATGCGCATGCGCGTGACGCGAAGAGGAGCACACAAAACTGGTAGTGGGGGTTAGGGGAAAGTTAAACTTAAGGGAAGAAGCCGCCATCTTGATAGCTGAAATGTAGAACTTAAGGGGAGGACTACTGTATATGTTTAAAATCATAAAGAAAAAATTATTAAATGATTGATATACATCTGATTTTTTATAAAGATCTGTCTTTCGAAAGTTTTGTTATTAATAATGAAATGTCATTTTACACTGCATTACGTGTATTACCATGCAATTTTGTGTAAATCAGGGTTACTTTTCTATTTTTTTTGCATTAGTTACTTTGATAAATGGGTCTGAAACTTTGCAGGATGACGAGTGAGGTTATTGACTAGAATATCAAATATTTTTGCGCAATTCTGTCGTTGGTCGATTTTTGCTCGAGCCCCCTTAGGGGCCATCCCTAAACTACGTTACTATTTTATGGAGGGGGTGTATGTATAAAAATCATAAAATTGTCTACGGAGGGGGCGGGGGGGGGGGGTTAAAAATACCAAAAAAAAAGGTCTACATAGTTTATGGATGGCCCCTTAAGTATAGGTGTGCCTTGGTGAGGACTAAAACACTGTCTTGAGATATTTAGTTTTCATTCCTCTATGTTAGATAAGTTAACATTGATTAATTTAGCAAAAAAGTGTCTTATTACAGTTATGTTTGTATCGTATTATTTTTGCTGTTTAAATTTTTTTATTATTTTTATGAGAAATTAACAGACCAAAATACTGTACATAGAATTAAAATAAAATTGATTTCTTCATGATTTATCTCTTTTCTTATATACAAAATATTAAAAATAAATCTTTTTAAATTGTGGAGTTGAATTGAAAATCTTGAATGAACAAGTTTTCAAAACAAAGTGGAGTAGTTTATAAACTACCATGTTTACATTGTAAAAAACATATTGGACTGATTTATTGTCATTTTTGTGACTCAGGTAGAAGAACATGAAATATTTTGAAAGCCAGTAATAATGAACAAATTTCTGTCCTTATACTACATGCAACCGGAACCGGACCCAATTTTGATTAATTATTTATTTATTTATATACGGGTGTTGTAGCCCATAACAATAATACAGAAAAATATGTACAGTATTAAATTTCTTGCTGGAACGATGAAGATAACAAATAAAAATAAACTATACATTCATTATAATGATTCGAGAGCAATGACAGATATATTTACAATAATACACTATATAATAAACGCACTATTTAAACTAATAACATAAATAAAACCGAAAAAGATAATCTGCTGACAATTTTTTGAATCTACTGTAAGAATTACAGTTATTAATATTCTAAACTTAAATTATTCCACTCATAATAATATTATTAATATTATTTTGTGAAATGAGTTGTTTTGAATTATTTAGAAATAATATTTTTCTAATAGAATATCTAAAGAATTAATGAACACAAAAACTATATAAATAGACCTTTACAAAATACTTTCTTAATTTCCACACATAGATTAGAACATGCACATGACTTTAAATGGGAAAATACAAAAATTCTAGATATAGAAACAAAATTTTACAATATGATGTAGTTCTAAACGGAAATAATCTAGATAATCCAGATTTAAAAATTCTAAAATACTCATGAAGGAAATAAATAATAAAAATTGTAATCTTGTAAACTGTTTTATCTAAAAAGAGAAAAATACAGTGTCCATTAGATTAGAAATTTAAAATCTTTCCAAACAATGTTATTTGTTCATTATTAAATGCCCTTTTTAATAATTTTTAAAATTTATTTATTTATTTATTTTCAGATTTAAATACTATTATATTCACATTCCATGTTCCTTTGAATAGCATAAATACAGACAAATTTTCAATAATTTTGTATAGAGAACCCAAGTTGCAGTTAAAATATAAATATTTTTGTTGCCCTCCATTATTCCCCTTTCAATTATCTTTTTATATTCCTATTATCCCCTTTTAATTTTATAATTATAAAAAATCATTTTTTATATTTCTACCAGTAAATAACCAATCCCAAATAATATTATATTATTAAAAGAGTTTTTATCTATTTTATTTTATAAATTTAAATTAGAATTAGAATCTAATTTTAGAATAACATTTTTTGAGACAACCCATGGAAAAATATTGAGAAAAAATACATGCGGGAGATAGATAAGAATGAATGAAAGGAATTATGACCTATTAGTGACTTTTAGCTTATTTATAGGTCAGTTCTCTGACATTGACAGAAAATGATGACACAAGAAACACAAGCCATCAAGTATACCCACATAAAACTAATACACCCCAATTTATAACCCACATAGCATTTTAACCCCTTCTATATTGTACTATTATTAAAGATCAAGGAAGCTTTCAGCCATTGTGACTGTTAAATTCAATCATTAGTTTTATTATCAGGTGATACATTTTATTAGTGAAAGACTTAGTAACCGTGCAGTAATGAATTAGTATAAAATAAATGAGAGCACGACTCCTTTGAACATAAAAACTCCGACAAAATAACTTTTACAATAAAAACTTCCAAAATAACTTTGTAAAAAATAACTTTTCGAAAAAATAATTTTGTTGTAAAATAACTTTTTGCAAAAACTTAAGTAGTAATTTATTGAAATTAAAATTTGTATTCAATTGTACTTGTTAGAATAAAAATTGATTGATGTGTTGTTATGATGTGGCATGTGTAAGGTTAGGTTAGCTTAATCAGAAATGAACTTAGGTTAGGTTAGATTAGGTTCAATTAGGTTAGGTTATTTGAAAAGTATTGCTTGCTTAGTGAAATTGAACAAAAGATAATTGTAATAATGAATATATGATTATACAGGGTGTCCAAGAAACGGGTAACGATATTTCAGGAGGCGATTCTGCATGATATTTCAAACAGAAAAGTCCTGTACCAAAATTGGATTTGAGGCTCAAAATTTGAGTGACGAGTCATTGAAGTTTCGAAAAAAAAATACTTTTTTGCAATGGCTCGGCTCGCTTTTAAGTTATTTCAATCAGTATGGGCTCATTTTCAAGCTTTTTTAAGCCCTGCAATTCATCCGCAAGAGCATTTGACCTGCGATGAATATTTCTAAAGTTATGGCCTCAAAAACAGGAAAAAAGGCCTTTTTTTGCGATTTTTCGCTTATAACTTATTTCGCCAAATAGCTAACGAAATGGCACACAAAAGAAGTTGTAGAGTTTGAATAGACAAAGAGTTTGCCTCCTCTTATGTTCGATTTCGATAAGAATTGAGTCCGCGAAAACACCCTTAATATCGCAGAATTACGAAAAACTCGTTTGGTACTGACGGTGCGCGTTTATAGTCAATTCTACGACATTAAGAGTGTCGGAAGTTTTTTTTTTGTAAAAGTTTTTCTTTCGGAAATTATTTTTACAAAAGTTATTTTGTCGGAGTTTTTGTTACCAAAGTTATCAAGTAAGGTGCCGAAATAAATTGGTAACCCAGTGAAAAAATAACTTAGGTTTATTTTGTCGATTTTTTTATATGTTTGTAAACCAATGTATTTTATTTAAATGACAAATAAAAAGGAAAAAAGAAATACAAATAAAAAGTTTCTTTTAAAAATTACAAATTTTTGTTGGACATTATTATTAAAATATTATATTTGTAGAAAAAACAAATTTAACGCATAAAAGTAAATATTTTAATAAGTATTAAAAATAATTATAATTTCCTACAATGGTAAAACAATATGTCAATATGACAGCCATTTGTTGTGATTCTAGTTATCACCACACATAATTTGTAAAATATGAAACCAGAGGTAGACTAAATATGATTTTAAAGTCTATATCATTTTTGCACTAAAATGGTGAACAATACACAGAGAAATGTTAAATAGACTTCTAAACTTTTTTGTGTACAAGAATATTCAAAAAATATTGTATGGTTAATTCAATATTCAATTTTGATAACAGACTGTGAAAGCATTGTCGTACCTGAAAGAGAAGCACGGAGTCATTCACAGAGATGTAAAGCCAAGCAACATCCTACTAGATGAATTGGGACAAGTGAAGCTATGTGATTTCGGTATTTCTGGGCGTTTAGTAGATAGCAAGGCTAAAACCCGAAGTGCAGGATGTGCCGCTTACATGGCTGTATGTTTCTTATTTAAAATTCATAAACAATAATAAAATGAGCATTATATAACAATATTGGTTTCCCCTTTTAGCCTGAAAGGATAGATCCTCCAGATCCGACAAAACCTGATTATGATATAAGAGCTGATGTCTGGAGTTTGGGTATCACATTAGTAGAACTAGCCACTGGAGTATTTCCCTACCGAGATTGCAAGACTGATTTTGAGGTAAGTCATTCTAATTTTTTAAGTATATTAATTACCCAAAGAAAAGAAATTTGACAACGCTGCTTTCATTTATATATTAAACGTATTTTATAGCGTATTAGCTATCTTATAGAGTTATTATTTTAGCATATGTGTTTCATAGTTTTGATCAATACTTCACGAGATACAACGTTTTTAGTTTTATTTTTAATTTTTCTATTTAAGGTAGTACAAATTAAATTTTCCTTTCCACTTGTTTATTAGTGTAATCTGCACAACACTGTTTTTATTTATGGTTTTCAAATCTTAAAAATAAATCGGAAATCAAGACATATTAATCTTTACAACCCATTTAAAATTACATAACATATCCAATAACAAAATACAATAAAGAATATAACAAAAAAAACGCCGCTTAAGGTACTGTTTGGAGATACGATTTTTCGAAAAACAGAAAATGTAAAAACTGCAAGTAGAAATCAAGACCCAATAAATAAAAACTGAAGAGATTGTAGCTAAAAAACGGTTAAACTCTTTTACTGAAACGTTTTGATTGCCTGATTTAATCCAATCATGAAATTTCATGAACAGTTTTTTCCTTTATTATTGTTTTGTCTTCTTTAATCTCCGTAAACAATTTTGATTTAATGAGGGTACAATTTCAATCAAAGCATTTAAAAATTTGGAGTCAATCTACTAAGCACTCCGATATTAATAAAAAATATTTGAAGCAGGTAGAGGGAACGAAATGAAATTGAAAAAAATGTTTTGAAAAAAAATTATTTGAGACGGGTCTTGGGGTTGGAGACAACTCTGTGGTTTACTGTAAGGGAGAATGAAAGAGAAATACGTTGAGAGTGCAGGAGGCATGAAGAGGGGGCGCGGTTGTAAGAAAGGATAGATAAAACAAGAGGGAGGATATATTGGGAAGTCGTGCATACACGGAGAGAAGAAAGGATGAATGGAAAAGTGAGATGCAAGCGTAGTCACGCACTTAACACATACATCATTACAATCCTATACAACATCTGAATATTGCAGTGAAACATCAATGTACATTAATCATTTTGCATTTGAATGTTTTAACATCATATGATAGTAGAGCAAAATAAAAATGAATAGCGATCACAGAAGCAGTATATGTGCTGAACATGACCTAGATTATATCGATATTTTCCTGCGCTACGTAAATTCGCTTGATAGGTATGTAGGTGCGTCGCATACGTTGAATAGCGACTACCAATTTAACAAATCGGAAATAAATGACCTCGGTCATTCTTATGTTAGGTGCAAAGAACGACGTCCAAAATAATTAGTTAAATTAAATGAAATGAAAATATGAATTCTTTTCAATCCTGAATATAGTTCCTCAAATATTGAACATAAACCAAATTCCAATAAAATGAAAGCACCGAAAATAATTGTCAATAAATCAATGAAATATTTTAGTAATTTAATTTGTCACCAATAAAACTGTAAAAAGTATTAAAAATACTTTGGTAAGAGTTTGTTCTATACGGATGTCAATATAATGCAAAAATTTCTTGTAAAGTTATTGAATGATGCAATTTTGTAAGGATGTCAAGTTATGCATTTATTTCGATCTATTTTTCGGTATTGGGCATCGTTAGATGAGAAATCTACAACGTCTTCTTGAAAAATGATGGTGATTTTCATGTTCTATTTAGTAATAGTTTCTACTTTTTGTCAATGTTAGGTCAATTAGTCCTTTTTTGAGTCTAAAGAACACCCAAATCGATTACCGGCCAGCGTGGACGAACTTTTCACTTGAAGTGATTGTACTGGTTCTTCAAAAATTTCAGAAATACTGGATATTTTTTAAGAATACAGTGAAGGATCCGCAGAAAGTGTATGTTAAATTGGAGGATCAGTTTTCGACAAAAAAAAACGATAAATTACTAATTATATTCGACTACTTTAATGACGCTGAAGTTATCAGCCAATTCATAGCGGCCGATTCGAAATTTGAGTCATTACAACACATCATATTAATATATCGTCAACTGGACTCGTTATATAAATTCGAATAAATAGACTCTGCATTTCTCGAATTGGCTGCTAACTTCAGCAACATACTTTATCACATAAACTTAAAAAACGATATTTTAATAGATAGAAATATAAGCTTTTATAAATTTGTGAGAAAATCAAAGACTATCGAATAAAATTCCAAGATATCAGTTATTCAAACATACCACAGTAGATTTTACGCCCTAGATGCAAAAATATCTATTTTAACTGATATCTTCGAACAGTTCTGTGGATTTGCGTATATTATATACGTTTATTTTGAAAACGAGATCAGCTACAATTTTCGGATTAGAAAATTTTGGTTCCTGGGACAATTCCCGATAATTCTAAGTTTCCCGAATATTGGTTCACTTTTGGAAATCCAGTATCTTATTTGGTCTCTGGAACGTTGTGATGGATCCATACTTGCGGCGCAAAGACTTGTTCGAATTCCGCAAACATCGACAAGCATTCCATTGAATGGAAAAAATGGTTGCGTTTATGGTCCAGTGGTTTTTATTCTCTGATAGTCCAATAAATTTTATTGGCGATTTCTAAAGTAACGAAATTTTTTCGCAGAGTCCATGTATACTATTTAAGTTTTTCTGTAGATTTCATGGTTTTCCTTTAAAATTCATGAGGTTTTTTATTTTATTGCCAGGTGAATACAAACTAAATGACGTATATTTGTTTTTCTAGTCTACTAATGTATGGGACTTGGCAGGAAATTTATTGTGTGTAAAATTAATGCGGAAGAAATTGAAATAGAGGAGCGGCGGTTGGTCAGTTGGTAGAGTATCGGTTTCGTAATCAGAAAACCCTGGTTCGATCCCGGTCTCTGCCATCTGTCATCGGGACACCTCTCTATTTGTTTATAAGTGTCTAATAACGCCAAAGCTCAGGTGGTTCGGATTCCACCTTCATAAACTGTAGGCCCCGTCGAGATTTAGTCCCATATAGGTGCAGAAAAGTCGACGTAAAATAATATAAAGCAAAAATTGAAAAAGATACGGAACTATCAAACTACCTTCGTATTGATTTCAAAACAGTTTACTTAAAAAAATACTGTTTAAGAATATTATATTTGTAGTAGATGGCTAAGGATATTATTGATAGTTGTATAAATAATGTTTTTGCGTTTTTTGTTACTGATGCAGCAATATTCAAATTTGTTTTCAAAGAGCAAGCCAGTTTTTATGGGCAATTACGAATTTATATGTATTGTCATGTTTATTGTACAATAACAAAATATGCTTCTCACGAACAGGTACTGAGTAGGGTAGTACAAGACGATCCTCCAACTCTGCCTTATGACAAATTATTTTCTAAGGAATTTCGAGATTTTGTTAATTGCTGCCTTACAAAAAATTACAAACAACGGCCAAAGTACCATAAGCTTATGGAGCATCCCTTCATACGGAAGTATGAGACGAAACAAGGCGAGGACGCGAATTCCGTACCGGCAGCTTCCGGTTGCCAGTGGTTTTGTAGAGTTATGCGACAGCTGGAGCCAAGGTGGGTCATGCGAGTATTTCCTTATGTTGTGTACTTTCTAAAGAGCTGTGTTACTGTAGAAAATTTCACACCCGACCACCGATGCAAAACAGATTAGTGATAAGTGTAAAAATAGTTGAACTTTTTAATCATGGCATGAATTATCTAACTAATGTAGCAACGTATGGTTTGGTCCAACCGTAACTAGGTTTCGCCAACCGTAGACGTTGAAGTTTTAACGCACCTTAATGTTTATTCTAATAAGACGTATGTCTCTTTGTTCTTTTTTTATTAAATGTGTAGTTGACTTCTTTACTTTCAATTTATAAATGTGTAGTACGTATAAACCCATGATTGCCCTTCTATTTCTTATGTTCATTTAGAACTAGCGTGGTCGATTTTATTATGATAGATTAAATACAGTAGTTAACATTTGTGATTTTTTATGGTAGACTTCAATTAAAAGTTTGCGTGCGTGTTGAATTGTGTTGCAGCGTTGAGCTTGAGGGAGGCAGCGCAGCGTAGCAACCTCTTTCCCTCGCCCCTGCCCGATACCTTCACAAATATCCCGACACACGTCTCCAAAAAATCCAGCAAAAAAAAAACAAGAAAAAAAAACATACAACACAGTTCAGTACCTCAAAATGCCCAAAAGTCCACCCGATTTTCATTTCGAGTTGTTTGGTTTGTGCACGCGCCTGTTACACACCCCACTTTTCAACCCCTAATCATGGTAAGCATTCTTTTTAATTTATTTCGATACGTTGTTGCGTTGTTTGAAGTTTTTCGTACAGTTTCGTTGCTTTGTGCGTCCCACCCCTACTGAAAATTTTCCATTTCGGAAGAATCATGTGATACTATGTTAACAATATATCAAGCAAATTAAGAAAAAAGAACAATCACCACCAAAGATATGTAATGTAAATCATGTTTGCTCTTTTATATCTCACCACATTGTTTATAATACCAAGTATTGATTTTATGAATTTGCTGTAAAGTAAATATAACACATAAATTGTTAATAAATATATATTAACTTAAAACCAAATTTGATTACATAGTTTATCCATATTTTCAATGGGGTTATTACATTTGTTCTGCTCGTTACGTAATGAAAGGCTATTGCTGAAGCAGATATTGATTGTTACGATTTAGTCGCATTCCTTGCATGAAGCACGACGACCTGCGTTTCCTACAGTTCACGTTTTCGATGCTGTTTATCCGTTTTTACCTCTATGTCGCATGATATCGATTAACGCTCTAACTTTTGACTAACATGCAGCTTATCGACAGTACGGTTAAGGTATGGGGGATATCGCATGGGTACTCGGTCGCCTCGATCGGGGGATGGGTCGAATCGTTCCGTCATCTGATATTCGCTCGATTCAGTTCCAGGTTGGCGGGGGGACAACATCAGCGACACGTCGGTCACGTGTCTTTAAAACAAACTGTTAATCAAAGGAACCATACAGAGGCTCCGGCCTACATCCACAGTAACGCCACTAAAGACCAACCGAATTCCGCTCGGGACGGTGCGTACGGTGAAAATGGTACGCACTACGTGCCATACTGCTCGTACTCGTTTCGTCGAAGGGACTTTAACCGATCCTACTCTCCAGCAACGACTAGGGACTCCACGTATCCAGATCTAAATTATCAGAGGTCATATTCGCCATACCGAACGGTCGGAGAGCAAAGAGAACAGCGAGCTACAACCAACGGACAAGATAAGCGAGAGGAACGATCACATGGTAATTATTGGCAGGATACTAATTTGAAGGAAGCTGAAGGCAAACCGTATACACCATACTGTGGCCGTTTCGAAGAACGAGATAGCAGTCGATGGCATAATAACGGACCTAGATCGCTGAGTCCCTTGGGTCGAGACTATTCACCCTGGCGAAGAGAGAACGTCGATCCACCAGGTGTCGTTCAACCGGTTAGTGAAACCGGACGGTTTTCACCATTCCTTCAACAAAGATTCAGACAACACCCTTCAGTGCCTCAGACTTATCCACAAACTCAAGATATTTTCGCAAGCCCTATGATTAATCGTAGAAGGTAATTATTTTCTTATTCTATGATAATAAATTCATTTTGAAATATTAGCTATATGATATTACAAAAATAAAGTCAAAGGTTTGAAACGAAGCTATACATACATTGTCATTTTTCAACGTATGGGTAATTCTGCGATAAGAGGTAATCTGTGCGGCAATCGGTTCCAAACAGATTTTTTATTCTAGATATTTTTATTTTTGTGCAATGAATCACACGATCTTAATGTGCTTTATAATAACATCACGATATCAATGCTCAATTAAAACATTTTTCTGAAATTTGTAACGGTCTGTTCTGTTATAAGGCACCAGGCTTAGAGGTATCGGTATTTTAGTAGAATATAAAGAAAAATAAGGGATAGGGAAGGAATTTTTCAGTTGTTTTGTTTATATTTATTGTTTACTTGCCTGCATGACACTATATAAATAGCAACGCGGTTGATTAATATCAGTTAGTTAGTGTCGCGAAGAAGATCACTAAGGATCGGTTGCGGTTCCGGTTTTGCAAGTCACGGTGTGGGTGAGTGAGTAGTATCTACTTTTTTATTATATTTATTTACGATTATTTTCGTGTCTTAGACAGGGTCTGCTCACATAGCCCAACTGTCGAGTCCGTGAGCAGACCTGGGACGAAACACCGATCCATGTTTAATAATTTATAGAAAAATTTAACTATGCAGTAACATTTTTATTCTCAATCGTCAACCCTTTAATATTAAAAAATCGTTACAATGGCACCCGACCGTAGGACATTTGAAATTGCATACATTTCATTAGAACCCTTATTAAAGTCTAAAAAATTCTCTCCCCTGGACTGTCCCCTCGGAGGTTTCAGTATAACTTATGAACAGTAAATACCTTCTTTGCATCAGTTGCTAAACTAAAGTATTTTAGCTCAAATGTAAATAAATATATTTTAGTATTGCTAAGGAAAGTACAACAGTATTTGTTTATTTTCAATCATTTTCGAACTTTATTTTTGTCTCGCTTTTTTTTTTTTTTTTTTTTATCTACCATGGGGAATTCGCATCCGTTAGTGTAAACATAAATATTAGACGGTCATATTCAAATTGGCACTGAAGGACATCTATCGATGTGAAGTTAGCAATAGTAAACACGCGAGCCATTAGATCGCAGTCATTGTTTATTTGGTGCAACGCGACAATGCGGTGCAGTGGTTTCCCAAGGTGATTGTCTCTCACCTAGTGAGTTATAAAACTTATTTATTTGCGTTTACTGCCCTAATTTAATAAACCTTAATAGTTAAAGGGTGATAAATGATTAACCTAAAAATTACTTACGTCAATTAAAAAGTATTTCCCCTGGCAAAATAACAGCCAGGGGGAGACTCACTGAACAGGGGAGATAATATGCATCATAAGATGTTTGAGCAATATAATTCAGCTATATAACTACTTCAATCAACTTCCTACTACGTTGTAAGTAAATTGAATGATTATGGTAATAAGTTCACATTGTTATTATATTTATTGTCTACTATTACAGATGTATCTACCCTGATCTTGATGTCTCCACCTTGCCTGATGTATTGACCCTGGCCTTGTAAAAAGTAGGAAAATATATATAAAGTGACTTGCTTTTACGTGAAAAAGTAGGGGAATGGCTCTAAGAGTGGCCCACCCTTCTGATTTTTATCAAATTAAAAACGAAATATCAAATTTTTGGTTGAAACAGATGCGTATTATCGCGAAACCATTTTTAATAAGATCCCTAAGTCAATACATGCATTTTCGCGTTCAGTACAGCTGCTCGTAGAAATGTACTGTTGAAAAACGTTGTCAAAGTTTTGCGTTCATTTCAATTGAGTATTAAAAAACAGAATTATTACTTTTTTAAGGTAAGTTTTATTTTTTTCTTGTAAATTAAACATTGAAATTCATCATATCTGAAGGGTTTACAAATATTTCAATGCTACGAAAAAATTTCATGCATTTTAACTTCGGCTTCCATTTACATAAGTGGACCACTTTTTGTATCCATAAGCGGTCCACTTGTTTTTGTCAGTGTAAAGGTTATGGTGCGGAAGCGTAATTTCTGAGTGTAATTCTAAGGGGATTTGAACGAGGGGTCCTCTCATGGATACACATTTTTTTTAACCAAAAAACGTCCCTTCGTAAAAAAAGTTTAATCAATTTTATTTAACTGCAGAAAGTAACCCAAATGCATTTAATTTATACATAGGGACTATATCTACCTAACGGTGTATAGAAAACTTAAAAATTCCTTTATTTAATTAACTTTTTACACTAAATTAAAAACGTGGTCCACTCATGGATACATTCCACTACATAAATGGAATTAAAATCGTAATGAAAGTGTTGAATGAAAAAACTCTCATCTTTTTGTCAAGGCAATTGGAAATCTTTTCTTTTTGGCCGAAACCCTTATAGACTTAAAACATCTTATCGTAGAATTACCCGTATATAGAATATTAATATATTGAACGTATACATATTTTATATAAAACGACTCCACGTAAGGAAAATTTTATACCGTGGAAATATGAAATAATCATAAAAATAATATGAATGACGACATAAAATGAATCTATTCCACATCATCCAGCCAGTATGAAAATTTAAATCAGACCATTTTTGTTAATAATTGGGATCTAAATGAAATCATGGAGGAATATTAGTTCTTTTATTTACGTGCTAGCCGACAACATGTCAATGTTGATATTACAGTCTGAACTCAATCGTATATTACGTTACAATGTTACCAGGATCCATGTGGAATCACAGCCGCAAGTATCGCAGGGAACGAATAGTCCGCAGCTATTAATTTCTCGTTTCGCACATCAACTTAAACTCGAACCATCAAACTCGCATCACGTTGGAACCAATGAATACTTGAAAAAACATTTTAACACGTTAGCCAACCTGAGGCTAGGCAACGATCGCGTTCCATCGCCCGAACCTCCTCCGCGAACTAGCCGCGGAGAATCGCCACTTGCTCTTCGAAGAACTTTTGGAGAACCATCACCCTTAGTCTCGAGAAGGTATGACAATTTAATTTTCTTTTTAATACAGGTGAATTATTGCAAAGTGGATGTCATATTTCATTATATACTTTAATTAATTAATTACTTTATACAATTATATTTATTTTAAGTCTTAATGTACCTTAAAGGACTCCGAAAATCGGCTCCAATAGAAAAACTTGAATTTCGGGAAGTTAAATTAAATTTTTATAGTTTTAGAACTTATTAATTTTATCTTTTCAACTCATTCTATTCATTACCTACATGTATCGTAATTCTTAACGCTTAATCCCGACGCATGGGTCGTTTTTGACCAAGAGAAAATTCAAATTGTACTTTATAAATTGCACAAATGTAATCATTTTCAAACGGCAGGACATATTTGACAGAGATAGTAGGAGGAAAAAGCCTTAAAATAGCCTTTGGAAATAAGAGTTAAATTTCTGGTATAAAATCTATGAATCTACCAAAAGAAGAATTTCGGTTTTCGAAATAAAAGGTTAAGAAAAAATGAACCAAACGTAGAATCCGGGATGTCACGAATATTTAGATGTCTTCCTCTCTATGTTAAAAATGAATTTTAAAAATTGTTGACAGGTACGTGTCACCTTCGCCACCTAAACCACCACCACGAAGATTGGCAGAGAGTAACTCTGTGCCCGCTAGTCCGCAGCACATACGAACGCGATATCGTTACGATTCGCCGGAAACTCTGCGAAGATTGCCACCACCATAACCAATCGCTGCTTACACGCCATTTGCCTCGCCAGTGCCATACGCGACAAAAGTCATTTGATCGTTCCTTTCGCTGTTCAGGTGCGAAATGTGCTTAGTGCATTTTTAAAAAATGCATAACCAAAAAATAACCATTTAATACTCCAGAGGAAGGATTATAGTCGCTGTTAGGCAACAGCGAGCCAAGTAATTTACATAAGTGAAAATTAAGCAGTAATCCTGACTTTTTTACATGCCTAAATTGTAGGAAACTTTATTCGCTCGAAGGTAATTGCTGAAAGAATCGTGCAATATTCTTTGAAGCGATTCATTTCAATGGATATCTATTTATGAATAGTACGCAATTGGACGCTCAACTTTTTATACGCTTGAAACGTGGATGAAGCAAAGAAGATTATACTCTAAAGCAGCAAATATATATATATATATATATATAGATATATATGCAGCGGGCTTTCGAACGGTTCCTGCATACACACACTATTATTGTTTGCGTGGTTTCCTCTTCAACGACGATGGCGCACGCAGTGAGATTTCGCTCAACGTCTTTGGCGGCCTTTTATTCGCACAATAAGCGGCTCACATTTAGAATGTAAGTTTACATGTGCAATGACAGAAAACAGACGCAGAAACCAAATAACATCGGACATTTGATGAATGTAATAGGGACAACAACAACGTTTAGTTGATGTAAGACAAGTGTCGGCGACGTTCCGAAACGGACGTATCCTCCCCGTATCATGCATCGGTAACAATTTCGTCGATATTGTACTGTGTTTCATTGAATATCGAGAAGTGCGCTCAGGGCTAGAAAGTTGTAATTATTTTTAATCAATTAATAATCGTACATTAACTGCGATCGGTGATCAGTCTACGTTCGCAATTCATTTCTGTCGAAAAAGTCGACAAAGGATCTGTTGCAATGTAAATAAACTTATATTTATACGACATTAATTCTGAATTTTGAATTTCTGCACTAACCTCAACCCGTTCCCCTCTTTTTTACTAGTTTGGGATCAAGATTCAACATTTGAATTCCAGGAGTTTAAGAAGATAAGTATTTTGTAATTAGATGAAAACGTTAGAATGGTTTACAGACCAGGTAATACTAACATTGGTGGTATAAAGCCATATAAAGATAAATTAGATGAACCTTTCCATCGTTACGATAATAAAAAAAATTGTGAACTTTTCTATCAAAATTTGCATTACTTTCTGTTAGAGCAGAGAAGTTTCTATCACCAGGAAACAAATTAGCTACAAAAATTACAGGTATGCAACACAAGAACATCGTGATTTGCTGGTCAAAGACGTACATGAAATATTTATTTATGAGTTCATAATTGAACGGCCCAATTCTATAACTCGCACGACGTTCGAACATCCGGAAAAGTTTTGTCCAACGAAAAAAAAAACGTTGAATTTTTAAAAGTCGATATTTCGATTTACAAACATGCATGAATGTAGAAAATGACAAACCGAACAAGTTTTCCCCAAGAGTTTTTTAACAATAATGACTAGTTTCCATTTTAATAAATAAAAAAAATTAAATTTTGAACCAAAAATTCAATTACATTTTAAAACATAAATCGTCATATCTAGACCAATAATTGTTTGAAATTCGCGATGTACACCGAGCAGATCCTAGCGATGCCTAAGAAGTGATAAAGCATTGTAAAAGTTAAATTCATTATCAACAAATTAATTTTTTAATGGCAACCGTTGGAATCCGTGAATAGTCAGCTACGTCGTCGGAAAGTCTGTGGGGACCTTTCGATTTCAAAAAACTTCAAGCGAGTAATTTGTTCCTTACAAGTAGAGGAAGTTTTTTGGAAAATTTGAAATCGATTGGAATTAAATTCGCAAAGTTATGGGGATTCTTATTAAAGTGCGCGGCGAAACACGGAACGCGTTTTAGTTCCGTATAAAGAATGCGCGGTTTACGAATTCATTTGTATATAATACGGATATTATAGTGTTTATATTTTTGGCTCTTTTTTTATCTTTGCATTTGAGTTTTTAAATCAATTTTGATAAAATTCTTTTACCATAGTTGTAAGGTATGGAAGGAAACATGTTACACCTTTTTCTATTTTCCCTTTAGCTATTTCAATTGGTGTCGATATTGGGAACTGTTTTATTAGATTTAGTAGCGTTTTAAAATCGATTTAGCCATTATTATGTTTCTTTATTAGTATTCATCGGTTCGTTCCTAACCTTTTAATGACATCTTCATGATTATGTTCTGATAATAATTTTCCGCAAAACGCGGCATTTAAAACGCGAGGTCAGATGCAGATGTTATAACATTATTTTGAAAATCTTATTGATGGCGTGTGCATATCTTGTGTAAGGAGAAAATTGATTTGTAACTTAAAATAAAAGTAATAACCCGAGTAAAAAAAAATGATGTCCAATAAGTGTCTATTAAGTGTTCTTGCAGACATGTCGCACAAGTATGCCTAGTGAGACTAATAGACACATCCGAGATATTCATCCGGATTTCAACAATTGCCATTAAAAAATTAATTTGTTGATAACGAAATTAACTTTTACAATGCTTTATCGCTTCATAGGCATCGGTAGGATCTGTTTGATGCACATCGCAAATTTTAAACAATTTTAACAATAATTGGCCGAGATATGACGATTTATGTTTTCAAATGTAATTGAATTTGTGGTTCTGAATTTGATTGTTTTTATTTATTAAAACGGAAACTATTCATTATTATTAAAAAATTCTTGGGAAAAACTTGCTGGGTTTGTCATTTTCTACATTCATGTACTTGTTTAAAATCGAAATATCTACTTTTAAAAATTGAACGTCTTTTTTTTTTCGTTCGACAAAACTTTTCCGGCCGTTCGAGCGTCGAGCGAGTTATAGAATTGGGCCGCTCAATTACGAGCATAAAAATATATTGATTCGATAAATTATATGAATTACACCCAAGTTTTATTGTTTATTTGATTAAATGCAATGAATGTAAAATTGTTTATATAGGTGAAACTGGAAGACTCCTAAAAACAGAATTTGTGAACATGAACGCAATATTTTCTAGGATGAATCCAAATTAACAGGACTTTGCTAACACAGAATTGATACAGGACATCATTTTGACTTTGAAAACGTTAAAATTTTAGCCGCAGAAAGGAATAAATGGAAAAAAACCTTTGGAGAATTATTTTAACAAAAAATATAAAAACACAGTTAATATCCGCTTTGAAGTTTCAAATTTACGAGAAGCATATTTTTTCTTACTAGAAATAATCGATAATTCATCAAAATATACAAAATACCAGAATTATTTTAATAAAACGAAAATAATAAAAAACTCCGCATTAATAGCAAACTAGTTTTACTAGTTACTTCGACCCAGACCTTAGGTCTGACGAAGTATTGAATTTGGTCACTTCGGGCATAAAAATTACCCTATAGTTTTTCATCAAATGTCGACGTTTCAGACCCTAAGGACCCCAATTCAACAATACAAAAATTTGTGTCCGTGATCTTGTACGTACGTACGTTAGGGTGGGTCGAAAAACAATTTTTTTTCGGAAAAGTTTTACCATCACAAAACAAGGTTCCATGAATTTTTTCAGATTTTTTATCACACTTTTATTGCTGCCGCATCAGTCATGAAGTTTAACATTAGTTTTAAATGGGGAAAACCATCTTTTTTCGTTTTTGTTCTGCAGTTTCGAGGGAAAAATTTCAAACAATCTGTACTTCTAGATATCTATTTTCAGATCGATTTTACGAAGAATAGAAGTTCTACAACAGACAAATTCGGAATTATTTATTTCATAATTAACATCCGTAATTTTTAACTTTTTCGAAAAAAAAATGATGGATGTTAATTATGAAATAAATAAGTCAGAATTTTTTTTGTCTATTGTAGAACGGCTACTCTTCGTAAAACCGATCTAAAAAATGATATCTAGAAGTATAGATTGTTGGAAAATTTTCCCTCGAAATTGCAGAAGAAAAACTAAAAAAGATGATTTTCCTCATTTAAAACTAATGTTAAACTTCATGGCTGATGCGGCAGCAATAGAAGTGTGATAAAAAATCTGAAAAAATTCATGGAAGCTTGTTTTGTGGTGGTAAAACTTTTCCGCACCGGCCCCATAGCATTTTTAAAAAAAAATTGTTTTTCAACCCACCCTAACGTACGTCCGTACGTCCCGTTTTTTTGTCTCGCGATAACTCGCGAACGGATAAGCGTATTTACTTAAATTTACATAAAACGAGTATTAAGGAATAGCCGACTCTCTACTGGGTCGAAGTTTCTGAGCGAGCGAAGCGAGCGAGGCACCACGCCAACACTAGTTTTATTAGTTATATTTACTTGAATCGTTTTTGAAGTCGATAACTAATTACGAATCTAAGATCGTAAGTGAATATTCAAAATTCCGGAAATTCAATAAGATTCTGATTTTTCACACGTTTTCCACGCCGAAATTATTCCGATAAAGCGCATAAAATTGAAAAAAAATGTGCAATTGATACCATCAGTGACTATTCTACAACGTAGGACTTTTAACGTTTATAATTTAACTCGCCAAATTACATGAAATGAATTCCGGGTTTATTAACCCATTGACGCACAAGAGTCCATAAGTTATACTTTTATTTGAACGATTAGTTTAGTAATTATTTCGATATAATTAATCATTCAAATTTGAAAAAAAATCAAGAAAACTAAGGAAATTATCAGGATTGGTAATTGGATTTGTATACTATCAGGTATAATATGCAATTTTATTGAAATTATGGATAAAGGTGGATAAAAGACTTGAATGTTAAGAAAAATTTTTTTTTGTGGCTGCTTCATTGTAAAGTCCTCAAAATTGTGGTCTCAATGAAAATTTAATTAAATACGTTTTTATAATAAATGGCGTATCCTGTTTTTTCTAGATTTTTTTTCATTATATTTAGCAACATTTTTTATTTAATTTTTTTTTTTTTTTAATTAATAAAGTTTACAACAAATTCTGAAAAAGTTCTAGTATATTCCATGATGAATTATTTTAAGCATTTTTTATTGTTTGAAGTATTTTCCAAAAGTGTATATATTTCAAGAAAGAAATCTTAAATGTCGTAAGTCTCGAAATATATAAACTTTGGAAAAAATTGCAGCGAACAAAAATTGCTTACAATTCATCAAGGAGCATGTTAAACATTTTTAAGGAATTTTCGTAAACTTTATTAATTTAAAAAACATAATTTTTCTTATTTACTTTTTTTTTCAATTAATTATTGCATTTTCCTATTCTAAAACCGTTCCGAATATTAAGTATGATTGCAATCAATAAGCTTTTTAGGAATCCACTATCTTAGATCCACCATTCCGAATTTTGGAAGTTTGAGGCTACATTCATGAGGCGACCGAGACACTCCCTGATTAACAAATTTCAACGGTTTTCTAAATATGTTTTTATAGTTGTTAATGAACATGTTTTTCAGTGAAAATAGTGATTACGTAAGTTTATCTTTCAATTTCAGAGTTTTTAATATTGAACCTGTGAAATTTGGAATTAACAACTGAACTTTGAAAACCACAAGTGAAGGATGTATGTATTATGATGTATATTCGTGGCAATTTTATCTTCCATTTTACTTCGACCCAGACCATAGGTCTGGCGAAGTATTGAATTTGGTCAGTTCCCGCCAAAAATTACCCTATAGTTTTTCATCAAATGTCGACGTTTCAGGCCCTAAGGAACCCAAAGCAACAATAAAAAAATTGGTGTCCGTTAGGTTGTACGTCCGTCCGTCCGTCCGTGGGCAAAATTTTGTATACGCGATATCTCGCTACTGGCGGGACGAATTTAAAAAGTACAAACGGATTTGGGTTTCTCTTGGCCAAACTTAGATCTGATTAGTTTTTGGAGACAATGCATACTAGATTATGGGGAGGTTTAACAAAAAAACGCTCAAAAAACACGTTTTTTCCATTTTTTAACAAAAAATACCAATCGTACAAAAAAATCAAACAAAAAATATAGAACATCGAATTCTCTACAAAAAAGATTGTATTCATTTCATCATAAAATCAACGATAATGTCGTAAAAAGCAAATTAACATAAATTGTACATACACATATATACAATGCATATGTATGTATATTATATAAATGGTTTACCAATAAGAACGATAGGATTTGAAATTAAAATAAAACACAGTAATTTTGCCCAAATGGTACATGTATTGTTTTTATTAGATGATATAATCTGTGCCATTTATGATTTAAACAATATATCATTTAAATGGTCACCTCGGCTATTTTTGCGCTGGGTGATCCGAGCAGACCAATTTTCGATGACTCGGTGTACCATTTCGGCTGGTACGGCTGCAATAGTGGCTCGAATGTTGGCCTCCAATTCATCAAGTGTCGTGGGTTTGTTGGCATAAACCTTAGATTTTACGTACCCCCACAAAAAGTAATCCAATGGCGTCAAATCACGCGATCTTGGCGGCCAGTTGTGAGGGCCATTTCTCGAAATTAATGACTCACCGAACTTTCCTCGCAATAAGTCCATTGTAGCGGTTGCTGCGTGGCAAGTCGCACCGTTTTGTTGAAAGAAAATGTCGTCCGCTTCAATATCATCAAATTCCGGAAAGAAAAAATCTGTCAACATCGTACGGTATCGCACTCCATTCACAGTTACGGTTCGTCCATCTTCATTTTTGAAGATGTAAGGTCCGATGATGCCACCATACCATAAACCGCACCAAACAGTGAGTTTTTCCAGATGTAATGGAGATTCATGAATCACTTGAGGGTTTGACTCACTCCAATAACGACAATTTTACTTACTAACAAAGCCATTCAGCGAGAAATCAGCTTCATCGGAGAAGATGATTTTTCGATGAAAAACGCGATCGTTTTCCATCGCTTCCAAAACCCAATGTGCGAACTCACGACGTAAACGATGGTCATTTGGCTTCAGTTCTTGTGCCAAAATCATCTTATACGGATGCAAACCAAGATCTAAACGCAAAATACGCCAAGTAGTCATCGTAGACAGACCCAACTCTTGCGAACGGCGCGGAATCGACACATTATCGTTGGCGGCTACACTTGCCTGTACAGCGGAAATATTTTCGGCACTGCGTCCACTACGGGTTCTATTCGGTGGCATCCTATCGTGTAAAGAAAATTCACTTTCCAACTTACGAATTATGCGACGAATGGCGAGCTCAGAAGGAGCGGAATGACGACCATATTTTGCAAGGAATGCTCGTTAAGTAGCAACAAAGCTTCTCGAATTTTGATAGAAAATTTGGACAATTTCCAAACGTTGTGGTAACGTGAGCTTGTTCATGGTCAAATGGCAAACCTTACTCAATATAATGGACGCAGGATATCAAAAACGGTTCATAAACATAGCCAATACCTATCATCCCTATTGGTAAACCCTTTACATTACATGAAAAACAGAGACACAGAGGACTCAGGGGAGTGAGGCGGGTATCAGGGGGGGGGGGGGCATAAAAAAATATTCGCGCCAAAACCTCGCGTCCAGGGCGTGAAAAAAAACGTATTAATGTACTGAATCGCATGAACGGAAACCGAAGTATCCCACATATAAAAAAATTTATTTCGTGCAACCCGACCTGTCAAAAACTCGAATAAACCGCGTTTTTTAAGCATCAGTGTGAACAAGACGTGCTCATTTATCAGTGCTTCGGCTGACCTGCGGTCGAGTTCGAAGTTTTGAAAATGCTCATTTTCAATTTTAATATAGGGTGAATGTGCCAATGAATGGACGACTACCAATGAATGGGCGATTTTCTACATATTTCTATTTCTTCTAAATGTATGATGCACAACATGCAACAAAATACATATTTTTATGTTCTTTGAACATTCAAAACACTATTTACAGTACTATTGATCTTCCAGTGTTTATTATTTTGTAAAATCAAAGCAAAGTTTTAAAGACATCCAAAACTGGTACTGAAAACGCCCCTTTTGATTTAACCCGTATATTTATTCGGGTTTAGCGGATTTTTTTACAAACGTATGAAGACGAGGCTAATAATTAAATAAAATCAAAGGTTGAACTACGCGGTCGTAAAGAGCAGAGTCAAAGTGTGAAAAATGCTACCGTCCATTCATTGGCATATTCACCCTATTTAAGGAACAAGATATTGTTACAATATATGTATAGAAACTACTCGAACCTAACGATGCTCGAACTACCCTCTGCCGCTTTCTTTCCTGGCAGTGTTAAAATGGAAATATTCCCGGAAGCATCAGCCTTTCGTCGGGGAACTGCAATACGAATTTAGCCAAAATTTTAGGCACCCGGGTCGAAGGCATCTAGTTGAATTATAAAATTCTCATATTCGATTCTTAATTAGCGACCTCAAGTATCTTTGTATAAGCTTAATAGTAAAGAACATACTAAAAAATAGGTTCGGTGCAGTAAAACGTAAATTTTTACGACTCAAAAACAAAATTATTTAGCATAATTTTAAAAGGTCTTAGAATGATTTTGAAAAATGTTTGTTAAAGCTAAAATATCAAAAAATCCTCAGATTTGTTTTCTGCGAAAATCTACAAGAATCAGCCTAACCCGTTCTTGATAGCGTACCTCGCATATCTGATGCGTAATTGACTCTGAATACGTTTTCATGATCCTGAGAAATTAAAGAATCAACGAAATACATAGACATCAATTGTATTTTAAAATGAAATCAAGACGTGTCTTTTCAATCATTTTCTATATGGGTAATTCTACAAATAATGGGTAACTCAATGTTATCAGTCAATAGGAATGAAGTGTTGTGATATCTTTTTAATATTTAATTTTATTTTAAAACAATTAATAGTACTTTATTCGGTGATCCAAGTTAAGCTATTTGTTTGAAATAAAAGTTTGTAAAAAAACAATAAATGTTCCCAAAACGTCAGTTCTTTGGCATGTCATAAACCCAAAGACGTGCAATCAAATGCCTGTGTGTTAAACATGACCTTTAAATTAACTTACTATTTCACAACAATCTCTGATGTATTAATTAATCCCCCTCCCATAAATTCATAACATAATATTCTCGTCATTGTTTAACAAAAATAGGAAACTTTGGGTTCAGTTTTATTCGTCAGTCAAAAAGAAATTACCTGTTGTACAGGGATGCATGAAATTACCATCTTGCAAAAATATGCAGGTTGTTGCATTGTTTTACACTTCATTTATTGGCTTCGTCGAGTGTGAAGCTATTAAACTTCGTGCTTAAAATCATATTGTTATGATGATTTTATGATTGTTATTATGTTATTATGATACAACATCCGATTTGGCGCACATGCTAATATATTATAAAAGTACATACCTGGTATCAGTCATGAACTTCTAGAATTTCCGACCCCCTATCATTCGGCATACATTCAATGCTGTGTACTGATTGTACATATACTTTCTATCTTGACACGAACACTATCTGCATTCGAAACTTTACCGCTAGCTTTATAAATACATTATCACCGTCGGAGCTGTTCATCACAATAATATTGCATTATTATCTGAATTTATTTATTAATATTCATTTTAAGTTTTGCATTTATCTTTATACTTTTATACCAAAAATAGAGAAAACTTTCACGTTGATTCCATTTCAATTTGACATAATATGAAAATAGTCAGAAGCTATAATATTTTCGTCCATCTTTCAAGAGCACTATCTGTACGCACATTTTATTGATAATAAGTCGTTTTGATAGGCATAATTATGAAAAATGACAAAATTGACAATAAAAATATAACTTTTTAAAAAATAACAGAATTAGCAAGAATTTTTAGAAATAATCATCATGTTATAAACTAAAATATATAAAGCAGGTTTTGATAATAATGGCATATTACAAAAATAAAATAAAGAATTAAACTAGCGCAGTAATTTACATTACAATCACAAAAAAGACCGGCTGAAGTGTTTTAACCAAGAACATTTTTTGATAAAAAGAAGATATTTCTGAAAAGTCGCGCTCAATTCTGCTGCTTTAATTTCTTCCTATTTCTGGAGTTTAATTTATCTTCTGAGTGACGAATGATTCTGGATATTTGTCAAATGATATCAATAGTTAGAAAAGGTGTTATAGGCTCAACATTTTTACAAACCGTTTGAGTGATTTTTAATTTAAATATTGTTGCATAAATGACTACCTTCGACGTAATAAACAAAAAGAATTAATTAAATAATCCAAAATTATACTTTTTTTATTGCTTTCATAGGAGATAAGAATTCGTTTTTTTAACGGATTTAGTCAAAGTTCGTAACGTGATCATAAAGAATACTTTGGAATGCCTTTTTTTGTTAATAATAATACTTGTAAACACTAACGGATTTATCTATACATAAATAACTATTCTTATATTGCAGTCGGTCTTCGCAAACATCTCGCACGCGGTACGATAGAATGCATATCACATGCGTGCCACGCAGAATGCGATATACAGGGTCATCGAAAAGTATCGGACCCCCCTAATATCTTCAGTTAGAATGCACTTAGGAGAAAATGTCCAACAGCAAAGTTGTATGGTTTCAAGCGGGGAGTAAGATGATGACCTTGACTTTGACCTTGACCATGTCCTTCAAGGTCATTTCAAGGTCAATCTTATTTTTTTAAATAGAACCCCCTACATTTTATTGCAGATTCTTATAGCTTATCTCGAGAGCTTTCCAAAACACTATAATAAAATATTTTTTTATTAAGTACTTTTTGAGTTATAAAGGTTTGAAGTTAACAATTTTTTGACACAAAATGTAGAATATCTTGTGAAATATTATTTAGTTTTCAGTAATCATAACCTTAATACTTTTGTGCGCGGAATAATGAGACCAATTAATTGGTTTAAAGAAAATACATTAATCGGATCCCCCTAATATTTTCAGTAAGAATGCATTTTGGAACTTAACAAATTGTTAACTTCAAACCTTTATAACTCAAAAAGTACTTAATAAAAAAATATTTTATTATAGTGTTTTGGAAAGCTCTCGAGATAAGCTATAAGAATATGCAATAAAATGTAGGGGGTTCTATTTAAAAAAATAAGATTGACCTTGAAATGACCTTGAAGGACATGGTCAAGGTCTAAGTCAAGGTCATCATCTTACTCCCCGCTTGAAACCATACAACTTTGCTATTGGACATTTTCTCCTAAGTGCATTCTAACTGAAGATATTAGGGGGGTCCGATACTTTTCGATGACCCTGTATAGTAGTAGTAGTAGTAGTAGTAGTAGTAGTAAATCATTTATTTTGGCTCGAGATAGATACCTCTTAGCCAACCATACAAAATACATAGCATTAAAAGTACAAAGAAACCAAAAAAAGAAATACAAAACAAATACTAATACCACAGTCGACGCACAATATTATATGTAGATATATATGGAACAGCCGTATCCTCATCACTTTCTACAATGTCTGTATATAGTAATTCATAGTGTACATGTGTTGAACGCAGCACTGGATACACCACCATGCGGTGAGCGTTTGAAGCGTGCACTGATGTTGACTTGAAGATGGCAGCACAATTCGTGTATCGTAAATTTTATTCATAAATTATACTTTATGACTATTTTTATCATACCCGTGAAAGACTTTACTTACAATAGATATCGGTTTTTAATTCATGCATTTCTTCATAAAGATTACTTTGGGACTATTTTTTAAAGCATGTCGTTTCTTAGGTATTTTGAATCTCTGCATAAAGGAATGCAATAGGGAAAAGTACAGACTAAATAAATGTACAATAGAGAATTTCAAATGAGCATAAATGACTGTTTATTTCCATTGTGATAATTTCAAGAAATTGACGGTGGAATTCAACATTGAATTCTTAAATGGTGAAGCGCAGACTCCCAGAGTATTGAATGTTTAAAGAAGACAAGTTACTTTTTATGATTTATTTAGTGGCTTTTATGGATAATTTCGAAGGAATAATGTTTGAAATAAAATAATCGGCCACGTGTGTTTGGCATAATTTGCTTTTCGATTACGAATATAACAATAAAACTTCTTGTTGTTCGCCATATTGTAAAACGGTTTTTTAGGATTTTTGCATTTATCTTGAAAAGAGTACTTGAAATAAAAAATCGTATATTTAGCGGGTTTTTCAAGATGGTGACCAAGAATTTGCCGGGCACTAATTTTTATTATTATATTCGTGATCACGAGGCAGCGATACATAAATAACTTGATGCGCGTTTTTTATTTTCGAACGAGTGTCTAATCCGAAAGTTTACCCATGTCAATTAGTAATTATATCGATCTACTTATAACAAAGTACGAAAAAAAAACGAAATTATTAGAAAACAGCTTTATGAAAATGTCCATATGCCTAAATAGATCTAAATGATCAATATCTATATTTGTGAAGAATGAAACTCGAGAGAATCGAGTGCAACACATCTGATGAAGTATGAAAATCGATATTTTAGAAAGGAAGTGTATAGGTATAACAGCTTGCGTTCGATTTGACTTGAGTCGTACCTCAATCGCCCCCTGTTTAACAGATCATCAATAGAGACGATGGCGACGTTTGGGGTACAATTCAAGTCAAATCACAAGCTTATGTTAGTTGCTTAGAATTTAACAGGGGGAATGACATTTCCCGCTTTCTCTTCATTGAAGAATCACCCTCTGTATCCAACATGTGAAATCACCGGTGAAATTGTCAAAATTCTCACCGAAATTTCATGTGGCCTACATAACATACCGAAAAAATGGCCTTATTTAAAAAAAGATGCCGTAAACTCAACTTTTAAGCACCACTCTAGCATAAAATAATATTACGCCATTACACTCTAAATTTCTTAAAGTGAAAATTGAGTCACTTTCTGCTAAAAGTGACTTTTTCACCAGCTTTAAAGTGGAAATCTCACTTTATTAAAAGTAGATGGAGAAGTATCACTCTAATAAAGTGAAATTTCCACTTTAGAAATAGTGAAAAAGTCACCTTTAGCAGAGAGTGACTCAATTTTCACTTTAAGTAATTTAGAGTGTAGTAAAATTACCATTACATAATTTTCAAAGTACCATGAAATTATAATAAATTCGTATGGGAATCGTGAGGTTCAGTCTAAGACATGCAAGTATGCTACCTTTGACTATCCCTGCTGAAAAAATACTATAGAACACGATTCACAAAACATATAAAGCACTGTACAAATTGTATTTACTAAGAAAAAAGTAGCTAAATACCTGAATATTAACGTTACAGAAATGTTGAGGGTTTACAATTTTATTAAAAACTTCCTTCAAAACTTAAAATAGTAAGTAATATTGCGAATCCTGTGTAAAAAGACCTCGTCCTAAATGTAACTTCTATGGTTTTTGCTCCATTGTATAGTTTTGCACCATACAAAGTTAAATTTCGGACGGGGTCTTTTTACACGGGATTTGCAATATTTCTTACTTTTTTAAGTTTTGGCGGAAGTTTTGAATGAAATTCAATGCCCTCAACATTTCTATAACGTAAATATTCAGGTATTTAGCTACTTTTTTTCTTAATAAATATAATTTTTATGGTGCTCTATATGTTTTCTGGATCGTTTTCTGTAGTCTTTTTCGGTAGGGAAATATACTTTTTTATTAAATGGAAATAATGAGAATATATAAAGCGATTAGTGGGAAGAGAAACAAGGGATATTAGCAGAAAATTATGAAAAGTATGTGAAAACTACTGAATTTCTTAAAAGGACGATTAATATGATATTACTTATGCAGGGGAGCGGAATCTTTTGTGCAGCAGATCCGGTAGTGTATTTCCTGACTTAATTGTTTATTCTGTCTATTGGTTTGAAATTGTTGTCAATACCTACACTGTTAAAAATGTCATGTACATTAATTTTTCTAAAGGTGTATATCTATATATTATGTATATTTTTTACAGTGTATGTCCTTATTACAAGCTTATTCTTTATTAAACACCAAATCGTTTGCAATAGGTATCAAACCCGGTCATTCAGTGATCATGTCCCCGATTATGCAACACTAGAAAGAATTATTTTGAGATTGTTAACATCAATTATATAATTATGTCGTAGAAACAGAATTGTTTTTATTTTTATTGTCAGCAAGACTATTCCTATCAACACCAAAACAATGTGCCTTCCGCTTTAGAATATAAAATATCAATCAAATGTTCATTTAGGGGTCTAAGTAAGCAGAAGAAGTAATTCATCCAGAGTTTGTGAAGACTTGGAAACACTACAAAATGATCTAGTTGGAAGATCTTTATTAATCCTTGGGAAGACTGCTGCGCAAAAAACCTGGCTGAATTTTCCTTTTCACGTATTCAATTTTATTCATTTTGCACAGAATTTTGTGATTTAAAAATGAAGACATAATAATTTTTAAAGACCCAAGGAGGCTAATCCACAATAAAAAAACAAAAGTAAAAAATAAAACAAAAATCAAAATACATGTTATACTATCAACGTCCACGTCGTTAGTGTTTCTGCTGGCCTTTTTGTGAATTAAAGTTTGCCAAATTTTGCCGTTAGATGTAGCTCACTTGAATGCTTGCGTGTACATGTACTCATGCGTGTGTAATGAGTTTAATGATGAGTCTAATTAGTTAAATGCTTGAACTGATATTCTAGAGCTGCAATACTGCTAGCAAACCATTCGTCGAAATTGTTATGCATAGAGCCTTAATTAATGCAGATTTTTACGCGTTGCCTGGTAAATTCTCTTTCCACCCAATATTCCAGGTGGTATTTAATTCCTTTATTAATTGATCAGTCGGGAAATAAACTGGAAACAGTAAGAACGAATTTGTAAAAGTTTTTCATGAAATTGTCAAAGATCCATTCATCGGAATACCGGAAAGTTCTGGGGGTGCTACCAACTATAAATCCTCTCTTAGATAGGAAGGAATCCTAATCTTTTTTATTTGACGTATATGGATTGATAAAAAATGAATAAATAACGTACGAAAGCTTTGAAACTTATTGCAGAACATAGTTTCTATTCATGTTAAATGCTATACGATATCAATCACTTTGTCATTTGAAGGTTATTTTGATGAGATATCATAAAGGTAAACTCTCCAAAATGTTTTCCGTACTGTTTTTACATTTTAGAATTAACCTTTAATTTCTAATCTTCCACGATATAGACAATATTACGCGAGCGGTTTGCTTCTAAAAGTTCCTTACACAGAGAGAAAAATTTTGTATTCGATAACATATTGATGGTACTGGATACCATGAGATGTTATCCGGTACCATCAGTATGTTATCCGGTAAAATCTATTTCTTTCCGTGTATAGTATTCTAATTGAGATTATATTAAAACAAAAATATCCTACCCACTATATTACAAAACATCCTATGTTATAGAAACGCTGATGTTCTAGAAGCAAAACGTTTGTCAATCAAACGAAGCAAACAAAAAACCACCTTTGTTACTCAATATACTATCTCCGGAATTACGAATTAAATCATTGTTTGTCAATATACGATTTTATATTATTATTCTACACGTGTCTCATGAATGTGTACATTCAATAATGTATACATAATTATAATTGATAATTTACTGTCACGAGTATTGCAATAATGAGTATTAATAAAAGAAGCTTCAGCAAAATCTTTTTCATCTCTAAATTATTATTATCGGTATATAACATAAGGTTACAAAGTGAAACTTGGCTTGAAGTAGGGATAAGTTGAGATCGGTTGAAATTTATTATTGAAACTATTTGTAATAAGTAAATATAAACATAACGTAGTCTAAATACATTCTTTTCTCACATAAAAATACGGGCATAAAATCTCGGTGATTATTTTAGTACCCTTGAAATGTTTTCAATTATAAGGGATATAATTAAAGTTAAGCGGTAATGAAATTCAAATAACTATGACGCCAAATCAAAAAGTTTTGTTAATGCATTATTTCTATATTGGTTCTTTAAGGAATAACACAGTATTATCGAGAGGGAGAATACAAATAAGCGCACTACGATAAATGGACCATTACACTCTTCTTATGAAATAAAAATTGCATTTCCAACAAACTTAGTACCTTTATTTAAAAAAAAGTATTTCTTGTATAATAGTGCGGAGTAGTTCTACGTTGCTTGCAATGTATGTTTTTCGGTCGAAAAACACTGTATCGTTTTAAGGACCTTTCGTAATTTCAAAGGTCTACAGATAAACGATTATTTAACGTTTAAATTGATTATTATTAAAAATGGTAAAATTTCAACAAATTTTTTTTATGTTAGAAACAGTCAAAATTATACACTTATTTTATAGTTGATTAAGAAGGACTTTATAATTTTGTAGTAAGATTTAACGATTATAATATTAATAACAAATAACAAAAAAGGTGCTGAAATCTAGAAATGACAGACAACCTGAATCGATATATTTAAATCGTAGATTATGAATGTTAATCGCTTCGGACTAAAGTAGCTAATAGATTCAAGTCTCATCCAATCTTCCCCAAAACAGCAGACGGAGACTCTTAAGAACTCTCTTAAACTTCTCAAGATGTCCTTATAATACTGCTGGGAACTGTAAAGTGATCTTTGTGGAGACTAATGCATCGATTTTTAAAGTTCTACAAGACCTCTCAGTGATAAGGTATCAGGAAAGAGATCGTACTTTCAACCGAAATTAAAATAACTAACTGAAATATCTATTGTTTACAAAGATTTAGGCGGCTAAATTATTACACTGTTAGAATAGTATAGTTATGAGTATCAGACGTATAGTCAATGTACCCTCTCCTCTCCGAACTCTGAAAAGTATAACCCTCACATAGTTATCTCAACTATAATTCTGATTCTTACACCTACACCTATGATTATAGGTGAAAGAATATAGAAGAAAGAATACACGATAAGAATACAACATTGTGATATTATTTGTTCCTTCGAACATCGTAAAAGTCTTCAATGTTTTTTGTATAGACATCGTCCGACGTTTGATACGTAAAATAATGTCGCGCGAGTTAATATATATAATTTATATTTATAAAGATAAATTAAAGATCGCAAGAATAAGATCTTTTCAAGACAAATGTTTTAAGAAGTTATATAAGTATAAATAAGGATGCTTTAACAGTTTTCAGGGGAGTATTGCTGAAGCCTCCTTAAGGAGTCTTTTTGAAGATATATTTGGAAAGTTGGAAATCAAAAACTGACATGAATTTTGTGAATTCATTTGCTTAGATAATTATATTTATTGGTTTCAAGTCCTAAAATTGATTGTTTAATATAATAATAACGCCTACGTTTATCTAAATAAGGTTTTCATTATTCTCCTAAGCTAAAACTGTATTACAAATCGAAAAGCATATTTAATACTTGTAAAGAAAAATATCGATTGGTGACCGGTAAATATAGTTACTTTAAAGAATAATTACATTTATTTATTGGAAAAGCAAAAGAGAAGTTATTTGAAAACGTTCGTTACACTATAATAGCGTTTTTTGCTTACACTTTCACTGGTTCAGTATTCTCATAAGACCACGTAAAAATGTGCATATTCAGTACAAATGGTTACATGGATTCTTACGGAAACACTGCATTGGCGCAACTGTAAGCATCAAACGCGATAACTCTGTACGATTTTTTTGTCAGAATTTTACGATTTCAAATACCATAATTTCCTGCCTAAACCGCGAAAAGAAATTTTCGTTTAAGACTAAACTTCATAGAAAGATTCCAAATTCCTCATATAGAGGCCAACTTCCTCCCTCCTGCAGAGCCTACATTGCTCACAAAGGGTCTAAATATTCAGATTACACTTGATGCCATATTTTGAGCTCTTTCTCCTGCCCAGGGCTTGTCTACACACATCATTCCACGTTCATAATATTCATAAAATAAAAAATTACAATTAGCAACAGCAAAATTATTATATCTATTGTTTCCCTCAAGTTTACGAACAGTAAAGTGTAAACCCTTTCACAACTAAAATATAACATTTTTGTTTTCCTTTTAACACATGAAGCATTCGGCACAAACATATAGCTATTTTATTACTCGCTTACAATATAATTTTTAGTACATTAGCACAATATAAATACGCATACTTTTTCGTGCATTAACCAACAACACGCTATAACACGTTTTATTTTTCATATGGCTGAACGCTGGACAATCGGTATGCAATGTATATTATTTAACGCGGTCACACTAAAATATAAATGTTTAAACGCTACAGAAATAACTATAAATATTTATTTAATTTATTATGTACTTTCATTTCTTACGAACGGGAATAAGTCAGTTGTTGGTCTTTTAAATTCTCCTATGTCAGGTTTTAATAAACCTACTCGTACCCTGCCGTCCCACAGTGGATCGAACTAAAGTATAAGCCCGGACATAGCGTAAAAAATGAAAGTGTGAGAAATTATGTAAAAGTATGTATAGTTCAGATGATTATTAGCTAATCTATCACTATATGTGACTTATATTGCTAAAATATTCGATTATAATTACTTAGAGTAGTTCAAAGTAGTCGTTGAGTACAAGGTTGAAAAAAATGTTCTTAAATATTCAAAACTTATAATTATACTTATGAGTAAACACATAATAGATGAGAAAAATAAGGTCTTCATGTTTCATTAAGTATTTCGAAAGGTACTAAAACCATCCCACAGATTATAAAAATGAGCTCTAGATTTTGAGTTATTGAGTTATTAAGATTACAGTTAACGAAAATAAAGATAATGAAATTTTAAACATGATTTTAAAAAATGCCTCGCATTGCTGCGCAAATGTACGCATTGCATTTCCTTCGGGACATCATCAAGTGATAATCTACATTAATTTCAACTGCTAATAATTGCAAGTATCGTAAAAAAATAACATTTTAGTTCGCTATCTTGAATTCGCCATATTGAATTCTCAAAATTCTCTGAGGCCAGATTTGTAATCAGCGATTACGAAAACCCCCCGGGTACCCAGTTTCACCTTAAGAGACTTGATTTTACTTTTTCCGGCCATCTTGAATCCGCCATTTTGAATTCTTAAATTTTGAGGTCAGATTCGTAATTAGCGAACTCGAAAACATAGAAATTATTGTTCGCGCTTAAAAACATGCTTGGTGTGACTCATAATAGTCGTTTTAAGACCCGTGTCCGGCTTCCCCTATCTCTCGATACACTGTGCGTCCTTACAAGGGAATACTGGTATGATACACTAGCCATTTCAGTGGAGTGAAACAAAAGTTATACCTATAAGTAGTAACAGTATGAACACAGAACAGCCATGTATGACACCAAACATTGAAATGTCTTTCAAATAAATTTTATGTGTATCCAGCATCTATTGCTTTTCTGCCACGATAGTTGACAGTGCAACCATTTTCCGTGGTTCTGAACGAAACAGGTAAGAGGAAAAACATAACATAAAGGTAATAAATTAAATTCTAAGAATGTAAGTTGTTGAACGTTATCTAAGATGATGCTGATTTACGATTCCATGGGAGTCCAGGAATAAAACATCTCTGATTTCCATTATGGCATTTTTGCGGTTACATTATAGTATTCGTTATGGTAAGTATATAGTCGAGTCATTTACTGTGGAAATGCAAAATTATTAAGGGGACCCGGGTGCAAATAAAGCTTTCAGTACTCTTTAAATTACCTACAATTACTTTAAGCGTGAATTTGTATTTAAGGAACGTAAGCTTGGGTTTTTATCAGAGAGATTAGTTTTAAAACAGCATAATAGACGACATTTTTCTTGATAATATTAATTATATAGGCTTTGCTTGAGATATTATACAGAATGCAACCAAGTTTTAAACGCGAAACATACAATTTTGCGGGACTATCCAACAGTCTACTATGAGAACATAATGTTTGGATTATGTTTACAATCAAGACATGTAGGGTTTCCTACGGGACAGTTGTAACATTACACAACAGCAATGATGTTACAAAAAATGAAATGATAAAATTAATTGAACTCGTTCGTGGGATTCAGGAACCGGTGAAAAATTCAAACATTGTGTATCAGTGTGTCCTGACATTCTAGCCTAGAACGTCTTCTTCATTTTATAATTGCTTAAAATTAATATCCCCACATTTATTGCAATATAAAACGAAAAATATTATTCTTTGTTCTTCAAATAATTAAGATTGATTATATCGTCCAGGGCAAGAATGTTATTAGCCCTGTTGAAGAGCACAAAATCACGCACTGGTGCGAATATTCAAATTATAAGTGCTAGAGGGATGACTTTTCAATAAATCCAATAGTAGGTGAAAATTTTCCATATAAGTACCGGTTGATTTATTGTGCTAGACGTGAACTGATATCTCAGTCACGTCGTTTTATTTGCTTTGTTTACTTAGAGGACCGTATTACCGATAAATTAACATTTGTTTACTTAATTATAAATTAAAGCGGCCGAGTTTAATGCATTAAAATCGGTAATACAATTTATATATGTCAACCCAGTAATTGAAAAGGAATTGAAAGATATTTGCCACTTCGAAAATGTACCAAACATATCAAAGAAAGTAACATTTAACTTCTTTGAATTTTTTTTTTAGGTTTAGGATTTTTCGAATACCGTTTAATTTCTTGTATTCCAATTAAAATACAAAATAATATAAAAATTTAAACTTTATTGATAAAGTTCTTACAGCAGAAATAGAAATTGGAAGTTGTAATGAGTTTCACCAAAACTGGGAAAATTGAAAAAGGATATTAAGGATGACGTTGCACTTGTTAAAATATTATACTACGTACCTAAGCTGAAAGTGTATGAATTCAAGTATTTAAAAATTCATCAAATGTGGCAAATTGTGTAAGGAAATATTTTTCCCTTTACCCATTTGTAACCTAGCACACATATCCATTTTTCTGAATTTTGCCCTTTATTCTTCGTTTTGATCTATTTTGAATGTGTGGCGACTCAGTGAAATTCATTTCTTATACACTTTAAATTCATTAATCGGCTAAAAAATGCATTAATTGAAAAAAAGAAATCTTCTCGGGTTAGATTAATGAAATAAACATACAAATTTTTATCGTAGAAATGTTTTAAACCCTGATCATTACAATTAGGAACTTTCGAACGTCTAAATATAAAAAGGTTAATTGCATTGTATTGCAAGAAACTATTTTTACAATTAAATGAAATATAATATTTTCAATAAAAGAGTATGCATTATTTTGTGATTAAAGGTTCATTAAATTACAACCAGTTCGTACATAACCTACTAAAGTGAAAAGGCATTCACTCAACCAGTGATCGTTTGACCGTTTCCGCAGACATGAGTATTGATCTACTCCGTTTCACTGTTTATTCAGTGAACTCGATGGAAGCTAAAAAAGTTACAGCCACTGGTTTAGTAGTCATTCGTATCTCAAACTTCAGATGTCCAACTCTTCGTGTTTTCAATTTACCACTATCTAAATTAAAACTACACCAGATATTAGGTACAAATATTAGAGTTCATTAAGATAATGTTACGCATTTCGTTGTATACCTCAACTTCCTTTATTTGAACTTTTTGATAGGAAAGCTTCCAAAGACATCTCTCTCTCTCTCTATTTCTAATTTCTTCTTATCCTAATCAATTATAGTGTGAGACAGAAAACGATACATGCATCGCCAGTAAGAAAATTACTGGCGTGTTTAAGGTGCCTCGATCGTGCACGACCAGAAATCCATGGGTAATATAGGTGGCACCTAACCTGTACCATCTAATGTAGTAAAATTACTATTACCAAAATTTATAAAATTGTCGCTGATAAAACATTAAATTAATAACAATTATATCGATGCAATTGTCGAAAATTCGTATAACCGTTCACTTTGGCATCCAATATTGCCTCAGAATTGCCGATAATGGCCTATTTTCGATACATATTTTGATTCGTTATAATATAGCCAAATAAGATCTCGTTTTTTTATTGATTTCTGATGGATGACTGTAGAGATATTAACAATTATGTGAAAAGTGTAAAAAGTTTCCCCTTAAGTCACCTGTTAAAATCTACAAGTTATATTTTATTTTGCAACAAAGATAAGTCGTCGATTTCACATAAGGGAAGCAAAATGGTTTACGTATAACGTATTTCAATTTGAAACGATCCTGATGGATTTCGTTTTCTATCGAATCACCTTAAAATAAGGGAATATATACGAAAATAAAAATTGTGAAGATTTGATGCAATTATAAATAAATAACATCAAAGAAACTGCTCAATGTATTGAATTTAAAACTATGAAGCTTATATGAAATATAGTCAATAGGACGATCTAAATAAAAGTGGGTTCCTTTTAACTGGTAATCAATCCCCAAGAATTGGTAGATTATGTGCAGTAAATTTTATAAATTTTTGTCGCATTCATATTTATATCTTCTTTGAAGCGACATATTTATTGCAAACAGCAAAATCAATTTTGATTATAACTGTGATTGGGTTAAAATAATTTTCAGTTCCATGTCTTGTACTAGCGTATCGTAGAATGGCAACGGTCCCAATACTGTGTATAGCTATAGCTGCTAGACGACAACGTTTGCGGACATGCCTTCCCACCCTGACTAGTCGATGACACTGGCCTTCTGAGACCCTGCATCGTAAAACACTTTTTACTTATGCCTGCCATTACGATAAGAAAGCCGTTTATCCGCGTACTTATCATACGGATATGTTGTTCATTGACTCTGCCCATAGATGCCTTGGTTACAAGTTGAATCAAAGTCATTTTACACCAGTTTTTCAAGAGGTCAAATCTAATATTAGATTCGTACTCGCACGTTTTAAAAAGAATCTCATAAATTTCAGTAAATCTCATAATTGTAACTTTTGGATTCTGATTCAGTTAGAAAAGTACATGGGAGTACTGTGGATCGTCCAGAATCCTTTTTTCTGCGCCTGCGTTATTATTGACCGACAATCGAGCGAGAAACTTGGCTATAAATATAATGAGAACGGACTCTGCATGGAAACATCAAAGAAATGTGAATTTCTTATGTTCTCACCATTTTAAATCTTGCCCATTAAGATCGATACTAAATGAGATATGATATGCATATTTAAATTGCAATAAAAAGTAATCTTTTACTTACGCCTTTCGGTATATATATGTTTATAAAGTTAAACAGATTAGCAAATCCTTTTGGTATCCTTAAAAAGCGATTAAAATTTCTCGATTAGTTTATTCGTTCAACAGCGAGATCACGAATGGGCGTGGTAACATTCCTGTTGGACTTCTTCCCCCAGTATTTGCATAAGAATATTCCGCAATCTAATTACATCCTTACGGAGAAAAATAATCAGCAAAATCAGCCGAAAAATCCACAGATTCTACCAATTTTATCCTATAGGGACAGCTGTTGGAATTCCATTAGGGATAGCCGATAATTTCAGCTAAATTTACTGAAAAAGTCCGCAAATTTAACGGAACAAATCTGCTAATGTAACGGAAATTTAGAGCTAAGCGCGAATTGAGTAGGGTTAAGGCTACATTAGCGGAATCAAAACAGCTAAAATTGCATATATTTTCAGCAATTCCAGCCGAAAATTTTAGCTGATATGAATCAACTAATCCAGCGGAGTCATTTTTCTCCGCGTAGTTGATTACGTATTTTATAGAAACAATTTTAATCGCTGAATGCTTTTGATTGGCGACTTAAAAAGAGTCTGAAAACGCAAGACGTATTATTAAGTAACGAAATTTGTATTAAAAAGATAACACTGTTTATTGCTTTCCCATTCCGCTATGATACCTTAATTTTATGTAAACTCCACTAAAAAATGTTCACTAGATTGATGAAAAGTGAAAAAAGTCGTTAAGAAAATATGTAATTTTAGTAATTTAATGCTAAAAATTTGCGTCAATATAAGAACCCAGATTCAAATGTCAAAACATAATTTCTTAAATTTAATTTAAAGAATTGAATGAAAATGTTATATATGAATTCGGTGATATATTATTACAGAAGTTATCAATTTTTATATTTGCAGAGAGAAGTAGTCTTATTCGGACCTGGTTTTGAGCTGTGAAAATGCAAAATGTTAACTGATTTGTAAAAGCTTTTATTTCACAGAAGCCTGATCAATTGTGCATATTTCCACCGCCTAGATTTGATCGATCTCATATAGAATTGTATATATCCGTTATTGAAAAATTCTTCGACCAACCATGTTCCAATTCGGGCCTCCCTTTTTTTAATTAAGAATTTATCATTATCTCAATTTCGTCAAAAATGGATTTGGTACCCATTTTGCACAGAGCAATTCAAATAGTCAATCAGATTCATCCTATATCTTCCCCAAAATTAAAAAAATCGTGTTGGATTGATTCTCCTGTCTGTTCAGACCATATATTAACAAAAATTAATAAATTGTTTTGTATGCGCCAAAGCTACATGCACGGAAAAAAATTTCTTTGGAAATTTGACTATTCTACATGGTTATTAGGTGATAGAATTGCACAATGAGAAAATTTCCTATTACTTTTGCTAAAAATTACTACAATTTTTGTTATTTTTACCATACCTTTCCCGAATTTTTAATGTTAGCTTTGTCAAAAATTCAGAATGTTAGGGTAAAAATTAGATAAATTTTAGTAAATTTTAGGAAAAAGAACAGGAAATAGATATTTAATGTAAATGATATTTAATCAAAAATCAAAGTAAAAAAATAATAAAAAACTCAGATATTAAATCATTTGAATATCTATCTATAGACTTACAAAAATTAATTCGTTAATTAACTACGGAAAGATAAGGACAAGAAGTGATATCATCTATATATTAACGTTTCATATATGATAAAAATAACTAATGAATGTGTAGTCATGAAATCTGTTGCAACATTTTAAATGTAATCCTTCGTCCAGAATGCCACATAATCTCATGTAAAACTTCCATCGTATACAAAGTGTAGATGTTTAAAAGTCCTGACTATTGCCGAGAGTAATCTTTACAATGGTATCATTAAAATTTTCAAAAATTGAATATTAACATATGATATTTATAAAAATGTTAAAAAACAATCATTTTGGTGGATATTTTTTTAGTTGCAGTATTTATGTACATATCAAGGTTTTTACAGCCGGAAAAGTATGTCAAAAGTAGATAACACATTGTACTTAAAAGATATGGTGACAGGAATTTATTATTTCCCTTTGAATAGTCCAAGATGGCGGCGTATTTGAATAAATTGTTTCAAATCTTGGTAATTCAGAAGTACAGCATTCTGAATGTCGTTTCATATGAACGCATATCTTTTTTTGTATCTTATTCCCAGATCACTGTATTGTTCGTAAATTCTTATGCTAGAACGTATAATGGACACGTCAAGTTGATTATTTTCACGTTCAAAATGAATAGATTTTTTTTTTGTTTTAAATCTATCATTTATAAATAGCCCACTACAAATGTACTACTATGTCATATATACTGATAATTTTCAAATGTACTATAAAGTATATTATAATTAATCAGAATTCGCTTTCAATGTATTATATCAGAACAAAAATTTGTAATTTAATGCGATCTGTGTTAAAAAACTCATACAATTTAACGTCTACAAATATAATTTGTTTAACTCCGTGCGCGAAATTTTAGTGCGCGAAGTAACCCATTTGCGCACTGCCATTCGCGCACTGATTTGAGTGTGCGAAGTACTTCGCGCACTTGTATCGTAATATACTATTTTATTTTAGACAAAGTTGTTGAGACACAGAATACTGTGGTTGTAATAGTAGGTACTTTAACCACTTGATTTGGTATAGAGACTAATTATAATTGCAAGTTATCCGTTTATTAAAATTTCAGGCATTTCTTTAAAGTATGCTGATTTACAGATTCCATAAAATTTGTTCGGTTATTTAAATTCCAAAAAATACCAGTATAAATACCAGCTCTTGCGTCGTTTACATACAAGGAGTATTTTCAAAATTATAGAAAAACTTCGAATTATAGGCCTGAAGAGATCTTTTCTTCACTGATAATACAAGAATATTCTTCGGTGCACTATCTTGTAACAATATAAACTATTATCAGGCCGCAGTTGATACACAAAAAAACGTCTTACAACCAGAACCGACTTCTTTGAAAATTAACTTAAATTTAGCCATCAAATCAGAATATGGTCTTAAAACACTTCTATTTCTGCCTCAAAATTTAACAGAAGACGTTATCATTTGTCATTTTTGACGATCCTGATGATTGTTGTAAGCTTTTCTGGGTAATTTTTTTTTCAAGCCGCAAAAAAGATGCAAATTTAATGGCAATTACGATCTTGTTTGAGATAAATACATAAGACTAAACGACATAAATATTAACGACCTTACAAGACGAAACAGGTTCAGTGACATCCCGACGGTGGTTCTGAGCAGATTTTTGATCACATACAAGCACAAGAAAAATTATAGGAATTTGTTTATGTGAAGTTTTGCCTTGTATGGCAATATTATAGAAATTAATAAGTGAGGGTTCCGTTCCCGTTTCGAATTAATCACTGCACAAGTGCGATGGGATTCAATATTTTTCATAGGAGGGAGTTTTTTTAAATATCTACAGTGACACAGCGATTCGATTTATGATTATGAAAATGAGAAGTCTATTTGGGATAAACATCTTCCCTTGAATACATTATTTATTGTTATAAAATTGAATAACTTTAAACTAGATCCCTCTTTTGGTGCATTTCATTTTCTTCCTTCCAGCGATCGGTCTAGCCAATCGGAACCGAAGTTTTCTTTTTCATGTAGGAATAGAACGTATATTAATTTATTATACAATGAGAAAAGATTCATTGAACCGATGAAACGTGCATCCGATAGTCACAATGAAATGGGTTTCTTCAACGCATGAAATGTATTATTATTGCTATGAAAATTTCATGGGGATAATTACATTGATAAAATATTCTTTCAATTCTATAAACACTTACTAACAAACAATGTTTTGCATGAATAATAAAATATTTCATACGTTGAAATAATACACTTCATTGTGCTGTATAAGTTGTGCGTTTTATTGTGCAATGAATTTTTGTCCGTATATGGAGGTTCGATTTGAATCTAAATAATCTAAACCTAAAATTTGCAACCGGCTTAATTTAAGCTCAAATGCTGAATAATATATAATTTGTTGTACTACATATTAGTCGCATGTTAAGTTAGTTTTAAGAATTTTGAAGACAGTCGAGTAAGGTTTCTTTTTGTTATATCTTAAGATTAGCTAACTATTGGTCTTAATTCCAGACTTATGTTTTTCAGTGCAGAATAAATTCAAATCGACGCCTGAGAGGTTTGATTGGCACCTGAATTGACTCGTATTATAACGCGTAATTTCTGAGTATATGTTTTTGTTGGCTGAACTGCCGTTGCTTCCCCAACAATTGGAAGTAGATAAAAAACTAAATTAATTTTAATGCATATGAATCCTGATATATATTGTCCTTTACAAAAGGACTACTATATTCATGCAAAAGGACGTAATATCAAAACACGTTTTCAAAAGTATTTAACATTATTCACAATTTAAATCCATTTCAATACTTTTGAACACAATTTCGTATGCATTCATACGGATTGGAGTTGTAAAACGATAAAAATATATTTTAAGCGATTAAAAATGCAATCTTCCTGTTAAAAATTCAATGTGTCATTTTTTTATAAATTACTCTAATGCAGGGTGTCGAATAACTCACTCAGGATATTTATAAGATAACTTCAAAAATAGCCGAGTTAATACAAAAACCGATTTTTTTCGAAACTTCAATGTCTTGCCACTCAAATTCTATACCTCGCAACATATTGTGGTACAAGACTTTTTGCTTTATTTCATGTAGAATACGTAACTGCAATATCCTCCGTAAGTTATTGCACAACCTGTATGAATGAAATGTAATTTTGGGTTACAAACTGGGTCGAAACTTTTTTATCTTTACAAAATTCCTGTTGAAAAAAAGAATTCTTTAATTCTCAAAATTACACTCGTTTATTGTTCCCATAAAAAGCCCTTGTAAAAATTGTGTGTAAGAGGGTATGAAAACGAATTTCCATTGCAATAATTGGTACACGATTTCAGTACAAATTTCTATTTGGATGTATTCTTGAATTATGCATTATTTGTCTGATTTCTTTTTGTGCTTTGCCCCGAAATGCATAAATCGTTTTTAGTATATGCAGTGATTTCGAAAATCGATTAAAAAATATTAAGATGTTGATTTCTACCGAATACTGGAATTCCATTTCTGAATCTAAGAATAATAACTCTAGCATGAGTAATCACTCTAGAAAGCCTCACCTGATGATGAATTTAAGATGTAGCGATTTTAAGACATTTTTTTCTGTGTAGGTTCAGAAATAGAAATGAAGAATTTGGTAAAATACAACATCTTAATATTTTTCAATCAATTTTTGTTTACTGGGATGACTTGACATGTAAAACATTTCGGATACGTGGTCATGGACTACAAAACATTTATAATGTCAGTTAACATTTTCATGGATTCGCACTTTCATTTCAATGTATGCAACATGAATTGAAAGTTTTACATTAAAATACACTAAAAAAAGTCAACGAATTCATGGCCTTGCACTTCAATATAGATTTCGGATTACGGAAAATGCCTTTATAAAATTCGGGAATTATGTTTGAAACCTACTTAGAATTCAAAAGATTACAAAACGATAACTTTTTGTTGGTTGCTTTTAGTTCCTGAATATGAACGCGGCTTACGGAATTCCTTTCTTCTGTTAGACAATTACTTGTTCTTTCAGTCTTTTTACGACAATTAAGGTTGGTACACCGCGTGGTATTAATTTCATCCTCTGGAATGAAAGGAACATAGAATTTTTCTCTTGCTATCCTGATAATAATAGAGGATGGATATCGTAATATTGAAATTAGCAATTTTATGGTAGCCAGATGTCAAAAGTAACTTAAAGTCCTACCAATATCGTAGATTTGCTTATTCATCTGGACATTTACAACATCCAACCAATTTTTATGAAAAAACTGTATCCAACGTTTCTTGACACTCGGATAACCGCAACCTAGAATCAAAATCAATTTGAAAACGTTACAGTGTATCAGACAGGAAGGTTATTGGGAACATCAGAAAACTGCGACAATCCATCGTTACGTGGATATTATGTAAGAAAATATCGCGAGGAAAGATATGTTTTTCAACGTCAGAAATACAGTACCGTCGTTACCCACGCCCATGCATATTAATAAATAGCCGAAAGTATCACACGCGACACGCATGCTCTTTTTCATCCCGCATGAAAAAGAATAATTCACCAGAAGAAAGGATCTATTCTTCTTGGAATTTCTTCGAAAAGGAAATAAGGTCATACCAAGAACATGGAAGATTGTCGAAAATGCTGAAAAAGAGAAGCATGAACTAAAATCGGCTAAAGCTTTTTAGATTTCCGGTTTGTCAAGAATTGCTCTGCTGTTTTTCGAGCAGCTAAGACATAGCGCAATTGCATTGCAAGCAATATATGGATTTCATGAATTCGCGAGCGCGTTCCTAGAAGAGCATTGTTGAGGTCAGGTGAAAACTCTAGATCTGGGGAAGAAAATAGCTGGAAAAATGGGCAAAGTCGTTTGTAAGACCTCGGAAGACTGATAAGGTCTCGACGGATCCGCGGCGCCGCGTCTTGGAAAAAGCGAAACGCGTTTCTGTGTACGACGTCGGGTCCCGGCCGTCCCCTTAGAATCAATATGGCCTCCGGCCTTAAGCGGAACTCCCGAGCCTGAGCCGACGAAGGAAAGGAAACGCGTCGCAGCCGAAATTCAAAAAAGCACGGTGGACCATAGGCTGCTGCACGATTTCCGGAACTCTCCGGCACCTGGACATCGTCACCTGGGAGGCCCCTACCTCGTGTGGAACACCTCGAAAGTTGGAGTCTTGCGCGATCGGTGTGTTTACGCGGTCTTCTGGAGGATCGGAAGATGCTGCGACTCCCATGAGCGAGGACCTGCTGCGAGTTAATGCCAGGACGATCATGTCGGAAGCCAAATGTGAGGAATCTCGCGTCCTCGATGGGGAGGCCGAAGAGGAGAGCGAAGACGATGATGCGGCCGTCGAAGATAAGTTGAGTATCGAGCAGATCCTCGAGGGTATGACCAACGAGTTCAATAGAAAACCGACGAGCCCGACGGAAACTCAAAAATTATCAGAAGCTGACAAAATTAGGACGAAAGTAGATGAGAAAAATGACAGGTCGGATGTATACATTTCGGATGAAGTGGAACTGGTGAGAGAGTGTGCCTTCGAGGAGAAGGAAGACTCGAAGAAGGAAGAGGAACCGGAGAAAAAGGATGGTAGTATTCCTAGAATAGTTTTAACATTTAGGACTATTGACGAGAATACTGACGATGGAAAGAAAACAAAAATTTCAAGTTGTTCGTCTAATTTGACTCTGGTGCCGGATGAGTTAGTGAAGTGCGATAGGATAGGTGGGGTTTCTGTCAAGATTGAAACATCAGACGAGATTTCTGACAAGTCCGAAGAAGAACTTGCGATGCAAAATAATGGAGCAGAAAAGGTTAACGAAACTGTTACGATCGAAGAAAATAATCTGCAAAACGAATTGATGGAATCGAAAGAAAAAAATACCGAAGAAGTGCAAAGTAATCTTCCCCTTGTCGATTTGTCAGATGATGATACATCCGGGGCTAAGCGCAAAAGGAAAGTACACCTACGAGCACATAGGTTTATATCTATTTCTATAAAACTTAGAATATATGTTAGTGTCAGCGCAACTTATCGTATTGTTTACTTACAGCGAGTCGACGGAAGAATCACCAGGTTTGAAACGATCAGCCAGGCGATTGTCCAGGGATTCCATTAAGAGCACAGTACTCGAAAGAGCAATGGCTCAGAAGGAAAAATCAAATTATACGGAAGAAAATTTGCAGTTTAAAAAGCACAAAAAATATAGTCGTCCTGGAAGACCAAAAAAGATTAATTTGGATAAAATGGAGTTTAAAAGAGATGACCAGTATTCAAATAATTTGAAAATAAACGCATCTTTAGATTCTTCGAGAAATACTAGTCTTTCGGAAAATGATTCCACCGACACCAGTTTGAGCGATTGTCAAAAGTCTTCCAACAGCTTCGACGGAATGCCGACTCTTTCTTTGATTGTTAAAACTTCGGATGCGCAAGCGAAACTAGTTAATTCTGTAAATAATTCTCTGAGTCCTGAAATTCCACCAGACTTGGAGAAACCTTTCTTGAAACCAGTCATGGCGAAAGTTAAAAGAGAAAGAGGCAGACCACGAGGTAGTTTTACATCTAGGAAATTAGGGGAAGCTATCGAAGGTACTGTATTGACAATGACTTGAAACTACTCCATTTCAACTTTTAAGTTGACATCATTAGTCTCTTTACAGATGGATCATTCATAAATTCTGACGGTGGAAAATCCGATGATCTTTCAGACGGTATGTTCTTTAAAAAATTTATTTAATTTATTTTATTTATTTATTATATTATAAACGGGCAGTAACTGCTTGATTTTTCGTTGACTTTTCGTGTGATAGTGGGAGAAGACTTGTGGGGGAACGATTAGAATAAGAGAGGCTGGACAATTAGAATAAGAAAGGCAATTAGAATAAGAGAGGTCCTACTGTATAGATGTTGGCATTACAATCTCGGAAAAATTTTGTAGCTCTTATTCTAAAGCCTAGTTTGTAGGCTTTATTTGTAACATAATCTATATGATTCGAAAAAGAGAGAGAACTATCAAAAAAGATGCCAAGATCTTTTATATTATTTACTACATTTATTGATGTTTTATTAATAAAATATTGGGTTTTTCGATCTACTGAAATGCATCACGTTTGTTTTAGAAATATTTAACAAAAGACAATTTGCTGTACACCACTCTTCAATATTGGAAAGATCTCTTTGTAATTTTGACGCACACATCGGGGTTTTAATAACATTATATAATTTGATATCATCAGCATACAATACAACCTTTGAGAAGGAAATTACGTTGATGATATCATTTATGAAAACTAAAAACAAAAGCGGACCTAAATGTGATCCTTGGGGAACACCCGATGGCACATCAAATGACACCAAAGTGACTCCTTTTATGCAAACTGTCTTGTGATCGACCTCAAAGATATGACTCGATACAGAAAGCAAGAAGATAAAAGTGGTCCATATAGTAGTGGTCTGAAGGAAATCGATACAGGTGTTCCTCAGGGAACTATATGAGGACCCATTTTCTTTTTAATTTATATAAACGATCTTTACAAAAAGCCACTGCGTAGGATAAATTCTCTCATTTGCCGATGATACGGCTATAATATACAAGCATACAGATTGGGATGGTTTACTATTGAAAATCCAAAAAGATATTCCAAACATAATAAAATGGCTAAGATTGAATAAACTATCAATAAATCTCAAAAAATCTAAAATTTTACCTTTCGGTTGTTATAGAGATAGCATTTCTGATTTTAAGCAAATCCAGTTGAAATTGAATAATCAAATCCTCACAATAAAAAGAGCTGACGACATTAAATACTTGGGAATAACCATTGATTCCCACTTACGCTGGAATATTCATATCAAAAACATAGTAAATAAGCTAAGACATTTTCCGTTTGTCTTCCTCAAGTTGAGAAAATTACTAACAAGATTTCAATGCCTAACAATCTATCATTCATTGTTTTTATCAATATTAAGCTATGGTATAGTAGCCTCGGGAAATGCTTTCAATAATGTTTTCAAATTCGTCGAAGTTCTTCAGAAAAGAGTCATCAAAGTTATATTATGTAAAGATCGTTTATATCCATCGAAGAAGCTATTTGAAGGCAGTGGATTACTGGAAATACGAAAAATATTATTCTACCTGATTTATATAATTCTTGAAACATTCACGAGACAAACGAATGCATTTCGCCCTCAGCTGTTTAAATTTGATAAAATCAACCAGACTTAATTTGAAAAACGGTACTAGAAAATTCATTTATTTATTGTTACAGATAATTGTATTCCTGCGAAACGAACGAGACGAAGTGCAGCGCCTAGTCCAAGTCCAGCCGAAGGGCAAGCTTCAAAGCCGGAATCTACTGCCATTAAAAGTGATGTAAGTATAATCGGTACATTTTTGTACATCTTTAATATTAATGAATATTTATGTTCTTAATTCAGACTTACCAAGATTCCATGATTTGCTTGTGCCAAATACGATCTCAACTGTACGTGACAATTACCGGTTCTGGAGCACCGTTGTATTGTACTGCGGTAGATTCTATCGACAATAAACTAATTGGATGTTGCAACGAAGTAGATAGTAGCGATGTTGCGATGAGGAGACCAAGTGCTCGCATTCCATACATCATACTGTGTCGTATGCACAAGGAGAGGATACTGAGGCATAATTGTTGTCCGACATGTGGAACATTCTGTTCTCAAGGGAGGTTCGTTCAGTGTATTAATGGACATTTGTATCATCATGGATGCGAAATACACCAATCGAAAAAGTTATTGTGCCCTCATTGTAATGCCGAAAGTTTGAAATTTGAGGTTATTGTAACAATGACTGGAAAACGTAGGCCAATTTATATTCCCACTCGAAGGCAGTTTTCAAAGTTCCCTTCGGCAAAAATGGGTTTCCCGGGAAAGGCGGACAACACGAAACTTGCAGGAAAATCAGCTAGTCCATTAATTAGGCCGGATGAAATTAAAGTTCCCAAACCTACACCCAACAGCAGGCCTGAGCGATACACAATCCTGAGCTTGTATACGTGTGTCAAGAATGGTGATTTAGAGAAACTGGTGAACGTTTTGGGTAAGTTTGTTGTCATTTTAATTGTTTATTTATTGAAAATTACTACCAAAAAACGTATTTGTGATTTATAAATTATTACTAACATATCTTATCCCATTAATGCCCAAATGTACAGAAAGTTTACTGCAACTTCAACGCTTATTTTCAATATGAAAGAAATTTCGAAAAAAATTTAAACTATCAGATTCTACCATTTTCAAGGCCACTCTTTCGAATGGTAGAAAGAAAATTTTTTAAAAATTGAAATTTATATATGATTTTGACATATATAGTAGAAAAAGCTGATTTATTAGGACAGATTCTTTTACAAAAATCGAGTTTTCGATACAATATTCTTGCTTTGAGGAGGCTAAAACATATTGCAAGGGTGCACTCGATAGTTGTACTTAAAAGATACACTGGTGTATATTTGAAATTTGTTATGTCAGATTCAAAATGGCCACTGCATTTACAAATTCCTTTTCAAAATTTAACCATTTTTTTTCTTGAAAACTATGGACTTTAGAGAAAATTGTATAAGAACAATTATCTTCTAGAATAAGTCGAAGAATACCCTCGAATTTTTTCAGAATATATTGTCAACATTTTTTATTTTTAAAAAATTCGAAAAATCTAAATTTTGAAAAAAGTAATTTAAAATTAGTAAAAAGTATTTAACCAATTCTAAGACGTTTTCGTTCTTTGGATATTTAAATTAATAATAATAATTAAATTTTCTATATGAAAGACTTTATTTAAAAATTCAACAAAAATATTTTTTAAGTAATTTTTTGCAAGGAATTCAATGGTCATAGAAGAAAATGGCTCAAAACAATTTTTGACTACTAACGAAGTTTTTGTTTTTGAAAAAAAATTACATATTTTAAAATCTATCTATTAAAAAAAAATTTGAAGCTCGAAATTCCAAATTTTATTATTTTTTAAACATATTTTTTTGTAAAATTATTTTGTAAAAAAACAATTCTTAGAAAATTTGTTCTGAAGTCTATAGTTTTCAAGAAAAACAATTGTTAAGTTTTAATATAAATTTGTCATTGGAGTCGCCATTTTGTGATCACCATCTTAGTTTTTAAATGTTTTAAAAATTTATCTTGATACTGTAAATATTGGGTCCACGTTTAATGAAGAAATTTTCTGACAACAAATATTCTTTCGATGAGAAAAAATGTTTTATAAAAAAGAACACTCGATTTTTCGCGTTATTTTGACATTTAAATCGCCATATTTAATTATCTAATTAAAATAGCTCAATTTTGACAACAGCACTGAAAAGAGCGACCTCGAAAATAGTAAGACATGTACCTTTCAATTTATTTGAACTTGGATTTTCATATGAAATTCTTTATTGAAATTGAAGCGAAAAAAGTGTCCTACTTGACGTTAATGGATTAAAGCAGTTGGTGAATTTAATGGACTACATGTTTAGAAAAGCTTTTATAAAGATATAATTATTAAAATAATCAATGCAATTTATGTATTATGTATGATGTACATATATAAATATATTTATATTTATACTTATATCTTGTATATATAAATATACAAGATTTAATGCAAATACAGTTAAATTTACTGTAAATTTTAATAAATAATAGCAAATTTGAACAAATAATTGCAAACATTTCTTTTTGAAAATACGTTTTTTCAGTTTTTTGCAATTATGGCAAATTTTTAATTCAATATAACATCTAAATATGAATATTTTTATTTGAAAAAATTACACCTTATTTGGGACGATTCTAAACGAACAGTTACACAGTACCGTCAGTATCGTCACAGCTGTCCTTAACCAAAAAAAACTTTTATGAAAATGCCCTGGAAAAAGGTATACGGCACCTTATTTTAGAAGTTTCAAAGTTTCATTTTTCTATGATCATTTTCATAGAAAAACACTAGTAAACATTTTTTCTATTTTTTGCATTTTATCCATTTCAATCCTGTTGTAACTAGAGCACCCGGGATCATTAATTGAAGTTAGAATTTGTTCAAATCAGACTTTTAACATGCACGTTTTGTAAAAAAATGTGAATTTTCTCAAATGTCAAGAAATTAGATGAATATGTAAAAGAATTAAAAAAATCTTACAAAAATACAGGCGTAGTATCACTAAAAATTCACGAATATTGGAACATTTACAGCATTCTTTACAATTTTTTAAATGGTGAGGGATTTGGATTATGGTCAGAACAGTCTGGCGAGTCAGTTAATAGGGACTTTTTGAATGTTTGGAACCGCTACAAAATCACTCTAATAGATGATCCATCATATCAACATAAGTTAAGAAGTGTGGTATTTGAATATTCTTCATTACATATTTAAATATTACATTGAATTATTTTAAAATTATTCATTGTTAACGTTTTTATTCATTACATAATAATTTGACGAATAAAAAAAGCAATAAAAAAACAATAACAAGCAAAAAAAAAATCAAAATAAAAAAAATGTAAAGTGTAAAATAAAAATGGAACCGTTGTTTCATCATGTCCCCGTCGTGGTTCCAGGTTAGGCTGAGAGTTTTATTGAGTTTTATTGAAATTTTGTGAAATATATCTTTCTCTACAAAATGTGCATGTTATAAGTCTGATTTGAACAAATTCTAACATTAATTAATGATCCTAAATGTTTTAGTTACTACAGGATTTGAATGGGTAAAATACAAAAAATAGAAAAAATGTTGAATAGTGTTTTTCTATGAAAATGATCAGCTAGGATTTCATTCGAAACGGATTTTGAAACTATGAAACGTATAAAACAAGATGCCGCAAATCTTTTTCCTGGACATTTTCATAAAACTTCTTTTTGGTTGAAGACACCCGTGCCGTCAGTCTCTTTTCGAATTTTTAAAATCAATTGATTATTTAGCAAAGAATCTAGTTTCTAGGGAAACGTTCTTGGTCGGAAAATAATAATGTATAGGAAGGCAAGTGATTATTGTCTGCAGTTTTACTCTCATCCTTAATTATGCGGTACAGAACGAATTGAATTTTGTCTATGGTTTTAAGCATAATTATGTGAATCTAAGTTTTTCAATATTTGCATTATGTTTGTGTTACTATTGCACAAGACATCGATGTACATTGAAAAGTTAATTTGTAATAAACAAATGAGTATTGATCGAAGCAATCATTGAATGTTTTCAAGACATAAACAGTATCCAAATTTTAATCATCGTTTACGCCAAAAAATGGTGATATGAATGGTCAGTATCACTTGTAAGTAGTGCTCAAGTGAAAATTTGTTTGAGTGAAGCTCCTGTCGTGTAAACATGTAACTTACTTAGAACTTTAATGCAATTGGAAAATATCCTATGAACACTGATTATTGTATAAAATAATCATAAACATCAATTGTCAATACCGCCAAAGTCAGTACCGTCGTAAAGTTGAAGTAAATTTGTTAAAAAATGCCTTGGGTACAAAAAAGTAATGAGACATAACGTAACTGAAGAAAAATGTAGAGAAAAGGAACAAAAAAAACCTCATGCAATAAAACGAAATTCAAGAAAAGTATGGAATTTGTAGGTAAAGATTTGAAAAAGGTATTTACGTAATTTTTACTATTTTTATTTGCAGTTTACGACAGATACGCAAAAAATTATTTAAATATTTATTACAATCTTTATTTCTTTCATTCAGATCGATGTTATTTAACTTTCAACATTATTTCTTTGTTTTTTCGCATCAAATAAAAAATACATACTTTTATGAATAATAATATTGATGATGAATAATTACAGGAAAATTCTGTCATAATTAATGAAATTATTAGCAATTTGTCTGTAACTATTGTATATTATTTAATGACAATTTAAAAATTAAATCGAAATGATTATTCTACCATCTATTTCAATTAATTGGGTTTTTCCATTTGCTATGCAGGAAAAAAGTATGCAGTTATTATTTATATTTATAATTATTAATAATTTCAGTTCATATTTTAATGTCTGTCTATTTTTCTGCTTATATTTCATGAGAAACCTTTTAATAATAATGAACTGTTGATGTTGTGTTTGTTTAGAAAGCCATTGAATGTCAGTACTGCCATATTAAAAAATATTTATTTCTAATATACATAACTCTATATATAATTCACGTGTTGTTTTACTTTACGTACACAATACACATACTATATGTAACAAGAAAATGGAAAAATATACATTTTTTACTTAATCTGGGGATTCGCCAAATCATCTTTAAAAATATCAGAGGTTCTTGAAAATCGCCCATATAGGAAAATATATAATTATTTTTATTATATAAGAAATTATTAAAAATAAACTTGCAAAGTCATGTATTTGTACTTGCAGTCGCCTATTTAACTGTCATTGCTAATTGTGCATTTTTCCTCATCATTCTTTATACGAATGAAATGTTCGTCCCAAAAGATTCTCTGTAATGTCTCTGCATTAATAATTTATATATTAATTTCTAATGTTAAAATTAAAGCAAATATGATTTAATAAAATCCTGCATTATAAATGTTATTAAACGTTCATAAAAATATTTTTGTGATAACAATACTTACCGATTCACAGTGTTTAAGTATTTACATGCTTTTTAATTTTTGTAAATTGCACAATATCATTGTTTCTAAAGTATAGTAAATAAAACCTAATAAGTTATAATATTTCAACAATAGATTCTAGATACTTTTTAAGTGGATCTACATTATTTGAGAAAACAAAATTAAACTACAAAATTGTAATAGAATTCTATAACCTGCATAGAAAATATTCAATATTTGTTTTTATACGTTTTTTTGCAAATAACTCTTAAGAAGAATCAAAACTTTCTTCTATTTATTTAGAATGATAAAAAGTACATTGCAAGTACTTTTACTAGTACAAGAAGATTGCAATTACTCGTTTATGAATATTCCTGCTTGCAATTTTGTTTACGTTGAACTGCATACTGTTTCTGAAATATATTGTTATTCAATTATACTGAAGGAATGACTTACTGATAAACCAAATTGTATTACAATTCTTGTAGTTAAATTGTCGTCCGTACTGATAATTGTAATGATAGTACCTGTTGATTTTTACTTAAACATTTTTCATTGAAATAAAATACGTATATTTATTGGTAAGACAAGAATTATTTATTATAATGTATCAGCGCACTCATTTTTGTATACTTTTACTTACTTGCCACTGAGGGCTGCTGCTTTTAAGATGTACTTTGGACATAGCTATTGGTATTAGATTAATTGGTTATGAATTGTACGAACTGCAATTAAAATTAGAATTGGTGAGCCTTACATTGTTCACTCAGAAACTTTGACCTTCCTTATTATTTTCAAACATATCGATAGTAGTTTGTTAAATGTTAAAATGATTTCAGGATGTCTTTATTTCATCCATGTATAGTTTTTTTACATACATACATACATACATACATACATACATACATAGTTTTTTTGCTTGTTGTTATACATAAATTTGAATTTTAGATGATCTGCAAATATTTTTTTTAAAGTGATTGTCTTTTACTTTTTCATTCTGTTTTTTTTTGACGCATTCTTTTCCCAATCTAGTGTGTTTGAAATTAAGCCCACATATTCTTTTTCACACAAATCATGCAGCATTTAAAAATCCAAAACAATTCAGTGTGTAATTTGAGCATTTACAGTTTTATTCAAATAAAGAAAAATTAGTTCCGTTGGCTTTTTCCATTTTGAAAATGTTTTTGTGTAACGAATTCTGCAATTTTCGTTCGTAAAAATTAGTTAAAATGCCGGCAATTAGATTTTGTGTGATAAGAATCATCAGAACAAGAATGCAGGAAATGGCGAAATTCAGTTATTTACAAAATATTCAGTTTACAAAGTACAAGCTGTAACGGATATAAGAAATATTTGAATGCGAAGTGGTAATAATGTGCTGACTACATACATACCTTATGATATAAAAAATTGACCAATGAATGTTATTTTTTCTTGCGATATAGCATTAATTTATCATACTTATTTTAGCTAGAATTTATGCAGAAAATACTTTTTTATCTGACATGCCGTTTAGGACACCTTTAAAAACTATCAATAGCTGACTAAATATATTCCATCAACCACATATTTAGTCAATATTACTAAATTTAATTTTCAGTTTACATTTTTGTGGTAGCCAAGAAATACCAGGTATCTACATGTTTGGAAAACGCGAGGAGAACTAATTTAAATTGTCATAAATAATTTCACAAAAGTTAAGCTACTCTATTTTTCTTAACAATTTCTGGATTTTAGTTTATTCCCGTCGGAAAAGAAGTAAGAATTTCGAAATTATCTAAGAAAAGATTCAGGCTTCCAAATCCGGATAATAAGTGACTTTAAATTCATACCTATTAATGTTTAATAATATTCTAGAATCAAAATGGTTAAACAATTTTTTAAAAATGTAAGAATTACAAAAAAAATGCGAAGTATTGTTAAAAAATCATTCTTGATATGCATGGTAGGAATAAAATGAGTTGTGCATATTGCGCCCTTGGTGACGCATCGTACGTGTCAGTCAGCTGACTGCTATACTCGGTCGTTAATTACATTCGCGTATTACTACATGCTATCTTTCAACCGTGAAGTTAATCTGCAAATTTCACCCTATGTTACTCAATGTTTCGTAATCGATTGGTTGCTGGGTAGTTTACCGAAACGGATGTGACATTTTGGCTATTAGTCTTATGCTGAACTGAAACTTCCTTGTTAAGGGGAAGTTCTCACCTAGCGACCCAACAATAACATGATTTTCTCGAATTTTTTTTCCATTGAAGAAAGCAAATAAAGCACTCACGTTTTTTTGTACTTATTTAGTATGATTTCAACTATGTTTACAAATTTTTATAGTGTATAATTTCGTATGGTTAATTGTTTATTTATTTCTAAAGGCTGTTGCCTAAATAAAAGGTACCAAAGCGGGCGACACCGCAGAGCTTTCAAACATTATCTGAAATCAAAAAATGAAATTTTTTCATAAAATGTATGAGATTTGCACGATCTTGAACCTATTTAGCTAAGAAAATGTCAAAAATTAAAAAAATGGTGGACTTTTGACAAAAAAAAACCCTTTTTTTTCGTATACTTTTTGGCTTTTAAAAGTGATATAAAAATTTAAATAATAACAATAGTCATCTGCATTTAGGTTTAGGATCCCTTAAATTTAATAAACTTCAAAATAACAAAATAATATAGCGATATATGCAGTAGTTTCTGAGATATCGTATCGACCGATTTCAAAAACATGGTTTCGAGAATAACGCGTTTAAAGTTATGGAAAATACGCGCTACCGAGAAAAAAGGTACCTCCGTTTTTTTACTATAACTTTTAAATAAAATTAATTTCGTCAAAACGGCTTTCGGACGCGTATTCTACAGGAAATTTACTAACTTTTTAAGCAAAAAAAAATCGAGTTTTTGGTCGAGCTTGATGAGAATCTCCCCTTAACGCCAGGAGTAATTTTCACAACCTTATTCGCGAAAGAAAATATTTCTTCTGTAGTAGAATTAGTATATTTATGGTAAGAAAATATTATTTCCTGAATTTAAACTAGTTTCTTCGATCATGCGGCCTTTGGCTTATGTACTCATGGCTTGGACGGGGTTTGGTAGACCCAACTATTTAATTGACGCTACAAAAAAAACTGAAAATGATCATTTTTAAAACTTCGACCCCTAGCACATGTTAGCCGGAACATTATTATTACATAACACAGTAGATATTATTATCAATTTTTTATTTCCTTCTGATATTTATAATCAAGAAAAGCTTAGTTTCTTCTTGACCAATTTATCACGTTACATAGGAAGACTTGTTTTCTTGGATGATCTATAATATAGTATGGATCAATTTCAAAAACTAATCAGATCTAAGTTAGGCCATGAGATACTGAAAAAGAGAAAGAAGTGGAATGTTCGTACGTTAAAAATCATAGACCTTTTACTGCAATTTGTTTAAGACAGTTTTCAAGTTCAATTAATGGGTCTACTCTAATCAGAACTTTCAATAAAAAACAAATTTTTCAGAATTTTTTAAACAGTTTTGTAATATAAATATTGATATAAAAGTTATTACACTGTATTAATACACTATCGAAATACATAGAATTTTTTGGTACATTTTAGTAAGTTTTCATACATGAAAATGATAGTTCAAAAAAAGGCCAAAAAAAAAATTGTGTCCGCGGTGTTGGTGAAATCTCTGGGATGGATGGCCTGAAACAAAACAAATTAAACGGCGTTAGATTCAGTATGTTAATAGTTATAGCGCATTTCAAACGATTTTTTTTTAAATTGACAAAATGGCGGACATTAAAAAAAAAAACACGTTTTATTTAATGCTTTTGGCAAAAGAAAAAGAGTTAAAATTAAAATTTTAAAAATACCTCGATATGCGCTGTAGCTGTAGTAGTACAGAATATGTAATAAAAATTTCATAAGGATCCGTCGATAAGCCGGAGATTTTATCAACAACGCATCGGAAAACGTTGTTTTGAGAAAAACCCGTTTAAAGTTTTGTTTCAACGAAAAATCGTGAAAAAATATTACCTGTTCTTAATCAGCGATGCCTGTACCATACATTATGCCTTCCTCATCTTCATAACATTTATTTTCATTTTCGAAAAATGTAAAAAACAAAAATTCTTATCGAAAGTCTAAAAAACAATGATAGTCAATAATAAGTTATTTATTATATCATTGGATTACATAGTAAACACAATATTGCTGGTAAAGTTAAACGCTGTGCCCGAAAGATTGAATTCTCGCAATGTAAAGTATGCAAATTAAAAACTAAAGTAAAAAAATCGTAAATTTTGCTATCATACAATACTAAACAAAGATTAGTTTCAACCCATTAATTATGGTATATTTGCTACGTTTCACTTGATCGTATTCCTTTACTTCTGGTCTACTTGCATATTGATTTTTGTGCACAAGATTGTCCGTAGAAAAGTTAATTTTCGTCATATTTTCCTTTCTCCTAGTAGCGTACTAGGTCTGCGCGTTATGGTATTAACATGTTCGTTATGAAAATAATGTAACGATTTGAAAACGGAAAAAACTATTATTGGAAGATATTGTGATTTTTGTACATAAAATTTGGATCTTGGTGTTATAGATATAACATTGTTCTGCAATATATTTAATATTCATACTGTACAGAAAATAACTTTTCCCTTGCATTTCCTAATTCTTGCCATGCTCCATTTGGCTCGATCTTGTCAGACTGGCTTGGTGTATGTCTTGACCGGGATCCAGTGATGTTAACAATACTAATACTAATGCTAGAACCTAATAATCTTGGTCTCGGTCTTGCATTTAATTACACATATTGGTATTTGTCTTGCAAGAGTCTTGTTAAATAAACGCAAGTCTCATGGGTATAAATGCCTCAAAACATTCGATCTGTAATAAGATGGAAAAGAAAGAAATCTGACATCACGGCATACTTGACTCATAATGCATACAATACTAGATCTTATCAAAAAGTGTTTGTTTCAGCAAAGTCAAATAAAATATAGAAAAGATATATAATTTCGTAGAACTATGATGTTTATAATAACCTCTGACATTAATTTATCATTTCTAATTCAGCTTGTGGGTTTAATCCAAACCATACATATCGAGATTGCGCCAATCGTACTAGTTTGCATATATCCGCCGAAAAGGGTCACTTGGCGTGCGTACATGTATTGGCCCAGGCTGGTGCCCAGCTCGACGTCCTCGATAAAAACCAATATACACCTTTAATGCTGGCCGCAATTCAGGGTAAAGTGAACGTCGTTCGCTATTTGATGAGGATAGGAGCTGATGCCGTTTTAAAGGGAGAAGATGGAATGACTGCTTTACATATGGCGGCGAAAGCAGGACGTATCGAAGTGTGCAAAATCATACTTTCTGAATGCAAGACGCCACGAACCTTAATAGGTAAACATTTGATTAATTATTTCAAAATTGTTTTTGGATTAAACTATCTCTAGAATTATGGTAGCATTAATCCGCAATATTTCTATAAATCTTCAGAGATTAAAAAAAATATTTTTTTTTTGCGATTTAATTAAATTATGGCCAGCGAGGGGTCTTAGAAGTAATAAAAATAAATAAAAATTAATACTAATTTAATAATTAATTTAATTAATGGGAATCGGCGAGGTATATCCAGCATTGTTTCGGGAGTATTTGTTTGTTTTTTTTCAACGTAGACACTCTTTTTTATTCTGAGTTATTCCCAATTAAAATTTACTTTAAAATGTAAATGAAATAGCTTGTAATATGTTAAACTTTTCAATTTTCAGTCCATCATAATTGTTAATACTGTTTCTTTAATAGATCAAAAATTGTACTGAATCAATTTTGCACATAGTAAAATATTTCGTTAAAAGATGTTTCTGTAAATGCAGTGAGAAAGTACGAATTCATGCAGTTGTGGGGTTTTCAAGATAATTAAAAAGTTTTTTTGGTTAAATTACTTTTATGAAGATCGAACTTTCTTATTATTAAATGTGTATTTACTTTGTATATTGAGAATATTAAAAAACGAAAAAATTTGACACACTTCCGCGATTCTTCTAGCAGATGTACTCCATCTGGTCAGAATTTGATGGAGGGTCGATGCCATGTGTCGACTGGCCCAGAACACTGCCTTCCTATATTACAGACGCTAGTGAATCCCTATAAAACAAGAAAATGGAAATATGTAATATAGTTAATGTAAAAATATAATGTTCATCGCCATATTAGGAAATTATTCTTTTGGAAGAAAGAATTATTAGTATAATAAATGTGTAATACAAAACGATCTAAATTACTAGAACCTCTTTAGGTTACTTAAACACATAAAAAGTAAAGTATTATTAAAGTATAAAATTGTTCTTATTCTTGTAATGTTGAAGTTTGTCATTTATATGGGTAATTTTCTACAAAAATGTATATTGCGAATTTCATTTGAAATAAACTGAATTATTATTCTATTACTGCGGAGATTAAAAGACAGAGTGATTGCGACACACAATTATAAAAATATCTCAACAACCAATCATTTTTAATTTTTCAAACAGAATTAATTTCTCTATGCACTGTTGATTGAAATCGAAATTAAAAGTATAGACTAACGTTACAGCGTGTTTACGGACTGTAAATGTACCCGATATGTTAGTGTTTTTAGTTATAATCTGCATATAATACCTGAGTTAGATCAGACTCTTAGGGTGCTTTAATATTATAGAAGATATATTTACAAACTACAACCATATAAATTACCTTCCAGTCCTTTAAGAATATCTACGAAATCGCGACAAAGTTAATCTTTTACATTTTTATGAACTCGAGAGTCATTTTTATAATCACAATTGTTTTGAATAAAAGTGCTAATCCTAATAGGTTAAAGCTACATACAGTAAAAAATATATTTAGTTGAGCAATTTAGAATATTAAAACACGGGATTATAAAAAAAATAGTTAAATTAATTATTTCAGTAGCAAACAAGACCATGATATTGTTTCGTTTATTGCACTGAAAGAAATTGTAATCTTAGCTGTCGGAAAACACGAATAAGTTGGCTTTGTCTCTCAGGAATGCGCGCTTAGTTGTAACGACTTAAACTTCCAATTTAATTTGGCTTGGTGGACAAGTTCTGTTCACACGTATCCGTATCTGGAGGTCAAGACTTAACCTGTATTCGTTGCTGATATTATGAACAAAATCACCGATCAGGATGTGGTTGATATATTATCCTACCATAAAATAATTATTTTCAGTGCTAAGGTTGGCATTAAAGCAATAAAATTGTTATTCAATGAATATGTAAACGTATAACCAATCAAACGTATAAACAATCCAGCAAAATTCCTTACCCTTAAACCTAGTTAATTCATAGTAAAAATAGTTATTGTACGGTATACTTTACAACATTCCGATTTATTAGAATAAACTGAAGAGTAAAAATTGTCTACTGTTAACATCTTTTTACGTTTTTAATTATTTTATTATTGTATGTTCTCTCGGTGCAACGCTAGTATTACGACAGAATGCCATTTTTATCTACTTTTGCCATTACTTAATGACAAATTAACTACCTCTAACCTGACAGAATTTATGCAAAAGACAAATAATGAGCAATGAAATGTTTGTATGAGACATTCCACGTGAGGAATGTCAGTCATGTCTCAGAAATTGATGTAATTTTAAATATCGGTAGCTTTTAGCAAAATAGAATATTGCCTCAAGTGATTTTTTTTTTAATTTCAAAATTTATCGCTTTACAAATTAAAAATGTCAACACTTTTTTTTTAAATGTATAACCTGGGTTAACCCATTTCGTTCCAAAACGACAAAATTTGTCGCCGGCTTTCATGTTCCGAAAGTATACGGATATCTTTGTAATATTGTTATGAAATGCAGGTTTTCTATAGATTTTGGGTACGTTCTTTTCGAATCTGAAGTCTGTTTTTGGATATCACATTCCATTTTTTAAATATGACCACTTAAACGGAAGAAAATGTGGAAAAAACCGAAACATTTTTCAGAAAACTGCCATTTTTATTGCGAAGGAGTTCCGGGATCGGGTCCAGCGTCAAAATTCTGTGGCATAATGAGTTTTACTTAAAGTTGGTCAATATTAAGATTTAAAATACAAAAATGGCGTCCTCACAATGGCACTATTCATTCGGTTTTTTTTGTTATTTGAGTTTTATTAAAATATTTCTGGTATTTTATCGTGCATTTTCATGAATATGATCTGGTGGATTATTTTTGAGGTTGGTGAATACAAATCCGTTATTAAATTTTGGAAATTCGAAATGGCGAATCCAATATGGCTATCCAAAATTTAAAAGAAATTTCTGGTGTATGGTATATAGACAGGTTGGAAGTCACATTGGATCCGCCATTTTGAATTTGCAAAATTTAATAGTGAAGTAATATTCAGTAACCTCTAAAACAATCTACATATTCATCAAAGCACACTAGATACCAGGCATATTTTAATAAAACGCAAAGAACAACAAAAATCCGAATCAATAGCGCCATTATGAGGACTCCATTTTGTAATTTAAATCGTAATATTGACCAACTTTTAATAAAACTCATTATGTCACAAGACACTGAGGCTTGACATGATTCCAGTAAACTTCCCTTACAGTCCTTCGCAATAAAAATTGCTGTCAACTGAAAAAGTTTTCGCTTTTTTCCACGTTTTCTTTGATTAATATCTCGAAGATATCCATAAACTTACGGAGGATGAATACCCGCTGCAAATTTTGTCGTTTTGGGACGAAACAGGTTAATGTAACGTTATCGGAATGTAGTTGGAGGGAATTTGTGCTAGAAATGTTGAATTTCAATATAAAATCATGAACGTTGCTTTAAAAAAAAATGATTCCGTTATTTATTTAACAATATATTTTTTCATAATTTTTAAATAACTAAGCAAATGATAAAAAATTTTAAACTACTAACGTATCTGTATTCTACAAACAATCAAATGATATTCCTCACGTGAAACGTCTCATTACGAGACATAAATACGCACTTTTGTAAAAAATGCGTAAAAATCGATTAAATACAGACAAAATAATGGAGCTTTTAAGAAACTTTGTTAAAAAATTGATTTAAACACACGTACATAATTAGAACTGTCTTGAAGTTGAAATACTTATTTTGGGCATATTCAACGGTTATTTTTTTACAACTTCAGGGTTTACTTTATTAATTTATTTTTTTTGTTGCAATTCGTGCACTATACTGCTAATGGTAATAGCGTAGATATACAATAAGTAATGAAACATTTTTTGAAAAATTAGATTCAACCGATGACGGAGGTTGGACGAGTTTAATCTGGGCTTGCGAATTTTCACACGTGAACGTAGCTCGATATCTCATCGACAAAAAGTGTGATCCTCTTATAAGAGACGCGGAGCAAAATATTGCTCTTCATTGGAGCGCTTTCAGCGGTAGTTCAGAAATCACTGAAATGCTTTTAAACGAAGGCTGTGACATTAACGCTGTCAACGTCCACGGAGATACGCCACTGTAAGTAAAGTGTTTTTAATCAAATTCTGAATTTTCCTTTGTATTATACTTATTGGTACCAAACATTTAGGCATATCGCAGCTCGTCAGAATCAGTATGCAGTGACGGTTCTTTTGCTTGCGCGAGGCGCAAAAATATCAGAAATTAATTCCGCAGGTGATAGTGCCATTAACTGCTGCACAGTCGAAGGTGATACTTTGACAGCGCTGCAATTGAATGCTAAAGTCAATGAAATGAATGATAATATGTGGGAAAAAACGACGAAAATTTTAACGAAGTAAGTGCAAATCTGACCAAGTTTTTTACAAATATTTTATTGTCATTTCTATTCAACATATTATGCTGTATGTATCAACAGATTTTGGTAGGTAACTGGCAGGATCTTAATCAAAGTTGAATTGCAATTTTCAGTGATATTTCTCGAGGGAAGGAAGCGAATCCAATTCAATGTGTAAATAGTTATGATGCGGAGGATAAACCTACCGATTTCGTTTACGTTACGGAGAACTGCTTTACGAGTACAATCAATGTAGATCGAACAATAACGTCATTACAGTCTTGTCGTTGCGAAAATAATTGTAGTTCGGAAAGGTGTCTTTGTGGCAATATTAGTTTACGATGTTGGTATGACGACGAAGGCATACTGATCCCCGAATTCAATTATGCCGGTGGGTATTTAAATCCGAAAAATTGAAACTCAAAACAAAGTTGAAAATATCTTAAAACCTGAATCTCTTTTAGATCCGCCAATGCTATTTGAATGCAATCCCGCATGCGACTGCAATCGAATAACGTGCAACAATCGTGTCGTTCAGCACGGTGTAACACAAAGGTTCCAATTATTCCGAACGAATGGCAAAGGTTGGGGCATCAGGACTCTTCGAAATATGAGGAAAGGTACGTACGTTTGCGAGTACGTTGGGGAGATCATTTCGGATTCGGAGGCTGATCACCGGGAAGACGATTCCTATCTTTTCGACTTGGATAATAGGGTGAGAATAATATCAAATTTATATTTTCAATCGTAATTGATAAATGTTACATGAACTTAACAGATCTGTTTGAAACGTTTGAATGTCGCTGTTGTGCTGTTATGTATTTTAACAAAAGCTTCTAAATAGTTGTGTGTAAATGTGGTGTAATAATGAAATAAGACTAATGCAGACAAAATATTTGTGTCCTACCTCCTTGAAAATCGTGATATTGTATGTGCGTGAACCGACCAAGAACCGTCCAAACATTGTTTTTTTTTTATAAAGGAATTAAGGAAATAAATAAATGAAAACAAAGTAATTGAGTGCTCTTTTTAAAGTAAAAAACAACTTACATTTTGTGTATCATGTTTAGGCTTTAAAGTTGATGATAATATCTGTTGTTAATTGATACCTCTGTTCGTCTAACAAATTATTAGGATGGAATTGTTAAATAAATAATGTATAATTAATACTTTTTTTGCACCGAGTACAATTTCATTTTAAATGACTGACACTTCCTCGCAACTTCTATTAAAAAAAGTGTTCTTAAAACACTAAAGAGTTTCAAGTCAGAAACACAAAATTTTAATTGTTGGGTCACAACTTTAGAACTTTTAAATACAAAAATATTTCGTATATTTAATCTTGTAGACAATTACCGATAATCGTAATTGTAATTTAATGAAAATAACAATCCTTTTAACCCATTAACGCCGGGAAGGAGACTTCTTGCACTTCCATTTCAATTAAATATTTCGAATGAAAATCGAACATCATCGAAAGGTATGTATCGTACTATTTTCAAGGTTGCTCTTTTCAATGGCGTTGTCAATTATATAATACTACAGCAATGGAGCTATAGTAATTAGAAAATTAAATATAGCGATTTAAATGTAAAAAAAAAGAAAAGGTGAAGAAAATAGTTGTAGTATTAAGATATATTTTAAAATATTAACAAAATAACATCGTGATCACCAAATGGCGATGGTAGTGAGTAATTTCTTTTTAAAAGTTGACAAATTTTGTTCATGAGAACTATAAACTATATTTTCTACGAATAAAAATGTCTTAGAATATATCAAAGAGCATGCCCAAACATTTTCAGAATATATTGATATCATTTTTTATTTTTCAAATTTTCAGAGAAACGAAATTTTTAAAAAAGCCGTTTAAAAAATCTGAAAAAATTTTAGTATATTTTTTGACAAATTTTAAGATAATTTTGTTCTAAGAAAATTTGGTCTAAATCCTACAGTTTTCGACAAAAGAAATTATTCTTGAAATCTAGAAATGATTAACAATTTTGTTTCTAAAAAACTATAAACTTTAGAGAAAATATTCTTAGAACAAAAATATTTTAGAATTAGTCAAAGATTACTCTCAATTTTTGTCAGATTATTTAAATGACTGTTTTAACAATTTCGATTTTCTTAATTTTCGAAAAATAACAAATTATATCAAAATATTCTGAAAAAATTGAGAATATTCTTTGACACATTCTAAGACCATTTGTTCTCACAACATTTTTTGTAGAGTTATGAGTTTTCATGAAAACATTTTTAGAAATAAAATTTTCACTGCGGTTGCCATTTTAGTGAGCATGATGTTAGTTTTTTAATACTTAAAAAATATATCTTAATACAACTATTCTCTTCACCTTTAGCGAACGAATTTTGGGCCGGCAAATTGCAAAAAAAAAAAAAAAAAAAAAAAAAAAATCGGCTTCGTAGCTCAGGCGGTAGCGTGCTGGACTGCGAAGTCGTAGGTCGTGAGTTCGATCCCCGGCTGGGCAATTTTTCGAAATTGTTTTCAGGCAGCAGTTCGCTATGTGTAAGACGAACCACGCTGTCTGTTTGGCATTTTCGAGGTGTTGTCTTCAGGCGGAAATGGAGCCATGGCCGATGCTGTACTTAATGTGGGTTTCTGCAGTTTCCTACATTCTCGACAAATGTGAGTATGGCGCCATCTAAGACGACCTGCAGCTCTCGCAATGGTACTCACCTGTACCCAGACAAGCTCCCTGAGAGCTTTGGGACACCTCGATCGAGGTGGAAGGTTGAGGGTTAAAAAAAAAAAAAAAAAAAAAAAAAAAAAAATATTTCTATGAGAAAAAAATGTTTTCTAAAAAAGTATACCCGATTTTTTGCGTTTTTTGACGTTTAAATCGTTATATTTAATTTTGTAAATAAGATAGCTCAATTTTGACAGTTCCATGAAATTACCGATGTCGAAAATAACAAGACGCGTACATTTCAATTAGTTTGAACTTTAATTTTCATATGAAATACTTGATTGAAATTGAAGTAGGAAACCCTTCAATCCGGCTTCCTTCCCGGCTTTAATGGGTGAAGATACTGACTGAAATTGTGTGTAAACGAGATATTTTTAAAATTTTCTAGGAAGCAATCATTTGTTTATGCCATTTATTCGTCCGTTTAACTAATTCATATTTCAGTGGTGGAAAAACGTACCAAGGCTTCATTTTAAAATGACCGCAGGAAAACTGCGTTGAATGTTATTTACCGAACGTAATCAAATATTTTGCTTAAATATAATAAAAAATACTTTGTCGAAACCCGAATATTGAGTAATATTTATTGAACACGCTGTAAAGCCATAAAACAAAAATTGCACGAAGAAATGTTTTTTATTGTGAGTTTTTATGCGAAATAACATGGTTGTATTACGCTGTACATTTTAGGATGGAGAAACGTACTGCATCGACGCGAGACGCTACGGGAACATGGCTAGGTTCATTAATCATTCGTGCGCTCCTAACTTACTGCCAGTACGCGTATTTATAGAGCACCAGGATCTGCATTTTCCTCGAATAGCCTTCTTCGCCAATAGAGACATAGAAGCCGACGAGGAACTTGGGTATGTTTTATGCTTTTCTTATAAAAAATGAGAAAGAACTGCCACAAATTGAATTTAGTTTATATCTGATGAATCAAGAATGGTTCTGTTCAGTTTGCAGTAAAGAAAATAAAATAATAGTTTATATAGTAATAAAGGTAGTTCTACTGGTTATTAAAAAATTAAAGAATTATTCTCCCGTTTTGGTAGAATACGATAAATGCCCTGCAGAAACTGTCTGCTAAATTTAAGGGTCGGATATCGACCAAAGAGATGAGAAATTGGTGAATAAAATCGTGATGAATCAACATTTCTAGATATTTTAAATGTTGCTTTGGCTGTTTCAAATTTACTGCTCAACACTAATCCTACCTAGTAGTTTACTAATTTTTGTTGATGACGTAACTTTAAGAGAAATCCTATAATTTCATTACTTCTCAAATATGATAATTTGAAAAGTTAACGTTTTAAATGTTCATTTAAAAAGCAAAGTTTTGAATTAATTAAAATTAATTTTTATTTAACATTTTAAAATTTCTCTCAATGAATATTATTACTAACACCAATTAGTTTAAATAAACATTTATTAAGTTGTTGATAATAGTCCACAATTCCAAGAATATTTTTGCATCGTTTTCGAGCACACATGCGCGTAATATGACGAATTCATGATATCTTCTTCTGCAGCAAAAAATTTGTCGGACATTGTGATCAGTCAATTTTGTAAATAATTAACAATTGACCACATTGTCAGACAAATTTTTTTTATGCTGAAGAAGACATAGCATGTCTCGCGCATATATGCTAAAAAGGCTCGTCAAAATGAAGTTATTCAAAGAGTTTCAAGTTTGTATTCATCCCGTGCAAAAATATCCTGGGGACTATAATAAAAACGAACTCGAACACTAGATATAAATGATATGGTTTGTTCTTTTTCGTTTTTACGATTATCTCCAAATTTTGTGGTCGCTACGAATAACCCAAGAAATCTATATTATTTTACGAATGAAAGACCATTGTCTAATTTTGTCAGACATAATTGAATTATCCCCTAAATATTTTATTTTTCCTTAACCCATCAATAGGCGAGAGGATTACCCCCGGAACAGACCACGACCGTTCTAGTGGCTGTAATTCACACGATTGATTCTTTATATTTTTATTAACAAAATCCATTTTGAATTGTTTTTCATGCAGTCGTTAAAAAGTTATTAGCAATTGTTGAAAAAAAAATCGGTTTATATATTTATAGTTTGAATAAAGACAACATTTTTTGTTACATATGAATATATAGTGTAAAGTTAATAGTTTTCGAGATAAACAGTGTCGAAATTTGAAAAATGCCCATATTCTCGACAGTTTTTCTCGAAAACTATTGGTCGAAGTGACGTAAATAAGAAACAGAAATGTTCAGTGATTCACCGCCTACAACGAAGTATTTTTTAATTGTATCATTGCGAATAATATTTTACCAATAACTTACGGAGAAACGCGCCATCTTACTTCCATTATTACGGAATGTTATTAGCGATGATAAAATTAAAAAATACCTCGTTGTAGGTAATGAATCACTGGATATTTTCACTTTTTATACATGACATTTTGACTAATAGTTTTCGAGAAAAAATCGTGAATATGGTCATTTTTCCAAATTCAACACTGTTTATCTCGGAATCTATTAACTTTACATTATACACATATCTATATATATATATATATATTTTTTGTTATCTGTATGATAGAATTTTTCCTAATTTTTTATTTATTTATTTTAATTTTGTTATTTAAACAATTGTTAATAATTTTTTAACGACTGCATGAAAAGCAACAATTCGAAATGGATTTTGTTAATAAAAATACGAAGAATCAGTCGTCTGAATTATAACCATTAGAACGGTCGTGGTCAGTTACTTCCATTTCTAAGCGCTTTTTTGGGGTAATCCTCTCGTCTACAAGACGCAAAAACTTGGAATGTTTATCTTGTTTTTGATCTATGCTACCAAATTGAAAAATATTACGGAACCTACTGATTGTACTATTTTTGGGTGTGCTGTTGCGACTCAGCGTACCAAAATTGCTCACTACAATACTGCAGGAAAGCAAAATGGCTGATTTTACCGTACCGAAAAATTGAAAACTTTTTTTCATAGTTTTGTTTCAAGTGCATAACTCCTCTTAATTAGTTCCAAAGGCTGCATAAAATGATCTAGAATACGGTCAATTTTTGTCTTTTTGGATTCTTCCAATTAATTCTTTTAAAAATGGTGGAAAATTTAGAAAAATACGCGTTTTAACTGAATAATGCTACCATAAAGATATGCTGAAGGACATTTTGTCCATTATGTATGTACAGTGGTCCCCGTCCTAACACATATGTTTCGTTCCATTAAAAATGGCCGCCCCCGTCCAAACGCATATCCTCCGTCAACCTCCACTACGGCAAAAGTCCCTTTGCAATAATCGCACTGGGCATGCGCGTAGATGTCTCACTAGCAACGATAGCAACTAAGAATCGTGTTGTGGGGAGAGGAACGAAGGGTAATTTATGCATTTAGACAGGAAAGAAATATGCGTTTGGACGGGATGCGTTAGGACGGGGACCACTGTAAAGTATAACCATAATTATATGTTTAAAGCGCGATGATACTGGATTTAGTTCTAAGGCGGCACCAACCGTCGCCTAACACTCCAGGAACTAGCGAAATTTTAGGAGGACTGATTTTTTCACGAGTCATCATGGTCATGTCTGCCAAATGTGGACAGGTGGCAGATTTTGTCCACGGGACATAGAGCGAACGGAATTTTTGTAACTTGTATTAATTTCCAAAGACATTCTGTTGTTAATACATTTATTTATTAACACAAAAAATATACAGTAATCAGTAATTTTTTATTGAGAAAGGATACAACAAAGATTCCATCGAGTAATCGTCTAAGGGTAGAACACAACTAAACTGAGTTTGTGAGTAATATAACGGATGGCGTATTGTTCGGGCAAACCCGTGTTGCCAACTTAAATAAAAGGGCGGGAACAACACATTCACTGATTTTATTACAGCTGATTTTTTAACAGTTGATTATTTAAACAATTTCAACAAGAAAAAATTAGTTATCCGACAAAAAAGTTGGGACATGACCCGTTGAAATTGGTAATTTTTTCTTTGACTCTTGACTGTTTTTCTTACAGCTGAATTTTATTTTACAGTTCAATAATATATTAAGAATGAAGTATATAACCTTGTCCGACAATTTTATTGGGACAAAAGCGCTCTCTGACGTCTTTGTTATGTTAATTAATCGTTAGTGTTTGACTAATTTTCTTATTAACACTTATTAACACTTCAGTAAATAATATCACATGTACAATAATCATATTTTCAACATTATTTTTGTCAGAGAGCAAATTTGTGCTGATATTTTCGTTCAGGCACATGTGAAAATCGAAAATATATAAGATTTCGAACAATTTAGCCGCTTTATCCGACATAAATACTTCAGTCATTAATTGATGATTAATTAACGTAACAATGACGTCAGAGAGAGGTTTTGTCCACTAAAATTTCCGACTAAAATTGTCGAACAAGGTTATATACTTCATCTTTTTTCTTGCTGAAATGTTTTAAATAATCAACTGTAAAAAAATCAGTTGCAATAAAATTAGTCAATACCTTTGGAAATTAATTCAAGTTACAAAAATTATGTTAGATCTATGTCCCACAGTTGGCAGAAATGACCATAATAACTCGTGAACAATATTTCAGATGTAAGAAAATCGGTCACCTAAAATTCCTCTAGCTCCTAGACCATAACACGGTGAATTATAGAAATTTAAAACTTTTATTGACAATTTGCCAATTTTAACACAGAATTTGCGTGTTCTACAATAATAACAAAAAATAATTAAAAAAAAGGATTCAATTTTTTGGTATTTTTTCAAATAAAATTTGCCACAATGCTTTCCTTAACCTCCGAAATCGAAAGAGCCGAAAATCAGAAAGTTCGGTCATGATCTTTTTCATTTTTTTAAGGTGTTAAATCAGATGGAAGTACACTGTTTTCCCCAAAAAGTACATACTTAATTTAAAATGTGATTAAGTTTTTTCAAAAAGTATAGTTACCTGCTTTTTCCGAGCGTCCACAGAAATAACATTATTAAGTTTAAAATTATAAATATTCAATGCTAATTACAAATTATTTACAGTTTCGATTACGGCGAGAAATTTTGGATAATAAAATATAAATCCTTCACGTGTACCTGCGGAGCAGAAAACTGTCGATACTCTGAGAAGACAATTCAAGTTACCTTAGACGCCTATCGAAGGAGGATTCAGCAAGAAGAAATGTTCGCTGCCCAAACTGTATAGTTGTAAACAAATGTTAGACTTTAATTTAATGATTTATCTTAGCGCTGGAGATGGTATACGATCTATTTGTTTTTAAGTTTTTTTTTGTTGTTCTTTAACCATCTGAGAGATAAAGCAAAGAATAATTTACGGATATGCCTGCCACCAAATAAGCGTCGCATAGATAGGAAGATGCAAAACGTGAGTACAAATGTTTAAGGTGCGGAACGTTGAAGAATGTTGGATCAGTCAAAGTGGTAGTGGTCGTTGTCCATCGTCGTTTTTCTTTTTCGTTTCTGGATATAGGTGAGAGTCAATTTGTTTAATGTACATATTTCAATACGTTCTTGTATTGACAATCGCTTGAATGCAAAAGGCACGATTTTCCAGTGTCATGTATATAGCAGGTGTTGTTCGATAAACATATAACGGAGCTAGGCGAGATTGGATTTTATACGCGACTATATATTCCATTCGTATTTACCTCAAAACTGGCCCCCCTCTCCCCTCAATATCGACGTATAATATTCGGCGGCGCGAGAAAGGGAACTGTTTACACGATGTATACTTACAGCAAAACTGTTCTATTTAAGGGGAAAGAAAATTCAAAATTTGAGAACAACCGCTTGAAGACATTTGCAACAAATATTTGTCTATAATTCAATGAAATTTTTGAGGTTAGGAACGCCACAGGAAGGCGGTCTTCATAATATATTGTCATAATTCGAACGGGGCTTTCCGAGTGATAAATGTCTACGAGCAAATCGGATTTTTAAATCTCGGTACATCTCTATAATCGTACTGCAATAAACTGCAAATTAAAAATAGCAATTGTAAAGTCGTAACTGTAAAATTGTAGCGAACTCCAAGTAATGTACTATACATGTATATTATATAGCAATTAACTTGTTTTGAATGGTATTCTAAATAGAATCAGCAAATTGTTTAAATTGGCGAATGTACCTTTTTTATTCGTTCATATTAAAAACTAGTTGTATTATTACGAATGAAAGTCATTCGGATTGAAATTTTCTTGAACGTTTGACTATTACAAAGCACTTTTCACATTCTGGACCATTGATGAGCTCTAAGAAGAATACTAACTGATTTGTTTTTCTTTTTTAATCAAACTTTTTAGAACTTTTTAATTAATCGTATTGTCGGCTTCGGTTTCAGCTATTTTTAGACACAATGCATCACAAAAGACTGTTAAAAATTTCATTATACGACGTATTGCAGATTTTGGTTGATTGTACGTAGAGGTGATGATTGAATAGTTTGTCCGCGTTGCACATAGTGTACTAAAGCGAGGAGAAATTGCAATAATCTTGTTTTTGTGTGCACCTTTTTTATTCATCCTTGATTTTAAATTCTGAATTATATATATTATTTGTATGTATAATTCATTTTTTAGAGTTGTTAAATGAGTTTAGACGAAAGTATTCCAGCATGTCACCAATCGCATCCTCGTAGCTTTTCGCTTTATGGCACTTTTTTTATGATTTTCAAGTGATTATTATATAGACCCTACGGTGATAGGTGCGGGTGCGTACGAAAATGATTACATTAAAAAATGATAAATCTGTCTGTGTAATGACAAGGTCAAAATCTCAGTACTCGAAATATTTTACAGAAGGGGATAAAACATCGAAAATGTAATTTCTGCATTAACAGGATAACAGAAAATGAAGTCATCGCAGACTGATTCGTAACGATAATTAATTATTACTAATTAATGACAATCATGTATTTAATTTTGAAATGGTAAGCACGAAACTGATCAAACACGTGGAAAATATTTTCAGATCTGCAGCTACTACCTTCAGATATTTTAAATATTGATTTAATTATCATCGAGTTGGGTTATTAATTCAGGTTTAATCAACTGAATTTACTAGTAAAATAGAAATAAATTCAGGAAAAATGTGTCATGTTAATGCAGATAAATTAATAAAATGTCATTATTACATTGTTGATACAATGACTTTGTCGTTTTTACAAATATAGATCGATTTATTACATTGGCATATCAAGAATTTTCGGTTCATTTTTTAACGGTGAATTTTTAAGATTAAATTTTCAAATACTTACGAATCAGCGATTTGGTATTCATCTGATTTAATTAAGCTTGTTTGCATACTTTCGAATGGTTAGAAAAAATAAAAACAAATTACTGATATTAAAATTTGGCAGCGATCATGGATCTCAATATTCGTTTCCAGAATCATTTTCATTTACGCATAAAATGCGAGAACTATAATAACGTGTGATGAGTCTGTCATAATATGTGTTGATATTTTGTAAGATCTGTCCATCACATCTGAGGGTGTCAAATAATAGTAAGCGATAAATGTTTGATTACTCTGGTTAAAATGTATTTATGGCATAAACGCGTCTTTCCTCGACACTTAGGGTAATTCAAAATGACGTTGCAACCTGTTTCACCGAATCATCTAAATGTAAGGTGTGAATAATAGAAAATGCATTTATGTGAAATCATTCGATATCGGAGGTATTTGTTGCGTTCTTTCGTTTTGTACGCTTCAAAGGAGCACTCAGATTCACAAGGGATGTTCGTGTTCAAGTTTTTTTTACCGCATAACGAAGTTTAATTTGATCCGACATGATCTTAGTTAATGTCTCAGCAATTCAGACTTCTGTCATGTACTTTCTTGCTTAAGGATACATCTAGATTAAAGTCACACCTTTTGTACAAATGAAAGTTTTTGTATAATAAAAGTTGCAAGGCGTTATACCATGTTTAATTCTTTTACATGTTTTATATGTATACTGTGTTTGTTGTATTTGTTTATTTTCTTGTCAATACATACTCTAGCAAAACAAATGTCGTTTACTATTTATATCACTTGCGTTCGATCAGGTACTTTTTATTTTATTGATATATGAAGATTTGGTTCGTACCAGTAACGGTAGAAGATATGAAAGAAATATTCAAAATAAAAAAAAAACGTCCAAATAGCACCGGGAAGATATCTCCTCATAGTGCCAGGTAAGTCAAAATGCATCACTTTTTTAATATTACAAAATTAAACGTACTTTTATAGCCAAGTTCAGAAAACGCTGAGGACAATAAAAAAAGATGGGTAAAATAAAATTTAAAAGAGGGTATATTTAGTATATGATCTTTTTTGAGAGCGGAACATCCTCATGATAATTAACGAATGTACACATTCGCTTCGTAGCAATTAGATTAAAATTGATTAAAAATAAGTAAAGAAAACAAAGATTTTATACTGTTTTCCAAGATCTATAAATAAATGTGACTTGTTTAGAAAATGTAACTATTACATAATATTTTATGATTTCCCATACATCAATGGCATTTACCATTCCTTACAACACAAATTGAGACGTTGAAAAATTACAACTGTTCCTTCTTTTATTCATAATTTAACATCAATTATTGCAAAAGGTAAAGAGAAGCTAAATAGAGGAGAAAAAACAATTCGGTGTATTGTACGATTGTGACGCCACTTATGTGGGTGAGACGAAAAGAAGCCTCATAACAAGAATAACCGAACATAAGGCTAATATCCGTAGAAATTCACAACGTAATTCGGTCATTACGGATCATCGACTAGAAACCGACCATGACTTTAATTGGACGGATGTACAAATTTTAGACACCGAAAAAAATTGGCCCATCAGAAGAATTTCTGAAATGCTGCTTATAAAATTGCAAAAAAATGCATTGAATAAAGTTGAAGATTGTCAAAATTTAAATACCATATATGATGACCTATTACTAAGATTGAAAAATTACTCCCCACCACCACCGTCAAATTGAATATAAAGCGTGACCGGACACGAACACCGGCCACTTTCAAATTTCAATCCTAGAAAGGTTATTTTCCCCTGAAGAGGTCCGAAACGTTAGGACTACTTACCATCTACACGCAAAGAAATTTGAAGTTAATGCGACAGCAATTTGGGAAGTAGTAGTTACCGCACAGATTCTGACGAATTTGAAATGACGATTACAATTCGAATTCGTTAAAAAGAAAATTTGTATAAACAGATCCAGTTTGAGTGCACCTGTGAGAATTTATTCATAATTTCTAGACGATATAGTTATTAATAATTATTTGTAATGATCTATAAACGTTGTTGAAACGGAAAAACTTGGTACTTTTTTCATTCTAAAGCGTCCGTACCGAAAACAGTGCAAGATACACTAAAAATGCACTAAACCTTTTTTATAGGGCACAACATTTCCTAAAAAAAAAGTCAGCGAGGGCCTTAGTCTAAAGTTAATAGATTATCCATAAATAACGCTGGAATGTTGTCTTACAAGTTAATTATGAATATTTTGGAATTTTTGTAAAATATGAGGCATATTCCATCGTTGCTCGTGGTTAAGCTATTAACTTTAGTATACGACCCTCGCTGACTTTTTTTTAGGAAATTTTGTGCCCTATAAAAAAGGTTTAGTGCATTTTTGGTGTACCTTGCACTGTTTTCGATACGGAAGCTTTAGAATGAAAAGTTTTTCCGTTTCTACAATGTTTATAGATCATTAAAATAAATTATTAATAACTACATAGTCGGAAAATTATAAATAACTATTCAAAAAGGTGTAATAAAATTGTATCTGTTCATAAAAATTTTCTTTTTAACGATTTCGAATTTTAACCGCCATTTGAAATTCGTCAGAAATCGTGCGGTAGCTGTTACTTTCCTGAGCAGTGGCATTTACTTCAAATTTCTTTCCGTGTATAATTCCTCGTGGTAGTAGGTGGAGGCCTACTATCGGTAAGCAATTACTTTGTAGGTTAAAAGCCCTCCCTAATTTTATTATTTTATGATTTCGTTTTTAACCACAACGTTGCACCATATTTGAGTTTACTAGAAAATATAAATATATATTTTCATTGTACTGCACTAAAATTATTGGACTCCATTGCGCAGTCCAAAAGAGAGTAATCGTTAAATTTGACTCATATAGGATTCAATTTAACTCTCTTGGAGTCACATTTGCTCCTTTGGTGTATTTCACGCTAGGTTTGAATCTCTTTACCGATCTAGTTATATATATTGCATCCAAAACCTGTTACGTCGTGGACGGCCGGTAAACATGTTTTATTTCAACATTAAATTCTGAGGATTTTGAAACGTATAAAAAAAGAAATTGTTGGTTAGAGTATTTTTCCAACTAGTGAAGTAAGAACAAATTATACATCTCGATAACAGTTGAAATAAAAAAAGCCGACCGCGTAGTAACTAATCCTGTCTATATGGGTATTTAGTCGCTTTTTTTTCAACGTTTATTGGCGCTATTAGAGTATATTTTGACACCAAAAAACTGAAATGTAGTCGAACCCGTCCTACCACATTTTCTACCCCTATGGACTGAAATTATAGTCCAGTAATTTTAGAGTGTAATAACATTTAAGTGAATTTGAGGGGCTGTCGAAAGAGTTGAAAAAGTCGATTACGAGAACATTAGAAAAAACTGTTTAACTGTTTACAGGGTTTACTACCAGTGCTCATAATCAGTATGAACATCGACTAAGGACATCTACGACATTAGACGTATACATTTTTTCTATCTCTATAATAATATAAGTTTTGTTGCAATTGGAAAATATGGAGTTAGGCCGTTATTCTGAAAATCAGTTTCATTTTTTATGAATATGCAGCCAAATGAAGTACTTTTGATGAATATTTAGAAAATATCAGCATCGTACATCAGTATCATACATGCAGATGAATATTAGCATCTACAATGACAAATGCATTGAGGATTTACGAAATATTTACAAATACAAGAGCTGAAAATAAAATTTGCGGTTTCAACTCGAATTGCAACATTGTTAATATTAACATTTCATATAATAATTGACGAAAAGAACGACTTAGTTGGGGTAACCAGTAAATTTGTTGCCCTTACCAATTGTCTGAGTGGACTGAGATCTAGACAAGAAATTTGTTAGTAAGACTACTTCCTACCAAGACAGTTGGTTGAGTGAAGTATTTAATTGGTAGGGTGTAGTATATATCAACCATACCATAATATTACGGAGTATAAGTAAAAGCTGATTTCGTTTACAATCAGGCTAACAAAATAATTCTCTAGGCCAAACAACTGAGTTTATTACGCGGGTTATTTTTTATTTCTTCTAACTAAATTTAGATGGTAGACGGAACCAAGTACAATTCATTACTTGGGTTCTACCAACCAATTTGTGGTTGGTTCTCCATATCAACTTGTTTTTTTTTTGCGTAATATTAGTAATAATTCAATTGTCTCGATTGTCTTAAAAACAGCCTAACTAAACCGAGGTAGGCCGTTTTTCCATAAACGGCAGTTGTTTTAGCCTTTAAAAAATTCTTCATTACTTCATAATGAATACATTAAGTGCAGCATAACATGCTCTTGCAATTTAATTCATTTCCACGCAGGCCCTCATTTATTAAAAGAAACGAGAAATCACCGATAACTAAATCTATATAAGGAAACGTATTGTAGATTGTTGTAAAAAATGTTTTGTTGACCCTCCGGCCGTAAAACTCGATTTCTCGGCCTAGGGCGAAACCTTCGGCCGCGAATTATCGAGTCCAACGACAATCGGATACAAAAATACATTATTGGACACGGGCGAAATATAGATCTCCGACGAGTATTATTGTTACCCTCACTTCGCTCGGGCGACAAAATTCACAATCGTCGAAGATCGATAATGGCGCCCTTGGCACATAATGCACTATTAATACAAATGGTTGAATTTACCATAACCGAAAAAATTGTATGAAAGAACGTGGTCTTTTTTACAAATACTTTATTTTTTTCTTTTAAAACTTTCGGTATTATTGCCACTTATCAATATTTTGTACTGTTTACGATATATTCAAAAAAAGATAAATATCTCTAGGAACAACTAGAAATCATAAAAAACCGACATCTATATTTAAAAAACGACATTTTTCTAATTTTTTTTTTCAATTTCAAAGATTCTATACGAGAACGGGAATTTCATAAGCCGGATAATGCATACAAAGTGCATAAAATGTTTGTATTTAGAAGACACGAAATTTTATTATTTTTGCATATGGAATATTCAAAATGACACATCAGCCACCTCAAAAACACTATTGTAAAATTTCGTTCTAATCGAGTTTGTTTTTTTTTTATTGTCGTTCGCCATAATAAATGCACCGTTTTGAATTTGAAAATTCTGACATATTTGGTATCAGTGATGCCCAAAACCAGGCCACAATGACTTTCAAACATATCTAAGTTCATCTAAGATGTACCAAAATTCTGCTACCGGAGATTTGTGTGATTGTCCTAAGACAAAAATTTACTGAATAAACTACAGGTCTTCGTTTTATTGTAGTTTTCTTATTCTCATGTTGATACTCAAATCCGTATACCTATTTTGTATATATGTATATTTTTCAAACATGTTGATTTATTGGTCATGTGTTGAGAATAATGAGCTGGCACTGATTTCCCCCTACATTAGATCAATGACATTATATGATATTAGTAACTTTTTTCATAATATTCATTTAAATGCCAACATTTGTTAGAAATTTATCCAATAATTGCATTGTAGGTTTTTCTGTTGGATTGCCGATGCACTGCCGAACGTTCATTTTCTTGCCTTTAGTATTCAAGTTCAGTTTTCTTATTTCCAAAATTAAAATCTTCACTAGTTTCAGAGTCAACTTTTTGTAGTAACTGTTCTACAATTTCCAGAACATTAGATTGGGCATTTGTGCATGGATGATATTTTCCTTTACCATTTTTTAAAAGTACATTTTACACAATTTAACAATTTTTCATTTTGTGTTTCCGACATTTTTATTAGGGATTTCAGATACTTTTTACGTCCGATAAGGGCTTTTGATTGTGTCGATTGAATATTCACATGCCACGTATTACGTTTTATCGTTTTTCATTTTATCTTTTATTATTTTTACATGACCCTTGTGTGTACCTGTCATGGAAATATAACAATTACATTCAGTTACATTTGAAAGGGTAAGTTTCGTCAAAAGTAAATTTCGCCAATGACTTTGTAATTTGGCATTGATTGAAACGGTCTATTGGAAACGTTTTCATTCGCTTCGAGCAAAGTTATACAACAGGTGCCACAAGCGCTTGGTGCAAATCGTTCGTCATCTAAATCGTAATTTTTATTAAGGAACTTCTGGATTAATTTTTCGGTTTTTAAACTAATCAAAAACTACTTTAAGTTTGTTTTCCCAAAAATGTTTTTTTTACACATGGACCGCAAAACTTTTCTCTATTTTTAATGTGAGAAGACGCATGATCGGGGTTAATTTTGATGTGTTTTCCTCAATGAAGACACGAAACTATATTGATTGAGATGGTGAAGGTCTATTTATGTCGAATAAGGGATTAAAATCCTTATTTACACTTGTGAGGAAATTGGCAATAAGAATGTTAAAATTTGTAGTTGATATGATTTTAAATCGTCTTTAAATATATTCACTAAAAATGTAGAGTATTTCCGATGATCAAATTGACTTTTCTGAAATTTTCTTCAGCTCTCTCAGACTATTACAAAACTTCTTTATGGAAATGGAAATAACTTTTTAGATGGCATGGTTCCTTTAAAACAGAGGCATTAATTTAATACGTTAGAAACGACAACTAACCTGAGTTCTATTTCATTGTGTAATAACAATAATCTCAGTTACCTTTAGCTATTTAGTAAATTATGATGATGTCTTTATCAAATGCCTCCAGGCAATATTCTTTCGTTTTTCTGAAGTGGTCACTTTATGCCTTTGTAAGAGATTCAGGATAAATTACTTACACATATAAAAAATTGTTTTACCTTAGATAAAGTAGAATTTTAATACGAATTCACCTGATAACATTTTAAACTTATTGTAACGTTTTTGGGTTATAAAACATAAATTAAATATAATGCAGTGTTTAGTCATTTTACGGAATATTTCGAAATAATTTAATGAATCATGAAGGTTTCGTAACTTAACATCGATTTTCATGGCATTTTTATAGAATATTTTTCACGTTATTCCTTTTCTGTTAAAAGTATTATGTAGATGGTTTGCGGTGAATGCATTCTCAACATTTCTATTCTTCATGTGGGTTTTTCCATCTGAACTAAATGTTGCATTTAATGCAACAGTTATATCTTTGTATCTTATTTACAGATTTTCTATCAGCCTCCTGTGGTGGTGTACATGTAGCAATGTTCTTCTCGTGAAACTGATTCTGTAATATTTAAAATTTATATTGATCAATATTATTCTAATTTAAGGCAGTGTATTAAAAAATTACAAAATCACAAAATCGTGATATTTTGAATAAAAGTACAAAATACGTGAAAATAAATACAACTATTTAAGAAAAAAACTGCAGCGAAATGTGTGTTAAACGTTTATAAGTATATCTTATGTTTCATGTTAGGATAGGGAATTGCAATAGTTATTTTTTATTTGTTTTGATGTTTCGATATATGTGCAAGGACTACCTACCTATGAGCAATGTTAAAGTACGCTGTAAAAAGATTCAACTTATTTGCAATCATTTTTCTAAAATACTATATATAAAATTATCAAATATGAATAGGAAGAAAGGGTCCTTTTAGAAATACATAATCATGTAACGAAACATTCAAGAAAACCCGGAAAAACAAATGATGGTCGTTATGACGCGCCAATGCAACTGGAAGTGACATAGACAATATTTGCCAAAGTAACAATATAATTTTAACATTATTTTGGTTACATAATCTTTTTATCGTTAAATTTTACTTGATTTTTATGTACATAGAATCTGCAAAAGATTTGTTTCGTGCTTTAACCGAGACATAAAAAACTTTTACAGTTAATTTTTAATATTAAGTTATACAACACACGCAAGACCGAAGTTGGTATTGTCTGTCATTTAAAGATGATGTTTGTATAATCTTGTTGCAAACGTCTAATTATCTAATTTCACGGCACTAGTACAAATTCAATTAGGATAACAACTAATTGATTCACTGATAAAATACTGACACAACGCTCGAAATGTAAAATGATATTTCATGAAATAGTCCTGAAGAATTTCCAGTACACATGTTTTAACCATAAAGAAAACTCGGTAAAGACTGTTACTACTTATGCCATTAAAAGAAATGCGCAAGACTGTTAACGCGTATGCCTGGTATTTCCTGGTAATCACTTGAAATATGCACACGTTCTTGAAAATGAGCTGCATGTTCAGAACATTTAGTATCTACTGCATCTAAATATTCATTCCTATCGTGCTAAAATTGCATTTACGATGCACAAACGAAGTAAACCGCGGTAAGCTTTTCATCCCTATTATTGCTATGTTTCCCATGTTTCTCTTTTAGTGACTGCAAATAATATAAGATATTGATATGTACATACTAAACGAAGGTCAATGGCCAAATCGAAGAATGCATGGTTTCAATCATCAGTGGAAAGCACAGAACGATGTACTTTGCACAGTTTATATTTTATGTCGAAATTTAAAAATATTTTTTCAGTATTAAAGGATTTCGAGGTAATTATATAAGAAATTATATAAGAAGTTATTACATAGGAAATTTAATGTCCTTGGTATAATATTGAATTTATTATTTTCTTTTGAGCAATATTAATATACATTCGCGCGATTTCATATTTATGTAACTTTAAATGATTTGATAAGTGATCGAATACTTTGCTCAAATTTGAGAATTACGTACCCGGAGTATTTACTAAAACTACACCAATAGGGAGAATATCTTACCATAAAGAATTAATCAGTAAAAAATATATTAATTGTGTTGACTTTTATAATTATTCTCATCGATTAGTTTTGTTCCTAAATTTCAAATTGAGGTAGTAGACGTGTTCATTATTTAAAGAAAGTCGTGTTTCTATTTTCAATAAATTTTCAAAACTGGATGTATAATTTCTACTACTTTCTGTAAATACCATATATATCTATTTCATAAAAAATAAAGCTTGGGAATGTAGATTCGTCAAGTGGACAAAAAATCATTGATAAGATTTTAAAAAATATCCGTGTCATTCCGACAAATCAAACATGAAATTTCTAATAATACACTGAGAAAAAAAAGTTCTATTTTCAAGTAAATAAGTTATTTGAATAGCGGTAAGTAGATGTTTACTTGAATTAAGAAAATATTGTCTTATGTTTAGTAAATTTAATAAAATATGTTATTTAATTCAAGTAAAAATTTACTTGCTACTATTCAAATAAATATTTACTTGAATATAGCTTTTTTTCTCTCAGTGTAATTCACATATCTAAAGTTGCAAATTTAGTGAATTTAAAATATTTCCAAATATTTGTTGGGTTTCAGGTATATTGTAAATAAGATATTTATACCATTCTGGAAGTATCATGGATTCTTCATTCTGTAGCTGAAGAAACAAAATACTTTTTTTTTTGTTTCTGCGATTTTTAAGAAAAATGATAAAGTAATCATGATTTCGCAAGCTGAAGATGCGCTTGCCATACATAAAATCTATTTAAGTCCACTTGGTATCTGGCCAATGGACGCTGATGATAATTATAGAAAAATTCGCTTCCTCTTATCATCATGGCTACAGGTAAAATATTTGCTTTTTATTCACGAAATCGTTGGGACATTACCGAATGAATCTTTATATTTTGTCCATCAGTCGTTGATGATGTTTGAATTAAACAATCTATCTCAATCTATCGAGATTTTTGTTTTACTTGGTATCATTTTTTGGCTATTGAAATTATGAGTACTGTTTTGTGTGTAGCTATTTCGAGTCCCAGTGTTAGTAAGATTTTGTTATTTATATGGATTTTTTAACAACTCTCTGTGGGGCTAAGGACACTCTTTGTATTTTTACATTAATCATGTCTCAGGGAACATTATATTTTTAATTTGTTATGAATGCACAACAAATTTCTCGCTCGTTTCCGAACCGATTGCCAAACATTAATTAAAAATGTTTAAAATAGCTTTAAAATGGATCTGGACTTGAAAATATATCTAGTTTATGTTTAAGTTACTTATTGTAAGTTAGGAATTGCCATTGTTGTCCACGACACTTTAGCTACCCCTAAATCCATAGATTTTCGTTATTTGCGAGTGCTCTAAGCGGTCAGTATGCCAAGAATTTTTACAAGTTCAGAACACATTTTCGTTCGCTGAAATATCAGTGCTTTTTCGTTAATATTTCTTGGTTATGATCAATGTCCTCTTTTTGGAACTGGTTGAATTAGAAATTATTTTCGTTCATTGCTAGAAGCGAACACAGGCGTGATTTGACATTTCTTCGACTTGGCTATCATCAAACTCGACGCATCATCCTTACTGATATAAAGAGACGTCGATCATTCATTAGAATTTGGTTCAAGTTCTACACCTTCTTTTTGTGGTAGATTGACCCAGGATGGTCCACTTTATCTATTCTTCTTGGTGAAGGTGAATGCACGAATAGATTGCTACCCTTGTTTTTTGTCCTTATAGTTTTAAATAAAAAAACACTCAAGATCCCTGAAATCGCTGAGACAGGTAAGGGGACCATTACTAGTTGTCTGCTAATATCATCTTTCCCTCATTCTCTGGCTTCTGGATACTTTATAAATAAATAGACATAGACATGGTGTATGAATCCATTATGGGAATCAGATATGTCCTGTGACCGACAGAAGACGAAGTAAAACCGCGTTGATCACTAGCCGATTGTCTAGGTATACTATACCTAGATGCAACAATTTTGTTGTCGATCATAACATACTGTTAATTCACATTAGGTAACATGAATACTTTACTACCACCAGGTGATATTCTCGATCCTGGAGGCATATAAGCGGCATCGACATTAACAGCATCCACTATTTCTCTCTTCCTCTTTTCTTCTTCTTTAATTATTTACGCAATTCGGATAGATTCCAATATGTCCATCTGCATTCGTAAATTTTATTTATATAATTCTCCATACTTAAAGTATTAAACACTAGACCTTGGAGATCTTTTAACAAATGTGTTTAAAAATTACGAAGAGCTATTACCTAATTTTATTAGGTATGAACTAATTTCTACATTTTCTTTCGAAAACGAATTCATTAGATATAGCTAAACCTGGACCAATTATCTGCTTGGTCAGACGCTAACTATTTTCATGAATTTCTAGACGGATTGACTTACGACCCCTGCGCAGTAATATCGGTAGCTTTTAAACTAACTGCACGAACCAAAACATTAGAAACATATGTGAATTCATTGCCTATTCAAACTAATTACGATCATAGTATTAATTAATGAAAAAAGCGAATTCGGTAATATCTCGATTCATAATTACACCTTGCTTATTCTTTTCAATGCACGAACAATAGTGTATTTGTGAAAACAGTGGCAGAAAAGGGTTTTTGTGTCTAATGTAAATCGTTAGTTATATATCAAACCTTTTCGTTGCAATGCGAGTTTGATTAATGCTTTTAATTCCAATTTCAATACAATTACTGTACTACATATTTCATTGTATGAACAGTTAAGTATAACAGGACAAGCCATGATCGAAATGGTTACATTTTCTGGAGATGTGTCTGAAAAAATGGATATTTACTTAATTTGGGTTTGCGGTATACTTGCATTTGCTCGACACAATCAAGTTTATGTCTACCGCCAGAAACTTAATAAAAGTATCGTTTCACTTATCAGCGATTGGTCAACCATCGACGATGTGGAGTTCGTAAAGATCATGCGCAACCATGCTTACATTAGCCACTTATTTAGCAAAGCTCTGGTTTCCATGGCTATGTTTTGTTTGGTATTTTTATTGACCCGCATGATCATTACTAATGCAATAAGTGATCAAGAAGATGATCAGATAGAGTTACAGTTTATTCTTCCAACCTGGTTTTTAACGGGACAACGTGCAAGAAAGTGGTATTGGCCTTGGACCGCTTACCAAACATGTCAATGCTTTGCTGCTTGTCTAGCTGGACCTGCATCAGATGGCTTAATTTTTGCGATAATAAGTCATCTTTCTGGTCAATTCCAAATTTTGAACTTGAAATGGCGGCGTCTCGGAGAAAGTAGTACCGGTAAAGAATCACTTTCGAATAGAAGAGAACAAATTAATGAACTCATAAAGAAACATATGCATCTTGTGAAACTAGGTGAAGATCTACACGGCAGCTTTGCAAATCTTTTTTTAGTGCAAATGACAGTTAACATCATTTGTATAGGTGTATCAGGTTGGTTAAAAAAATGAACTAATAAAGATTTAAATAATTAACTTGTTAGTATTCATATTATCAGTAAACATTTATATTTTATGCGTAATATCGTCTATTGATGATGCTTTGTGAAATCATTTTCGAAAAATAATCGAAGAATGTAGAACACTCTAATGATTTGAAAAACATTCTTAGCAATTATAGAATATCAACAAATTTACTAGTAAAAAATGCAATGAAACCTAAATCACACGATCGGGAAGAAAGTTGCTAGATGTTCTATTTTAATAGTCTACAAAATTAATTGATTTCGTCGTCTAATTGTAACATTTTTCAGGTCTCAGTTTCCTTATATCATTGAAGAAAAAGGATTACATGACGGTTGGACTCAGTCTTTTGGCAATTAACGTAATGACGTCACAGAGTTTGGTATATTGCTATTTAGGGGATTATTTACTAAGTGAAAGTGAAGCAATAGTGGAAGCTGTTTACTGTGGGTGCTGGTACAATCTTGACGCAAGTAATAAACACGACCTGCATTTTGTTATGATGAAGGCGCGTAGACCAGTTTGTTTGACAGCTGGAAAATTTTTTAATATGACAAGACAAACGTTTATTGTTATGATCAAAACTGCTGCTTCTTACCTGTCTGTGTTGCGAATAATGATCGAAAACGAATAAGAAAAATCTGTATGTCTTCGTTGTACTATAAGGTGGAGAAAGTATATTTTTTCAATGTAAACGCAAGGGCCTAACAATTTTTAATACGAATATATATTTTACTTCTTCGATACCATACGATCTTACGTACACGTGTATCTGTTTAATTATTGTAAATGCTTATTCTTGAGTTATAAATAATATAATATTTATCTGAAAGTCGTGTATTGTTTTTTATGAATTTCTTCTGTTGAGTAATGTGCCAAATACTGTCGCCTCAATGTATTGTTTCATCGCCAATGAAAGGGTCTTCGCAATACCTTACCAGGCACATACCATCATTAATTTATTATTTGTTTTTCCTATTATAACGATTTGTGGCAGTTGGAGATAAATGATCGAACTCCCCATTTGATGCATTGCATGATATATATCGTGGAATTAGTCAAATAATTGAACAATACTTATCTAAGTAGACTTCCTAACTTTAATGGTTGCAACTAAATTCGTGCGATGGTTATAGGGACGAAACTAGACTCGAGATCAATTACTAAACTGTTAATACCATTACCTGTCTAATTTTAGGTTAGAATAATAAAAAGAGCTCAACGGGAAATTTATGATTGGTTCAATGATGGCCAACGCTGAGAACAATGATTGGTGCATTATTGGCAACCAAAATTGTATTCAATTCTGCTAATCGGATCCCTCTCTTTCAAAGGGAAATTGCTATCGTTAACATTGGCTAACTATTGGGCTAAGATTTGGCAACTAACATTGTCCTAACCCTTATGGTTGGTAAAGATTCAGGCTGACGGCAGACGTTGCCAAGCATTATCAGACAATATTGGTTCATTATCAGTCGCCAAAAAAAATACCACTGATTGGTTATTCACTGACCGCCAAGATTCTTAATTATACTGATACATAAGTGAACCAACTAGTGTAACGAATGAATAAACAGTTACCTTTTTCAAGGAAATATACATTTTTATGGAAAAATAAATGATATATGTTTGGCGACCAATAATGAACCAATATTGTCTGCGAATGATTGGCAACATCGGGATCATCTCATGCATTTACCAACCCCGGGATAATGTTGGTGGCCAATAGTTCGCCAATTGAAAGCCAACCTTGCCTCAATATTTAGCCATTGGTAACAATTGGCAATGTCCCATTGGCAGAGATGGATCCGACTTCCAGAATTGAGTACAACTTTTTTTTTATAGGGAATTTTGGCTACTCCATATTTTTCTGAAGTATTTTTGGAACAGATTTGAAATAAGCGCAAAAAACAACTACAAAACAAAACATGCAATCAGAAATTAGAAAAAAAAGAACAAAAGCTCTTTGTCTAATATGAATTATTTTCATATGATCGGATACGGATCATGTGATGAATGCTATTCATTGCATATGATATGCTGTTAGATTTATTGCTGATGTATGTAATTACGGAAATTAAATTTAATAATACAATTAATACATATTTAGTAGTTTACCAATTGTCAAAAACTATAAAAGAAAAAAAAAAACAACAAATAAGTAGTTACGTTTACAAGATGGTTAATAACTGAATACAAAATGTTTTTGTAAGTCCAACTACTTATTTGTTGAAAAATATTATATTAGGATTTTTATTTCATGTATTGATGTCAATCGATAATATAGGATAGGATGTGAGTTATTTTCATTTATCTCTCAGTAATTTGTCTAAATATTATCACGGAACTTAAAGTTTTATTAACCTATTTATAGCCTACACGAGGAATTAAGATTTGCATGCCTTAATTTATGCATCTTGTTATAAGTCAAAGTAAGACCAACATCTAAAAGTTATTTAAAGATAGATCTCTAATCATCAGGCGATGACACGAAAATAATACGAAACCGAAACCCCACAAAAAAATTGTTTGTTCTAGGAAAGTAGAATCATCGAGATAGTACATCACCGGCTAAAAGAATGACCATCAGCGATTCCGCATAGCCGCATTAAATGATAATGAATATTTACCTTACTTGTCAGTTAATTAGGTATTCAGGAGAGATATTACAAATTAAACCGTTTGTATATAGTTAGTTTTCATTGTGTATGATGAATTGATACAATGAACTTTGCAGGCGGTTGGTTATTGTAAGTTGGGAAATACATGAAATCTGCGATGTTACACAGAGATATGACCAGAGAGAGTTTATCATGACCATACTTGATTGTTACTAGGATGGCCCGGGAACAAAGTTCCGAAAATCAAAACCCCTCGAAAGGCTAAAATTTCGATATTGCGTGAGTCCAAGGTATTTTAATTTGCTTTTTTTTGCCAAATTTTCAAAGACAAAGTGAAGAAAATCCCGCTGGAACCAGGATACATCGAAATTTTGGCCTTTCGGTGTGTTGATTTTCGGAACTTTGTTCCCCGGCCACTAGGATGAATATGTAATTATTTATATACCTAAGAAAGGATTAAAAATTCAATTTTATTTTATTTTATGAAACAGACAGTGTCATATAATTATATTAAAGAAGTTTGCGGCTTATGGTCTGCGAATGAATTTTGGTTCGATCGGAGTCCTCTTGAAGTTAGAATGCCTTTATCGGGTCGGTTAACCGGATTTTCGGGTACCCGATACTTACCGGGTATACCCGACTATCATCGGGTACCCGAAACTTATTGGTTACCCGACTCACTTTTCTGATGAACCATTTAATCGAATGAATTCCGCAAAGGGTTAATTGCAAATTGCGTAATGCACTCATTGACAAAAATGAAGTTTTCCTACATCCTTGATATCAAGACCTTTAATTGAAGGCCGCATTTATTATTACTTTTAGTGTTGATTTCGAGCAGTAATATCACGTAAAAGTACCAACATCAAATTTTCGTTTACTTTTACATCTTACATCTCGAAACAATTACAAAAAGTAATAAATAATAATAAGTGTACGTAGGTCTTTGCATATGGGTCATTCCGTGTCAAATATTCAATAAATTTTTCTTTCTAGTTTTTGTTGAAAAAATAAAATCTATGTATTTTCTTTTTGATATTATTTTTCAAAAATTTGATGTTGAAAATGCTTCTCTCAATTGATTTCAAAATTTTATAAAAATATAAAGCGACTATTTTCTTCTTTTTTTAGAAGTTAAAAGAAAACGGTGCATCCTTTTTTTATAAGTATATAAAAATGTGTAATTTTTGCTCTTTCTATGTAAACTTTAAAGTGTTACGAACACAATGGAAAAATATTTGTGATAGGCCAACGTATGGTTTTGTTGGAATTCATTTTTCAATTAATTTTCTCAACTGAAAAAGTTGACCTTTTTATTAAAAAAATTGTTACATTTATGCAAAAAATAAAAGAAAAGGTTTTCTTCCAACATAGCTTTAAAATTGTACAAAAACCATTTCATTTCATTATAATAATTTAATAACTTCAATAGAATGCCAAATTACAATGAACCAAAAATCGAAATTTTGAAAGATCACGTCGGAAATATTAGATATCATATTCAAATAAAAACACACGTACGATTTAGTTTTTTGTTAAAAACGAGAAATGAAATTTCAACGAAAAATATTAAGATTATAAATTTCACACGGAATGATCCATATATTAAAATAATAAAATTATATAAATGCGGCTTATACCCTGCAAGGAAAAAAATATATCTTGCACGACATTTTGGCTCCCTCGGAGCCTTTGTCAAGTGTATACGTATATTTAAACATCCGTATAAGCCGCATTTATATAATTTTATTATTTTAGAACATTAACCTGCAAATCTCCCGAATCAATTTATTTATCCATATATTAATATTTTTTCCGGCATCAATATGACATATGGGTAATTTTTAACGAATTAAAACGATCAAATACGACGCTTAGGGGGATTTTTCTATTCCTTGTACTCAACAGGAAAATACATAACACGTATCACCACTGGAAATCATTCAGAAAGTTATGTTAATGAAATAAAAAACTGTATGCCACAGCCCTGACGTACCACTGAAAAATATGCTGTTACTGTAAGTAATTATGCCAAAATTGGCCACCATATTCCTACGGATGATTGTGTTATATAAAATCTAACGAAATTGAGACAAAATTCCTTATACGAAGTATCTCTGCATGCTAATTCGTATACGCCTTACAGAACACCAAAAATTTGAAAATTTAATTTTTTCAAAATATCAAAATACGACGATAACGACAGGATGAATAATTATGTACTACAAGTAGATTGAATTGACCTAAGGGTATTGTTGCGTACAGAATTGCGGGAACGTTAATTTATAAGCTTGCGGTACCCGGTGTAGGTTTTTCTGCAGTTTTCTCTACACCATTGCACACCCGAATGGGGGTACTCCTCAAAGGAAGTCGGCTGCAGACGCAAGAAGGGTGCCTATAGGTTGTCATGTACGGGCCCTTCACGAATGGTAAAGAATCGGTTAATTATATTCGGTTTTTAAGGTAAGAATCGGGCGAGTACAGTTTGGATAGCGTAAGTTATTAAGCTCAACGTTTAAACCATTACGACCTGACGAACAACAATGTGGTTCCTCTCGAAGGAATAGAGATACTTGTTATCTCGTATATAAAATGCAACTGTGGTTCCTCTCGAAGGAATGGAGATACATATTATCTCATGCATAGAAAACGACGGTGGTTCCTCTCGTAGGAATGGAGAAACATGCTATCTCGTAGATATAATGCAACTGTGGTCTCTCGAAGGAATGGAGATACTTGTTATCTCGTGCATAGATATCGACGGTGGTTCCTCGCGAAGGAATGGAGATACATCTTATCTCGTAGATAGAAGACGTTGGTGGTTCCTCTCGGAGGAATGTTCCTTCTTGGAACGAAATACATAGGGACTTCTCTTGGAGGAGTAAAGACTAGGAACTTCTCTTGGAGGAGCCAAGACTAGGGATTCCTCTTGGAGGAATAAAGACAGACGTACCCTCTTGAAGGTAAAAGACAGACATTTCCTTTTGAAGGAAAAAGACAAGGACGGTCAAACTCTCAAAGCTGACTTTAAACACATTTCAATTTCGAACTTTCGAGACGTGTACGGTTGCTTAGCGACGATCTTCATTTTTTTAACATCGTGATCCATGCTGTACGGTTCGATTCGACGCCGCGCGGCCGCGGCAGAGCAGAAGCGTTCGATTCGTCACACGGGTAACTTCGGTAATTCGTCGCCATTCGAAATCTATTAAATAAAGACGCGTTCTTTCATTTTTGTTAAGTGTGTTTATTGGATGTTCGATATCTCCCATTAGTAACAGGTATATATGAACTTAATTTACTTTTTGTACCAGAATGCGTAAAGTTTGATTTTACGCATTCTGGTACAAAAAGTAAATTAAGTGCATATATACCTGTTACTAATGGGAGATATCGAACATCCAATAAACACACTTAACAAAAATGAAAGAACGCGTCTTTATTTAATAGATTTCGAATGGCGACGAATTACCGATTCTAGTACACAAAAATATTGTACGACACACGTGCGTAGAAAACTAATCAAAATTTAGTAATATGCCTCTACAATGTAAATACCTACTATGATGTTAAAAGTATAAACATAATTGTACTTTTTTTGTAAATAAATAATTTCGAAGCAATGTCATTTCGGAACTCTTTGGTATGATGCGCCTACGAGTACGTAGGCTATATAGATTATCAAAAAATAGCAACGATTGTGAATAAATCAAACCGTAAATAATAATTACCAATTTATAGATATTAAATATATTACTTTTTCATAGTATGCTTAAAATTCGTGTACCTTTTTCAGGTGCGTAAAATTACGACCTTACACGTAAGTGCTGACCGCACGATTATGTACGTTGAATATACAATTATGTAAATTATAAACCTTATGTAACCGAGTACCCGGTAGACCCGGGTGCCCGATGAGAATCGGTTACCCGATGAAGAATCGGCTACCCGAAATGACGGGTAATTTACAAAACCCGACCCGACCATCGGGTACCCGACTGAATCGGGTACTCGCACACCTCTATTATTACTTCGACCCATACCATAGGTCTGGCGAAGTATTGAATTTGGTCAGTTCCCGCCAAAAAATTACCCTATAGTTTTTCATCAAATGTCGAAGTTTCAGGCCCTATGGAACCCAAAGAAACAATAAAAAAATTGGTGTCCGTTAGGTTGTACGTCCGTCCGTCCATCCGTCCGTGAGCAACATTTTGTATACGCGATATCTCGCGACTGGCAGGACGAATTTAAAAAGTACAAACGGATTTTGGTTTCTCTTGGCCAAACTTAGATCTGATTAGTTTTTGGAGACAATGCATACGAGATTATGGGGAGGTTTAACAAAAAAACGCTCAAAAAACACGTTTTTTCCATTTTTTAACTAAAAATACAAATCGTACAAAAAAATGTTTTAAACAAAAAATATAGAACATCGAATTCTCTACAAAAAAGGTCCTATTCATTTCTTCCTAAAATCAACGATAATGCCGTAAAAATCAAATTAACACGAAATTAACATAAATTGTACATACACATATACAATGCATATGTATGTATATTATATACATTACATGAAAAACAGAGACACACAGGAAGCAGGGGAGTGAGGCAGGTAACACGGGGGGGGGGGGGCATACAAAAATATTCACTATAATGTTGGTTTCGGGTAGCCATGGGGAGGTGGTACATACACATGTAAAAAAATTTATTTCCTGCAACCCGACCTGTCAAAAACTCGACTAAACCGCGTTTTTTTAAGCATCAGCGTGAACAAGACGTGCTCATTTATCAGTGCTTCAGCTGACTTGCGGTCGGGGTCGAAGTTTTGAAAATGCTCATTTTCAATTTTAATATAGGGTGATTATGCCAATGAATGGACGATTTTCTACATATTTCTATTTCTTATGAATGTATGATGCACAACATGCATCAAATACGATTTTACACACTACTGCTGACCGGGGCTCTCTCGTGCTACCCGGCTGCGCCGGGCACTCGTGCGCGGCGGTCATCACACGTGCGTAACATCATATTTGACCCACAAAAAACGGCGCACAAATTTTACGCATAATATATCGAAAAATATCGTTCGGCACGCGTGCGTAAGAATTCGATTTTACTCACCGGCCTATCTAATCGCATGTTAAAAACGGTGCGTAAAATCGTATTTTACGCACTAGTATCGAAAAATACTATTTTATGTTCTTTGAACATTCAAAACGATATTTATAGTACTATTGATCTTCCAGTGTTTATTATTTTGTAAAATCAAAGCAAAGTTTTAAAGCCATCCAAAACTGGTACTGAAAAAGTCCCATTTGATTTAATCCGTCTATTCATTGGGGTTTAGCGGATTTTTTTACAAACGTATGAAGACGAGGTTAATAATTAAATGAAATCAAAGGTTGAACTACACGGTCATAAAGAGCAGAGTCTAATGATTCTAATGATGGTATCATAATTAAATTTTCATAAAAGAATTCAAAAGTTATAATCGATCAAAGTGTGAAAAATGCTTAACCGTCCATTCATTGGCATATTCACCCTATTTAAGGAACAAGATATTGTTACAATATATGTATAGAAACTACTCGAACATAACGATGCTAGAACTACCCTCTGCCGCCTTCTTTCCTGGCAGTTTTAAAATGGGAATATTCCCGGAAGCATCAGCCTTTCGTGAGGGAACTGCAATACGAATTTAGCCAAAATTGTAGGGTCGAAGGCATTTAGTTTTATCTATTTATTTCTGCCATCATTTCTGCAGAAAATGCAATTTTTTGTCACTTATTCTTTTATATCCATGCTCTTATAATCTGCGAAATAAGAAGAAAAAGTACAGCAAATAGTTGAAAAGTATATAGGTTAGGATTAGGTTATGATTTTGAAAGTACTGAGAGAATTGCGAAAGCATGTAAATAACTACTACATGTAGTAATTTACTATTTGTTTACTAATACTACTATAAGAAATAACTAAAGTATAGTATCACACGTCACTGTTTTTTAAGTGCATGTGTCGTACTCATGCGTAATAAGAAGAATTGTAACGCGGCGATTTGTAGCGGAAGTTTAAATTAAATGCAACGATGAAACGATAAAAATGGTTTTATTTGATATACTATGTTTCGACGAAATGGCGACGATCTTTCGCGGTGATATTTGGAATTGTGACTGGCGGGGAATCGCGCGGACTCTTTAAACATTGGAACAAATGAAACTTGTTTGTTTCGTAAACATTCGTCGTTGTCGTGATACGCACATTCAAATATTTGAACGTTTAAAATATTCATGCGTTCTACGTTATCGACGGATCGATTTGGAACGTTTTTTAAAAATCGATGTATCCGAATTTCGAATCGGAGTCGACAACGATATTTCTTAGTTTAACCCATTAACGCCTGAAATGATATTTTTTCTCCTCATTTTCCATCGAATATTTCGTATGGAAAGAGAAGTTAGAAAAAATCGAAAGGTACATTCTTACTATTTTGGAGGTCGCTTTTGCCTAAATTTGCAATGTGTATGTGTTTTTTGCAAAATAATTTAAAAAAACTGTTTTCTGTGTCAGGCATATTTTTTTAAATTCATATTTTCACCCCACATATCGGGTTGCAAATGCGGGCCTATTCAGGAGTATTTTTGACAGATAATGAAGTACCTTATATTACGTTTTCGAGGTCGCTGATTACGAATCTGAACTCTGATTTGTAAAATTCAAAATGACGGATCCAATATGGCGGATCCATTATGACGGACGAAAATTGGAAAAATGGCTTCGATTCGGATGAAACTCTTTACTCGTGGGTTTTCGAGGTCACTGATTACGATATTTTTCGTAATCAGCGACATTTTTTATATTTTCGCATTTTTATCCATAAATAAAAAATGGACACCATATAACTGACCCACATGCGTCAAAATTAATAATACGAGATATTTATATAGACTAATTAAAGCAGGAATAAAAGTAAATTAAACTGTCGAGCATTTATGAAAACAAAAAATCGAAAAACTTTTAATAACAATAGTTCGGATATGTTCTGTAGAGCTGTTGCCAAAGATTATCGCTAGGCAATCTTTTAAATTCGATACAGCATCATCATCCAAAAAATGCATATATATATATTTGTTTTTATAAATGCTCGACAGTTTAATTTACTTTTATTCCTGCTTTAATTAGTCTGTATAAATATCTCGTATTATTAATTTTGATGCACGTGGGTCAGTTATATGGTGTCCAATTACAGAAGTTGCTAGTTCATCCTTGGCTTATCAATTAGGTAAACTCATAACTTTCTTCGATCATAACTATTCTGCAATTTCGTGCATATTTAAAATACCTACAATTCTACCATATTTTATATATATTTACGGTGAGCAGATATCTTCTTTTTTCGAATCGGGTTTAATCGTCTCTTTTTGGTACGTTTCCGAAATTAACCGAATATGACAGTAAATCGCGTCTTAGATTTCATTCTTATGATGCAAGACTTCAGGCGAGAGAGGAAAATTGTTTTCCGGAGGATGTAAAAGATAATCATAATTTGAGGTGTTTAAGACCACTTACGATGCGGTAATAAATTAGTCTTAAAAGTAGCATTGTTTTCTTTATTTTGTTATGCCCATTGCGCTAGCTGCAATTTGATGTCTTAAGGCTCAGTTGGGCGGTTTATTTCTGTAATAAATAAATGAACAAATATATTACGTCCTCATACATAATCAATGCGATGAAATTGACAGTCATCGAGTTCGCCTAAAGAGCGACACTTTTTTACCAAGATTGGTTGAACAAGTCGCTAAATTCAGTTACCTTATAAAATATTAGCATGACTTACGTTTTGCAGAAGGAACGACACTATATCAAAATTTCGCAATATGAAACAACATTTACTCAATTTCATCGCTTTCTTAACAAAATTTCCTCTGTTTACATTAATTCACGGCTGAAATAATGGGAGCAATGTATAGTTATGAAATATTTGAGATATACATATAATCAAAATCCAGATTCCATTAGCCAATCTAATAATCTTTTGTGTGCTTTTCACACTTATCGTCATCGTGAGTTTCGTGATTTTCGTCAAAAATATCTTCTGGGGTATAAAGACAAGAGAAAATAATTCTATCTAAGATAGTTTTAATTAATTCATGATTTAAACATTGGAAAAAAAATCAGTGGTGAACAGAACCGAAAAATTTAATTAATTTTGTATTATTAAAGTATCCCAGTTAGTATTAGTTAGTTCTTCGCTAACTGTGCGTTTTCTCTTTTACTGTGCTCTTAATATGTTTGCTGTTAAATAACCAGGTGTATATAACGATAAATTTGTTAAAATTACATTTTGTTCACAATTTGGGCACTTTTTCATATATGCAATGCAAAAAGAATTCATACGAATACGTAGGTAATAAAGATTTTTTGACTTGACTGATCTTTGATTAAAAAAATACAAATGTTACGGCAATGAAACTGCTATTTCACTTGTAATAATCTTAATGATTTTGGTAAATTTCCGTTTCTTATTCAGACAAATACACTATCGAATGTTTCATCTTTTACAACATTTGGTGTAACCTTGTTAATAAACATATTTTCACATACTTCTTCCAAGTAGTTTTAGTTTTGTTTATTAGTTAAAATAATTGTAAAGACACCTCATTTTCGTTTTTTATATCACAAATGTATTTTTATTGCTAGTACATAAACGTATTGCAATTGTTTTCTGGCTACGCGAACGCATTAACGTTTGGACTGCCGTTTATCTGATTCATTTTTTACACGATTCAATTCCAGCGTGCTATAACTTTGATGAACAGTTGTCATAATAACTTCGTGATTATGCGAATATGTAAACCAATGACTTAAGAACGAACATTCTTGGAGTTTCTTATCATCATTTAGAAAGGCGTGTTGAATGGATAGTACTTGTGTGCCGTACATCTGTACAAAAGATATAAATTATAAAATTATCGTTATCGGTATCCATATATATCACATACTGAAATATCATTTGCTTAAAATTCTAAAAAATATATAAACATAGTAACAACAAATAGTAAAAGAAACATCTGTAATTTTCTTACCCAGACATGGGGCAAATTCGGCCATTGCAGTCGAATGAGTCGATGTAAGAAATATCCTCAGGTGACAGTTCAAAATCGAAAATTTGGGAATTTTCCAATATTCGCGATTTTGTAACAGATTTTGGAATAACGATGTGTCCACGTTCAATCTGGAATATAAATTCGATACTTTTACTAACCATTTTATATTAAAAAAAGTTGTATTTCAAATACTTAGTTAATAAATAATGTAAATTTTGCGTGATTAATCCGTAGAAGATAAAGATAATACAATTATTACTTCGCCTAGTGTAAGGTGAAGCAATTATTCATCTGACCACTACTGAGTTTTCAATTTCTTTGAATTCTATTGTTACGATATGTAACATGTAATTTATATTGTTTTTAATTAATTATCCGATTCAATTTTACTACTTAAATGAATTTTTCAATCTATTTAAACCGTTTTTTGAACCGCTCAAATAACCAACATGTTTATGTATTTCTAAATAGAAAATTAAATTTATCATACCTGATAACGAATTACAACTTGTGCAGTTGTCTTATTGTACTTTTTAGCGAGCTCAACAAGTTTCTCGTCATCTAAAAGTTTAGGGTCATCAGGTTTGGCCCAGGGCCTGTCTGGAGAACCAAGAGGACTGTATGCCGTGATAACGATGTCCTTTTCTTTACAAAATTCTGAGAGTTTCTTTTGCGCCAGGTAAGGATGACATTCGACCTAAAAATACAAAATTATTGTTAAATTATGTTACAATTATTAACCAGATGTAAGTAATTGTTTGCATCAAACTTTATTCATAAGTATTACCTGATTAGTGACTGGTTTCACCGTGCAGTTCTTTAGTAATCGTTCAAGCTGTTCGGAATTAAAGTTACTGACGCCAATGTTTTTAGTTAATTTCTTTGATAAAACACCTTCCATTCCTTTCCATGTATCCACATAATCCACATCGTCGGTATCTGATGTGCCATCTTCTTTCAGTGGGAAATTTTGTTCTCCCGCTTTGTATGGGATTGGCCAATGGATCAGATAAAGATCGAGATATTTCAGATTGAGATCGGACAAAGTTTTATTGATTGCCTTCTCCACTAATTCCGGGTTATGATACGTGTTCCATAATTTACTGGTGATAAAGAGATCTTCTCTTTTTACTACTCCTTCAGCTATCTTGGCGTTAATAGCTTCTCCAACCTCTTTTTCATTACCGTAAACGTGGGCGCAATCTATGTGACGGTATCCAATGTCGATTGCATCTTTTACGGCTTGCGTTACTTCACCGGGCTTCGACTATATGGAAAAAAAATTAGTTTGATTACTAGTTAATCATTTCCTTAATTTAGTGATGTTTCAAGTTTCAAGTTTATGAAATTTATTGTTTGTTTGGGTGTCGTGAGTCATTGTCTCTTGATAATACAAAGAGGTTCTATAATTCTAGAAAAATGCAGTATCCAAAGTCTGAACAAAGTATATACTCTCTAAACTTTTAGAGTGAAAATCTACTCATTATGGAATGAAAATTTAACCAATTTTATAAAAGAGTTTCACTCTATAGTAGAGTGAATTTCCACTGCATGAAGAGTCAATTTTCACTTCAAACAATTTAGAAAGTATTTAGTTAATAATCGTAATAATCAGATTGTCGGCAAATTAATGGAAATAGAAACTCGAACAATACACTAAAAAGTTGTATTGAATGATTTAGACTAATCAATACAAACAACGTAATAAATTCATTTTTGGCAAATTTTTTACTAACGCAGATAGTTCACACCTGGGCAGCAAAATAGAAAAGAGTTCAAAATAATTTCGAAACGTGTTCTAAAAGAAGCTATGTCCCAGATTCTGAGGGTTTTCTGAACATGATGTGATTATGAGATCTTTATGAACTTGTTTTTAGAAAAGCCTGAGAAAGTGGGGCATCTGACTTCTTTTAGAGCACATTTCGAAATCATTCTAAACTCTTTTGTATTTTGTTGTCTAGGCTGTCTTATAGTGGAGTTTCAGAAAGACAAAAAATCTTATAACGGTGGAAAAGATTAGGACGAAGTTCAGAGATTAGTAAGCATTCAGAATAGATATAGTTTTTAGATATAGTTGATTTTTATAATCATTTATCAATAATATTTACAAAAATACGGACCTACAATATATTTAACAATATTTAGTTGCAGACCTTATTGATAATTACACTTTTCTCTTAAGGCAATAAAAATCAATTAAAAATTTTATTATATTATTAAATATTTTATAGATTTAGGTAATGTTTTTTATACTTTCTTAAATCCATAATTCTTAACCTTGTATCATCATTTCATTAAGTAAATTAAAGGTTTAAAAGATGCGACTAATTTTGTTGCAAAATCCTATTCTAGACGAATTTAAAAAACTGTATACCATATTTAAAATTTGCGATGTCAAACCTAGAGAAGTTAAATTATAAATTGCCATTGATAAATCTGCGGTATTTTGTTTAGTTTGAAAATGGGAAAATGTTTTAATGCTTAATAAAAAAAGTTGAAGGCGTCAAAGAAAAATATTGCCAGAACAAACTTTTTATAATATTAATTTTCATATTTTCACAATTGCTTCGTGATTTGCTCGGCATAATGCATCAACTTCTTTTTTATTTCATTTATATGATTAACAAGCATAAAAATAGACAATAATTATTTTTTAATATTTCCAAACAAGTGTATATCTGAGTCAAGCTGATAAATATTTTGGAAAAAGTGAAAAATGAGTAAAATGTCTCGATTCAAGAGAAAATTTCTAATTTCAAGACATTTTTGGCCTGTAATTCTTTTGAAATGATCGAATTTTCCATTTTGCATATTTTCAAAATTTGAATTAGTGAATTAAATTTCGAATTACTGACTTGAATATTCGTATAATACCAAAAATTAAAAAGTTGTTTAAATATCTTTATTTGATATTTAATTGGATATAATTTATAAGAAACGTTGACATTAATTTTGATGGGTATAAGAAATAAAATCTTTGCCAACCAGAAAGAATACATATCGATTTTTCTGTACAGTTCTAATAATATGTAGTTTCAACAAAATCGACCACTGTCAACTACGACTTGTTTCCTTGTAATTGTAATTCTATTTTAATTTCTTCAATAATTTCAATGCTTTGTAAAATTTCGACGTACCTGAGGTTTTTATATCTTTCACGACTAAAAAATAAATAAAATATCTCGAAGTGTCTCAATTTATGAGAAAGTGTCTCGTTTCAAAATACTTATGTGTCTAATTCTTTCGAAATGAGACATTTTAAACCCATCAAAATTGTCGTAAAAAGGTCTAATTTCTTATAAATTATACCTCGTTAAATATTAAATAATAATATATGAATAATTTCTGAATTTTTTTGTATTACAGGAATATTCAGGTTACTCATTCCATCTTAAATGAGACATTGAAATTATTTAAAATTGCGACTCCAATCTGTCGGACAAAATTTAGTAAAAAACAGATGTCCCTGCCACGTAGTTGATAAAATGTAGAAAATTAAAATTGGTTTTAGTAACTACATTCTTATTGTGATTAAATTCAATTTAGCATGTAAAAAATGGCATATTCGCTAGTACTATTGTATGTCATATTGTACTGCGTGTTTAGTACAACTAAACATACATTTCTGTCACAATCGATTTAAGAAAACTTACTTTATTATACATTTAAGCGAATAACCCGACATCGATTGAGTACAATGACACTGCACGTAATGAAACTATAATAACATTTTACTATTAAAACTATACGAAATCATATTTTATTTAAAATTGAATCAAACTTGTTAATAATTTTAAAATATACTTTATACGATCGAATTTTACGGTATTTAAAGAAAACTTTGATTTCGGTATTAGAATTTTTATTGCAAATTTATTCATTTTACTCATTATAATGTGACTACAGTAATACGCAACGTATATCAGTTTGTTTAATTTCGCAAATTTGCGGTTATAGAGTTAATAATACATTTGATGTTATCTGAGATACTCTTTTTCAATAAAATTCAATACGTTGCGTTTTTCTGAAAAAAAAACATTCAATATTTATTTTGCTTTGTCAGACTATAAGATTTATGTAAGTCATATCTTAATTCATAACAGAAACATGACTCGATCGACTGTGAATTGTATATAAAATTTTCTCACGGAAATTGGAGGTTATACCTACAAAATAATAACTAAACATTTCTTATGGATAAAAACTTTTGTTTGAAATTTATACAATTTTATAAATTTTTGTAAAAAATTGTAGTTCCTGTAGTGTCTTTTATTCGAACTTCCAGTAAAAATACATTCTAACAGACGAGATTCTTAGTATAAACCATTTAAACACAACACTAATAAATGCGTTTATCGCGCTTAATCGTTTAATTATTTCTAAACCGGTTTTTTGTCGATAAAAAAATTGCATTTATAAAAAGAGTTACGTAGATCTTGCAATCTTGCAATCAAATTGTGTCGATACTATATTAATTAAAAAATATTACATATTTTCTATATATAATGGAAATTTTCGATAATTATTTGTAACAATCTCCCCACTTTTTTTCGAACGACATACTTCTAAAAGCAACCTAAATAATTTGTTTAGTATGGAGAGGAAAATTAATATTTGCATTGTTTTATAAAATAAAAGTTCGTTAAAAACAACATGAAGAGTACTAAAATAGATACAAACGTAACGCAAGGGAACTGTAAATTGAAATATTAAAATATTTATGACATTTTTTGTTAACTTATGATTTGAGATTATAAATCTAGATACATCTACATAGCCCGTTCTTTGTGACAAATCAGTTAGAATTAAATAGATTCACCAACAAATTTTAGAAATACTTTTTTGTTATGTTAACAAACAATTGTTATTTCCGAAATTCTATGCAATTTATTTAAGTATCCTAAGAACTACTAAAGTAAGTTTCTATTTTTTATCAGAAACTATAACTGAATGAAAAGTAGATCATAATACATGATTTCATATACGAAAAAAAATAATATTAATGGATTTTTTTACATATTGTTACTTCCATACATAATGTTTTCGGAATTGATTAACTATTGTTATAATTTGTACTTGTCATGGTATCTAGATCCAGTATGACTCATTTGATTGACATTGAATTTATTTGTGTGAGTTGTTATATTTAATTTGGAGCAGAGATTAATAGGTTTGGAGTAATGTTCTAAGGAATCAGTTAAAATTGATTAACTTATGCTATAGAGTATTAAATTCAAGAAAATATCTGTTTTGACGTGTTTTACTGCGATTAAAGTGCATTCATTTATTTAAGTTGTTTAACTTTTTAAAATATATATAACTTGTAGTAATACTCAAAAAAATTGAAAATGATGCCGGCATCGAATGCCTTAAGGAAATATAACCTACCTTCCACGTTCCCAAGCCGAACATTGGTACGTCATTGCCATTATTGAATTTGGCTACTGGTGCATTCAACGCCATTTTCTTTAAATGATAACTGCACTTTTTATAACACTAAAGTGTTGAAACAGTACGGACAGTTTTTCGTGTTAATCACAACGCGGAAATGAGCCAACTGCTGCTTGAATGCCGGTTTGCTACGTCCTTAGTTCGGACGCCGGTTGCTAAGAACGCTACAGTTAAACTGTTTCAAGCCTCTATGCTATATATAGTACAAACACAAATCACAATGTATGTATGTGGTACTCCCACTCTAAACCTAAGGAGGCGCCGGCAGCTTGCCTTCCCCTGATTTCTAGATCACGTTATATCACATACGTGTATACGATAAAAAATATTTGGTGATTTGCGACGAGAAAAAATGTACTACTTAAGATGGTAATGTTTAAAACAGAATTTCATTATGCACATGTTTATAACAATTTCGAGTAAAATTAATGTATATCTATATTATTAAAATTGAAAATGTTTCCAAACTGCACTAAGGCTAAGTTTAAGCGAAAAATTTAGCAACAAGTCTAGAAAATTTAAGCAAATTTAATTTGTATGGGATTGTTGTAAAGGTTCCCTGCGAAAAATTGTAAGTAGGCTTCGTATGAGAATCTCATGATAAATTGAAACAAGTGCCTGATAGCTGTCGTAAATATACATTATTTTACATCTGTATTACTCATACAAGTATCGTACGGAATATGTGAAGTTCTATTACACGAAAGAAAATAATTAAATAGGTAGTTTTATGAGCATAGAATCATGAATATTTGAAGTTGACATTTTATGGCAATTACATAAAAATCTCATCACAATCAGGTCAATTTTCATACAAATCGCAAATATTATCGAATAGTGTTTCCGTAACATAGTGCGAGTACTATACGACATTTATATGAAATTTACAAGATACTTGTTTCAAATTCTCATGTGATTCTCACGAGAATCCTACCCAACATTTTTTGCAAGGTTGGGACGGGTTTCGTTCTTTGTGGTTTCGACATGGATGGGAACAATGTGAATTTATATATACTAATTAAAAGTATGCCATTGATATAGCATTCGAATTAAAAGCTATAGTCATTTTAGTGAAGACACCTTTGTGACCAAAACAAAAGTTATCGTGTATGTCGGGACATTTTTAAAAATATGAAGATCATCCTTAAAAAACGTTACATTTGGAAGATTATTATTATGCGGTAATTATGACGACATTGCAATTATTTTTATGTTAGTAAGATTCTTTCACGTAAAATATATGTGAGTGTTTTAGCACCAAGTTAATCGCCAAGTGAATCACGTTTGCGCATATTGCACTAGACTGAATCGTAGCAAGTGAATTTTCGAGGCAGGTTGTGAAGAAATATTAAACAGAAACGTACATCATTGTTATCATCATCATCATCGTTGTCCTCTAATGTTGTCTATGGGCGATTCCATGTGAAATTTTCCTATCAAAAGATTAAATCACTTGGTATATTTTTTTCAAATTCTAGAGGGAATAATATTCGATGTTTTATTTTTATACGAATGGCAAAGTTTTTGGGTTATGATTTTTCAAAAATTTGATCTCGAAAATACCGACCCTTTTTCAATTGATTATAACTTAGAAAGTATTCAAGTTATGAAATTTTTGTAGAGAGATAACATTTTTGGGGTTTATTCAACTTTTAAGCAATCGTATAAGAAAAACGATTCTTTTTTTTATATAAAAAATAACAGTTTTTCATTTGGGCACGATTAAAAGTGATTTTTCTTTTTTCTACATAAACTTGGAAGTGTTACGATTAGAATGTCGAAGGATTCGTAATGTGCTGACGAATAGTTATGTTGGAATTCATTTTTTTTAAATTTCTGCGTACAAACACCAGTGTTGCAAATGTGTCCTTAATGTACTGTTAATGCATTATATTAATTTAATTATGTCTTTATTGCAATTATTATAATTATCTTTTAAAGTTTAAAAAAAAGAAAAAAAAGTTAATTCCTAACATGGAAGCAAAAACTAAATCAAAACTTTCAAAGAAAGAATATTATGTTCCGTATGTCGTTTTTCAAGACTTAATTTAAACATATAGTGGAAGCGTAATTTTCATCGAAATCTCGTACAATTAAATTTTCAATAATTAATGTTTCAATGTCTGTTAGACGATTGTAGAAACAAGAAAACTACATTGCGTAGAGCAGTTAAGTGATTATAATTTAAAAATAAAATTATACTGAGCTTCCGAAGATTATGACATAGTAAGTTTCAACCCCGCTAAACGGGCAAATAAAAGGACATTTTTATTATTAAAATTAATAATATATTTTGTTAATAAATGTACTAAATTTGTACCCTTTGTTAGCTTTTAAAATAATTACAACAAAAATATCTAATGATAGTTCAAAATGAATTTGATTACCGAGTTGTTAAAAACAATCCTACTGCAGCGCTGCGTGGAGCTTGAACGCAGAAATTAAAAAAAAATTAATTCCAACAAAACCATTCGTCGGCGCATTACAAATCCTACGTCATTGTATTCGTAACACTACCAAGATTGTGTAGAAAAAATAAAAATCACTTTTAATCGTGCCCAAATGTGAAAAAAAACTCTTATTTTGTGTATAGAAAAAAAAGAATCATTTTTCTTATTCGATTACTGAAAAGTTGAAAGAAAACAAAAAATTTTATTTCTTTACAAAAATTTCATGACTTGAATACTTTCGGAGTTATAATCAATTGAAAAAGGGTCTGTATTTTCGTGGTCAAATTTTTAAAAAATTATAACTCGAAAAGTTTGCCATTCATATCAAAATAAAAAAGACACGTATCGAATATTTTTCACTCTAGAATTTGAAAAAAAATATACCAAGTAATTTAATTTTTTGATGGGAAAATTACACATGGAATCGCCCCTATGTTGATTTTGTCTGTTTGTACGGATTGCATTCTTTTTGCAGCTTTTTCTGTATTCCTGGCGGATATCGTATGCCTTTTTAATTGACGTGCAGTTTAGAAATGCATAAATGGAATGAAATAAATACACTTTAATGAGAATAAATTAAATCAGAAAATCCATTTCATTTATCAACATATCATTTGAATGTCATGGCATAAAATAAAACGTCTTGGCATAAAATAAACTACTGCCCAACTAATACGGCGTGTTTGTCCCAACATTTACAATAGAGATTATTTCGTGAAAACCAGAAAATTAATTTCTAGGACACTACATTTGGATTACCGTTCCTAAAAATTGAACTACACATAATCCCAGGCATATTCAGCACAAGTACATGAAAAATGATATTTCCGGTCTTCAAAAATAGCATATGAAAACCAAACGATAAATCTTTTTGGATGCAGAATTTACGTCGCGTAAATAAACAAGTTTTCAACAAGTGTCCTTTGGCTTAACGTACATGATACTTTAGATAATAAAAAACGTCCCCAATCCTCACTTAGGGGTCACCACTATCAATAGTCGATATTCGGGTGTCCTGATCTTTACAACATTCCCGTAATAATTAAGACTTTCGTACTACATTAACAACCTTGATGGTGAGGACAAGAAATTTATTGGAACTTTAACATTTCCCTTTTCTTCGAATTTGATATTAAAAATGAGTACTTTCTTATTCATTTCGCACTCAATTAATGAATTCAATACTTTTTTTAATTACAATTCTAATAATGATTAATTAAACAAACGCAATATCTAAAAAATTGAAATGGGCGAATTTCAGCCAATTCTTTTTCGTAAATTTCCCAACAAATGCAAATTGGAAGGAATTCCAATATGTACAAGATTTTTTTTAATTGGAAAATACTGCCCCATAAATTACAAAGTAATGAAACATAATTTATGGATTATAAAATCCACAAAATTTGATTTTTGAATTAATGAATACCATGTAATTCTTTTCTGGTCACTCCCAATATAAAATATATACAGAGTTTGATTTTGGAGTTAGCGAACACTGGTGAGACAAATGGGAAAACGTTTGGATGGAAGTTATTACATTTAAATAATGAAAATTCACGTTTGGAATTTGTGAATGTTGCCCAAAGAATTGCAAAGGAATGAGATTTTTGTTAAAATCTACAAAATTGAATTTTGAACGAGTAAATATCATTAAATTACACAAAGTTACACAACTTTGCTTTTTTTAAAGCTATGAACAATTTAATACATTTTCTTCTCGTAAAATTGGTAAAATGTAGTATGGGCTTTTAAGTGCCTTTTAAAAAGTGACTTTAAATTGTTTACACAAATTTAAATAGAAGTAACGCAATTCGGTAGAAGCTAATCTTTTTTATTACTGGCATTATTTTCTACCGTTGGCTTTTTCCTGTTACAAAATAAAAAAATAAAAATCTTACTGAAATAACATAAATGAAACACAAAATGTTCACGTATTAATTTATTATAATGAGATACTTTTATTTCGCCTTATTAGAGTATCAGTAATATTTGATGAAAATTGAGGTCTCAGTTATTAACCGTGATATGATTGCAGCTCCTAACATTTGTAATTCGTTGTTAAGAATATCATCTATCGGTATGTTGCTATTCGAAAATAATAATTTCATCATTAGTAAAAATGTTATCTACATCGAGCACAAGACTAAGTTTTTTTTTAAATAGCATCATAATACTAATGGTTAATGTTTTATATTTTAATTTACATGTTTTATAGTACAAAATATTTGTTACCTTTGTCATATATTTTGGATATATTTGAATGCCACCTTCCTTATCGATAATTTCAATGACCTTTATATTTGTTTCGTTAATGTAGCACACGCAAATAAAATATAGAAAATTGGATACTAAATACGTTTATGAGGTGTGTACACAATATGATGTACCGTTTGTGTAGGCGTTCCCATATTACAAAATCACTGAGGCGTATAAAACGGAATTTACTGAACCTTGTCCTATTCAAAATCCCCGTTCACTTATGTAAGTTTGACTCTTCATTCACTTCCGCTCTGTGAGAGTAACAATGTGCAACGTCCTTCTGATTATGTTTATCTTTGTTCACATGGACGACAAGTATTGTACAATTTGCAATATATTTTATATAGTTTATAATAATTATTGCAAATATTACAATATGCATCGTATCATTTACATTCAGACTTTTTATTTTTTTATTGTATTTATCAGTCCATAGTTAAATATATGTAAAATATATTGAAATAGATTGAAAAAACCCGGCCTTTGTTAATTATTACGAGTTTGCTTTTAAGATTTTATCGATTTCTCGAAGATCTCATTTTAGCAGTTTGGACTTTAATTCAATTGAAATATTTTTTATTTATCGTGCTTTTTATTTTTAGAACATATAATTTATTTTAAATGTTGTAAAAATGTTGTTAAATGTTTTTTTTTAATATAAAGCTTCAAATGGAAAAGTGGAAACTTTAATTACATGGAAAAAAAGAAATAGCTGGAACGACTGACTAAACTAGATACTACTATAAAATATAGCTATCGTTTTTTTGTTCATTTTACAACCTAAATAGTAACATCGCCAAATTATGTAGTCACGCCTACTATTTAAATAATAAAACCAACCAAAAACCGCAGTTGTGCTAAAGCCTACTATATTAAGATAGTAAAACTAATTCTTTCTTTTTTCAGTGTACCTATATTTTTTGAAAATTTAAATTGTCTAGCACTGTTACGATATTACAAATTAGTATTCTTTAATTATATATGCCTGGATCATCTGATAATATGTACAATAACATTACGTATTTTATTGTTCGCTTTGGTAAATTATTTCGATAAAAACTAATGGTCCCCGTCGTTGCTCTAAACTTAAAATTGTTTTGTGAGTTTGAATCAGTGACATTTGTGAAAATTCTAAATGCAATTTGATTAACTAGTAACCCGTCATGGGAACTGCTCTCTAACTTTTAAATAGTGAAAGTGAAACTATTAATAAAGGAATGAAAAATCAGTCGCTAATGGAATTACACTGAGAAAAATTGTATAGCATTGTTTACTATTCTGACTAGGGCTCCAAGGAAAGACTTGCAATTATGAGAATTTTTACTATTATTGCCGTCAATTTTCCTATGCAGATAAGAAACTTCAATATAAAAAAATTGGAAGAGCTACTAAAATACTTATATATTATTGCATATCTGTACTCGAAGTTATACAATTTCCCTCAGTGTAGCAATAATATTTTACTAATAAAGAGTACTGATTCCATAGTCAAACGTAATTAATTTATTTCAGTAAAATGCTATTAAAAAATATAATAACTAATTTGAAGACGAAATCACACTGAGAAAAGTGTTTTTTACCCAGTATTAGAATTCTTATGCCCCGTAAAAGATAGTATTTTACGCATAGGGATTTCCATCTTTCTATTACCTGTTAAAAGACGAAGATTTTAGATTATTCTAACCAATATGTCAGTTTATTTTAGCCTTTTCTCTTTAACTAAAAGCAATTTTTGTTTATTAAAAATGCCTTCTTTTAGTCATAATAAAACATTCTTTTAAAATAGGAGAGTTTAATACAATTTCGTATAATCTGTTAAAAACAAATGCTGAGAGACGGAGGATTTTACTATTTATAATATTTCTTTTAAGGGCTATAATACACTTTTTAAAAGCGAAGGGATAGTAACTGATAAAATACACTTTTCTCAGTGCAGTAGAAGTTGACGGCCGGGGAATAAAGTTCCGAAAATCAACACACCGAAAGGCTAAAATTTCGATGTAACATGGCTCAAGCGTGATTTTCTTCATTTTGTCTTTGAAAATTTGGTAAAAAGAAAGCGAATTAAAATACCTTGGACTCACGCTATATCGAAATTTTAGCCTTTCGGGGTTTTGATTTTCGGAACTTTGTTCCCTGCCAACTTGACTAATAAATTAGTAGTGTTCAATAAAAAATAGCTTTACTAGTAAAAATCGTTACTAATTGCAATAGATTCATTAATATAGTTTTTAGACTATGAATTAGTTACAAAGCATGAATACGGTGCGTATTAAAATATTCTTTTATTTCTTCATGAAATAAATTCTAATTTCAACTTTTAGTATGCTTCTTTATTAGTGTTTATATGCATGAAGGGAATTTGACACGAAAGTTAGTGTTAAAGTTAAAAAGTCCAAGCTGATAGCATCAAATGGTGAAAAGCTGCAAATGGTGATGTCACGTCCATTGAATGTTTAATTTTCGTTAGCAGCATCATTGATTAATCACGTAATATACATTAAAATTAATTTTAATCTTCGTTCAACTTCAGAACTTGGAATTTTTCGAACGTTCATGTAGCCTGGCGATTATGGAAATGTCTAACTCAATGATTAAAAAAATTATTCCGGGGCTATCTATTTTCTTATTATTGAAAAATCTGATTACTGTTAACAAAGGTATATTGAACTGATAATAATAGCATGACACACGCGTACCTACAGTTGTACGAAAGATATCGCGAATTTTCGTAAACTAGCTTTGTGTATATATCTACAAACGTTTTTTTTTCTTTTAATGTGATAATATAGTTGGTATTCTCATAATAAAAAACAGCATATATATATATATATTAGTAGATATCTAAATATAAGAAGTTTGTTTATTCGCGTTGAAATTTAACAGTGAAATAATTGAGTTTTCTAAACTGTTCTAGATTACGGAACATGATTTAGAATAACGATCTGTATTCGTTCAGTCTGGAGTAGAAGTTGATACTCTTTATTCCAAATGTTCTTTTAATTGATAATATCATGATCTTGAAAATAAAACATTATTTTGATAGATCCATTATGACGCAAGCATTGATATTGTGTTATTAGTGATTTTAACGTAAAGATAATTTAATTATAACCCTGGCTAACTAATGGAACTAGGTTGCCAAAAAATTTCATTTAATGTGTTTTCATTAACTTGGAAAAATGCACATTTCTCTTTATAAAAGCTCGTAATGTGAAATTTGTCGTAATACAACCGTATATTACTTAATGATGACGTGCATTGAAATAAGTCTAAACACTTATTGCGTAATGAAATGATGAATTTAAAATCGGGTTATCACTACGTATAAGAAATTTCCGGAAATTACGGGTAATCAAGATAATATATAAGCTGGGTTGGAATGAAGATTTAGAACATAACAGCCTCTGTTTTAATGTTGGTAGAGGAGGCCGGATTTATCTGTCTAAGAGATACGTGCCTAGGGAGATATGACATTTTATCTGAAATACAAAAAAGTAGTTTTATAAGGTTATAGTATGCTACTATAAACAATTAGTAATTCTTTTGCTATTCGTTAAAATAGAAGCATTCAGACAAATTTGTTTTTTTTTTTCTGTTTTTTATTTGCACATGTATCACGTCGTAGAAATTGTCCTAGTCTAACTTAATACTTTGGTTGTCGAAACAATTTCCATCGTGGCCACTAAATTATAAATTTGATATAAGTGTCTGCAACAGAATTAACGGTACAGTTTTTCCTTTACAAGTATATAATGATATTGACATGTGCCTTCATAACGAATCTTTCAAGTTTATCCCTTTTTTTCTTCTAAGATAAAACAACAATAACACAAAATGGTAAAAATGTCCATCTTTACCATCATTATACTTTTTGATTTTGACAGCGTCTTAACACTTCTCAGTTACGTTCTCGATTTTTAGAGAGAACCCGCCAAAATAAAATTGAAAATAAATGTTCCTTTGGAATAACACCATTTCTGATTTCTACGTTATCGAGTAAACCAGATTTTGTATGCCTGTTTTATGAAATCATTTCAACTGAGCTTTTTTATGTTAGTAATTAAATAAAATGTTGCATTAAAGCAACTCAAATTTTTCTTATACCGTTTATAATTATACATTAACCTAATATTTCAGATCTTGGATATTCGATCTCTCGTACTTAAACGATCGAAGTACAAAAATCTCATAATTACAAACGGTCGAAGAAAAATGATTGTTGCTTTAATGCAACATTTTATTTATTTTTATAACGTCCCTTACTTGTGCCGCATAGTAAATCAAATTCTGTATTTTTCGCTTTATCTAATAGGCTACCAGAGCATGGAATGCCCTGCCCTCAAACTTGCGAGAAGAAACGACTCTAGTCACGTTTAATGCAATTTGGAAAAAACTAGTCATTTGTTATTACTAAGTTTATTAATTCATTATAGGTTATATTCTTGATTCATTTCTTTTGCGACGACATATTAGACATTTGTTATGTTTGTTGTATTGTATTTTTTATATTTTTACTTTTGTTCCCTACACAACCTCGAATCTATTGTAATTCTGTTGTATTTTGGGCGTTTACGCCCGTACTAAATAAATAAATAAAAAATAAAATAATGGCTTTATTATAATAAATGCATATGTTTTTGTGTGTATGACATCACTTTCACCGCTATAGCACATAACTTCGCAACTTCAAAGAAAAAATATACGATATTATAATAGTATTTTTCGATACTGAGAAAGGTTTTTTTTTGCAAATGTGAGGCTTCCAATCACATTCGTATAAGAAACATTTTTGTACATATGCCGAACAATATTTTTTGTTATACGTGTACGTAAAGTGCATGTGAAAATTAAAAAGAGTTGCATCAAGGGCGCAAAATGAACTTTTACGCCTGCAGGCGATCAACACTCTCAAGGGCTTCGGGAACATGATACAAAAAAGATATTTTATTACAGCGAGTAAAAAATTCGAGTTTATATCTCAAAATGCAACTCAAAACACTAAGAAATTCCGGTCATATTTTAGTGCTGCAAATTCGGGTGTAAAATCGTTGTACTCACTACGATGAATTAAAAATTAAAACTCTACAATAAGTTCATAGAAATGCTACCATTGGAGAAAAATATCTCACCTCTATTGGAATTATAAGTATATATAATATTGTTTCGAGATATTCGAGGAGCACTAGGCTGCGTAGTAATCTGTAAATAATGTAAGTTAGTAAAGATACTAAAATTAGGCACATCCCTGACATTTATCGGGGAGCAGTAAAAACGAATTGTATTGGGTGTCCAGTCCTTAACTACATGAACCAGTTCGGATTTCAAGAATTTATAACATTTATGATATGGAAAATACCAGAAATGAAATGGGATATTATCCGTTTGAAGTAAGCTGCATGATAATTTAGTACCCATCAGAGAGACTTTTTATATCAAATAAAACAAAAACAAGACTTTAGAGATATTTATAGTAGTATGTTTTCCTTTAGGGAAATGGGTCAATAAGGAATCAATAAATATATTTCATAAATCAATAATAAGTACATGCAGACATAGCTATAAAAATATTAATCTTATTTTCAGGAAATTTTATGTTACGCAAATTTTTGTACGTTTTTAATATTCTGCCTAACTTTGAGATGTGACTTATTAATAAATTCCTTTTCTAATGTAAGTACTTCTTTCAAGTGAAAAGTCAATATAAAAGAAATCATCCAGATTTATGCAAAAAGTACAATTCTGCATTCCTAAATATCACTTAAAACATATATTGGAAGTTTTGCAGCAATATTACTTCAACACCTAAGACACTCTTTTTCAAAGAGATCTTTCAAAATTGGGTAAAGCACCTTCATTCATCAGCCCCGAAACATTTAGGACACACCGTGATGTCTAAGATATTAAACGTATCGCTGCGGTGGCATGCTCCCGAGATAAACAAAAGACGTCTGGGAGACGAATGCAAAATTTGGCATTGTGTCTCGACGATAAATGAACGTAATTTTTTATCAATGAATCAAATTCGAATTATTTATATATATTTTGGTCCTATCTCTTAAGTCACTGAATCATCTTTAGATAAATTTACTGCACTTTTTCTATCAGGCAATGATCTTTGAATATTTAGCACGAGTCACTGAAATATCCGGATGTTGCTCTCATTTATTTTTATATGATCTCATCATCATCTTTCAGAGATAATGAAGAGTCAGGACATCTCGGAGATAAAAGAATTATATCTTTTATCTCTGAACCTTCGAAATGTTTATATTTTTATATTTTTATCGTCGCTATGTCATACCTAACTTGTCATTTCTCGAAAATTCGACTGCAATTTTTCTAATATTTTTGGGATGTTCGACGAATTCTTTAGGCCTTCTCTCTATTGGTTTATACGAATAAAAAGGTTACTTTCTGAATTCATATTAATCCAAACAAAGGTTTCTTTTTCAAAATTAAATCTTAAATACATCCGTATTCAACATTACGGATTCAAAACTATCTAAGCGTATTCATTTGAATGCAAAAAAAAGTTTTCTTTCAAAAAATAAACTTTGAATAAATCTGTATTTATTTGTATTCTTATACTGCTTCCGATTGTATTCGTAATTGTGTTCGTAAAATTTAATACAGATGGATTACTTTTTCTGAAATTTAATCAGGCAAATTACGCTTCGATTGCATTCGTAAAATTGAATACAGATGGATTACTTTCTTCGGAATTCAATCCATTTGAATACATATTTACGGAATCAAAGTATGAATTCAAAATGAACTGAAATTGTCAATCCAATCCTATCCAATCTCGATTGCTGGGATATGATTGTAGAGATATTTAACCCTTTGCGGCACAGTGGTTCCAATTGGAACCACCTTTTTGTAAACAATTTTTTACGAATTTGAAGTAGTTTTTATTCCATTTATCCGCCAATTATTTTTGTTACATGTTCATGGGATGTTAAAATATCAAATTTTATGCACAGATTATGTAAAATTATTGTCATTTTGTTAATAATTAATAAACAAAGTGTAAAAATTGCCATTTTTATATAAAAGATTCATTATTGATGAACCTTTTAGAGAAAATCTTACGGAGCTGCGTACTTGGGGGTTTGTGGGGTCGCTGATTGCAAATATGAATTCAGATTTTGAAAATTCACAATGGCGGATTCAAGATAGCCATCTCGAACAGGTAATTTTTTACATTTTTGTCGGCCATATTGAATCCGTCATTTTGAATTTTCAAAATCTGAGATCAGCTTCGTAATCAGAGACCCCCCAAAAACCCTCGAGTACCCAGTTTTATTAAAAATGGTTCACAAGAAAAAAGTATGCCGCAAAGGGCTAAAAAAAATAATCTTATAATACTAAGAATTTACACGAATAGTCATACGGGAATACGGCTTGGAAAAATGTCTTTAACCTAACAAACTAAAAAAAATAAGTTGGAATTGAGAAATTACATCTTCAATGCGGATTCTTGACGTTTCGAATTGAGAAACGTCGCAACCCAATTCTAAATTCCTCGATTTAATACATTCCCGTGGTTTTCTGAATATATGAATTCGAGAAAATTCATTTTAATGCGTTGGGTTTTATTATACATTTTTTTTTATTGAAAAGAAATAAAAGATACGTCCATGATAGACATTGTTTATCTTCACACTAGTGAACCTTATACTAGTGAAGTTCCCGCACTAGTGAACACTATTCCCTGGTGTAAACCTCAGATTAGTAAACAATCAGTTTACGCATTTTACATATATGTGTATGTAGGTAGACATATGCCGTACAGTTCTATGTGTATTTGTGTATTTACCCCACACTGTACAAAATAGCTTTTAGCAATAATTATTTAAATCTGTTAGAAATGGTAAAAATTTGTCAGTTCACTAGTGTGAGGGAAAAAAATAAACACAGTCCCGAAAGTTTCACTATTGTAGGGTTTATTCACGTGATTACTTATTACTTAGTGCCGGTAAAATTGATTACATTTTAGTTCGAGTTTTCAAGAAAATTGTCAAGAAACCGAAATAAAACGCATTCAATTCATTTTAATGTTTTTTCGTTTTTTGGGAAGGTCAATCCTCAATTTTTCATTGAATATTTTAACAAAAATTCGGGAGAAAATAGTAGCTGCTTGAAATTAGATATTTTTAAGAAACTCGAAATTATTGAACCTTGCAACATTATATGAACATAAATACATTAATATATTGATCCTTTTCTGAATGCGAATTCGGAATAAAATTGAACTTAAACGCACCTTGCATAAATACCTTATGGACATAAATACAAATGGTAATTTTGGGACTTGCAGAATGAGAAAAATTGCCACTTTTTCTGATAAAAATGACTAAAAGTTCTTAGAATTTTTGTCATTCTGGCAGTTAAAACTCTACAAAAATCTAGTAATTTTTACCAGAAATAATGACAATTTTTTTTGTACACACTAAAAACTAAAACAGCTTACTTCACCTAACACAAGTCGAGCAAAGTATTAAATTAAAATGTGGCAGCAAACGTAGCAATATTTCATGGTGAACAATTCAAAATACTTAAAATAGCGATACAAATTCATGTAGGAAATGTGAAAAATAGATTTAGGCAAGTTACTACTACTTTTTTTAGTTCAAATTACTTTCCTTAAATGAAAATGGCAACCTTTTTGTTTGGAAAACTTTGGCAGACACTGCAACTGTAAAACTATCACTATTTAAAACTGCTTGTATATGTTCATACCACAAAACAATCCATATTAAAAAAGTATCAAACAAGATAAACAACAGATAAACAAGAAAGTATGTATATCCATGTTCAGACCTTGACAAATTTAATCCAAATATAAACTATTTAGAATACACTATTTATGTGTAATTATTTGGTTTTATTAATTGGTATCTATTTTCGTTAATTTTATTTTAGAATAGTACTAGTATTAAAAATAAATCTAGTGATTTGGGATTTAAAATTATACTAATACTGATCATGTTTTAGTCTTGATCTTTCTATTCTGTATTGCTTAAAGCGATATGTTGCTTAATAATTTTATTGTTTGAATTTTAAATAATTGTTCAAAGTTGTAATACCAAAAATAAAATCAATTTCTTCAAGGGGCTCGTAATCTTACGATTTGAATGTTATATATGATAAAGACTGATTTCAAATATAACAACCAATGCTTTTTTTGTAGCTCCGAATTGGAAGAAAGATAATTTAAGAAAATTATCGAATTCAAACTTCAACATCACACAAATAACGTTCGTTCATGTCAATTTAAAATTTAAAGTTCCAAAATATAGTCAATATTAAAATACCATCTGTACATTAACAGTGTACAAATTTATTAAAGATAAAATATAGTAGATTTTTATATATACAAATAGTATAAAATTACAGGAACAGATAATGTACAATCTTTGCAATAATAAAACTACAGTTTTGAAAACAAAATATTTTAATTTTATAAAAGAGGTTGTAAATATAAATCACTACAGAAACCAAACGTAATTCACTTCTTCCTAACCATTTACAAACTACCTACATGAGCATAGGAAATTATAGAATAAACTCCTAGTAATTAACCTAAATTACGTATTTCCCAAAGCAAAAAAATGCTTTGTTACTTATTCATCTTACTTATACATGTTCTGTACACATTTTATCGCATACAGAATTTTTATAACCAAACGACTTTCCCAAAAGCCTTCACAAGTTGTAGATAAGTAGGTTTTAGTATTTTCAGCAATTACGCCTTTTTAACTGGAAGTTGACTCGGCATTAATCGATTGTACACAATCTTCATAACCATTGCAGTGCTAAAAAACAAACAAGAAAAGAACTTTTGAATCATCTGAACATAAAATATTTAAATGTTGATTTTGTGTTTGTTTCGATAGAACATTTTTCAACTGTTTTTCTTTCACTTATCTGAAATTTCAATAATCAAGATACCTGAGAGCTGCAATGAGTCCAGCAGGCATTATTTTTCCAGTATTGTAGAATCGATATCCCATAATCCCACCAAGTGCTGCACTAGTGCCTAAGAGAACTCCATAATTGCTGGGGTCTACCGACGTTTGATATGCTCCGTATCCCAAGATTCCACCAAAAAGAATACCAGCACCGAGTGATGGAATGGAATCTTATAAAATAAATTAGTAAATACAGCAATCAGAAATTCATCAATATTTAACTGCTATTTTTAATGTCAATTGTCATAAGTTACATATGAAGATTCATAGGTAGAGTTGGAATCTGTTGTAATAGTAAAATCTTCGTACTTGTCTTTTATTTTAGTGTTTTATTACTTTTCTTGCCACATTTTTTAAAATTTCATCTATCAATTTGGGATTTTTATATAAACAAACATTGATGAGTGTATAAATATTAATATGTATACATTTAATTGTAAATCAAATGCAACATTTGAAATGTTTAATTATTTAACAAATTGTGCTTATACTTGGTGTGACGGTCCATATATTAAATGTAGAAAAAAACAGTAACAGACGAATTGCGATGGCAATTTTTTTATGTGTTAAATTTAGGACTCACTAACTTTCAGATTTTATATTAATATAATAAGTATCCCTCTGCGCTAATAATTTAAACTATAATATTTAATATATGGACCGTCACACCAAGTATAAGCAAATTTTTGTTAAATACAAGCGGTCAAGAATTAAACATTTCAAATGTTGCATTTGATTTACAATTAAATATATACATATTATTATTTAATCATGGTTATGTATAATGTACTGAACTAACCTATAAGCTTAGTTCGTTTCCTATTTTCATTTTCTTGTTACTGTAAAGCATAATCCCGTACTTTATTATAGTGCGAGACTTGATTTATTAATTTTATTTTCGTTTTCGATTTTTCAAATTATACAATTGTTATGGCATCCAGAGTAAGGATGCTGTAAACCCTGCTGATGAGCACATTACGGCATCCTTGTGCGAAACGCATTTTTACAATAGCTTAAATTATTAGCGCAAGAGGGATACTTATTATATTAATCTAAAATCTAAAAGTTAGTGAGTCTTAAATTTAACACATAAGAATATCTATTTTCCAAGCGCCAGACTCATATTGCCATCGTAATTCGTCTGCTACTGTTTTTTTCTACCTGTTTATTATTTTTCTACATTTAATATATGGACCGTCATACCATGTATACACACATTTTATTGATGGGTGTTTTTTAATCTTTTCGCTGTGGACTACATCTATACACGTAGTTGTAAAAGACTGAATAAACAGAGAATAAACAAACAGATATATATACATCGTTTTGTTTTATTGAGAATTTCGAATAGCAGGATCCAAATTGAGGTCAAATTCAGAAAATTGTAAATGTAAAAACCAATATGACCACTCAAAATAGGACAATTTTTAAGCATTTTTTCATTATACACGTCATTATAAAAGAATAAAGAAACAGATGTACACCAGAGTTAGATTTTATTGGGTATGTTGAATCACTGAATCTGAAGTTGAAGACAAATTTTTAAAACTTTAAACAAAAAATTCAATATGGCGTCTTGAATTAAAAAAAAAATGTCAGCCATATTGGATCCGCCATTTTGAATGTTTGAAAACTGATTCCCAATTCGTAATCAGTGTCTTCGAAAACATAAGCATCCATATCTACACAAATTGGCCGGAAACATCGTAACATTTGGAGTCCACTTTCGAATTTTGGTCTTCACAACGAAAGGGTTAAAGACACTCAAAAATTTTAAACTTATTCATTTTTGTTCGAAGTAAATACAAACTGTATTATCTTTTTCAAGAAATGTAGTTATAATGTAAATAGAAAATTTGGAAATAAACATATTTATCTTGTATTATTTATCTTTTTCTTAATACTATTTTGAATTCATAATATGAAACTTTTTAAATCTTTTGCATCTAATTTTTTAATAAACATTCAATGTTAAATTCTGAGAAAATACACGAAAACAATATTGAATATTTCGGAATACTTGTTACTTCTTGAAATGTAATGATTCTTGCAGCATAAATTGATGTAGGGCATGAAATTGAAGTAATGGTATTAAAGCATATCGGTTGGTATTAATGATTTTATGTTTATTTGAAGATTTTAATTCTTCATTTTTTACTGAACTACTTGAAGTAAATGAATATGTACAAAGAAATTGTAAATGTAAATCAGAAATTATGAAGGACTTCTACATGAATCTGCAAGATTCATGAATAATGTAAGAAATTTGAATAAATTATTTTTATCCCATAACAGTTAATGGTGTTCGTATGACATTTTATAAAAGTTTGATATGATCCAATTTGAATTGACGACAAATATGAAATTAATTTTATCTAAAACGTTTGGAAAATTAAAAATACTTACGGGACTTGACGTAACCTAAAATTCCTCCAGCTGCAACAGTTGCCGCAAAGGCAAAACCAGGTACGTCAATAGGCATATTTAAAGCTGATTAAAATCCTTTAATCTCTTATAATATATGGTAGATCTACAAGGCAGTCACTATGAAATCTGCTTGTAATGTTGGTGAATTAAAAATTAGAACTATTTTTCTTCAGTACATTTATTTTTTTGTTAGCCGTTCTCGCGCATGTCCACTAACCTTACCCTGTAACGCGGCAAATTCAAATTTAGTAAACTAGAAATCTGAATTAAAAAATATATTGAAGTACATAATTCATCAATTATTCAGAAACTTTGCTTGAAATTAATTACATATTAAATCTAAAAGGAAATAAAAATTCCTTTGAGTCTGTCCTAATTAAAAATTTCAAAATTTATCCATTCGTATCTGGATTTGCGTACTGATATTGAATTAAAATGAAAGTTGGCATAAGATGTCTCTTAAGTCGCCGATTGTGAATGTATGTATATGGTAATTTTTTAAATAAAAACGAGTTTGATATGTGACAAATGATAAAAACATAAATTTATTGTAAGCTACATCGTCAATAGAAAGTGTCTCTTCTCGGGTAGCATTTCTTTCCGACGCTATACAATTTAACCCTTTGAAGCACACATTTTTCTTTACATGGAAAATGGTTGGGATTTATTACTCGGGGGTTTTCGGGGTCGCTGATTACGAATATAACCTCAGATTTTTAAAATTCAAAATGGCGGATCCAAGATGGCGCCCCAAATTAGGAAAAGTTACTTGATCGAGATGAAAGTGGGTACACGGGAGTTGTCGGAATCGCTGATTACGACTATAGTCTCAAATGTTTAATATTGATAATGGCGGATCTAAGATGGCGGATCCAAGACTACGGACCAAATTAGGAAAAGGTTGCTTGATCGAGATGAAATTGGGAACTCGGGAGGGTTTTCGGTGTCGCTGACTACGAATGTGGCGTCGGATCCAATATTCATGTCAGGTCCAAGTTTAGAATTTTAGGGTCTGAGTAAAGATTGGACCCCTGAAGAGTATCAACAAATATTAAGAAAGAAACAAACAAAGGTATACAAAAAATATTTAAAAAAAAAACATAACAGGTATAAAAAAAAGTGAAGCTACAAGCTTACTACGCCATCGTCGTTAGCTCTGGGATTATGCGAAGGGTAAGCAGTCAAAGTCGGCAATATCTAATGTACAATTTTTCATCTAAATTACAGTATTTCTTAATCTCAAAATCTTCAAAAATGGTTTTAACAAATTTTGAGTTGTTAAAATTCAAAATATATTACATATGCGTATTTCGGGGCCCCAAAAATCTCCGAATTGTTTTTAAAATTGTTGTACTGCCATATTGAATTTTGGAAATTTGACCCCATATTCGTCATCAGCGACCACAAAACCCCCTTAGTAAAAATTCCCAAAAAACTGCATTTTTTTGTGTTTGTTTATTTATAACACTTTTACAACAAATAAAATTTGAATATTAGTGGTATAATAGTTCATAAAAATCTCATAATGATTTCATGTTCACGAAACCCTCAGCAACTGGGACATCTGACTTCTTTTAGAACACTTTTCGAAATCATTCTGAACTCTTTTTTATTTTGCTATATGGTATACAATCGTGTACCCTGCAAATGAAAATTCATTGAAGATCTATTGAAATTCACTCACTGCATCACTTTCGAATTGGTTTTCTTAGCTTAGATTTTGAGTGGTTAATAGCACATAAAACGTTGTTCGATTTAATGATTTTGAATGGGAAAATAGTGGAATGACGAAATGATTTCGTTAAATGAATTTCAATTAAAAAGTGCGAATAAGAACAATTGCAAGTTGATTGAGTTTCAATGAAAAATAGTTCACCAAACTTTTTTTGAATGTTTAAATTAATATAGGGAATTTTAATGGGTCAAAGGAAATCGTTCCTGAGTAACTTTTGACGCGGAAGTCAGTGGTGTTGGAATAAAAAATGTAAAAAATGTAAAAAATGTATTTTTTATTAGTTCACCCAAATTTTTGAAATTTATAAATCAATTTAGAAGAAAGAAGTAATGAAAAAACAAAAATTAAAAATTACTGAATCGAATTTTCAAATTTTGAGTTTCATAAAGGAAATTCTAAGAATTTTGTATGTACCCTTAAAAAAAATCAAAGAAATTTGTCGAGAATTGACCGAGACTTTTCTCCAATATCGAAAAATCATATATTGCAGAAAATTCTCGTCCAACTCTCTTTCTTTATTTTCGATTCTTTTTAGAAGATAATAGTAAACAATAGTTAGAATTGCCTTCATGAAGCCTGAATTTAAAAAAATGATTCAGAACTTTTTAATTTACATTTTTTAGCTTTGATTACTACTTAATGGTACCCCCTTAAGATAGTCTAATCTACTCTAAAAGATTTGAATTAATAAATTTAAATTATTCCAACTTTTCTAGGTATTCTGCCAGATTGACACCTCGAAAAACACTATGGTACTAGAAAATTACTACAATTTAAGTGTTAGCAATAATATTGCCTTCCTATGAGATAATAGGTACCATAATATATTGATAAATAATTAGAAAAATTAATATATAAAATGTCCAACCTTTTATTAATATAAAATAATTAAAAAATGCGAAAGCCACTGAAATTGAATGAATTTCAATAATATAATAAGCACATACTGAAATCAATGATTTTAAAACAGTAGAAAATCATTGGTTACAGCTCTGTTGAATAGATTTCTATTGATATTTAGTGATTAAGAAAATCAATTGAAATCCATTAAGATTCATTCAAAATCACTCAATAAATTTCAATGAATATTCGTTTGCTGGGTAGGTAACCGGTAAGAGAAATGCTTTTTCGATTCAGGGGGCATAAAATTACCATTATACGCCTCCTTTTGGGGGGCGTGAAACACAAAGTTTACGCACTCGGGCGTGAAATAAAAACAGTCTGAAAAGGAACGATTTTTCGAAAAAAAGGCGATAAATAAGATTTCCTATAATTTTCTATATTACAATACATTATAATATAATGATGGGATACAATAGAAAACGACAATTGTAAATATGACACGAATTTTCCATTATAAACATAAACATTACTGATTGAAAAATAAACTCGCTAGTCAGTGTTGCGCGTCGCAGCTATTCGTAAACATTTTTAATTTGTGTGATGGAATGAATGGTCATTTTACTCCCCCTAAATCGAAAAATATTGTTTGCACCGCGGGCGTGGCATTTACGTCCTTGGTGCAAAAAGTACTATTATTACATAGGTATAATTAGAAACCATATTATTTATCGTCACGAATAATTCTTGGTTGTGTATATAAGAAGATCAAATGAATCCAATTCTCAAATAAAAACGTATGAAATCCTACAAAATCGAATGAGACATTCTGCAATGGAAAGAAACGGAGTGCAAAGTTCCTACCATGAATACTTTATGGTTTCTTAGGGTCTTTAAGGAAGAAATTTACAATACATTTGCAGAAATTCAAAATAATTTGGAACACGAAAAGATTGGAGAAGATTCAGACTTGTATTTCGTTCATACCCTGCAAACATGGAAAGTAAGAGTTAAGTAATATTTACATAGTGGTTACATTGTTACATAAATGTTACATAGCTGTTATATAACGCTTACTTTTGTGTTTATAGGGTATCGAAGGCTCAATTAATAGCAGCCCAGCAATCGAGATTGGATAGGATTGGATTGAAAATTTCAATTCATTTTGAATTCATACTTTGATTCCGTAAATATGTATTCAAATGGATTGAATTCCGAAGAAAGTAATCCATCTGTATTCAATTTTACGAATACAATCGAATGCGTAATTTGCCGTATTAAATTTCAGAAAACGTAATCCGTCTGTATTCAATTTTACGAACACAGTTACGAATACAATCGGATGCAGTATAAGAATACAAATAAATACAGATTTATTCAAAGTTTATTTTTTGAAAGAAAACTTCTTTTGCATTGAAATGAATACGCTTAGATAGTTTTGAATCCGCAATGTTGAATACGGATGCATTCATTGTTTTGTTTTTAAATAGGAAACTTTTTTTTGATTGAAATGGATACACTTAGATAGTTTTGAATCCATAATGTTGAATACGAATATATTCAAAGTTTTGTTTTTGAAATACAACTTTTTTTGGATTGAAATGAATACACTTGAATAGTTTTGAATCCATAATGTTGAATACGGATGTATTGAAAGTTTCGTTTTTGAAATACAACTTTTTTTGGATTGAAATGAATACACTTGAATAGTTTTGAATCCGTAATGTTGAATACGGATGCATTTAATATTTCGTTTTTAAAAAGGAAACTATTTTTGGATTAAAATGAATACACTTAGATAGTTTTGAATCCATATAATGTTGAATACGGATATATTTAAGATTTAAGTTTTAAAAAGAAAACTTTTTTTGGATTAATATAAATTCAGAAAGTAACCTTTTTATTCGTATGAACGAATAGAATTGTATTTACATATTAAAATGGATTCACCGTTGACCAAAGTATGGATTCAGAATTTAATAATTGAATCCAATTCTATACAACTCTATCCAAATTCGATTATGATGTTGAAGTTTGAAACGTTGGAGTCCAACGAAAAAAAATTTTTTTTTTTTTTGGACGAATCAATTTTTTTTTCAATCCTTGTCATATATAAGCCCAATTCATGCTAAAAAAAGTTTTCTAACCCCCAAGGATCGGGTGGGGGGAGGGGTAAAAGACGTAAAACACACATAACGCTCCATAAAAGTTGCAATTTTAGTTAGCCCACTCGTTTTATTTTTCGAATAGTTAATAATAATGGCAATGAGTATTACTGTCGATTTTGAAAAAAATCGGATGACAGGAAGGCATCGCTGGAGGGGGAAGAATGCCGAAAACCGCTGAAAATGATAAACAACGTTTAATAACTCTTCCAATTTTAGTTAGCCCACTCGTTTTATTTTTCGAATAGTTAACAATGATGGCAATAAGTAATATTGTCGATTTTGAAAAAAATCGGATGACAGGAAGGCATCGCTGGAGGGGGAAGAATGTCGAAAAACTATGAAAATTACAAACAACGGTTAATAAAAGTTGCAATTTTAGTTAGCCCACTCGTTTTATCTTTCGAATAGTTAATAATGATGGAAATGAGTAATACTGTCGATTTTGAAAAAAAAATCGGATGACAGGAAGGCACCGCTGGAGTGGGAAATTGCAACTTTTATTAACCGTTCGTTGTTTGTGATTTTCAGCGGTTTTTGACATCTTTCCCCTCCAGCGGTGCCTTCCTAACATCCGATTTTTTTCAAAATCGACAATATTACTCACTGCCATCCTTATTAACTATTCGAAAAATAAAACGAGTGGGCTAACTAAAATTGGAAGAGTTATTAACCGTTGTTTATCATTTTCAGCGGTTTTCGACATTCTTCCCCCTCCAGCGATGCCTTCCTGTCATCCGATTTTTTTCAAAATCGACCGTAATACTCATTGCCATCATTATTAACTATTCGAAAAATAAAACGAGTGGGCTAACTAAAATTGCAACTTTTATGGAGCGTTATGCGTGTTTTACGTCTTTTATTCCTCCCCCCACCCGTCCCTTGGGGGTTCCAAAACTTTTTTTAGCATGAATTGGGTTTATATATGACAAGGATTGAAAAAAAAATTGATTCGTCCAAAAAAAAAAAATTTTTCGTTGGACTCCAACGTTTCAAACTTCAACATCATATTCGATTGCTGGGATCCCAGAAAACGAAAACGAATAGAAAGTTACGAATATAAAAATACGAATTGAAATGAATTCAAGTGAATTAAAATGAATTAAAACGCATGAAAATGATTAATTGAATCCAATTTTTAATTCATTTTATTTAATTCACTTGAATTCATTTCAATTCGTATTTTTAACTTTCTATTCGTTTTCGTTTACTGGGTAGGACTGTAGGAGTCGATTCGGATGATAATATTTTTCAATATACATTTAAACACATATGTACTTAGGAATGAAGTTAGATGTTTTAAATTCGTGAAAATAATCTTTAACACTTTCTTATATTTCATAAAACAACACAATATTCTTTATCAATACGATCAATACCCACTTTTATTTTGAATCTATCTACCGTAGATAAGGACGACAACTGCATATTTGCAGAACAATTGGATTTTATTCATTTTTATTTAACAATTGTGTGTAGATATGTTTTCGTATGCTGGGAATCTCCAACATTCATATTTATAATCATATCTTATATGTGTATGTACATTTGTGTATGCTCCGTCGGTAAATGTAGATCGATAAGTTTAAGTGTAGTTGTGCATTTAAAATACACAGTGTTTTTGCAGATGCAAACTGTGAACTTTGTACATTTAGTAAGTAGTCCGTATCCGCGCCGTTTGTCTCATTTGACATATTATAATCGAACTATACTAAATTGTGTTTACACCTTAGTAAATGTGTGGTTTACATAATTACATTTACATAAACCGGGAGAAACATTCTTTAATTTTACTAATTTTTTCTTAATAGTTCATGAAACATATTTAGTCACGTTACAATGTATAAACATTTAAGTACCTGTCATTAAAATCGCATAAATTATTACCGATACTCTTTTTTTCAATATTTAAAAAATTGGAGTCACATGAGTACTCGAGAAGGATGATTTCAATGTATACATGTTATGATACAAGGAAAATTGATATCAGTAAAATTTCAGGTCTGCAGTTCGCAGTGAGATTATTTCTTAGAGGAAACTAGAAAAATTATATCAATAAAACTAGTGATTGATTAAATAGTGCAAGTCATTTGGATTCTATATTAGACACATTATCTAGTGTTAAAGTTAATTCTTGCTTTCAATCCAAGATTCCTTTTATATATTGTTTTGTACGAATAAGGAAACTTTGTCTATAATGCTGATGGATAATTGCATATTCAATACAGGAAATATTCTTGCCTTGAACGAATTAACCAAAAAGGCAGGATTAAACTCGAGAGATGAGGTTTGTACGGTTAAACATATTTCTTTTATTGTTAATGAAGGTTATGTTCATTTCCTGATATAAATATATTTCATATTTTAATGAGTTGTAAGTTTTGAAAGCTAGCGATGTATCATTCCTATATTAATGACATCAAACCTTTCATTACACAACATTTATAACTGTACAAAAAGGAAGAAACGCATTAGGTTTAGACATGACTTTAATTTATGTAATATTTGTATTAACTACTGTCTTTTCGTAGTTGATCGAAGCTTTGAAGATCAAACATCAAAATAACCATAGTAACGAACCTTCAAATACTGTAAGTATAATATTTTATTCTTTCCGTTCATAAAATATAAAGTTTTTTTATGTTTAATATAAAGTATAACGGTCAAGATGGCACCGCTGACAGAAATGAGTTGAAAATCACAGTCAAAGTATTTGTTCCTTCATCGGATGAAAAAGTTTTCAAAGATGCTTTGGATCAAGGTAAATACCAATAACTTTCATTTTGTACAAATGTGGTTTATTCAATTTTTAAACAATTTTCAGTGTATAAAATTTTGGAAACTGACACAGTGGAATCTTTAGTAATTGCTTACGATAAGAAAGAAAATGCTGATGATATATTACCGGCGTTACAAAGATTATGGGTCGTACTTGAAGGCAATGTGAAGGAAGGAAAATTAAAAAGCATAGGAGTCAGCGACGTTGAAACCGAAAAGTTTATTCAGTTATTCAATTGGGCAAATGTAAGTATTCTGATGTAATGTTTAGTCAAAAGTAAATTTCTAAGAAATTCATTAAATAATGTGTATTACATAATATCAAATGAGAAAAAAAAAATATTCTTCGCAAGCACTATATTTGCAAATTATCTGCGTTATGTATTTAAGAATGTAATGTAATCAAATAAATTACAGGTGAAACCTAATATTATTCAAATTAATCTGTCAACGTGTTGCGTCGTGCCACCAGCGCTTCAAGAATTTGCGAAAGAAAACGATATACAGTTATTGACACACAGCGATCCATGTCGTAAGTAATAATTATATTTAATTGCAAAGATAGAATATAAATGAATATTGATCATTGCAGATATTCTTCCGGAAGAAGATTTACGTCAGTTCTTTGGACCGGAGGCTAAACTGAATTGGGTTGCTCGCTACCAAATTCACTTGAGGTGTCGTGGAGTTTTAACATCGAAAGGATATTTAGTTAATTTCAGGGAATCTACTTATAATAATCAGCATGATTAGATTTTTCAAGTATATTTCAAGAAAACGGTCATTGCAGCATTGTTATTGAAGAAATGCAATTCAGATTTTAGAACATCCACATGTTGAGGATTATTGTAACTTGCAAAGAGATATTTCTTAATATGCGAGCATCGCTAAATTGTGCACAAACGCTTATCGCTTTGATTAATATCAATACTAGTGTACAAAATTTATAATCTATAGTTATTAGTGTTTTTGGTACTCAAAGTTATATTGACGATTATGTATATATATAGATTACAATGCATTTGATCATTGATATATTTTATTACTCTGTATTACAATTGGAAAGATAGTAAATGAACAAGAATAATGTAATGCATTTATAATAAATGTTTATTGTTAATATTGTACTTCGTGAATAATTATACCACATAACTTGACTAAATTCAAAGTTGTGATATTTGTGCAGTTCAAATATTTACATAATTATTTAGTTTATTAGGATATAAATTAAATATTTACTGTGGCTTCGACACTTAAGGGGATTCTTAACTTAAATTAATATATTCAAATAGTTTTGGTATTTTTCAGTCACATAAAGAATAAAAATTAATTATACATATTATTTTATAAAAAAAGAGAACAACACCGTCAACCCTCAAAAATATTGAACATTGTTTTTTTTTCTTTTACTTTTTGTTAAACTCAACCATTTTTAATTTTTATTCTTTATGCGACTGAAAAAAACCAAAACTATTTGAATATATTAAATTGGTAGAAAATTAAAACCTTCAAATGTATCTTAACTTAAAGCTACAAATTTTGTGAAAAAATTTCTAAGAAACAAAGCAGTGTGCACTTTTGTACATTATAAAAGAAATGTTTAGAAACCAATACTTTATATATGGGCCATTCTCCAGAAAAGTGTAATTTTATGTCCCCAGTTAATATTTTATCCAAATAATGGAATTTATTCTCCAAACATTTTTTTTCTTGCGCCTTATACTTTTATGTAAACATTGCACAAGAGATAATTTGTTCAAATCGCATGATAAAATTTTGACATACTGCTAAAGGTCCGAAATGTAAGCCTCTTATATAAATAACAGGTTTTCGATCACTGTCATTCTTTTCCATATGAATGATTAAATTTGTTTAAAAGTGGTTATGATCGGTTTTACTTATAACAAACAAATAATGCTGTGAAAATGTCACTATAACATTCCTGAAAATTGTTACGGCTTTGTAAAATGTGTCCCCATGTTTTAAAAAATAAATATAAGTACAGAATAAGGTAATACATAAATAAGGTAAGGAATCCAAGTGGCCCTAGCGATTATCGGCTTGTTGCAATTGTTTGCACACCTGCAAAAATTCTGGAAAGACTCGTTTTTGATCAAGTGGTGGAGTTCTTAAATGAGAAAAAATGGTTTGATCCTTATCAGTCAGGTTTTAGAAAAGGCTTCAGTACTCAAACAGCATTACTGAGTGTCTCAGAATTTGTTAGGCAGGCTATTGACAAAAGCATGATAGTTATTACCATTTTATTTGACTTTAGCAAGGCATTTGATGCGGTTGATCATTCTCTCCTATTGTTAAAACTAAAAGAGGCTGATTTTTCAAATACAGCAATTGTCGGGTTTGAATCTTACCTAACCAATCGATCTCAAGCGGTTGTTGATAACACCAATCACTCGCTATCATCTTGGATGACTGTTAATAAGGGAGTGCCGCAAGGATCAGTTCTCGGTCCTCTCCTCTTTTCGATGTTCATTAATGACCTTCCTCGTGTATTTAAAGACTCGCAATACATGATTTATGCGGACGACACTCAAATTTTTCTGAGATGCTTTCCGCATGAAATAGATAATGCGATTGATCGCATCAATGATGACACTGAACGGTTCAGCCAATGGGCTGTAAATAACAAAGTAGTAATTAATGTAAACAAAACGCAAGCAATGATACTTGGTAGCCCCTATTATATCAATTCAATTGATCTTGATAATCTGCAACCAATAAAGCTTAGGGGTTCGCCTGTGCAGTGGTCGAAAAATGTGCACAATTTGGGTCTATACATTGATAATACATTATCTTGGAATACCCATGTTACCAAAATATCGTCGAATATATATTCAACTTTACGTCAACTAAGAGTAAATGGTAGTTCGTTACCTTTCAATCTGCGTAAACAGCTTGTCATTTCATTATTAGTGCCTCACTTGGATTATTGTTGTGTAGTTTATAATGATGTTAACGCGATGTTAAAAATCAAACTGGATAGACTCTTAAATGCAGGTGTACGTTTTATTTTTAATTTACGCAAGGGTGAACACATTTCTAGGTACTATACTAAATTAAATTGGCTCACAGCTGAAAATCGTAGATGGTATTTTATTGGAGTATTAACATTTAGTATTATATCAAATAAATCACCAAAGTATCTTTACGATAGCTATATCTGGCGTGAGAGCATAACTGATAGACGATTACGGGTTGGTACCAAAGTATTAAGGTTACCCCAGCACACGCATGCATCGTATGACAATCATTCCTAATTATTTCAACAAATCTGTGGAATGCGTTGCCGAGTGACCTACAAATGTGTTCTTCGCTCCCTAGGTTTAAGTCTAAATTTTATAACTTATTATTCGAGCGCCAAAAGCTTCAAAAGAAAATAACGTTTGGAATTTATTAGAATTTAATTTATGCGTTTATGTTTTTTTTTGTGCGGTTGATGAGTATTATATATAAGATGCTAGTATAATTAATTCTTGCTGCACATATCGCACATATATTTTTAGATTTATTATGTAAGAACTATGTATCATCTTATGTTTGGTTGGCTCAAGGGGATATCCCTATGCCAAAATAAATAAATAATAATAATAATAATAATAATAATACATGCCATTTTCCAGTACAAAAAAAAAATTAAATGTAGATACAGACAATCGTTCTACAATTTCGATTACTTTTAGATTATGGATTGTGTGTATAATATTACTGATTTCAGAACTAATTTAAACCCAAAATCTAATTATTGCGCCAAAAATTTCTCTCACGAAATAAAAAAAAAAACGTACGATATACGTGCCAAGTAGCTGACTTTCACAAGCGTAAAATTGCTATTTTATGACCCATGTAGACGAAAAAAGTTTGTGCTTCACACAAACCAGATTTGTGTTCAACCAAAAATCTCGAAGTTTGTGCTCAATACAATCCGTTTCTTGTTCTTAGATGCACTGTTTGAGTTGACAGTTTGTGTTGAGCGCAAACTTGAATTGTGTAAGCCCGAACTATTTTTTCTGTTTATTAGATAGGAATTCTGCTAAGCCATCATTTGTAAAATTTTCATATCAACGGTATGGCCAAATATTGTCTGCGTCATGCCCGAGGGTCGAAGAATCACCAACTGAGGCGTAAAACTATTATTTTACGCCCTTGGTACGAAACGGACTAAAAGTGGTATAAATTACTCCCAGAGAAGATGCAAATGATGAATTTAGTTTTGAACGTAGAAACCATATTCACCGGATTTAGACCACTGCGTTTGCACGTACTGAAAACGCGATTGAACACACGAATGTGAGTACCGAAATAAAATCGACTAAGGATGTACAAGAGGAATTTGTAATAGCCCTTCGGAAAGACATTAACGATTTGCAAAATTGTCAAAGTCTTATCACTGATACCGCGACGAAGGAAATTTTGTAATTTCGTTTCCTGTTGTTGATTGACCGATATGCGGTTGCTGAATTGACCTAGGTACAGTTGCTGATTTCATAGAGATGGAATGGGATTTGTTTGGGCAATTCCAGCAGTGATAGTCTGATATTGACAAGTTTTGTCGTTTTCAAATTTTCTTTTCGCCTAAGAATCGAAAAGTCTCCGCGCGTTCGCTAATAAAAATATTATTATTTTTTCCTGTTGCTCTTTATCATTAATGATAATTTTCCATTTTCGACGTTTTAACAAATACAGGGTAGAATGATATATTCAGGAAGTGGAAACTAAATTAAAAATTATATTTTTATAAATGACAATATCAAATACACTTTTATTTTCAGTCCTTATGAACTCTGCACATAGTTTGTATAGTAAAAGCAATAAATTTAATTTTCGTCAAGATATAACGGTGGCGGATATATAGATTTTACGATCCATAACAAAGAATTCGTAAGCGATCGTTCACGTCACGGCATCCTTATGACCCATAAAATTCATAATTCTCGTCTCAAAAAAGTAACAGACACAAAAAATATTCTTTTTTTTTAACCAGACGACTTGCACCCGTATGGTTTTATTTACATAAAGCAGTGCACGATTCCTATCATAAACGCAGAGTGCGATTTCGATGTTGACTTCTTTTAATTTTTATATGAAAGTAATTTGCAATGTTCAATATATTTAATATTAAAATTATAAGTATAAAATATAAAAATGTGTACAAATACTACATGCATTTTTTTTTATACAAGATGTATTGGGGACCACTCTTCGGAGTGCAGTTAATCTGTCTTACTCTGGGTGAATAATTTTTCTCTGTAGTATTCTCCATCAGTTGTCTTATTTTAACATTATTTACTATAATTTTCTAAAGTCAGAAAATACATTTATTACTTTATTTGGTAATACTGTTAGCGGAAAACTAAATCCATAAAAATTATATTTTTATGCATGAAATTATTGAATGCATAATCCATTGCCGTTGAAACACAAATCTGTACAAAGATATAATGAATATGATTTTAACAAAACACGTAATAGCTAAATTAATTAAAGTAAAGTGATACCATCTGTAATATTTTCCTTTATGGAATTTAAATGAGTATATAATGTAATCTTATGTGGGTCATCTATCAACGGCTATACATGTAGTAGACATTGTTAAAAATCTACATGGGAAAATTAGTATACAAGTGTATGAAGCATTTGTATATTTATACATGTATATTACGTTTAATTTATAGGTATACTCGACAATTAATACATATGCATATTAAATTTCATACTTTGAATATTAACCCTTTTAAGTCCAAGATGTGGAGATTTTTATCTACTTTTCAATGCTTTCTAGCAAATCCAAAAATGAAAATATCATAATGAATCCAACTTTTATCTGAAAAAGTATCGATAAATCGGAAAATATTGTTTTTCGACAATTTTTTACTAATGGATGTTGGATGGGGATCCATTTCAAACTACGGATAAACGTCAACAAATATAAGTTGCTCTTTAAAGGGAAATTTTTTTTATTGCGCTCCATTCAGTTTATCCCATTAAACATGGCGGAAAATGTATAAAAACACGTGTTTTTCCTAAATATTTCTGAAATAAATTCACATTAATCAAAACTTTTTGTCTTGAAATGTAAAATTTCCCCATTTTGAGTATTGAAAATTCCTCACTACGTTTCGAGTCAATGCAAGCCTAAACATTAAGAAATGCAATAAAACAAAGCACCGAAATATTTACCGACGAGGTACCGCCACATTGAAATCGTTATTATTAACATCGTTCATGTATTAAAAAGTGGCCAGGAATATTTAATAAAGCGAAATTTTACATTTTAAGACAACAATTTTGATTAATGTTGATTTATTTCACAAATATTCAGGAAAAACACGTATTTTTAGAAATGTTTACATTTTTCCGCCATTTTTAATAGGATAAACTGAATGAAGCTCTATAACAAAATTTAATTTTTATTGTACACACATCAAACTAATTACGTGCGATACAGAGGGGGCGTGTTACACGCCAAGTATTAAAGTTGGTGCTACGTGAATATTTCTGCATATGATGACCTACAAAAAATTGATACTGTTTTCGAGATCTTGTTGAATAAGGTCATTATGCGGTAAGCACATTCTGCATTGAATTCACCAAAAAGATCTGAAATTTAAAAAAAAAATCAAAAAAATGCACTTTTGTATAAAAAAAATCGAAAAAATGCACTTTTGTATAAAAAAAATCATATATCAGACAATTTTTTATTTTTTTAAAATCCGCTTAGATTTCTATTATAGGTATATTTTGACTTTAGAAGAAAAATATGTAGTACGTATACATTTTAGAAAAGATATTTATTTCAGCGAATCACTGAAGACTCCTACCTGAAAATTTCGGGATTTTTCGTCGATATTATCGAAAAAAGGCGTGTTATGTTTTTACAGTTGATTGTAATAAAGTTAATATATAATGTAGAATAAATTCAAAACTTCAAAATAAAAAAGAATCATTCAAAGCCTCGGCGATTCAGCGAGGTTTGGATTTTTGTTCGTTGCTCTTGGGCACAGACCACATCTGCCGTGAGCTCTGGAAGTCGTGGAAGATAATTGCACAATCCTACCATAATAGTTACGATATATTTCGATGAAATCCACGCAACAAAAGGGCCAATAAAATCATTACTCCAAATTAAAAAAATTGGTAATCACTCTCGCTCACAGTTAGTGGTTCGAACTACTAATAGATGGCGCAACACGGACCATTTTTGGGACGATTACCTGCTCAGATTTTAATTAGAATATCGTTGGGATATAGCGCACGCCACGTGTACAGTAAAGGTTAAACCAAAAAATATGCTGAAAACTGTGTTTTTAAATTATATCTGTATAATATATTTTATGTATCTATAAAATTATTTTCGTAAAAAAAACTATTAATGTAAATTATTCATAAATTGGCAATAAATGAGCACTATCGTTATAATTCGCTTTTGGACAATACTGTGATATTATAGGGCTCCCTCATTCAAAGCAATAATGGAAGATTCCTAGCATCAGCTATATTATAGCGGATTTACCCATAATTATAACTGATATACCCATATATGCCAGGAACATTCCATTATTTCTTTCAGTGGTGTGTACTCAATTTTTATCCAAACGTGTAACGTATAATGGGGAACATTTATTGTTTTTCCAAGCACTACAATTTCTCTCAATGTGATTTTCGTTAACTCTTTAACGAGCCGAGTTAGACGCGAAAAACCCATAATTCGGCTTTTTACCTTACTTACAAGTAAACCTGCCGAAGTGTAAATTTGCCATGAAATTTCGATATGTTGTAAAAAATGAAACACTAAATGATGCGTATTTTTTTATCGTAGGAAAAACATGTTTAGGAGGCGAAAGGCCTATAAGAAAAGGAATATGCATCGTAGGTCAAAATGACTTAAACTGGAGGTTTGTGTTGACCACAATCCTGGTTTATGGCCAACAGAAACCAAGTTTGTGTGCAGCCCAAACTTAATGTGTATCTAAGATAAAGTTTGCGCATATCAAAAATAAAAAATACATTACGATACAAGTGTATGAAACAGGTGATTTTCGGTCGAGTGAAATGAGTTCGAAAGTCAGCTATACTTCGCACGTGTATCGTAGGCTTTCTTTTACTTCGGGAGAGAAATTTTTCGCTTACTGATTTTAGTATGCGAAATTGAATTTCGCGCACAGAGTTTGAAAACTACATTGTTTTTCAGTTTCAGAACCTAGATTTATAAATAAGTTTTATTAGGTTCATGTGAGTAGGTTTGATTAATTGATCAACTGATATGAATAAGTTAAAAAATACACTTTCACGACGATAAAGAATTTCATTAATTTTCGCTTACGAATGCGTTTGTCATCCAACGACCTTAGCGGCTTTAACATCGACGTTCAGAGTCCTTCAAAAGCATGAAATTTTTCATCTTGTTCTACCTAGGTCGTACGAAAATTCATCAAGATGTGGATCAAGAAAGTGAAGCTTCAAGTTCTTTAAAACAACCTAAATGTTTAATATTTTGTACCAATTAGGTTTAATTGTAACTGTTGTTATTTTTTAACCCCTGTCTAGTTAAGAACATATTATGTACCAGAGAGCACTATATCCGTTGACAAAAATGATATTATTTTTACATGTACGTTATTGTAATAATATAATATCTGATTGCATCCCATGGTTATTTACTGAAGTAGAATTTAATACTAGTGACACCAAGAGGACAAGAGATTTATAGTTATTGTTGTTATAGACGTGATTTGTGTGTAATGGCATGATCATCATTACATGCGCATATGTTTATTATGTACATACACAGCCTTATAAATGCCACGGGACATAGTGTCAGTAAGAAAGGGAATTGACAAGTGTAAGGTAAAACTGGTGCGAGAGGCCACTAAGAGTTTGACATTCTTTAATTCCGAGATTTACTGCATTCAGATATATATTTAGTGTTTTTTACCGTATTCTTTATTCGACGATCCTGTATTCTGGGGACTGTGCTTTCCGCAGTCTGAGACAGACTATCGACACGTTTAGTGTAAATAACTTTCGATTTAATGATTTATAATGTTCACCGATGTATTAACTACTTCTCAATTTCTGGCATTTGGATAAAATAAAGATCCTGATAATGTAGAGTTATTAAACTATCCAAATTGCAGCACCATTCAAAAATATTTTTGGATCTATACCCAATCAACACAAGTCCATCCCACGTGGAAATTTCCTCAGATTTTCCATAATTCTGACCAGAATCTGGCCACATTTACCCTACTTAGTGATTCTAATCAGAATCTGACAAGATTCTGGCTGAATTTACCGAGGTATATTTAGGTTAGGTTCAGCAAATTTTGTAGTAAGTGCATGGTCGGACAAAGCAGGAGTCCGATCGGAATCTGGCCGGAGAACCTGGATTCTGATCGGAATCCGCCAGGATTATCCTGGTCAGAATCCGGTCGTCAGAGCGTTACAATTCCTGTGATTTCCTGGTCAGACATAGGGAAGGCTGGCCGGATTCTGACCAGACTAGCGATACATTTTGTACATGGAATCTCCTGAAGAGCTCACGAGGGCCAAAAGCGGACATTTGGACATCCTCAGGAGCTCCTCAGGACATCCCGGGACGGATTGTTTGGGTATTGTCTCGTTTTGGGGTAACAAGATACTTTACCACGTCCTCCATAGTTGGAGTTTGTAATATTTGACGCATGGCCTTCCATTATCATGATCTTCGTGTAGCCCAGATGCTTGAAGTAAGATTTTCTGATGAGGTTTGTCATTGCGGAAAGATGAAGAATGTGAGGATATTACGATATTATCAACCTACCTTGGTTAAAAATGGATGATAATGGCAATATTTGTTCAGAAGCCCTGTCAAACAAAATTTCGAAATTTACGATGGTATAAAGAAGCCGCAGTTTCCAAGGAAAGTCGAATCGTTCGCGGCCATCGGCAGCGGTAGCCGATCAGGAGTCCACATAGGCAGCCATATATTCAAGCCATTGGGAATCCTTCGTTTTATGTGTGCACCCTCGGACCCCAGCCGTCGCCGTCGTCGTCTTCGCGACCGTCGTCTTAGGCCGCTTCGATATATGCGCTTCGATTTTTCCTTTTGGCTTGCCTTCCTTTTGCTGCTGCTATTGCTGCCGTTGCTGCTCCTATTGCTCCTGCCTCACAGGGAGCCCTTGGGGCCCTTTTGCGTTAAACCGCACCGCGTGGTACACGGGACAAGGAAACGGGACGGGTCCCGGACGGCGTAAACGCTATGCCCCTTTGCCTCTATTCATCTTTTCCTTCTGCTCCTTTTATTCACGGCGCGTCCCTTTTCTCTTCCTATTTATCACTCTCTTTCTCTTCCAGTTCCTTTATTCTTCTTCCCCACACTACCCGGTTTTATATTATTTTCTCATCTACTCACTTTTAATTACTGCGTCTCATTTATTGTTTTTCAGGCTTGCTCCCGTCTCTTTTTTTACCTCGACTTTGCGGATGCGCCGGAACGTTCTGTTACGGCTACCGAATCTTTCCTTTCAATTTCCAGATTTTTAATGATATAATTTCGGTCATGATGCCTTCAGAAGCAAACGTGTTATGTCTCATCATTTTTAATGGGTGCATGTAAATGATGGCACAATACAAATGTACACGTAAGATACGCCACGTAATTGATTTAGTAATTGACTAATTCATCAGAGCCCACTCTCAAAATCATAAATAATACACTTTTTCTTCGAGCTAGTCAATTTTTACTTTTAAAAAATAGTATATTATGTATCAAGGGCGCAATTACCGACCTCCGTCGACCGTGAAGTTTGTGGCCCGAGCGAAAAGGCGTCCACAATCTCACTCGATGGAGAGCATTATTTCGCAACTGATACATACGATATTTTTCAATATGATAGGCGTAGAGCACGATAATTTGGGCATAACGTTTTCACCCTAGGACGCGAAATCGGGCTTCGTGCCCAGAGTCTTAAAATGAATCAAAGAGAGCTCCCGCACCTGGCACACAATTAAGACCAGATAATTGTGAACTTTAAACCTCTAAGGCCCGACCTTTTTTAAGTGATGCGATTTTCGTTGTACTCTGTACTTAAGGGTTTTTGAGGTCGATGATTACGAATTTGATGTTAGTTTTTCGACATTCAAAAAGGCGGATCCAATATGGCGGACGACTTTTTTTAAATTTCATTGGATTCATTTGAAATTCGTTACTCGGGGGTTTATGTGGTCACTGATTACGAATCTGATGTTAGTTTTTCAAATTTCAAAATGGCGGATCCAATATGGCGGACGACTTTTCATGAGCCTCGTTCAATTTTCATCGTTCAATTTTTTCGTCCGCCATATTGAATCCGCCATTTTGAATGTTGAAAAACTAATATCAGTCTCGTAATCAGCGACCCCAGAAGCCTCCAAGTGGTAATTTTCATGAGTCTAGCTCAATTTTCAAATATTTTCGTCTGCCATACTGGATCCGCCATCTTGAGTTTTGAAAAAATAACATCAGATTCGTAATCAGCGACCCCAAAAACCCCCGAGTAGTCATTTTCATGAGCCTTACTTGAAGTAATTTAACAATTTTTAATTTTTTTAACAACCCTTAGCAAAAACATTTTTTTTAATATAGTTATAATTATAAGATTGTTGTAAATTTATTGAACTATAATTTTTTTTTAAAAAGTAATATAAATTTGTGGTTCTTTGGTGTTTAGAATTGAAAAATTGATTAAATTATTGACAAAGTTATGAATGTTCGAACACAAAAGTTAAATTTGTTTAACTTGTAGATGGTTATGATTTTGGGTTTCGTATCTCCCCACAAAAATGCAAAGAAAAGGGACCTTATATCAACATGATCATGGGCTATTTGCTTAATTATGGGCTGCTATAGCGGTTTTCTTGTATTAAGAGGTAAGCAATGGTCAATTTTGCCGATGTGAAAATATTCAACTAATTGGTTGAACACAATGAAAAAGAAATTCTTCTAGATAGGTTTGACGCTGCTATTCCTGATTCTGTTATTGGATCTAAAATAGCAGTTGCAAGTTAGTAGTTATTGAAATGAAAAACCCCAATGTAATATCTATAAGGGCATTCGTAACGGTGGTTTCAAAATGGTAGATTTAAAAGGCGGATTCAAGGTAACCAAATTGGAAAAATCCACCAATCGCAAGAGCATGCAAATCCATAATAATCACTTGGATCGACATTTTTTTCATAAAATGCATTTGTTCAACAAATTTTGTTTAAATTCGACGCTATTTCATATTAATTTTACTGAAAAGAAAGCCGACTTAATGTATATTGAATAATAATATTAATTTTTGTACGAATTTTTGTATCTACCCTAGAATTTGAAAATTGCAGTCATTATAGATAAGTAAAAATCCCTGAAGTGTAAAATCGAATTTTCAATGTTTTCGTGTTCATTTGAAAATGTGTCAAAAGGAAAGATATATTTGAGTTAAATAAATACCTGCCTGAATTATTATGTTGCAGAAGAATTAATCGATCATAATTAAACTTGGTCAAAAATCAACTGTTATGATTTTAATTGAAATAATAAAAATTTGTAACGTATCTATTGTTATTGAAAAATTAATTACTCACTTGTAAAATCAACGAGGTTATATACAAATTTTAGCAAGTTTGTTAAAATTTTATTATTATAAATTTTGTCTAATACTTTCAGGGACTTCTCTTAACCATGCGGAACATTACCCCTTTCTGCCCGTTTCACAACGTGTTACTTCTTTCTTCTTCATATTTGTGCATGCTTTGCTAACAAGTAATAATGATTATGCTATTAATCAACTTTTTTTATTACTCGTCCCACAAAATTCTTATTGATGGAAAATAAATTACTGATTGAATAGAAGGCAATTTAACTGACCCTGTTTCTTTGAATACAAAAAATGTTATAATAATGCATGAGGGTTTTCATTTTTTTTAATGTTTTTTCCTTTTTGAAATGTTCAATTATAACATTGGTTTCACTGAACTCTTTTTCGTGTTTTAATAGTTCGCCCTTTACCCACCATTCTTAGCCGACTCTATATAGATGCACAACAATTTGGTAAAAAACGAGTTATCGAGATGGAATCCGTGTTCGTGAGTAATCGCAAGGAAGACACATTCAAATCTGAGAACACTACGTAAAAGTAAAGGTACACGAGATCAATGTGCAAAGAAGATGAATGCACTGTTGAACTCGATGGGCAACAGTTTCCAAGATGAGAATAGGGGCTAACATTCGCAAAGATGTTGATGAGATATAGAAGTTCGTTTCTGTATAATCGTCGGCTTCATGGTCTCCTCATGGCAAGACAAAATTTCATTATTGGTTTCAAAATGAGCTAATAAGTACAGATATATGCTCGCATAAGAGCAGTAGGACTTTTCAAGACGACAACCGTGCTCGCGATATTATAGCAAGGGTTATGATAAATCTTGAGATGAAGAAAAGAACATGTCAGTATAACGTAAGGAAGAAAGTCAAATTCTAACTAGCTGAGATTTCATCATCTTAACAATCTTGTTCCCAAAATAAAAGAACTGAACATTGGAATCCTCCTGCACCTATTAGATACCTTGTAGTAAAGGTGTAACAAGAAAGAGCAAGGTGGCGAAAGTTGAAAATGATTAAAGCGTTAGAACGTGTAAGAAATCTCAGTGCATTCGTTAACCCTACTTTAAAATGGTTCCCTTTATGAACAGTTTCATCTACTGTCAAGCTAATTTTATTGATTTATAACTATTATTATATTTTTCATCTATTTTTGTTATAATAAATAATAAGTGTATGTCCTAAGCGAGTATTAGCTAGTGAAGATACAAAGCTAGCATTTATCAAAGTGTAAAAATCAATATTCAAATTAATATGAGAAAAATGCGACTGAAATCTTGAGTTTGGTAAGAAAATTTATGGATCGAACATGTATTGCTGATCAAAATGTTGGAAGTCTTGTGAAAATTAAAGTTATAGATGAGTAAAAATCTCGGAAGTGTAACAACGAATTTAAAATTTTTTCGTGATATCGTCCGTAATACTCGTAATAAATCTATCTCAGAAAAAAATCTATCTCTAAAAAAACATTATTTTTCGGTACTGAAAGCTCTAAAAATTCGATTTCGCGGGCTGCATTTAGTCCATATGGATTATGTTTCTGACAGGGCAGATTCATGTTACACGGGCTGCGTAAAATTACATTTTGAAGTAATTTGCAGGAAAAAAAAATATAATACGAGACAGTACTTTATTTATTCTATAGGTTATGGAAACCATGTGATATGTATCACTAATTTGCTAAAACACGCAAAACGAAAGTAAAAAAGCATATCTGAATGTAAACCTCATTGTTCTGATCTTATGAGTACACTAATATGTTCTTCCAACTTCCATATAAATTGATTACACTAGGCTAAATTACCTCTAACATCACATTTTGTTGTACGGAAACTTATTATAGATGAGTTGACAAATTGCCAATAATGTGTAGCATTTTTATTTTATATTTTATTGTATTCAAATGATACATCAGTAAATGGCAATTAATCATAAATGGGCTGAGAGAAGTCGTCTATAATGCATGGTACGTTTATTATAATGTTAAAATTCATTTTAATTCCACCATGGGTTATGTAGGGCTCTAGGTGAATTTCTCACTAAATAATTGGTGTTGAAAATCGGTACAATTACTTTTGAAATATTAACTACTTTTTCGAAACACATACATAAATAAATAACAGCACAAAAATATTAGCCATCAATTATTATTATTTCAAAAATATGAAGGTCTCTATCGACCGATATATCGATCGATGGACCGGTTGCTGATCTCTACTGCACCCCGAAAGAGCTCATATTAAAATGTGCATTGGCACAGTGCATAATTGCCCAAACAGATTTAGATTTTTAACTATGGGTAAGAAAATGGAAAAAGTCATAATGGTCCCTCAACCATTAACCATAGTGGTCTTTTAGCATTATATTTTGGTCGTGTTTAAGGAATAATATTCTTATTTCATCCAACCCGTACGGTTAATCGACGATGACAATAATTATCGCCAACGAATTCTAGTGAATGCAAGGATACGCAAGTGTGTCACTAACTATGAGACAGTCGGCTCCAATGACTTTAAGGGTGGTATGGCTGATTGACCCACGGTAACACACCTGTTTACCGATACTGTTTTACACATTGTACATCTAATTCACATGAACTGTATGACAGTATCTACTTTCACCAGAAAATGTGGGTGAATCAGGCATAATTATGGCCAACGTGGCTTAATGAAACACTCCATGTACAGTAACTCGAATATGCAAATTGTTTAAAATCAGAAACGATCACTTTTCATTGTATAAATTAATAAATAGTTATTTTTGTATCAAGGACGTAAAATGGAGTTTTAGGCCTCGACGACAGAACCTGAGAGACGGCGATGCCAATTTTAATTAAAAAAAAAAATAAAAAAATTACAATTTCACTCCTCATTTTTTGATTCAGTAGGCTTAAAATGGCGTAACATGACCAATGTATTAAGATAGCGATTTTGCTGAGTCATTATTGTTAAAAATCATTGAAAAATGTCCATTTTTCATACCTACTGAATTAAAAAATTATATTCGTATCACGGGCGTAAAAGTTATTTATTATTACGCCGCAAATGAGGGCGTAAAATGAGCTTTTTTACACTTACTGCATCAAAATAGTATATTATGCTTCAAGGGAGGAAAGCAGTCGATTCCCAAGCGCGCTTGCCTCCCGTGTGGCATACGCGATTTTACTCCTGTTCACTAGAGGGACTTTATTCCGACAGCATCCATTACTTCCGCTGGCGGCACTTTTTTTTCGTCCTGCGTTTCAGGCGTGGATTCCGACGCGGTCGGAAAAAAAAGTTAATTTTCATTTTTTGTAGATGAACAGGCAAATTTTTAATTTTCACAAAATCTAGTAGAGATTTTAATGTGCTACTACATGTAATTTATAGGTAAAGGAACAACTTTTAAAACGATATTTTAATCATTAGCAACCAAAATGTATTATATGAACTTTTTGGAATATGACCAAATCTGCCCGGTTTACGCACCAACTAAATAAACTAACTAAATGCTTGAGATAAAAGCATTTTTTTGAAGGTTTAGTGTGCACTAAATGTATGGAACTAGTAATTGAAAAAATGAAAAATTATTATTCAAGACGAAGAAAGATAATAAATTTTAGATTTTTTATTTGTAGGGTGATGTTTTATGCTGTATATTTTTAAAAAAGACTACAGCACATTCTTTGAGCGTTCTGTCTTTGAAACTATTTTATGAACCTGCAGTGATTCAGTAGAATTGCCAAAGGGATTGCGGTTGACCAAAGTTATTTTTTGTTGAACTTGGATATTATTTTTTCACGTAACACAAGTGGACAAAATATTGTTATTATTATTATATTTAAATAGATATTTTACTTTCAAATATCTAAATGTTCAAGTTATATTTAGAATATTTGAAATCCACTCAGTAGTTTCGATATTACGATAGTTAGGAACAAAAATTTGTTTAGTAATACAAGTTGGTATTTAAAATAATCAATTCATAATGAAATACAATATATTTTAGTGCAGACTGTTATTTCAACCAGTTCGTTAATTATCTTTATTCTTCCGTAAATCGATAATTATAGTAACACGGTCATTATTGTCATTTTATCGCTGTTGACTATAAAAGAAGTGTTAAATAAAGTGATCAAAATAATTATGAAGGTGATAATATCTGGTAAGTTAGGAACCGTAAATCTAAATACTTATCTTTTATAATGGGTTCATGATAGAGTTATCCATAAATCTCAATTAACAGCTCATTTACTAATCTAGATCTTTTTGAAATTATTAATTTCTACTTTATGTACATTTAGTTCGAATATACAATGTCGAAAATATTCCTCTTAATATACGTAAATTTGTTATTTGAAGGTGTTAATTGAAATATTAATATCAAATATACGCACTGAAAAAAGTGGCTGTTACTTTAGCCAGAAAACTGGTTGCACCATTCCTAAAAATTGGAACAAAAGCCAGTCAGATTTCTAGTTTGTGTTACAACTTTTTTGTGGTTAAAGCATTAGAGTAATAATTTGTACTATTTTCTCTGCTTAGACCTATTATTTACCCATTTTTGAGGGTCAAAAAGAAGTCATGTTTATTCAACATGCGCTCTCGTTAACTCATACAAATCTAAATAGTGCATTTCTATTACAAATAATATACAATAACATTTTCCATTCAAAGATTATTAAAAGTACTCAAAACCCTTTAAAGCTAACAAAGGTAACGCAGGATTTACATTATTTATTTACATTAGTTTAAATTATTTATCTGTACAAACTTATCATTGTCTACTGCAGCGCCTAGTACTTTTTTGTAGTTGCCGTTACTACTCACTTTTTTCTGTGCGAGTATTGAGAGAAACTTTTAATATGTTGAGTGTTGAGTAAAGTGCCGTTAACTCGACTTGGCCATCAAACATCTTTAAACAAAATAATTGTTACAAAATTATGCTCTTACGAGAGTCTTATACAAATCTGATTTCCGACAGTTCTCAACTTATTATTTGGTAAGATCGTAAGTTTAGCATAAAACAGAAAATAATTACGTTTATCTTCTAATTTGGACGTTCTTATCAAATTTTAACCTATTATGGGTAACGATAAATATTTAAATATAAATCATTAGAAAGTATGCTTTTATTACGTATAAGTTATTACTTATCTCGTTAAAACTCGTTCGACAATTGCCTTATCGTGCTCCACATTACAGCATTACCAGTCGCATTTCATTTCCGAGATTTCATTTGAATTCATTCAATCAAGAAAACAGTTAAAATTTCCAACTAATTACCTGAATTTCAATAATAAATGTCGTATGCAACTAAAAAAATGTTACCTACGTAATTTACATATAAATAACAAATTTCGCAATGAATATGACATTTAATCAAAACAATTTTTTATCGTCATATCTTTGACGAAACCTAATTTTGATCAGCTCCTTCAAAGATACATACACGTTCGTTTTGCAATTTTCTAAAGGGTTTTTACTATAGTTTCCATTTAGTAAATGGTTGTTTAGAAAATAGATATTGTGCCGTTATTTATGAATTTATCAAAATTTTAATTTTGCAGGAATTACTGAATACACATTTTTCACACGTACGTTAAATATGAGTATAAAAATGTAATTTTAAATCTGACGCTTTTACATGTTTTGTGAATGCACGTTGTATTTGTACCAATAAATATTGTAGTAAAAATGTTTCTTATTCAAATTAGCTGTGGGTTTATTTTATTACATTGCAATTTTGGTTTCGCTGTATTGCCAAATTTTCTTTCCATATTCATATCTATATTTATTTATGAATCCCTTGTCACGATCCAAATAAAATGAGTAGGTTGACGTTAATTATTAATTTCGTTCTTATTTTTCTTTCCGATTATTAGGTATTATTACTAGAAAAGAAAAACAATTATAAAGTGAATACATTCGGTTTCTTATTATGTTTCGAAATGTACAAATTTATAGAACAAGTTGTTACGTATAGGCAAATAACACTGCCGGGCACTGACTTTGCCGTTGACAAGCGAAGTATCATTTCTGAAGTATTTTTTCTTGATGAAAACGGTGGCGATAGCAGAATTTTGCTATGACGTCACATTTTGGAAAAAAACGTAGTTAGATTTAACCTCATTTTTAACCACATTTAACCTAATTTTTCTCCAAAGTGTGATGTGATAGTAAAATTTCGCTAGCGAAATTCTGCTACAAAGTAAACCGAAATACGGCCAAAAACGCTAATTTTGACAAATTTAACTTCATTTGTCTCCGAGATGTGACGTGATAGCAAAATTCTGCGAGTGTCATCGTTTTGAGCATAAAAAAATACGTCGGAAACGATAAAACGTTTGTCAAAAATAAATTCTCTTCTGCTATAAAGTAAACCGAAATACCGCCAAAAACCCTGATTTTTACATATTCAAATACGTTTTTCTCTTTCTTTTCAGGAACCATTAATCCTTACATTGTCATTAGGCGTTTCTTTATATTTTAATCATAATAATATCTAATATGAATAACAACCCATTTTATCTCTCTAGTGGAAAAATCTACACATGAAAAACCGCGAAATTTGAAATGCTGTAAATGTGATCTTTTAAAAAATATGGGAAAGTAAATTACTTCATAAAGTAATATGAAAAATACAACATAAACTGATACAAGAATATTTAATGAGAATAAACTTTTTTCGTTATTTTAGGCCTTATATTGTAATTCTTAAGTTTATATATCGTATAGTATTTAATATATATGTATAATTTTTGTTACACATGCAAAAGGTATGAAGAACATATTTCACAATGAAGATATCGACGGAGAAATTTGTTGTTTTTAAGTTTATACTATAATAATACCTACGTTTAGATAATGTTATAAAAAAGTAATCAACATGATGGTTTTTGGTTCATCGACATAAACAGTTTTAATTAAAGCATCTTAATCCAGATATGACATTACAGTTTAAATGCATTGTTGAAATCCTCACTGCAGATTGTCGGGATTTTTTATTGATTAGACCTCGATACCATGTTTTAAATACACGTAAAAAGTAAAATGAAATGCTGACCTAGGAAAGAATGGATAGAAACCAAAATTTTCCATCTGTACCCTATTTTTATTGTGATTCATATATAAACAGGCAATTAATGAGTGAAGAATGTTATAATAGTCAATATTAAGGTTACTTTTAAATTTTATTGCGGTAATATAATTTAGTAATATATTTTAGTGGTCTATATAGGTTGTGGAATAGTTTAATTTCATTATTAATATATTGTCATATTCAGTTCTGTATCGAAATATAGTAATTTTACAACCTAGGTTACAATCTGCATGTCTAACATCTAATATAGCAGATATTCAAAAGATAATATCTATATTTTTTATCGTCAAAAACAGATAAGTGATATTATTTATCGCTGATTAACTTTCCAATTCAAATTCTAAAAAACTCTTTACTTCGGTATTAGAAAAAAATAATCTAGGTGATAAATTACTTTTTTTTTAGATTACAAATCAGTTGTTATTGAATTGATTCAAATTAAAGAATATTTTTTATAAAATATTTCTATTTTCGTAAATGGCTTATGTACGTATTTTAAGAGCTGTTATAAATCAGTAACTGCATGTTAATTAAAGTTAGTAATACTTTTTTAACAGCTCATTATGGGTTTATCTACATTTGCTAAAGGTAATATAATTTTTTATCGCATGCCCCCTGTGGTATGGTATGCGTAACAATAAGATAATTAGTTAAGATCGTTTAATTTCAAATATAGTACTAGCAAATGCAAAATATTTTTCAGATGAAAACTGGATCTAAGTAGAAAAAATATTAACATCTTTTCTTTCGTAACAATTGAATATTTTTTTTATTGTTTGGTTTACTACAGTAATAATTAATGACAGTAACTATTTTTCGTAACCCCATGTTTTGTAAAGTGGTAGGATCAACTATATTTTTTCTCACTGTGTATTGGTGGCTTTGAGCAAAACCAGTCTAGTTACTCGAAAAATGTACTAAAAAAGGTAAAACTAGACACAAACTTAATAAAAAGTATCCAGACAATTTTTTATTTTATCTTAAAATAAGAAGCATCGGGATAATATTATGTTAATCGTGTTAAATATTTTCAGTTATTCTCTCCAAAATTCAGCGAATACTGTCAACAATTTATATAAACAAGGTATCTTATTACTTTATTGCTTAATACTAGCTATGAAAAAGTTACATTTTTTAACACAAAACAAACATCATTTACCATCCACAAACTGGCCAGTATAACAGTTTATTAGTAAAAAGCGTGATACCTTTTTCTTGGTTGAATATCTAAATTAGTAAATATCTAATTTTTTTAGTAATTCTTTAGTAATTGTTGCAGCTAATATATTGGTCGTTTTTTAAAACAATGGTTTCGATTAAATTTAACGTTATAATTTATTACAGTATCTACAAGAAAATTACTCCGACAGCCGAAAAATACATAGTCGAAAAATCGACAGTCAAAAGCCGACGTCAAAAGCCAAGATATAAAAAAATAGACACATCGACAAGCGGACAGTCATTTTTTGAAGTGTCGGTTTTTTGACAGTCGGCTTTTCAATTGTTGTTTTTTTACCCGCCGGTTTCGTAATTTCCCGTGTTAAAAAAATTATGAAATTGAAAATAGAAGCAGAAAACTGTACATATTTCTACCGGTGTACTCCACCTTCCAAGAAGTTAATTAAATTATAACGTACTATAAACTACAGAACAAAACTAGGCTGGTATTGCTGAATGGTACCAATGCACATAGATAAAAAATATACCAAGTTCAACTATTTTACAAAAGCAAAACACGGGATTAAAAAAAATATTTAAATTACTAATTTCTATAGTAAACCAGATATATTATGTCATTTACTATTTCCTGATCCTTAAAAATGTATTAGAGTACATAACCTCAAAAACATAATGCAGCTTGACAATTAAACTATTACATTAGATATTCATGAGTATTAAAATAGATGTAATAAAAGTGAGTAAATGAAAATAATATCTTGCAATTGTAAAAATTGCTATGACAATATATTATACGGTATACGTTACACTGTTAAAAGTGGTTGTAATTTTACAACAAGATTACAGTACGAAAGCATTTTATTGTGAATTTACAATTTCTAATTTTTCAATTTCAATTTATTTTTAATACACATATTGCAAAGTTCAATTTTATGTTTTAAAATTACATAAGAATATGTAGTATATGTCTGTGTATCGCCTTCATCGAGATTTGCTCAGGCCAGAAACATTATTGAGAAAGTAATTTTACGCCAATAAATTTTTTTAGACATCACTACAATCTACTTTGAAGTAAGGAAACCAAAAATATCGAGTTTAAATAATTTGCAATCCATTATTTCAATCTACCGATAGTAAACTCCTGTATATTAATTTTGGTCACATATTTTAGGTTAGGTTATGGTTTTTGCTGAATATCGAGCCGCGCAGTGAAAATTTTGATAAAACTTAAGTAAGTGCAAGTAGATTGGAACGGTATTTAACATAGATTAATATCTCTATAAGAAAAAATAGAAGTAAAAGGGAATCTTGACAGAGAAGTAAGGTGATATTCTCTCTTTCTCATTCTCTCTCTTAGTGAGATTTTCAAGACTGAGTGAATTATGTTTGCTGCAACATCGAGCATATTATTTTGATCTTTCATGATTTGCTTTTCACGTAATAAATTTAATAATTTTACTGTGAATCTATATTAAAAATATTGAAAATTACAACATATTACTGCAAGGTACTTTCAAGTACTTTTTAATGAATTTTCACTAATTTTGTTGTAAGTTCACCGTACTTTTGAGATGTAAAAAACTTCAAGTATTCGTTAGTCTTTACTATCAACGACACCATTTGACATTGTCAATTCTACTATTATTATATGTTACAACCATTTTTACCTTTTTTTCGTGATTTCTTAACACTTTTTTCTCTTTGTGTACGAAACTTTAAGTGCCCAAATTGTAAATAATTTGATTTTAATTAATCGAGGATGCAGTTCGGATTCTAAATGCTCAGAAATTAGCCGAATCGCGCAGTTATCGTGTTCAATTAAGTAAATTAAAAGTTAAAAATGTAAATGAAATTAAAGTCCAAAAAACTGCAGTTTAAGTTAATAAACCATATGTTTAATTTGGCAGGATAATATGCTTGTGTGGGCCTTATTCATACAGCTTTATCGAGGACTTACATGAGGAATTTCAATTTGAACTGGTTGTCTCATAAAATGCGGTAACTGAGCGTCTGAGTATCCAGCCTTGATCGTTCAATTCTCAGTAATTCCTGGATCTGGCATGTTTGATTTGAGCAGACAAATCGGCTTAACTAATTCTTAAAACACAGCAAAGTTATTGATTTTCCGATATAATTGTAAATCTTGCAATTTTAACCGGAATTTTAAAAAAACAACAGTTGTTAAATGATAAATTAGTTTAAATACAAAAATCGTTTGTCCAATGTTCAATGTATCTTTTTTGTAGTTTTCCATTTATCTTCTAATAAGATAATTCTGGCGCAATTACATTACTGATCTGTTCGAATGTAAATAAAGGCTACTTACTAATTTACTTGATAGATATACCTATGTATTTATATGATTCATGCTTATGCGATTAATACTTTCCTGTTAATGGATAAAAAAATGTTTTATTTATTAGTAGATTTCGATGGTATTTGTATAAGTGAGGGGGTCAATAATGAAAATTTTTATGGACCAGATGACTGCTGTGAAGCCAGCCCGCTAGGGGATTTTCTATTGGATGTCATAACTTTAATTAGAAATGGAATTTTTCGACGATAGGGTATCTAAAAAAATGTTCCTAATTTGTTCCGTCCAAAAATGTCAGATTTAGAGCTTTTTTTGCTTCATAGGGTAAGGCTGGGCCAGTGAAGGGACGAAGTACCATAAACTATTAACAACCCAACTTAACTTAGGGTTAGGCTAGTCAATGCCTAAGGTGCAAATGTCAAAGGTGGTTTGTAGAGTGGAGCAAATTGGGATGTCTAACACAAGTTATAACACCCGGAAAAATTTCCCCTAGTGGGCTGCCTTTATACCGGTGCTCAGATGTCGCACTTTTTGCATTTCATTTTTGAATACATTATCGAGTAAACTCAAGAATATTCAATGCTTGTTTTAACATCTTTCCACCTAGGAAATGTCATGGATGACATGATTGGCAATCTCTTATGTTTGTTAATGCTGTTAATTTCATATTATGTGCATGAAAGGTTCCACAAGACACTTGCAACATCAGCACAACATACTACATCCCCATACCAGTTACACATTCACACTACCAACCAATAATGGGATTTATCCAATATCGTACTGAATCCACAAATAAAGTTTTTTGAGCTATAGCGACAATGAATCTACAGTCTGAATAAGGATTTCTCTTGTTTGGGGATGAAAAGAAGATACACGGTATTGTTAGATTAGTGCTCATTTTTGTAAGACACTTAGCTTGCTTCATCTGGAATGGGTCCAATGTTAGTGAAGTTAATTCATGCAAAGTTAGTATTGAAAAATCATTAAGTGCCAATTCTATTAAATGTTCCTTAATGGGTCGCATATTCCCCAACGTATGCAGCGTAACCTCAAGTTCTTTAATGAGGAGCGGAAGGGGGGGGGGCTTACCAATTGCATTATGTGATTTGCAGTTATAAAAAAAAATACAAAAATGTACTTCCGGACCCATGACCGGAATTCTTTAATATTAATTTTCCGCTATAAAATAGTATATTGTATATCTAGGGCGCAAAAGAAGGTATTAGAGGCAGGGGCACCGTGCTAGACGAGTGGGAGGGATGGGAGTCCGGATGCCTATAGGGATGCATCGACTGCATTGTCCCCGATTCCTTCATTCTCGCCTGTGACATACACGATATTTTTTGTCACACCAGTAAATAATAAACTGCGTCTTTATAATGCCGGTAAGGTACAGGGCAGGTGCAAAATCGCGAAAAATGAGTAGTGGGTGCGGAAATGTGAAAAATGAAAAATGCCGCATGCTTTAGTGGCTCGCAAAGGCACGGTTTTTGTGCATGTGTGATAAAAAAAACTTTTTTACTAAATTTCTTCTACATTTTTAATTAATTTCTAAAGATGGCACCATGGAAGATAGGGATTTTATATACTTGTTTACTAATTTATTTACAAACTACTCTTAGTCCGTAAAATGAAATTTCACGGATCACGTAAAACATGAATCTACGCTGTCAAAAACATAACCCATACGGACTAAATGCAGTCCGCGAAATCGGATTTTTACAGCTCTCAGTACCGAAATAGTATTTTTCGAAACACGGCCGTAAAACCAGATTTTACGGCTCGAAGAGATACCAGTGTACGATGACCAGCGAAGCCGGTACCGAAAAATAATGTTCGACACACGGCCTTCGGCGATTAGCAGTATTTACCCCCTCGACCTCTCTCATCGCCATCGCTGCAATTATTTCATTTCCGCCCTAGATACGTAATATACTATTAATACATTTTCCTAATATTCGGTAAAGCTTTCTGAACATTGCACCAATAAGAATACTAAACCAGAATTGCTATTCATACAATTTCTTATAAAAAATGAATGGAAAGCATTAAATAGGCATCGGCATCTTTGTTGGGAAATTACGTTGGAGATGTAAAGTGGAAAAGGGATGCCCATCAGATTCTAATAAAATACTCGGCAGCGGTTAAATAATTGGTCGCGTTAAGTGGAGATTTAACGGGATACATTGGCGAACATTTCGCGCTGATCAGATTCCGGCTCATTTATTTCGTGTGTCATTATAATATTTCCCGATCAATTGATCATTCGGGATGGCCTCGGGCCAGTCCTTTTCTATGGTTCTTCTCCTATATATATATATATACGTTGGTCAAGTCCCTTCTTGGGTGCCTCTGGACAGCAGTCCAGAGCGTTTGGCCGCGTTGGTCATCGAGGAAGAGGGAAAAGGGTAGAGGGGCTACCCGGGAGCCTGGCGGCGAGACGGGTGGGGTGCGGGTATGCGAAAGCCGCGATACTATGTTATGCCTTGGACTGCGGGTCTGACATACTTTGTATGTTAATGCCACATAATGTCGGTTTTGTTCCTCTTTTCAGCATTTATCTGTTCCTCGGCTCGGCTTTTGCGTGAGCGCACCGTACAACTTGACTGCAACTTCCACCGTTTTACGCCGTGCCGGTGGATACTGACATCGACTCTTCGGCTCGACGCATTGATTTTATTTCACTCCCCTTTTGCTCCCGATGCTCCTAGGCGGATTTGCATATGATACTTATTTCAATTTCGTTCTTTCAAGGAAACCATGTCGCGCAGCTTCTGCCCGTGCGCCTTCGCCGCCCTTTGATATATGTTGACGACTTTCAAGTACTGATACGACGTCGGAAATTACGCTCACTCTCGACGATTTAACTTACACGAGAGTCTTTTTCGACACAATGGTATATAAGATTTTCATCGCGATTAATTACAACGATCCAAGATTCTTGTAATCGATGCGACAGGTGGTTTGAACACGCACAACCCTCACGTATTCCAAAATAAATTCAGGGGAATTAATCGTAGTAAAAAACATTAGATTCAAAATACTCTAAATAAAGATGTTGCCTATTCCACCGAGATTTATTGACATCTCCGATGCTTATTCTTTGATTTTAACGTAAAAACGATTAACCCCTTGAGTGTGAGGGTACGTCTATAGACGTTGATAAAAAGCACAAAAAACAAGTAGATTTACATCATACATACATTCTTCTTAATATGACTTGTGCAAACTACGTTCCCAGAATAGAGAATGTTCAAAAATCTTGTTTCTATTTCGGATAGTGTTGATGTTATCTTACACATCTAGTGTTAAAAACACAATAACAATATAATATATGATAGTTTATTAAATTATCTGTAAATGTGAATATATTATCTTAACTCAGGAAATGAAATGTTAAATAAACTTATTTTTGAAACAATTTCAACACGTAACAGGTTTTAACAAAATCCATGCATTTTCAAAAAATGTGTTCGCCATATTGGATCTGCCATTTTGAATTTAAAAAATGGATTTCATATTCGTAATCAGCGATCCCAAAACCCAAGTGTATCCAATCTCACAAATTTTGGTAGCTTAAACAATTCTTAACATTTTTTACCCACATTTCAGATTTTTCTCTTCACAGCGAAGAGGTTGATGTGGATACCAATTTTCCAAGAAAATCAATTAAGACGATTTCGTAGATAAGTGTAATATTTTAAGTTATTTTTTGACTATTTTGAAAATTACTTCACCCAAAGAATTCAAAGCAAAGAAAGAGCAGGATAACTTCGACGAAAAATTCTTGTTCAGATATTTATGTTTAATTTAATTGTCTCTCCAGATCAATTAACTGTTAATCAATTGCCTCTCGTTTTTTCGCACTCTCGAGAAAAATATTATACACAAATATTTTTTCAATTCCAAAATCGAATTTTTCATTTTTTAATTTTTTACTGATTGGAAAGGATAATTCTTTTCATAAACATCCCCAATCTGTCAGTTATAGACAAATCACAATTTCAATAATATTAAAAAATGTAACTTCAGCTGCAACTTTTCTAAGAAATTGTACTTTCGATAGAAATCGAGCATATTGCTATTTTGTTATATTTTTGCCATTAGGAGCATCGTCCATCTAATTTAATTGGTTAAAATTTGACTAATTCAAATTTGGTCAGTAACATTTTCCAATGTAGATTTATTGCTCATCCTCCTCCTCCTAGGAAATTGCTGATGGACAGAGGTTAATTATGGGGTCATCGAATAACATTTTTTAAAATATAAAATATAAAAAATGTCTACATTCATTTTCTAATTTAAGGCAAATACTCGAGATATTCTTTTTCTGAAGTTTTACACATTTTAAGTTTGTCGAATACACCACCTGTGAACCAAAATGCAAAAACTTGCAATTGAAATTTGTGGACTTTGCTCAGCAGAATCCAAAAATGGGTGTTCCTATTTAAGTTCCTTTTTTGGTTCCCTCCACTCGTACCCCAGGAGAATTTTAACATTGCGTAAAATTTTTGAAATATTAAATGAGTTGGATCCTAAGAATTATTTACATCGTTTTTATTAACCCAATAAAACCCATGTCTAGCATAGCATGTATAAAGTAAAACTAACTTATATTGGAAATTGGGTCTTTTTCCAAAATACAATACCTCTTTTTTTTTGTTTGTAACAATTTGTTTAACATGTTTTTTTATAACGAAATTGTTTACAACAAACTTGAGAAATTATGTTTTTTAGAGACGCTAAATTTTATTATAATTTTTACGAAATTGTTTGAACTCATTTGAGTAAAAATGATTATGGATTTCTTTATATAATAATAATCACGTCTTTATTGGCAATTACAAAAACGGATACAGGATATAAATAATACAAAAATGTCAAAGGGCGAGCCACAGCAATAGCTGTTTTACAGACTGACCAATATCTTTTACCATTCACCGTAAATGTACTTATAGGATTTACAAATTATTCAAAGAAAATTACCTGATTAACTCTCCGGGCGTAGAACTCTATTTTGCGCCCTACAGTGAAATCATTTGAAGCAAATTATCGAGCCCCATTTGTGTGTTGTTCTAAAAAATACACGAATACAACCAAAAAAGCGATCTCCGACGATTCCTTCACTTCGTTCGTGCGACAAGCTTCACTACAATATACCATTTTGAAAGTGCAAAAAATCAGGGTTTATTTCAATGTTATTATCGACAATGAAACGTACTCAATATTGCATGTGTCCTTATTTCCCATTGTTAAAATAGCAAAATAGGGTGCTAGTTTTGTAAATCTTTCAAAGTAAAAGTAATTTTACATGTGCGTCCATTTTTTGTGCGTATCCGACATCATTAATTTGTATTTAACGGAAAAAAACCTTCTGTCTAGATTCCCCTTCTGTTATAGAAAATATCGACGAAATTAATACCTCCGTCATGGGTTAATATTTACGTGGTACAAAGTTTGTTTGTACATTTTATAGTTAACAGTTTTTTTTTTATTAAATTAATAGTTAACCCTTAATCCCGACTCCAAGGTCGTTTTCGACCCAGAAAAAAATCAAATTGTACTTTATAAATTGCACAACTATACGTATTTTCAAGCGACAGGACATACTTGACTCAGGTAGTGGGAGGAAATGGCTTTAAAATAACCGTCGGAACTAAGGGTTAACTATCAACCGTTTGTTGTATACATTCTACTTTCTTATAAAAGTAATGTTAAAAATAACCTATTGTTTTACTGGAATTAATAATTATTAAGTCATAAAACACCATTTTTCCCATGCATTGTAGAATTGGGAAAGTTCACTATGGGTATGGTATTTTTTTTAATATAGAAAAATTCCCACACTTTTATGTATAGAAATTGTCGAAATCCTTTTTACAGTGTAGAAAGGAGTATACCTAAAATAGATTTACTGCAAACGAAGATTGACAACGATTGAAAATTACTGTATATGATTTTACACATACCGACGATAAATATTTTTCGACGTATTTTAGAATTACAGCAATACAAGAAGTTAGTATTTAAAAGAATGGGTGGAATTTAATATTTTATTCACAACATCCAATTTTTGGATCCACATTTCAGGAAATATGAATATTTAAACAATTTTTTTTTTTTTAACATTGAAGAACAATAATAAAACAATATATTTATCGGCCAGTTCATTTAATTATATACATATATCATCCATTTTTAACCGTGATTACAGGGAATTATAGTGTCAGGTATTAATTAGAGGGCGTGGTTTTGGCTATAATATAGATAAGCTATGAAAATGAATGTCATGATAGGTGGCGTTCTTTCATCTTTTATTATTACTGCGCGTATTGCGTAAGATATATTTTTATCCGAGAATTAATTTTCCTGGCAATCATCAATGAAATAAAATGTATATTTCTTAAGAATCCATGGAATTATTAAAATATATAGCAAATATAGATTTATAATTTAAAAATGGCCCAGCATATGATTTGCTATTGTTCTATTGCTTTATAAAAGTTCATAATTCACATTAGGGAAGAATGACTGTAATTATCATTAGACTAATTACCAACAAATAAAATAAAATTTAAGACATATTAGAAAAGTTATTTCTACCTATAAATTTGTTTGATTCGAATATGGAAGTGGAAGGTATTGAAAATCGCTATGATATCATGGGTTGTTAAGAAAAAAAAATTGGACTGGACGTTTGTTCACGGAAAGAGCGCTATCGATTAAAACAGAAAATAAAAATAAATTAAAATTACTATTTTGTTGTTTGTTTGGGTTCCCTATTCTACATTTCGGTTCCCTATTTTAAAATATTGGAATTTACATTTTGGTATCAGGTAAGAGCAATGTTGCTAAAACGTAACCTTAGTTATATTATACTTTAGTTATACCTTGCGCTAATGTTCATTAGCAATATCGACTTAAATTTGTCTATGATATATTAATCAACATTATAATTTACGTTTTTATGCAGATGACTTACAAGTATATAAATGCTTGTGATTATGAGTCGATAAATTAGACATCGAAAGTCTCTATTCAATATTGAGATGAAAAATTTGCATATATTGTAACAAAATGATTTGAAAGTGACTAATGTTCAATTTTAATTTTAGTCTTGACACGGCGTCTTCAATTACACTAGATTGGGAAGATGTTCCTTTTAAAATTACCATACTGCTTTGTATGAGCTGTATATAGTTTGGAAGAACAAGTTATGTATGCTTTCATGAAATAATTACACATTTGTTTATGTACATGTTACATAGTTATAAGTCGTTACACAGAACATAATATAGAATCGAATGCAAAATTTTTATTTTATTATTATTTCAGTAATTTTCATTGCTAAGCCCATCTAAGTTTAAATCATTAAAAAATAATTGCAATATTTTTATTATATTAATGTTAAAAGAATGATTTTTAGTGCTGCATAATCGGAGACACTAACGCTGCACACATAACCTGACACAATTTTGCAAATGACTTTAGATATTTGCTCGCATCAATTGTTTCGCCAAAAACCCTTTTATACTATGAAAAATAAGTCTGAAACTAATTTTTGAAATATATAATCTACACTTACCCTCTTTTCTTAATGTACATAATAAATAGGTTGATTATACAAAATCATAGGTTGATTATTCAAAATTAGAAATCAATTCTCAGTATATAAACCCATTACATTCAGAAAACCTGTACAACTGTTATGATATATCGTTTATTAGAAAACAAGCATATAATGAGACTAGATATTGACAACTTTCGTAACAATAGGTAAATACACAAGTCATAAATTATGGGTGCAGCACAACAGGTTCCTCTCTTCTATATTAGTTCAACTGATTTCTAAAAATAACTATATATTATTTAATTTCACATAGGAACCATATCTTGAATCCATCATAAAAGTATACAAAGTATGGTAATAGATCACAGCACTTTTTTTGTAGTTTTAAAAAATTATGAATTTGACAAATACCATTCTTGTTATTACTCGTTATAACCATACTGACATTAACTGACAAATACAACATAAAAGAATTCGCAAAATTTTAGTAAAAGTAATGTTCTGTAATTCGACGATCGTTTACGCATACATAACTTACAAAAGACAAACACTAAAGAAGTTTGACATTTTTCTTACATATTAAATTGTTTTTAAAATCTTAATTAATTTTTTTCTGACAGTTATTAATCTACAGAAATGGAATCTAAAAAGGCGTAGATATTAATTTTCAAAAATGCAACAATGTTAATGACCCTCTTTTTTTAGGACTACTAGAATTATTAACTGAATAATACGAACTTTTTGTAGATACATAGATGTAAATAATGATTTTTGCCGTTATACGGGGCTTTGATGTCCCATTTTAAGCCCCAAATTTGCGGGAGTAAAACCGTATTTCAATCCGTCGAAAGTTACACGGATAAGATAGGATTTTACCACATTTTCGACTCTTCATTTGTTCATTGAAAACATTTTTGTTTGTAATGCAGACGTAGGATGTAGCTTTTACATCCTAACGGAGATAAACCATTTCCCTTCTGACGACTTCGCGGCCCGGCGGGTTCGCTGATCGCCTATGGGCGTACAAGTTCATTTTACGCCCTTGCAACAAAATACTATATTATGCGGCAATTAGGGAAGAAAACGGGGTTTGTCCCTGCACAAGGTGAGGATCCGCGCGCACCTCTTCTATGTAGCATAAGCTATTTTTCGACGATATACATTATACAACATTACTCCCGTTAGCAGCTATTCCTGTCCCTAGAGAGAAATGAGACGGAAGTGCGCATGCGCTGCGCTGTCGGACGAAATCGGCTACTTTTATCCCGCACGGCAGACGTGAAATACGGGCATTCTTACACAATCGGGAGAAAATAACTACTTTGTTATAAGGGGTTGCAAAATTTGATTTTTCGCTCATATTTGCGGAAGTAAAATCGTATTTTACTCCTTGACAAAAGACATGCATAATGTAGAAGTTTGCTACTCTTTCCAGTTTTTAATTTGTGGGCAAACTCTTATTTAAATCCATCACGAAAAAAAATGTTCTGTCGTAAGCTTTTATACCCAAATGGTGACCATATGATTCTGTCGACATGGTTCGCTGCTTATGTCCGCTATTCCCTTGTGGGCGTAAAAGATTTTTTTGTCACACCATATGAAAAGTCCATCTTTCCGCTTAAAAAAGAGGGCGGAAAGTGCACGATTGCCGCCCAGTCTGATAAAGATGGGCGTCACCGAGCGAGAAAATATTTTTTCCTTTCGCTTACAATCTGTTGACAGTTTTTCATCGAAAACCATCTTTCACGCTGTGAAGATCATTGAATGTGCTTGACAGCCTTGGACCACTTTACACTCCCTAAAGGTGAGTTGGACTTTTCTTGTTCGAGTGTGACAAAAAATAGTGTACGCGTCGTTGCCCTCTTTGTAGTGCCTCTGTTTCCGCCCTAGATACGTAATATACTATTCTTTCCATACTCAATTTGCACTCGCCGTTTTTGGTGTGTTTTTTTTTTATTATTTTACTAGAAATCCATAATTTCTGTATAATTCCCCATATATCCGTTATTGGACATAGACTTCCGAATATAAATGAAAAGAAATGCAAAATATATTACTAACCCAGAAAACAGATAATAATTTAAACATCATTGATATGCAATAATATTTTACATAACATGAATAATATAAGTAACATCAGCAGCATAGAAGTTATTTACTAGATTTTTCTAAGTGGTCATTTTGAAATTAGAATGTGAAACCGAATAATTAAATCCCACAATAGATGTTAAGACAGAGCTTAGTTTAATGAAACCTTTCGATTGTTTAATTATAAATCGATCATTTGCGAAAAACTGAATATTACTCTCTTGCATTTCTAATACCACATTTGCAAATGTTATACGTGAGATTTGAAGAATATAATATTACCATCTAGCAGAGCATTTATTTTACTAGGCCTTTCGTTATTTTTACTTTAAAACGAGTATTTCACAAACTCGAGCAATTCGTGTCCAGCGTTTAGGTACGAGGCAATGATTGGTATTGTTTAGTTTATGTCAAATATTGGGACATGACAATATATATCTTTTGTCTAAATTAATACAGTATTTTCATTTCTTCGCAGTTACATTTGGCATTCCTCTCCCGGTAGAAGATGCGTCCTAGTTTATGTCGATTTTCGCTGGCCTTTATGTTGTTATCAATAGAGCTCTAGAAAATGGTTAACAACTGGTCTCACTTTCCATCAGGAAAATTTAATGTGGTACAAACCAATTTGTTTGAGTGAATTATTTTTTATCTTAATTTTTCCCTCTAGTTTCTTTTTTGACACTGACCATTTTGCACTACAATCTTTGCAAGGAAACCATTATTTTGCAACATTTCTAACTTCTGAACGATCACTTTTTAGTTGTGTCCAATTGAACTGATCCTATTTTCTACCATTTTTCAACTAGTGGAAAATGAAGTTAAAAACGTAAACGCAGATAAATATAAGAATTTTGAGTGACCGTGCAACTTTAGTTCACCTATATAGCATATCTTATGCAGGACGTGCCAGAAGCTTTTTAGGATATCTAAATAGCCACTTTTATCGTCCTGTTGCGGCCCTAATGCGACCTTTAGCATATTAACAGGAAGATAAATGCCAACAATTGGATATCTCGAGGAGCTCCTGAGGATGGCCTCAGCTTCTTGCTCTTTTTCATGATTACCGAAGTGTTTCCCAGTTTGCGCAGATCCACTCTCGAAATAAACAACGCTACTGGGCATTTTGAAAAAATAAGGTGTTTGTTGGTAAATTGTAACCAAAGATGTGGGAATGATATGACGACCCCCCACTGTGGATGCATCTCGCGCACGCTCGGCAAGTAACGAAGACATAATCGGAAAAGGATCTCCTGTTGACAGGTGATGCAGTCACGGAATGGACTCTAGTGCGAAGTAGCAACGGCAGTAAGAAGGAGCAAAAGAGAATCTGCCGGCAGCTTCATAGCTGCAACAAAGCTTATGGCTCCTAGCGCATACTTGCTTATATATTGTTCTCGCTCACTCGATCGAGTTGAATGTAAACGCAAAAGCGCCTCGCTCCCGTTCGCTGCGAAGACGGGTATAAATAAGCGGCTGTCGTTTGCGGAAGAAGAAAACGGGCAAAAGAAGAGAAAATGAAGAAAAAAGAACAAGGAAGAAGAACCCGAAGAAGAAAGGGAGGCTGCGACGTGGAAAAAATAAATAAAACGCAGGGTGGAGTGAAAGAGAGACAAAAGAAGCAAGAGAGAGAACACCCCGATTCCCTGCGACTCTTGCCGCACACTCCATCTCTCGATCTACTACTTTACCGCGATTCGAACGCCGATCGCATATTGGAAAGTTTCCGCTATATGCGCGATTACGTTGCACATTGGTCCATCCTTGGATTGCAGAAACTGCAGGGCGCAGGTGCACCTTAATACGACCGCGTTATCTAGTAACCGTAACGCGGCGGTTCCTCTTCGCTCGTTTAATCCTGCGAGTGCGTCACGATAACGATTACAATCTCAGGGGTGAAATTAGTTCCTGATAATTAAAACAGTAGTAAATTGCTAAACAAATGAATTGCCCATTAGCATCTTGGATAGTTTTCGAGATAAGGGTATTACTTGTGTACACCGTGCTAAAAGAATTATTGGATTTACTGCTCTGGAGTATGTTTAAAATAACCTAGGTAGAAAGTTTGATATATCCCTTGTCCAACTGCTTGAACATCCTTCAGAGGATCGTCAGGAACTGAACGTTTGATTGTACTAGAATTTGATCAGTTTTTTCTCAATATCCTGGTTAATTATTACGGCATCATCATTGGGCAATGAGTGCAGTGTAGTAATCACACATTAATCACGAACACGCCATAAGGCTTGCCAAGATCTCGATCATGACTTGATCACGTAATAAGTGTACTTGATAAGCTTATCACCGACTGGGCTGGGTCTGATCAATATTCAGCCATCCTCAAAATAATGATGCACTGGTAGGATCTAAGCGAACGTACTTAGGAACGATATTGAGTATTGGGGTAGATCTTGTCGCTGTAATGGAAGTTTGTTGTCAGGTATTCATATTATATTCAATATGTTTTTTGCATTTATTACAATCGTAGTAGTAACAAAATACAAGACTTATGTCAGTAATGTTAACTTATTGCAATCGTAAATTAAAAAAAAAAAAATTATATGCACTTCAGTTTCACGAGCGTGAATAATTTGTATGTATTTCCAACAGTAGTTTACTATGCCGTTTTTTCAATCCAACTCAAATAAAATATCAAGGTCCTTTTCCACTAAAATTATTTAGGGATATTTATATTTACTATCCGTTTAATTAAAGACCTCTCTGGTCCTCTCCAAAGCTCCACAGTAGAAATTACAATTTCGCAATCAAATTTCCTCTTTGAAAACAATCGCTGAAATACACTTATTGATAACACAAGGCCACAAAAAAAATGGATAAAAGGTTCATTGGAGGAGATCTGATGTATTGTATATTTTTGGGTTCGCACAATATGAAGTCAATTTTACTCCATCACACCAGCATTTTCCTGACCACAAATATGACGGATTTTACGGGACATATAAAATGTTATAAATATTGAAGGATTTACGTAATTTTGGTACGTTATGCAGTTCGCGAATCTGTTTAATCTATTCCATAAGTATTACAGCGAACTGTAATTTTTGTGTCCATAATAATTTTATTCCAGGAATAAATACGTACTCAGGAACAAAGTTGTTTTACTTAAAAGGCCCTTGCTTTATGTTTTTGAGACGAACAGTACGATGTAGTTTAAAGTTATAATTCTGTCAAACTTTATTGATATGATCCCAACTGGAGTGTTTGTAATTCATTATCTCGGTCCCAATGATATTAATCTTCACATTAGATGATGATTGTGTAGCATTATTATAGAATGCAGATGTGATTGTTGCATTGTTACGTAGAATAACATTAATGTATTTAATTCACAGACTATCATATGATCTAGTTTAGTCGTTTACAACAAAAAATGTTCGTACTGTCGAATTTTAAAGTCTAAAGAAATTTACCTACACCTGTAAAACCCTGAAAATAACCCATAAATTCATAAACCCATAAACCCATAAACCCACAAACCCATAAACCCATAAAACCCTTTAAAACTCCAAAACCAATTAAACTCAAAATCCTAAAACCCATAGAGACCATAAATGCATTAACTCATAAACCTCAAAACCCATAAATCACAAAAGTCCTAAAGTCCCAAAAGAAATAAAAGTGAATACACTTTTGAAAAACATCCTCGATCCATCGAGTGTATATATTATTGGATGTAAAATGTTGTGCTCTTTCTAATTCCAGAGAAAAAAAATGGGGGTTCCTTTTTTTTTGCAATTACAATATTGACCTTCAAATGATTCTGACGGTCCCGTCAGAGGTTAATGTCAATGTCTCCATCGGATTCCTCCATCGAAAATATAAAACTTGACTGAAACATTTTCGAATAATCGGAATACATGGATACTGGTTGTGAGTAGGTACAGTAGTACCTAAAATATGTAAGAAACACTTTCCATACAATAAATGAATGAAAAAATGTTTATATTTGCTTGGCACCGTATCTTAAAACTTTAATGAAAAGTAACGCATGACGAGTGATTTAGATTATTCTTGAAACTAAAACAATGTTTTTCTTGAAATACAATGAACACATAATTATTTGAGGAACTAAAAAAATTACATAATGTGGCCATCTATATATAACGGATATTAATCAATTTTGGTTTTTAAGGTTGAAGAGTTTTTGGGGTTAATGGGATTTGGGAATTCGAGTTTGCGTGGTTTTGAGATTAACGGTTTTTAAGGTTGAAGGCTTTTTTAGGTTTATGGGTTTTGGGTTTTAAAGGTTAAGGATTTAGGATTTTATACGTTTATGGATTTTTTAGGGTTTGGGTTAATGGGTTTAGGGGTTATAGGTTATTTACGGTGTTTTACAGGTGTAGGTCAATTTTTTCGGGCTTCAATATTTGAATTCGCCTGTAACAATTTTTTTTTTTTAAATCGAAAAGTACGTTATGACCTAAATAGAACCTTTTTAGAGGGGAAGCTTTTTCTTTCACCCCACTTTAATCTATATACCAAACATTTCAGGATCAACCTTATTTTATTTATTTTTCTCCGTTACATGCTGAATAAAGTCGTTGTACACAAAACTAACGTATTATGTCATAGTGCGGAATGTAGTACTTTTATGCACGTATATAAAATTATACACTCAAGTGTTCACTTTGCGATAAGTGTTGCATTGCCCCAGGGAATCGCTCGAAACTTGAACTTTTCCAATTCTATTACAAAAAGAACGTTTTAATTGATATTTATGTAATAATATTTCTTCCAAAAAAATAATGACTACCGAGACTAGAACAAACTTCGGGCCACGACTTTATTAAACATAATTTTCGGTATTTTCAAGCATTGGTCACAAAACCCACACTTTAAATAATTAAGTTATAGTTAGAAACTGCAAATAAAGCTTTATTTAAAAAGTCTACACTCTAAAAGTGTTAGAGCCAGTTTTGAGCTCATAGGTGTAGATAATGGGGTAAACTGACTGTGACTACATTTAAGTTCTTTGGAGTAAAACACACTCTCTAATAGTGTAAATATACATGGAACAAAGAAAATTGACTGAATACTGTATTGACAGCACTGATTACAGTGTGGCCGGATCGCAAACATTTTATATTTGAACTTGCTTTAACACATTTTTATATGCAATCAGGTAATTTGTTTACGATGCTGAATAACTTTATTGTTTATTGATATATATAACTTTTTCTTTCTTCATTACATGTAGAAAATTATAATGATTAAATTCTGTCTTATTCGTTTCAAAATCTTCAAACTTTACTATGTTATAGCGGATTGAAATAAAAAATATTGTCCAGCTGGCTCCCCAGTAAACAGTTTTCGACAGAATTAATAACTTCACAGGTGAAGGGATTTAAACTTAGCATGAAAAACGCTAGGATAGCAAATGTGACTTAAAGAGAGTAAAATTGAAGCCTAGTGGAGTGAGATTTAAGAATTACTCTCCTGGACAGCACAATTGACCCCAATAATTTTAATGTGTGCGGATATCAACTTAGACATCTTTATGAATCACCGTACATGGAAAATTAAGAGCCCTAAATTCCGTATATGATTATTCCTTTATTAAACATTAATTGTTTGTTTAGATATTAGTTTTTGTTAATAAATACAATTTTTACAAGGTATTATTAATATATTTCTAACGTATGCAGTTTTGGACTGCTTAAATAATGTTTTAGCCGTTTCGTATATATAATTTGTCGTGACACAACATATTTACTTCTCAGGATGAGAAATAAAGATAGCTCTCCTTCAACTCTACCAACTGTCTACACTCAATAGCTATAGACAGAAGAAGCAACCACCATTAATCCCCGTCTTTGCAAGCTATTGAACTCTCCATTCTCATCACCCTTTCGAAGCATTTATCCTTCCGTTTGCATTTAAGTACTGATATATTTCTAAATCAGGTCACTTCAGCATTACATTATAGAATAAAATTTGAAAGTTTCTTGAAATACATTCACATTAAAGTTCATATTTTACATAAAATAATCACATTTACAGTTATACTTTCAATGTGTTAAAATTGAACGATTCATATGTAAACATGATGAAAGTTAATTATGTTTTTCTTATATTCCAACGTGTTTTGATATACTTTATGGTTTTTCAAGTCTAACCTATTGATCCATACAAGTGTCCGATTTTTCTTCCCTAAAAACATGAATTAATGCTATTCTAATAATGTAATTTTTAGAATGATATTTCGCACTCAAAGTTAGAAAAAAGTCTACCTACTTCACGCTTTTGTGTTCTATCTTATGGTAAATTTCCCAGAATCCAACAATCTACAATCGCCGAAATAGTTTAGGGAATCTCGATTATTTGGTAGTCTCGTTGCAAATAGATCAAAGATCTAACATTTCGATATTAATTTACGTTTATGTAATAGTTTTGGAAATCGGAAAAAGTAATACAAAATAATTATATTCTGATAATAAGCTTACTAATCCGATATTTTCAACAGTTCCTTAAGTTTTGCTATGGTAACCAGCATCATTAATGCCGGCTTCATTAGTTTACATGCTGAAAAGTTTCTTGAAACAGACGACAAAAAGTGATAAATGGCAAATATTGTCATCGCAAAATATGTATATAAAAATTTACATCAATGAAAATCGACGGAGCTTATTTTTCAATCATATTTTCATTTTTAATAACTTCCAACTTGTATAACTCTAAAATTGTTGGCGTGAAATATAATCCATAGGGTTCAAATCTTTCCTTTTTCTGATTAAAATTTACTTCATCGAAGTGAAATATCGCTTCAATAATTGTAGGGTATAGTAATTAAATTAATTGTTTAATATAATGTTGCTTTGCCAATCTAATTTTTTAACTATTTAAATGTATTTTTTTTTGTCAAAATAACACAATTTTACAAAGCATACTTACTTTTACGATAGTAAATGTAAAATTATAAACTTATCGACTTATTTTGTTTGCATAATTATTAGGCACTTCGAACAATGATACATTTTGAAACATAAAAAAATCGCTAGTTCATATAATATTAGGTTACATAGTATTTTGAAGTTTTGCCCAGCAATATTTTTGTGCTTTTGATACGAGTTTATTTGAACAAATGTTGTCGATAACAATTTAAAAAATTAAATAAAGTTGAATATAAATTTAGCTTAAGAATTATTTACCCTCTTAACTGCTTTTCCAAATTCTCGAGAAATTCGACAAAAGTTCACCATATTGGATGTTCCATTTTGAATGTTAAAAATCCGACTTTAGATTAGTAATTACCGATGGCAAAAGACCTCGAGTAGTGAGTAGCAAGTAAATCTGAGCAATTTTGAAAAAAAACTAATCCGCCATATTGGATTCGCTATTTTGAATGTTGAAAATCGGACATCAGTACCAAGTTTCAAATAAATCCAACCTCAAAGTTTCCGGGGCACGAAAGGATTAATAATTGACTGAAAAAAAGTAGGAAATTGAGTAAAAAACGCGAATTCTTGCTCCATCGAATTTCGTCAAAGTGAATTTTTGCATGTTTTATGATGACAATTAAGAACCACTTGGCACTTTATTGTGGTCATTTCGAAAAAAAAAATTTTCGACAGTTGAGGTCAGGTGTGTTGATTTATGAATGTTGATATGATTTAATATTCGTGCACATTGCCGAAATCTATTTTAATTTTGTTCAATACTTGATTTGACGTCAATTTTATCATTTTGTTTAAAAAATATAGATATTTTTTTACCTTGAACTGTCTAATGATTTTTTGCATAACGTCTAAGAAATTGAAGCATTGAAATTGCTATATTATAAATGATTTTATCTTGTCCGGGAATTTACTGTAAATCGCTACATTTAATAGGTTATGTATAATATTTTTAAGTTTCCGACGACATCTTCCAAGTACAACGTTTTCTATCCAATAAAAATTCAATACTATATTCGTGTGGTTCGTGACTTTCTGCTTTGTTCCAGTTGTTTACGTTTCATTCATCGTTTCCCTCGTGGCATTAGCATTTTCCTTATTCAACTACCCATTCAGTATCATAGCATGTTGTATTTGTTTTGATTTTAACCTTTCTTCTATTTCTGTCGTCCATGTTTGTTAATATTAACGCTTATCTTTATTTTCAAGATGCAGTCTAAAATTATGATGGTATTTTAATGATGTACAGTACGTTTAGGAACGCCTGTTTATGTAAATTAAACTCGTAATCGAAATGAAATGTATACGTAGATTATATGTAAGTAAGGTATGTCTTCTAAAAAATTATAAGGGTGAAATTTTAGATGACACAGAAAGAAAGGTAGAGTTGTGTTGAGGACATTTCTAGTTCTTTGGCCGCGGAACAAAGTTCCGAAAATCAATACACCGAAAGGGCAAAATTTCGATATAGCATGACTCCAGCGTGATTTTCTTCACTTTGTCTTTGGAAATTTGGAAAAAAGAAAGCAAATTAAAATACCTTGGACTCACGCAATATCGAAATTTTAGCCTTTTGGGGTTTTGATTTTCGGAACTTTGTTCCCCTGCCAGTTCTTTTGTAAGTTTCCCGCCGGACGTTCGAAATGCATATAATCTATCAAGATTTGCAGTATTGTGGAAAAATACAAACATTCGAAATATGCATGTAAACACTATATATGTCCATCTGAAATTGCCACTTTTTGTATAGAAATTAATCAACAGTTTCAAAATGTATTGAATGGGTACCGCACGTTTTGGCGTTGTCGTTTTGGCGCCAGGACGTTTTGGTCCCGCCGTTTTCGCATACTGAGAGAAGTCACTGTATAAGGCGACTAACGTCGATTTAGTAGTATACCGTCAGAAGTTTTGGCTGCACAAACATATACGCTATTTCGGCGTCACTGCTGTAAAGAAGAATTTGCCGATCTGTGCATCCAAATGACCAGACAAGCCTGTTCATCAATGTGTAGTGTTAAAATAATCACGTTTGTGAATATATAATATGTTTTGTTGTAATAAGAGCACTTTGCATTACCAATGCTTACAGATTAGCAAATCTAACCTTTATGTTGTGACATGCGATCACCCCTGATTTCCTGCCGTTTAGTCGTCACTATAACCGTTAATTTGTCTGCACTATCGTTCCGCCGGAATATTGTAATAAGTAACGCCCATCTAGTTGCACTGACCTGTCATTTCAGTGTCATACGTGATTAACTGTTTTAGTTGATCAGTACGACGAAAAATCGACGTCTTTTTTCATGTGCTTTTGGCTTCGCCGTTTGTCGCCATCTAATTGACCCTAATTTTTGTCGTGAGATTCATTTCAGATCGAAATTCTTATAGTAAAATGAGGGAAGTGGAAAATAGCGACGTCACGGAACTAACCTAACACAGTGAGAACTATGCCTACCCCTAATAATGCCTAAGAGCATATTTGTGCCATAAAACTAACTTAACCTAACGAGTCCGAACTCCCCCTAGCCTTAATAATTCCTAAAAGCATTTACGTGTCCTAAAGCTAACCTAACCTAACCTCCGGTTTTTTTATTTTATTTACATAAATACTTACTTATTCTGCTGCAGCATCATGTACATTTTGTAGATGATTTATAATTTTAAGAGCAAATACTTTCAAACATTTGTTGCTATTAGATGTTTGTTTACTGTTTGTATATAATATTCATAAATATTATTAAATTCTATATTCTACCAGAGGTAAAGAGGTCCTTCAAAACCACGCTTGCAGAATAATTGGTTATTTGCTCCAAGGGAATAATATGTGCCTGATTAACATTTCCCACCGATAATTTAAATGTTTATCAGGGGTTCTCGAATACAGGTCCACGTAGCAAGTCGACAGCAAAACCTCCAACATATCAAAAGTCCAGAAATAAAATAATGTCAACAAAATCACGTCTTCTGTATGTTTAAACCTATATCACGTCAGTTTTTTTACGTACATTGAAATGTAAGGTACTTTATTTGTTAACACCGCCGAGTTTATTATAAAAAAACTGTCGCGAAAGGGTTGAATGGATTTCGGATTTGGATTTAGCGCCTCTGAAAACATATACGTGGTAAGGAATGGTCTCTAGCTCAGAACCTTTTTTGTTTCGGAATAATTAGTCAAACATTGATTTTCCAATTTGTTAAACTCGAGTTGGAATTTGTAAATATTGAATGAAATAAACGCTACCGAATCGATTTCTCGCAGGTGTGTTCAGTCGTATATTTCTCCCTCCAAATTAAAGGCAGATAATAATTTATTTATTCTATTTATTTACGGGCAAAATTGCCCTCATATACATAATAAGTATGCAATAACGCGAAATGATCAAAATATGTAAAACCGAGATAAAATATAAATATAATATAATTATCAAAATACTCTGCTGACTATCCGATGGTTAATAAATAATATATAAATGATCATTTTATTGTTTTATCTTTATTGTATTAAAAAAATTATTCATTAAAAACATATATCAGTAATTTTTGTTAAATTATGATTCATTACACCATAGTTCACATATTTCAATAAGTATTTGTATTCTATACGCAATATAGAAACCATCTTAGAAGTTTATCTATGAAATGTAATTTATGCTGTCATAAGAATGGGTAACTATATGTAAATAAAATTGAAAGTTTTTATTGATTTCTGTACCTATTAAAACTTTTAATTTAGCGTACACATAAATAGCGAATAAGAACATAATAGCTAATAATAGCATTTCGAATGTTTATATTGTATTGCAATACTGCAAATCTTGTTAGATTATTATTTTTTAAATGAATTTTTAAATATAACTGATCGAAAAAACGAAGAATGTGTTTTTCTTCTTTATGCGAAAAGAAACAATTTATAAATAAACCGACAATAAAAAATATGTGTTACATGTTGAAAATTGGTTGTAACTTATGAAATTTGTGTTTTCTATCGGGAAATCCATTGACGGCCAATAAACTAATTCATTTCACTTCTTTGCAAAATGTGTTGTAATTCTTTTCAATGTAATTCACTTTTTATATTAGCTTAACGAACAATTTTACTTTAAATCAATTTTTCAGAGCAGCGTATAACTGTTTTCTTCTTACGCACTTGCTAAGATATAATATTGATTTTCAGATATAAGTGTACAATTATTACTAAACATACGGAAAAAAAGTTAACTCGTACTATACTATATTACATATCATTAAAGACATTTTTTCTGAAATTCAATTTCATCGATAATTCTGGTCGATTGAATTACAATCATACCATGTCATTTCAAAAATTATGTATCATTAAAATAATCAGAATGTGATTAGAAATATATTATACGCATTGTTCTACTAATTAAACCTTATTTTCTAGTATGTCCCACGCGAAGATATGATTAAGATAACCGACATATTTTATCACAGAGTTTTCTTGTCCATAGCAGAACTGTTATTGTCAAAATAATGGTATATTCTGGCTTCATTAATTGTTTATTATAGTCATTTTACAATTATTTTCGCTAATGTAATCACAGTAATGAATTATTCTACCTCATATCATACTATACAAAGAAAAGAACAATAATAAATAACGAAACAAGAATAAAATATTGTAAACTGTTATTTTCTTAACATCCAAATGATTCTATAGATTAGTTATTGCCTAATAAGTAAAGAAAATTTCTTAAAATTGTGAGTATGTACATAAAAACTTATATATCATTTTATTATTCTATGTATTGAAGTTATCATTGCTTAATAATTATGATAAAAAATACTAATGGCGTGATGAAAATATGTAAGACAATTTAATTTTTCAACTCTTTTTATGAGTACGCTTAATATGAAACATATTTCTCTTTTTGTTGACTGTCATACATTCCATTATGTAATTTACGTACATATTACGTATTAAAATAATTTTCATCATTTGCGAGATCGATCGGGAATGTTACTACTTAAGCTCTTCCAACGCAACCACGCGGTGACCATTTCAATCAATATATGATTCTCGTTTCGATGTGCCCATCAGTAGTTTGAAGCCCCCTTGTAAAAAACAATATTATTATTTTAAACAATGTGTCCCAAAATTCCAAATCTGAAATTGAACATTGTTTGAAAATAGATTATGAGGTTTGAATCAATTACGCTGCACCACAAAAACAGAGTACAGTAGTCCTCCCTTAAATCATAACCCCCCTAACGCATATAGTTCCCTTCCTCTAATGAAATGAAGTATCTGTATCAAGGCAAATCGGATGTAATACATTAGCTGATTACTGAGGGTCTTAGTCAGTCTCTTTTAGTAATCGTTCATTTTTCAGTTTAAGCTAGCAACTGCCATTGGTCAGATATTTTCGGATGACACTGGGATAATCAGTCTCAACTTGAATAGTTGCATATAAAGACAAATAGCGTGTCAGTGTTAGCTGTACGTTGTAACTATCACACTTTAGCCCTTAAAAGAAATTCCATAAAATAAATCTGACATATGGCCTCGATAGGTTCATTTATTTTATAGGTTAAGTAATTTACGATGAAGAAACATCATGCTGAAGAAGAAGGCGGCCAACTTAACCTAATCTTATATAAACCCTTACTCAAATATTGTAACGCAGAGTCCATATTTTTAACCGTTCAAACATATTTTTGTTCAAAAGTTTGATATACAACCTTATAAGATTTATTTATATTACTTTTAAAAGACACTTATTAAAATGTCTATTATTTTTCTATAATCCAATGTCTTTTATACAATAACAGAAATATTGCCGTCCCTATATGTAAAGAATGCCTTTTAACGAGTATAAGAATTCTAATTTCGAGTAAGAGGGAGCCTAGGGACTTTTTAGATTTTCATTGATTTTCAGCAACAAGATTCTTGTTTAGCTTGTATTATTATACCGTGAACAAGGCAACACTACTTCTTATTCATTAAATCCTCGTCTCTTGTGATATCTTCAATTAACGTACATTCTTGTCGAGTTACATCTCCCTATCGACACTTCCCTTTGGAACGTATATACTTAATGTACCCTTTTTTTCCAAAATTCTTTTTTCGACATTTTGCTTCTCTTTCGCTTCTTCTTATTTCTTCTATTTGTCTTTCTTCCTCTACGACTTTTTTGTCTTCTATTTATCTTTCTCCTTCCCCGTATTTTCGTTTTGGGACCGTACCTCTATCTTCGTTTCTATCTCCTTCCTCGTCTCTTTCATCGTTTCCGCCTGTCCCCTGTTTGGTCCCGATCGCGTCGCTATACATATATACGGCTCCTGTCCCCTTCTCGCCCGTGTGCATTATTGCGGTCCTGCTTTCTGCCTGCAGACCCACAAACGCCACGGGGCAGGGGGGCATAGCCCCCGGTGGGGGACTGTACGCGGCAGCGTGCGGGCCCCGGCGCGGAGACAACATAAAGATTTAAGACTCAAAGATGCGCCAATAAACATGCTGTGTCCAGTCAGCCCGTGTCTTTCAGAGAACCCATGCCTCGCTTCTGTTCCCTTCCGTTCTATTCTACGGCGGCGGCGGCGGCGGCGGCGGCGTCGGTGGCGGTGGCAGAGACTGAAATCGGACTCTCTATAGGGAGGCTTAGAAATACACCGTTGCTCTACCAAGGCGGCGGCATCTACTTAAGGGCTCTTTGACCAAGTCCTTTTCTACTTCCTTTTGCTTGCCATTCGCTACCCAGTGGGTAACTTACTTTTTTTACATTTCTTAAGTTGCGTACAAGTGTTTCTTCCTTTCTATTGTATACCAAGGGAAATATTGAAGTGTGTTTTCAAAATGAACGTAAATTAGATAAGAAAATTAAGATGGCAAAACTGATATCCCTTTATCGTGTCGAATAGAATATGTATGTTTGTCAGTAATATACTAGTTTTACCACAAAGCTCAAGAATTTAGATTTTTGCCTTAATGTTACGTTCACCAAAAATATACAGAATTCTTAAAGGGGGGAAGGTCCCAAACATTTTTTTTTCGAAGTTATCAAATTTTTTGTATTTGTACTAGAACATCTCAAGGATGTCTCCTTAAAATTTTAAAACAAAATCTTTATTAGTTTTGCAATGTCAGCATTTTTTCGACCGCAGGTATACGCTCGGTTTTTAGCGCGCGACAGCTTTAAACGCGTTTTTCTCGAAACACCATTTTTCATACTGCTTGCATGATAACTCAACAAATAATTATTCGATTGCTTTGAAATTTTGTGGAGATCTTCTTCAAACATCTGGCTATACTCCAAACCTATGGTTGGGATTTTTTAATGCAAATTACGGAATTTATTCAAATAAACTAATTAACAAAAAACGTTCAATTTTTAAAAATCTCTCTCATTTTTGTAGAAATTACTTTCTTTTTGGTTTTATAGGTTTGGAGTATAACAATAATTTTACTAACAAAACCTCTTTTGATTTTTTGTTACAGATAAAAAATAAAGCCGCCATCCTGCAAGCAAATTTCAAAAAGACTCGAGTTTGATGCAATACAGCGCTGCCATTTTGAGAGTTAAAAGCAACAAAAAATCATATCGAATACTAAGGATGTATCTAAGTCACAATACAACATTTTAAACAAAAAAACAACAATTATTCACCTAAAAAAAAATTCTTGAAAATCTACCTTGTTTCGGGACCTTACCTTAAGCATTCCCAACATAAATTTGTCACAAACATACCGATATGTGTGGTAAATCTTTGAATAGGATAAATGTCATTCTGTATAGGAAATAACCTTTTGGAAATGTTGACGTTCATTATAAGCCATCAACATGGATGACGAAGACGACGACGACGACGATGTATGAAGTTAGCTTTTGAAAATAAGAAATGGCCGTTCGAATATGGCGAACAAAAATCTTTAAAATTGATGGGATTCATTTGAAACTTATTAGATAGGAATTTTGGGGGTCGCTGATGACCACATTGTTTTGAATATTTAAAAACTAATCCAGATTTATAATCAGTAATTTCAAAACCAATTTAACACATCTATTGAATACCAGTTTCATAAAAACCAATTAAAATTGCGATTTTAAAAATATGGCTAGTATATTATGAATAAAAATACACTTTCATCGTATAAACATTATTAAGATTTCATATTGAGAATAGCGGTTTGTTATAATCATAATACCAAATATTAAAAATGTCGATACTAAATTTTCGTATAGTGGACCAATTTTCCCTATTTTTGTTAAAAATATTAAAATTTAATACATTTATACTAAATTTTAATAATGTCGGTCTCTCAGTGTAAATTTAACAGAATGGTTAAGAATAATTTGGTGTATTGTATGAAATGCAATGATTGTGCTGCTACCTATGTAGGCGAGACTAAAAGACGTCGAGACCAGAAATAATGAACGTGAAGCTAATATCCCCAGATCGTCACAACGTATTTCCGTAACTACTGAACATCGAATCATGGTTTTTGTTGGAAAGATATACCTACAGATGGTCGACACCAAAAAAATGAGTTAATAGCTGATATTTAGAAATGCTACATGTTAATTACAACAATAATAATTATAAAAATAAAATAAAATTCAAGTCGTTCTGAGGTGCATATTACGATATATATAATCGCGTTTCAATTTGAATGTTTTCGCGGGTGTATTTATTAATACATAATTACTCAGTGCGACGACAGTAGCGCCATTTATGCGGTACAGTAGCACTACGTAATCTGAATGAGAAAACAACAAAAAAGAAAAACAATAGTCGGTTGTGTGACGGTCAACGAGAAAAAGTATCGCGTCATTCAACCCCGTCTTCTCCATCACCGGTAGAGGAATTTTAAACTACCAAATCATGAAAACACGCCGCGAGTCATGAGAAATTTATGAATATGGACCAGATTTATATACGTAAATTAAACATGAAAATAAGAAAAAATTAGGTTAGTCGGTGCCACGATAAGAAGTAGCTGTTTGAGTATTATTCAGTGAATGGATAACTTTTAAACCTGCGTGAAGGGACTCGACAAGTGTGCGAATGTACGTGAAATTTTATACGAATGAGTGAATTTACTCCTTTGTAAAATGTGAACCTTTTCAATATCATATTCGTAAATGAATAATATAAATTGTTTAATTACAGCCTGCAGACAAGAAACGTTATAACGTTATAACGTTATACATTTAAATTTAGCATATGATAGTCTGTTGTTTGGTTTAACATTGAAAAATACTCCCCACCAGCTACAAATTCAGTATATAAAAATTGACTGAATCTAATCCACTTAAAATTGTTATTTTTATTTCTGTTCTTGCTAATGGCCATTACAGTTCAATAAAATAATAGAAACGGAGTGTGTAATTCTCACGTTTCTGCACAACGTTTCGACCTCAATTGTGGGTCCTCTTCAGGGGCTTCTATTAAAAAACAAATTCACATTCCTAATAAATAGTTTTCACATCACACAAAAATATTAACTAATTAAATAAACTTTTTAACATCACACAAATAATTTAAACAAATTTTAATTTAACACGTTGACCTTAGAAATAAATTGATTTACATACCTCTGTTTAAGCAAGCACTACTTGACTGACAACTAAGTATATATATTGCTTATCATGATTATCTAACAGTGATATAAAAATTGTTCATACCGATCTGAATTAATCTGGAATGTGGAGAAGTAGTCGTAGAGTTAATTGTAAAACGAACGACAACCCCTCGAGAAAAATCCATTGGAGGCGAGCTGTAACAAATGACAAAGTAAGGTGCCAATATTGGCTAGCCCATATAGAAACTGTGCTGGTTATTATGTAGTTTCAGTGCAGGTCCATTATCGAAATACCAAATAAGCAAAATATGGCACGGTACGGGCATCAATCTGGCTGCATATACTAATCGGCAATATGGATGGCCAATATCGTCCAGCAAAAGTGCCCAGCCCCGATAAGATAGTGATCCGGACCTGACCTAATGTGCAACCTGCATTATAGCCTACCGAGCTTTTACAAATGCAGAACTAAGCGTGATTTTGGCATGAAACTGACTGCATAACCAATTGTTCCTCCGCATGCATGAAATTATATGCTGTTTTTAGTAATAATTTGTTATGAGTAACAATTATTTTAATCCATAGCGAAATCTTACAAAGACAGTGCTAAAAAACTAACAAAATCAATAACCAACTACTCGATAATGTTTAAAAAGCTAGAGCGTCTTGGTGGGGTGTCCATCTGTAACTGAATGGGTTAACCGGCACACATATTTCTATGAATCATTTTTAATGAACTCAGATTTTGAAAAATTCAAAATGGCGAATTCAAAATGTCCGACCAAAATGTAAAAATTTTCTTGATCCAGATAAAATTGTGTACTCGTTCGTTTTTGGGGCCGCTGATTACGAATCTGAACTCACATTTTAAAAGTTCAATATGGCGAATTCAATATGGCCGACCAAAAATGTAATCTTTTATATTGTGCCCAGAACGTCTCGTCGGCTGGGAGCAAGAAGGTTCTAATTCGATGCAGCAATAAAGACGGTTTCAATTTGTTGTGGCACAATAGTAGATTGTGTAACTAGGGAGCAAAATAGGCGTTTGCCGACGAGTACAAGTTTGTTGCTCGAGCGAAGCGAATAACGTACTATTTTCTCATACAAAAGCGTGCTATTTTACTTCCGAGATATAGGGAGCAAAATAGTACGTTGCGCTCAGAATGCAGGAAACTTATTTTGCTCCCGGATATATTTAGTTTGCTTCCTAGGGAGGGAATGTGCTGCATTGTTCCCGCAATATAGGGAGCAAAATAACATTTTGCGTACCGATTATGAAAAAAGTTTACATCTCGATGTGGTCTGTGTGTAGGTGCTGAACTGTGTTTCAAAAAATTTCTTGTCGTGGAAACGGAAAGGAGACATCACTTTTTTCTGCAATATCTATGAAATGTATATGATTGCTAATGTAATTTAACGTATAAAAATTTTCCTCGCGAGATAGAACCTTTTCCATTGCCCTTTTTGGTGCCAGAACGAAGCAGACCCATCTTTATTGATACGGTGAAATAGAACCTTGCTGTTCCCAGCCGAATTCCTAAAACGTGATATGATGAGAATCTTCCGAGGTCAGATTCGAATTCAGAACGGCAAAAACTCTGGAAAAATACTATTGGGGTATGGTAGTAAATTTTGTCGGCCTGGGTAATCAAAGAAACGTGACTTTTTAATCGGACTATGCAAAATAAACATAAATAGGGGCATTTACATGGGACTTTCTGAGTAAAGCGGTGCATGGAAGAGGCATCGCGCGAGAACAAGGGGGAGGCAGGCAGAAGAGAATGGTAGAAATGCAGCGACGAGGAGGAAAGGAGTATCGAGAGGAGGAGAGAATCGTCGATCGGGAAGATGAATCTCCCTTGCAGCACGAAAAATCGAGTCAAGAGCCGAAGGAACGAACGGCGTGCCTCCTCCGCATTACGCACACAGAAGCCATTCGTTTTTAACGTGTTTCGAGAAAGGGGTCTCAGCAGCTTGTGCCGCGGTGGTACTTGTGAAACTTGATAATGGTAGCGTTCTCTTCTATGCTCCCACCTTAGATCGCTACAAGCGCGCACTATCGCAGCCAGCACGATGTGTTTATTCTCCTATGGGAATTATTAATGACCCTGCGTGGCATAAGCCACGGTGGCTGAGCTATCGCGCGACTCTGCGCGCTCTATTACCTCTATGCACCGACACGATCTCGGTATTTCCTATCGGAGACTCCTTTGAGATTCCCTTGCGAAGCGGACAGCACAGTCTCTCCGTGTTCCCCATTGAAAAACGTGTTTGACACCCTTTTGTGAAAACAAGGATTAATTCTGTGGTCGTTTCTCGAAAAATCCAGCTAACTCCATGTTTTGAAAAAATTAGTTTGATATATATTTTCCAAATTTTTAAAAAGTTCAACTATAATGCAAGTTCATTAAAAATAGTAGTTTTCGATACAAGTGTGTAAAACTACTACACATATGTTATCCAACAATACATTTTGTAATTCTGTACGTAAAAATAAATTGATTACTAAATGTGAAGTGGAGGATTCAGGGGGAAAGGGGGCGAAGCCACCCGACCGTTATAAATGTTACTGATATGATTTAAAGATTATAGAATTTAAATTAATTAAAAAATACTTCGTTAAGGGGGTTCTAAAGTGGTCCACCGGTAAGGTAGAAAGTTTTACTAAAAAACGGAAATTAAAGATGAACTGCGCATGCGCACAGGCGTTTTTCGATTTTTATCGCTCGCTGTTCTCATTACAGCACGCCACTCGTTACCGCCGGCCAGTAAGGTGGCATTTTTGTCGACAGGTGTAACAAAAAGTATCGTGTGTACCACGGGCGGAAATGCATTACACGCTCGGGCGATGTTGAATCCCTCGTCTACGGCATGACTCGGCTTGCCTTCGACTCGCCTCGTCTTTGCCTACGACTCGAGCTGCAGTATCGCCCGCGACGTAATACATGCCTTTCCGCCCTAGATACACAATATACTATTTTTATCCGATTGTCGTAGGACTCGATAATTCGCGGCCGAAGATTTCGCCCAAGAGCAAGAAATCGAGTTTTACTGCCGGAGGATCAAAATAGTTATTTTCGTGCGGTGGATATAAAGTGCGACTTTACCCCCGGTGGCGATTGACGTTCCCGAGGAACAGCGAAGCCGGCCTAAGGGTATCACCGATCGCCTGAGGGGGAAAAGTCTTAGGCCCTACGTCCGAACATTATTTTTCGTCCTATGTAGACGGATAGACATACCTCCTTGTGCATTGATTTGCAGGAGTATAGCTGACTCTCATGTGTATTTAAAAAAACTTTTTTGATGAAGTAGGCGTGAAATGAACATTTAAAAAATTAAATTTTAATTAATGCTCAATAAGGGGTGCAATTGGCATTTTAGGCCTGCAAATCGAGGCGTAAAACATTTCACGCCTACTGCACAAAAAAAACAACGTTAGAATCTCAGGCATAGAATTTTCACTCTCATAAACCTCGACCCGGCTTCGCCGTCTCTCGGGTTCTATTGCCGAGGCGTAAAACTCAATTTCACGCCCTTGATACAAAAATAACTATTACGCCCTTGTATCGAAAACTACTATTTTGAGCCATGTTGAAGGTTTATGGTTCCGTTAAACAATGTTACCCGATTTTTACACAAAAATTGACATAATTTTTCAAAAATATTTGTTTGTTCTATTCATTCTGACATATTCACCTTGCCGCTTGCTTATTACGCATAAACATGACGTCATATGAAAAAGAACTGATCGGTCAATGACTAAAATTATTAATCATGTTTCACCTTTTCAAAGTTTGCTGTTAAATGTATGGAATTAAAATAAATAAATTAAATTAATAATTAAATATTATCAATTAGGTATCCCGTAAATTATATATTATCTTATAATTATAAATTAAATTGTATTCTTCAAAGATCAATTCAATAATTATTTTCAGATATCATCGAGTTCTCAAAAATATTAATTGAAACAGTCAGTACTAATTGAGAAGAATTTAATATAATAATTTACATCATTAAGTAAATCGATTCCCACCGAAGATGCTTTTATTTCATAGCTGCGTTACGGTATGCTGCGTGGGGGACGAAAAACGAAATTTTATTTTTATTGCTGTAATAGTTTAAAAGTAATTAATGTTTAAAGGTAGTTGCTTTGCGCACAAAGCGCCAAGCTATGTCGCACATGTGGTGCTGACCGACGGCCGTTACCAGTTTTAAACATTTATTGCTTGTAAACTACTAGAGCGATGTAAAGGAAACTTTCTAGAATATTTTTTCATTCTATAATCAGCAACTTTCTCGCTGAAAGTTTTTGTTGGCTTGAAATTCGCGCAATAAACAAAACACCTGAATCTATAAACACGAATATTTTGCAGTTGCATTAAACAAAATTCATATCTTTGTTGTTTAATGAGATATTAGAGATATCCTTTATTCTTTCTTCATTAGATACGGAAAGAGACAGCGATTAATTAATTCGACCAAGCCATAGTCTGGAATAACTCTTCAATGGAATACAAACATTGTTGCGCGTGATCTTGTGCGTGTATGTCAAATTTTCGGATTGAGTACCAGATAATACATTTATGTCATGCAGTGCTTAAAATGCTATTTTACACATTTTTTACTTTTTTCTGACGCATTTCACACACTTAAATAACATAAAATATCTTACGATACATGTGCGTAAGTGTTTTTGTGCTAATGTAAATGCCATCGGCTCGGGCGACAACCCTCACATTCGCGGAAAAAACTTTTACGCACTAGTGTCGTAATGTACTATTTTAACACTCCGGGAGTAGAACTCGATTTTGCGCCCTGCAGTGAAATCTTCGAGCCCATCTTAAGAAGATGGCGGGGATCGAACTCATGACCTACGATTGCGTAGTCCTGTGGGTTACCACCTAAGCCACGAAGCAGACTTATATAGAAAATTATTATTAATTGCACTAGATCCAAACCAAACATGTTATCAACTTCGCAAAATAATTATCATTGAGTTCATAAGCAAAACAAAAATGAATTTAGAATGATCTCCAAATGTACTTTAATATAAATCAGATGCATCACTTTCGGCACTGAACTATTTTTGTTAAGCCGTGACCGATAAGATAGACCAGAGGGCGGAGTCTGCGGAACGTCGCAGACGTAGAGTTTATAATTATCTATTTTTCATTAAAAAAACTTGAAACCACTTGCATCGCCATTAATGTCTTATCAGTTTCTATACTTCTAATTTTTTTTAATTCATAGTAAAAAATTGGTAAAAATTTCACAAAGTCGTAGCAATGTTGTTAATTAATATTATCCCTAGCTCGTTAATTGATTTACGCAGATTGTATGCGATTATATCAATTAATCTATTTCATTAATTCTGTATATACTGCTTGTTACAATTTCAATTCTTGTAATTTATTAGATATACCCAATTCGTAACACGAAAACAAACGATCTCGTAGATTATTAGTAATGACTGAAAAATGTTCATTTATTTCTTTACCCGCGCAAAAACAAATATTGCAATCAATAAAAGTTTCGGTATCTACCGCATCAGAGGGAATAAATCATTATCGCTCAATATCTCTATTTCCATCTGAACTTTCGCGGATGCGCGATCGGATCGAGCGTGAAAATGCGCACTGCCTGTAAACAATCGATTGTTTTACGCCCCGTATTAAGCCATGCAGAAACTACATGTAATAACAACTTAAAAACTTGGCAACTTCGATAGTGTTTCGAGAAGCGCAGACCCGCACCGTTACGCGAAGATCGTATAGATCGAAGCGATCGATAATAATTGCCATCGCTATTCCGAGATAAACCATCGTGGAAAATTATGGCGGCCATTTCTTCCCTTCTCCTATCTATCTCTTTCTCCCTTTATGTTTCCTCATTTCCTCTCACTGTTACCTTACGGTCTTTTTATTTGATCTTAATTAACCAACGGCGAAAGAGGGACGGAGATAGGGGGAGGGAGATTCTGCTAAGATAGAAAGAATGAGGATGAAGAAGGAAGGAGAAAGAAAGAGGAAGTGCATCGCGTGTTATTTGCCGGTGGATCGTAAAATAGAAAAAAGCTAGTCGAGACTGGGATGAAAATATTTAAGTACATACTGGTGACCATAAACGCGAAGATAAGCGATTTTACTCGCGTACGAGGAGTTAGTTGCACGTGGACACACGTGTCGTTTGAATTTGGAGGGAATCTTTAATATTAAAAGAAATGGAAGTCGGTAATTATACAAATAAAAAATGCCTTTTCTTGGAATTATTCTTTAACCCTGTAAATAATTTTTTGAAAATATTAATCTTTGTAATCGCCTGCGTAAATTTAGTGTATACAGTAGTGATGAGTTTTTGGGCGTACTTGTACGGCTTGAAAATATTATAGAGCTTAATCTTCCGTATTTTGGGCGAGGAATTCGAATATCTTAGTGAAAATTGGCGCAAATTAATTGTCATGGCGAAAACAGAGAAAACCACGTTTAGTTTTTCTCGATTTTTTCCCAACAATTTGAAAATTTCGAAAAATATTTAAAACTTATGCTTTTGGTTTAATTGAAACGTAAAAGTCCAAATTAAATTAAATTAAATGAAATGCTTAATTTAGTTGTATCGATTCAATTAATAATTTTGTAGTTTCTACGTTTTGTAACCGGCTACCGCCGGTAGCAGTTTCCATTTTTTGGACACCCGTCCTTTGGGTATCATGAGCCTGATTTCAAATGTAGACGGTTCATCTTTTTACATATTCTGTGAAATGTAACTTAGTTGTCACCAAAAAATTGTTTGAAGACAAAATGATTAAACGGACATTTTTTGTTTGCATCAGGGTGGCATCACAATCAACTTGGTGATGTCAATTCTTGTCAGTGTTCGCTCAAAGAAAATTATAATGATCTAATTACGTGCCTCCAACTTACGGGCGAGTGGAAATCAGCAAATGATCATCACGATACCGATTGTATCATGCAGTTTTAATTCGCTGATATATCGTGATTATAAAGTTTCCGTTTATGATGGATTTGACAACGTGTCTTCGATATACATTTACACATAACTTCTAATTAACTTTATATTACAAAAGTTCTATTTACATATTCGCACATAAGTAATTGTTTTTCCTAATTTAATAATTATTTTTTTTTATTTGATAAATGCAGAGATCAATTTTTGAAGAAAGAATATTACAATCGGAAGCAGACTCGATTGACCACCCTGGTTCTCTGCATGCCCTGGAATAAACCAGATTGTTTCATGTTTAGTAGTAATATACTTCTCTCCATTCCAGTAAATGATGATTTTGGATAAGTAAACGCTATGAATTTTTATAGTTTCATATGATCATTTTTTATTGAGGAAATCGAAATTAAGAATCTACGAACTTTATCTATAAAAATAATCTATAATTTCCACATTTATTGCAATTATAGATTCTCGTTATTACAAAACTAAAGATGTCTAATTACATCTTTAGATCTTCATTTTCATTTTTGGAAACTGAACTCGTCATGGACTATCTAGTACTCTTTAAGAGTTAGAAAAATATTACATTTATTTCCTCCATAATTTTAGGAACTTGTATATTTTATGGTGATATTACAAATTTTTATTTTGAAAAATAATTTGAGAATGGAGGTTTTTATCAAGAGGAATTTGATTCGTGCAGCGGAATCTTTTCTAGAATCTCACAGGTTTCTCTGTGCACACGGGTTACGCCTACCGAAATGGAAGTCGACTACTTTGCATCCACGGATGGATACTAATTTTATAACGACACGTTCGCTTGGCGAATGCCGATCTGTCGTCGAGCCAATCAGAAGCCAGCATTTCCACTTTATATCCAGTTTCGATATCAGCGTGCGATTCCTTCTCGAGAGCGTTAGTGTGCATACCACTGCTGAGTGTGGATGTGGGCGTAAATATGCGTTCGAAATGCGGCTGCTGTTCTTGCTGCTGAGATACAGCATTGAACAAGAAACTGCTACGTTATCGGAACGTAGGTTTCAACGGAGGCGTCATGCACTTTATAGACGATACATGTCATTCGTCTAATGTTGTATTGTATTTGGTCAATTAAGAAACATATTAAGGTATACTTAGAATCTATGTGGATAACAAATTTTGAAAGAATTATTATTTTAAGTTTAAAATTTCTTTCTTCGCATATTACTTAATTTATTACCTTCTGTAATGAATAATGTAATTGATTTTCACGTTTGGAACAGACAAAATCAGCTCAATACAGAAATAGAGAGGGGCAGAGTGAGACGGTAATAAAATAATAATTATGAGCGAGAGATGCTTTGTTCAAGATTAAGGCCATGGCGATGAATCGAAAAGAATTACCTATTTTATCGCCTCTGCCTCTCCTCAAAATTTTTCATAGACAACAGTGCTAGTGTCATCGCCTGCACACTATCAAATAACAAGGATAATTTTGTAGTAGGTAGCCTAAATTATACTCTTTTTGTTTCAAGTTTTCATGTATTAGCATAACTCGACATACGTATAATTCAGGTTATTGAAATGTTTACGCCTCTATTGTTATCACGTGGCGAGGTGTTATGTAAAGAAAGTCGGTGTGGTTCACAATCGAATCGAAGCGGTGGTCGTCTGAAAGTGACGCCCATTTTTACATGAGGAGTTTGATTACGAAAACCTGCCCTATCCACACAACAAATTTTACAAAAACAACAGAAAGCTGTTTACCCTTTCCAATTTGGAATTTGTTAGTTACACAGCCCCACAAAAAAAGTCAGAGGTCCGAAAGACCGGATCATATTACTCGTGTGTATTTTGGGTCGTGGAATCCGAATCCTTCGTTCATTTGACCTTATGAGGTCTATTTCAAGGGCAATTAAAGGTCAAATGTAGAGAAACCATTTTAATATCAAAGTAAAATACTGTATTTATGTAATTTTGTGGACGCTACATACGAATCAGGCATCCGCTTGTCCTCATCCCGTGTAGGTCAAGGACGATTGACGGTCAAATGTAGAAAATGAATTTAATATCAAATTAAATCACTACATTTATACGTTGTAGGGGTCGCTGAATTCGAATTCGATATCTGTTCACCAGATGAGGTCTACAACTATATATTATCAAGTTATAATAATTTAAGTGTTTATGTAATAAGGTGAACTTTAAATCAAATGTGTTTTTAAATCACTACATATATCTACATACCCTAGTTAGTTCAGGATTATTACTATTTTTATTGCTGTCGGACTATTTTGTTAACAAAAGATATACTAAGCGGATTTTACTTGTATTTTAAAATGTCGTTTTAAAATGAGTAAACGTCTAACATATTTACACCCTATCTTGATACCGAGACTCCATTTTTTCATATGTGGGTTAAATCCTTCGCTCTGTTCTTCGCTGTGATCACCTAAATTTTCTGTGAAGTAATCCACATGATTGCAGCTCTCATGCTTAATAAAGATTAAATTAGCTAAGGAATTCGGTAAATATCTGTCGAATAATGAAGAATTTTCCTTAGTTTACGGCACTGATTTACAGCACTTATTCACGGATAGTAATATTTCGCGGCCACAGCGAATTTTTTGTAGGCTCGCAACATACGTATCGCAATATACGAACAGCGAATATCTGTTTAGTTTAGCCAAATGTTATTGCCAGATTGTCTTTTGTTTTCGTTAGCGTGGAGCTTATTTCGTATTGTTTCTATAGATCATTTGGCTTAAATAGCGACATCTTTTCCAGAAAATGTTGTTTCGCCGAAATAAGGAGTGAGTGGAAGTTGCTATTGAGTCATCAATGAAGAGCATGAATGCATTTCTGCTGCATAATACTAATGTTTATGCATCCACACCTGTAGCAATTCGGTTATATTAAATGAGAAATATTTTAACACACAGTTAGTCTCATATAGAATTAAACATAAGGAACATAAAGGGCCAATTGGTGCTGATCTTAAAACCATCACAAGAGTATTGGGACAATAATCATGATTCATAAATGCTTCGTATTTTTTTGAGAATGGGATTGTCGGGATAGAAAAAATCATAAATTCAAGAAAAAAAAAACTAGAGAAAAGTCTCAAGAACATGATGTGAGCAAATGAAAGCAAGAAGAAAATAAGAAACGAAGATGGAAAACAATATGATTATTATTAATTATTAGTAAATGAATAAATTTAAAATGTATTTCATGCCCATAAAATATTATTTTGTTTAAGTCGAATCTTTTTTTATTAACTCCAAGAAGAGTTCCAACCAAATGTCTCGTCGTGTTGCGGTATTCATCTCCACACACATTTGATCATCTGGACTGTTTTGTCGCCTAGGTACTTTGTATTCTCATCACTCTACGTGATGTTTACTTTCAGTATCTATTACTTTCAGTATTGTTCATATCAATGATTTTAAATATTAACTATCTGAGTTGACAATGGAGGAGAGGAAAATGTAAATTACTGAATGCTCCGAAGAACTAACAGCTTCTTAAGTCGTCTAAATTACAGCAGACAAATATTATAGGCGATTACCTTTTAATTCGAAACTGTACGTGGTAAACACAAACTTTCGGCATATGTATTTAAAAAAAACTTAATATAAGATATGGGTGTGAACTAGTGATAACTTAAGAACATGCTCGTTCAGTTATTACTAATTTATTGCATTTGTATCATAATATACTATTAAAACACAATAAGAAGATTGCATTTTCCCACTTTCTCCCTTTTCTAGGCCTTCGAGGAAAATAGGAAGCAACAAACTTTGTAAACTGCAAAGAGTTGAATAACGGTTCAGTTCGAGGGTTATTCAAAGGTCTTTTACCACTTTTGGACATATCAGTTTTGACATGGCCTTTCGATCTTAGCTGGTTAGTACGATAAAATAAGCAGCCCCAAACGAATACGTGTTTGTGTTCTTACGAAAATTTACAATAAAATAACATAATAAAATAATAATACGTTACGTATCTAGGTCGGAAAGGAAGTCATTGAGGGAAGAGCGCGGGAGCGAGTCTAGGGGGTGAAAACCGTTGGTCAACGAAAGCCCGTTCGTATGAGTTTATGAATTGCGTTTTCATCCGTGATGTGCATAGGACTTTATGTCACACCTATATTTGAAATTCTTGGTCGTGCAAAGAAAAATCCTGGCGGGCGACAAAAAGTGCTGGACTGCACTTTGCAGATGCGCAGAAGCACAGTTGTGTTGCCGCGCGGCAATGGACGGCTTTCCCAATACTTTATTGGCATTTATAAAGACTTTAAATTTGTGCAGGTGCAAAGTTTTTACATTATACTATTATTTTTTACATTGTACATTGCAGATACTCATTTCTTCAATTAATAGATTGAAACAACCACATGAATCGCTATACTGGTTTGTCATTTTTTAGTAGCATTTTGTTATATGTAAGATATTCATGTACAGAACAGAGAAGATAATTCAAATGTTACCAAAATGTTATATTCTAAACATAGTGGGAGTGGAACACCAAATCAAAAAAAAAAGATTCCTTGACTAAATGTTATACATATTGCATGATTCTTGCTATTCATGTTATACGTCCCTGTTTCTTATGATATATGTTCTGTGATTATGGACGAATAATTTTACCTAAATTGAATTTGATGGGTTGTGTCTGGGATAAGGCCCGATCAATTAGATGAATGATGAGTCTATAAACGGTTCTGATACGAAATAGGAATCAATACCTATATAAATGGTATGTATTTTAATTTGGATACGAGGATTGTTCACGGTATTATCGGAAAAAGTAGCATGCTCAGATATTTACTAAGCTATGATTCAATTTCCCCAGTGCCACTAGTTTAGTGAGATATTTTTAAGATTGTGGGAGAAGCATCCGAGAAAATGCTTTACCGCCTTTTCCAAACCTATATCATGACTTAAATATCCTTTCTTATCCATAAAAACAATGTTTATTAAAACGTTTATACTGTATCTAAATAGACCGCAAATACTGAAATTCATAATTAGGTGAAAGTAAATCCATGCTAATCCGTGTCATGGAATGTCCGTGCGATCTAAATTGACCATAGCGAGACTGGAAAACCCTGCCATATTGAAAATTTGGTAAAGGGTTTTGTCTACAATTCTTATTTTACTTGAAGGTTATCTCATCTAGGTCCATTTGCTGCAGTCAAATTCATTTCGGAGCTTCGTGAAACTTCAGTTGGTAGTGCTTATTGACTACTGGCCTTTGCTTCAAAGCGCATAATTAAAATTAAATCGCCTCTGTTGTTTTCATTGATGGACGAACCGAAGTGTGATGGGTATGGGAGCGGTCTTCCCTAATCGTGGATGGAAACCGTCCACTACTTTTTTGAACCGTCATTGTTTAGGATGTGTTTATAAGGGATGAAATATTATTAACAATGACTTCTTATGACAATTACATTTAAACGCAAAATCTGGAAAATAGATTTGGCGATTCTGCAAAAAGTAATTGCATCAAGACAATTCAAATCATTACTTAGTTGCGACTGCATGTAAATTCATAAAAAAGAGACCGAAATGAACAAAATTTAACTATTTCTTGCAATTCGTTAACAAAATGTTAAGAAATTGGTCATGGACCATGAGATATGAGAGGTTTGGAAACACTTTTTTTTTTAAATTGTCGAAAACACAGAATTTTTTCGATGCTTTGTGAATCTCCCAGAACCACTTACATAAACCTTATAACCAGCTAGCAATATACAGAAGTGAGCTCTGTTTATTACAAAACTTTAAACACGTGAACAAGTTTTACAACCCCCACGTAACCATTTAGGTGGTCGATATAGAGCCGCTCATCCCTATAACATACAAATTAGTTATTTATTGTAATGGCCACCTTTCATTCTTAAATTTTCACGTATGTTTTAACAATGCTCGCCCCTTCTGCAATCCACAAAAAAAGATAACTTTTAGAAAACGCGTCAAGGTTTTATAGTTATGATATGGACCTGATAATGACATAGTCGGTTAAACGATCTGAACCATGCAAAATAACAGTTCATTTATACCTGCGTGTAAATTGCGTTGTGACTTAATAGAATCGTCATTCTCGGATAGAGATCTCGCGAAAATCCTCTAGCGTATATTCAAAAACATAAATATCGGTCCCCGGTGAGGTTTTTATCGATAGAAGGCGGCAAAATTATGGCCTCAAATTCCCGATAACATACCCGCGCTGCAACATTGCGTCGCTTCGGTGGGATGTTTTCGGCTGTGCGCATGCAGCCACCGAGTGAAAGATCATCGACGATCAGTCAGTACGTGGGATGCTTATCTCCGGTGGGTAACGTGATCTTCTGACCCACGGCCGAACTCAGGAGTCGGGGCTTTTTCATGCGGGCTTCTGTAGTGCGCGAGTGTAGAAGTCGATCGAGCACCAACTCAGAATCGGAGAGAGATCGAAAAGGAATGTAATGCGCCCGGTTTTAGGAAGGCCAGGGATTCCCGAGAGCGTTTCTCTTCTCTCCTCCCCTATGGTAACACCATGCCGATCTTGTGCGAACCAAGCATGTAGCATGCGTGCATGCATGTCGCACACGCCTCTTGTGCGATCAGGTGACGATAAATAAATCGGCAACAGAGATTTTACCGGCGAGTAAAAAAATTGACTCTACTGCACGATAAGCCCCTGAAGAAATGACGGAAATGTGCCTTTATCGAGCGGTCCGTGTTCACGAAAGTTTTCGCGCCTTCGTCGAATATTTTTTTCGTGTTTGAAATGTTTCTTGCCTTCTTCGTTTTGTCGCATCTCACTATGCGATCAAGATCGGGTTAAACATTTGAATAATATACCAATGGGAAAACATAATTTTTTTTTGTTTCAAACACGTACATAGGCATTACATAGATTGTGAACTACCATATACTTATACCTAATAATAAACAAAACGGTTGTTAAAAAAAGGAAGTTGTTTTTATAAATATTCTTTTATATTTTATACAGTATTTATATATTCATTTATATAGTATTCCTCGACAGTCTCACACAATATTCAGCAAAGATCAGCAAACTTTGAAACGAGGGAGGATAGTAGTTTGTACACTCATGCGAAATGCCGTTTTCGCTTCGCTCGGGCATCAAACTCGTACTCGTCGCAAACAGCTATTTTTGTTCCCAGTTGCACAATCTACGATTACGTCTTGACAGTGATTTCCATTGTGCTATTTTTAAAACAACTATTAATTTTACCGGACTTGGCGGATTCACAAATTGATTTGTTATGCGATACGTAGTTTTCTCTCTTTCCGCCTTCGACGATCGCAATAACGAATGTGCAAGAATGTTAAACATTTTTTGTTCTATTTCATTTTTTAAAAAGATGATTAAATTGACGTAAGGGAAATTAAATCATTTCATAGTTAAGTGTCTTGATACTACATAATAATAGGGGAAGGCGGGGCGAAGCGGCGAGGATATTTTCCGTGTATCATATCTCTCCTTGAATTTCGAATTTAGGATGATGCAAAGTATCATTTGATAGATAATTTCATAGTCAATATTTACATGCATGTTACTTTCGGTATATGTTTTACAGATAACCAGCTATGGCCAATTTAGAAAACTTAAAAAACACGGGGCGAAGCGGCGATATCGGGGTGAAGTGGCGAATCCTTATTTTTAAAGGTCTCTGAGACGACTATCATAAAATTAAGTGCAAGTCATAATCATTTAAGTTATTATTATTTGTTTTAATAAAAATGAAATTTCTACTTTGGTGGAATGAACCTCTTCAGATACATCAAAGTTGCCAACAACAGTAAAAAAAGAAATTGCATCTTCGGAAGCTTTGAATACTCGTATTATATCAGGATCACATATTTTAACTTCATCTTTAGTTACTCAATGCATTCGTCCAAAGGGAATTCTAAATTAAAAAGTCATCACGGAATAGAGACATCCGGGAAAAAATTTCGCCGCTCACCCCAAAGTATCATTTGGACTTTCAGGTAAAATATCTCATTACAAACACACGAAAAAGGAACAATTCATGTTTTATAAATAAGTCCAATAAATATACTTTTAGAATAAATATATAAATAATGATTATTAAACTGCCAAAATGAAAATATTTACCAATCTGAGAACAAAGTACAGGATTTCAAGAAATGTCTTGAAAATTTTGTTTCAAAATTTCATTTCTCGCTCCCAGCGGTAGGTAAGAGAACAAAAAATGAAATATCATGCCTCAAAATGTGAAAAATGATGTAAACAAAGAAACTACATATGATATTTTACAATCCGTATGATCGTAATGAAAATATTCGAGATTTGTCACTTCGCCCCATTCGCCGCTTCACCCCGTCTTCCCCTGTAACAAAAAGATAAAGATACTACATAGTCACAACCTTGCAAGGAAGCTATAAAAATACTGACTGCTTAATGGATTTTAAACTCCTTTTTTGTACACTCGCATGTGGATTACTTTCCCGAAAATTTAGGTGATTACAGCGAGGAATAGGGAGAAAGATTTCACCAAGATCTTAAAGAAATGGAACGTTGCGTTGTTACAAAGACAGATGGGACGTAAATACGTTAGACGATAACTGGTGGTCTTTAAAACTATATTAGAGAGGGAGAAAACGCAAGAGAAATCAGCTTCGCAGATCTTTTAATAATAAAATTGTCCGATGCTATAAACAAGAGAGGTAATACTGCACTAAGTAGGGAGGCATAGTGATTTAAATACATGTTTGGTTTAAAGTTTACCTTATTACATAAATAATTTCAATTCACTACTTGATAGTATTTATTAGACTTCGTCTGAAAAGGGATGCTGTATTTCAATTAAGCATTCTCAAAAACATACGAATATTCTAGATATTGTCAAAAATATCGTTTCTTAATTTTTTTGACACTAATCTATTCACCCTTTTTATTTTTTTTTCCCTCCCTATGGATTTTTTGTAAAAGCTTGTTTTTTTAAAAGGGCTGTAAAGCTTCACAGCCGAAACGTTAAGATTATTTTTGAAATTTTATATATTTAATCCTTTAATTAGTTCATTGACCGTATAAAACGATTTTATTCACTTGTTTATGTTATTATTTACATTCACGGTCGTTTATAAATTTCCACTTTGAACATACGAATATATTGATTTAAATCGATATTTTACTGATCCCCTATATTTGACATTTGACTGATCATGATTCCGATCTACCACGATCAAATGGAAATCGAATTCGGATTCAGCTACTTTAAAAACGTATAAATATAGTGGTTTAATTTGATATTAAATTAATTTTCTACATTGGACCTTTAATAAATTGTACTTGACCTAGATTGATGAGGACATACGGACACCTGATTCAGATTCGGCGACTTCAAAAATGTATAAATATATAGTGTTTTACTTTGACATTACATTGATTCTCTACATTTGGCCTTCAATTGCCCCTGATCTAGACCGGATGAGATCAGGGGGGTTATGTTAACAAACCTAGGAACCATTGAATTATAAATATATAATTTTAAGTAATTGCCAAATTGTATATTCGGATTCATCATTAAAAATCACAAAACCTCCATAGAAAAAATTGTTATAATAATCATTAGGATTGCCAATTCAAACGTTTCTGTCTACGTTCAGTGGAAATGTTAGGAAATCAATATTTTTAATACTTGAAAAAACATGCTCTTAGTTTTTATAGGAAAAAAAGAAGATGCTAAACGTTAAAATAGCGAGATCGATATTACACGTTAGATTGGAATCAGAAATCCAACTCGAAAAACAGCTATTGAGAAAGATGCTTAATGTTTATTGCCGAATCAGTCGATACTTTAGACACAGATAAGTATACGTAGTTCTTTTCATTTTGATTTTTGTAGTTTACGTAAGAATTTCCAAACCGTTGTAGATATACCCGCATCTGTGATCTTACAATCGTTCATTCAGCATTTAAAGGAACATCTAATGAAGGAATCGCGCCAGAGCCAACTATTTTTCATGTCGATGTCCTGTGATCTTCGTAGTTGCTTCATTACGGCATGTACGAATCCGATAGTGAGATACTCAACCTAAGTAATTCCTTCATAGCATCTTACCTGTAGTTGACCAATTAGTATAATCTTTCGTTCATTAATTTAGCTAATACGAATACCTGCTTAGGATGATCGATCTCGTCATCTTAGGTTCAAAGTTTATCATTTAATTCTATTTGATTTAAATATGTTGAAAAATTAAAGTGAATTATATAAAAAAATGTTCATACTGAGATATGGAAATTTGTCAGTAGTTAGAATATTTCCAATGCAAGAAAGGAAAATTTGATAATTTCTCCTATATATGATATTATTTATTCCATTATTTAAATTGAAAATTACTGTAACCAGTGTGTAAAATGTATCCCAGGTAAAAATGTTTTATAAAGTTTTTTTAAGACATACAAATTTGATACAATGTTAATAAAAACTGTTCTTTCTATCTAAATGCACAAAATTCGATTCTGTTAGCAAGTTGGACCCTTATTCTAGCGTAACACTTGCGCATACGTCACTCTATTAGTAAATGACAATTTCTATTTGGACCAGATTAGTTGGTTTTACATCTGGCCATGTAAAACGAATATTTATCGAAATAAAATGGGTTCGGTGACAACGTGAGGATACGTATGAGCTAGATGGTGGTAACTAACTATTTGGTTTGAATAACTAAACCACTCGGTTATATGAAATCCACGGGAGTAAAAAGAATTCATTTTCGGTTAATCGTGTGACGTTGCGTTTCTATGTAAATGTTTAGAGTGTCGATGTAATGTGTAAATCGTTTAATTATATATGTATAGATCGAAGAGTGAGATCATAGGTAGGGATAGAGAGAGAGAGAGAGAGAGAGAGAGAGAGAGAGAGAGAGAGAGAGAGAGAGGGAGAGAGAGAGAGAGAGAGAGAGAGAGAGAGAGAGAGAGAGAGAGAGAAGAGAGAGAGAGAGAGAGGAGAGAGAGAGAGAGAGAGAGAGAGAGAGAGAGAGAGAGAGAGAGAGAGAGAGAGAGAGAGAGAGAGAGAGAGAGAGAGAGAGAGAGAGAGAGAGAGAGAGAGAGAGAGAGAGAGAGAGAGAGAGAGAGAGAGAGAGAGAGAGAGAGAGAGAGAGAGAGAGAGAGAGAGAGAGAGAGAGAGAGAGAGAGAGAGAGAGAGAGAGAGAGAGAAGAGAGAGAGAGAGAGAGAGAGAGAGAGAGAGAGAGAGAGAGAGAGAGAGAAGAGAGAGAGAGAGAGAGAGAGAGAGGGAGAGAGAGAGAGAGGAGAGAGAGAGAGAGAGAGAGAGAGAGAGAGAGAGAGAGAGAGAGAGAGAGAGAGAGAGAGAGAGAGAGAGAGAGAGAGAGAGAGAGAGAGAGAGAGAGAGAGAGAGAGAGAGAGAGAGAGAAGAGAGAGAGAGAGAGAGAGAGAGAGAGAGAGAGAGAGAGAGAGAGAGAGGGAGGGAGAGAGAGAGAGAGAGAGAGAGAGAGAGCACCGAAGAAGACGAAAGTAAACGTAACGAAAGGTTGGAGGAGGAAGAAGCGTCTGAATAGGGGATTTTGGGGCAATTCGGAAGAGAGGGGATCAGTTGAGTCGCGAAAGCGATTTCATCAGGTACATTGGTTGAAGAAAAGTCGTTGAAGTTGAAGGGTAATCACGACTGCATCCGGAGTTCCACGTTTCCGAAAAAGGTTTCCCGTCCCGTGGAAAAGGAGTCTTCGTCAAAAGGGAACTTCTCGTGGCTGGATGCATTCATCAGGTCCCGTCGTGGAAGTTGAAGATATCTGCACGGAACCTCAACTTCACGCACATGCCGAGGAAAACCCGCCGTGCGAGGGAAATTAAGCGACGCTTCCTCGGCACATTTGATGGTGACACCTTGCCTCTTTTCTCCTCCATTGAAATTTTGAGTGCGGATCTAATGGGGATGTCATTATTTTCCACGAATGAGCACCATCAATTCGGAAGCCCAGCCAGACTTCGATGAGCCCAGAATACACTTTTGACCACTGTAACGTGTGTATAGTGCGTGAAAAGTGTACAGAAAATTATAAAAGGAGAAACATGAATACTTTTAAAGGATAGAAAGAGAGAGAAGAAGAAAGAAGAACATTGGAAGACGAGAGAGAAAGCAGAGAGAGAAAGCGGGAGATTTGGAGTATTACCTACGCCATCTGTTGGGCTAGAGGAGAACCTGGCGTTTGGAGCATCTTGATGGAAGAAAGGGAAAACCGACACGAAAAGACGAAGTAAATAAGCTATTTCGTAACGTCTATTATTTATCAAAAAATAATCCTCAATATTGTGGCAGAATTTTTATTTCAACCTAATGCAAACTTATTGCATGTAGATTTTTCCTAACGAATGCACACAAATTTAGTTTGCACTCTTTAAAATTCTTGAATTAAAAGCCTAAAATTAACTTTTACTTCCGGAATGCCTCCAGGTGAAAACATAGTTTACACCCAAACGTGTGTGACGAACAAAATATTTCGGCATAAGTTCAATCGAATCGAATCCCAGTCTCATAGCTCAAAAAATATTCGTAAGAGAAAAATATTTCTAAATATGTTTGCAATTTTCTTCAAATTTGCCGCCATATTAGAATTCCTGGTGTTTAAACTCAATTTTGACCTCGAAATCTTGAAGAGTAACCTCGGAATAAGTACTCAATTTTTTTCAACTAACTTTTTTCCACTTGCAACAAACGTATGGAATACGTTTCCCGTTATGATAAACAATACTTAAATTAAAATCTGATTATTTGTATTTGTTGTTGCATCTCTCAACGCAACGGGATTTTTGTTTTCGCGGTAGGTAACATTTTAACCTAGGACAACCTTGCACCATTTCCCGTAAGTATCTCTGTAACTACAATGGGAAATTATACGCTCTCCCTACGAACCTCGCAACATTTCACTTTTCGCAACAGAACGACGGGGGTCTAAAAGCATTGCGCAGGTTTCTCAACACTTGCTGTAAACGAGCGAACTACGTATATAATTTTCAGTTAGTTGAATTTATACGAAATGCAGCATGTTCCGTTTCTCCGTAATGAGACTTTTATGGCCATAACGCTCGTTAAATAAAATATAATAGTTGCAAAAGATTCTACATCGACCTTCAATAACATTTCTGCTTGAATTATTTTATTTCTAAAAAAAATAATACTTGGGTGGAATCATTTCGAATATGCATTCATTATAGCAATATTTTTATCTGCTACAATTAGTATAAAATTACATTTCCTATTTGGGAGTGATCTGCTCATTAAAAAAGATGACAAAAAAGTGGCATTTATGGAAATGCGCACCGGTATTTGAAAAAAATTTTCAAAATACTATATATTATCATAAATATTTAATGTATAATTCGATTTTTTTAAACATTATGAAATATATGATTGTCAAAACTAAAACTCAAGCATTTATTACGAAAACGAGTAGTTCATGTTTTTCGAAACTCATTCATTCATTTCTCATAGTAAATATCTTTTCTCGAAAACATACGTTATAGTCATTACTTTTGACGTATAAGTCTTAGTTAAGTTTTTAACTCATTTTATGTATCACTAATAGTATACATTTAAACACTTTTAATTAAAAATCGTATTTTTGCATTTTCTTACTTCGCAGAGTTTCTTCATCACTGTGATCATTTCTTAATTTTTTGTCACAACTGCACAATTTCGCCGTCTTTACCCAGTAAAGTAGTCGGAAAGGCATCCTTTGAATTCGGGCACCACAACTGCGCTTCTGCGCATGCGCAAAGGGCAATCGAGTAATTTTTGCCGCTCGTCGGGCTTTATCGTTGCATGGCCTCCAATTTCCATACAGGTGTGACAAAAATAGTGTACGCGGGCGGAAACGGATTGCATATACTTTTGCGATATTGGGGACTTATTGCAATGAGTTCGTTTCCGCCCTGGATAAGTAATATACCATTAATACTGTACGGTAACCTTTAAAGAGTATCCTAGAATTTTTCTAATTTAAAATATTGCCAATGTTATTTTTTATATGGATGTCATCGCGTATGCTATGTCAGGTTACATGGTGGCGTAGGGGGGGGGGGGCAAAAAGTGGGTAATTTAGGACCACAAAGTTTGTAGAAGACCCTCAATCAGTCGTATGAATTTGCATGAAACCGCATCCCGGGTAAAAACGATTTATACAGAGTTCTATAGAAATTATATACTATTCTATAGAATGCATATAGAATTATATACAATTGTATATAATAATATACGTTCGTATATAATCATACATAAAATTAATAAATAAAACGTTTTAGCCTTTTTTTAGATTTAGCCACAAAACCGCTAAGTTCTAGAGTGCAAATGAAATATTGTATGTAATAAGATGATTGATACAAGCTCTGCTAAGCATTAGTACTCGCTAAATTTCTTGGAGTGAAAATTCACTCTTTGGTTAGTGAAAACCGAGCAACCCTCGTGAAAGAGTGAATATTCAACTCTTTAAAAATGAAAATTCACTCTTTCCTCCAGCGTTGTCCGGAAGGAAAGAGGACGACTCGGAGGGAAAGAGTTAATTTTCACTCTTAGATGCAATTGCATAGAATTGTATATAACCCATTTTTACCTGGGATTTCACGTAAAAAATTATAATATCTCGATTTGATCTATAATTCTTATTTTGTTTCATTACTAAGAATTATATCTACTAATATTCAACAACGATCTAACGTAGTATGGCATATTCGTTTAACGTAATTAATAATAGTTATGTCAATTACTAACAGAAATATTTGCATTATGACAAAAATGTCATAATCATTACTTTATTGCGGTAAATTTAATATTTAAAATGGTTTCAAAAAATTTCTTTACCACAATGTATCAAATCAGTGTGCCCGGTTTTTAGTGTCGCTATCCCGAGGGGGATGCCCGACGATAAAAAATTCCACATTCAAAAACTTGGGATTTTGATTGTCGGGGTTTCAAATTTTGGAATTTTGAGAATTGACGCAGTTATCAAAACTACGAAATACCAACATGAAGATTTTTTCATGGTCGGTTACTTGATGCGTCGCATAAGTCTTTTTGATAGTACATTTTTTGACCTTTCCGTTTTTATTTGTTGACTTTTTGACCCGCAGTCGCCTTTAGAAATCAGTAAACTTTAATTTTTTTGAGGGCATTTTTATCAAAGGAATTTACTAATACTGATGAAGATAAAATTTTCCAAAATATAAAAAGAGAGAAATGAGCTAAGTAAAATACCCAGCATTGTATAAATGCGGCCAGGTAATATTTACGAAGAAAATAAAATTTATTCTTGCGATTTCTCGTTTCTGAGCCAATTTCAATTTATTGTAAGTGTGAAAAGTATATTTTTTAATGAAAATATGTTATTGGTAAAAACGAATGTATTTAAAAGAAGGAGTCAGTATTTGGGAGCCCCTTAACATGTAAATTATATACAAATAGGTAATATTTATTATTTGATTGCGTAACATCTTTAAGTTAATCCTAAATATCTCGATATCTCTATGTAATGATCGCAATAAAGAAACTTTGTCGATTACATATTGATTAATCATCCGATGAATCAACCATATATTGTCAACAGTTGTGACGATATATCACGAAAGTTTCAAAATTCCGAGAAAGAACGGTACGTTAAAAAAGTTCATACGAAGTACCACATACAGTAGTCCTTCCCTTATTGTAATTTTTTCGCTTCTCATATTCTAAAATTTCCCCTCACGCGTTCTCCCCACGGACGTATGTTGACGTGTGGATTACAAATAACGGCGCATGCGCAACAAAAGAAAAAAAGACAAAAGTGAGACAGCAAATCTAAGTACTGGGGGAGAGGGGAAAATTAGAATAAGGGAAGAAGGCCACCATCTTACCTGACTGGAGAAATTAGAATAAGAGAAGGACTACTGTATCTGATAAGAACTGAATATTATAGCCCACAAATGTTGAAATTTGTAGTTCTTCACAGATTTTAGTCAACAAAATCTCTGGCTCTTCGTCGAAACTTTTAAAACCCGAGGTTTTTCGTTGCAACTTTTTGAGATATAACCTTACCGTACAGCACGATTCCTCCCGGAATATCCTAAAGAGCTCCTGAGGATGTCCAAAGTTTACTCTTCTTGTCCGAGCGAGCTGTTCTCTGGATCTCCTCGGGAAATCGAGGGTGAACTTGTGCTGTGTGAGTTATTGGTTACAAATATGAAATATATGGTTATTCGTACCACACGTAGAGAAATAGATGTTACCGGATAACACACTGATAGTACCGGATAGCATCTGATAGTATTCAGTACTATCAATATATTATCCGGTAACATCAGCATGTTATCGGATACAATATTTTTCTCTCTGTGCAGTCGTCGATATATAAAAATTTACATAATTTATAAAAATGATTGCAATATTGTTGCAAGTTTCACCTATCTCATGCACCTTTTAATTACATTTGCATACAAATCTTTCAGCATAAGCAAAAATAAGACGGTTATTTTAAAAAATATTGCGTAGAAAGGTTGAATCCGTTAAGATTACCGAAAGCCGTTAAAAGGAGATCTAAGCGTCGAATCGCGTGGAGAAAGCATTTTAGCCCTGTTCAAAAAGCGACGTAAAACGCTTCTCTGCGTGCGACGATAAAATAATGCGATTACGAGCGTGTGGGTGAGCGCGTCTCGGTATTCTCATTGTGAAAATCCGGCGGCAAGTGGCAGTAGCCGCCGTTATCTCGGTACCCGAAGGTTTCCTGACCTCCGGCAGTCTGGTTGCTTTAATTACGTTTGTCATTTTGTACCTGGCGTCTCATTATGAAGAAAGTTCGCCGAGTTAACGCCGCGTTGCGAACCTAGGTGGCCTCTTTCTGCTAACGGCACTAAGAGCAAGCATCAGGATCGAGACGAGTAACGCGTACACCATGTAAAACGGCCATATGAAAAGAAACCTAAGCGACATCATTTTTATCCCAAGATTTACAGAGATTTCATATAACAAAGCATCCAAACGACTCTCTTCGCAAATTAGCAGCTATTTTTCTAAACTACTTATCATAAGTGGTTTCACTTTGCACAATATTATCTTCTAATAAATGTAAGATTTTCAAACCATAAAACAACCAGTGCATTAATTAGAAATATAGGGCAGACTGGGATAAATACGCCATTTCGCAAAATTCCGACCTGCTCAATATCTCGCGTACAATATGACGTATCGTAATGCTATTGAAATGTTGTGAAAACACTAATGAAAACAAAAATTTTTATGGCAGACCGTTGGTCGCTTACTTCGCATTAATCCGCGTAGTAGTGGTGATATTGTCTTTACCTTTAGAGCTTAAATAGCTTGGAAAACATTATAGAGAGCGATATTGACTGACATTTAAGTTTCTTTCGTTTTCTGTTTTCCGTTTGGCTGAGCATTTATCAATGTATTCATTATCATCATCTAATAGTAGCCAAAATCCCCGCTAGATGGCGAAAACCCCGAAATCAATATCTCCCATCTGAAGTAGCTCATTGATTTGTATAATTAGATTCGTTGCAGTTTAACAAGTTTAACCTAAAATACAGTTGAGCCAGATACAGAGTCGTCCTCGGATTTTCATCCGTTTGCTGTCTTCGTATCACCACCCATTTTTTAATGTTTAACTACTGACTTCTAAAACTCCCATAAATAATTTTCAAATGGAAATCAAGTCGAAATTGTTAATATCTCGAAAACTTAGCCATATTGCATCCACCATTTTGAATATAACTACTTTGGAGAATTATATTAGGCGAGATCGATAACCTTTATATATAAATTTACAAGCAATTCAAACTAGCGTTGGCCTGGTGCCTCAGACACTTCGACCCAGTGGAGAGTCGGCTATTCCTTAAGACTCGTTTGTTTACTGACAGCTTTCAATTATATTATAAAATTATATTGATATTTGGGGGTCCAATCATATTTAGGTCCAAGTGGCTTCGATAGATATGTTACAACAATATAGTGTTTCTTTTATGTATGAAAATTGAAAATGAGCATTTTCAAAACTTCGACCCCGACAACAGGCCAGCCGAAGTATTAATAAATAAAAGTTGCAAAACACTTACTTCATGCACTTGTATTCTAATAGACTATTCGATGCATATTACATGTTTACTGTGTTTTACTAATTTCTGTCTGTATTATTATGATATTATATATACAATATATATACATATAATTCGTCAAAGATATCTTGAAAGTGTCGAAAAGATCTATGACGGATATCTTATAGATACCTATAAGACATCTTTTAGATATATCGAAATAGTTATTTTCGTATCAAGGCCGTAAAAGAACGTATGCGCCCGTAGGTGATCATCGCGCCCGAGGGGCTGGCAAAGACTACCCATGGGGGATAGGGGGTGGAAACGTCCAAATTTGATGAAAAACAGTAGGGTAATTTTTTTGCCGCGATGACCAAATTCAATACTTTTTCAGACAATAGTCATAAACATTTTAAACCAGTTTTTATGGCATTATCGTTGACTTTAGGAAGAAAATGCATACAACCTTTTTTGTAGAGAATTTCATGCTCTATATTTTTTGTTGGAAACATTTTTTAATAAAATTTGTATTTTTCAAAATAAATGCAAAAAACTACAAAGAAACTTAATTGTGGCTAATTTTTTTAGTAATGGATAGGTGGATCTGCCCCAAAATCTAATCAGATCTAAGTTATGCCAAGACGCGTATTTAAAAAAAAAATTATGTCAATACGCTTATCCGTTCGCGAGTTATCGCGAGACAAAAAAACGGGGTCTGAAACGTCGACATTTGATGAAAAACTATATGGTAATTTTTTTGCCCGAAGTGACCAAATTCAATACTTCGTCCAGACTTAGTCTGGGTCGAAGTAATGAAAAAAAAATTAGTTTTTTTTTAATTTCATTTTTTAAGGCCCTAAACATTTTCTTTACCTCTAAAGGTTAATGTGCTAATTTAGAAATTACTACATTATAAGTTCGTGAATTTAGTTGGAAATTATTATGTAAAACCATCAAACGTAAGTAATTTAAAAAACTACAAAATTACATGTCATGAAAACATTTTAGTTGATGGAATCAAGGTGTGTTTTTAATGTGCATAGTTTTTTAAATGAAGTACGTGCAATGTAATTCCAACCCCTAATATACCGGGCAACCGTACTTTTCCGCGCTCATTTTTTATTGTCCTTTGTCAAAACCGAAAAGTTAATGTTTTGTATAGGGTAGGGCGGGGCTAGTTGAGCATAATGGTAAGTTGGGCAATTGAAATATCTCAGAACAAGGACGCTTTGTTTAGTTCGCGACGAAATAGAAAATAAATTTTAAATGTTAATATTTTTTGTGTACGAGTTAAACGGTATTCATTATAATGAAGTAAATGTTCATAAATTTGGTGTGATTTTTGTATCTATAAAAATTTTGGTTGTAATTACAATTTTTTTTTGTAACCTAATTTTTATTTTAAGTATTCGGATGGAGGTGAGTTGAGCAACTATGATCACGGTTTAAAATGAAAGTAGTATATGTTTATATGTCTTATATTAGAATTCAAAGATATAAAAGGAGTTAAAGAAGTTCTTACTCTCCTCAATAACTAAATGATGAAAAGGTGTCAATGGAGGACAAGGTATAAATGCTACTAAGATTCATGAAGAAATTAGAATCTGAAGATGAAAATAAATAAAAGTTGATTATGAAATAACCATTTTATTTTATACGTAGTAAGCATGTAAGGTGTGTTTGTCTAGAATTTCTAGTTGCTCAATTTGCCTCGTAATTGCTCAGCTTATCTTATCTGTGGGGTAAGTTGAGCATATTTGAGTTTTTTCACTTAAACGGCTTTATCACTAAAACGGGTCTTATTGTAGATTACTATGGACAGAATTTTTCCCTGGCTATTTAATGGTACCATATAATTTGACCTTGAACATGACCTTGAAGGTTATTTCAAGATCAAGTTAATTTTTTTAATGGAAACTGCTTTTTTCACGAATTCGGAAAGAGTATAAAATTTTACGTCGGAATATGCTATGGCCTTTTTTCGGCAAAGTCATTCAAGGCCAAACTTAAAACTCCTGGAACTGCGAATTAACTCAGCAAGAGGTCATTTTCGGGGAAAATGTTTCAGACAAAAGTTTCAGGATTTTTCCCGGACTATTTAATGGTAGCATAGAACTTCACCTTGAACATGACCTTGAAGGTTATTCTAAGGTCCAGTTATTTTTTTTTAAATGGAAACTGCTATTTTTTTCACGGATTCGGAAAGAGAACAAAATTTTACGTGCGAATACGATATGGTCGATTTTTCCGGCAAGGTTACGGGGGTTTTCATTTAAAAAAATTAATTTGTCTGGAACGTTAATTAGGAACGTTTCTGGAACGTTCTAAAAACGTTTTAGAAACATTCGGGACTTTCGTGCCCGTTGGGAAGAGTCAATGTTTGACGAGTTTTAGCTCCAGAATTCCAATATGACCACCAAAATAGCGAACTGGCTCTAATTTTTTAGATACTGAAGGTCAAAGGGGTAAACAATTCGATTGTAGTCATTATTTAGCATCTATTCGCAGCAAAAAGAAATGCTGTTGTCTCACCCGAAAGGAATCAATTCTGATAGGGTTTTCCCCGCAGAATCCAAATATTGCATTGTCACAGGAATGTTTCTGAACATTTTTTTAGTTTTTTCGGTTTTTACTGTTTCTGTTTTCTGACGATAACGAGGTTGAAGTGATTCGAATTTCAAAATGTTCGTCGGGCATATTGGACCAGCCATTTTATGTTTCTTGATTTTCTGCGTCGTATTTTTTACGTCGTACAAATGTGAGAAATGTCCAAAAACACGAGTTTTTAATTTCGTCAAAAACTAGGTCCACATGGTCCGCATCAATATTTTGGCGGTCATATTTGGATTCTGGAGCAAACATCCTACCATAATCCACTCTTAATTATAGAATTATAGGGTTACATGAAATTCTGACATTTTTGTTGGGCTGTGTTACTCGTAATATAATAGTACATTACGCTACAAGTGCGCAAAATAGGTGATTCCCTTTGCGCATGTGTTGCGTATACTATTTTTCCTAACTCAGTGCGCAAAATGCGATGATCTATTTTGCGCACTCATTTCAGTGCGCAAAATAGATTCCCCCTCCAGTGCGGGATTATCCTATTTTGCGCACTCGTTTGCGTTCGCAAAATCGCATTTTGCGCACTGAGTTAGGAAAAAGTAATTGTTGATACTATCTTTCTCTCTCTCTCTCTCTCTCTCTCTCTCTCTCTCTCTCTCTCTCTCTCTCTCTCTCTCTCTCTCTCTCTCTCTCTCTCTCTCTCTCTCTCTCTCTCTCCTTCTCTTTCTATATCGCTCTTCTTGTCCAAAAGCTCCTCGAGAGCATCAAAGATGTCTAAAATTCCCATCTACTACAACCTGTAATTATACTTGCCATTTGCACTTCGTCTTAAAGCAAATGCTGTTTACTCGAATCGTTTCACTTAAATAGTAAAGATTTCATTGCAGATAACGTTTCCACTATTTTTGGTTTTCGGACCCGTGTCATTTGGTTCGATACGGATGTGATGTTAAATCGAACAATTTGAAACCATGAACAACGAGTTGGTTGAACCGCACTGCAGAACGGTTCCAACTCAAGATTTGTTGCCTCCCTATAAAATATCGATGGTTCGGGATCATTAGAGCTAAGGGAATTAGCGTCAAGCACACAACGAATTGCACTTGATCTCATCCACCAAACCGAAATCTCGTATTTCTCCAGTTGGAATAAGATTAGCTTCCTTTGTAGAGCGATTCGCACTAAAATTTGCATCTCCTATCCTCATGTAAGATCGTTATAGCCAGTTTAGTAAAGGGCAATTTTATCAAATACGGGCACGGTGAGTATGTAAGAGGGAGATAGGTTACTTATTGATGGGAGAGGGTAGAGAGAGATAGGGTGAATATGTGTACAGGTATAGGCAGAGTAGAGTCTTTGGAAGGAAGGAAGAAAGGAAGCGACCGACCGCCTCGTAGTATATCGCGGTCGAGGAGACGAGCCTTTAAAAGCCGCACCGAACGCGAGCCCCTTTTACCTTAGGTATTGCCCTCTGCGTGCCTCTCCTCGCATCGCCGCTCCAGATCTTCGGATAAGAACGAACAGCATTTTAGCGGTTCCTTACACACCAGACATCCGTTCGCTTACCCTCGGTGTAACGAGAGAGAGCGCATTTTCACCGCAAAGTGTCAAGCCGCACGGAAGATGGGCAGGTCAACGCGGATCGCTTTGCACGCGCGTTCGCTCCCATTCCTCTCATCCCATAGGCCATCTCTCTCTGTATCTCTTTGCTCTCCATCTTCCTATCTCCCATTCCCTCCCTTGGACTTACTTTATTTCATTTTGCTCGCCTTTGTTGAACTCGCGATGATTTTTAACGAGCGTGGGTGAGACCGCTCGCGATATAGTCCACCGCGAGCGCATGAAACCGACGATTATCGGAATTATCTCGCGGCGAATTTAAATTACATAGGCGATCACCCAGTCCGTTGACGTTTTAAGTAATATTATTCCATTTCAGTGCCCTTTGCTTTGTTCTGCGATTTCGGCGATTCGCCTACGCGCAGATCTTAGACTTTGGGCTTGGGCCCTGGTGACGCTCACTAGGTGTGGAAGTTCACAATGGCGGGGATTGCTCCATGAGCTCTTTTATTTCGACCGTTTTGTAACAATTAAGTTCCCCCCAAAATTAATGCCGACAATCGACTAAAACGGCCTGATAATAGTGTTAGGTGTCCACAATGAAGATTTGTGATCTATTATTATATAAAAGCTTCGAAAGCCTCTTATTTCGAGGTGCCTAACTGATAATTTATTTTGTGTATGTTTTTAACTGATGGTTTCAACGCCCTACGAATACCGAAGATAATGTATGAAGCAATATTTATAGGAAATTATGATACGTTTGTTTAGGGAAACCTTAAAACTGGGGATATATTATCGTTCTCGAAGGTGTTTCTTGTATTCTAAATGGTCGGAGAAAGGTTATTGGGGTCTAAGTGCATGAGAATAGTTGTAAATTGTGAATATATTAAAGTGGAATTAGAAGTATTGTAGGGCTGATGATTTTGTATTACAAGAATTTTTCATGTTCCAGAGGTTCCAGATGATGTCTCAAGATATTCTGAGATGATCAAAAGATATCTGTTAGGTTATACAACAGTGTTTATTGAGATATCCAACTGCCCTAGTAGAAAATGAATCCAGTTTTTGGCTAGTTTATATACAGTTTACATTTTTTCATTTTAAAGATATAGGGAAACTGGACAGTGTAACAAAAAACTGGACAGATTTCTATCAGGGTGATGTCTCTTGATATTATTTATCCTTCGGATAAATAAAATTCGATTTTGGAGGATATTTATTGGTCTATTTCTTGGATATCTTTCCTATGGATATCTTACGGGCATCCAGGATATTGCGGACTATTACTGGGATATCCACAATATCACTTATTATATACGAGGTGATGGTAAGAACAGTGATTTAAATATGTAGTGAATATCGAGCTGAAATGACCGCAAAGGTGATAGCCCAACGACGTGTCCAAAGCTCGTACATGCAGCTACAGTCTAATTTTCAGAGTCATGAAAATAGTAGATTGTGCAACTGTGGAGCAAAATAGGGATTTCCCGACGAGTACGAATTTGGCCTGCGAGCGAAGCGAGTATGGTAATTCCCATGAGTCTATACAGCACCTACTTTCTCTTGCTGCACATACAATTTTCGTATAAAGAACATGTTATTTTGCCCCCATGCCGACGCGACGTAGGGAGCAAAATAGTATTTTTTGCTCAAAGGGCGAGAAACTTATTTTGCTCCTAAATATATTTATTGTATTCCCGGATATATTTACTTTGCTCCCAAGGGAGAAAAGGCGTTCGTTTGTTCCCGCGGTATAGGAAGTAGTCAGTAGAATGGAATCGGGCATATAAGCATTAAGTGACAAACGCTGCTATTGCTTTTTCCATTTTGTATGTTATACAATACACATTTTTTAGAGGTTAGGGTGATATTAAACTTTAAACAATCGTGTTATAATCGCAATTGATTTTATTTACTTTTGTAAAACCAGAACCATCTTCAGCATTCTCAATATGAAACAAATTATTCAAACAAAAATATTGTCTGTGTTTTTTCTTTGTATTCAAAATCATCTATTTTGAAGCTGGAAGATGGTTAAATGTGATGACTGGTCCGATCAAAAGAGCATACTCGAAAATTGTAGAATAGGCTACTTTTAAGTCAATATTAAAGCATTTTCCTGTTCACAATGAAGCTATAAATTAAACTAACAAATGTTTATCTAAGGGATATTATGGGTTAAGTTGGTAGCGATCCCCATATAATGTAATGAATATAAATATATAAAAATAAAAGATATCAGCCAGAGAACCCTCAGAGTTTTGCTTTCAGTAATCTATAAAGTGAGGTTTGGCATCATTTCCAAAAAAAGAAAACTCGAAATGGGTGTACAGATTATTTTGTCCCGGAAAATAATAATCTTGAATGATATTAATTCATCATAATAATCGCGTCGACTTTTCACATGGTGTTCTTCCAATAACTTGATTGTTCACTTTGGACTGATTTGCTTAAATTTTGCTTTGGAGCGACATTTTCTTTATGAGAGCCTGATTATTGACGACCAAAAGAGTAATTTGGTCGTCATTTGGAAAAGTCTGTTTGATTTGATTTCTAATCAGATTTTTAACGAACCATTTTTATTATGATCTGAATACTTGATAAGATATCTTTAGTATGACTTATAATATCTACTGATTCATTATCAGAATTTAATGAGTCTGTATTTATGGTATTTAAAATAATTAATACATACAAAAATGTCAAAGAGGGTGTTATACTTCATGTTCGAATACTCAGGGGATAAATTATTATAAGTAACAAATAATAGTGGAAAATCGCGTTATGGTAAACAAAGATGAAACTGTAAACTAATATGTATTTTCTTTTTTCCTGTTTTCTAACATTTCTTCGTCTGAAGTTAGAAGCACAATTCACTGTTATTTGCAAATTATTGGTGATAAAATCTGTCAAAATGTTGCAATTTTCGAAAAAACTAAAGACCAAACTTTTAGAGATTCAATGCACTAAGATTCGAACTCTGAAACATCCGATTGCTGGTCGAATGCTTAATGAACATCGTTGTTTCTTATGTAAAAGTATAATAAACGCTGTCATTTATTGAGATAATAAATTACTGATTTTGTAAACATGCATCTTATTTTTTAGTTAATATTTACATTAAAAATACTACAATTGTTACAAAACTCTAGTGGTTTACATCTTTATTTTGCTTAATTTATATCGGATGGAATGTGTTCATACAATATGGTAACGGATCCCCAATTAACAAATGTTACACGTTCTTAATTTGAGTTTTGTGATTCGAATTAGAATTATTAATTTCTCTTCTCCATTTTGTTCGTGACATTTTAGATTAATTAAGAAATTTAATGAAAAGATAGTGATAATCAATTAATACGATTTTTTGTAATTATTGAACAGAATCAGCTTTTGCATTGGTAACTTTATTTGTTAAAATGGTTAATTAAATGTGTATTTCGTCAGACCATTCATTCTTATGTTCGGCTCGCAATATCTATAATATTATTTTTTATTACATTTTAGAAATAATTCGAAATACCCAGAGAAGGTGGAACAAGGGTAAGATTTTCGTTAGTACGTCTGTATCATATTGGATGACATTATGAGCCTATCGAATGTATATGAAAAACTAGTTTTCCAACACTATTAGTATGAAATATAATGTACACAGTATCAAATTGTGTGCAAACACAATAAGATATGAAATAAAATAACAGAAATAGAAATGTATAGTTATACACCTGGTATATCCATACTTATCAACGTTCTTTACCGTTTTGTTCACGATAAAGATTTTACGCTATGACTGTAACTTGCCAGGGATATTAAGCAAGGGGCAGGGTTATCTTGATTATTTCTGCATCTTTTCATAACTGCTGTATAGATTGTATCTTAATATGGAGTGGTGAATTTTTCAGATAACATGTAGTGCAAATATTAATTTTATTCATGTATGCAACATATCATTAATATTACGAAGAGAAACATGCAATATATATTATATGCGTGTTTTATGTGAAATATCCTTCAATCGAATATATGAAGTTATAAAAAATATCAAGATTCTGTATTCGTCTCAGGTCATTTGAGCATGTCTTTCGTTAAAAACTCAGAAAGCCTTGAGAAAGAACGTACATATATGCAATTATATAGGGGATGGTTACTGAAAAAAAAGTATAATATAATGCATATTGATCTACATCAACGACTTAAATAATATAACTATTGAGTACTTATAAAATACTAACTTTAAAATTTCATGTTTTTTTTAGGAATGGCAAAAACAATAAAACTAGTAAAACTAGTTTTATTATTGACGGTCAATAACAATGGTCAGTGAAAGAGGAGGATATATGAAAAAATACTATCAAATTACTGATGTTGAACGCATTACACTATTTGGTAATTATTACCAAATATTCAGTTCAGACCAATGTTTCACCTGTTAACATCAGTTATCCCATGTACTTCTCACAACTGCTGGACTTCCATATACCATCATAATATTCGATAACTGCACGGAAAAAAATGTTTCGTAGATTTTGCCGAGACGGCAAGTAAAATTTCCGAAGAAAGTCTATAACCAAGATTATATTAAAATAAGTTACATTTCAACAAAATTGCAGAGTTGTCAGGTCCAGTTGCATCGCCGCATCGTAACTATCAATCCGCTGTTTTTCCCAGTCTTCTCGAATGTAGGTTTCAGTTATATGATAGGTTTCAGTTGGTAATTTTCACCAATTCATGTTTTAATTTGTCGGTATAAAATATCAAATAAGAATTGGAGGTTAATCTGCTATATTGAATCATTCTGTCAATGTATAACCACAGAAAATTATCTAAAATACAATATCTGTTAAATATATGGCTGATTTGCTATTTCCTTATGTCAGTTCACCGCAAATAAAACTTACAATCCATATTCCTACATTGAACAATTTTGTATATTTTATTAAAATATGAAAAGTATATTTTAACATTATTCGTAGATAAGAACGCCATGGCGCGCCATTGCACGTCCACGTCGAAGCATGAAAACAGAACAAATATATCCAATTACGATTCTCTGACCTAACCTATAACATGATGAAATTAGCTCCTAATCCTTAGGACATATTTTGCTAAAGTCCTTTTTTCTTTATGACTTTATTTTTTTTCAAAATGTGATATAGTAACACCAAACTCCATAATGTTTTCACTAGATTTGAAGTAGCCCAAGCAGCCCAGCAATTTTATTAGCACGGTTCGCTACAACCATGGGTAAATAAATAGTCCACCTAAATGAGATTTTCTTTTTTAGTTCAAGACTGTAGTCATTTCGGAGTATTTTTCTCCATAAATAAAAACAATCGTTAGAGTCCTTTTTAAAACAATCAATTTATTGTAGTCAACCGTAGTTGTTGTGACTTTGCGAGGATCTCCTGGACTCAAATTTTATCGAAAGAAAACAAATAACGGATGAAAATCGGAGATCTCTTTAAGATCTACAACTTGCTTATTTATGCAATACTGCTGACTACTGAGAAAACAATCAGAGGGGAGAAATCTCAATAATAGACATCTGTTCCTTACTTTGTCGGTTCTAACATGAGAAGTTATTCTATTGGCAAATTGTTCAGTTCACTGGTTCCCAGGCAACACAATGCAATGGTAATAAAATTGTCAAAATTTGCTTTAGTGAATCATTAGATCCTGATTAAAATAAATGAATAAATAATTTTAAAAACATTTATTTGGACCTAGAAATTTCAGTTTCTACTAAAGTGCAATGTATTTTTGTATATGTTTGTTTTTGTATAAATTTGTAAAATTTTGAGAAAAACATCACATAGGACGAGATATAATCAGCAAACAAGCCTTTGAATCAGTTCATTTTGAATTTCAAACTGTTTAGTCTAAACATAACGTTAGTGTAACGCATACGGAATACAAACTTTACTTGTTAAAAGCTATTTGTGGGTTTGAGGGTTTTCATATTTAAATGCGAATAATCATAAATCTGTAAAAATGTAAATAAATATTATAATTAAAAGTAAACTTAAATTATTATTAATTCGAGGATGTTGCAACAAGTTAGAACCGATAAAAGAAGACAAAATGTCTATTAATGCGATTTCTCTAACTTTTTGCATCTATTCTAGAGCCATTCGATCCCCAGCTTTCGAAAATATTGCAGCGTTTGAGTTTAATATTTATCACAAAATGGAAAACAATAATAATTTTTGTTATATTTTTATTATACATTCTTTTATACTTTTCAATATTCTTTTATAACTATTCATCAGATGATATCAACTCATTAATTCCGAAATTAGTATAATACTTCCAGTTCACCAAAATTGCATTCTTTTGCAATAGTAGCCTGACATAATTGAAGGGAACAAACTTATTGACATTGAACAGATCGTTTGTGATTCTGCGTATCTTTTTTGTGGTCGTGAAAAGATTATGTGAGGGGATATATTTGTAAGATATGTATTTTTGGTAGAAATTAATGTAATTTTGTACACAACGTTAAAAAGAAATCTATTTACGGGCATCGTACGCTAAAACTGCTCGTTAATTGGTACATCATACATGACTACTTGATTAATTAACCTCATTTTTGTAAATTAAGGAGAATACATTGTATAATTATGAGTAATTGTGAGTGAAAATTAATTATGGGAATAAAATGAGACTAGTACTAATTCCATCAATAACTGGCAATACTAGAACACAGAGGAAAGTCACTGCTTCCCGCCTTTTATTGCTTATCCTAATTGGATTTTATACGTATTGGTGGCTTTTTTTATTACTGCAAACTACGGAACTTGATCTTTCGGATGACGTTTAACTCGATGGGGAATGTGCTACCATCTTGTCTCTCCAAATACGAACTCTACTTTTCTAAAAATAACATCTATAAACAAGTAGTGTTCCAGTGAATGCGAAATAAATATTGTCGTACGCTATACGTGTTCAAGATATTTTAAAAAATTTGATGACATGTTACAATTTATCTGCCGAGAGCATCATCATCATCTTCAATTATTCAACTAACCATTCACGATAATCCCTTTTATTTGCACGAAGAATTGCTATTTTCCGATGTTGATATCATAAATAAATTCAATGCGAAGATTTTTTCTTGGCATATACAAGTAAAAATTATCTATGATCGTTTCAAAACACGCATTATCCAACAAACATTTCATTACAAACCAATGACGCTATATGAAAATCACTGAAAAGAGTTTTTATACAAAGTAACAATTGATTACAAGCTGTGAGTACAATATTGGAGGCACATCTGTGTTTCGCTACTGTTCACAGTAGGTTTTTCTTGAGTTTTAATGTGGATTTGGATATAGAGATAATTGATAATGGATATCAAATGCACTATCAATAAAAAAATTTGGTATATCTTACATATATTTAGGATGATACCACAATTACTAATTGCCAATATGTCCCCGAGAGTTGCGGAACATGTATTATTCACAGAACAGTTGATAAGAACCAGGCAGGACGTTCAAACGTTCACTTTTATCATCTTCTAAGTAGCAGAATCTTTCAAAATTACTTTTGGTTTTCCATAAAAATTAAAGTCCAATATAGGGTAAATGGGAGAAAATAGTCCGTATTCGGTAAAGTTGGGCGAAATTTGCTAATATTTAGATCATTTTCACCTCTCGTTGACCGAATTATGACAAAATTAGTTCCCTGTTATATGATTTTTTTTGTTAAGCACATAAATAAGTGACAAGCGTATCCTTATGTTTTTATATAACAATCATAAAAAAATTATCGCATAAATTTCTATTTATTCATCTACTATCAACTGAGAATTATTTCTTACAATAAGTTTTGAAGATATTGCTCCATAAAATTATACAACTCTTACAATATTATGACTGGTTAAAATATCAAACTCCACTTATTGAAGTTACACAGTTTCCTCTTTTTTTTCTGTAAAACGCCGATCAAAATTGTAAAGCCTCCCTGAGTAATATCAATTTCCGGGATAATAAATGTGTTTTGAGGTTAGGATTTATGATCGGATTCTCGAAATTCGAAATGGCTAACACATATTATTGGACGCAAAGCATCAAATATTCATCAATTTTGGCGACTTTTAATATTTGCATGTCTTTTTGGGTTGCTGTTAACGAATTTATGATCATACTATCCAAATTCAAAATAGCGGATTGAAAATAATGGGAACCACTCGCACGCAGTGATTAAGACGAAAATGACAACATTGTTTATTTTTCCTCATACAATGCCTTTTTGAATTTGCTTCCGCCATATTGGATCCGCCATTTTGAATTTTGGGAATCCGATTTCAGATTGAAATTCAGCGACGTCAAAAACAAAGGGACACACTTTCATGAAAATCGAAACATTTTTCGAACTATTCCCAAATTTTTATTTGGAAAATCCACGGAACTTCAATGAAATCATGATAAAAAAGTGATTACTTTATTCATTTGACATGTGACTTTCACAGCAACAGAACGTACAGATAAGTGCTGATAAAGCATTGTTTGACTGCCTATTACTACTGCTGAACATTTAGTGTAACTTAGGGCAACCTTAAAAACAAATTGAAATTACCCGAAACTTCACAGTGTACCGTGAACAACTCTGGTGGTCTCTCTCACGCAGTAATACGCCAAACGCATTTCACAGAAAGGTGAATTAGTGATATGCATACGCACCAGTTGAATGGATATATTTTACAAAACATTCATATTCTTAAAAAATAGGAGGTTTTAAGTCTCAGAGATTCAGAACAGAAATGAATCTTAACATTGATTATTAACAATGGTGATGAACCAAATTTCTACACAAAATATTTTTGTACTTTTTCCTATCCTAGGATGGTAAATTGAAGACAAACTTTTAAAACATTAAAATTTACTCCTTACTTTACATCCATACTTTGTTAACTATCTTTTGGTTTATCCACATTTACTGTTTCTAAATGGTAAATATAGATCGAGCTCTTTTTAAAATATTCATTATAATTGTCTTCGAACATTTTATAGTCATGCATGTTTGGCTTGCTAGTTTAGGAAAAATTACTACCCAGGTGGATTAATTTCTCATAGGAATTATATAGACAATACATATTGTAGCTCAACTTCCTAACACGTTTTGAGAATAGAAGAATCTGCTTGGATTGTAGGGGAATTGCGCCGGTTATGGGCACCTCCTTGTAAATTGGGAAAAGAAGCATACGGCACTGAACTGAGTATTGTAAAACTTGTATGTTGACATAACGCAGCTTTCGTGTTAATACCATTAGAATATATATATATATATTTCCGTCGTAGCAGCGAGCATAATAAAACTGAGCTGAAATAAATAAACAGAATAGTGTATTGTGTATCTAGGGCGGAAATGCATGTATTTCGGCGCGGACGATACTGCAGCTCGAGGTACATACGATACTTTTTGTCACACCTGTCGACAAAAATGCCACCTTACTGGCCGACGGTAACGAGTAGCGGGCTGTAACGAGAACAGCGGGCGGTAAAAATTGAAAAACGCCCGTGCGCATGCGCAGTTGCGTCCTCGGCCATAAATGGCAACTTTCCGTTCGCTTAACCTGCACGGAAAGGTGGCAGTTTTGTGCAGGTGTGACAAAAAAGTAATTGTATACTGTTATATAAATCAGTGTGAATTGTTTCGAATCGGTAAGTATTTGATATTTTGTACAGTGTGATCATTATATTTTATGATTTGATTTCGTTTTTAACAAAAATTTGTTGCTCACATAATTTATTGGTGTTTTAAATAATCACTGCCATTCCTGGTTAAGGGCACCTTCATGTAACCGGTTGTGGGCACCCTTGTTTTCTCTCATTTAATGCGTGTTTAGTTCAGAAACATTAGCAATATCGTCGTTTATATTGACCTAACGTTCTTATATTACTTTGATGAATTGGTAATGAATTAAATGCAATGAATATAGTCGACCGGTGCATTTGAAATGCGCTGAACATGTAAGAATTCTAATTTTGAAGACTAGTGAATGACTAATGTGAAAACGTTTTGTGTTCTTTTTGTCAGCGGAGGCTTTAAAGTAAACAAATTTTTATTTTCTTAGTATTTGTGGCGATTTTCCTTCATATTTTTCCATTTTTACTAGATTTTGCAAGGGTGCCCACAACCGGGTACAAATATTTTTCGTGTAAAAAATCGTCACTTCACTAAATGTATCATAAAATTTTTCTTCTACAAGGAATCAATTTAATTATTTTACAGGAGTTAGCTAAGGTATCTAGCTTTCCACTGATACACGTATGTCTGTGTGTTATGAATGTTGTCAAAAATTATTCGTTAAAAACAAAAGGATGCCCACAACCGAATTCTTGCCCTACAAAAAGGTTTTCAAAAGATATGTTTGATATACCGTGAAATTAACTAGTAATCCATAGAGCTTGTAAGTTGCTGGTCAAAGTAATAATCTCATAGTTATCTAGGGTATTGTTATCTTGATGATGTTATCAAGTTATCTTATTAGTCCCATCTTTTTGTCGACGTTTTGGTATCTTTTAGGTGACTTCAAGTTGGAACAGTATTTCGAAATTAATTTCTATCCTCGTGATACTAAAAAGGGGCATATTGCAGATTGCCAGGAACTTAGTCGTTCGCCACGAGCGGCTCGATCCGTAATTATGAGTCGAGAAGCGGGATTTTCCTCCCGCGTGCGAATAGAGCGAGTGGCATTCGCGAGTGGTCGATCGCGTATAAAATCTAGCTTTGCATGCTGATAAGGAGACCGTAGGCTCGCGCACACCTCGTCACGCTTCGTGTAGGTGCAAGCGTGCAACAGGGTGTGCGTTTTTCACACGCGTATAAACGACCCGGGCCGACGCATCTCGGGGCGTGCGTGTGCGTGCGTCCGGACTACATGTGCGCCCCAGTCGGTATATACGCGAGGCCGTAGGCGAGCTAAGCTACACGCAGATCCCTCGCATATATATGTGAGTAGGGTTATTAGCCCAGAAAGCAAGGCCCCCACTTCCGGTGTGGAGGCACTTCCAGTTCGAGAGTTTCTTAACCCCTTCTTACAAGACTTTCTGCTCGGTACGGCCTGACTTGGCCTCCTCCTCCTCCTCCCTCTCTCGTTCGACCTCTCTTCCATATCGTGGCTGGGTTCGCCAACTAAGATTGAAAAGAAGTATCCGCTGGCGGCGGGCCTTCCACACAATTTTTTTTTTGGGAAATGATCTTCCGCCTTTTCTGTGGGCATCGAAGGTTACCTTTGCGGAAGGATCTGACCATGATGTTGGTTGCTGGTGTTCCTTGGAGAACTTGGTAAAAGCACTTGAAACCAATTGTGTAACGTGTCGTATGTAAATGATTGTCTTTGTTGTCTAATCATATACAATTTCAAACGGTATACATATATGTGGCAACTTGATGGATTACACTAATAAATCCAATTGATTAGGCAAAATTGGTAATTCGTATTAAAGGTCAGTTTTATTGACAATAATGCTAATACATACCCCCACGAAAGAAAAAACGTTCTAGCCAAACCGGTACGGTTAGACGTAGTTTGGTTGACGACAATAAATAATATAAACCAAACTGGTTTGGTTTCTTGCATGAAATAAACGTTGGTATCTGAAACAACCAATTCGGTTATCAGAAGAAAACAACTGGATCGAGATAACCAAACCCGTACGGTTGCGAAAATATGCAACATCTATATATAAACATATTTTCGTCTAATCTTATATAATTTTCAGTGGTCTTTTATATTTATATTTATAGGAACCCGATTGGCCTACTCAACGGATTCAGAAGAATCAGTTAATCTTTTTAAAGGTCACTTTTAATGATAATAAAGTGTCTTCAGGAAAAACATCTTTAAACGAAACAAACTAGTTTGTTTGTAAGTATTAAATCAGTTTGGTTATCGGAACCATACCATTACGCTGCTATAAACAAACACGTTTGGTTGGGACAATATGCATACACACATTGCGTGTGCGATTTATTATATTCAATCATATAAAATATCGATTGGTATTTTCAGGAAGTTGAATGACATCCCTAAACATCCAATAGTTTCGGTAGAAGCAGGTTCGGTTAAACCTAGTTTGGTTCAGTCGTATATAACGAATTTAGTTATCAAGAACTTTGGTCATAAAATATTTTAGTTATGACAGGTAAACATTTAGGTCCCTATAACTCAATTCATTGGGTAACATTATATGATAACAAATGCAACCCATCATGTTACAACCAAACTGTTCGGTTATTAGAGTATAGTTCCGCAACAATAACCGAACTGGTTGGGGCGCTATTGATATATACTGATTATTATTACTGTTTCAATTTCTATTAGACAGAGAAGAAACACATTCGATTCACTCGATCAGACATATTTATCGTACACTTGGGCACAATGTTAAATAAAACTTTAAATTGAAACGATCTGTCTATGTTTTTAACAACCAAACTATCTTCTGAAAATAAAATTGGAATAAACCATATGGTATTTGAAGGCAGTTCTATAAATGACAAACACGAATATGCAATAAGTACCTCATTTTATGTGCAGTATTCACTAATTATATAGCTACGAATGATCTAAGGTGAGCGTTGTGCAAAGATTAACAGTAACGAACATCTGGTTGTTTAACAGATATATGATCAATTACACCCATTCAATATATCTTAAGGAATAACCTGAGAAGATGATATACGTAGAATGTTTGTATATGGACATCAGATAATCGAATACCCTTTAATGACTCATTTCCTGCTTATGGCAGTTCCACAAATCTTTAAATACAGTAGGACTCCTTTTTTCATACTTTAGAGACTTTTATAGACAGGGCCGGAGAACAAAGTTCTGAAAATCAAGACCCCGAAAGGCAAAAATTTCGATATTGCGTGAGTCCAAAGTATTTTAATTTGCTTTTTTTCCCAAATTTTCAAAGACAAAGTGAAGAAAATCACTTTGGAACCATGTTATGTCGAAATTTTGCTCTTTCGGTGTGTTGATTTTCGGAACTTTGTTCCCCGGCCATAGACAGTACTCGCAAATCAATTTAATTTTATATCATATGTGCTGAAATGAGACGGAATTGATACCAAACCCACATATATAGCAATACGAGTTTTAGTAAAGCTACCCTGGGCGAAAATGAAACCAGTTTCTCGCTACCCTGTTTAGGCTTCTTTTGCCTAATTGTCAGTTATTGAAAGTCTGATAATGGAAAGGTCCCGGGTTCAAATTCCAGGGCGTCGAATTTGTCGTGTTCAATTCTCATTTTCTTTTAACAATAAAAAAATTATAATAAAAGTCGTAAAAATGTTCATCATTTGCAAGAATATAACAATTATCATTTTTTCTAGAAAAAAATTGCAAATCATTTTGATGCTAACCGATAAGTTTCTGACGTAAGAATAGGATAATGCAGAACCATGAACCGCTAAACTCTTTTGAATCTGTTTATTTGAATCTGAAGTTCATAAAAAATATGTCCTTTAATGAATTCTCTCCCCCACAACATAAATCTTCATATAATCCCTTACTCCAACAAGATAAAACAGATATGAATCTAAACGGTTTTTCGACGTTAAAAGTTAAATAGCTCATGAAGTTCCGAAACGTTCATTCAAACATAATGGAGAAGTGCACAATGAAAGAAGAGGAACAGTAATATCGTCTTCTTCTTCATTTCAGTCTTGACAGTTGTAATGAAATTCGTTAAGACATAGTGAAAAATAACTTGTCTTAATTGCTCGGTAATTAATTATGCATTTTTAATAATTCTTTACAATAATTTTCCCTTGCGGTATTGTTCCGTCAAACCGGAGAATAGGATGCACCCGGCAGCGGCGCACGCCATCCATCCACTTATCACGCCAACGCGATGGAAGTCACTGAGACCGCGTTCCCATCCTATTTTCGTGCTTAATCGCCAAGCTAATCCGCATGGCCTATCTTGGGTTCAATCAGGATACATATCATTATTTTCGCACTGGCGGAACGAGCGCATCCAAGACAGAGAGGGAATGATGAATAGATACATGGATAGAGTGGAAGAGGAGAGCGAGAGAGAGAGAGAGAAGGAAATACGTTGTAAGAAGCTTCTTTATCCTTAATGAAAATAAGCAGCTTCTTTCATTATTAACGACGCGCGTACGATGGACTAATTGCCACCTACTGTGTCCTTATCCGCGTATCTCGGTCCTTCGTACCCGCCTTACGTTTTACCGTTGCATTCTATCGTTATTATTATTTATACTAATGATTATAATAATCGCATTGCTTACTGAAGAGAATTATAGAAAGAACATTCGATGAACTATTATCAGTTTTCTAACCTTAGTACGTTAACCTTCAGAAGCTTGACATATTTTGGGATGATCTTTTCTGCTGATGACATCAGAATGGACCTGGATAAATAGGGCACATTTCGAAAATGTTTGGGTCGCATTAACAGCATGAATTCAAATTCTGTATTGGTTTCATAGAGCTACACAGGAAAAAACTAAATGGTTCAACCAACTAAACATATATAGTAGCAGAACTCTTTTTAGTTGTTGCAACTATTTCCAGTTTGTTATTCTGTAGAAGAAATAGTTAAAATAACTATTTTAATTCCTTAAATCGACTATTTCAATTAATTCAACAGTAACACCTCTGCACCGTCTTGAGAAATTAAAATAGTAATCACGACTATTTCGATTAATTGAAATAACTATAAAAATAGTCCACTAAGCTACGTTTTTATTGTTAATAAGTTACTCGCGGCAGAATACTGGCAGAAAAAGAACAAGGAATTGTGAGATAATGTACCAGTTCTTTGACTTGCTGAAATAATATTTCATTCGATGGCTACTACCATTTATTTGCTTCGATGTCAATTTCTTCTTATCAAGCAGTGAACCCTAACATTAAATTTTCGACCTTTTAGATATAATTCGCAAATTTATACCTAGCTCCAAATTTTTTAACATGCTCTACTAATTTCCAGATTTCTAAAATGTCTTTAACACTTATTTTCATGATTTCTTTCTTCACAAAAGTGAACCTGTACGTCATGAAGTACCTCCCGAAAGTCGCATCCGCGTTACTTCATTTATTTACCGAAAAGGTCGTATCTACAGCTGGGTAGCAATGCATTCTATGATGTATATTCTACCATGATTCCGTATCACATTTTACGACATCGAACTGGATGCGTTCCTCTTTATTACATAATACAGTTATTCAATCTACTAAAAAAAATAGTTAATATTTATAAAAATAGTTCGTTTAACAACGGAAGTAAGTAAACTTAATATTTTTTAATTTGGATTGTGTAACCACCTAAAAGCAATTGAACTGACTCTACATGATATTGCTAAGATATCAAAAAAGATTGTCAATTTTACCATTTTTTATGGTTGAAAATTTAACAAATTTATAATAATTCGTTCAATCGTAGTTGGTTTATCTTTACAAACTAGTTCGTTGTGTTAGATATTTTTCAAACAGCTATTTTTGACCTAATTAATTTAACTATTCTCTTTTTTAGAGTGTAAACAATGTGTAGTAAAAATAAATATATGATATCAGTTATGTTCTGTATAATCCTAATTTGCATCAACATCGTCTTTTTAATAACCTACAATAATATCCTAAACAAGATAAATATCCCGTGTAGAATTTTAGAGCGGGGTATGTCCGGAGTTCAGTCGGGTTACTCTATACTTGAATTTCTGTTCCAAACGAGCCTATTTCGCTTCTTTGAAAAATCGTTCCAAGTATTTCAGCATTTTTTTAATATCGACGTTTGTCGAAATATTTGTTCGTTTTCTGAGTTTTTGGCATCAATAGTGAATTTTATTGAATGCTGTGGAATAAAGTTATGCAAACTAGTTGCATCGTATATCAATTTTTGGGCATCACTGTAATTTGTCATCCTAATTTCATACAAATTCGCAATATAAAATATTACCATTCAGTCAATAATAGCTAGATGTACAAATATTTTTTTAATAAAACTTGTTCGCACTTGTGTTGAACATAACTACATGTGATGTATATAAAATTACACTGCCATACACTTAATTATATAATATTACTATAATTACTATTATGTGTATGCATAACTAAGATTTGTTATTTGTCCAATTCAGTGTTGATCATTTTGAGATGGTAATTATTGCAATTTAGAATTCAGTCTGTATGCTATACATAGCATCAAATCTAGGTACAGACACCTCCATTATATCATTTAGCAATACTATAAGTTTACTTTGCGTACTGAAAATGTGTAGAGAATTTAGAACAATTATAAACTTTGTTATCAGTTTGATTGTGAGTCAAATATGCTACAGTTGCAACCCAATAAAAAAGCGTTTTGAGAAAAGCTGGAATGATGTGATTTTGAGAGGATCCAAAACGGAATAAAGTAGGTGTATCTAGATATGGTGCGGTACTCTTGGACTATGAAAACTCTGGACCGGGACACCTTGACGACAAAAAATTACGAGGAGGAACACCTCGACATAGAAAACTATGGAGCGGTACACCTGCATGATGAAAAACTCGCGGGATACGTAAACATGGAAAATGATGGAGCGCCATACCTGGACAACAAAAAACTATATTGCGAGGCCCTAGGGATATCATTTCGCCTCTTAGAGTCACCTAGGATCTCATGGAACTTATTGTGGGATTTCCATATAGCAGTTTTCATGGAATCGTTTCAGGTAGGTGTAAATATCACTTTTGAAATTTCATACACAATTGAAGGGCTGCGTGGAAAAACGGCCTAAGTAAAAAAAGTCGATTTCGAGAAAATAAAAAAACTGTGTAACTGTTTACATGATTAACCAATAGTGCTCGTATTCAGTATGAATATAAAGAAAGGACATCTACGACATTGCACGTATACAATTTTTCGCATCTGTATATAAATACAAATTTTATCCCAATTGAAAAATGTGGAGTTAGGCCGTTATTCTGAAAATCAGTTTCGTTTTTTATGAATATTCAGCAAAATTATGTACTTTTTGTGAATATTTAAGAAATATATGCAGCATCATACATACACAATACATGACAAATGTATTGAGGATTTACGAAATATTTACAAATACAGGAGCTCAAAATAAAATTTGCGTTTCCAACTCGCATTATAACATTGTTAACATTAATATTTATTATAGTAATACACGAAATTAACGAATTGGTTCGAATAACCAATAAATTTGTTGTCCTAATCAAATGTCTCAGTGGGCTGAGATCCAGACAAGAAATTGGTTAGAAAAACTATTTCCAATTGGTTAAACGAACTTTTTAATTGGTTGGGTGTATTATAGATCAACCGAACCATAATATAATGGTGTATAAGTAAAAGCTATCTGGTTTCATTTACAATCAGGCAAACAAATTAATTCGTTAGGCCAACAAACTGAGTTTATTACGCGGAAAATTTTTTGTATTTCTTCTAACTAACTTCAGATAGTAGTCGGAACCAAGTATAAATCATTACGTTGGTTCTACCTAATAATTTGTAGTTGGTTCTCCTAACCAACACGTTTTTTTTTTTTGCAAAAATAATTCGATTATTTCGATTTTCTTAAAAACAGCCTAACTATGCTGAGTTAGGCCGTTTTTCCATGAACGGGTTTTATTTTAGTGTTAAAAAAATATTCATTATTGCCTTATGAATACATTAATAGCATAATAACATGCTCTTGCAATTTTGGAAAAAGCATCTAAGCCGAGTTAGGCCGTTTTTCCGCGCAGGCCTTCAACTTTTAGTTTCAATATTTATTTGTTTAGAATATTATAATTTTTGCATAGAACACTCTGTACATTAAAAAATTGGTTATGGATAATCTAATCAATAAAACATTTTAGATAATTAAATTTTAATTTCATAGAGAAATATTTAATTACAGTTATAGTAAGAATATGTGACTAGCAATAATCCATCGGGATGGAGTGGCTTTGGGTGGGTGACGTCTTATTCTGAATTGTGAACTTCTTGTGCTTCTTCTGACCTTATGCTCCCGTGAATTGACCTGCGAACAGGAAAAAAGTAATTAATGCGGGAGACAAAATATAGGCTTATCCTTTATTCTATTTTTAAATTTAGTACATTTATCTAGATAAGCCAATCGACGCAAACGCGTAGTTGATGAAGAAAATCTTGTGAAGATTCACTTGATACTCGAAACAAGTGTTACATAAGTTTAAATAATTCACAATTGTGAGTATATCGAAGAAACGATTACGTTATTACTAACTGGAATCACAGAAACTAAAAGTGATATTACTGGTAAAAAAATGAATTCCATGTTCACTATGAGTAACAAACAATACAAACAGAAACATTCGACTTGTATAATAGAAAGGTCCTGAGTCCAACTCCCGGTGCATCGAATTTTTTCACTTTGGTCATCATTTTTTTCGAAAAATTTTAAAATAATCCAACATTTTCATCCTTAGCATCATACAAAAAGTAAATAAACAAAATGGTTAATGTTTTAGTAAAATTTGCATTGTTTCTGTTTGAGCACACGAGTTTCTATTAGTAGAAAAAATTTATTAGAAAAATTAAAAGTATCTATCATAAAAACATCGTGATTTGTTAGTCAAATATGCCAATCTAATATTTAGGTATTATTTAATAATTACCAGCATAAAAAGACATTTATTTTATTTGAATATAAACAGAATATTATATAGAATAAAAGGAATAAAAAACTATTGTATATAAAATGTAAGATCATATTTAATGAATGTTTTGAAAAGCCCTTTTGACATATGTAAGCAATGTATCATTCGTATAATCGAAAAATAAAATAAGTTAGAAATTATCTTTAGTAAATCTTAAATTTTAGAAATAAAACTGCCATATTGTCGTCAAACTTATTTTAAAATTATTGCTGTTATTGATATTTTATATATATATTTTTGCAAAAAACTGACATTCATCAATGAAATTCTTGTGGTCCGTATGTATTGTTATGGTTTTACTCATACCCATGCGATGACTCAAGCTTCTTACGGTTCTTCCCCCATGTACTGAATAAGTTTGCCAGTGGCGGTCACACATCATGCTTCGCCCTCGTTGGGTCACAGGTGAGAGACTTAAGAGCCGCTTCTTCAACTGGGAACTCGCGTGGAAATGAAATTCGAGCTACCGAAGCATTCAACGCATCTTTTTTATTTACCGATGAGCTAAACTAGCGTAAACACCACAGTTTAACAAACATTTTTTGCAAATCTTTTTCATCGCTTTCTGGTTCTAGCTTGTCTGATTTATGAGATATAATCTGCCTCGATTAAATACATAAAGCACAAAGCAAGCATGAAAAGATATCTCGTTATCGATGAAAAAAGAAAGTTGAATTTTACCGACATTTTGGATCAAGTTGTTTCCTGAGTTTCTCTTTGAATGTTCAAGTCATTCGGCTGACATTTCATTATCCTATCATCTGTAACGAATTAATCAAACTGCAATGTCACGATGAAATTCACAACGCAAAAAACTTAAAATTTCGAAAATTCGAGTTTTTATTGAGAATGCATGAATTTCTAAATATATTTATACATTCGACGTTCAAGATAATTTTAAAAACTTTGTTGAGAGAAAAATTCAGTTGCAAAATAAAACTATAAAAATGCGTAATTAGTAAGTAATGTTTTTATAATTAAGGAACAGCAAACAAAATAACTATGGATGTAACTTCGATCAGTGTGATTATAATAAATTCTTTAGATTTTTTATTATCTCTACCATCAAGGTATAGTCAGATGAATGGTAATGTATGTGAGAAAGCAAGATAAACTTTACACTCGTTGCTTTTTAATTTTGCTGGTGAATTAATTTTACGGGATTACGTGGCATAACGTTATTTACTAACCAATGATCTATTTTTACAACGCAAATAAAATGTTGTAAAATATTAAAAATGAAAACCATTTTCAGGATAACAAATGGTGTTACAAAATTCAAATATATTCAAACTAATTTTTTTGTTAACTACTTTTAGTGCGAAAATAACTTGCAAATATTGAGATAAATCAAAATTCAGTTCAGATCAGATGCCTGAATGACATTAATGCTACGTAATAAAGAAAAATATTGAGGTTGATATTTGAATAAACATATAGGAGCAATGAAGGTAAATTTTATTTAATGAGAAATCTAACAACGAACAAATAAAAGAAATTACATAAACATTTGAATCTATAAGCTATAGCAATAAACATTATAGCTGGTTAACTTTATCGGTAAAGTTATAAGATTTCAGAACGTTTTTCCACTTTATTAAGAGAATTAATCTTAATGTTTTCCTTTGAGATTTTTCCGACAAAATATCTGGTACCCATTTTTTCACATTGAGGTTATTTCTAAAGATGTACATTTTCTCTTTCGCTGACAAGAAACAATATATTACGCATTTTCGTATGTATTACAATAATTTGTTACTAATGTTATTTTCTTCCTTTTCTAATTTCCTACTACTACGTAGGAAACCAGTCTACAAAATTCGTTTGCCAATAGAATTACATTGCTCGTTTTTATATGCATATGCAGTTTCTCAACACTCAAATTGCCTCGGAATAATCCAATATTGGGTCATATATTTCATACACGAAAGTAAATTTTTAGAGCACATCCAGCAAATTGGATCAAATAATATCAATTTTTTATACACAATTTTGTGTCTATTTTTTAAGTATATATGCCTTACTACTTTAAAATTGATAGTAAAGGCTCAATAAAATTACGAGTAAGTTCCCTTACTAAATATTGAGTGCGTCCCTCCAATAACTACATTGAGCATGAGAGCCAAAATGTATTAAATGCTTGTTATTTAATTATTATGCGATTACGCGACTAAGTATTATTTTAAATTGATTTATTTCTTTTAGATATTATAATTTCCTTAAAATAATGAAATAAAAAATATTTCAGCGCATGTAAATACAGAAACTATAAAAACACGCTTACGAAGCAGTTCTGTGTATTTAATAATATATTATAAAAAATCTGTGGTGGTATTTACGTTAATCGTACCTAATAAGTAAATATATAAAAATAAATAATTACGCCTTATGTTGAACAACGGATGGAAACTGCTTTTTATTTTGGTCAAACAATTGAACGCTGAAGTCAAACAGCTGTCTGTACATTTCGAAGATTTATGCAATTTTTTTTAACAAAGATGGAATTTATTACTTAAATTTTTTGAATATTATCGATTTATGAAAAAATTAACTTTTTAAAGACTCGGTTAAGTATACGATGAATGTAAATACCATTATTTAGATTTGTATCTGCGCGTTGCTGAGTAAAGTGCGCGTCATCATCGAATACTAATGTGGTTGGCTTATTTCTAGATCATGACCAAAATAAAAAAATATAAAAATGCAAATTCAATCTGTCATTCAGCATAAGGCGTAAAATGATTAATTATCATTAATATCTTAGTAAAGTACTTATTGATATTAGTTGCAAGTAGCATATGAATGTCTCTCTACTTGAGAGTATAAAACATTTAAATTAAATATTTGTCAATAATTTAGCATCGTAATTAATAATTCATAATTACTGAACAATATTATATTTTTCAACATACGAACAATTTCTTGTGACATATTTGAACACTCCAAAACTAAGGATAGCGCTAACCTTTTATTTGTTTTCCCATGTTATGGCCAATGCGTTTCTTGATATTCACGATAAATTAGTTACCTTCTTGGCGAATGAGGGTTACATAATTGCACGGTTCAAACTCTGCCAGTAAGCTTTAGTAATAATACTTAGGAATGTCACGCATCAGTCTAACAGGTGTGCCTCCGTGGAAGACTAAATAGTTCCTCCTTTTGGTTGGGAAGCATGTGTAGGTACACCCAGCAGAATTGGAACCTCGGACAATGCCCAAATTCAAGTTGCAATTTCCTGTATAATTAATAAACTTAATTAAGACATTTTCACATTTAGCTGCAAAAATCCCAAAAAGTCAAAAATCTCCATTAATGAATTGTAAATATGCATACATAATACACTTCTATTATTAATTTTTGTAATTTAAAAAGAAACAATATTTTAAATACAAAAAGCAATCATTCCTTTAGTGTTATTTTTATTTTAGAAATAAGGGTTGGTTGAAAAACCAAATAAATTAATGCGATGTATTAGTAGCTTTTTTACTGTCATTTATTTTCTTCTATCGAATATCTATGTTTTTTTTAAAGATTGGATAGACGTATAAAATCTTGAATGACAACTATATTTATTTGGTTTGCTGTCAGAGTTTATAATCTGTAGGTCGTCCGCAAGAAACAAATATATACATAATTGAGCTAACCGAAAAAACGTACAGTATATAGTCCGCATGTAATATGATCAAATTCCATCTTTCTGTTCAATTTAAATTCAATTATATCACGTAGGTATGTTAAAAAATGGACCTAATATGATTTACGATGAACCGCTGGTTAAAATCGTATTTAAACACTGTTAGGTTTTTGGCAAACAAACACACAGATACATACACATATACATTGAGGGTGTTTAATTAGCATAGTTATATTTAGTTGTATGATAAAATTACGAGTAACTTCCTTTAGTAAATATTGCGTGCGTTCCTTGAATATCTACATTGAGTTATTAATTAATAATCGGTTGTATAAAATATTTATATATTAGGGTAATCAATATGGCAATAGTTACAAATTGAAAACGTAATAATTCTTGATATAGTTTTAAAAATCCTAAGTCTCTAAACGACTACCCGGGAAAAAATGGATTATATATAATTATATATAATTTTTGATACAATTAGATCCAATTATATATAATAATATATAATTATATATGTTTATATATGATTATATACAATTATATACAATTTTTGATACAATTAGATCCAATTATATATAATTATATATAATTATATATGGGTTTTGGCCGTATATAATTATATACAAAGCCGTCAATTATATACAATTATATATGCTAATATATAATTATATATGTTTATATACGATTATATATAATTATATACGGCCAAAATCCATATATAATTATATATAATTATATATAATAATATATAATTGGATCTAATTGTATCAAAAATTGTATATAATTATATATAATCGTATATAAACATATATAATTATATATTATTATATATAATTGCATCTAAATTTATATATAATTATATATAATCCATTTTTTCCCGGGTACGTTCGGTAATATAACTTCACGCATAGCTCTCGCGCGTTTGAGGCAAAAATTTGTTTCCGCTTCGTGCACGAAATTCAATTTTGTACACTGTTTGTAATGCTCGAATTGCCCTAATTTCAAACTGTACTGCGCATAATAAATACAGCCGCGAAGTATTTCTTAACTCGAATCAGTGGGAGCAAAATTTTCTTTGACAGAATCTAAAAAAATAGTATGAGTTACACATGCGAAGCCGCTGACTTTGGCATTCGTCCGCAAATTACCTACTTCGCGCACTTACATCGTAATGTACTATTTCCGTATCAAAAATTTCAGGCGCGAATTAATACGTTTCGCGGTGTACATTTGCATTGAATATTTTTTGTAAAATTCGATTTTACGCACTTTTTTTAGTGCGTAAAATACGATTTATGTTACAGTGTGCGTTAAATGCTATTTTACAAATTTTTAACTTTTTTCTGGTGCATTTTCCACACACTTGCAACATAAAATATTGTTCGACGCATGTGCGAAAATGTTTTTTGTACTAGCCTACGTACCTCGGTTTCAGCTCGGCCTGCATCTTTCACATTCGTAGAAAAAACTTTTACGCACTTGCATCGAAAAGTGCTATTTACGCATTTGTGCTGTCCGGCGTCTCTCTCGTGTCCGACTTTACCGGCCAGTCGACCCCGGCGGTCAGCAGTCGTGGGTAACATCGGGTAACATCTGTAACACACACTTAAAAAGGCGCGCACATTTTTATAGTATGTCGAAAAACACCGTTCCATACACGGGCGTAAAAATTCAATTTTACGCACCGGTCTTATCTAATCGCATGTTAAACAGCGGTGCGTAAAATCACATTTTACGCCCTTTTGTCGAAAAATACTAGTGTGTAACGCATGTACAACTTCACCTCACTCACTCTAGTGCAATAAAGTGAACTTTCCTCACTAGTTGTATAAAATACGATTAAATACCAATTTTGCGTTTATTTCTATAGCCTAGAGGATATAACGAATTTTATCAAGAAATTTCAGACAAAATACTTAAATTAAAAGTACCTTCGATATGGCTATATCTAGAAGGAGAAAAGTTTTGTTTAAAGTTTTTCTGTTCCATGCATGTGTAGGATAAAATACCTCTTAGGCTTAGTGTTTGTTCTTTTATAATTGCTTCAAAGCAGAAGGGATAATTCTTGGTAATATAATTTTGATTATTGGTAGGGGTAAGCCGCGATTTAAATTCCACTTCCACATAACGAAATTGCTTGGCGATAACTAAATTGCAACGTCGGAAGCGGCAATGTCCGGGAAGCGTACGGTTCTCAAAGGGTTAATTGGGCATAGTAACTCTTCAGGTGACCAAGCGCCATGAGACTGGAACGGAAAAAACTGGGTTTCGTGAGTCGCGCCTGTCGCAATAACTTCTTCGGGCTGCTTATGCGTGACTTATCGATCTTTTTTTACTATTTTTGCGTGCGTGTAAATGTTCCACTTCTTGGGATTCCATATTTTCTTACAAATTCGCTGTTTTATGACGCTCCTTTGTTAGACCAGCCAGTTTTTTAAGTGGTTACAACAGATCACAATCCATTCGTCAGTTCCTTTCTATCTAAAATATCGGAATTTGTTAGATATACGGTATTTTTAAAAAATAGTGACATATATAACGGCCCAACGGGCACGAAAGTCCCGAATGTTTCTAAAACGTTTTTAGAACGTTCCAGAAACGTTCCTAAAACGTTAAATGTCTGCAACTTTTACGGAACGTTTTATAAACGTTTCATCCATGTTGCAGACATTTAATGGTTCTATGTATAAAAAGCCAAAGAGAAATAGACCACGGATAAGTAACTCGAATGAAAATACATGATAAGTACTCTGGAAAAAAGGCCTTTTCCAGCATCATGCTTCAGGAATATTAATATAATATATATATTAGGGTGTATCGAATTGTTTAAAATCGAAGTGAGTAGTGATAAAACGATAGTTTAAGATGCCCTATTCACGAAAAAATATATCAAAAAAATATCTAGCATTCGCGCATTCGCGTCAAAAACGTCGTTTTTTTGGGTGTTTTTTTATTATTTTTCCTGTAACTTTGCGATTTTTTTTATCTTAAATTGTGCCCAGAGTATGCATCTTTAAGACCCAAATTACAAAAAAAATTTTAAAATTTTTTCGCGCCTCTGAAAAATCGCTAAATATGACCATTTTTGCCCCGTAACGATAATCCACTATAGCAAACCTGGTAAAAAACTGGCTATTCGAAAAAATAATATTTGATAATATGATTTTGATGTATTTTGGTTTCCTGATTACGAATATGATTCCAGAAATTGGCTCTCGTCAATATTTCGGCCGCTATCTTGAAAAAATAACAAAAAAAACGTGATTTTTTTTCAATTTTTTTTGCATTGACATATTGGAATAGTATTTTATGTAACAGGCGTACGGTTTTCTCGGCATTATGTTTGTTTTGAAGACCTAAATATAATCCGCGGACGATAATGTAACATTATAGTCCTATGTAATGAAATAGTATATTGTGTGACATGGAACTAAAACTGTCATTCTGGTCCGTGTATGGTGTTCCCGATTCGAGTCGCAGCGATAGCGCCAGGACCAGGACTATGGTTTCCGAGGTAAACGATGCACCAAGCGTCGGCGCAAGTCGATAGAAGAATACTGAATGCGCAAGTGCACAGGTACTTAATGTTACATTGTGAACAAGTGTGCATTCAATTTAATAAACGATCAAAAAGCGTCTAAACTGCAGTGCTTGGCCTAAGTGGCACCTGTATGCGATTTGGAGTTAAAAAATAACCTTGCGATAATGTCTTTAACCCTTTCGCACCTCCGGGACATATGTGTTCCACTTACAAAGTTATATCATGATGTAATTCTTCCAAAAAAATTATTACGATGCAAATTTGTTTCATTAATTAAATAATAAAAAATTAAATTTCATACCTGAAATATTATTGTTTTAAATAATGTATTATATTATATACGCTGATCGTTCATGGCAAAAATGTATGTACCATCTTAGCCACTTTATAAACATTTGACTATTTCATTTTTGTAAATACTGCGGCTAATTATGCTTCTGCGCTCGATCCAACGGTGGACAATTATTTCAAAAGTGTATATTTGCTAAAACACTCGGATTAAGGCCGCTGATTGAATATTTGAATCTTCAAATCATATTTCAATAATTAAAAATTTCGGAAAATTTTATGAAATTTCATATTATATTACACTTCGTTGATTTCGATCTAGCTGAATAAAAATTTGACGTCAGTTTGTTATCATCCATCTCAAAAACCTCCGAGTAGCAAGTTTTAAACAAATTCGAGCAATTTTTCAAAAAATCGATAAGCATATTGAATTTTTTAAAACAAAATTAAAACAAAAACAAGATTTTTAATCAACGATCCCAAAAACCTTCCCAAAACATAAGTCTTAAAGAGGTCGTTCAGACTTTCAGAGCTCATTCCAAATATATCACCAAAAAGCCCTCTTGAAGAGGTTTTAATTATGCTAACCTATGAAACGAGCTTTTGAAAGTGTCATACGTAGGAAGGCTTTAAGAGTTATTTCTGATAAGCATTTAAGACACCTTGTGATTTGTAAGAGTTCTTAAAGAGCGTCGGAAAAGATTACTTTGAATATCGCAACCCTTTCAACAGATATGGTCCCAGCAATCATAGATATTGACGGGAGTAATTGTCAATATAATATGGTGCAGACGATCATATTTTTGATTGTACATTCATGGTGATTTTCCGTGTGTTTTCACTAATTTAAAAATAATAACGATGGTATTTGCTGATACAAGAAACCTACTGGTTGTACGAATTATTACCGGATTATTACCTCAACAAACCTGAAGCAGTGTTCTTCAACGTGATAGATACGCATCCTTGCAAAAGTGGTTGGACTAACAAAACAATATTAAACCTTGTTAGTACATTTAAAACTTTTATGGTGTTTCAAATAATGAACATTTTTGGGATATAGTGGAAATCGAAAGAAGAAAAGAAAATACCAATATTTTGTATCTTGATGAGGAGATTAAGTAAGATTTAGAGGTTGTACCAAACTTCTGAAGTTCTGCATTTGATTAACATGGAAACAAATTGATGTTTCAGTTTTTATTATTTTAAATCTACAAGAATTAGGTGAAAAAACTAAGTCCATACTCAATCGAAGACTGACTAATGATCTTCAATTTTTGGGATTTATCCTACGTAATTTTGCGTTTATGTGTAATGGATCTGGGAATTAGGTAATTTAGCCCATTCACAACCCGACAGAAATTGGCAGCAACATTTGTATGGCAGTGAATGCCAGGGAAATAATTTGAAGTCATTGAATGACGTAGAAAAATGATAGCTGATGGTTTTTCATATTGGCGACGACGGTACACAGAAATGTTTTTGATCGCTTCAGCTGAAATTTTCAGAGATTATTTAAAACTGATTTGCTTAAGTACCTCATAGCGGATATCTTATGAAACCAATTCTAAGGGGACATATGCTGGTCGATTGAGTCCTTGTACGGCAAGGCCATTCGATGCAGTAATACTTTGAAAAAGGCGTTTGCGAAAATAAATTGGGAATAAAGTTAGTCTCTATTATTCAGAGGTATATACACTGAATATTTCTACTAACTATTTATATTCTACCTAACCTAATCTAATTTTCCTATGTGCTTGTACATCTTTCGTTGTGTGCCTTATACTGAAAGAAAATTCGAATCGACTTACTTGTTACTTCTCAAATAAAAGGTTCGGCATTTAACACAATCTAAGTTAAGTTTTTAACTAAATTTAAGTAAATATTTGCATTTCAAATGTATACTTTGAATTAATTAGAACTCTTTGAATTCTTTTTAAGCGTGTAGAAAATGATTTGCTTGCAAAATACAAATAAAAGTTTCAGCAAAATGTGGTTTAGAATGGAAAAATAATAATATTTTTAAAATAAATTATTGGTGTTAAGTAGCGCTTTGATTTGGCCGTCATTGCTTAGAAGGCGATCTCGGCAAGGAGTAACTAGTCGATAATAAATCTTCAGCGATCTGCTTTACATACATACATATATATCGCTTCGATTTCGATTTTTCTCATCTTATGCACTGCAGTCCTTGGTAAGGATCGTGTCGGAGTGCGAAATCTCGGTATTGCATCGAATGTATCGGCGCTTCTTGCACTCGTTGTGTCCTGGCGGCTTCGGCCTGGTACTTTTAGCCCGTTTTCTTTAGTTCCATGTAAAACACGTACTTGCGGCTGTACAGTAGGTACGATACGTCTTCTTGCGGTAACGGTGTTTAATGCAACGTAACACTCCGTGCCCCGGATAATGACGCGGTCGCTTCTTCAAATCTACGAGCCACATGGGCGAAATGTGTAATTAAGAATCGTTATGCCGCGTTGTCTGATTAAAATCACAATTATCTTATCATGCACTTTAAACATGTCAACACTACTTTTCTTCCTTTCGATCACTTTTAGCAACAATTTAATATATATATAGTTTCACAAAAGGTTACATGAGAAAAATAGAATAACAAATTTAGAATACAAATATTAGACTTTTAGAAGTAAGATCAGAGAGATAAGTACAGATAATCTTCCCTTATATTAAGATTCGTAATGTTGAATCCCGTTCTTTACTTGAATCGTTGAACGACCTGAAACCCTTATATATATGCCATAGATGTACAACATTTACTAGATTGTTTATATATATAAATAAAACTATTTTTAGTTACTCACGAAAAAATATCCCTCAATAAGCCAAATGAATCAGAACAAATTAAAAAATTTGTTTCACGCAAAGTGGGGTTTCATTCCATAATGAGTGAGTTTGACTCGTTAAATTTCCTTTAGACTGGCTTAATTTGTATTCCATAAGGGAGCGAATTCTTACCCCAACAAGTTTAGCTAGTACAGTTCAATTTTAACATTTCTCGTTATTTTTTTTGCCTCAGGTCAAATAAATTAATTTATAATAAAAATAACACATGAGCAGGCAATGTTAACAATTTAAATGATGATACTATTTGTTATTCTACTAAGGCGTACAAAACATAAGGTAAAGTTGTCTCTTAACTCAGATAAAATTATAATCTTTATTCTACAGTATTATGAGAAATGAATAATTGCTATTGTAAAAATGAAGATGTTACAAACAAAATAAAACACATTTTTATCATTCCGTGATTTTGTCCTTAGTAGTAAAACATCTGCATCGCTTCTTTCGCACAAAGAATAATTTTCATCTAAAATATCCGTTGCTTTCATGACACTTAAACTATGATGATGCATCACTAGATGACTGCCAGCGAATATCTTACTCAACAGCAGCTGGAAACAGTAATGATGATCTGCCTAATGGCATGTTAGCTTTCAATCCAGCCCAAACGGTATTTTAGTGTCGATCGTCGAAAAAATAAGATATACACATGTCAGTAACTAACGTAAGTGGTGTTGTCATGAAAAGCTGTCATGTTAGTAAACCTGATTATAAGTTCCAACATAACGACCGACATTTAATATTTGTTTAAAAATTCCGTGACTTATAATTCTCCAATTTAGTGTTATGCTTCCACTACTCACTGACATTGTTGATAAAAACTGCTCTTCGTGTGGACGACGAACTTCACACAAGTAAAAACCCATAATTGCGCCCTTAAGAAATAATATATACTATTAGTATTAAATCTATATATTTTTGACTGAACGGTCGGAACCATCCCATTACAGATATTTATATTACACATTAGATAATGCACAAGATATGAGAGATCTACCGGGAATTTTCGGAGATGGAGCCATAACTCACATTTGTCCAGAACGTAGGACTCTGCAGAAAGCTATACAGAAAAAAAAGTCGTAAAATTGTTACATCTCAAATTAAGCACTGTAAAAAAGGCTTTATTTCAGTCTAAAATTGAGAAAATTTTCTTAAATTAAGTCAATATTTGCGCTTAAAGTCTTACTTTCAGACAGCAAAGTTTAATTTTAGTTTTAGAGATTTATGCTTAAAGACACATTTTTCCAGCTTGTCACACCTCAGTTAGAGAATTCTTATTTTGAATATGAATATTGACTAAAAGCAAGTTTCCAAAATTAAAAACAAGGTTTTAAGCGCAAATGTTGACTGAATTTAAGAAAATGCGTTCAATTTTAGACTGTAATTAGGCCTTTTACAGTGCTTAATTTGAGATGCAACAATTTTAACACTTTTTTTTTGTGTTTGATTTTCATAAAAAAAAACAATACTTTTAAAACGTAAATAAACAACATGGCTCGTGTTACCAACAGCGAGTGGCTGCTTGAATACGAAATCGAAAAAATTGTTCCCCGGACGGGGATCGAACTCATGACCTTCGACTTTATAGTGTAGAGCCCTACCGCTTTAGCTACGAAGTCGATTTTTTAAATTAAATTTCCCCAAATTTATACTGTTTTCATGATTTGTTTAACCATGAGAAGAAAAGTACGTAAGTTAAACATGACCCATTATATACCATCATACCAGTTTTTCGTTCATCTTCGTTAAGGTAGTTCTCCCGTACAGTCTTTTTGTTATTTTTAAAGTTTGTCATAAACTCTCATTCTATGTTCTGATGTGTGTTATTTTGTTTTACTTTCGTGTATTTTTTTACGATTTTCGCCATAACAAAGAACAAAATTCCAATATGTCGTAAATGGCATGGTTCGGCTCTTTCAAAATTTTGTCATTTTATGGTTGTAACATATAGTTTTTTAGCAAAATCCATTGACTCATGTTCCAAATAATCCAAAATGACACCTCCAAGGCCCCTCGACATAGGATTTACATAATAAAAAGTCGTATATCTCGAGTCCGGTATCTTTAAAATTTTAACCTATAGTACATAATACAATAAAGAATACGTATTGCAAGTCTCCAAGTTTTCTGTAAAATTGAATTTTTGAAGGAGTTACCTTAAGAGATTAATGCGATCTCTTAGCAGTATGGTAAATTTTGAAATATTCCTACAAATTTCTTACTGTATCTTTTACATGATTTTTACACAGAATTTCGATGAATTGGGAATTACCGACCACAGTATGAATTGGAAATCTTAGCATAGTCCTTAAAATCTTAATATTGGCTATCGTTATCTACTGGACTACTCATCTAAGATATATACCCTGTATACAAATGGTTGGCCTAAATAAATATTGTCAGACTCGCATATTTAACGACTTACTTAACGAATGTTAACATGCGATAACAGCTACATTCCTTAAGATATTAAAATATATTTTATATTTTACATGTCTTGACATTGTAGGAGATCAAATACATCTTGTTATGATCCTAACTGTTTAGCATGATAATTTCAATTTTTTATTGTGTAGGTAGTAAATTAAACATAAACCTCCCAAACTAATCAAAATTATTATGAACTACAAACAATTATACCTGTGACAATATTAACAATTCTTTAATGCAAGTTATTTTAATGTAAATCAGTTTAATTTATGGTATATTTTCAGTTAAATTTCAAAACCATTATAGCAGTGCCAATAATTGGCCGAATTCTTTCTACTTATTAGTAATTCCAGTCTAAAAAGTACACATCTGACAATTATCTTAGAATTAATTTTTTTGGTTCACAAAATCTTTCTTTGTCGACCTTTCAACTCTTTAGAATATTATGAAATAGACAGGGACAAAAAGTGAGGGGGCGTGCAATCCTTGGTTGGGAGATCACAGGTTCGTTCTAACTACACCTACTTAATGTTCCTTGAATTCGATGAAGCGAAACGAATGGCAGTGACTTCACTTCCGGTACGCACGTCTGGGACGTAACGAGACTTCGAAGCCAATGAAGAATTTAGGATTGAATTGGTCGTTACATAGAAAATTCTGCATTTTCATTCTTGAGCTTTCAAAAAAATTATCGGCGGAACACTTCATGCGCGACTTATTGGCAATCAAATTTTTGATTGCCTATTGTTTTGATCATTATCACATTGTAGACTAATATTGTTATGGTGTTAATTATAGTAGACGGTCAGTTTGGAGTGGCATGAGATATATAGAAAATTCGATAATGTAGATAAATTAGGTAAATTTATATAGGGTTTTCTCCTATATGATTTTATAATTCTTAGCTTCAGCGTTTTGCAGCTTTCGGTTCCGTCTTCAGGAACTTATCTTCACAATGTGAAAATTGGGGAAATATTGTATAGAAATATATTTCTAGTGATGTGATATTACGTAAAGAGTGCTCGATTTAATGCAAGAAAATCTAAAGAGAGGGAGAAAGAAAAGAAAGAAGAAACGAACATGTTTGAATATACCCGTCAGTATCGGGATTTTGGAAAGATTTAAAAAGAAATGTAGAGAGATTTATGAATTTTGATATGAAAGTTAAGTAGAGGTAATATACAATATAGTTATGGAAAATAAAAAATAACTGGTATCTTAAAAAATCTATAAAAATAATTAAAATTGACAATTTTTTTTTACCATTTTAACGAACCTTTCAAAACTACTTGATGCGATGGAACAATTTCATATCCATATTCGTTTTCAATGCAAAAAATCTGTAAGAATTTGTGACATCTTTTCTTTAAAGAAATAATAGTGAAATTTTTCAGGTCTTTCTAACAGCATTGATAAAAGTATGAGAAAATACAGCAAATTATTCTACAGTCGACAAAAATATAAGTCGACCTTGGTCTTCTTACGAGCTACAAGCCATGATTTAAAAACGATTTAACCCGTGAGATTAGTGATGGATCTTCGTATTCTTAATACATATTTACTTTTCTAATCGTCATCCTTTAACGCGGCTGCTAATGTGGTAAAGGCTTTACCAGTGAAATTCAAACAAATTGAGTTGCCGAGAGTTCAAACCTGATGGATGAGATAAGGTAACTGAACGATACTTTAATTTTTTCGAAACGAATTTTAATACATACAATGTTATAGGAATTATTATTATTATTATTGTTTGATAATCAGGAATTCATGCAAATTAATTATTTATATAATGTGTGCGATATTGCGAAAAACATTCTATTTAATGCATTAAACACAACGGATTATGGAAATAACTGAACATTCGTTATAGTTTGTAATTTTTTTCAAGTAAGGTTATGTTATGCCCTTGTCATGATTTTCTTATAAGTTTACATTCATTTTTTGAACTTAAGAATCTCACACAAATTTTTATTTTCTAAAGTGAGCACTCTAATTTCATTTTTAGTTTCACAATTTACCACGTTTTATAGTAATTGTTAAGGTCAATTATTATATAATCCTGTTAATAATTCCGTAAATAAATAAAAAATGTCGATCGCATATACACTTTTTGAAAAACAAATGTTTCACTAACGTTTACATGAAGCTTATTAATAAACTATGTACTACTTTTTGCGCTTTTCTTTCATCTACTTAATTTCACTGCTAAGATTTATGTTTGAAGAATTTTTCGTTATAACAAAAAAATGCAATAAAATGATTTTTTGTGCATTTTTTTTATATAAATTACAGTTTCATTTAAAATTTGTTATATGAAAAATGGTGTTAGTTTTTACTTCAGACAAGAAAATTATTGAAGTACGATGATAATCAAGTCTATTAAACTTTAGATAACTAATATTAAAAATAAACGTATTAAATAATTAATAATATAACTCCATAATTTTACATTCAGTCTACTGATATAAAAATGCCCTCAAAAGTTCTCGATAGAGCGTTACAATAATATTATTATATATTTCATTAATCTTGTTTTAACAAGTCATTTGCAGTTTTTTACAGCAAAATATGAGTATTATTAATTGGGAGTTACATATTATTTTTAATTCTCTAAAATAATTCCTTTAAATCTACTTTAAATGATAGAACTTTCGATTGCATTACATCAGCAAATAGAAATCGAAAATTCAAAGTGAAAGCAGTAATTAAACAAGTAGTATAGTTAGAGCATAGCATTTGATTTCTGACCGTTCATTTTTTTTCAAGTATACCGATATAAATTATATAAAATGCAGTATTAAATAGAACATACGTCGCTATATTGTACATTATTATGAAGCTTGCGAATAATTACGAAATACAATTTCACGTGGATATAAACCCTAAGTAAAAATTCTGAACATTATTATTGGAGTCAATCCATTCTCTGACCAAACTAAGTGGTTTAGAACTACGTACACCAACACTGTCTATAAACTAGGCAATGACTAGCGACAAATTATCATATCAGTATTCTGTTACAAAAGTTTTAACATATAGGATAAAATCAAATATATTAAAACTGCGAACGTAACTAATTATCTAAACTAATAACTATTGAACAAAGTTATTCAAAATGTGTATGAAATAAATGTGGATTGGAGAGGGGTGCATACCAAATACAAAATTAGGGAATTATTTACAATCCTTAACGTATGTTGTTTACAAATGTAAATTTAACGCAGGTGCATTTAAAAATTAATATAATTAACGACTTATAGCTACAAATTGCATTAGATGTTAAAACTATAGTTTGAAAATGTCTAAACATTTCAAACACCTTGCCTCGTAATAGCTCGGATTCTCAAAACGCCTTGTCAAAACATTTATAATCTCAACTAGTAACGAAAAAAGAAAAAAGAAAAAAGGAAAAAAGAAAAAAGAAAAAAAGAAAAAAAGAAAAAAAAGAAAAAAAGAAAAAAGAAAAACAGAAAAAAAGAAAAAAAAGAAAAAAAGAAAAATTATATTCATAACTATAAAGTTAGGTTTTTTATATATTATTTGTCTTTTTTCTTTCTTGTTTAGATTTATTATAATTGCATGCTAACAAATCATATTCATATACCAGTCCGTTCCAAGTAATTCTAAAATGGAACTTGTATTAGCTTTATAATTATGAATATAATTTTTCTTTTTTTTTCTTTTTTCTTTTTTCCTTTTACCTTTTTTTGTTACTAGTTGAAATTATAAATGTTTCGACAAGGACAAGTTTTTAGAATCCGAGCGATTACGACGCAAGGTGTTTGAAATGTTTAGAAATTTTCAAGCTATAACATCTAATGCAATTTGCCGTTATAATCCGTTAACTACATTAATTTGTTTATTTAATCGACTTTAATTATTACAATCAGCATAAAATAGGCAAATATATGCAATAAGTTACATTCAAGAATGAGCCAAAGGAGCAGCCATAACTACCAATAGTTGTTTTACAGACTGATCCATTCCTTATTGAAAACTGGCCACATTCAAACAATCACAAACGGATTGGTCAAGAAGTATTTTAAACCGTCGAAATATTGATTACATCAATTTTTATATATACGTAATATATTTTAGAGCAACAACAAATACTAATAATATCACGAATTATCACTAAAAACAGCTTTTGCGATTTTTTGAAAATATTATCAAGAAGCTCGTTCTGATGCTGAAACATATTATGATCGTTTATTAATTTTATCGTGTTACCAAGAAAAACGTAATTGAAATTGAAATGTTCATTACATTAGTCATATATGATAATTTAATTAAATTTCAAAAAATTCCACTCCATTACTGTAATTTATGAATAATGGTTGGGAAATTTTGCCTCCTAAATGGACGATCAAATGAAAAAACTCCGTCTGTAATAAGGAACAACATTTAATATGGTAAGTATTGCAGTCTTTTCGAGCAGTGGAAGGTGTCATCTCAATTCAACGACTTTACTTTCGGATTTGAGTGTCATCTAGCGTCCCGAGTAATTAATTATTATATATTGTATGGCATATTTTCGTCTTAATCTTTCATAATGTATTATCATTGACAAAACTAACATAGATATGAATAATTTATACAATTTTTCCTAGTGAAAGACTCAGCCTTTCATAATATTAAAGTTTATCTTACCAGGTAATTGTTAATTAGTAGCAATATTTGGACAATAAATGGGCAATATATAATTACCAGTAGTTATTCTAGACAGTAAGAACAAGTTTTTCCAACAATGTAGGGGAGACTGGCGGGGTTAATTAGCGGTTTGTAGTTTTCTCGAATTCTGCACATTAGAAAATTGTATGCATCATATAGTATATTCATTGTGCCCAGCTTCATCACGTTACCATAATAACGTCTGGTTTATCGAACTAAATTTGGTTATAGTTCGGATTGATTGATTCGGCATACGAATTGTAACTATGTATTTTCGACTAGATAAGCGTTTTTCTCCTTGCTGCGACCGATATCAGACTAAGTATTTATACATTTAGCTTCCTCAACTTTCACATTTGAATTTAACAAAAAAGAAAAAAAAATTGACCTTCTCGAAACTCGAACTCGCAAACCTGAGGATTGACAGTATGTCGCTCTACCAACCACGTTCCCTTGAATTCTATCATCTTCAACGAGTATATGAACGAACTAAAAATTTTGTTTCGATACTAACAGAGTATATAATGAGGATTTGTAAAAACTATAAAAAACGAACAGCGATGATGAAAGAGAGCTAAGCGAGAAGCTAGATCTTAAGTATAGAACTTTAGAGAAGAAAATGAGAACGTCAACAACTCGGCGGAACCAAAGGAGTACTCTTCAGTACTATAGAGATCTAAATGAGGCCCAAAATTTCGACTCGGGATGTTAATAATTTTCAAATTGTTCGTAGCAGATTACGAAACACCAAAGCAGTGAAAATGTGAAGCAACCTTAAACTTTGCGTAATCGTTATCGAAGTTGGTTATGAAAAAAAAGATTGAGCAAGAAGCATGATCCCGTCGAGGTTCCCGCCCGAGACGAGGTGAGTCCATGGACTCATCTCGGACCAACGATGAAGAAACATCGACAAACGAGCGCCCCCTCCAAATTTGATCGCAATCATCGACGTCACTTCCGGCAGACCGCTCGGTCGGATCTAGCCGAGGCAGGTTCCCAGTTCTGGGAGCCTCGGCGATGTCAAAATCGTGCAATTTTCGCCTTTTACGAGGCGCAAGAACCGCGCATCGCCGAGTTTTTCAGGATGAAGGAAAGCAAAGGAGTACGGTGCCCCGCGACGTTGCGTGTCGGTTCTCTCTCTTTTAGCCCGGCTTGTACCCGTTGAGGTCGCGAGAAGAAGTCCTGATGCGCTTAGGAACGAACTGCTCGGGCCGGCGTAAAAGTCAGCACTCAGGATATTTCGTCATTTCCTGCTTCTCACGCGATACAATCTAAACTAACTATGTTCGCTTGGCTAGGCGTCCTCCTCCGCCGCCCCCTTCGCTCCTCGTTCCGTTCCCCTCGTCCTCCTTTTCCTTCGTCCGCGTCTCAGAAAATTTCTTATTTCCTAGAGAGGGCAAAAGACTCGGAGGAGTCTTCGCGGGTCGTCGGAGCCTCCGCTCCAAGAAGGTGCCGCTCTTCTTCTGCGTTCCTCGACGTTACGCGCGAGGGTTACGCACCGACTTAAAATGCACCAACCTCCTCCATTTCGACGCGCGGAGCAACGGATAAATGCACTGCGCGAGAAGGATAGATCGGCCAACGATCGAGATCGAGCGAGAGGGCGGTTCATCTTAGTGGAGAGGGGATCAGCGAGAGAGGAGCTCGAAAGGGAAACGGACACTGTGAGAAAAAAATGAAGAAAACAGTCAGTTCTTCAATCTTTTATAATCGTCTTGCAATCTTTTGCAATTACGATTATCCCGTTAATTGCGGATAGGCGGTAGGAATTTTTAGTTCAAGTTCCTATGAATTTTCCAACATACAATATCCGACCGGGCGGTCGATGACGGTTCAAACTTTTAGTTCACGACATTTTCGAAACATTTCAATTGTGAAATTTTCAGCGGATGTTGCGAAGTGTCATTGTAAACTTAACTTGAAAACAGGGAAGGAACCTTCTGAACAATGACTGTTTATGTTCTGGTGATACCAGATTCATACGAATTTAATTCGAAACTTGAAATTGAAAAAAAAATTATACTACCAATGCGACGATGTTATCTCTTCCGTCGCTGGAATGCACCATGAAGATATGCACAAAATTATTGCGTATTTCCATTTATGTGGTGTATTTCAGGTTGCGAATGTTGGTATTATACCGTTAATAATTTTTTCTTCAATAACCTTTCATTCAAATATTCCTTTTCTTCCGGTAAGCCTATCCTGACGGAAGTAAAATTTTTTATGAAAAGTTAGAAGTACTATGAATTCAACATCCGGACTCCCTTAGTCGTTGATACATCCATAAGGGCATATCGACTAATATTTTGTAATTTGGAACTACACACCGTTTAGAAACCACATGACATGTCAGGCAACATAGATAATCAGGTCGGTAATTCATATGTCAGAACCTGTGGAAGACAAAATCACAGTGTATGATATATGTCTTATTGTATTTTTGTAGATCTTTTTCTTTTGACATTGTCTATTTTTCTCTACGCGGTAATTGAATTCCTAGATATTCCATTGACATTTTCTTGGATGATGTTTTGGCAGCGGATATATTTATGAGGTGTTATTTTTATGACCCATATTGAGGAAGTATCAGTTGCATAATTCATTATGGGCAAATACGCCTTTGTATAGCATATTCGAAATCTTTTTTTGTTAGGGTAAAAGGTCACCCGTTTCAAGCATTTTTGTTGCATGGAAAACTCTGATTACAAACCCGGCATCCAGTTTTCAAAATTTAAGATGGTGGGTCGAAATTTAAAAAGCAACATGATAAGAGTTAAATCGTTACTCACGACGAAGAAAATAATTCTTGTTGAAGAAAATTTTGTTACTTTCAAAGTTTAATATACGGAATCTTTCTCAATGATATTGAGAAGCCCATCGATAAAAAAGAATTAAAAAAAAGACAAAATGTAAAAAAATGGAGACATCAACGACCCTATCCATGATCGTGTCTTTAAATTTTACTTAGATCGGTACTTTTCGGAAAATGGAAATTTAAAATTTGTCAGTTACAAGTAATATATTAAAACATAACATCGGATTAATAATTCCCGACCTCAAAAAAAAACTAAGCACCCAGTTTCATCACGATTGAGCAACTGATTAGTTTTTGGTCTATCATATTGGATTGGCCATTTTGAATTTAAAAAATCTGACGTCGGATTCGTAATCTGTCAACATGAAATCTACCAAGTACCCAGTTTCACCATGTTTACGAGAGTATTCCATTCACCATTAATTTTTGTTAAACCTTAGGTTTTTACGCGTTATTCGTCATTCATTTATTTACATTGTTAATCATACACAGAAAAAAATAAGTCTTAAAATTGTTACAAATTAAAGTGGGTTAAAATTAATCCATATATAGTGCAGTGCATAAGTTTGTCCTTTTCTAATCGTGCTAGTTTTTATTACATCTTAAATGTAGTCCATCAATGGTCTTAAATTAAGACTTATTTTTTTCAGTGTAATGTCGATCTAACGAAGCAAAAATGTGCACCAAAATTAAATGTTAGTTAAACTAACAGGGTAAAAAATGAATTGCAAAAAGGTCTTCTTCCTGAGTGTAGCAGTGCTTGAAACGATTAGCTATCGCAAAGGATTTTATAAATCGGAGAGTTTTTGTAAGTGCTCAAAAAATGAGATTTTTCAAGAAAGTTTTTAGAGCAACTTTTCAGTATTTTTAGAAAATGTTGTATATGTTTGCTTGTTGAAATTTTAAAGTCATTAGGGCCACAAAATATGATATAGACTATCTACCTGCACGAAATTTAGTCATTATAATATGACGATATTACTTACCATTACCAAACTAGATTAAGCAAAGAACACTCAAAATTGATTATGTCTCCCAAAACTCCTTCTAGCAGCAAGAAAGTACTTAATGTTGCATTTATTTTGTAAAAAGGGATATTTCTGAATAGTCGCAAGTTCAATGCTACTTTTTTTTTATAAGTATTTTCATAATCTTTTTCATGTATTATCCTAGGTTGACAATTATGACTTCGAAAATAAAAGTTACCTTTAAGAGCTCCTGGAGGACTTCAAAAAAGTGGCGCGTTCTATCATTAGCCAAAATAGAAAAATTTATTTTTGACACACGTATGCGTAAAATTCGATTTTACGCACCGTTTTTAGTGCGTAAAATAGCGTCTTACTAGGCTAATTTCTGCAGTAGACCTGGAAATCGTTTACAAATAAATATTTATCAATATTTCAATGATCTTACATGTTCTTTTATCCATATCATGTAAATAGACTACATTATAATCGCGGTCACTGAACTTACGTTGTATAAACAAACAACAAATCAAGAAATTTTTACATCTAATTCGTACTTGGGTTGATTATTTACATTTCCGTAACATTGAACGGTCTATAAACGATTTCCAACATCTATAAAACTACAATCAATTCCTTTCGCGTCATCGAGTGATAAAGGTGTATAGTGTGGATTTAAAAATTTTGAAAATGAGTGATACGGATACGACATCAGTTGCTATGCCTCCGAAAAAAAAAATTAAGATCTAGTTAAAATATGATTGGTGGAGGGGGGATGCACGATAGAAGGTAGTAATAGCTTTAAATCATTATATAGCGAAAAGCATATGATCGGGGGGGCTCTGCCCCCCCCCCCCGAACCCCCTTCCCACCCCCTTCGGCACACTCGTTAATTTTACAGAATTTTCCGCATACAGTATCAAAAAATAATGTTCACAACGCGTGCGTAAAGTAAAACTTCATTTTACGCACATGTTACGAAAAGTACTATTAGTTATTCTATAAAAATTGTTTAAAAATGTGCAGAAATAAAATATATCGCTTCATCTTCATCAAATAAATTGTTAAAATTGGCGTTAAGTTTGTCCTCACAAATGTATATTACCTCTTAAGTAATCTACTTTTAATTTTACCAATATCTCTGCAATTATCGATTTTTATAAGACCTTGATTATTTCGTACCTTGATTATAAGTCTGCTGATTATTTCAAGATGGCCGTCTCTGTATACTTTCCGTTCATACCTATCCTGACGTTAATTTTGAATATATGATAAAAAATAAGCTTTTCATCTCGCCATACGTCTCTTTTCTTTGTTTGCAACTAGACTCCTTACAGGAAGTTTAACGGCGTCAATTTTAAGACTCCTCTAAATCCTGCTCACGTTTTTCCGTTTGGTTTCTTTAAGAATTAGGCAAGGCACTCATTGATGCAGGTACAATTTACTGACTTTTAAACATTTTCTTTCCCAAAATTGGTTTTCCTTTCATCAAATATGTGCTTAATTTGTTTGTAATAGTTATATTGAGCAAATTTTCAAGGGCTTCCCTGGCAGAAATCTGTCCAGTTTTTTGTTACATTGCCCAGTTTTCCGATACCTTTAACATGGGAAAGACAGAAACTGGCCAAAAACTGGATTCATTTTCTACCAGGGTTCTGCTGTCAATTTTTGTAAAATAAAAAAAATATATATTTCTGTTTTCTAATTATAGTACATCAATTTATCGTAATGCATGGATATTCGGGTAACAAACCGAATCTATTGTCATTATTTGGCATTGAATAGTTCTCGGCTCTCAATTTTTCACGCAATTTCGTCTCCTATATGTATGCGCCCTCCGTTAGGTCGCTAGTAGCGTTGTACTTACTGGTCAATAGGCGTTCATCTTTAATAGTTTTAAATACAGTTGGCTCTCCTTGTTAAAGTGGCATTCAGTCACAACGGTCACTAAACTACGGTAAACAGTGAACTAACATGATGAATAAAACGTTATTAATATTGTTAACATATGATACGGAAATACACATTTCTTAAGAAAAGAAGGAATATCGCTTTTATCACGATCGCACCAAGCAGCACTAGTCCAGAGAAAATTTTGTCTACAGGAATTGAAACGAATTAACACCAGTCATAATTCCACATAGTTCGAAACAATTAAATTAAATTAAATTAAAAGTTACATAATTACATCTTGTTGATTATATGCACATGTGTGTACGAGTATATATATGTGAAAACTATTTTTAACCAGCTTGTCTTAATTCATCATAATACAAGTGAGAAACTTCAGAACACGTGAAAATGGTTATTTTCGTTATAAGGGCGTAAAAGAATGTATTTTTGCGTATCAGTTTATCGCATTTTGGCTGCGTAAAAGCCTTTGCCCATAACAACGAAAATTTCGTCATAATGGGTTTAAATTACGAGTTTATACCTACAAATTAAACTTTTATGTTACGCATGCAGTTCTCGAAGGGGTAAAATGCTATTCAATAAATGTATTCAGGTTGAAATATGGTAGGCAGGTCGTATATAATGAAATAGTACATTAAGTATTGAACCCGTATGCCACATAAGCCATGAAAACTCATATTTTAATTCGTATCTGATATCGATCAAGAAGATATCGCCACTTATTTTGTGAAATTAAGTTCGACTTGCTTGTTCCTGATCAGTTTGGAATTTCGCAACTCATATCTTCAAAAGAAAAATTGTACAAAAATGTATTGTACAGTATTACACGGAGAAAAATGACTCCGCTGGATTAGCTGATTCATATCAGCTAAAATTTTCGGCTGGAATTGCCGAAAACATATGCAATTTTAGCTGTTTTGATTCCGCTAATGTAGCCTTAACCCTACTCAATTCGCGCTTAGCTCTAAATTTCCGCTACATTAGCAGATTTGTTCCGTTAAATTTGCGGACTTTTTCAGTAAATTTAGCTGAAATTATCGGCTATCCCTATCGGAATTCCAACAGCTGTCCCTATAGGATAAAATTGGTAGAATCTGCGGATTTTTCGGCTGATTTTGCTGATTATTTTTTTCCGTGTACACACAGAGTGAAAAAATATAGTTAATGGAACCATTTTACCCTAGTAAAACAAAGTATTACAAAAAAGAGTTCAATGCATTTTTCTTTATTAAACAAGACCGTGACGTCGTTGTTCCGTTTACTATTTCATGTTCGTTAAAAATGCTGTAAAATAAAATATAACCTCAAACCTATGGCAGTTTTATATTAAATAATCATATTAAATATTCGTCAGTACTATATAAAAGTAATGGTAATAAAATTAATTGAACGAAAATAACCTCTTGTCATAGTAAAAATAGTTATATGGCATAATTTACAGTATTTTGAACCGTGAAAATAGCGTAAGTGAAAGACAACTTTTTACGTTGTTCATTCTACGATTATTTATTAGATGTTATAACCATTTCTACCTTTTTCTGTGGGCCCATTAACAATTTTTTTCCTTAGCCATTAAATTTTATTATTAGATATTTTATGTATAGAAGTATTCCATTATCTAAAGTTGAAATAATTTATCATGCAACACTGAACTTAAATCGTAATTTTTGCTACTACTTCCGTATTTAACATACACTGCACATATTTGGTATTTACTTGATTATTATAATATATTTCATAAAATTGCTACTTAGATTTCTTAATAGTGCGAGATAAAATATAGTATGACGTGATTAATCGTAAAGATTGAAAAATGGAGCATTAAAACGGTCTGTTCTAGTTTATGTGCATTGTTCAGTACACCGGTTCCCAGACAACAAAAAGGATTATATCAAATAGAAGAATCAATGTTTTTAACTTATTTCATCCTCCCATTTTTATAAATTATAGGGGAGGCGACGGGTGTACCGTTCACCTAAGGAAAGTGCCTTTTTTATAAATGCTGAAATAAGTCCAGATTTATTCAACGATTGAAACCGATTCTTTAAAGCCCCAACTGTGAATTTTTATTGACACAAAACATGTTGAGTTATAGAATTTAACCAATTTTATCCTGATCGAACAGGTTTCCTGTTTTTTTTTGTGAGTACAATGCTGAGGCTGTCTCTAATACCGTTCATTGGATGGTATAATATCGCATCCCGACAATCTGTCACCCACACATCAATCCCCCCAGTCACGTGGAAAACATACATGTATTTATTCTACAAAAAAATTGTTGTCTTTCGTTGTACTTATTTTTTAAAGTAAATCTATACGAAGAAATTAAATAATTTACACAGAAATAAGTGAATAGGTATAACCGGTATAACTAATGTATTATGTTAATAACAAATACCTAACCTATCATTTATTTTAACAACTCAACCTTCCTTTGATTTTGAAATTTTATTTGTGTTCACTTAACTTATTCCTATTCACGAGTCACATTTTACATTTGCATATGGTTCATTGTAAAGATATTATGTCAAGTTTGTGAAGTGTGCTAGGAAGCAAAATTCGATACTAAATAAATGTTCAGTACGTGGATAATTTGCATTGAGTTTACCTGTTCGAGTCCAGATGTAATAGATTGTTTACTTATGAAAAGAGATGTTATTTTTTAACATATTGGGGCATAACTAATAATTATGTATTTAACACATTTATGATATTTTGTTGTTTGTAGGTTGAATCCCGAAAAATTGTTATTCTTTTCGTTTGTCATTTTTAAAACATCCGGAAAACAATTCGAAAAAGAAAAATGCGAAGCACGTTTTGTGTGAGACCAAATGTAACCAAAGAGGAAATGCGTTTGGGTGGAGAGAAACAAGGAAAGAGCAGAAAATAATTCACCTGGAAAATCCACCTTTTTAATGTCCCTGCGACCGGAAGTTTCTCGCGCCGACGAGGAAGAAAAGGGTTTCGTGGAAAATGAGGTAAGACGCGTTAAGGAATAACGGAGAAGATTTTTATCGGATCAAACGCCGCGGCGGATAAGGAGGAATTAATGTAGGTTGGAAAATATTTTTTATTATATACATTTGAGATTAATTACGTCCTAGGATATCCCATGAGAAAATCTTATTTTTACATTTTCATTATAAAACCGTATTTTTCTGTGTTATTAATAATGCTTTTAAAAATAATGACACGTCTTCATATAATCTGCATTGTTATTATATTTTTTCTGATAATTTTTTTTATAATAAAATCGAAAATACGAAATTTAATTACTTAAAGTTTGCAAATACAGACTTTCGATTAAACTGCTTGTCGCATTTCAAACAAACAGTTCAAATTTTCGAAAATTTTCAAAGTATACCAAAATTTGAAAGTCATTCGAAAAACAGGTTATGTATTTAGTCTGTTAAATCGCTATATCCTCTATTGTCAAAACAAAGCAAGGAAGTTTGTATTATCTTTTACTTCTCCAATTATTTATAACTTCTTTTAATCATTTGTCTTTCGAAATTATATGATAATTTAAATCTATTAACCTATTTAGTTGATAGAAATCTTACAATTTTATTTATAATGTAACGCTTATACATATAGTAAATATTACATTCGACGCTGAATAAATTTTAAACGATTTTTACCTGCATTGATTATTGTATGTGGTTTGAATAAAATTATGTAGCTGGAAAAACTTTTTGTTTAAAATTATATTATTTTGTGCTGCAATAATTTTTACACAATTCGAGTTCGTTAAAATGTTTATATATGTATTTTAAATTTAATGTTATTGTCCACAGAATTTCATAATTCCTCCGAAAAGGGATTCCTGCCACTGCATAGAAAATTCATTTAATTTACAGTAACCCTGGTAGAAATTCGGTTCAAATATTGTTTTGTTGTTTACTAATAAACTACTGTATTTTGCACGATTTTTATATTTAACATTAGTGTTTCGTTCATCAGATATTTTTAATTCGAGTAAATTCATCATCATCCTCATCAGCATCCTCATCATATTAGTGTCGTCAAAATTTTCATCAATTATTTCGTAGGAGTTTATAGGCTCAACACTGACACATAGGTTTCTTCATAATTTTCATGAAATACGTGATATATAATTTAATCCCCAGCCGCACTAAGTGAATATTCTGAAGAAGCCGATTATTCCTTATAATTTATTTGCTAGGTTCAATTTTTCTAAAAACCGGGGATAATGAAAAGAATAACAACCGTGCGAAATAAAATAACATACGTTAAGGAATGTAAACAGTTGGTTAATTTTGTATTTGATATGCGTCCTCTCCGAACCGCATTGATTTCATACATATTTTTAATAATTTGAATAGTTATTAGGTTTTGAACAGTTTTAATCCATTTACTTTTATCCACTTTGTTGATAGTTTTATAACAAAATAATAATTAGATGAATTATGTTAAGCTATTGCCTAGTTTGTAATATAAGAAGGTTCTTCGCACATACATCTGCCAAACATATTATCTTATGTTTTTTGAAATTTCATTTGCATATAACTGAATATTAGCAAGAGCACATTAAAAATCATGTGTCTGAAAGTCATGTGCATTTAAAATGTACGTTCATAAACGGTGTCGAAGCTTAATAAACGCGTACAGTAAATTTCAATTGCTCATATGCATGAAACATAATGTAAACTTACTCTAAGACTTATGTTCCTGCCCATTAATTACATTTTAGTTAGAAACTCATTAAATTTAATGTATTGTGCACAATAAAAAAAGTCTTAAAATCATTTCATCTCAAATTATGCACTGTAAAAGGATTACTTTCAGTCTAAAATTGAGCTAATTTTCTTAAATGAAGTCAATATTTGTGCTTAAAGTCTTACTTTCAGACAGCAAAGTTTAATTTTAGTTTTAGAGATTTATGCTTAAAGAAAAATTTTTCGAGCTTATCACACCTAATTTAGAGAATTCTTATTTCGAACTTGAATATTGACTAAAAGCGAGTTTCCGAAACCAAAAAGAAGGTTTTGAGCGCAAATATTGACTTAACTTAAGAAAATTAGCGCAATTATAGGCTGAAATTAAGCCTTTTACAGTGCTTAATTTGAGATATAACAATTTTAAGAGTTTTTTTGTGTGTAGGCATTAAATTTCATGTAATGTTGATCAGTTTCATTTTTCGACTAAACTACAATGAAAGTTAAACATTTGTTTAATTTTTATATTTCACATACACGAAATAATCCTAAAACATGACCGAGGTTTTAAAAGTTACAAATTTATGATACAACTTCGAATTTTGTGCTCACTCTGATGAAAAAGGTTCATTGGAAACTGGAAAAATGCAGCGTCACAGGTACGGTAATAGTTTGAGAACGCAAAAGTTCATTTTGCGCCCTTGAATCGAAAATATCTATTTCCAACCCGTCATATAAGTTTAGTTTTCACTCAAGCCGGATACTGATTTTAAGGTTGCTGCAGTCTTCAGCGCTTGGTGGCCAAAGGTGCCACTTAAAACGAACTTCTCGTGGTTCATGTTCTCAACCCATATTGTAGAAGTACATAGTCTATGCTACATTCAAAAAAAGAATAAAATGGCGAGCTTTCGAAAGAGAATTGTGCGGGCCTTCAAAAATCGTGTTGAGTCGTGGGATTGTTATTACACGAAACGGAAGCTATGTTCCTGAATAATGTACAATTTTGATCGTCTTCAATTTAGTCTTCATAGATCAATCTCGATGCTTTTTGATCTGTGTTGTAATAAGTAATAAGTAATAACATAAACGCAACAATAGAAAAGTGGTCTGTACAAAACACAGTCCTACCAATTCTTCCGTGACATGTTATAAACACTTTTGGGGTTGAGAATGAATTGTTTTTGTGTTGGACAATTGTCTTCGCATTTGTATTTGTCATATCAAAATGCATAGGACAACGAATTTAACCGCATAACGGTGCCTCCACCACTCTACCTATTCTTAGGCGTTTTCTTGTCGAGTCTATTTCAACGGGAGGTTCCAACGTTTCTTGAAAAATACATTCGCGTTTTCTCAACATTTATGAAAAAAAACTTATTTTTGCATCAAACGCGTATTCACATATTTGTGCAGTTAGAAAAAGTGATTAAACTAATAGAATTAAATACATCTTTTGAACTCTAGCACAGCACTTTTTCGGCATGTTTGAAAGCATGGAAATAGCACATAACAAAACACTGCAGCAAAAAATACTTCGAAATTTATTTCCAATAGTTCGCTGGCATTGCTGCAAAAAAAAGTGCAAAATTCATAACGTATAATATATAAATTTGTATTTCAATACAGAAATGTGGAGATGAGCGAGTAAAAGCGCCATACAGTCAAAGCGGCAAGTACCGAAACCGTCAAACGTAACTATATAAAATTAAAAAGTAACAACTTTATAAGACTGCCAAAATGTCAATAAAATCATTTCACAAATGGTGAAGAAAACCAGGAAATAATTTTATATTTTTTATGTTAAAAATGACAAAATGTCGATGAAAGGCCCAGTTTAGAATGCCCTTAAACCATATGAAAAAGAACTAGTTATGATCCTATAAATGGGCTAGGGAGCATATGGGCAATAAATCTTTATGATGGGGGGGGGGGGTGAGAAGAAGAGATTAGCGGGGGCAGAGGCCATAAGATGCATTTCATCCTTCGAAATTTACTTCGAAAGAGATGATACAAGTTTCCATAATGCACCGTAGGTAGCACCCTTGTGGTATTGTCTTTGGTACAGCCCTCATCATAAATGTTGTTGTTGCTTTTCGCTTTCTACATTGGTTTTTCACGATTAAAACAATAATTTGTGTGTTATAACATATTAGCGCAAATATATCAAAGAAAATAAGTTAAAATCGGAACGAATTCATCAACGTTTTATAAGAAACGCCGTACAAGCTTGCGCGATGGTCTCGGATAGTTTTAAAGTAGTGTCGTCCAGTGTTGGTCAGGCACTGATTACTCAACAGACCGCACGCTCTCCATCGCTTCTCTAGTACCTACGTTCTTCTCCAGACACCTGTTACTGGTAACGAGACAGGATACTTGGATTTTGTGTTTGGATTTTTCGTTAAAAGGACGAAGCGAAATCTGGAGGATACGATGACGAGAAAGCGCACGGTGAGGAGCAGTCGCGAAGAAGTCGTTTTGTGCCGACTTCATTAGGCCGCATCGAAAGCGATCGTCGGAACGATATTTCACGTGGCTAATGACACTTTGTCGGAACGGGGGTTCCTCTTGTTTGCGACGCGACGTTCGACGCCGTAGAATGGCGCTGGGAGAAAGGGAGTGACTCGCCGGAAGTTTTGCCCTCGATCGCGACTCCGGAGATTTCATCGATTAGACCTCTGCCACGAATCGGGAGTATCGCTCGATGACCCCCTTCCCCCCTCCCTCCCCTTCAATTACACCACTTTCCAAGATTACCCCTTCGACCTTTTTTTTCGCCAGCCAAATTTGATTTTATCTTCGATTAATGAATTCCACGACTGACGTCCGACGAGAATTATTACACTCTTTACTTTTATCGGGTAAATTTAATGAAAATTTTCCGTCGTTCAAAAAGGTTGTAATTGAAGGACACATAAAAAACCATTGCACAAATATAAAAAAAAGGAGGCACACGTGATTTTATATATAAACATATCAGATGTGTTCTATTAGAACGAGAGTGAGACAACTCGTGTTAATTAGCATGATTCGGTAATTTGCTGTTGCACATAACACAGTTCTAAAAAAAATATATAAGTCTCGGATTTTTATGAGAAAATGATTATTTCAGCATGTGGGTCATCATATCTGTATTTTATCAGCTATGTTGTGCTTATGTAACCCTTAGTACTTGATTTAAACACCGTTTTCAGGCGTAAATAGTTACTTATGCATCAAAGGCGTAAAATGGAGTTTTACGCCTCGACAACAGAACCCGAGAGACGGCGTAGCCGGGTAAAAGTTGAGAGTGAAAATGCGTAAATCTCGATTTCTCGGTCTGGGGCGAAACCTTCGGCCGCGAATTATCGAGTCGTACGACAATCGGATAGAAAAATGCATTGTTGGTCACGGGTGAAATATCGATCTCCAACGAGATCACTTCGCTCGGGCGACAAACTTCACAATCGTCGAAGATCGATAATTGCGCCCTTGGCACATAATGTTCTATTACGTCTCGATTTGCAGGCCTAAAATGGTCATTTTATGCCTACTGCATAAAAAATACAATTTTACGAACTTCTGTTGATCGTATTTGTCAGTCTGCCGAAATTTTGTGTAAAAAATGCTGCTGGATGCTATAGGGCATATAACAATTCCATTTTCCGTACCGACCCTACGTATTAAAATTCGGTACATAAAAATGTTATTCCGAGCACATGTATCAAATAATACTGTTTTTGCTGTTTTGAGTTTAAGTGCAGTATGCAGTTTTGGCTTTCTACACTAGCTACAGCGCTTAGTGGAACTCTCATCCTTTAAAATAAGCGACTAATCGTTCACCTACTGTTTATTTCTCACAACGTCAAAAACATTTTAAATCATGAGATTTATCTTGCACTTCCATGTTTTTGGATTCACTGAGGAGGATGGACATGGAGTCAGAAAACTGACATCGGATTAACTGCTCAGCTATGCAGAAAGAACCAAAAGAACTGCTGTATTTTACCAAATTCAAAATGTAGCAGCAAAAGTGAGCAATTTCTTGCTTTCTATTTGTCGATTCACCTTGGACTGCAGCCAATTTCATGGAATCGAATGTTTTATAAAAATTGGCTGGTATCAGAATATTCAAGTTACAGGGTGCTCTATTTAATGAATATCCCAAGCCTCTTGTGTGCCTCTGTCTCATTTTTTATTCTTCATGGTTAATACGCATAGCATCGTCATAACATATTTGTACACATATCTTTGCATTAGATGTAATGAATTTTCTTTGGTGTTACCAAATAGAAACATTACAAAAAAATACAAATCACAAAAAAATAAACAGATTTTGTTCGCGGAAGAAGTATTCGGAGAAAATGCAACAGCACTTGTTGGCATTGTCCTAGTCTTCTGGAGAATTTACCTCTTTTTATTATATATTATATATATTTTGACCCCATATTTCTTAAGATAAGATCTACTTCATGGATTATTCCTTCTAAGTTGCCGAGTTTCGTCGCTTCTAATTCTCCACAGGAAATGATGCATTAGGGTTAGATAGGAGATCAGGATGGCAATTCGGTGCAAGCGTTCGTTCATATCCATTGGTATGAGAATGTTTCCTCCATAAACTGCTGAGCTCGTGTCGCATAAGGTCATTCTGCATTTCCTAATTGAAACCGAATATAAATATGTATTATTACCATACAGCTTTCGTATTATAAATAGGTTTGACGTCACTTTGAAACAATTCAAGATAAACATATCCATTTAACAGCATTATGTCAATAAAAAAAACCTTATAATTCCTTCTTATTTGACATCTTTGAGAAATGTTCACATCAAGATTTATATTACGATTTAGCAGACTATTAAAAATATCGAAATGCTATGTAATTTTATTACATAATTCTGCTGCTCTATATTATAATCGGCTTCTTCGAGTTTCTCATTTTTTTTTACTTTAAAAGTATGACATTTCTGATATTCCAAAACACGAAAAACATACATTTTCTATAAATATCTGCTGTTATTATTTGTTGTTTAAATTTATTGTGAGTTATACGATCTGGATGAAATGTTTGTTTATTATGTTTTTAGCTGTTCTTATAGTGTTTTATATTTTATTTCTATATTAAAAATGTGCCGAATCTGCTAGATTACCGTTCATTTTCGGCGTCATGCAAGCTAGTTTACAACGAAAAATGCTACCATCCATCCATATATATCTATTTCCTTCATTTTTTCTTATCCTAATAAATGTTGGCATAAGATTTCTAAATCTACACGTACTGTACCCTTAATAATCATATGTTATTAGAATTTTACTATAAGATCAATAACTTGCAGAAGTGAACAATATTTGCAAATTTGAAGTAGCATCATATTCATATATTTAATTGCACATGCCTGCAAATAATGGGGTCATCATGTAAGTTGTTGGAAAGTGGAGCGGTTCATTTCCGAAGTAATTTTTAGCATAGAATTAGAATCCATAGTCAAAATTGTCCCATCATTTCAGAATTTTGAGACATTGAGGATATGTACAAAAGAAAACGTTTTGGCTACCTTTCAGATTATGTACACAATAAATATTTAGATTTCCTTTAGTTGGATCATACTGCTACTCTTTCTTATATTATTTAAGAGTCGCCAAGTTCAATTACGGTTTTTCTTCACCAAGTCACGGCAATTTGAATCTCTTCTCTTTCGAAAAACGAAACCATGTTGGCTTCTGTTATGCATAGGGGAGACTGGAGCGATATGTCGTATAGTTTTTTTCTTTAATTAAATATATCTCTGTATGTTTCCGAGTTTCGTAAGAAATGGTAAGTATGACCATAATGCAACTTTTGACGAAACATGTTTATAGCATGCCGTAGCATAACAGTATGGAATTCCCACTGACAATAAGAGTATTAATAACAACATTTGTCATTATAATTATTTTTAATATCTCTACTTTCAGTTTTTCGCTTGTATTCTTTTTTTCGAAAATAATATAAATAATAGCACTATTAATTGTTAAAATTGAATAATAAACGTTTAACATTTGTGCTTAGATACATAATAAATTAAGAAATAAATACGTTCATGTTATTATTACGTAATGCGCTGATATAGTATATTTACGCATTTCAGTTCGGACCGAGGAAGGTAGACAAGGAGCCAATATATACGAAAGTAGGTTCGACTGTTTATAAAATGTTTTATTTGGGCTTATAAATACCATTTAAACTAATAGCCTTTGAATAGCTATTATAATTGTAATATTATTCTGTAATTATTTTATCTATTATTATATTATAATTATTAGGGGAGGCGGGGGTGTACCGCTCACCTAAGAAAAGTACCGCTTTTAATAAATACATAAATAATTTCAGATTTGTTTAACGATTGAAATTGATTCTATAAAGCCCCAACAGTAATATACAAAAACAACTGCATTTTTACTAACGCTAAACGTATTGAATTATAGAATTTAATAAATATCAACGATCCAACAGGATCTCCTGCCAATGTGGGTAATACCGCTCACTAAATTTAAGTTATTAAACTTATTCTTATTCACTTAGAAACAATGTAATCAAGATGTAATAAAGATGCAATGAAGAAATGTGGGTATAGGCAATGAAAATTGTAAAGAAGAATGTATTCAAATTAATGATTCATAAATAATGAGTGAACCTAACCTATGAAATTCGATGATATTATAAATCAATTTGTTATTAACTCACTTGTATACATTCAATGTATATGATTAATTACAAGAAGTTCCATTTCAGATATACATTATTTTAGTACTTTCTGTACATTTATTTGATCAACAATATGTAAAAGATGTCATAAACTTTCTGAGCGGTACTACCCACTAACGCGCCGCGTTGAAAAGTAATGAATAATTATAAATCAATGTTGTTTTTAGTAGCTTACCAAATACCATTTGATAATTAACAGTACTACGAACCTATTTTTTCATATTTTTTCCATTGGGTACTAGTAAAAAGATGGCAAACGGTATATTGTAAAGACCAATTCTTATCGTATTTATGTCAACTACGTTACAAAACTTTCCAATTTTTTTTAAATCAACTTTTAGCCATAAACAATGTAAATTTTTTTGTTGAAATTAGTTTTTGACATAAAGTTCTTTAGTAAAAAAATATAAAAAATAATTTTAACTTAACGGAAGGTTAAGAAATATGAGTGAGCGGATTTACCCACTGAGCGGTACAACTCCCGCCTCCCCTATTTCCTTGAGTTTTAATATCCTAATTAAGTAAGAAACATTAAAATGCAGAAGATAAACGGGGCGCCTCTTATTCCTACGAAAAATCCATCGCTTTTCCCTATTAAAAATCAATAGATCGCTTCTCTAATAATAAACTTAAAAAATGTTGATCGCTCACGAATGTCCTAATCATTACAGTATAAAAATGTGCAACTGTAAATTGCATGAACCACACATTCATAGAAAGTTTGTAAGATTATGAGTAAAGATTACATTAATCACTGGAATGTGCCAGTCAGTTAATAAAAACTGAAATATTATAACACCAAATATGAAGAATAACAAGACGCTACTAAAGTAATAGAAGTTTTGTAGTTTATATGGTATTCAGATTTTTGTTAACCTTACCTGATCTCAGATAAATTAATTGTCCTCTAAGTCCAAATATAACATTCTTTTTATACTGCAATGGATGATTAGAAGTAAAACGTAGATACTTAATGACTCTATCACAAAATACAAAATTAATTCGATACGGAAGCGATAGAATGAAGAACATCGAATTTTTAAAACAAAAGACAATCATGGAAATGGTGCAATCGCCGAAAACGGTGCAAGATGGGGCAAATCTTTACTAAACCTTTTTTGTATAGAGGAGGAAATTTCCTACAAAAAAGTTACGGAGAGCCCTAGTTTAAAAAGTATATCTTAGGCGGGAGCAAGTCTCAAAGAAAGCATCGTGTTTTGCTGTCTCATCCTAGAGCTTTTTCACAGTCTCGGGCTAAGGGTTTCATAGATTGATATCTCGTGGCAAATGGTGCAGAACCAGCCCCGAAACTTAGTTTGGCGGCGAAAGAATTCCTGCATTTTCACAATTGCACAGTTCTCTCAGTGTAGTAAACATGTAATTTGCATCGAATAGTATATTACAGTACAAGTGCGTGAAGTAAGTGTTGTACAAGTATTATTTATTAATACTTCTGCTGGCCTTCCTGGTAGAAATGAAATCATTTTTTGAACAATTCTTGTATAATATTCTTATTTACCATATTAAAGGCATAGGGGAAATGGCCAGTCTAAGAAAAAATGGACAAATTTCTACCACGGCTGTCGTCGGGGTCGAAGTTTTGAAAAAGCTTCAAAAAATCATTTTGAATTTTACTTCGTCCCAGACCATATATCATAGGTGTAAATCATTTTCAATTTTGATATATCTAAGAAACTCTATATTGTTGTAATATATTTATCGAAGTCACTGGGACCTAAATATGTTCGGAGCCCCCCCCCCCTTCCTTTCATTTCAATCCATAAACAAACATCAGCATAATTTTCTAATGTAACTGAAAGATCTGGTAAACGAAAGAGGATTAAGAAACAACCGACTCGCCATATGGTCGTTTCTGAACTTCTTTTAAATAAAACGTTGAATAATGAAAACTCTATCTTATTAATTTTTATGTGATTATCTTCAAAGACATTTCGAGTTCACCGTTTTGCTGCAATCTCCCCTATTTCGTACCTCATGACATCAAGACCGTCATTTACATGGAATGTAACTTTAATATGAAGTCAAATTTGACTTAAAGGAGTTAAGTGGGTTTAACCTTACTGCACTGGCATTAGTTAAGGAAATTTCAAATTTACTCTAATTATTTCATCGTAAAACATTCTGAAGAGGGAAAAAAGGCCAACGCCTTTAAGGATTCAGCCTTGCGGATTTTTCTATATAAAACGTCAACGAATCTAGCAGCAGGAGAAATCCGCGGCAGAAACGAAAAGATAATCTCGCAATTAAAGTCAGCGCGTCGTGACGTTAAACGTTGCGCGGACTTATGGGAAGAGGAGAGCCAGAAAGAGAGCGGTATAGAGAGAGACAGTAGAGGGTCGCGGCAAGTCGACCATAAGAAAAACGCTGCCGAGTAATGACAGTGATTAAATTATCGTTTCCGTAACCGAGCCACGTAAGAGCTGCCCTTAAAATATGTGTAAAGCGATGAGAAGCGACGAGATGATATCGCGTAAAGAGGTCGCGCGAGTACTTATATACGACCGAGTTAGCGACTATATAGAATAACTTGCGGCATTTTCGAGAGTAAGAGAGAGATTATGCATAGTACGGAAATGCATATTAGTCCCACGATAGAAACGCATCGACGGGAAAAGACGTAAAATGTAGACGCGTCGAAAATATCGCCTTTTTACATCGTGCCGGATCCTTTCTTTTTCGAGGCCGTAAACGGACGCGGTTGCGTATACCAACGCTGGATTTCAATGCGATAAGTCGTCTCCCGATCTTTCCCGATGCTGATGAATGCCGCCGGCAAATTTATGCGAGTCCGACCAACAAGTACTAAGACCATTTCTTGAACGAAAAAAGGGGCTACGTCATGCCGCGGCTCTAAGTTACACCTGGGTCGTTGTCGGCCCGCTAGAGCTTCGCATAAATTGCAAACGATGTAAAACGCGTGGGTAATTGTTCTTTGCGCCAACTTGATTTCAGTTTTCCGATGTGATTTGTTCCAACTTTGCCAGACAATTCGGTCCAATAAAATATTTGTACCAATATGTCCTGGATGACATTCGCGTTCGGACATCAATCGCATCAGTCGTTTTTCACTTGACGCCCGTCACTTCACCTCCGCAAGTCACTATTAGGAGTTATCGAGATCAGCATGCAGTTTACGACCATTTCCGAAAGTTTTGAATCATTACAGGAAATGCATTGAATAATGAAGAATAAAAGTATACTTCATACTGTTATTTATTTATTTATTTATTTATTTATTTAAAGAAACCCTGGGGCGGACCCAAAGGGCAGATATACATGTATGTATTACAGTTAGATAATTATAAGTAACTTAAACTAAATTAAAATTAAACTAAACTACGATAATGTTATGACGTGTACCCTACAATTTATGGTAGTTTTTTATGTTTAGTCTCTAATATACATTGTGTTAGAATATGAAAACAGTTTTGAAAAAGGGGTGACGTCGATGAAATGACCGCGGTAAATTGATGGCTTGTAGAATGCTAGACTAGTAAGTGAACTGGTCCATTCAGAAGGCTGGAGGATTTCATTATTTGACATTACCATGACTAAATCCGAAAAAACACCTGGGCAGAAAATTAGCATATTTTGGGAGAAATAAGGAATCATGAAACGGTTATGAAATAAATATTAACCCCTTAACCGATGATGACGTGTATAGACACAAAATAAATCGTGACATAACTGGTGATGACGTCATATCAATATCTTTGAAACGACTCAACCGATCGTCTTGAAATTTGTAACTGAAGAGTTTTTAGAGTCGCTGAATTCGAATTTGAGGTCAAAATTTCAAAATTCAAAATGGCCGATTCATTATGGGGATCGAAAAAGCATAAAAGTTTTTCATTTTCCGCAATGTTTACTACTCATAGGTTTCTGGAGTCGCTGAATTCAAATTTGAGGTCAAAATTTCAAAAATCAAAATGTCCGATCCAATATGGCGAACCGAAATGCAAAATGTTACTTGATTCTGCTAAAATTTGTTACTACGGGGTTTTTGGGGTCGCTGATTACGAATCTGTCATCGGTTGCTCGAAATTCAAAATGGCTGACCTAATATAGTGTGAAAAAATTTAAATAATTTAAAGTACTCCATATTGCCCAATCTGACGTCAAATTTGCTAAATTCAATATGGTAGATCCACGATGGCAGACCGAATGTGGAAAATGAATTTTGCCATTACATTAGCGACCCAATTTCATGTATTTCATAAAATATTTTTTCCATAGTTGTGCGAGACTGCAGAATTGCACTAGTAATCTAATAGTGCACGAAATTACTATTAGTGAACACTACTAGTGCTGATCATTTGTGCGCACTAGTATTTTTTTTACGAGAGGATCAAGCAAGTGCGCATATTTTTGCGCAGCTATGCCACTCTGTCTTTCTTCTGCTGAACGAAAAGAAAAGGACGGAGAGTATTTTAGACCCCAAAAACTCCCGAGTAATAAATTTATGTTACATCAAGTAACTTTTTACATTTTGGTCCGCCATCTTGGATCTGCCATTTTGAATTTTGAATTTCTGACATCAGATTCGTAATCAGCGACCCTCAAAACCCCCTAATTAACATTGTCATCGAAATTGGACGAAAACTGGCTCGTACCAGTTTTCGCACTTTTTATTTGAAAACGCCTACCAGTTAACCAAAACTAGTTGGATAAATTCGGATAACAGAACAAGGGGTTGAACAATAACTGATTTAGACAGCAATCTGACAGCTTTCCCAGTGAATTGATACACATAACCTTGTCTTGTAAATCGTAGTCGAAGTACACAATAGCATCCATGTGATTAAAGTCTACTGTAAATGGATGCCGCCTATGTTAACATATTGGTTTATTCACTGTAGGTTAGGGAGCCCAGCTTTAATCGAAATTTTTTACATTTTTGATGCCACCCCGTAAAAACGTTTATTTTAGTGTCAAGCTGTTGCCTAATTTTTTCGGATTTAAACTAAATTTATTACATGATAATCATACTTTTTATACTCGTGAGTATTAATATAGGTAAAAAAACGTAGGTGTTGGGTACAACACTGCAAGAGAAGTTCATTCACACACGAATTATATCTAATCATGGATTACATGCCACGACACTCTTTCCTGTGCATGTTTACGGTTACATTACACATAAGAACTCATCGTATATTTAATACTGATGTTTAATGTGAAAACGAATTCAACTTTGATTATAAACTTTTTTCATACATAGGTATGTTTAAAAAAATTTCTAAATAAATGTGAGGAAAAGACTATTCTAGAAGGATGGAATTCTCTTATGATGCGGCACTAGATGCCGTCCAGATCCAAGAGCGAACAAAAAGTGGATTCACCACGAAATGTTCAGTTTCAGTTCTTGGGATTTTGTATTAGATCATAATTTTTCGTGTTTTCAGTAGAGATTTACTTAGATTGGCACACCTATCATAAATATTATGTCTGCTTCAAATAAAGTTCCTTGCATAAGGGGCCGAAAATAATAAGTTATGTTATGTGGTGGCTTTCTTTGACCAAAAACTTTCTTGGAAATTTTACAATTTCAAATGGTAATTTTGGGACAAACTTGCAGAATGTGAAACGTTGCCATTTTTTCTGAAAAAAAAAATGACGATCAGTTCTTGGAATTTTTACAATTTAGTCAGTAAAAGTTACAATAAAATCTCCCTATAGAAATATAGCGATCGATAAAGCAACATTTGTATTAATCAACAAATGATAATCTAATAATATTTTGTTGTTGAATAATACTTGTGTTAATCGCTTCGCTAGTCCCGTGGTTAGGGAAGGGGCGCCATGAGAGCATGTTTGGACTAAGTGCGTTCCGATTGCCTTTTTTCGTAGTTGTACCTTCAAACAATCTGGACGCTATATTTTCGGTTTTAGAGACGGGTTGACAGATAAGTGTTAGTGCGTGTTCGCGATTTCGATTTTATAAAAATCTTGTCACTGATGTAATCACTGATCATAAATTTCTGTTTTTATCCGAAAATCAACTAGCTTCTAGCACAGAATATGCCACACGGGCATACGGGAGTTTCGGTAAATTGCACCAAGTGTATTTTTAAGAATTCCTAAGTTAATCTAATGCGACAATGTCACTTGATATCTTGTGTGTGACATAATCGGTTCAACTGTAAAGGATTAAAGTGTTTTAGTGTCTTAGAAGAAAAATCCAAAATCAATTTATGGATAAGTATAATTCTCGCACAGTTGGTGACAAAAACCGTTGTGAGAATTATACTGAAAAATGTTTAAAAAATGTGTGTTGTCAAAAAAAATGACAAGGTGCTGATTCTACTAAAGAAACTTGGAAGGAAGACTTCGAGTTTTATGTTAAAGCCTCGGCGTTTAGTGATAAATTGCAAATACGGATTTAAGGATATTCTCGGAAACTCAAAAAATGAGTTATAATTACTTGGAAATAAAAGGATTTCAATTGTGTACAGTAGCCGATGATCTGAAATATTCTGCCGAAGCAGGCATCATGTCACAAGAAAGCCCGAATGAGTACGTATATTGCTGCTGATGCTGACGTCATCATTATTTACGGTCGGTGAAAATCATTATTTATAATTCTTGGGAAAACAATTGAAATCGTATGTTGAATAATATGACGTATAGGCAATCTTATTAATATATATGTGTGTGTTTATGTGTTTTATTATAAGCATTTAGTTGATCAGTAAGATGAATCGGCTTTCTTGTAATCATTTCTCTATTGATCTCAGAGATTCCTTTTTATCTTTTCTCATTTTTAATGTTGCTTCTCCTGATTTTTCGAAGATAATGCGAAAATCTTTCAATAATAATTTCTAAAAACTATTCAATTCTTAATACACATTGAAGAAGTATGCACAGAGAGAAAAAAGGGTTAATGGTACCATGAAGGTAGAAACAACTTTTACATATGTAAATAATGGAATTAACAACTTGAATGGTTATAGTTGAATTCATGTATAAATAATTAAAATACCGGGACAATAATTTTGTTATTCCATTATCGATGAAAATATTTAATTTAACTAATTTTTGTATTAAAGTTTCTTACTATTATAAAATGATTCATTAACTGTTTTCTTTCTCTCTGTGTAATCAATTTACTCTAACCACGTCATCTTTTCTGTTTACAAGTTATTTCAATAATTCATTAAATTAACTATTAACATAAAATCATAGCTAATATGTTTGATATTGATTCCATCCCAATTTATCATCTAAAGCATGAGCTGATCAATTTAATAATTGTCTTAATGATATAATTTTGTTCATGCGCCGATAGAATTTTGGAGAATTTTATTCCAATTTTGTCATTGTTAAAACCATGGTCGAAAATATATTTTAATAAGCAACAGAAAAGTGCATTAAACATAGTTTAGAAATAACTATGTAATTTTAGTAACTATTAAATTCTTTCCAAACAGTATTATTACTTTTTTTTCAAATTTGTACGAATATCCCAATATGTTTTAACCATTCTCTTGGGATGCAAGCATTCCTATAAATAAATCTATTAATTTAGGTAAAGTTGTAAGCTAACTGCTCTCTTATTGGGTTAATAAGTATTTGATAATTTCGAAATTTTAGACGGCGTTTTAAATTAAGTACTTGTACCATAGTGTATCAATATATTATATAAATTTATTAAGAAATGTAAATACAAAGAAGCGACTTAAAACTTGGTTAGTATAACTGCTGTAGTCTAATCTCTTGACTAGGAATAAACTTATAAAATGAACAACTTATATCAATAAAGTACAATGGACGTCAAACTCGTAGGTCCATTCTCAATTTCTGCCTATTTCTAACGTCTCTCCAAAAAACTTGCGAAAATGACATCTGCTGCGAGTTCATAGATGGACCTAATGTAAGGTGTAGATTTTATATTTCAATTCAACAGAATTTTAATTCAAATTGTTTTAAATTAATTCAAATGAATAATTATTATTACACTGTCAAAACAAAAAGTACTTCATTTAAAAACAAAATTAACGAACAAAATAAACAAAATCATTACAACTACTGTGTCTCATTTTCTTCAAATCGCATTTTCTTTTAACAGTGTATAAACTTAAAAAGGGAATTGTTTCCTTACAATAAGTCGATAACACCTGACAATTGCAATTAATTAATCAAGTACCTGTACAACGTTTTAATCTATCGGGAAAAAATTGCGCACTTCAATATCTTGATTTACAATTTTCATCACACAGGTAATGAGGAAATCCAATTTATTGGATTCAAGAACTACTGTGCGTCACATCTTGCGAAGTTAAATGAAGTGTCCTGACAAAGTATACTGACAATGAGTCATGAAGTCGTGTGACACATAGTCGATTGACTCGCCGTCATTCAGTATCTCCTGATATTCCTGACTAAGATGTACTGATTTCTGTGAGAATAATTTCAATTAATGCAGGAATATGAAACGTAAATGAATATTAACGAGACCAAAGATATAAGTATATAGACATAAATAGGAAGTGACGAAGTGAATTCCGTTGTATGGTGTAATTAAATTGCTCATAATAAAATAAAAATGAATGCAATCATTATAAAAAATTTGTTTTTTGGACAAATGGTCTTCCACAATCATTATTCAGAAACACTTCATATACTCTAAATTTCTTGGAGTGAAAATTCATTCTTTGTGGAGTGAACATTAAGTTACCATGAAGAATGAGTGAATTCTCAGCCTGTAAAAGCGAATAATCATTCCTCGCAGAGTGAGTTTTCACTCGTTAATCACGAAGAGCAACTCTGAATGTCGAAGACATTCAGAAAGTAGAGGTACTAGTCCTTTCAAAAATTGATCAATTAATTTTATTGAGAATGTTAGTATTACCAAATATATTAGTTTTGTGGAAATCAAATTAGAGACCAAAATATTAAAGCCTTCAGTTAACAGTGTTGTTTTCTACACTGAAAGCATACAAGGAATAGCAATATAACTATAGCGCAAAGAGTTTCCGCAAAATGCTCTTTAATGAAAATATCGTTCTTCATTTGTTGTTATTTACGGAGAATTTACGAGAACGTAAACAAAGAAAGTATCAAAGGTATGAGACCTGATAATATTATGCACGCAGCATAATTAACACATTGACCGACATTTTGTATTTGTTCCACAATAATGACTATGTCATTAACTGGTACAACTATAGTGTTAAAAATGTTATGAAATTTAATGCACATTTAGTGTACAGGGCATTAATTTTTCTAATGGCGTATAGCTATATATTGTGTATATAATATACAGACATACATTGTGAAGAGTTAATGTATATGTACTACAAGTTTTTTGGCAGCATTTTTATAGTGTAGATTGTAGTCACCGATATTTACATGAATTGTACTTCGCGTAAACATAACTGGCAACATTGTAGAATGTAACCTATTATAAAATAAGACTTCGTTCGCTGTGCCAACCAATGAAAGTTTCCAGACTGTTTCAGTGATAATAGAGGGATAAATTTTATAAAACCATTTTTCATAAAAAGTTTTTTATCTAAAAAAGTATTGTCTATTTGGTTTATTATGTATGTTTGTTCAGGAAATACGCTGAAATGCACTGATTTATCTGTAAATTTTCCACTGCTTTCGACCTAAGAACATCACCTCTAGAATTTTCAACAAATTAATTTTCATTTCACTCAAAAGCTGCCTAAGGGTCTTAATAATATGACACAATACATTTTAAAGGCGTTTTTCTCAGAACTATACTTTTCTTGACATGGCCGGAAACTTGCTCAATTATTTCTCAAACAAGATTATCTAAAGAAAGACATAGGAATTTTTGTTATGTTCCATATTTCATTTGTTACAAACAATTTAGTGCATATTTTTATCCGAAGAAAGCAATTTTTCTTCAATATACCCACTATTTTTCCAAATAGTTGTTCACAAGCCTTTTCTATATAAATACATCCGACTCAAAGAATTTGTTGTACATCCTTTTTTATTAAATATAATAAATTTAGAAATACTCATCGTACATTGTTTGTTATTATTACTATCTATTAATATTTATTGCTGCATTAAAAAAATAACAACAATAAATTTAACATTTTTCAACGAATTTAAATTAGCATTCCCATTTACGGGTAGGGTACTTCAGTTACATTATTATTTCATTTTTCGATCTTCGAAACCTGCGTCCTCGTGTCGTGGATATTTTCGAGCGTTCTTCTACAAGACGACTAAAGTGTGGGAAAGTTGTACTTTATAAATGCGACATGATCATTTTTTGAAATATTTTAATACCTCATACAGTACGATACTAGACAGAGGGACATTTTGCATATCATTATTCTAAGGGTGTCGTAGTCGATGCTTTCCTCTGATTTTTCGGAACACCCTCAACATTCTTCATGCAAATCTGCACAATGCGGTGTAATGCAATTCATGATCTACCGGTTTAGTGCCTAAATTTCTTTAGTTAATTTGGCACACAATATGCATTTGGATGGGGGCGGCCATTTTTGATGGAACGAAACATATGCGTTAGGACGGGGACCACTGTAGTAAGTGTCCGTCTGTCATGGCGACCTCATGTATATTTTTGTTCTTCCGGCTCTACATGAATTGATCTATTGTGATTGCGGAAATTGTTCTTCATAGTCTTGGGAGTAAGGTAATTCATGCAGGATTTACATCTGTACTTTGAACAACCATATTTCATATGTTCGAAAGAAGCAGAAGAGTTGTTCCTCTGGTACCGATAGGAGACCACGTCTACCAATGTGGCACTCGCGGCATTACTTTCATTCTCGTTGTAATGATGCTCTTTTCTCTCGTATATTAGCTCCACAACGCATCACGAACATGACGGTTAACCAACATAACCTCGTTTCTTTGTAAACAAGTGTGTAGGTAAAATCACGAAAATCAAAATCCCGAAGGACCAAAATTTGGAAAGAGCTATTGGCTCCAGCGTTTTTTATTAACTATTTTCCTGAAATTTAGACAGTGTCGAAATACCGAGTCTCCAGTGTATTATTATATTTTAATATTATAATTTTCTTCTTTTCGAAATTTTGGCCTATCGGGGTTTCGATTTTCAGGACTTCGGCGGACATCCTAGTTGTACACTCCTTTTTGCATAATGTCATGATTTGAAATATTCGTGATTTTTTACTTTTAGTTGCGCACATATGTTTTTGCTCTGTAAAAGGAAGTAAAATATGAAAAATTGACATTTATTCTTACAAACTAATCAGTGGTTTTAAAAATCGATATGAGGTTCGACAACAAATAACATTATTTAGCGGGCGATTTAATCAAACCACTGTTTTTTAATTCAGAAGTGTTTTGTATGCCTTAATGTTGTTATTTGAAATGTACGCTGAACATCCGCATATATGTTCTCTGTCAGTTTGAAACTGTGAAACTCATGGAGAATAAATGAATACCCATTGTTTGTCACTGTCAGTGACTATTCACTGCCTTTAGTGATTCAAAATGAAGAGAGTTTTTCTTACACTCTCAAGAAACGTTTCGTTAACCAATATACAATCCGCTAAAAATGTTCAAATTTACGCTTCAGACGTACTTATTGTATGTTCCTTGGAATACTTTGCTTAAATTCTTGCAACTCATTAACGCCCAAAACCAAAATTTTGTTCGTTCACTTTCCAGCCATGTTATTCTTAACTACAAAAATGTAAGATTTTATATCGAAGGTAACGTTTCTTTGGGCTTTGACTTTCCTCTTTTCGATTCTGAACTCTTAAGTCGACAGAAAATATTACCATAACTGTAATTAAATGTGGCGGTTTTAATGCTAAAAAAACCCTAAAAATTCCTGTTTTTTCAAGTTTGATTGCATTTATCACCCCGAAAAAGTAGGGGAATGTATCCACGAGTGGACCACGTTTTTAATTTAATGTAAAAAGTTAATTAAATAAAGGAATTTTTAAGTCTTCTATACACCGTTAGGTAGATATAGTCCATAGGTATAAATTAAATCCATTTGGGTTACTTTCTGGAGTTAAATAACATTTATTAACCCTTTTTTTCGAAGGAACGCTTTTTGGCTAAAAAAATATTTATATCCATGAGTGGATCACTCGTTCAAATCCCCTTTGAATGGCTAGAAACAGCACAAATACAACGAAATTCTAATTATCATATAATAATTTATTTATTTTGAACACTTTTAGTGTGTGCAATACATGGAGAAAATGTGAATAAAGATAAGGGCAACATAAAAAAGAAACTTCGTGAAAAAACCATTGAATCAATCATTCTAATATGTATTCCGGTTTAATGCAACACTTAAACGCTACTTTAATGACTTATTTATATTCAAAAACAAAATGTTAAATTACACTCAGAAATTACGCATCCGCACCATAACCTTTACACTGATAAAAACAAGTGGACCGCTTATGGATACAAAAAGTGGTCAACTCATGGAAATGGAAGCCGAAATTAAAATGCATGAAATTTTTTCGTAGCATTGAAATATTTGTAAACCCTTCAGATATGATGAATTGCAATGTTTAATTTACGAAAAAAAATAAAACTTACCTTAAAAAAGTAATAATTCTATGTTTTTTAATACTCAATTGAAATGAACGCAAAACTTTGACAACGTTTTTCAACAGTACATTTCTACGAGCAGTTGTACTGAACGTGAAAATGCATGTATTGACTTAGGGATCTTATTAAAAATGGTTTCGCGATAATACGCATCTGTTTCATCCAAAAATTTGATATTTCGTTTTTAGTTTGAGAAAAATCAGAAGGGTGGGCCACTCATGGAGCCGGGCTGCTCATGGATACATTCCCTTATACGTATATAATAATCTCAACTAAAAATGCATAAAAATGTATACTTTTCAAATATACATGGCGGAATTAACAATTTCAACATGGCCGACCTAATATGGGGTTAAATACATTGCAAAATCTTAAAGATTATTCGTATATTTTGCAAATTGCCCAATTATCGTCGAAATCCTCTGAATCTTGTTACTCGGTGGTCTTTGGGGTCACTGATTGAGAATTTGTAGATTTTCAACATTCAAAATGGCGGATCCAATATGGCGGACATAAAATACGAAAATTTATTGCTTTTACTTGATTCTTCTTACTTAATTTTACGATTTCATGAATATTAATTGTAGGATTGCAATAACGTACACAGTATCTGTACGGTTATCATACACTTGATTTCACTCTTATGTCTTACATTTTCCAACCACCTTTTTTTATCAGAAATCATTTCACAATAGATTTAAGATGCAATCCATGACAAAAATGTACCTTATGCTTCGAATTTTGAAATTTGCACATTGTTTGCTATTTAAGGTGGTTGGCATGGTTAAGAATTAACAAACAGATTCTGACGAAAAAATTACTAAATGTTAATATGAATATAAAACGAATTCCCTGAAAATGTTGAGTCATTTGGATACCTCAGTGTTGAGAAATTATGAAAAACATTTTGTAATAGTAATTTTCGATACAAGGGCGTAAATGTTTTTTTTTACGAATGGGAGCGGTTGTGGCCCGAGGGGAAGCGAGGGTTTCATTTACATTCATTCAAAAAACATTTTTGCAAATGCGCCGAAATATATGTTTTGTTGCAAGGGTGCGTAAAGTGTTCCTGTAATCGAAAAAATCACTTTACGCATGCTGTAACAAAAAATGGTATTCTTCAAATCTTCATGCGAGATTTGCACAGAATTATTATAGTACATTACCTAACAAGGGTGTAAAGTATACTTTTATACACGGGTGGGAACTGCACTGACGAGGGGCCGAGTCATGTGTAAAGTTCCCGCGCGTGTGTACAAAAGCATATATACTTTACACCCATGTTAGGTATCCCATTTTCTGTAATTGCGTGTGTAAAGAAAGTGTGGAAAGTTTTGATGCCTGCTTGAGTGCGTAAAGTAAACTTTACATATGACCGATCACTTTACAAAGATCGTCGTCGGGAGTGCCTAAAAGTTTACTTTAGGTGCGAAAGATAGGCATCAAAAGTACTTTACAAACGAAGTTTACGCACGCAATTACGAAATGGTAGTTTTCGATACAAGGGCGTATGCGTAAAGAACTTTACACACACACACACGTGTGCCGAAATATTGTTTACGTACGGCTTTTTCGTGCGTAAAGTATAATCGAGTGCACAAGTTTACTTTACGCACCGAAAAGACGTACATAAAATAGATTTACTTAAAATTGGTGTCGATTAAAGAATAATATATAATAAATGTTCGAGAGAAAGAATCAGATCGATTGGATGCGCTAGGTAAGAGAACTTCAATGAAATTGTTTTCAAAAGTTTATCGTAGAGGTTAGAGGCGACTAGTCGACTTCCGAATGGTACTGAACTAGTCAAAATTGGGTGAAAATAGCACTGGACTCCCTACGTACCACACCAACCTCCTTACGCGTACTGTAAGTGTTCTAGAAGTGTGAAATTATAGGTTAGGTTAGGTTAGGCTTCTATATCTCCTAGGAATACATCAATTTCTGACTTTCAAAGTTTTGTGATAAACATCATACATTAGTGGTAAACATATAGGTCTCTCAGCGTATACGCGACATAAAGGACACCGTCTCTTCTCGCTTTTGCAGGTGTTGTTAAAAAAACTGTCAAGGTCACCGATGAAAAAGGGGTACCGCGAAGTAGGATAGGTGCGGATGGTGAAAAGCTGCAGCAGCGCCGTGCGGAGGTAAAGAAAGAGATACGTAAGAGGCTCGGCGCTTGATCTCATTGCCGCTGGGGGCTTGGGGTCTCTCTCGAACAAATTAACGGGCGATCGGGCCTGCGCTCCTGCCTTCTGGCTCCACCTCCTCCGGTCCGCGGGCATCCAGCCCCGAGAGAGATCATTTTTGCCGCGTATTTGCAAACTGAATAATAAATACGCGGAATACCCGACGACCCGCGTTCCGCCTTCACGCAGCTCGCGCTCCCTGCGGATTGGTTCGCGTCTCTCGCGAGGGGACGGCTATACTCAATCGCCGGCGTACGCAGCCATGTATCACCCAGTGCACGTGCAGGCCAATTGCGAGCGTGTGCGCACGCTTACCTACGGTGGACCTACTTTATACATCGCGCGCAGCAGCCTCGCGGTGTCTTGTGTATTATGCGCGGCGGACACTCGCGAAAGGAAGCCCCACCGAACGAACGCCCGCAGAAGTATGCTCGGCATTATTCTCCTACTCGCTCCAAGCCCCCCTGTCTCTTTATCGCTTAATGACGTTTGGCAAGAAGCACCTTTTTTTCTTTCCAGGCGCGTTTCAAATTCGTCGTTAATGTCCCAAAGACTTTCAGGGAATCCGAACGAGTGGTTTATTTTCTGCCGGTAAACGTGGTCGGGAACTTTATAAGGTGTAGCAAGAGTTGGAGAAATTTTGTTGTTGCCTTATGCAAATAGGCAATTCATTTCAACGCACTCTATGTCCGCTATGGTTAGCATATTTGTAAGCGCCAAACACAAGAAATTTCCGTATTAGGCCTATTGGATTTTCCTTCGCACATGCGATTGCCGCCCAAAATTGCTCGGATCTCTTGGAGCGTTTGAATCGGTCGATATCCATTCTAGCGTATATTAGACATTCCTCAACGACAATTAATGTTCGTCGATAAGATGTGCCGGAAATATAGTTCTATAAGCAATTTGTATATTTTGCAGTAACAATAAACGATAGTTAACTGAAGTCAAGAGTCCACTTTTTCCACGTACTGATCTCTGGAAGCTATATAATTCCGAGATTATAAATATCCCTGGTAAAAATAGGGCGTTACTTAAGAGTGACTATAAAAGTGTCAAAGGAGTGTGAAAAGGGTTAGAAAAGCGTGCCAAAAGAGTAAACAAAGAGTGAACTTAGACAAAAAAACGCTTAACATGCGCTTAACGACCCTTTGATTTTTTGCCAGATAGCTAAGGAGTGTGTTAAGCGTATCATAAACGTGAATTGGGATATTTTTACGCTCACGTAACGCTTCATTAACGCTTCATCTTTTCCAAAGATACCTACAGAATTATTTGGAGAATCGCCACTTTATTCTGTATGCTTATGCTACATACTTCATAGAAAAAAAGATTGGATACCGGTAAATACCATAAACAGAAAAACCAAAGAAAACTCCGGAATGATTTTCTCCAATTTAATAAATGTTGAGGTTTCCATTTGTCTGGTTAACTAAATGTGCACTATTCATGATTATTATCTCCTACAAAAAAAAGCTTTCTCGTGGCATTGCTTTAAGTATTAAAACTCTTCATGATTGACAAATTCATTAAATGTTAGACTTAAATTAATACCACGATGAGTAACTTGCGAATACTATTATGTAACTTCTAATAGAGTTCTTTGACAGTTTGTGCTCAAGTTGATGTATACACTAAGAGAATTTTTCTAGTTAAAAGTCCCATACTGTCTAGTTTTAACGGGATATACTTGCAATATGCGCAAAAGTGCCATATTGATATTAAAAATATCCATACTGAAATTGAAAATGTGCCATAGTTGCACTAGAAAGTCCCATACTTTAAGGTAATTTTCAAAACTATTGTCACTTTTGCGCACATTGCAAGTATATCCCGTTAGAACTAGACAGTATGGGACTTTTAACTACAAAATATCTCTTAGTGTTATAGTAGTTTTGGATACAAGTGCGTACAATATTTTTCTGCTAATGTGAGGGTAGGTTTTTTTCTACAAATATAAGTAAAATGCGTTTAAAAAATGCAAAAAATACGTAAAGTCGCACTTTACGCAGTTTGCATACAAAATATTCGTAATATTTAGATACTGCAATACTGTATAAGGATATTTTGTAATATACTTTCGATAAACTTTACTTAAGGAACTTTGGTAAAGTTTACAAATAAGATTACCCAGGTTAACAAGATTTTGTTTTTTGGAAGCTATGGTTTAGTTCATTTCCGAAGTAATTTTGTGTGCAGTATCGAATCTCACCATCGCGGCAGAATTTTGAGATATTTGATGACATGTACTCAACAAATTAATTTTGTTGCTATTTTTGGAGGTTATATTCGCGACAAAATATTTTTAGCGTTCATTACTATTTGCTCTAGTATTATCTAACCATTTAAAACGAGCTGTTAGTCGATCATTTATGTTTTTTCTCAGAATGTTTACTGCCATTTTCAATGATAGTGATTTCAACAATGTCATAAGCAATTCCGTTACCCGCAACTTTCCATCCGTCATTTTGGGAATTGAAGCAACCAATTTTACGACACCTTTATCATCGTACTTAGCGAATCCAGAAACACATTCCCAAAAACAATTATGAAGTAAAAACAAATTTCGAAAAAAAGAAATTAAAGATAAAAAACAGATATTCCATAGAATGATAGTCTTTGACACTCAGAAGACGTATGCAAAAAGGGCAGAAGGCAATTTCGGGAATAAAGCACCGACAATAGCGGCTAAAGTAGCAAGAAAAAACGAAAAAAAATGTAGTACAAGGTGTACTTTGTATCGCATATTCTTTACGTACTTAAAAATCAACACCCACTGAAGTCTATCCCAGAGATAATAACTTCTATCAGGGCCTTTATTTATTTCTTATTTATAAGCTAATATTTTAAGTTAAAAGAGAACTCGTCAAAAAATATGTATTAGAGGCGTGCTGAATTTTTTTTGCTATCTGCAAATTTAAACCAAAGTTGACATAAAAAATAGCTCAAATAGAGGTTTACGAACATTTTTCATCGTAAATCGGCGTAGCACCTAACCCTCACAAACGCAATTTTTCGTACTTTTTTTAATTAAGGCCTCGTAACTTTTGACTGATTTGACTTAACTCCCTAATCTTTGTTCCTCATGAGCCCACAATTATATGAAAACTATTCCACATATTGTTGGATCTATATAAACCATACATTTCCGCACAAAAATGGTCAAAAATCATTTTTTTCACGTTTTAAAAAACTTTTTGAACCGTACATTTTTCTGTACACGCGAATGAGCTGAAATTTCTTACTTAACGTTTTTCGCTACAATCTCATATACTTTAAGGTTTTCGGGATTGCTGTTATCTGTTACCAGATTTTAACAATTCACAATGGCGCATCCAATATGATGGCATCAAATTGTGAAAAAATATATAATCTGGATGAAACTGGGTATTCGAGGGTTTTCGGGGACGCTGTTGATAAATCTGAAAACGGATTTATGGTCAGGAACACTGAAAATCCCCGAGTAAGAAATTTCAGCTCATTCACGTGTACAGAAAAATGCGTGGATCGAAAAGTTTTTAAAAATGTAAAAAAAATGTTTTTTTTTTACCATTATTTTTGCTGGAATGTATGGTTTATATAGTTCCAATTATATATGGAATAGTGCTCATATAATTGTGGGCCCACGAGGAAAAAAGTTTAGTCATCACAGTTAAAACTTACGTGGCTTTAACTAAAAAAATTATGAAAAACTGCGTTTTTGAGGGCGCGGTGCTCCACCAGTTTAGGATAAAAACGTGAATCTCTGTTTGAGCTTTTTTCGATGTAAGCTTTGGTTTAAAACCGTACCAAGTAAAAATAATAGTTTTCGATACAAGTGCATAATAGTAGATTGTGCAACTAGAAGCAAAATAGGTATTTGCTGACGAGGGCGAATTTGACTCCAGACCGAAGCGACGTCGGCAATGTGAATGAGTCTGCAAACGCCTATTCTGCCTTGTTGCATATATAATTTTCTCATACGAGAACGTACTATTTTGCTCCTGCGATATAAGGAGGAAAATAGTATTTTGGACCCAGGGTGTGAGAAACTTATTTGGCTCTAGGCTAAATTCATTTTGTTCCCTAGGTAGAGAATGTGCTATTTTGCTCCAGCGACATAGGGTCCGCATTCAGATTGGTACAAAAAACATTTTCGCTCATACGTCGAATAATATTTTTTTATGCCAGTGTGCGTAAAGTGCATTAGAAAAATGTCAAAAATGCGTAAAGCCGCACTTTACGCACATTGCATAAAAAAAATTTCGATACGGCCTAATATGTATACATCGACGTTGCTAGAATTTAATTGTTAGATTAAAATAGGACAATAATTGCGATGCGCTGGTTACGGCATAGAATCCCGACTAACTGTTGACGGTGTCGATTACATGTTGTGTATTTATGTTTATTATTATTTACTTGTCTGTATCGTCCTGTGAGGGGTGATGCTAGGAACCTTGCCTTGCTCATTAGCCGCTTAAAGTAGCAAATAAATCTGATCTACGTCTATAATTGTAGACATGATTTTTTAATCGCAATTTAATAATAATTAAGAGGCACATTTATGGTTCATCCTATTTACAAATACAATTAGTCACTTTATCATCAAATATATTCTCGGACTAAAATTTAAATTTTTATTAGTTAAATTAAAAAATAAATTAAACCTTTCCAATTGTGGAGGACTATCACATCGTACACAACTATTATAAATAAAAATAACTGTTAGTAAAATAAAATTTCATTTTTTTAACGATATTTTTTCAACGATAAATTTCATTTATAATATTGACGACATATATTACATGTATTCCTAAGGAAAAATTGGACGAAATGTTACAAATTTTTAAAAATCTGCGAGAGACTACAATTCACTATTGAAACAGAAAATAACGATAAATTAAATTGTTTGGATCTCTCCATAATTAGATACAATGACTAACTAAAATTTGACTGGTATACGAAATCCATATTTTCGGGCAGAGTTTTAAATTTTCATTCGAGACATCCCATAAATAAAAGTCGGGTTATGATTTATAACTTGGTTGACGGAGCCATCAGATTAACTGATACAACTTCCATAGAGTAAATATAAAAAAAAAAGTTATAGGCATTTTATATGATAATTGTTATCCCCAACAGTTCGCAAATAAATATATTAAACAAAGAATTAGTTTGATGAATGGCAGATTTAGTATAAACAATTATTTTAAAAATGATGCCATTAATAACACAACTAAAAATTTTATATAAAAATTTCAATTCTATAAAAAGCAGAGTTCATTTGATAAAATAAAGAATAAAATAGCACAATACAACGTTGATGCTGTTCCTTATAATATTGATAATTTAAGTCATATTATTAGAAAAGGGAGAGGTGTATCACATAAAGAATGACAAAATTAGGCGTAAAGACTGTAATGCATCATATGTTGGGAAACCAAAAAGATTCTTGAAAACTAGAATAAAAAAACACGAAAAGAACATGAACCGACAATCACAAAAGAAAACTGTAGTAACGGAGTACATCCTTAAATTCAGTCATACGTTTAATTTTAAAAATGCAAACATTTTAGATCACAAACAAAATTAGAAAGCGAGAGTCGCATCTGCAATATATATTATACACACTTCACCTTCTTTGTCCTTAATGTTATCCAGATTTAGTAATTTACATTTAAAAAATGCATAAACTTTTTGAACATTTTAGGGACACGAGTCCTTAAAATTCTACTTTACGGCTACAAGCAAGTCCGTAAAGGGCGTACTTTACGGACACAGATGAAGAAATAGTTATTTTCGAATCAAGGGCGTAAAATAACTTTTACGCCCGTGTGTTCACCGCGCTCAAGGGACGACGAAGCCGGCCCGAGATTGCCGGCTAATCGCCTTGAAACGTCCGTGATACAAGCATACATTTTTTATACAGTAGGTGTGAAAATGGCCATTTTTCAATGATTTTTAACAATGATGACCAATCTTATTAGGCTAATAAAGTCGTTATTATTATTATTATTATTGTTATAATTGCAGTTATGTGATTAGACTGCAGTTACACGTTTAGGATGCAACATGAAATACTCAGAGAAATAAAAAATAGAATAGATCACGTTGATAACAATCGCATTTAGATTAAACTATCGTTGTCGATGGTCACTGGCAATAGAAGGGGAACTGTAACCTTAGTAATAGCAACTTATATACTTGTCACGACTATTTATGTTAATTACATACGTATAATTGTAACAACTACAGACACGGATTGGATCTGCCCAATCTATACCTTTGCCCTTTATTGCAACAATAGTACCGACACCAAACCCGCTCCACCCCTACAATTTGACACCCCCCTCCCCATGTCCGATTATTTCTATTACATTTTAGTTTGTTGTTTAGTTTATTAGATCGAGTACTCATTTCGTCAGCATTACGGTTCTTTGCTAAATGTATCTTTAAGGAACGCATAAATACCGACTTCCTTTTTTATTCAAATTCACTGTTACTGAAGTCGTATTTTCAGAAAAAATAAACGTTTCGCGGAGAATTCGTAATGAATTACTATTTTAGAGCTATATTACGAATTGTCTATGAACGAACGACAAACTTCAGTGAAATCGGTTCAGAAACGAGCGAGAGTTTACGAGTATAAATTTTGTCGGTAATAAGGCAACCGTACGAGTGCAATATAAATTTATTCTTTCGAATTCTAGCTAAAGTTTTTGCGTAGTCATAAGAAACACTTCAATTGGATTTAAAATAGATCAAGATATAAAAATAGTTCTAGATTTTATTTAAAATGCACATTTTAAGTTTGGATTTTACGTTATCGATTGAACGTTGTAGCTGTCCCTTCATCTATTTTCCGATTTTCAGATCATGGATAGAAATAAGCCGAATTAAGTGTAGTAATGCAACTAGGTTAAACATCATTGCCTAAACTAATAACCACTAGATCAAATGACAGCTATACAAGGTTTGAAAAGCAGTAGTATTTGTTCAAAAATCTGATAACATCTCAAATTTAAAATGTCTCTTAACTTCAGCCATGGAATCATCCCTTAGTAGGTTCTAGCCTTTCGTCGATAGTTAATCGGCACAAATCACACTTTGCTTAATATCCAGTATTCGTGATGTTAATATACATTTTTCGTGCGGATTTTAATCAATGCTTTAGGCAACGATAGAGCTAATCTACTCTCTAAATCTGAATTAGTAGAATTTTTACTATTTCGATAAGTAGCAGAATATTTGACTAATTTATTAGTACTATATTAGTCAAATTTCCCAATATCATTTAATGAATTAGTAAAATCTGGCATATTGTTTTCACTAATAGCAAATAGTAAAATGATATCACTATTTTATAAGTAATATCATTTCACCATTTGAAATAGTAAACAAATTCACTGTTTGAATTAGTCGAAAATCCGCGTGTGCATATCAACAATAGATTGTACTTTGAAACCTCGCGGTATCACATATTCGTCGCAGAATAACGATTATTTGTTATCCATCAAGATCTGGAAACGAATGGTTAATCGTCGTAAACAAGTCGTAAGTATTTTGTGTATAATTAAGGTTAGAATGTTTAACAATGTAAGTTTTCTTGCTGGGCACAATATTTTTATAAATTTTGTTCGTTTTTTTCTCTGGGCGTTTTTAACGACATGTAGCGTAATAAAATTAAAACGCGTTATAATTTATCAAAATTTAACGTGCTAAATTTTCAAAAACCATAATTCTAACTTCCATTTCGTATAGTATTGAATTTAAAGGTATTACTCAAAGTTTTATTCTAAAAGTTAGGTTAATGATTAATGATTTGTGTTTTACAGATTCATAGATTCCAAAATGATGATTAATCCATTACATTACTAAATTAATGTACTAATTCATTACAGCTAGAAAGTTACCCTCTGTTAGTCCGTGTAGTACAGTAACCGAAGATTGATCATTTTTAACAAATTCGTACGGTAACAGTTAAAGGGATACGAAATAATCAATTTCTACTAATTTATTTAGTATTTCAGATTTACTAATTCGTTTAGTAACAAATTTTGACTAATGTAATTAGTAAATTTCTACTATTTATTGGTAACCCACTTTTCTCTTTTTCAATTAGTAGAATTTGACTTACAATTAGTAAAATTTTATTAATTCAGATTTAGAGAGTAGCCATAATTATAACTGATATACCCATATATATGCCAGGAACCTTCCATTATTTCTTTCAGTATATATTGCGCGTCCATATTTAGGAAAGCGTTTGTCAAAAAATGTGTGAGTATACGTAAAATCATAATTTGATATGTCACATGCAAGTGTACGGATTAAATTACGATTCGTCCTTCTACCAAGTATTTTGAAAAACGCTGCGCATTTACATCATTGTCTCGACTAATAATTGAGCAAATCAACACTTGCTATCACGAGAGAATTATTTACCAATTACACGTTACAAATGCTCGGCAGTGCATAAATCGCAAAGGCACTAATAGGCCGAGGAATTCGCATAATTTCCATTTTAATTATACGCAGCGTACGACCCGAAGAACAATAAAGACTAGAAATTCCGAAAATCCTTTTTTCTAAGGCGCGCCCGCTCTTAATCGTCCATCCGCGCAGGAGAGGAGCCTCGGGAGTGGTATATCGCCGACACGGTAAAATATATTTCATTCGGCTCGACGTCTCTTGGGAGAGAGACCCCGATCGTTCCCCGTCCCCCATCCGCGTGGCCGATCTCGGTATATAAATTTATTCCGCGGACCTGGACGTGAAAACGCGGGGCACCTGCGCTCCGATCCGTCGACAGTTCCAGTTTACAATCTTTTATATATTCAATTCGTTCGGATGCGCGTTTTTTGCATGCCTTCGCCGATCTAAACACCCGGGTATGTCGCGGACACTGCGGAACGTCCCCATACACCAGGAATATTTAAGGTGAAGCTTAAGCCATAAACTATTTTCCCCCTTCTCGTCCACTCCTTTTAATAGTTGAACGGGCTTATAAAGTGGTCTGCCGATAAAGTAGAATTCCCGAGTAGAAATTTTGATTTGACCCTACTCAGACTCTAATTACCATGTCTGAAAATACATCAGTACTTAATCAAGGATGTAATGTTTCATCTGATCAGGAAAAAATCGAATAGCCCTTGGAATGTTTCTTTCTGGCTTTTCTGACATTTTTGTCTACGCCAGTTAAGCCGATAACAACATTTTTTACCCTCCGGCCGTGACACTCGATTTCTCGCCCTAGGGCAAAAACTTCGGCCGCGAATTATCGAGTCCTACAACAAACGAATCAAAAAATGCATTATTGGTCACGGGCGAAATATCGATTTTAAATAACTTTTATCGCGAATAATTTCCATATATAATGCGTGATAAAGAGTGAGGTGCATGTAAGTCGCCGTTTGGTTAAATTAACATAGTTGTAACGGTGAGTCTGGGGGGAGGGGGCAGAAGGCACATGAGCTTTGAGACAAACCAAATTTACCAATTTTGTGCATATGTTCAGTGTATTATATGTTTCATTCGTACGTCGATTTAGACGCAGTCTTAAAATTATTAATTCAATGTTGTAATATGTTATTAACCAGTTATAATTTTTTAATTAGACCATTACTTTGGATACCAGTTTGAAAATCAGTGATCAGATGTGAAACATTTGATAAAAGCTGCTGTCTGAATCTTGATTTTGCCATGATCAAACATCACTCGCGAACACCTGATGAGGTATCTCATTGAATCTTCAACAGGTCTATCATCATCAGTAACTAACCCCACGTGTTTGATAAGTCGTCCGCAAATTAAATCCTGATCAATATTTAGTTAAAAAAAAAATTAAAAGTTACACAATCTACTTTGCAAAATTTTGACTCGCTCAAAGTGATTCTAATCGATTTATGTGATTTCGGAGAAAAGACCAATGAAATTAATTGACAATTCAAGGGGACTAAACCGTGAAAAATAAATTCCATAATTTTACTCACGCTCAAAACCGAATCTGGATGAAGTATTCTGTAACTCCGACAAAAAAATCAACCCAACCGCAGGCCATTCGACTATATTAGAAAATATTATTTCTTTAGAATTATAATTTAAAATCAAAAAACTAAATGCGAACTTGAAATTTTAAACCTGACGTACATACTTTAATTTAAATCAAAGAAAAAAAAATATTATAATTTAAAATCAAAGAACAAAATGCGAAATTGAAATTTTAAACCTGACGTATATACTTTAATTTGAAACTATTTTGTACAACTCTGTGTGTAAAATTTAATTTCACACTAGTGCGAATGGTATGTACTATATCGTAACGTGTTCCGGTCTCGAAGTTCGATTTCGTGTACTAAGGGCAAAACTTTCGGGCATGAAGAATATCGGTAAGTATCACGCGGGAAAAAAGTAGAACCTCGATATAAGAAAGATCTGATTCGTGATCAGAAGCCCCAAAAATATTTGAATACCAAGTTTTGTACAGTTATATTAATTTTTTGGGAATATATTATAGCAAATAAAAATGCATTTTTATCGCAATTTTTCGTCCGCCATTTAAAACCGACAGTTTTCATTCAGTCCGACTTCATTGAACCTTTGTTGAATATATATAGCATGACATCGAAATAAAATTGATTTTTATTCTATTAATGTTTAATAGTTTCCAATTTTAAACCTGTAGTACGACATATTTACAACCTTAACAAAACTATTTCGCATTAAAGAAAATACGATTGTTTGCACAAACACGCATGCATTGAGAGAAACATCGTTAACAGTTAAAACCCTACATTTATCAGTAAAGTTACATCGTTCATAGTTAACAAATTAGCTTTGCAGTATAGAGTAACTGTGAACAAATTATCATCCGTAAATTTTTCACTGCACGCATATGCATTTGCATATATGCCTAAGCGGACAAGCCTGATTAAAATCTATCACAACAAATAAAATCAATAATTAAATAAATTAAAAACGACCTAATAACCTACCACAATGTATTTTCTTCCACGTCAATGCAAAAGAAAACAAATTCAATAGTTACACTATTAACGATATCCTCGTTGATCATTCACCTCGTGAAGAGGGATCGGTAGATCCGAAACGTTGAGGTCAATCTTAGAGTCTTGGTCCTTTAGCTTTTCGAAGTTTTCTTCTTTTTCCTTTCTTCACCCTCGTATTGGAAAAGGATTTTTTCTTTCTCTTATGTTGAGGTGGAAGAAAAATCATCGCGGTACGTTATAATCCCGTTTTTTAACTCATTCGACAATAGAAATCCTACTAAAATAATTTAATACAATCAATGATAAATTCAACTAATTATTTAACGATCTGTATCAACGACCATAAATTTAATGTAATACAATAATGCTGCTAGTGCGTAAAGTTACTTTTGTGCACTAGCCGGTTATGTGTTTACACTATCAACAATATAGATGCAAAATATACGTTTCACCTTAAATACTGAAAATTATTAATATTGTTCAGTAAAGAACAACCTTTTTTCATTAACAGAAAGAAACATAGTGTAATTTATAACTTGTTTCCAATAAGGAGAGTTTTTTATATAACATTCTAAACGAAATAAATTGTATTCTATTATTGTATATTTTTTGTAATTGACATATAAAGTGGACTCGAAGAAAGTATAATCTTAAATTCGGTTTATAATCCCCTCAAGATCTTCAAAATTAGTACACAGTTTCCGTTAACAAATTTGTTTAGATTAGTATAAAAAAAATAATCGGCAAATATGTAACCGTTTCAAGAAAACGCGTAAAATATAGTACAGGATGTTTTTCGACCGTGACGTACCTAATCGTTCGATAATTACGAGTGCGTGTGAAATAAACAGAACGAAGACTGACGATTTTTCAAGAAACTCACCCATGTGACTCCCCAAGAGACTGGGAATATTCACTTTTCCAATCGTTGGGGCCCGAATACTTCTGTGAAACTGAGCGCTGAACGTTAACGAAGCATTAAAGCGCAGCAGGTGCGGTGCATTATAATGCAGAGGACTATATAAAACGTGTAATTATACAAAGGGTAATGACGAGTAGCTGCTGAACAAGGAAGACCAAGGTGTGAGCACTTCTCCGAGTATGAAGACGTGAACCTTCTTTTTCCCATCAATATATTGCATCGATGAAATGCAAACAAAGTCATTACTAGATACCGATTAAATTTCATGTAAGAGTACAATGTTGATATACAACACAAACTGCTTGCCATGAAATATCTTGGTTTTAAAGGTAAAAACGAGACTTATTTTTTATTGAAAATTTGTTTTCAAAATTATGAATAATTTAAAATTATAAGAGCAGTCGGCGATTTAAAAAAAAGTATAAAATATAATTTCTCAATTATTATTTTAATGTTGCATTTATATAATTTCAATGTAGATAGTTTACTGGTATATCAACAAAAAATGTTAAATTACCAAAATTAAGGATGAAATAAAAAGTTAATTATCATCTAAACATTTTCATGTAGGTTACCGGTAATATTAGACAAAATATCAGGTAGTTTGAACTGCTGAGCCTGTTGAATATTTTCATTTAATATGACATAGCTATCATTTTCTGACATATTTTGATTTTTTAATATTTTATAATATTATCTCCAATATTACTAGTGACGTACAAATACAAATAAAAAGTTTCATATTGAAAGAATAAATATTTTACTTTATTTTAAATGACATACACTTTTTTATCATCTAATTTGTTTTCACTTTAATTATTGGATATCTGAAATGTGTCAGAATTATATATATGAAGCTTCTATAAGTAAATAGTAGTTTTCGATATAAGGGCGTAAAGTTCAACTTTACGTACCGTAATTTAACATGCGATTAGATAGGATCAGTGCGTAAAGTTGAACTCTTACGCTGTACATCAAATATTATTTTTTGATATACGTATGCGTAAAGTTTGTGCGCCTTTTTCAAGTGCGTAAAATCGTACTTTACGTGCGGAAAAATGTGCATAAGGTCATACTTTACGCATACTATATCGAAAATGTAATTTCCTCAATTAAAAAAATATAACCTTTTGATGCAGGGTGCGCAAAACGCGGCTTTACGCTTTTTTAACATTTTTTAAATGCACTTTACGGACTCTTGCATAAAAAAATATTGTTCGATGCAAGTGCGAAAATTTTGTTTCTGCCAATGTGAATGCGGATCTCGGCTGGCAACCCACACATTCGTAGAAATAACTTTTACGCACTTGTATCGAAAACTACTATTTTGAATGTGAATTACCTATTTTTTGAAAAACTTTAATACAATACACAATTACATAAAGATCCGCTGGACCGCTGACAAGCTGACAACAAATGGTAGTTTTCGATACAAGGGCGTATGCGTAAAGAACTTTACACACACACACGTGTGCCGAAATATTGTTTACGTACGGCTTTTTCGTGCGTAAAGTATAATCAAGTGCTTAAAGTTTACTTTACGCACAAGTTTACTTTACGCACCGAAAAGACGTACATAAATAGTTGTTTCCTGTTTTATTACGTTTTAAAACTGTGTTTTTCTAAAAACTACTTTTTTTAAATCGTTAGTAACTTTTTTTCGAAAAGTGTTGCATCGAAGAACTTCAAATTTTGCGCAGTGTCGTTAGACATGTTTGTGTTGAGCTGGACCGAAGGATTTCTTTTATCTTCAATTATAACTTATTTTATACATAAAGATATGGCCAAAAGTTAAACAAAAAATCAAAAGGTTTGGACAAAACGCTACTAAAATGTCGATTTTAAAAAATAAACTACTAACTGCTACTAATACTAGCAGAAAAATTGTTTTTTGTTTCAAATAAAAATTATTCGAATTATGCTGACTATGAAAAGAGGTTTTTTTTCAAGGTAACTTACGAAGCTCACCAGAGCTGACTTTTTAACATTTTCCTTTGAAACAAAACTTTCTGATAAGCAATTAAATTTATTTGTTGTATACCTTATAAATCTAAATCCGCTACGATGCATTCAAAATGATGAATCAAAATGTTGATTCATTTTACAAAATAAAATTGGAGGAATTTAAATAAAAATTTAATTTTGCAAATCTGGAGGTCGGATTTGAAATTGGTCTCTCTAACAAATTAGATATACAGGGATTGGACATTTTTTAAATAAACATTAAAAAATAAAATTTCTTCATATTTATCGGTAAAGATTCAACTTTAAGACTAACAAAAAAGAAAGAATGTTCTAAATCGCCGATTCCCGGAAGAAACTACTGTTTCTGCTCAAAGAGGAAGGTTTATAACACTTTTTATTGGCTTTAACAAATTTACGAACAAATTTAAGCTAGTACGATCCTTTTAGATTCTCGAACCAGCATTATTGAACCGATTTAGGAAAACTCAAGGGGAAAATGATTTCAAGCTATAAAATACGATTTTGATACATGAATCTAACGCTATGTTACAACAGGCCAAAAATAAAAAAATACTTTATTTTATATAAGACCTTACTTATCTCATGTAGCAGAAAGTACCTCGAATAGTTGCAAAAGACCTACAGTGACTAAAATACAACTTATTTCGACTACCACCGCACCTACATATGCTACTTATATGACCATTATTTAGAGAATAGATTAACTTTATTATATTAACTGTAAACATAACGCAAAATTAAATAATTATTACTACAAATAATAGCTCAGATAGATTTTTACTATGAAGTTTTCGCATAATGCAGAAAGTCTAAATTATCAGATGCCAAAATTTTCATTTTTCAAGAAAACAATTTTTCTACGTGTAACAGCAAAAATTAGTCTAAGCTACGATAACTTAAAAAATAAAATAGAATATCTTTTTAACATTGAGATTTTCAAAAGTTGGCACTACAACTTAAAGAACGACGTGTTCTATTGTTTTAGGAATTTTTCTAATAGGAGCTTACAGGCAGATGTTCGAACACATTGCTTAATAGACGTTTGCTTATCGTAGAACAAAATCTGCACGTGACACGAGAAGTGATCCGAAAGCGGTCTTTCCATTCAATTTTACATGCAGTACTAAAACAAAATATTTATGTAAAATACATTTATGGATATTTTTTATTTAAATTATTCTTAAATACTTTTTAAAAGTATTAATTATATTTTTTTAAAATGACGAGATTAAAGACATCTTATAGATCGGAAATGCACTCATATAATAGTAGCTCACTCTATAATGACTGAATTTTCGTTCTAGGAATTTAATGGGGCGTATTTTAAATTATACCTGGCATAATATAAATTGGTTTATTATAAAACCGGTCAGATATAAACTTATATGCTCAAAAAATTTTAAAGGAATTTTTTGATAAGTTGGGACTACGGACTTCTTTTAGTTTTAATTTACGGACACGTGTATCTAAAAATTATAAAAATCAATTTTACGGCCCAGGACCAAAAAGTATAATTGTATGATCTTAGCCAACTGATCTTGACTGAATATAGATTGATATTTGTTCAACGTAAATGAAATTGTTATTCAGATTAGTTTTAAGAAATACAGTATTTAATGCGTTCTACTTGAAATGCAGTAGGAGGTAGAATTGTTATTTTTCTTATGTTATGTATTTTTAATATGTTTGTTTATATAATGAATTCGGTAATTATCTCACAGAAATATTATTTAATATTTAATCAATTTAAATTAAATAAATTTAAATAGCTCTAATAAAGTAATAGTCATTCAAAAATTTATTGTTGTTTAATAATTGTAAAGTAGCTTTTAATATGTTACTAAGATGCTACTAATTAGAATGTAAATAGAAAGTAAGTCTACAGTAATAACAATAACAAATTTGTTGATTACATATGTAATATACAAAACAACCATATTCGATCTCGTCAAGTCATAGCTTAGAACGGAAACATATAATTACTAACTGGAAAAAGAAACCCATAGTAAGTAACCAGAATTTTACCTGTGATTTAATAGTTCTGCAAACTTGATAGGAATCATTAAATGAAATAGCGTCAGACGCTTTATTTTTCACATCAGTAGATTTTGACTAATTCATCTGTATACAGTTCAAGTATGGTAAATAGTGTTCTGTTTGTTACGTTTATAGTATTACTTTTATTTTTTAATAAATACGTAATATGTACAGCATTAACTATTAATATTTTACATATCCTCAGTTCGATCTTCTTCTTATACAATTAGTAAGTGTTTAAATATATCTTTTCTTACAAAAAATGTTTTCGATTTTTATTTGGCAATATTATATACAAGATCAGAAGAAATCCGAAAATATCGAAAACATCAAAGTCCAGATTAATAAAAATTCGATCCTATTGAATCAAAAATTAATAATTTTAATTACAGATCTAAACTAATTAAACGTTTGCGGGTAATGATTTCGATGGAATTTGGCAGTGTTAATTTGGAATTAACTGTACATAAATTAAATAGAAATGAGTTAAATCTGATAAAAACATATTACAATTAATTACTTATAGATGGAATCTCTTAACACTCATATCATGATATTGTATTTTGTATATAGAATTCTCATAAGATACTCACTTACTTAGATCTGATGCGTTCATCTTTAGAGAAATAGTAAAATCTTTTTAAATTTTTTTCATTAGAAATGTCAATAAACCAGTAAATTTAGTTCGTAAACATAGATTTAAAAATATCCGCCTAGTTAATCTGTAATCAGTGCTATGAACAGTTACTATCGATAATCACTATTATACTGGTAACTAGTTATTCTTCTAAACTAAAATTTGTGTTGATTATTATTATTTAAATGATTCACAATTGTAAATTGAACTAATCGTCTTCTCTAAAGTTACAATTGGAATAAATACGAAGTATTATTCCAAGGGGCAGTTACGATCTAAAAGACGTGAATAGTTTATAGTCACTATGTAATATTCGTATTCTTATTCGCCTTAAATTATAAAATTTAATTTGTATTTTATCATCTTCAATGCTTTCTTTGTACATGAGTATTCAACTATAGAAGGTTTTTTTATGCTGAAAGTATTAAGAAGAACTGTGTAGTAGAACTATGTACGTGTAATCATTTACGTGAACATTTATAAATTAATCGTAGAAGTTTATAACTTATTAAGTCAGAACTATGTAAAATTCTCAGCTCATGATTGACACTTATTTGCTGCAGTAAAAAATTTAAATAAAAATTCCAAATTTATATATTCTACCATTTTGGTGTTGTTTCGATCGGCGTAGAGAATATTATATTTTTAATTATTTTAAAACACAAATCTCTTATGTTCGAGTTTTTCGTGTCTTTTTCGAATCAGTAACATTGTGGGGTTAGCTTCAACCCGCAGCCAATAGTAAATACCCAAATCTACGAGCTTCAACTAGAAATTTTGTTTTGCGTAGAATCAATCTAACCTTTTAAAAACGTCGTTTTTCAAAAGAACCTTGTTTGATCAATTATGAACATTAATGATGCAACTTATCTCTGGTGGTATAATTATTCCGAGAAAAATGTGCAGGGTTGCTTTTTAAACCGAAAAAAATATTAATCAAATACAAACGCATAGTGAAGCTTAACACTATAGATTCTCAGGTAGATATACTGAGTCGTTTTCGTCTTTGACACTTGCAATTAATACAAAATGTGCAATCGCGCCGCCTAACGATATTTGTGGAACTAACTATGGTCGATAAAGTACTTCGATGATTATCAATATAAACCGATGGGTTCTTATCTGGTTTCGAGAACAGCTATGGAACAACGGTAATAGGCTAGAACGCTAATGACTTTCCTTAGAGGAATCTTGTATTTTACCCAACTTTAAGTGAAATAATACAACCAGCTTATTAATAATTCTCTCAATTTCACGCTAAAAATTTACTGAACTGTTGTGAAATATTACATAAATTTAAACCATTTAATGATGAACGGGCTTTTAATAACAGTTTTATATACATTAAATCGTCGTTCTGAATTTGTCTGCCAGACGCGCTGAACGTTTATGCAACAATACATCGACTATTATTAATCTAACGATAAAACTCCTCTAATTTTATGGTATACTCCAGTTTTACGTAAAAGTTTAGTAATTTGCCACAATTTAGTTTTCTTCGTGTACATACCACCAAAAAATAAAAGAAATTATTAGAGTGCTAATAAGAATTAAATGTTGTGGATCTGAAATCATTTCCCAAAAATGCATTATTTCTATTCTAAATTTCTTAGAGTGAGAATTCACACTTTATGGGGTGATAGTTGAGCTTTCTCCTAACAAGTGAAAATTCACTCTCTATGAAATAAAAACTTGCTCTTAAAGAGTAAGAATTCACTCCTTTACTCCAACGGGTCAATTAAAAAAGAGTGAAATTTCAATCCAAGAAATTTAGAGACATTATTTGAATACTCTCAAAATAAAAAAATTACTTTCAATACAACAAATTTTGATTTAGGTTTTTTTCAGAATATAAAAACTATGTAACATGCCACGGAAAAAAATAATCCAGTGAAAATTCCCGAACTTGTTCGGATGTTAAGGATTTGAGAAAAATTCGACGAAAATCTCAGGATTATCGGTAAATATGTTCGAAATGTTTCTGAGTAATTCCCGAACTGAAAATATATTTCACAGTTTGGTTCAGAAATACGCTGAAAGTAAATATTACAGATGATTTCACATAAAATTAAGAAACAGTTCAATATTTATGTCATTAGCATTTAAGAAAATGTACATCTAACATGAAATAGTTTTTATTATATTACGATTGTGAGAAGTTGTGCATCCAGTTTATGAAAATTCCCGAAGTTTTGTGTACTTCTCTACCTATATGTATATATATATATATTATATGCGCAAATACCGATACGCCAGACCATGTACGTATATATATATACAACCAACGAACCAACCCCGCCGTTCTGCGCGGGCGATGTATTCGCACATGGTGGCCAGGGAATGAAAACAAAACAATATATATATATTCGATTATTATGCTTCGATATGTTTCTTCTAACACAGGTAAAGAATGGAGAATATGCCGGTAGGAAAGTTATTTTTTGAAAAATATTTTGACCTTTATCAAATTTTGTTTACCTTAATTTACATTAATAGGAATTTGATGGCAGTCATAATACAGACAAGCTTGTAGAAAATGTTATTGAAGTATATTGCGATAATGCTGAAGTGAATGTGGTAAAAACAAAAAAAAATTATTTAAATGTTTAAAACAAAATAAAACGCCAAACTTATTAATAGTAGTAGTAAAACTCCGAACTACATAATAATCAAACCTTTCAGTTCAATCCCAGCTGACGTACGGTCATGTTCATGTGCGAAAATGTTACGAAATATACAAAATGTTTTGTATACTGTTTGTATATTTTGTTAACTTTTCGTTGACGAATGTGACAGTGTGTTAGCTGGGATGAGACAATTTTTATTTAGAGCAATTTTCACTGGCCGTACTAGTGGAACTATTGTAAAATGCTAGTATACTGCTGTGTGTCTTAGAAAAGGTCGTATCTACATTTCTACGATTGTCACTTATTCGTGAAATACGGTTTTCAGTCATAACAGTAATTTTGTATTTTTAAAAATGATTTTTGACGGCTATCCATTTAGCACGATTCTCAGTGGATTGTTAACTAACGGGTTTCATATTTTTTGGGACATCATATATATTCATTACAGTTTCTAATACAGAGCCTGAATTTTGAAAAATCAATTAAATCATTTTTAATTTAAGTACCTTTGTGAAAATTTCTACCTTATTCACTGAGCCGTACGGAATCCCCTTAAACCTACATACCCGATTGTATGAAACATATAAAGAACGTGATTTGTGAATAACTACATTCAAATATTCGCGGGCATTTACTTACACAGATATTCACAGATGGCGCGTTTCTCGCCAGCGCCGCGAAACTGATAGATTATGTATAAATGCAACTTCTGACTCAGTCTACTAATGAGTAACTATTTTAGCGTTCCGTTAATACCGTTTGCGTGCGTGCGTATATTAACTGTTATCTAGTTTAATATTATTGTGTAGGTCTGCGATGTTTAGCGATGTATTTCTATGTATGGGCCTTGTGTATAAAATGTTAGAAAAGTTTGTTCTTGAATGAGTAAATGGTGGTTAAAAGACATACATACGAAAACCAAATTTTGTCCCTTAAACTAGTCGGATTATTTCATTATATTAGCTTCGAATTTTTCTTGAACTGATTCGGAAATATTCCCGAACTGTATAGAAATAATCTTAGTTATAAGATCTTAGATATAATTCGAGCATATTACTTCACAGTTCGGGAACTCTTCATGAATTAATTTGACTTCTTCATGAAAAAGGGTCTAGAATATTTCTAACGAGACAGTTCCTAATCTTCTTTCAAGCATACTGAAATCCTCAACATCCGAACGAGTTCGGGAATTTTCACTGGATTAATATTTTCCGTGTGTGGGTGGAAAATACGAATAATACATATTACTTTCTTCATTAGCAGAATGTATAATATATTTATCATAAGGCTTAAAAATGTAAATCAAAGTAATGGGCATAGCATTTTTCTTAGCGCAAGTACTCACATCACTTATTAAGTACGTTTATAGTTTTAATTCATACCCAACGTCTTTTTTCCATAAATCAGTCAATTTTAATGAAATAATGTATTTTTTAATGGATAAATAACGAATTTGAAGAATTGGCGTCGTCTTTCACTTGGCATGACGAAATTTCACTGGTCGGAAATTTACGCACAGGTTTCGAATATGCAATAGTCGATGTTTTCATGAGTTTACAGAAGGTTCTTCTCGGCGTGGCGGCTCACGTTCCAAGCACCAGACCCCTGCGGTGATTCACATAGTCCTTAAACCAATCCGCAGATAGTCTGCCTTTCTCTTCGTTTGCTAATCGAATCGCTTCCTACGCTCCTGTTGTAATTACATAACGGAAAATCTCGTGAACTCGATTCGCCAAAAATTCATCTAATCTCGTAAATTAAAACAAACGCGAAAAGTAATTAATTGCACGGATTTGCGAAAGTGTTGCATGGAATTATAAATAAAATGGTCCGCGCGTTGGAGGCACTTTTACGGGATACCGGTGAGTAACGGCAGAATATGTAAATAATTGAATACCCTTACGCTTATTACGCTAATGGCACATGATCTACCGAATCATGTAACGTTAAGAATATCAGGAAGAAGTTATTCTTGGCGTTGTAATAATATTTTCTTACGTAATTGTTGCTATTGTTAAAAGTGACATAAGAGGGTGTAATGAACATATCAGCAACTAATTAAAATATTTGTTTTTGTAATAGACAAAAAAGAATGTTCATGGTCCTGGTACAATAGGTCGTCAATTCTTTTCGCGTAACTGGTGTTGGCGATTTTTGGAGTGATACAGGCATTATAATTAACAAAATAAAGTATTGTATGGTCACGTTTTTTCGTTAAAATAGATATAGTTATCATCCTTTCGTAGATCTATATGATCCCGAGTAAAGAAATTCTCATTTCATGTGGAATGTGCCAACATTAGGTTGGTATATATTTTGTCGTGGTACTGGTAGCATAGAAATCATTACAATTTAATAGCGTACAAATATTGCAAATTTTTTGCGAATCGAGTTCACGAGATTTTCAATTAGGTTACTAATTCTCTGTATAATTTTTCTCTAAATTCATTGGAGTGAAAATTGATCCACTCTTGTATTAAGAGTGAAAATTTCACTCTATAAAAAGTGACATTTCAGTGACAAAAGTGGCTCAATTTTCACTCCAAGGAATTTAGAGAGTAGGTTTGAGTGATGTATAAGATAATGAGTTTTCAAAAAGTTCAATAACTATCAATTGTTTCAATTAGACTATGGGTTTCTTAGCGAAGGAATATATTATGGCAGATTGGATGAACCAATCCTGAACAGTGAAACCGAAAAAAGAATAAACATAAAACAGTTTCTATATCCTTTTTAAAATCATTCCGATTCCAATTCAGGAGCTTCACTTTCAAACATTTATGTACACTCGTTTACTTAACCCTTAGCTACCACACGGGGGTCAATTTGACCCCATCCGAGATCAAGTCCATTTTAAGCATTTTTACCGGAAGAAATGTGGACTTATGGCGTCTGTGGTTAGTTGCAAAATGTCCCTTCTATCTCGCTTACAAAGTGTCACGTTGAAAGCATTATTCTAACTTTGGCAGTTGTGCGAAGTTGAGTGGTACCGTCAGAGACCCCAGTGTGGTAGTTACCGTTATTTATTAGACTTTTTTCGAAAATTGCTGTTCACCGAGTTTTGGTTTTATTGTGAAGAAAAAATGGAATTAAAACATTGTAGATGGTTTGAATTTTTTTGAACGCGATTATAATACATTTTCTGGGGTATTAGATGGTGTATAATTTTCGATCCCGAACGATGGAACTAGAGTTGGCGAATGAAAATCGTGATGCGAGTGTGGTTGACAATTCTACAGATGAAAACGTCGATGATGTTTCCGACAACTCTGATAGAGAGTACAGTGCTTCAGAATGTGCACTTGAATCTGATTATCATGTTAAAGTCAAGTTGGAGGATCTATATACTGAAGCTAGATATGCAAAAAACTGAACACGATACGTTTAACGTCGAGACAGAGATGTAGTTTTTACTCTTGCAGAGAAGACAAAAATCCAATGAAGTGAGGTTCCACTTGTGAAACGCCAATGTTCGATAACGCCGAATAAATTTTTGTCATACTGGCGTTGGAAATAAAAAAGGCACTGAAATGTGAAACTTTTTTTCTAAATGCTAAATTTCCAATGTTAAATTTAAAAAAAAATATCGAAGTTTAAAATAAATACTTTTTTCGGTAGTATAGCCTAAAATCTGATTTTACAGCCTACTCTAAGTCCTTAAAATAAAATTTCACGCAAATATGAATCTGCGCTGTCAAAAATATAACTGTCAAAAACATAACCCATACGGACTAAACGCAGTCCGCGAAATAAAATTTTTACAGCTTTCAGTACTGAAAAATAATGTTGGACACACGGCCTTAAAATTTTACGGCCTTGTATCGAAAAGTACTTTTTTTTCATCGCCGAATATCAAACGATTGAAGAGTATCCCGGTCAAATTTTTATATAAAAAAATTAATAATATAATTTTTTAGCAAAAAATTGTCATTTTTCACGTTTTTTAAATTTATGCACTTTTTTTAACATTATACACTCCTTTTTGCTAAAAGAACCGATACTATGTTCTAAAACAAGTCTCAACAATTATCAGACAATTTTTTTTACATCGACAAAGTCAATAACTGCTTCGCAACATAATTTTTCTGTATGGGGTACGAAACGTCCCACTATGGTAACTATTTTATTAACTATTTTATTCTAGTGAAGTGTGGCAGCTAAGGGTTAATAAAGTTTGAGATGATTTTGATATGTATACTTCCAGATGTAAAAGTTTTATGACGGTTTTATAAAATGTAAATTAAGTTCTTATATAAATATTATATAAAAATTATACTGCAAAGGTGTGTGACATTAGGATACCCATAAATGCAAAGCTGTAATGGTACCAAAAAGTTTTTGGTTAAAAATACTACAATCTTTACTATTAGTAATGCGAATGCTCGAAAATTCTGTGGTTTAAATTCCATTGAGAATGATAAATATTTCAAGATAAGTTTGTATATAGAATTCTTTCTTAATTTTTTTCATAAGAAAATTCATAATACTCAGTGAAGACAAAATTGATGTACGCACTTATTAGAAAATAATAATTTCTAAACAGATTTTGATCTGATGCAAATCAGATTTTATTATTTTTTATTTCATAAAAGAAAATGCAATCAAATGTAAATATTTTAGTGGTTAAAAATTAAATTTAAATCAAAATCTTAATTGATCTAAATTGCATCAAATCGATGCAGTAATATCGATAAAATGTCGTTATATTAAGTAAAATTTCAATCGAACTTATATGTAGTAATGAGCTTCAGAGAAATCTGTTTTAAGCTTTCTTGAGTTGATCGTATCTGCAATTTCCATGATTCTAATCTGGTAATGGTAAGTCTGAACTTTAGGATTTGTTGTCTTTCTCAATTACAAATCACTACAGATGATATATTTCAATATTAAGTTTTCATATTTATCATATTTTTGTAATAAAATTGTTAAAACCTTCGTAGAAACCAGTCTAGTTGAATATCTATCTAGGTACAAGCTACGTCCCAGCTTGTGCACCGATAATTAGAAACAGATTTCTTCTACTAGAGAATACAACATTTTAAACCAAATTATTCTGATTTCACTATGTAAAAAAATAAATATCTAAATATATCAAATAAAAAAAAGAATACAACAGACATTAAGAAATTTACAGTCCTCAGGATTGCATGGATTTAATATAAAAATTTATATGAAATCTCGTTAATATACTGAGATACAAAGTCTCTTCACAACGGACATAGTTTTCCATGCTGAATCAATATATCCAAATGTCATACTGTATTCGGACACTATTTTATTCTGAACACAAATTATTTTCAATTAAAACGTATGGAGTAATCTTTCATTAATAAAAAAGTATCTTAGAGGGATCTAACTTACTAAGTAGATTTTAAAATAATTAAAATTATAAATGGTCCTTCAACACACTTTTCCAGTATATAATTTTATAAAAAATAATAACAAAAATAGGTAAAATAGACCATAAACTTCATATACAAATTAATTCCTTTGTAAATTTGCAAGCAATTGTCTACTTGTTACGGTGGTAAAAAAGTTTATGGATTTTTTACTGCGCATAACGTTTGAAATAAACCGATTAACGTGTACGTAGTACAAGCTTTGTATATAAACTACCTGTGATTCGTCGTCAATGTGGTATCAACTAAAATTAAAAGTCAAAATCGCACAAAACAGTATGAAGGTTAGAATTATCTAAAATAATATTTTTTATTTTTCATATTTGTTCATTACACGCGAGTTCTAAATCCACTATTACACGTGTTCATTTACACATACTGCTTGTATTTTTACTTCGTGTAATCGATTTATGTCCAACGTGGCACATAATAAAATTATTCGAATCATATACAATTTTTTCAAATACTTAGGGATAGTTCTAGATCATTTTCCACATAATATTTGAAAAATATTATTTTGAGAAGTATTTTATATTAGATTTGAAGTGAATGTGATATTAAATAATCAAAGAACATGAATTATGTATTCCAAGAGAGCTATTTCCATTATCAATAAATTCTGAACCATTATCATGAAAATTACTTTCTACCCCAAGAAGTAAAATTCCAAAAGTTAATTTCACATTATGAATTTCTAAGAGGGTTTTAATTTAGAAATAAATACACCATAATTGATATATTAACATATTATTCTAGTTTAGGAAAAATGAATTTACAGTATAAATAAAACGAATTATTTTGATAAATTATAATTTACAGAAATTCAACTCAAAATACTTTAATATATGAAAGTAAAAGCATTCACTCATAACAAAAACTAAAACAATCGATGGCACTACGTAAATATTTGTCTTAATTATGTCACTAATTAATATTTATTTGTACCAAACTACCTGATGTCCAAAACCGCAAAGTACACAAGACCCAAACCAAAGTTCAAATATACAAACAAAAAAGTATAATAACAAATATTTCAAATAATAACAAAAAAGAGAGTACTTTTCGTGGAGGATTCAGAATCTACCCTATGAAATTTGATTTTAATGTAGATTTTGTTAAATTAGAAGTCTATCAGCTGTATATATTCTTACGAATTCAAATAAATTTTACCTTAATTTTTTTTTAACGACGAAATAATATTTTTAAGAAAACTCTCTATTTTAATTATTGGTTTAAATTTTCTTGAGAATTTATTTCAGGAGTTGTGAAACGTTTTGTAACGAGTTTTTAATACTTTGCAGTAGATAGTTACAACGTATAGTTATCGTATCGTATGCACCCTATGAAATAAATCAATTACGATACACATTTTTCATGTTGTGGTAGGTCAGGAATCAAAATATTTATGGATAAAAAAATTTATTCGCATATCGTAAATATTGAATCGCTCATTACCAATGCGTAGAGAAAGAGTATCAATATCAATCGATACTCATCAATTAAAAACAGCTAATGCATTCCGTGTGACCTTACCTCCCATTACGGATTGTATTATACACGTGAAACCTGATTCGAATCAATAATAAAAAATTCTTATTGTCCCCTTGCGAAGTTCAGGTTCGTTTCAGGAATTGCTTGACAATATAAGTACAATTGCAGTTCGTGGTATATATCACAACCCAAAAATCATACAATATCGTTTCAAGCATTACATAATCATCGTTATTAACTTTTTTAGATGGAAGATCCGATACAACAGTTCTTATAATCAATTAAACTATACCCGTTTTTTTAAAGATAATTCAAATTTTAATTCCGTATGCAATATTGGAAGACTTTTAAATCAGAAATAATAAACGATTTAAAGTTTGGATGCGTATCTGTCTGTACATGATAAAGTTAAAAATATTATATATCAACAATAATATGTTTTAGAAAGTGTTACTATCGTATTTTCATTATGGTTTGTTCGAAATTTATTATATCAATTTTATTATTGATAATTTTTTTAAAATACTAACGTTTAGACTTTTTATCAGTTATATATTGAGGCAGTACAAAATATAAGTTATGTCATATGAACATTATACAATCTTAAATATACATAATAAAGTGTTAAAAACTTCACTACCACAAATATAATGTGATTTTCGAAGTGCTTAAATTTGTAATTATTTCCGGTAAAAATTTGCATTATCCAGGACAAAAATAAAGAAGGTTTGTAATTTTTATTCTGAAATAATATATCCTTTTGAAAACGATGATCTACTACAAAACAATAAATTGTCAAGCCATTTTCAGTGTACACATATTTGCTAAAGTGATGAATTCTTAAGTTAATCAAAGATACATTGCTGGTCAAACGGATTGGAAACTAGATTATGAGAACAGAAAAATATTTTAAATATCCCAGAAGCACGCTATACAGGAATAACTATTCATCGTTTAGATAGCGGACATGATTTTGACTATGAAAATACTGCAATTTTAACAACTGAAAAAAAAACACATAAAAGGAAAAGAATTAGAGAAATACTTTCTTACAAAAAATACTGAAATAGCGGTTAATATTAGATTTGGGAAATCTAAATTACCCGATGTCTATGATATTTTGTTTACAGAGTCTAATAAATAACAGTTTCATTTTCAAGATTTAAAAACTTCACTAAATAAACGATAGAGTTAATACAGTTATTAATAATTTCCAATAGTATTTTGAAAATTATTTAATACTTATTATAGAGATGACAAAAGGCACTTTATGCGTTATGCAATCCATTGTTATAATTTAAAAAAAAAAATGTATGATATTTCCTTATTGGATGGCCGGGTGGTTGTTATGATTATGGAGGTTCATCTGCTCCTCTTTAAAACAATTGATTGTATAATTATTATACTTGTATAATTTATTTATCAACAAAATTTGTTCACCTTGTTCCTATTTTTATTATTTTTCTGAAGAGGGTTCGTATTAGAACCAAAAAAGTTAAAATTAATTTTTTTATATTATAAAATTTATTTCTTCTCCCCTTCTCCCCTTCCCCTCTTGTATCTTTTTCCGCACCCTTTAATTCTTTTCTTCTTTTATTAGTATAGTGACCACTAAAACCGTGATGTTGTAGTTTAAACTATTCAATAGTTGATTTAAATAAAACCCAGTAATTTGAAATATTGAATGTTTTTCTTAAGCGATACGCAAACGTAGGATTGCAATCGGTCAAAATCGTGAACAGATATAATAAATAAACAAATATAATAAGGTTGTGTATTTCAATACAAATAAATGAGTATAAAGGTATGTCAGATGTACATAGTATGGTAAAAAGTCTGGGACTGGTCAAATATTTCAAAAAACATCGATATTGAAAAGAAAACGCTGAAACACATGAAGTTTGGGGGGGGGGGGGGAAGGGGGGATCTACCCTTCGAACCCCAAACCTTACCCCACCTATAAGCGGACATGAGGGGGTGGGGTAAAAATCTTAAATGTCAACATAGGTCGAGTGAGGGCTCATTTGAAAGGTCTTTTCGAGACGAATCCAACACAATACGCACAAAGGGCGCACTTTTGGCGAGAAATATAAATTTTAAAGGTTTTTTACTTAGAAACATTTAACAAATTTAGGGTGCAGTAAAATGTTATAATGGCAATATTGGTCGGTACTACTGCCGGCTTCAACTTTAATTCGTCGAGATTGCTGGTTTGTTTCGTGTCACAAAATATTCCAGCTCAAACGTTTACTTTTTCAGGATTCTAGTCTGAGAATATTGCATCTAACGCGGATTGCTATCTGACCAATATCTACAATTTTGCAAGTTTAAAACATCCGACTAATTCGAAAGTACCCTCTTCGGAAATACACACAATATAAAAACTGTCGATTATTCTGAACTCGCGTCATCATTTCATCCCAATACTCAACTCTCCTGTCATAATCATCTTCTTATCATTTCTGCACGAGTTTAATTTTATAGAGGTGATATGATGTTTTCTTAAGACATTTATCACAGATTTTCGACTAATATAGTATTCATGCGCAATTTTAGAAGGAGGTTTATTTGGATTTTCAATGACACTCTGAAGAACTTCCAATACTGTATAGTCGTTGACTGCAATCTTTGGTCTTCCAGACCGGAGTTCATCTTCAACAGAACCTGTTTTTCTTTTTCAAATCGTAAAACTGTGCGATAAACAGTAGACTTAGAAATCGGATAGCGCTCCGGATAGGTGTCGTTAAACAAATTTGCGACTGTTTCGTAAGATCGAATTTGGTCACTACAACTGTGTATTCTAAGCATTACATTGTAATTCGCTCGGTAATATTTTATCATATTATAAAGTAACAATTTGCAATTTGGTTAAAAAATATAGTACAATTTGTGTAATTCCAACTGTATCGGGACATCTTTTAATACTCTGGACAAATCAAGGCACTTATCAGGTCGCCAGTGTTTTCTTCACTTGCGACAAAAAGATTTTCGTAAAACGGATGTGATTACAGTATCTTAAAAATTAGTGTTACAGTATAGTCCCGGTATATTTACCCACGCCTTCCTCGCCTTCCCCTCTCGTCTTGTTATATGTACCAAAAGAAGGGGAAGGCCACTTCTCCCACTTTCCTCTGTCGCGTTATGTTCGTGAGGGTCAAGCAGGTTCATCTTGAGGCCCTAGTCCGCAAAGCAGGGGGGGGGGAGCGGCGAAGGGTAACTATAAAACAGAAACTCTAAAACACCAAATGATCAAGCAACTTATTAGAATGCGACCTGACATACTGAATTTTTCAAAGCTGATGCTTGATTCATAATATTCCACAGAGCTCACTGTCCTGGGGACGTCTTCATGACGTCAATGAATTAAAATGAATTCTGTTACATATTGAATGATGTACACACTTATATTAACAATAAACAAAGTGCGAATAGGTTATTTGAAAAAATCAATATTGAACAGAAAATGTGACATAAACAATGTGAAACTGGGTACTTGGAGAGGTTTATTGTCTCGGGGTATTCGATTACGAATCCTGTATCAGATTTTTAAAATTCAAAATGTCGGATTCAATATGGCGAATCTAAACGTAATGAATTACTTGATAGTGTTGTTAATGGAGTACACCGTGATTTTGGAGTCACCACGATTTTGGAGTACACCAGAATTTTGGAGTCGCCTGGGTTTTGGGAATTTATTCAAATCCCACACAGCACACTGTCCTCAGGAGCTCCTCAGGACGTCCAAATGTCCGCTTTAACGTCCTATTAACGTCCTCAAGGCATCTTGTGTCCTGAGGATGTCCTGCGGACGTTAACAGGATGGTAAAAGCGGACATTTGGACGTCCTGAGGAGCTCCTGAGGACAGTGTGCTGTGTGGGATTTGAATAAATTCCCAAAAACCCAGGCGACTCCAAAATTCTGGTGTACTCCAAAATCGTGGTGACTCCAAAATCACGGTGTACTCCATTAACAACACTATCAAGTAATTCATTACGTTTAGATTCGCCATATTGAATCCGACATTTTGAATTTTAAAAATCTGATACAGGATTCGTAATCGAATACCCCGAGACAATAAACCTCTCCAAGTACCCAGTTTCACATTGTTTATGTCACATTTTCTGTTCAATATTGATTTTTTCAAATAACCTATTCGCACTTTGTTTATTGTTAATATAAGTGTGTACATCATTCAATATGTAACAGAATTCATTTTAATTCATTTCTATGTACATCTTAATGATATTAAACTCAAATGGTAATTCGATTTTGTCCCACACGACAAAATAAGTATCCTCTTTCTGGCAGTCGATGACATCGAAATAAATTTGGAGTTTCCAGCAATTTCCCTCTAACAAAGCAACTCTAAAATGAATCATTTTCATCAAACATGGATGTAATTGATTAAAATGTTAATTTAAAGCATCGCCGCGCGATTCCCTCTGAAGTAAGGAGAAGAAAGTTAAAAAAAAGGGAGTAAAAAAGCGACGATTGACATCAGCCACTGTCTCGCGTTACGTGGAGTCTCCTATTACCGCCCGTGGCCTTTCGTAGAAAGAAAAAAATCCGTCAAACCCTCTGTCCGTCCGTCGGAAAGTGGCGGCGGTGTTGAGGGGGAGGGGGAGGGGGTGTTCGCGTACTAGGCCAGCGCATGCTGTCCCGTCGGGCCCCGTGCTGGAGCGCGTGGTGTAAGTCGTAATGGTAAGTCACCAATACACCGAGGGGCCCACCGAGGTAAGGCGCATACATACGACAGGCGGATCCACGAGGACTCGACGGTGGGGCGCCTTCTCCCGCCCGCGCACCCAAGGCGCAGTGTGTGCGCTCCGCCGATCGCGCGAGTCACTCGCGAGTCACCTCCGTTCACCTCGGGCCGCTCAGTCCGCTCGAGTCGTGCACCACGAAACACGGGCATTAGGGCCCTGAGAACACCGCGAGCCACACGAGTTTATACATACAGAGAAACCACCTGATTATCGAGGGGACCCACCGCGGTGTTTGGTACCCCCCTGGAGAACATCATCTCTGCACTTACACCCCAAAGGCCCGGCGCTTCCCAAGCACATGCGAGGGAAATTCGAGCAGTCGACGTTCGACAACGCGGAAACTAAATGGTAAAAAGTTGTGGAAAAGGTGTGTGAAAGAGAGGACAACCAGGAATTCTATGGTGTTTTGCGATGCTGGTCCGCCCACCAGTCTTGGAGGATCGTACGTTTAGCGGTTCTTGTAACTTGCCAATGACTTTGACCATTCTCATGAATTTTCATGCCAGTGTCGTTCCCAAGGAGTGATAAGGTTCTCCGAGGAAAATTGTGTGTTGATCCTTGTTTCGGTGGTTCTTTAAGCGAAAAATCTTATTTGCAGACCTGTTCAGTTAAAGAAATCTTCAGGTCCCTTCGGGGAATCAACAGGCCGATAGACTTTTGAAAGAGGCGATATTATGTCACACTCCCACGTATGCCACCGAGGATGTTTCGCTCCGTGCCTCATCCACGTCGCTTGACATTTCCGCGGGTCTCAACACCGGGGTTAAGCGTTGCTACGTGCGTGACTCTGGACGTCTCTCCGTCGTTTTTTCCCAACGTGTCGTGAGATCCAAGTGCGAGAATACAAGTGTAGAAACGCCCCCTGCGAGAAAACGACAAATTCCCGATCCACCGCAAGCTCCACGAGCTTTTGGAGAAGTTGGATAACGCGAAAAGACCGGGTGGAATAGTTTGAACTTGGCGCGGGTAACCAGAAACATCCTTAGAGGATCCTCCGGCTAGCTCTTTCCACTTAGAGGGCGGAAGAACAAATCGCGTCACGAAACCGGAAGAGGTCACAGGACAAAAGAAGACGAGGAAACCGGAGAGAGGTGTGGACTTTAAGTACGGTTTTTACGCCGGGTTCGTTCCGGGTTTCATCGAATCTAAGGGAATAAAGACGGTTTCGGAAACGTAGTACACCGTGAACAGTGCCAGACCAATTTTTGTGCAATTTTAAAGAAGAAGTCCTCCTGAAGTATTGGGATTTAAAGTTTCTCTACATCCAAAGGTGAGATACTAGACTAGATTTAAGGTTTTGGACCAATTCCGACAGGTTTTGGATATATTCTAATTGATAATAAAGCCGAATTTAATTTGGAAACTTGTTATGTCAGTTTTCGTATGAATTACTTTCATAATAAAGTGTAGGGAATGTTCAGAATCTCCAGAATATTCCAAAATAGATCAGTAGTCATGTCCCGAAGTTGTTCAAAAGATTTCTAATTAATAGATGATTCGCGTGAAGAACAACTTTCAAATCAGAAAGATTTTGTTTCAATTACTACTTAACCGTAAAAAGATTCCAAAATATGTTCTTATGATACTTTTAAAACGTTTCACATGTCATTTTGGAAAATGTTTCGTTCAAAAAGTAACGAAGTTATCCTGAAATGATAGTCCAAAGTTTAGTAGGAATTTTCGTATTATTGACTATGCGGGCGCTGAACATTCATCTTGGAATATTATAAATGTTCATATTCGATCAATTAATTTTGTCTGCTTATTATTGTAACTAAATTTGAAGAATATTACATCTACATTGAAACAAAGTAATTACAGAGATGTGTTTAGCGGGTTATTGAAAAAAAGATTGCTGTATGGAATAAGAGTTTATATAATTTGTAACTAAAGGTTTGATAGATATTTTTATCCCAGGTTTAATGCTCCAAAAACAGATTTTGAATGTAATATAATCGAGGGCAATTTTTTAAGTCACCTTTATCCTAAAAATGTTACAATTTCATAGAATATTCTGAATGATGTTTGCAAAACATTCTGTTTCAAATATGTCAGCATCAATATACAAAATTCTCGTAAAACGAAGAATTAAATAAAAATATGTATTTAATTTGTCTCACAATTTAAAACATCGAAATTAACTGGTTTTTAGTGAAAAAGGAGCCGCTGATTCAAAACAGCGCCTCCTTTTTCGTCGTAATTTGGTGACTACTTTTTATACTACTTCAAAATTGAGAGATCAATGTTTCAAAAATATCTAGATCCAGCTCAAAACATTTTTTATACAAAATATTAATTAAATATAAGACAACCCATAGTTTATCTCTCATACTCCGAAAATATTTGTATCAAAAGTTGCAACAAAGATTGAATTTTCAGAGCATTTTCTGATAAAGTTTATACAAGGACATTAAATATTGATATTATTATGTAAAATGATAAGATTAGATACTATTAAAAACAGTTTAAAAAATATTAAAATTTCTTAATCTTACAAGATTTCTCAGAACAATACTCTGAATATCTGTAAAGTCTTCCTGCGCTTTTTGATATGTAAAATTTCTTGACAGTAAATGATCATCCCCGTATATTTGATGCTTTGTAATTATAACACTTTTTAGAAAAATTTTACTATTATTTTAATCAACAATAATAATAGATATCATTTGTAGACAAAGGAATATTATTTTAAGTACAACAAAATATATAAACTCCATACAACGTCGTAAAAAGTAAAAAAAAATGATATCTTTGCCAAGAGAGGTATTTATGAAAAATAGTATTTAAAATTACTAATTCTAGATATTTCGATGCATTTTATCTAGAAATTTGAATAAAAAATTTGTTTTACATAATTTAGAAGTTATTTGACGAAATGCTTTGGATACAATGGATAGAAAAGTTACTATAAAATAAAGAAATAAAATTACCAAAAAAATGGGAAAAATTAAATAATTACTAATATATCTGCTATGTCCTGGTTCGTGTCTTATAACGGGATAAATTTATATTTTGTTCGCCATAATGAATCTGTCATTTTGAATTTTTAAATACTTTGAAAACTGCTAAATGTGTTGTGAGTTATGTAAATCTTTATTGCCATTTCTAGATTTTTTCCTGCATGTCAGATCTGCCGTTTTTAAGTAAAAGAAATTTATAATCACCGATCTTTAAAAACCCTACATACCATTGTTCATAAAAAGACAATGTAAAAATACAACTCAAATTACTACATTTTTCACTTACAAAAGTATCGCAATTTCCAAATGACCGTTATTTTGAAATGTCGATTTGCGGCTTTCATATGAAATTGAAGAAATTGTTTTTGGGATTTACAAAAAAGTTTAAACTTTTTAAACGAAACAGAAAAATAAAAAATGTCCAAACTGTCACTTAATTCCTGTGATAGTCTCTTTTGTTTGACAGATTAGTTAACCTCAAATCTTAAGGTGCGACATCTATTAATAAGCCGTAAGAATTGAAAAATTCTCACATGTACACGCGTTTTTTATATATTTCATTAATTTATTTAAGTTAAATATCAAAAGTACGAAATCAGTGTAATACAAAAAACCCGATTTTAAATTTCCTTTTTTTTTTAATTTTTCGGAAGTTTACCTCAGAAATTGTTTATGGCTCAAATTAATTGATGGCTCAAATAGTCAAAACCATTCAGAATTTGAACTTTCTGGTATCGGATTCCATGCACGAAGAAATTATTATTATCTTTACAAATCTGTCCGCGATAGAAAATGTCCTAGCTAAAAATGTTTACTCAAGTTTTTATAAAATCTGTATAACGTCTTCATAAAAAATTTAATCTGTAAATACGCCGTGTATACACAGTTTATAATATGACATAAAAACTGGATAAAACCATTGTATATTTTAATTTTATTTTGTTTGGTAGATATTAGAACAGACGTACAGAAATATGCAAGAAAGTAGATGGACGTATGTCTCAAAAATAACATTTAACTACTTGAAAAATGAATGATAAATCGTAAGAGATTATTAATATCTGTTTAATATCTTAGACGACAAGAAACTTTTTATATGACTTCTTACTTTAATACTATTAATTACCAAAATAGTTTCAAATAGCTGACTGTAACTTCTTCCTTCATTAGTGTTTAAAAAAACTTTATCTTTATACGAAAATTTACGATTTCTTATTCAAAATTGCCCCTAAATTGTATAAAATACAAATAAAATTCTCACGTGATGTGATTAAAGACAATAGATTTGATTGGTTAAACCTCGTTGTTATTAACGTAAGATGTAAGAATGTTGATTACGTAACTTGCTAATATTTTAACAAAATGTCAGTACCATCAATTTCTTTCAATTACAAAACTCTTTTCCTACTTTAAACCAAGTCTGAATAAAATGGCAGTATTTTTGAAAATCGATCACATACATATTGATAATAGATCTTTTCTTATGCCAATATAAACTTTTTTTCAACCCTTTACTCAACTTTTACAACAAAAAATGTTATGTTTACTTAGCAATTTACAAGAATTTGGTGATCTGTCCATTTTCTGATATTAAAATAAGACTGTGTCCACCTACCCTAAGTTAATAAAGCTTTATTAATCCCACTAGGAGTGATTTAGCTGTACAGTTTGGTCTTCATTTATCTGCATAGAAATAATGTTATATTTTTTATACCGCGAGTCAGATCTTCAGGTTACATGCTTCAAAAACTTGCATATTTTAAATGCGTTTATGGAAAAAATGTTATTTGATGTGACGAAAATGTATGTTTTAGATATAATGTAATATTGTGTAATGAGAAAAACTAATAACATAGTCTCAAAAATTAAGATGGACTTGTTAATCCCAAAACAACATTACCATCATAAAAGTTATCCAGTGTCAAGAAAAATAGACAAATTTAAATTTTTTTGGACTCCCATAAAAAATCAAACATGACTCGTTTGTTTTAGTAATATTTATAGAAAAATTCAGTATTTTCGTGTGCAACTTCGAAGTTTGATATAAATCTTTCTGATAATCTCGATTACACAAAATTTTGACCATTTGCAGCTTTAAATGCAGTATTATAATCTGATTCAATTGCGAATTGACTATTACGTCATGTTGAAACCATAAAATGAGTATATAGCAAAAAGATAAAAACTAAAATCAAATCAAATGACAGCCGTTGCTATATTAACATTCCTTACATGCGAATTAGATTTTATCGACCATGAAAATCTTAACAAATTCATTGTTTTATCAAGGACATCAATGTCTACATCTTCTTTTAAATACTAAACTTTTATAAAAATAAAATAATTATTTTTTATCGCTGGAATTAAACCTGAACAATATGAATTCCACCACAGATTCCTATATACATATACACTAGATGGGTGATATAGAGAGGAACGTTATAGAGATCAGACGCCGAACTCCTGTTAAACTTACGACATATATACAATTGAAATATAACTGCTTCTATTTTGCATGCTGTACTACCGCTGGGAAGTTTTACTTTGTTTCCTTTCACATTTAATACAAATATTTGCATTTAAACGATTTTCACGTTTCCCATAAAATATCGAGCTTTCGACGTAAACAAGAATTGGATCGTGCTCCAACATTACAGATTTACTATGCAACCGCTTCTAATATATAAATTATACTAGTCGATCAATTAAATATACATTCAAGGATCATTTAAAAACAATTAAATAATTATGAAAAATACAATAAATATGGAAATAAAATTCATTCGTAGATTCCTCAAAATATGCTTTTTTTACGTATTTGTATCGTAGGTACAATATTCACTCTTTATGAGGGATTGCAGTTATAGTTAATATCAGGAATACATTGTAAGAGATTTCTAATGAAAACTTCCTAAAAATGCTGTAAAAGTACAAATGTACCATTAAACTGTTATGAAATATTGCTAAATAATAAATCTTAAAATTAATGAAGAAAATTTGGAATTACAATACAATATTGTAAATTTATAACAAATATTTGTAATTTTACAGCGCTTGTTAGAAGTTCAAACATTATGCATCTTTCATTTTCTCTTTTCGAGTTAAAAAATATATGCTAAAGATTATTTAGAAAATATACAAAATTAAAACATGGAATAGAAGAAATAACAAAGAATATATCTTACAGGAGAACTTATTTAATTAGTCAAAATTGTGAACAAAATTTATTAATGCAGATGTGCAGATCATAAGCAGTGTATATGTACTAGAAGAAATCATTTTTTAAGAAGTTATGTGTCTAGTATTTTCCTTAAATATAATAATGATTGAGTGGTCAGTTGGTTACAAAATATCTTGTTATTTATGTCTTGGAATATTTTAGCGAATTACAGAGTAATTAACAATATTCTATGACAACAAAATTATCGGTTTGCTATTATCTGTTGAAAAACATCTGCCCGGGTTGTGCTAATTCAATACAAACAATAGAATTTTTTAGTCCAGGTTCGATTATCGATTAACTCTTTGTTTATATAATTTATGTAATTTCTGTGAAGAAGAATATTGATTCTTTATGAAGTTGTGACATATCTAAAACAGCAGTTAATTTATCCCCCGTATACATTATTTTTAAATACCAAGAAATATTTAAAAGACTTTTTTTAACTTAGTTTCGAATCTCATCTGCAGTGTTTTGAGATATTATCGGAGCATGTGTTTTGCAAATGAGATTTAACTCGAAATGTAGTAGATAAATTGTACATTCGATCACTTTTTAAAACTTGTTTTGAAAAGTTCCTGGCACCAACGTGAACTACAACATTAATGCATTTACTGTGAAAGAATGGGTCCATTAACTCTTTACAAAAGATATGTAATTGGAAGATCTTATAGTGATAATAACAGATTTTTGATGTCTGTACGGTACGGATATTTATTATAAAAATATAAGTGTATTATTTCATTACACTCAACAATTTTTGCAATGTTATATAATATTCAATTTATGTTCTAGAACCACAGCTGAACATAATCCTCTTAAAAGTCATAAAATATAATTTATATTCATTCACTAGCTTCCCGTTCTTATGATTGCTTCAAGATGCCTAAATTCAAATTCTTTCGTTATTCCAAATCTACATATACATATCCAGTGGTCAATGTGTCAGCAATCCGCACGAAAAAATTTAGCTGCAGCTAATGCATGGTTCAAAAGTTTTGTAGCCTGGTGTGCTAATTTTGCTGATATAACTACAGATTTTAGCTGCCTTTACAAACTTTTCCTTGCCCATACTAACTTTTGAAGTGTGACAAAACAAACTTGCTGCATCGAACTCGAGTTATCAGTAATTTTGTTTGTATGCACATTTGATGTTCATTGATCTTTCTGAAGGAAATATCTGTGGTGTTTTATAGTAATTCTCAATGAAAAACAAGTGACAAAATAAGATCATGTGTGATATCTGAAGACTGAAAACTGTATGGTGGAAACTCTCTATAGTCACCAACCAGTGTTTCAAACATCTACATACTATTGAATTGTAATAATTGGACGACTAGATTCATAGTGCAGTATTCAAAATACAGTAATTTGTATTATAAATCGGTGTACACTGTCAAAATAAACATATGTCCCAATATTACTATATACAGAATAGTAGTTTGATAAGCAAAGTCATAACATATTTACGAGTATCTGAACAATTTTAGACCGTAGGAGCTACTTAATTAATATCAGATGTATGGATATTTCATTTTCGTCTCGGCTAGGCAATACAAAGCGGTATCGTTTGCTTTGGTATAGGTCTCGACTCGATATCGTTTATTTTGGTATCGGTCTCGAAAAGGTATCGTTTCTTGTGGTATCGGTCTCGATTTCGGCCGTACAAAAAGAGTCTCGAGTGTTTAGTTAGTTTGGGAGCGACGGTATCATTTATGGCCTCAGCGTGACGTAAGAGAAGGTAATTTTATCTTTTCCGGGTACCAAATTGACTGACTGCATTCAATAACATTGGTTGTTTGCAATTTCTTTATTTTGGGTAAAATGTATTTTAAAGAACCACCTGACGGACGCTAGTCTAAATGAAGACAAAAAATATGCCGAATCTGTCGGAATTTACGCTTGAAGTATTAATATCGTCGATATTCCCAGACAGTCGAGACTCGGTCTAGGTATCGGTATCATTTCGGTATCGCTGAGAAACTGAGATGATACCGAGACTATTATCGGTATCGCGTGAAGCATTACACTTAACATTATACATCGTATGACATTGAAGGAACCAATGAAATTTTGTCAACAATAGCATATTCTTTTGTTTAAAAACAATAGTATTGGACACATCTATCCATACATAAATTAAATTAATTCGTAGTAGACAATAATAATTCAGCAAACTTTCAACGATTATTACATTACAATTTATAAAATAATACAGTTAGAGTAAGATCAGAATATTATGGTAATATTTCATATAAATTTAGTGAAATATTCTAGCAAAAATACCATTTATGACTCACAAACCTCAACAATAAAGTTGAATTCGTTGAAAACATGTAACATTATTCATGTTCTTTTAAACGTGTATTCAAATCGGACATTTATACTAATATATACCTACAAATATAGTCTTAAAATCTTAATTTGATAATTTAAAAATAAAGTAAACATATATAATAAACAAATAAAATATAAAATGCGAGCCAGCGGGTAGTTTAATAGTTAGAACATTCAACCGACAATCCAAAGGTCCCAGGTTCAATTTTTCAAAAATAAAAAATTAATAAAAAACATCTTTAAGAAGTTTTTGTATCCGTAGTGGCATTTTCCGTTTTGTTTACACAACCATCTTTGTTTATTACACCGAATGAATATATAGTATGTTTTCACTTACTATAATATACAGTCCAGTAAAGTTACAAGGAAAAAACGTCTAACCCAAAAAATATTGGAACAAAGCCAATTCTTTCGGGAATCTATCCCAAAAATTGTTGACCAAAAATCCAAAAATCACCAAAATCCTCTTCCTGGAATTTTTGTTTCATTGTTTCAATTTTTATTCATTGCTTAATCTGCGATTTTGTAAACAAACGCGATTTTCTCGAAAACGCAGGCGAAATCGAAAACATTACAAAAGTAAAAAATTTGTAGTTAAACAAAAATATACTTAAACAAATAGCCAGTTGTTAATTTTATTGCGTATGTATATTCTAATTACAACGGGTTTTAGGATAGAATCCCAAAAGAAAACTTTGGTGCATTTTTTTTGTGTCTATCTTTAGTTTTACTGGACGTATGTTTATTAATGATCCATGTTGGTACATGATGTATTGAATCCTTTAGTACATTCTCTGGAACTCATTTGGCCTATGCTTAACCTCTAACTGGCCTTATTCGTTTAGATATATTTAAGTTATTGTACAATAATTTTAACATAAACATAACCGAGCTTTTCGCATTACTGAAAAATTCCCGTATTTCGATCATTTTAATGAAATTCTGTTAGGTTTTCACTTTACTCGACGAATCTAATTTTATAAACTCTATTGGTGATCTATTTCTTGGGTGCGCATAAATCTATTTTAAAATCTAATTGTACACATAACTGGAAAATTCTTTCATAAAACGTAATCAACTAATTTAGATCTGATATGCTTATCACGAAAGTTAATACCCCTTTAATAGACACCTAGTTCGACGTAATTTGTTAATTACTACAATTACATTTCTCGGTAGAATTATAATTTTTCAGATGAAAAAGCATGACGCTATTTTTGTCGAAACCTTCCGACGGAAGGCAGTTGAACGCTGTCGTTCGAGGGACTTTTCACCTTTGCGCCAAGATCGCAATTTACGAAAAAGGAAGGAAAGTCGTATGAAACGCTTCTTCCTCGTGAACCATAGAAATTACTCTCGCAAAACGTGTATTTAGCGCAAACAAATAATTCAATGAATGTCAGAATATGTTTGCACCCCGAGTTTCCCACAGAGCGGCGGCGACAGCGGCGTAACCCTCCTTCCTGCATTATTCCGTACGCGTATGAACTGAATTTCAATCAAAACGAGCGATCGAGTCCTTCCATAAGCAGAACTCTCTGAGGTGAAAATTGAAAAATAACTCCAACAGAATTTACTGCAACTTCCTCCGGTGTGACTGGAATTTTTAAGTTGACAATCAACTAAATCATTTCATGAATAAACATTCGACGTCTCACTCCTCTCTTGTCGATGCTTCGTAAGGATTTACTAAAAAAAGTACCGAACCGTCTCAAAGAGGACTCAAGTGTCAGCATACCCGTTCCAGTCAAAGTTTGACATTGAACTTGTTCATCCTTAGACAGAAAATCTATTATCTTCCACTAAAACCCTGGTAGAAATTGCAACCAGATATTAGACATTTATTATCCAACTTTCTTGTGTAATGCTTAAGAGTAGACATTTTAAAGTATTTTCTTAGGTAATTTTTGGCTTAAATGTGAGAGTTGTTCAATTAATTATTAGACAGATTTGCTAGACAATTTTGATCTATTATTAGATTTCAAAAGCATTAAAATATTGCACGCAGAAAAATAATAAAAAATTCTAATACCGACCGGGAATCGAACCCGTGTCCACTATTTTCAAATCCGTCAACTTTACACGCGCGGCTACAGCATCGTTGCCGTTGCGGCAATAAACAATGTTGACACTTTTACGCGCATATTTAGAAAAAATGTACATGATTTTTGACTTTCAAAAAAATACACCAATAATTTAAAAATTTGTTTGGCCAATGCTTTCTGAAAACATGATATATTTTTGTAAAATACTACGAAATTGTATAATAACATATATAAATTATAATTTTGTTTAGGAACATTTTCCAGGAAGTGCATATTACTGCAACGTAACAAAGAAGATGTTTTATAACATTTGTAGTAAAAAATATTCTTGTTAGAAATGCTAAAAATATATGTTTATATTCTTTTAACGGTCTATATCAAACATGCTACCAGAAAACAACCTTAAAACAACAGGACAGTTTATAAAATAGCTTTCCAATTACTGGGTGCCTATCTTGCCCCGTATGTCAGAAGTCACTATATCGTCATTTAAAATAATTTTCTTGTAGAATTATTAGAAGAAATAAATTTGTGCAATTCAAGTCAAAGTTTCACATCCAACATTTAGTTGGTACAAAATGGACATAACTAGAACAGTTTCAAAGTACATTTAATAGATTATTACTGCAAATATTTGTTTAATTTTGCTGAATCTCAAGTTGGGCTAACATGTGTTCAGTAAATATAATCACTCAATTACTCGTATATGGAACTATGCATTTTAAAACTTAGATTGGGGTTTCTAACCTATAATAATGCTACTGAATAGTACCTCGCACCCTAGTAAACCAGCAATAAATCGATTTTAATTCGAATTTTCTCGAAACGAAAACTTCAGATTTATTTAGGGACCCTCTTAAGAGGAAGGTGGGACTGCCTACTATTAAGAAAAATTATTGTAGGTAAGAATGCTAGGTTTTCTTATTAAAAGAACGAGATTAAAGTATTTTCAGCAATAAATTCGATAATTAATACCAAACATTAGTAAATGTAACCAATTCTTCCTTTCAGTGGGTAAGAGGTGGATTCGTTTAAACGTAAGAACAAAATTGTGCGTATAATATTTATCATGAAATAGACACTGAATGACATGAAAATCTGTTATTGAACATTTTATAAGCTGTGTAGTCAGCAGGTCGTAATTTAAACGAATTTTCTTGAATCAATTCCTTTAGCAGTTATAATTTCTCATGATCAAGGCATATTTAATATAGATAGGCAGATTTTAAAAGTTCTGAGATAAGGACATAAGAAAACAGTATTCAGTTTTGAGAATAAATCGGTTGTTTTATTTTCATATAGAAAATTTGGATGTAAAAAACATACTCAAAGATTTTATAAACCCTTTATAATGGGACCAAAAAGATATAACCGTTGATATTACATTTTTTTATTTATTTCAGCAATCTTAATCCCTTTTTGGATTATAATACAATGAATGTGACGTTGATATTATTATTTTTGATATAGTTAGATCTTATTTCGATATATATTAATCAGCTTTAAATATTATTCATTAGTTCCTGTGGTTTGTTATACCGTAAAAAAGAGTGGTGTTTATCATAAAATGAGAAGTTAGTATTTTGCTCCAAAATGTTAAACAAAATACAAGAATTGTAAAATTATGATCGATGAATTGAAAAAATTTGAAAAAATTATTGTCGTTTAAAATATGTTGGAACTGATGAAATAAACTTAATCGTACTTACTAAAAACCATTTACTAATAATGAACATCAAATACAGGACCATTTAACCACGGCGAATTTTTTTATACATTCATTGAACGTGCAGTTATGTTCAAATATTAACATGAATTACGACGATGTTACTTTATGTAAACTGATACTGCTTTCAGGATATTAATTAACATTTACAATTTAGTTTATCAAAAAATAAGGTATACTAAAATGATTTTCAGACAAATTTTTCGTGATCAGATAGAAACGTTATTTCTTTGAGAAGTGCACAAATATAAACAAATGTAGAGATTAATTTTAAATATGAGCTTAACAGTTTCAGAAATCTATAATTGATTTTTTAAGAAGAAATTCCACATGAGTAAATGTTAAAATGTTATTGAAAAGGTTATTAAATTAAATTAGCTTATATACGCGGAATCAAATTGGTAATTCGGACACTATAGAAATATGGGATTTCTAATTATTTAAATATTATTACAGCAACTTTCCTATCTTTTTAAAAATATATCATAGCATTCATATAATTAACAAAATAATCATAAAAATTCATTTATTAATTCAGATTATTCTTCATACTTTATCAGAAGCTAGGTCAGTTCTACCTTAATTAAAAAGTTTCTATTTCTTTGAAACAAACTTTGTAGTCAATTATGATGCCATTTGAATAGGGGCAGTCAACTGTATGTATTCGACCTTAACATTTCGAACCAACTATTTCGAGTAGTCATTAGAAACTTCTATTACAAATTTTAATATGAAAATAATTAATATTGATTGAGAAATAGGAATATTTTAGATTTAAATGGAATATTTTAATATACCTATCCTTCCCTGGTAGAGATTTGTCCATTTTTTTCTTGCACTGTCCAATTCCCCTATACCTTTAACATGGTAAATAAGAATGTTATACAAGAATTGTACAAAAAATGTTTTCATTTCTATCCGGAGTAAAAACTTAACAATTTATTGAGAAACGTATAAAAGGATATTTATTAAACCGATCGCCGATAATATTTTAAAAAGTGCTCGAACAGTACACTAACTGCGAAATGTGACTAATAAAAGCTGTCACAATAATAAAAAACTTATTATCAACCATATCTATAACTCAATACTTTTTATACAACATAATTTTTCCACGTTGATCTATAAAATTAAGCATAATTATATAAAATTAATTCTTATTGTATAAAAGAGTTAAGGATTAAAAAGCGTTGAAATGAGAAGGAATCCAAAGAAAACAATATAAATAACAGACAATTTTAACCCAAAAAATCAGAATTCCTTTCTAAACATAATAAAAATGCAAAAAATGACTAGAATTTGAATATTCTTATATGAAAATTATAGCGTAAATAAGGACTTTATGACTTTATTAAAAACCGTAAACACGTTTTTTCAGTACCATTTTTGCCTGGCCTCTTCGCGTGTGTCTTGTTTAAAAAAAACTATTTCAGAACACCACATATGGCAAATTTTATAATTGTAGGAAGAAATGTATTTTTTTTCATAATTCAGTGAATTATATTATATTAGTAGGGTTAAGGTGATTGTACAGAAATGCTGACCCGCCTTATTGATCAATAGCAACACTTATTACAATTTTCATATAATAGTTTTGACTCTTTTATTGACTAATAATTAAGAATGAAACTGTTAGGTCGTTATTAATATTTCGGAGAAGTGAACAATGTAATACCATGACCTTTGTTAACTTATCGAAATTGAATTATTTTAAAGGTAGGTCAGCGTTAACTCTGAAAATTATTTATGAACCAAACCAAATATAGATCACGTGTCTCGATTAATTAAACCAACCAGCAGTATACTCTTACATTCTTACAATGAAAACTGTGTAATAGTAACATTTCACATTAGTATAAACTGACATTTCTTCACACAAGTAAAAGGGAAATTGCGAAAAATTATATTTCACTATAAGCATGCGTAAATATTTAATATATATATATATATGCATATATTTCAAATAAATGGTGTTCTTGTGTAGGAGTATATATAACAGAAATAGTGTTGTTCGAGACGTCGAGGGAAAATTTCAACCAATAAAATTGTATGACAAAGCCGACCTGTTTATTTATTTTTATTTTATGCATATATATTAATTTTGAGTCTATTATGTAATTCCGTCATCGGAACGAATGCACATTTGTTATAACGGAATTAATCGAATTTCACCACTTACAAGAATACTCCACTGGGTGCATGCGTTCAGCTCGACCTATAGGCGCCACCAATCGGCGAGCATTCGACGCATCAGCCTTTCAAGTCTTTCCGTCACATTGTGACCACAATTGTCTGCCAATAGTTCAATTCAAAATGACAGCACTCAATGTGTCATGAGTGTTAAGCCTGAATGTTCCGAATATACGACCAAAGAAAGTTTTAGAAGAATGACGTTCGAATACTACGACCTACATTTGAAATGGTACTAAATTATATTTCAAGATGAGATTATTAAGAAATGCAAAAAAAAAATTTATAAAAATGTACACTGGTTACTCCTCGCTGCACCCTTAAGGATTAGAGTTAACCCTGGGTTAAGAATATCAATGCCATTGAATTAATCCATTAATTTCTTATAGATTTATTTCATACTTATTTTCCTACAACTAAGATCAAAATATAATACTAAGGTCAATATTCACTGATATGGTATCACCCATCCAAAATACCGGTTCGTTCAACGACATTCTCAGAGTACACCGAAATTATTTTTTTAGCCCGAATATCTCTTTTTCTTTCATTGTTATTTTCGTCGAGTCATTTAATAGTTGAATGAAAATTTTGATTTTCAATACAATAGAATCATTAGCGACTAATAAGACATTGGTTTTTTTACTCCAGAAAAAATGTAGCGACATTGACAAAATATCTGGTTAATGAGTCCTATTTCGGGACTTTCGTCACCCGCGTCGGTCTGAAAATAGAGATGGTTTCGGGTTGAAAATGTTCAAAATTCGATTTGAACATTCGCGTACGAAATCGATAATGAGCTGTAAATCACGTGCTGGCGTTATCCCGTTGCGCGAGGGGTCCATTGTGAGCATGACTCATTCACGCGTGCTTATACGTGTGCGAAAGTCTCTGCAATGCCATTTTTTTGCTGCAAATCGAAGGAGAGGATAATAAGCGAGAAATCCACGCCGTAGCTGCACGCCTCTCTCTCTCCCTTTGGATCTCTTGCTATCTTCTCCAGTTTCCCTGGGACTCTCACGAGGACTCGAACCAAAGACGACGACTGACGACGTGGGCGTACGTATAGACAGTACATAGACGAGCGAGTGAGGATAGGCGATTTTTCGTAATGAGAGTGACGATCGCGGGAAAAATCGCCGAGAGCGCCGCTAATTAGAAGAACTTGGAAGGCACGATGCTCTCCTGAAATGTCGAAAGGAGACTGAATCCTTAAAAGTTCACTCGACTTGCGCGTCGGTGGTATTCCGGCGCAATTAAAGTACCGAGGGAAATTCAGCAATAATAATGAACACCGCCGCTCAGAATCGAGGGTATATGCAACGTTTAATTAGTTTGCTGAACATCCGCTAGGTAGCGACTTGATAAGTTGTCTTTCAATGGTAAAACTTATCAGTTTTGATTACAAGCCATTACGGTTTGTAGAAGTAACGATTTAAATGACTTAATTTAATAATTGAATAATCTCAGGATTGGAAATTGAGCTTAACGACGAGTGTACGGATAGTTACGTGGTTGGGATCAAATTACAGGTATCGAATTCGTCTCTCTTACAGGGAAATCCGTAATTAACTTAACATGCAAAGTGCTCAACGTATCCCAGGTAGGATTGGATAGTCGCCAAATTCGTTATCTCAATCTGATAAGAAACAGAAATAACATCGCGAAAAAGACACAATGGATAGTCCGTGATCCTAATCCTAATCTCGAACGATTTGAAATACAAAATTGGGATTGACTTTGTGTTGCGAGTTTAATATTAAATAAAGCTATCACTGGAGATAATCGATTCTGATCCCGAAAAAAGATAACTCGAGCGGTTCCTTGAAATTAGAATTCTTCGTTCAGTTTGTCCAATGAGAAATTACACTATTGTACCAAATCGAGCATCGTCCAGCATACGTTAATCAGACAACATTTGACATGATGTGAACTCAGCTACTTCCATTCTTTCCATTTCGGTTTGCATTCGATATGACAAGTGCGAACGGTTCATTTAAATTTTATAACCGATCAGGCGGGAGGAAGGTTAGGGTTGCTTTGTTTGATCTTCCTATTAATCACGTATACAAAATGTTTACAAAGGCGTAATTTTCATTTTGACGCAAGCGGAAACAGAAATAATCGATGAAGCAGAGTGTACTAATCTGATTGTTAATAACTCATGATCATTAGATGTGAATATCATTTTGTATACGTTCATTTTTTTCGCTATTACTTTACCTACTTATTTCTCCATTAGAGAGACAATGCCGCAATCAAATTTTGAAGGAATTGCAAACTATCAAATAACAGTACAATCATAGAATCGAATATAATAATAGCGACTTACGCTCATGCTGATCATGAATTACCGCGGTCAACTACCCCAAGGGACAATAGTACGATCACGAGAGGAAATGTTACACTACCCTGGCAAGACGCTGATCATGTTTGAATATACATCAGACTTGATCATCCGGACTAACTTATATCAGGACCTGCTCAGATGTTAATCAGGCATATTTCATAAGTATTGCCTTACCACTGTCAGTTCAGGTTCTGATCAATATTCAGGCAGCCTAACCAGATTTGTAGTCGATACAGTTAATGTTACCATTAACGTTCAATTGCATCTAATTAATTTGGATTTTCAAGTCTGACATTTTGACATGTCCCAGTTCGCCTTAATACACTTCATGGCCCAATCGAGTTTGTTAGCTTTAAACTGAACAGGTAGCCTAGTGTCATTGCTCAGTCATCTTTGGAGTCTCTTAAATTTGAGTCACTTTACGAAATGTAATACGATAAAAATTTATTTAATCTGATTTCTAAACAATTATTGTAAATTTTGTATGATCATCGGTTATGTATCCATCACATTTATATTTAAATTAAACGGTCGAGAAATTAAAGCTAATTGATCGATGTATTTCTAACATTCGAATTTACTCAGTAAAGTTTCTTTAATCTGAATGTTAATTAACCTTTTGAATTGTATAATTACTCGGAATTGTATACTTATCGAAGAAAAAAAGAGTCCGAGAGACAGGTTTGAACCTGCATCTAGATTTTCAGAAGTTGTCACGAATCTCCCCCTCCCTCCTCGTAACCCCGTTACCTTAAGTTTATGTCTAATATTACAGATGATGTTCAACACAATTAAGAATCTGAGTGAATAAATATGATTTAAGCTGAGTTATCGTGGTATATTGATATTTATTGTCGTATTAACGCACACATTTTCATTTGCTGTGTTAGTCATAAGAGATTTTCATAACTTATAAGTTAATTGAATTGTCGTGTTTTAAGTTTATTCTCAGTTCTGAAGTCCTTCTCCAATGATGTTTTACCTTATTTTCATATTACCCCTTAATTCTCCTACTCCAAAATTTTTCTCCCCCCTCCCCCAACATCTCGATATCTATAATTTCTGATAGTAACGAAGATGAGAAGAAATGTATAAATAATAAAAAGGACCAATATTACTTCGACCCAGACTATAGGTCTGGACGAACTATTGAATTTAGTCACTTCCTGCCAAAAAATATGCTGAAGTTTTTCATCAAATGTTCGACGTTTTTTAAAACTATGTCGATACTGAAACAACTGGAAAGATATTTTTTAATACGACGGGCATATGAGGTCCGATAATTCGGGCCCTAGGGCGTGAAATCGAGCTTCGCGCCCCGAATGTTAAAAATGTTATTTATTAATATTTCGGCTGACATGTGGTTAGGGTCGAAGTTTTGAAAATACTCATTTTCACTATTTACACCATTTAAGGAACCCCCTCCTCCACTCCCCTTCTTTCCTACCTAAGTTACATAGGGAATGTTCACATAAGCGCTACTCTTTCTTCCAGTTTCTAGTTATGTTACATTGGGAATGTTCTCGTAAGCGCAAATGTCCACTAAAAAACCTACAATACGAACTAGTATTCCATGTATCCAGTTGGTATGCACCCGGGTCGAAGGCTACATTTTTTATCTTTAAAAAAAAGTCGTAAAAATGGTCGATGAGCAAAAATATTCAAAAAAAATTTTGTCGTTACCCTCTACCTACGTTTCATAATATATTTGAAAGCCGTTAGTAAAGGAATGAATATTAGGAAATGTTCAACTCGCACGGTCGAAGTTTCTGAGCGAGCGAAGCTAGCGAGGCTCAGCGCCAACTCTAGTTATTGATTGAAATTATAGTGCAAATAAAGGCAGGACTTAATAAAAACTTATAATACATATCGAACCTAAAATGTTCTTATCTTGTACAAATATAATTCGTTATTTACCTCATGAGAGTTACGCGTTGAACCTGTACTAATGATGCAACTTCATATTCATTTTTATGAATGTTCATCAAATGAATTTATCAATAAATAGTTATCCCTTTTTTATGTCAGCTATACCCGTGGACCTGATCAATCATCTTTCGGTCCAGTAGATTTGGAATTTTTTTGGACTTGTTTAGTTACTTCCCATAGTTGCTTTTCAGTTGAATAGAAAATCTGATTTGAGGTTAATATCTACTAGTTTGGATCCTGCCCAGTTCTAGGCACTTGTTAGGCAGCTCCATTAGAGTTTTAGCAGATAAGGAATTAAAATGGATGTCTAGTGTAGTACCAGCCTAAAATCAGGAACTGATTCAGAAATTTAGTACTAAGGAAGACATTTCTAATTTAAAAAATCGAGATATCGGCCCACACTACTGATCTCGCAGGAATTCACGACTTATTTTACTATTTAGAACCGAGAAAATGGATAAAATTAACATGTTCATTTTATGTTCTATCTGCATTCATAATAAGGCATTAAAACAATCGTTACTACAGTATTTTTTTATGCAGTAAATTGTTTCGTATTTAAAGTCTGGCTTCAAAATATAGAATTGGAATATTATGAAATCTTCTTGGGAAATTCAGCAGTAGGAAATTTGATTCTTGAGGAGAAAAAAATATCTCTAGATTATTTCAGAAAAGTCTGTCGAAATGAGAAAATGAAGTTTGCGGTTATTAGATAATCTCAAACGTAGCCAATTCACTTTGCGTGTACGCAGGCACGTTATTTCCGAAGCCATAAAACGCCACCGAGTCGTGCTTATGCGGGTAGTTTTATACGCACGCGTATGTGCACTCAAGACGCATATTACATTATATGTATATCGACTGCGACGGAGGTCTCAATCGCGTCGAGACATAACGCAATAATAATCATGATGCCTGATCGATACGTGATAGTTACATACTGGCGTCGAGCGATCGGCGTCGTAGAGGAGGATGAATGTCGGAAAGTTCAGGAATGCATCGTCGATATATATCGCGTTACGCTAAATTCGATTTCATGCACACTGAGAAAATTCTTCAGGTGAAAAACACCTTAATACACGTATCACGATTTATGACGTACTTCAGACGAATGACGGACAATATTTTGACAATAATCGGTAAAATATACTTCTGGTGTCGAATCAAAATATTTTAAACCAAAGATACTATCATTTAGAAAGAAGCAACTTATTGCTATTATTTAGATATTAGAAATGACTATTGAGGAATGTTGATTATTTTACCGAGAATAATAGGATGCTACTCTGCAACAAACTCGTGCCTTATAAACTTTTTATTTGAAGACATTATCCGCTTAAAAAATCTCTTTCCCGAATAGACATTTTAAAATATCTGTCTTCAATATACAGTACTCAAGATTTGATTTATTATTTTCGTTTATTTTGTTTTCATTGAAAATGCGACAGATTTTATAATCCATGCGGGATTTGGTTCAAAGTCACAAAAAATACCACAACTTTTCTATTTTTTTATTTATTTACTAAACAAATAATGTCTGATATACTAATTCTAAAGTAATACCTAACATGTTGTACGTAAATACCACAATATGTGAAATTGATTCGCAAAAAGACAAAGATTTGCATTTATCCATGATCAAATGCAGACCGTTATTCAGACCCCAGAAATTAAGTCTAGTTGGATCTTAACGACATCGCGAGGAAAATATAGAAGTTTATATTGAATAACAGAAAACATTCAAAAGTCATCTGCAAAAACCAAAAACTTGGAGCGTCTTATTACATTACTGCAATGTCATTTACATATAACGCCAAAAGTAACGGTCCAGTTATAACAAATTTATAATTTTTAAAGTTAAAAAATGTTTGTATTAATCTTTTTTTTGCGACTTTGATCAAAGTCTCGCATGAATTTTAAAATCTATCGCATTTTGAAAAAAAAAAAATTCGGAACCATTGAAAACTTTTTTTTTATATTTTTTTAGTATGTCCCTATAGTGTTAATACACATAAATAATAATGCTATACGTATTAAATAACTAGAGATCAAAATCTCACCGGTCCCACCCCTTAAAGCACCAATAATAATGAAATGATTAAACCCTTTTATAAATTATCCCTAACAGACTTAATCGCTGCTTAAAACTGGTGACGACCTTCGACATTATAATTTTTTCTCCGCTGAATCAATTTATGGTATCAGAAAGGACCATCCTTATATTTCTTTAATTGCTGGAAACAAACTAAGAATACGCAGTTGGTTGTCCAAACCAAACCTTGTTTTTCGTGTCATAAGAGTGTCAACCATTCATTTTTCATGTAAACTTAGTCATTTTAAATTCTTGTAAAATATAACGATCAATATAACGTTATTTTATACCTTCAATCGATAAAGTATGTGCGAACGGAGCCTCTTCTAGCTAAGACTTGACTTTCTTTAGAATTTAATTTTTTCTATTGATTTTGCTCGACCATATAGTAACATCTGCACTACAAATATTAAAATGTACTCACTGAATTTAAAAGAGTCAAACTCCCTGGAAATTGTGCTTCAGCTCTAACATTGCTCCACAACCAACTGCTCATACTGATGTTCAGTATTACACGTGGACGATTTTATCGATATTATCATAGATTTTTCTTTCTGATTTCAATGTCGTTGACATTTTTGTTATGCCGCGTTATGTACGAACAATATATCTGAATATTTTTAATTTTTTTAAAATACAGTAGAAAACGGTTTATATTATTCATTGAATTTACTATTCAATCATAAATTTTATGTTACGATAATCCTATTCGCGGGAACTATGATGACATAAATATAGGTGATATTTTTAATTTAATTTTAAAGATAAAAATCGACGCTATTGTCTTTAGATGACTATTTGTTCTGAACGTAAAAAATATGATAATTATATCTGTTTTTCTAACATGTTGAATTTGAAGACGATTAAGATAAATAGTAGTTGGTGGCATCAGAATTTGACAGTTTCGAAAAATTAGAAGCCTGCGATCCTCTTCCCGCTACGATCTTCAGATTTTATTTCAACAACACATTTGGACTTCAAGCTCTTAGTGGTAACCATTATTAATTTATCAATAATTTTATCATCCTGTTTAATTTATTGTCTTGTTTACATTAAGAACTTTAGTATCGTTTAGAATTCTTTGTATAAAACATTATCCACTCAATAACTTAAAATGATTGTTTAATTTCTTTGAGTAACTTGAACTCTTAAACCCCCGTTAATTCTATATTTTATTTTACGTGAACTCTAATGCTCCATAAAATCAAGATAGCAGCAAATGATCGCCCATGGATACGTTTGTGATATGAACCGATAAAGGTTACCATAGATTAAAATCATAAAAATTATTGTGCCACATATTACATGATCATGCTAAATTATTAAAATACGTTACGCATATTTATTTCACGAAAGTTAATAATGTATGAAAACATTATCGTGACTATAATTTATTCAACTCATATGTGTGATAAAATAGTATATAAAAACAGCAACGATATTTACTAATATTTACAAAGTTGCATCTCAAATAAACACCTTGAAAAGTTAATAGAATAATTTACTTTATTTTACGGTACTGCTGGATGAAGTTTCTGGGTAGTTCATTAAAATCCAGTAAGTCTAGTAGTATCTATGTTTTTTGCAGTATGGTAATTAAATGTTTGTAGTAGGTGAATTAAATCTCAAACTACAACAACATTATGTAACTATAATTACTTGTTAAAATTTCATACCTTTCTTGTATTCCATGACAATTCGATTTATTATTACGGCGGCTGATTAATTTAGAAAAATGGAAAGCTTTCTAATTGAAAAAAAAAAACACAAACATTTCAACCAAAAAATATTTTAAATCAGACTGCCATGTTCCGGATGTGTTTTTTTAAGGACAATTATTTCAGCTGTACACTTGATCTCTTATCTAAGTTATAAATCATTTTCTACCATTTTTATTTCTCCTTCTAACGAAACTTTCCCTTCGACGCAAATCGGTACGCCTACAATATCCGGGCGTAAGAGAAGAATGACTTAACTACGATCACATAATTTAATTAACAATTGACTACCGTTGGAGTTGCGAATAAGAATTTTTCATTTGGATACTTGAAAAAATTAACATTTGACTTATTGACTCAATTATCGATATTTCCTTATTTATGTTGAAATTGTCGTTAACTCTTAATTCTTAGTTCCATTACCATAAAAAAATTATTATTTGCACATTACTCTTGCGACAGACGAGAGTGGATGATCATTTCAACGTTGAATGATCGAGTAACGCACAATGCGTTCTCCACGACGGGTTTTCTACATTGAAATCAATCGCTACTTTGCACAGAACAAAACCAAACTCGCCATATTCCGGTTATAAAAGGATGGGTCATGCGGAGGCACTCCTACTAAGCACTTGTTAAACGTCTACCTTAAATCCATAAACATGAGAAGCGACATGAAACCTGAACTAGAAATTTAGGAAAGTGAGAAGTTGGAACTAAAGGAACTTGTTAAAAAAAGCGCCGATACAATACAAAATTTAGAAAAAAAACAATCACTCTATTTAATACACAGCTACGTTTTGTAGAAAAGAAAATTGTATATCAGCAATGAAATAGATTTGGTTCCACTACAAAGAAATAGAAAAACGACGAAACAAAAACTCAGAAGAAAGTACTAGATTCAAGTACTTAACTCTTCTAATCAACAGGGACAAGTAAAAGTCTTGAAGCATGCTCTGAAAGTTAGTAATGACAAGTAGAAATGGCAAAGAAAAGTACCTATAGCTAGTACGCAAGCACTTGGTACGCATGTTGCATGCATATAGTAGTATTGGTTTTTCATTTTTATAAATTGAGTATGATAGAGAAAGAAATAGAAACGATGCAAATACAAACAGAATATTACATCATAGCTAAGAACTTAATCCAAGTAGTTAATTCCAAATGGTTCACGGATACGTATCTAAAATCTTGAAATATACTTTGAAAGGCTGCGAAAACAAAGCAAAAATGGTAAAATCGAATCAAACCTATCGTTCATGTGTAGCGATTTGATATAGCGACAGGCAGAACTAGACAATCTTAGAAATTACTTGAAAACTAAACTAGGCATAAAGAAACCTGAAAGATTAGAAGCTGAGAAACTTATAAAATTTAGGAAATAGGCGAAGTTTTACCTGAAGAAAAATGACTTGTTTGAAAAGCGAGAACAGTAAGTTAATCAATATTTATATAGGCTAATACTAACAAAGACAAAATGTCTTCTATATTCAATACAATGTCATACCTGGGTAAACCAAAATTATCCACTGGAGAAACAACTAGAGAATATGATAACGGGAATCCGTCGATATTCTAGTTGCTCCATGTCCGAAATTATAGAGGTTGAAATGCTCAGAAAACGGTAGGATCATTCAGAGCACAGAAACAAAAAGAGACATCACAAATACGAATTTAGTCATAAGAAGGTGCAGGATCTAAATAGTTAACTTTCATTTCATAATCGACTGAAACGAAGATACACTTTCAAATATGCTTTAACCGAAAAAAGTAAGCAATAATATGTCGAATACTTTCGTCAACTACTGTACCGACTACAGAAACTACAACTATCTCTTTCAAATGTATTCGTCGCTTCTTTTAGTAGATATTTTTTAAAAACTCTCACTTTGTTGAAGGCATATAACTTCTAAGTGATTACGATACAAATTAAAGACTTCAGTTTCTTCAATTGAGCTAGATAGTGCTGAAATCCAAATAGGAAGTCGACAGAGTTTACTTAAACTATAGATCTTAAAAAAAGCACATCAGATTTGTCGACATATAGGTATCTCAAATAAAGCAAACGCGAAAAAATATCCTATCACCGAAACAAAAAAACGCAGCCTTAAGAAGCTAACCGATTTAGGTGGATAACTGTCATAACTAACAGAAATGACAATTAAGAATTCAAACGCTGATAGCTTACGGAAAAGCAAATATGACAAAATAAAAAGCCATATTTCGATGTTGTGCAATTAATTAGTATAATTATATGGCGCGTAACTGTTTTGTCTTGTAAATGAAATCAAAATTGAATTTTTGAAGGTTCTTCACTTTACAATATTAAAATATGCATACCTGTAATCAGATTATTATATTGCATATTTGAGTTAAAATGTAAAACCCTATTTAACATTAGGTTAGTTGTTAAGTAACGCTGTTCTCAATAAACGATTCATAATACGGCTACGTATATGAACATTGAACAAATAGGATAAATTAGAAAAAGGCAACCGTGACAATGATAATCTGTCAAGACAACTGAAATTCACTTCTAGAGCTAAGAGCAGCGACAGAGTCAATGTACGAACGTGTTTTGTTTGAGAAGTTATTCAAGCGGCGAAAACACCCGACGAGTAACCGATCGAGCAACAGTAGCGATTGCATCGTTAATCGGTGCTTTTAATTTCAGCAGTTCTCGCCTTAATTTTATGCGCAAGGCAGTCGATAATAATCGTCCCAGTCTCGAGCAACTGAACGAGGAACGCGTGACATCGTATTCGCTTCAACGTCACCCAGAAACTTTCAAGTCACGATTAGCCATTCGCAAATGTCACATGTCGTGCAAAATTTGCTATATGATATTGTTGGTGTTCTGTTAGTATCGTCTTTCATTTCAGTCTATTTAAAACATATGACGGTGACAATAAACGATGCGAGGATATTAAATTTTATTGAATTGGTTTTATTTCTTTGAATTTTTTTATTTTCAATTTTTATATTTTGAAAGAAATTATTCCTTAAATATAAATAAAATCTAAGCAACGTGAGTTATTAGTCTTAGAATATGGTAAAAATCGGCTATTAAAGTTGCTTAATTAAACATACCTAAATCTTAATTTTAAAAAATATACTACTTGATGTAGTGTAATAGCATTTGTTTCACTATTCGGTTCATTCCAAAAAATCAACAGATTTTTATTGGAAATAGTTAACCCAAACCCGAAGGGAAAATTTTTCACACCAAGTTCGGCAAAATTTAAATATACTTTAGTGTACTTTGTTAAAGAGAAGTGGTAATTTTTCAGTATAAGTAACACCCAGAAGACGCTAGGTGGTGCATAAATCCAAAAGCGCTGTTGCGTACAAATTAGTTCCACTATTGACGTGGCAATTCTAGAAGATAGAGAAAGACTTTATTAATGGATTGATGCGCCACCTAGCGCTAAATGAAGACTCTCATATTTTATAACGTTCATCGTCAATTTTGATATGCATCAGAGTTAGATTACATTCAGAGTTTAACAAAGATTTTTTAGTTAACTCATGAGTTACAGCAAATACTATCAGCAGATGTTACAAAAGAGGTAACTTTTAAGTTCTGGATATATAAAGCTTCTATGGTGGTTGGGATAACCAAACCAGTTGACCAAGAGACTAGTTTTAAACATCATCTTCTTCCAAGGAAGCTAGATGGCGCCCAAATCCAATCACGAAATCCGACGGAGTCCACTTATACTATGGATCTAATCAGATTTCAAATCAGATCCTTCAACACAGATATGAGACGAATTTTTTACTGAAATTCCCGCCATTTCAGATGCACGAAGGCTACCTTCTCCTTTCAGTGGTTCCGAGGCAAAACTGCACGAGGATTTCGTAACGTTATCGAGCGATTAACGCGGGTGATTAACACCCAATCAGCTCGACACACGAGTCTGGGATTGACGTTCGTCGTAAACCGATTCGCGTACTACGTATTTCCGACGATAGTTTCGTGATTCGTTGCCGTAAATCACAATTTTTCCCGAGCACCTTTCCATCGGTTAGTGCTGCACCAGGATCACGATCGGAGATATCTGTACTAAAAAGGATGATATATCGCACACGAAGTGTGGGAAGTGCGTTTGCGGATTTGCGATATAAAAATTTCGAAAAGATCCGTCATGCACTCGATCGTTAAAAGCCGCATATCGTGTTTTATATACACTCAAGATCGACGTAATCACGTTTCGGTTGCCATTAGTCGAAATCTGTGACTTGGATCTTCGCGCCGCTTACTTTTTTATGCTAATGAATGCGATGTATTAGTAAGTGATTTAGATGCTGATAGATCAAATTTAGGTTATAGACTATCGATTGTTCTTAAATGCAGGAAAGTTGGCAAGTGATACGTGATAGCGGTTGAATTATTCTTGACTTTAATTGGTACTAACTGCCGTCAGTAAACTGAAAGGTACCAACGATATTCCGAATATAGCCATAGTATTAATTAATTACATGTATGGTATCCTGGAGTATACTTGAGTAATACTCCAGATAGATGAAGTAGACAGATGCTGCTAGATAGGGGCAAAGGTGTTCCGTTATTACTAGGAATAAAATATCCTCAGATAACTAGAGATTTTGTGAATTTCAGTTATTTCAATTTTGGAATCGGTACATTTTAAACGACTCCATTTAATTGAATGACCTGAATTCTGGTATCATATCAACCAATATTTTGCAATTTAGTGTTTCTTAGTTACATGAAGTTGTGGCTCCTCTTCCACTTTATGAATTTTGTAAGGTTCTTCATACTAGTCAGATATATTGGCAAATCTTAAAGAAGGGTTAAATTCACTAGGAAAGACAAAAATATTCTTGACCCAATCTAATCAGACTAAAATCCATTCCCAACTAAAAAGCAACACAACTGATCATGAGATTTCTAAAGTGGTTCTGGTTGAATTTCGGACAACGATGATAACTAAATCAATAATAATGCAATATGTTTTATGTAAATATCTTCACCTCTCATCTAAACAATGAGATTGTGATTAGCCATTTAAAATAAATAAATTAGAAAAACTTCTCGCGGACGTCTAGTTAAAATGTCTTAGACTGGTCTGGAAATCTTAAAGGACTGTGATTGCCTCTTAGGAAAGGGTTACTATCGCTGATCACAACGTGGTCATGGACATGTATCGGTATTTTTAAATTATATTTACTTAATTTTAGACGTGAATTCACTTAAAAGTCCAATTCATGATGGATTTGATCAAAATGTGGTACATGTCATTTCACCTGGTACTAGATATTTTGATTTTGATATAGTCGAGATGACTCCTTGACTTCTTGATGTTTGCGTACTTGAGTCCAAAATTTAAAAAATTATTCTAAGTCGTCATTAATCTAATAAACTATTGTTGTTCAATATCATTGCAAAGAAGCACCTGGTCCTAACAACAAAGAGAATAGACTCTGTGATTAGTGAAATTAATTCAGACATATTTTTAACTGCATGAAAAGCTGATCAAATTATATTTTAGGAACTCCAAATTTTGTTAACAAAATTGTTTTTAGCTCTACTTTGCTTTTGACATAAAATCCTGACTCATATTTCATCACAACACTTTTTTTTCACGGATTTGTCGCAAGGCTGTAATAGTAGCAGATAGTTGTCTAATTCGGAAGCCGATGATTATCTCGAACCTTGATTGATCCCATCGACCCGAGGTTCCGCCGTGCACTTTGCCGGCTCTGGTGAACATGGGTATACCTGCCTTATACGATGATTATCAATAATCACCGCCACAATAACGTATCAAATCTTCTCTCAAATACTTAATTTCATCCAAACATTTCTCAAAGACCTTAAACTATTCCGCTCTCTCGTTGTCGGAATATTTACTCAGTTTTTATTTCCTGCTCAAGGTCAAGCGGATTTCCGCCAATCGTTTAGATCAGATATCAATTAAACAAGGATAAAGTACTAACGAATGCATTCGCAATAACTTGTAATCTTTATTATCCGCTTTTAGATCTGATTAAACGAACTAAATTTTTTTCAAATTAATTATATGTTCGTAAGTTTAACAAAGTACAGTCAGAAATGTACAAATTTTATCGTTGCAAGGAGAAAATCTTCATTTAAACATTTTGAAAACATTTTTGTTTAATATCCGATATTTTTTTACAATTCTTTCGTTATAACTTTTCGTACTTTAATGAACCTATAACAGTAATATTACAATTTTTTGTTATAAGAATATTATCGTAATCTAATTAAATTTTTTGATTCAGTTTTTGTGATATTTCTAATAACTTAATAAACTTTATCTACTTTATACGCTAAATATAAATATAATCTTGGTAATTCCAAAAATTACTCTAATTTAAATAGATCACATCCGTTTTTCCCAACTTTGCAATTCAAATAATACATATTGAAGAAAATAAATAATAATTCAAAATGAGGTCTGAATATGAAAAATTCATATACAAAATTGACCAATCGTTTCATAATTTTATTCCTAAAATAATTGAAATAATTCTGTTTTCTGTGTCTCGTTGTTTTTTATAGTTCTTAAAAGAGCGAAAGGTTATATAACGTATCGAATGTTCGTATAAATAATCTTTTTTCCACACTTACCAAAGAATGTTAGATAGTAATACTAAAAGATAATATGATTATTTATTAAGTCGATTTCGGGAACTTGACATTTTGCTCTAGTTGAACGCATTTTAAAGAGATTCGCGGAATATGGAAAGCATTAACTCATTTATAGAAATTTCGAAGATATCGACAAATTGTTTTTCAAAAGTTTGTACAATTTCATGTCATTTTCTTCTATTTAAGACAATAATTAGGGTATATCAATCATTGAAAATAGAGAATATGGAATTTCCTTTACGCTGTTTCAATCAGTGCATAAAATAGTTGAAAATCTGAAGGATGTGACATTAAAATGAAATATCCATTTACTATCTTATATCATTGTGTCGTAATTTACTGTAATTTTATCGTAAGTTCTGATCATTTTGTGTTTATTTGTATAGAGTTTATCTTGAGGTTTTCTAGATATTATACTGAGCCGTTTTTATAAGTTCTTGTAAAACACGTGCCTCAGGTTTTTGCAATCTTCAATCATAAGGTCTAGGTATCGTCCACAGTTTTCAGAATTTAGGTGCCTCAGACGGTAGTTCGTCTGTCAGTGTATATCATTTCAAACATTAAACTTATATAAAACCGAACAACGCGAAGTGGTAGTGTCTGGAAATAATATGCTCAAAATTCTAAAGGATAAAAAAAGTACTTGATTTCAGTCAAAATTAAGACATCTCAGTTGTTTATTTGTTAGCTCAGTACAATAGGTGAAGGAGGTGTGGATGGTTTGAGGGAAATGTAGAAGGATTTCTGAAATTGTTTTAAAAAAATTAAATAATGTAGGTGGTAATCGGAGACGTGTTAACAAATGATAACAATCAATAATGTTTATTTTTAATAATACCAAGATGAATTCTAGTGAAATATTACATTCCTCCATCTTAAAACAATTTTACATCTTTAAAAAAAGAAAGTCAACACTGAAAAATAAGACCTTCTTTTGGTATATTATCAGTCAATTATACCTTCTAATGTATAAACTAAACCCAATTTATTTTCAGTATGAACTTAAAATGAGTCATCATTTAACTTTATATAGAATTAATTTCTTTTGTCTTTAATTAAGACTGATTTTAAAAGTCGGTTAAACGAGGGATAGTGTATTTCTGTTTACTTTGTACTCTTTACATTTATAATAAAACGTTAAACTACGCAGATATTTTAAAGAAAATTTAAAAAAATACATTTTATTCAATTTCTAGTTGCCTAGTGACTGGGATGTAATCTTTCTCGAAGTTCAAAGTTATTTTGTTAAAGAATATCATTAACTTACAAACATGTTAGCTTTTTATATTGATATTAAAGAACTTTAATGTTTTATACTGAAATGTTTAATTGTAAATGGAAGGAATTGTTCTTATTCCAAGTTGTATATACAGTAAAAACTTTCCCATATCAGACAGTAGGTCTTTCATCCATTAGAAAATATGAATCTGCTGTACATTATTACACTATGATGCAGAGGTTCCTATTATTTTATTTAAGAGAGGATAAAGGTTTAGATCTGTGACTTCGTTAGAATGATCAGTTTTGATTACTTGTTTTACATCCCATCCTCTGGATGAAAGTCAGAATTATTTTTAAATATTTGTGTATGAAAGAAAGTGTATATGGCGCATAAAAGTATTGGAGTTTGGAACTATTTTGATAATAAAAGCTAAAAATTGCAGAAATGTCAAACATGTGAATTTTAGTGCCATTTATTACCATTTTTTATCGTTAAAGTGCCAAAAAAATACGAAATAATGCCCAATGTCATTTGAAAATAGGTTCAAGAGCCCTTAACTGCGATTTACTTTAAATGAAAGAAAAATCGGTTCATTAAATACTTCTTCAGATATCTTGGAGGCAATTTAAAAAAAATACAAACTGATTTGCTTAGTTTTAATTTACAAAAATAGGTTTATTTCTTGTGAGATTACATTTTTTATGCAATTGTTATCGGCCAAATCGCTTCTACGCATAATATGCTATCAGAAAATGCAACTAAAATAAACAGTTTTTGTTATAAATAAATGAAAACCTGCTCTTAAGCCATTCGAATGAAATCTTTCTGAATTTGGATTTTTGACGTTCATTTTTCTATTTTCCGGGGGTAAAAATTTGAAGACTCTTTTCAAGCCCACTTAACTTCTCCAAGTTTCAAGATGTCTAGCAATAAGAAGATTTATATGGAAAAGAGACATCCAAATAATACAAATGTTTCAAATCAAATTGTTTATTTTAAATGAAAATAGCAATCTTTTCATATCATTAAATTGAATTGTTGCCCCCCCCCCCCATGATTTGTAGCGTATATCTTGTAAGTTTTTTAGGAAAACTAAAAAAAAGGTTTTCGAAATGAAAGAAAATTCCGTCTTTAAAATTCCAGTAGAGGAAAAAGGTCATTCCACTCAAAAATAATGATCGTTTCATATAACTTGAAAATTGAAAAAAGACAGTTTAACAAACACATTTTGTCCTGAGGTAGGTGATGTTGGACATAATCAAAGCATAAATCTATTTCAATGACGTATGACAGTAGGGTACATTTAAAGTACGTTAAATATACTCACATTTTAATAATTAGTTTTGCAGAATATTATCGATTTTTTCAGCGAATTCTACTTATGACTAATTTATGTTCAAATGTGACAAATAATCAACATATCGCATAGACGCAATTTCGAGGAATTGTGGTTGCAAGATTTAGGAAACGTTAATTCCTTAGGGGTAAAATGGAAATGAGTCACAATCATTTGATAATAAAGTAATCATAAAGTCCACTTTTGCAATATAACTCTTTATCTTATTTTTAAATTTCGTACTTCCATATTGCTATTACAGTAATCTAATATCTGGCTTTCAAGACTGAATTTTAATCTTTTCGAAAATTTCACTCTAAATTTATTCTTACTTTTAATCAAATTTATTCTTCGGTTTTTCTTCCAGAACTTTTAGTATAAAATATTTATATATTCGTGTATTCGTTCTTTCTGTTTATTAAAAATGTCAAGTCATAGTGATTGACGACATTTTTTAGTGCATTCTAACTGAGTTTAATTATAGGTAGGGTTTGTTTAAATATGCAGTATTGTAAATGTCATGATAGTGTACAAAATTCAATTTTACATCTTGTACTTCGTGTATTTGTCTAACCTGATAAATTAAAAGAAGTTTTACTACAAGGATTTCATTAAAACAAGAAATTAATTCAATTATAAAAAGTTAATACATGAAACAAAATACGGTTCCATTCTTAATTTATATCATATTTTTACATTATATGGCTCAACAAGTGATTATGCAGGTAAACAGGGTTTAATGATAAGCCATAACTTTACATAAGTTATCAATTCATTTTATTCGATCTTGGAAATGAAGGGTTTTTTATAGACAGCGTCATAAAGTAATATATTTTTTTTATTCGTCGTTTTAATCGTTATTAAATTTCTGTATTTATCATTTTGTAATCTCGATATTCGAATAAAAAAATCAAGTTCGAAGAAGTCCATGAATACGGCATTACGTTAGGTACATTACTGGTTAATTTTTGGAAAATTACCCGGCTTGAAAAACATAGGGTTCGATAGAAACTCAAGATTTCTATGGAAATAGCCGCAGAATGCCACGGATGAATTATTATCGATGCATTGTTTGATCAATATCTAATTTAACTATACGATAGTCCAATCAACTTTTCTGGACTACCGAAAAAGTGGAAGCAGTCACAATAACGTATACGTATGCAGTTATGACTTCTCCAAATGCGATTTTTTCAATGAATTATTCATGATTTAAAATAAACAAAGCTGGTGACGTAAAACATAGCGCCTTATAAAATAATTATAACTGTAGCCGATAAGTTTGCTGGTTAATTAATTTGTTGAAACAAACACTACACAACTAACGAGAATTTGCATTGCATTGTTTTCAATCTGTTTCAATTCCCGAGAAGAAAATTATCTTTGAGTTTTGATAAATATCTCTTGAGATACGCGCCTAAATTGAATTTAATAAATATCCGTTGTCGTAAATCAAAGGAAACACCTGAACCGCCGACGAACGGATAAGTTGTCAGTAGTTCATGTGTACTTAACTGATAAAAAATAAATTGGTAAAAACAATAGGAAATATTTGTATTCGTTGGAAAAAGACAAGCGGATGACGTGACTTCGAGGGCTAGATTATTTAAGAGGAAGTGCTTCAACTGCAGACCTGACCTTCGCTTGGCAAACGGTGTCCCTATTTTCTCGGCATTTACATAAAAGAGCGGTTTCGTCAATTTATGACACAGGATGCTCAATATAACCGAAAACGTGGTTCCAGACATACGTTAGAAAGTATTACAATAAAATTAAGGAAGTATGTTTAACTCCATTATATTTTTACGGAGTAATTAATAAAAATAATTATTTCAAAATAATAATATTTAATATAGCCTTTTTCTAATTGCAATTTTGCTATACTTATTTCTTTTTTAAGACCTCCACTAAATACGTTTAATTTAAAAAATGATTATTTTTTCATAAACTAAAATTAGAATGCACTAAACTTAATAGTGGGGCTTTTGCTTTGTCGATATTCCTAGAATCAATTCTTTTAAAATTTAGTAACGATTTTATTCTCATTCCCTTTACTAAATTGCCCTTTATTAATTTTAATACTGAAATCATTGGTTTTTGATTTATTTTAAATTAATTTATTTGCGACTGTTAATGATTTCCCTGTATACAAAAATAAAATGTGAACATTACACGGGCTTCTTGCTTGCTCTTTGCACGTGTTATTTGTTTTAGCTTACGTCAAACTAAAATTTTATTCTAGATGATATGTTGCGACCTTTTTAATAGCAAAATATCTTATAAATACTACAATCCATACCAAGAGTTTGGTACTTCCTTAATAATATTACCCTCAAGCATGTATAGATTTTTAAAAAAGTCTGTGATTTACTTGTTTCATAAATGTTTGACATGTAACCGCTCGAAATACCCAGCTTATTGGCTTATGTTCAGAAATAAAGCATGTTGAAATAAACTTTTTGCACAGTTCAAGGAAATATTGTAGCTATTCATGTTTCACAGGAACGCCATTAATTCGTCATTTTTCATTAGTATTTCCAACTTAAGACAAAAGATCAGTGCTTTTAAATTCGTGCTAATAGTAAACTCGCGTGCGCATCCAATAAATTCATCCTTAAATTTGTGGCCGCTTAATGGTGCGGTCATCCATTGAATACAACACCTGCATATCGCAGACGTATAATATTCGAGAAGATTTTGGTAATCAACTTTTTGTTAGTAATAGAATTTATGTCCAAGATCAACTCTCTGGCCCCCAACTATCAGAAATAGTTTCATTCGATATCGCTATAGGTACATTCGAGTTACATTGGTTCAATTTTTTTCACATCCAATTTATAAATTTACTAATTTGTAGTCTTATTCTGAAAAGGTTTCATGTTGATATCTCATGTACTCCATTACGGAATATGAATGTGCCTAAGGTATCTTCCACTAACAATTTTGAAACATCCAACAAAAATTTAAAATATAAAACGTAGAAATATGTCTAGTTTTGTGTTATACATTGCCCAATTTTCCTACACTTTTAACATCGTAAATAAGGAGACTGGACGGAAACTAGCCTAAAACTGCACTTGTTATCTACGAGGGAAAACCAAGTATAGTATATTATGGGTTCTCCTAAAATACAACATCTGCATAGTTTTTTGAATAGCATACTTTTTTGAAAATTTAAGCAATTAAACATAATAGATTTATGTCTTCAGCAGTGACGTTTTAATAACATAGTGATGTTTATTGAAAATTCATCTAAAAAAGTAGTAAGGATTCCATACAAATTATAGTGATTATATTTACTTAACAATGTCTCAAATTCTTGCATAAATATCTCAGTAAATAACATTTTATTCAGGTGCTCGAATTCGGACATTAAACTTCACACGATTTATTCTATCTATGCCACTTCGTGTTCACATTTTCGCAAATAATCTTTGGCCTCAAATCGCAATTTTTATCACTGGTACTAGTATTTATATTTATAAATTAGCCGGCAATGATCAATGATGAATTGTGCAGTAATTGTTTCAGCATTATTTTCATGACCAATTTTATAATGAATTAATAACAAACATTTAGTACATTTTACAATAAAAATCATAAAATCTTTTATCATTTTACGTTGTATATAACATTGAAAAGAATTTAGAAATTATAGTCCACAATTGATATTTTCTTTCATTAAGTTTAAATTACCATTTACTCTCAGAAAATCTTGATGAAAATAGCGCTAAAGGAACTAAACTAGCAGCTCGCATGTTTTCATATATTTTTGTAAAGACAATAAAATATATTGTTAAATGTCAAATTCTTCCCGCAGGTAGAAATTTGTCTAGGCAATCCTAGATTCTAGTTAGCGCACTGCTAGGAAACGCACAGTTTGTCAGTACTATAGATACTAGGAAGCTAGATAGCAGCTAATGGGCCGTACTTAAATTACGAAACAATCGAGAGGGAGGGGGGATCTAACAGCGTTATTTCATTGATACTCTATCTGTAATTTATCGTTACATGTGGGGAGGGGGTAAATGGTTCAAAATTAGCGGTACGCAATTTAAGTACGGCCCCTAACCATTACCGCCCAGTTCAGATCCCAACTAGTTACCATCATAACGCGTAAACAAAAACGGTGATAACTAGGTAGCCCCCGGCCAGTGATAATCCCAAATTTCTACCTGGATAATCAAACATTAGATTCATCTTCAACATAACTAAGTAAAACCAGTTGCCTTACTATCGCGTTATAACTATTTGGAACAATATCACATTTATATATCGCTTTATGGTAATTTTAACGATATCTCAGTTTTTTTTAAATTAACGTTCATATGTAAATAAAGGTAGAAATTTAATCTTTGGAAAAAGCCAGAGAGAGAGACCATCGAGTTTTCTTCCCCCCTCCCAGGGTTTAGTTTGGATCTGACCTGGAAGGGGATGGAATATATGGACTGCGCTTGGATTAAATTACAGGCAAACCCAAGCTACACTCCTAGTCAAGACCCTCTTTTTACCCGGGTTTCCTTCGACACCTTTGCTTAAGTGAAACTCGTCGCTAAAGTTATCATTATTTAAAACAGCATTCTAATCAGTGTAAGCAATTTTGTGATGATAATGCTTGAAAATTATTCACGATTGAATACGTGTGTGCACGGTTTCTTTTTAACTTTGTCAGGTTAACTAAAGTTATTTTGAGGTTAAATTTTAAACTACAGTACTCCTATTTCTTCATACGTATATTTTTTAGCCATACATTATTTTCATTAAAAGCTGGTGATAAAAGTGTCAAAAAGTGCTACGATTCAAATTGTGTCAGCAAATTAGTAGGTATACATAACCTTATTTGTAATGTCCGAAAATAAATATTTGTCTACCAATAATAGGACCTGGACTAGTACCCGGAAAAATATGTATAAATATTATTCGTATCGAGTCACTGTGTAAACCTGGGATAATTACTAGGGTCAAGTTAAGATTTATGCAGGTGATTCAAGCTGGTATTTTCTGTATGATGAGAAAAATTGAAAAATTGGAAATTTTATCATTCCAGATGGTAATTTTAGGACATAATTAGAAAATGATAAAATTGCAATTCTTTCAAATATAAATGACTCTAAGTCTAAAAAAAATAATTTTTACCCCAAACAATGGCAATTTTCTTCATTCTACAAGTCTGTCCCAAAGTTACTATCTGGAATGGTGAAACTTCCAAGAAATATTTTATCTACCTACATATCCGGGTATTTTTATATATTCAGGGAAGATTATGGGAAAATTCTATGTGGAAATTTTTTCATATTCAAAAGATTTACCATGTCATTGTCAAACAAAATTGATTTAAGAAACAACTGAACAAAACGTTGTGTTTTTAAGAATATTACCGGACTATTTCTTTAGAAAATTTCCTAACAATATAGAGTTAATAGCGACACTCTCCTTTTTTCTGTAAAAAAAAATATTTACAGTGTGGAGACTTTGATTCTGCACGGAAAAAAATGTTTATAGATTCTGCCGAAAACTCAAGTAAAATTTGCCTAAGAAATTCAATAACCAACATTATGTGAAATTTATATTGTTACTTCGGCAATATTTGCTTGGTAATGTCGAGAGAATGTACCTAATAACTCGTATACGACTTTTCTGCAAATTCTACTTAGTAACTTCGGCAAAAATTGCCGAGTCTCAACTTTTACTGATCAGCTGTGCTGTCTACGCGCTCTCAGAACTTTCCTGGCGCTCGTAGCGCCATTCCGCGGCGAGACCCAACATCACCATTCCACTCAGTCGCTACAGTAGAATGGAATTTATATTTGTTATGTTTGTATAAATGCACTCGTTAAAATGACCGGGGAACAAAGTTCCGAAAATCAACACCGAAAGGCCAAAATTTCGATGTAGCATGGCTCCAGCGTGATTTTCTTCACTTTGTCTTTGAAAATTTGGCAAAAAGAAAGCAAATTAAAATACCTTGGACTCACGCAATATCGAAATTTTTATCCGTTAGGGGTTTTGATTTTCGGAACTTTGTTCCCCGGCCGTTAAAATTCCTTATGTTTACGCTTAGTTAGAACCAATTAGGACGCTGTATAAGAAATTTCGACCGTAAACAAGTGTTCTGTTTCTATTGTAAGCGTAAAGGAAGAAACTACTCCGTCAAAATGACCCCTAATTTACCGACGTCGCGGGTACAGTGGCGCGGCGCTAAAGTCGCAGTCCACGAAAATCTACATAGACTGGCTAAGCGTAATGCTTAGAAAAAACTCGGCAAATATTTCCGAAGTTCAGACTCGGCAGATTCTACTTAAGCGACTTCGGAAAAATCTACAAAAGATTTTTTTCCGTGTGATTATCCTATCAGTGCGTCAGCATCAGTTTTAGCATTTGTTCATCTCTGTAGAAATTATTCTGTACCTGTTTATAATATAATAAGATCTAACTTTCAGACCCCTTTCCTCCAACAATGTATGTAATAAAATGCATTTACTTGAAATTTAATATACATACAGTCTTATACGATACGTTGCGTATTGAAGTATTAGATACTACATAGTAGCAAATATAATTTGAGTTGTATTTTTTATCCAAAAATCGTATCTCGAATTATTATTCTTCTGCTATCCTGCTGAGCTACCATTAAAGAAACGGATTTGTTCGTTTTTCCAGAAAGCAAGGAGTAGAGGAGATCTGTCCACCTTTCGAAAAGCACCGACGGATGGCCGCATCTCGCTGGGTGCTCTTTGGGGAGGAGTGACACTTATCTGGTGTTGGGGGGCCATCCAGTTAGGCGTGAAGCTACAATTCGTGAATGCTGGGAGACAGGACCGGGTGTTTTTCACTCTTGAAATGGATGGTGTACCAAAGAGGAGCATCGACGCAGTGCTAATATATGGATGCTCATGGGTGGAACTTGGCCGAAATGTGCCAGCGGTACCATCAGGCGGCACCGTCCGCGGCGGCAGTCGCCTCGCAAAGCTCTTCTTCGCCAGTTAGAGACTCCACAGCCGCCATTGTGCAAGGCCTGTCGTCGGCCTCGCACATCGAACAAGCCGGCCCTTCTTACTCTCATTACACGTAAGTTATTGCCCCTCGTTATAATCGGACAATCCCCTCCTAAAAAGGCTCTCTTAATTACCCCCGCGGGAGTCGCTCGCTTTTTACTCCTACCTTTGGATTTAAAAACCTTCGAGATTTAAAGTGAACCCGATTTCGATCGCTAACTCGGGCATTGAAATCACTGTTATCGCCTTGCTTTTCGGCCCTCGTTACGCCTTCGTAAGCTCTTCTGCAGGCACGTCGCGACAGCACTCTCTAAATTTCTTGGAGTGAAAATCAGTCTTTATACAGGTAAATGCGAGGAACTCTCCTGTGTTTACCGCATTTGCATTTTTAAAAAGGGAAATATCGTTTTTAACGAGAAATTATTAGTATACAATAACTATTGTTAATTCCAAGATATTTAGAGAATACTCCCGAATATTTTGTTTATCTGGTCCAATATTGCATTATAAAGCGGTTGTAATGTTAATGAAGAATTGGTTTGTTTTAATGTTTATACTCGCTTCATTCGACAGCACGGTGTGATCAGTAGATGAATGCATCATATTGAATCAGTCCCATAAATCTTGTTACTTCCTACATGGGAATCATTATAAAGTACAAAAATGCTAAGAAATAAAATATAACTTTACTATAAAGTTAGCACACTGCCCGTTACTTTATAAAATTTTTATAATATTATTTGTAATACTTAAGCTAGAATAATTAATACGGTATTTGTCGATTTCCAAGTGAGAAGGCCTTTTTAGGTATTAAAACAATACCGTAAACATTTTTTAATCATCGGATATATAGCAACCCCCTATTCATGGTCGACGTCTTCTGTCATCAAACAAAAAATAATACGAGATATCCTATTCTGTTATATTGTGTAAATATTAGTACCTCATTTTTAACCTCTCTATGGGAGATAATCAGAGAAATTTTACATACTCTTCATTATCATAATATAAATAAACATTTTAAAATAATTGTGTAAAATTTAAATTTTGTAATGTTTTTAATTTATTTATTTTATATCTGAAATACTTGTGCAATACTTTTACGATACCAGCGATACTTTTCGACCCATAAGGCATCAATTATCGCTTAAAGTATCGCCCTTGCCATTTAGCGATACATTCGGGTGACATATTCGCGGGACTTGATGAGATACTATTGTGAGACATTTTTTTTACTCGGGATTACTGTGCGGAACAACATGAAATCATATGCATATAGGTACTTCATTGAGTTTAGAGATCGCTGATCAGCATTTCTGCTGTAAAATTTAAAATGGCGAATCTAATTTTGTGGAGAATATTTTTAATATACTGATAGATTTTTATATAATTCGATATATAACCGTTTTCTTTCGGTCCCAATACGAATCTGAAAATAGATTTTCAGCATTCAAAATGGTGGATCATCATCCTATTTTTGTATTTTTTTCGTAAATTTTACTTAAATTGCTGTTTTCTTTTGTAATTTCACAATAATATGTAAGAAAATGTACAATTACTCGTCATTGATAAATGTTATGAAAACAGCTCCTGGTAGGAAATACTGGAAAAGTTATTTAACTAAGAATTGATTAGTAGAAGATGTGTTTTTTTTATAGTCCTTTGATACCTAATTTCATTTAATATTGTACACATTGTAATTGTATAAAAACAATTAAATATTTTATTCTTCCGTCATATTAAATATAAAATATAAAAATTATCTTGGTAACTACTGACGAATATGAATAAATAAACCATAAACTTTAATGTTTCCGTCATTCATGTTTTGACCCTTTTCAAAAAATGTATTATTTTATTTTTTTATTAAAAATGTAAAGTGGATATGAAAACTACATTGAGGTTTCTTTTCATCCTTCGTTAAAACCGCATTTTCGTTTCACAACAAATTAAATTTGAAAATTACCGAATGAAAGATTTGTGTTCTATTTATTTGTATTCATCCATTTTTTTCATTTATTTAGCTCAGTGACTTTCATTTCGAGCTACCATCCTCGATCTGCCATTTTAAAATTCAAATAAATATATAGGGGCAACTCTAGAAACCCAAAGTAAAAAATTACCGCTATTTTCCACACACAGAACACTGTCTGCTTTAAAGATGCAATTTTCCTCGATTTTCCATATTTTAATCAGCGTAAAAAACGCAAAAAAGTGTATAAAGAATCGGTGCGTGCACAAAAGTCAAATGAGCGAGATAAGAGATTCACCGCCTTCGAAGAGTTAAATCGGTAACATCATAATTTTTCGAAATTGGTTAAAATATTTGTCTGGAGAATTAAGTTAAATGAAATCCCTGTTAATTATAAAAATATTCCTAATAATATACCGAGGGACTAACCCTTCACGTCCCGAAAGTTCTCATTTTGGACGCAACGTTCAGGGCCGCAAATTTTGTTCCAAGCAGCGTTAAAAATTGTATAAATATGTCAACATCGATAGTTTTTGTCCTCCACTTTCGAATTTCTAGTCAGGATTAGCAGGTGATTTGAAAAAAGTTATGACCATTTTTCGAAACAAATACCGATTTTTGAGGGTTTCTTCGCAAGAATCGCGTTTTTTGACAGTGGAAAAGGAAATTACTATTGCGCAAAGTACTGATCGCGTCTTTTTGCTAAGCGCTTCCATTTCTCGTTGGATTTTTTCAAAAAGCAAAATGGTGTCTTCAAGATGGCGGAAACAAGTCGTAATTTTGCTACTAAAGAACAGGATATCAGTAATTGCGAATCTACAGTCTTTCGTATAATAATTAACGACATATAATGTAGAATATATAATATTTAACGTTAGGAACTAATAATTTTTAAATTACGCTTTCAAGAAGGGCGAGATACACTCGATGGTTAACTTCTACCGAGCTTACAATTGTCACCGGAAATGCTTACAATACTCTCATAAATACATTATCCTGCTGCATTCAATTTTTAGGTTATAAATCGATCATTGACAGGTCACAAGTGCATAGTGATTTTCAGTTTCACGCGAACGTAATGCAGCAAAAAATCGGTAAAAACCTATTTTAGACAACTAATTTGAGATTACAAATAAACCATCGTGCGAGATTATATTTACAAATGATGATAATTACTGAGTTTATATGAATTCATCATGTTTTCGACCATCACATAATACAATAATTATTTGTTCGAAAAAGTGTTGCAGAAGATCTTGCAGCCGCCATTTTGTGTTTTGAAAAAGTCCGACGAGAACATAAAGAGCTGAATAACAAGAACCTATTAGCACATTTTGCAATGGTCGGTATTGCTCTTTTCACTATAAAAAATGCAATTCTTGCAAAGAAACATTTAAACTTTTTTCTTTTAATCCGTCTGGTTGCGTCCACGGGAATCGAAAGCGGATGTCCAAAACGATCGATTTTGAATTAGGATTTTATGGTTACACAATTTAATGATAACATTGACGTATTTTGGAATTAATTTATTGTGAAGTGCTGGATATGACTATATTTTTTTAAGCTGCGATGGAGTGGGGTGGGCATTTCGAGTTCGAGACGATACAATGTGCTCGAAAATTATTCTCGATACTTTTTACAAAATCTGGGATCATTTTCATCACTTTTCTACATATCACAATAGTACCATCTTTCATGTTGAAACCAAATGCATTGTAATAAAAGATTACGTTATCCTTATTTTTTTAATAAATTTAATGTGTTTGGGTTACTCGTCGATAATATTACAAATAATATCAATTTTGACGTTTTAAGTAAGAGTTCGACATGTAAATGCTTAGATACAACGCTCGGTTTATTTTATAACGATGATATAAATTGGTTCGATGTCAGCGTAATATATTACCTCGTTATTAGAAAAGAATCTTCACAGTAATTCTTAGCAACGTATTTTCATGATGCGGTAAATATTGTTTAAGCTAACTATTTATTTATAAACACTAGTATTTGATGGTCTTATAAATATCGTTCGAATGAGTTCGGTGCAAAAATTTATCGCAATGAAATACGAGACAATGATTCAAAGCATGAAATGAGGTTTACAATGTTGAATTATATGCGATTTTATTGCCGTAGTATATCACGTGTACAGAAATTCTAACTTTGCCCAATGATTATCCGTAATTAAGCTTTAATATTGAAAATTATGAAACATAATTATCAATACAAATACTTCTATATGCAATTTAAAATGTTATTCTTAATGTATGTAAAATGAGCAAATAGCGGGTAACGTATTTTAAGATCGTTAATCAATAGGATATTGTGACTGGGAATGTTTGTTTTCATTTTGATAAAGAATTGAGTTCCATACGCGGAGAAAAGAACATTCGCTAATAATTTACTCCAAATGTCAGTTTTATAATTATAAAATGTTTAAATCATTTAGAAATTTGTAAATAAATGGTAAATAATTCATTTTTAGAGAAAGTTGATTAAATGCCTTGATACACAATATTCAAATGTTTAAAACATATGTGGTTTGAAAATTAGTATAAAATTTACAGAAACATTTTCGTAGAAAGTAATAATTTACACTTCGATTAAAAAGTTAAGACATTATTAAGTTAAAACCGTTAATTTAGTAGAGAATTTACAAACAATTTATATTTTTTGAAAGTAAGATTTTTTTGTTAACCCAACTTCACATTTAAGACCCCCATTGAAATCGACCACAAAAAATCGTACATTAAGAATTTACGATAAAATAAAAAATGCTTATGTTTTGAAATGTTTATAATTAAAAATGAAAAATGCCTATAGATATTATTAAATTACAAACACACATAGCAAATTTTGATTAATCAGATATCCTCAAACTACTGTTTTCAATATTAAGAGTTATGAATAATTCTGGATATTGCTATTGAGAAATGAGGCACTTTCGGAAAAAATTTTGCTGTACAAAAGGTGAACAGAATTTTAAGAGAATATATTTTTAATTTCTCACATGCCAAAATTAAAAACATTATATGTGTATTCAAAGCATTTGATAAAAATGAAAGCGCCAATTTTATTTGACCAATTCTAAGAACCTTAGGTCCTGCAGCATTTCTCCGAAATTCTATCATTTTCAAAAGTGTTCACAACATTCTATAAAAATGTTTTTTTTTTTATGGACTTCAAGAACTTTTCATTTAGCAAACTTTTTTCAAAGTCTATTTCTAAATTTTGCGCAAATTTTTTGTGTATGAGTCATTTTTTGTACTTTTTAAATCCCAAGTCTTGAAAAAACAGAAATTCTCAACTGATTTTGAACAGAAACAAACGGACTAAAAAAATGCATTGAAAAACATTTGGAAATAATTATATATCATTTTTCACCATTGCATATTTCTAAAAATGTAAAAACTGATGAAAGTTGAGTTATTTTTAAGATAGATATGTCTGTACAAACACAACCAAAAAAAATAAGTCTTAAAATTGTTACATCTTAAATTGATCATCAGGTGAGGCTTAATTTAAGCCCGAAATTGCGTTAATTTTCTTAAATTCAGTCAGTGTTTTGGCTTAAAGTCTTACTTTCAGGCAGCAAATCTGACTTTTAGACGATATTTTGGCTTAAAATAAGATTTATCGAGCTTATGGCATCTAAGTTAGACCAATTTTATTTCAAACCAAAATATCGGCTGAAAGTCAGTTTTGTTGTCTGAAAGTAAGAATTTAAGCCTAAATATTGACTGAATTTAAGTAAATTAACGCAATTTTGGACTGAAATTAAGCCTCACCTAATGATTAATTGAAGATGCAACAATTTTAAGACTAATTTTTTTCTGTGCAGCGGTTGAAAATTGTAGTGAAAAAATGTTGATTCAGGACACAATGAGTTAACGGAAAAACGAAAATCATGAAAGTATGTACAACAAGTTACATAATAGTCCAGGAAAAAATCTGTCAAGTCTGCTGTTTTCAATAATTCATTGCGTAACTTCCTCCACTTTCGTCGAACGCACTTTCTTCACTGCTCCTAATCGGCTGTAACGAAAGTATTTAATCGTTTATCTCCACAATTTCTCACAATGCACGCACTTGGCAAGGAGGGAAATCAGATAACTAGTTGGCCCAATCGCTCAGCATTTTCCATTTGTAGAAAATTTCATGGTTGGTCGTAGCGCCAACCAGTCGTTGCATTTCGAAATTTTGCCTTCGGATAGGATCGCGCGCGAAATTGTATTACATTATATTGCATATTAATAACGACACGAGAAATTAGGGATAAGTATATGATTCCGCGATCAGGACCGGTAATCCTGTTATTAGCGCGCCGATTAGGGGGAAGATGATCGTGGGGCAAATTGCAGGGGCGTGTACCCCGGTATTTGGTTAGCGCAATCGCTAATTCCTATCATGCGTCGTCAGTGCATACCGGCCAAGGGCCGCGATGGGGTTGCAGAGGTGCCTTTCTGGATTCTCTTTATTGCGGATAAAGATTTTAATATTGTCTTTCATCGACATCAACATTGATCATTATGCACAGCTAAAATAATATAAGAGATTTAAAAAAAAAATTTTTGTTAATACGTACTGCTAAATTTGTAGAACGTTTACTTTTGTATTTTTTTTTATTTTGAATTCTTTGTGTTTCTTTTTTTGTGGAATCGAAAGAATTAATTCTTTGAATATCCTTCTGCATTACTTTGTAGGAACATGCGCTTTGTTTTAAATGTTGACCTTATCATAATACTAAATCGCATCGAATTTGTCACGTTTTCTTGTCACTGAATTATATAAATCAATTTAAAACTGTTATATAAGAAAAGATACGTTAGTAATTGAAAATACAGAAAAAGTTAATTTATAGACAGTTAGTGCTAATTAAATTACGAAAACCGGTTAATTCCTTATTTAATTAAGTTAAACTTACCTCGTAATTCAAGTAGCTTTGAATTCTTATTTTTTATTCGGTAGGATTTGAAAATTGACAAAAAACCGTATAAAACTTTTTGTACAACTTTGAATTAAAAATATTGGACGTTGAACATTAAAGGTTAATCGTAAAATGATAAAACGTCACTGTAAAGATTTATTGTTATTTTCATGCTATTGTCAGTGCCTTCAAATGTTCATAATTTAAAATCAATGAACTGGATCCAATTTTGATAAACAGTCTATGACCGCGAACTGTATATATTTTTTCAGTAGATACATGCATATGATCAGACTATATTAAGTCTAGAGGGATCTCGAGATGTTCTGGTGAAATAAATTATAGTCCCGGCCTCAAACCAATTTAATTAGTTTAATGTAACTGACGATAAGGACGTTTGCCCGCCCCTAGGCTGAACCAATCTTTCATCATCGAATGTCGGAGCGTCTTCATTATTTTCCATGTCCGAGATTTTATGGGGTTAACCAGGAATTATTTTGTACATATCACTGATGTGCTCTGAGCATACCTCTACTTAGAAATAGGAATGTTAAATTATTCAATTTTTTAGAAATGAAGCTTTCTTCTTAGCCAATTATTAGGCCATGATTCTTTTTGAGTATGAAGCTCTTTAATTGATAGATTGAATTTTATCAATTGCCTTTAGAGAATACTTAGTATATAGGATTTAATTAAATTAATATAAACATCATGGAGAAGTGACATAAATACAACAGCGGCATTCTTGCAAACAGTTATTATTAGTGTTTTTGGGCTTTCCCAAGACATATTTTATTAGTAGTTTGATAAATGCTTATGGAATTGTTGACATATGGTCCGTATCTGTCTTGCCGAAAAATATGTTTTGGGAAACGCCCGCAAGTGTAACGACCCCAACAACACCGATAAACATTTTCTTGGAAATTTTACCATTTAAATAGTAATTTTGAGGCAGGCTTGTAGAATGAGAAAAGTGACAATTTTTCTGACAAAAATGACTGTAAGTTCTTAGAACAAAATTACCATCTGAAATGATAAAATTTTCAAGAAAATTACTAATTATTAAAAATACTATTAAAAGTACTATGTTGAATCGCATAAAATTACATCAGAACCTATGGAATTCTAATTTTAGTGCGCATGAGTTCAGCGCAATTTTTAGTGCCGTAGACTGACGAGGCATTTTCCCCGCTAACGATATGTGTACCACGTGCCGTAAATTTTGTACCACGTGATTTCGAAGTCCCGAGGTCCTTAGATGCCCTGAATGTAGAAGTCCCGAGGTTCTATTGTATTGACATATTGCAGTCTCTCTGTTGTAATATGGAATCTTCAATTCTAAGGATATAATATGGACAAAATAAGGACAAAAATATGAAAAGAACCGTGTTCACAAAATAACTTTGCAAAAGAGATGCTTAACAGAGAAAATGCAATTACAAAAATCTTTGTCTGAGATGTTTAAATCGAAACTATATCACCGCTGACATAAAACATTAAGGATGGCCGCTGTGCCTTTTGCTAAATAGTTGTCAAGAAGTGACACTTTTTAAAAAATCACTTTAGAATGTTACTCGATGTTATATTTATTCATTAATTTGGATTTCTCATGTTACTATTTGAAACGGTAGTTTGAAACCATGCTTTCATGCGGAACATATTCTCATTACGTTTCACGAATTTTTCAATTGAGGGGCTAATTCCAGGGCCAAAAATTTCCAAAATTATTTTTTCCCGTGTTTATATAAACTTTTTAAGAATCTAAGCACTTGGATCCAAATAGTTTACAGAATCGAACATCTTTGTTGGGAATAAACTTCCTTAAAACCTACTTTTTTACTCGTGATATACATTGTAAAGTAAATATACACCCATTTTGCAAAGTGGAACGCTAAACTAGCAATTAATCGTTCCAATGGAGTTTCGTAACTTCTTTGGCGTTTTCGCGTAAACGAAGCGTAACCAACACGAACGGCGCATTAAATGTAACTTGGCAGATGTTTAACGCCTTGCAAGTCCACGCCGACAGGGAACTCGAGGACCGGTAGGGGCATTTTTTAATTGCTTTATAAGTTCGTTATGTACACGTTTTTTGTTCCTCATAGCCGCTTCTTATACGTGATTTGCGACTGAGAAACTCATCGCCCTTTGAGTGGTAACTTAAAGGTGAAAATCGACTTTTATTTACGAGTCGCCGACGGCAGCGTTACGGTTGGTTCCATACGGTGTTCACGGCCGCCGTACGCCAGGCGAATCGTGCGTCTGCGTGTTTGTATAAAATTTGAAATACAATTCACAGCGCTAACCTACTTTTTTGAATTGCACCACGACCTTACTTTTCTAGGACTTTTTCGGATTTGTAACGATGCTTATTAATCACGCATGAAACGTTAAACGACGTAATTATTAGATGTATTCGTAACGTTGGATTTTATTTGTCGCAATATTCTAATTCATCGACTATAAAAAAAAAGATTTGCTTCACAGATATAGAAATTTTGAGTTTTATCTTGCAGTTAATTTTTGAACTTATCTAACAAGAATACAAAAAATAATTCTGTCTTCAATTTTGTAACTATGTAATTCACCGGATATTCCGTGAATATTTACTAATCTCCATAGCAGAATATTAGTATCAGACTGAAATATTTTTTTATTTTTAACTGAAAAATCAGGCTTTTGGCTGATGATTACGGAGCATATATTATAATGTAATTGCAAAATCGTTGTCATTAATATTGCCATCATGTTTGATAAATAAATATTAAGAAACATGAATGAACAATTAATTTGCTATTGTTAAAATTCAATTTATATTGGATTAAACAAATTTATAATGAATAAAACTAAATCTTAATGCCTATTATTTTGTGCAATGTGCTTTATACATTTCACTATTACACTAGCATTCGCATACGGAATACTTCGTAATCCAGTATACTTTATTTCCAACATCTAGCAAAATTGAAAAATATATTCAAATAATCTTTTCCACATATTTGGAAAAATTGACTGCGGTCCAGCTTGGCCCCAGATAGATTTCCCTTGTCTCAAACTGGGCGCCAATTAGTCTTGTTACGCACATCCCAATAAACGGACAAATTGTAAAGAATATCATTAAGGCTATACTAATCAGTATTTTGCGAAATGAATTTATCGTAGGTATAGTACTATTAGAAAAACATCAAACCCTTTTTTACATTTAATTTCATAAAATATTATGTTGTCATTATTTATGAGCAATCATGTTTTCAATAGTTTTCGGGAAACCAAACCAAAGCCCGCGCCACGGTATTCCGATTGTCAGTTCTAAAAATTATATTCTAAAAAGTCCATTGGTTCAAACTGCGTATTTACGATACGCATTAAATATATTTGTGAATTTATTTATGTATTTCAATTTCTTTAAATGGGCTGCCCATATGGGGACAGGATAGTAAATAATCCACACGAGTGAATTCCACACGAGGAATACTAAATCATGCAAGTTTCCTGAATATTATTTCCAGAAAATAAAATTTCCAAATAGAATACTAACATTGTTTAAAAATATTCGTTCATTTTCGTTATTTCATATGGAAAATAATAAACTTATCAAAAGTACACGATTAGTTTGCAGAACTTAAATTTAATTTTACTTGTCCATCGATTTTTGCAAACCACACGATCTGCTCCATTTTCAAACAAAGCTAGCATTAAAGTATCGATATAATTCCAGAAAAGAAATTGTACTCGTAAACATAATACCTACATTCGATTGGGTCATCCCTGCAATTCGCAAATAATCCGTTTCCGTCTTGATGAATTCTCCAGAAAATTATAAACAAATTTTCACTTGAAAGTGGCTATGCCCAAATAGATTTTCCTCGACTAAAGAAGTCATCACGTCCGTACTCTGGTAGAAAATAAAACCAGTTTCTGACAGGTTCATTCCTATTTTGCATGTTTTCCACGATACTTGCTCAGGAAAACTAGACAGCATAACTATAAAAACTGTATTCTATCAGGGTATGTCGAGTGGTTTTTCCCTCTTCGATATAAGGATTCCGGTTTTCAGGGAACTTTTTATAAGAGTGCAGGTAAACATCATGTCCTGGCAGTTCTGTCACATTACTGGACAATAAAATTATTTTATTTACGAGTAAGTTACTTTTCCCCTTTCTAAGAAGTTGAGTGAATTTATAAACATTGTTGGTGCTATTAATTCCCGAACAATGTTCCTGGATTATTAGTACTTCGAATTTGTAATACAATAATTGAACTAAGCATGAGAACAAAGGCGTCGTGATGTGAGAATTCGTTTTGTGAGAGTCCATTTATTTCAGAGAAATGACACGTGCGTTAATTGAACGCCACCAGTGTTCGAAAACCTCACGATTTAATTACGCTGAAAAAGAATACAAAATCAATTTTGCGTCATTTCGTCGACGATTCTTCATTTGCTATTTCTTGCGTTTTGATCATTTCGATAAATAACTTATAAATTCTTATAAAAACTACAATAGCACAAAATCGAAAATATTTTTTATATTTTTTATTTGTTTCATTTTAGACACACGTTTATATATTCTGATATACCAGATACCTTCATCTCTCTTTAAGCATCGTTTATGATGTAAATCTACACGAGAAACTGAACAAAATTCAGCAAAGAGTTAAGTAAGGGATAGATTCTGTATTATCACACTAAATGCTTCAGTAAGTTAGTACTTTGGAAATGCTACGAATTAAATTGCAAACTTTAGGCCCTAACATTATTTCCTAGGTTCATTTGTTTAAAAAAAATATACCAAAAACGTCAGAGGTGAAAAAACAAATAGTTTCAAATTAGATGAATGAGTTGCGTTGCATCCAAGGCAGTGCAGAATGCACACGGAAAAAATAGGTAGTTGGGCTAAAACTACTACTTGAGTACTAAAATATGGACCATACATCTTTCGTAGTTTTACCGCTTAAATGATAAGAATATATACTATCTAAATAGTAAGAACAACTATGAAAGATGTCTGGTCTGTATTTTACTACTCAAGTAGTCAGACCAACTTATTTCTTTCCGTGCAGGGAGACGATGGGGTGTGGTTTAGTACTCTCCCTCTCTTTTTTAAAATTTAATTTAATCAGCACATATGTTACTGCCGTTTCGAATAGTTGACTACATCATTAAAGATCAGTGTTTACAATTAGATAATCTACGAATTGCTCACATTTACAGATGGGTAACTTTGTATAGTATAAAATTATGTCTATTGTTAATTTAATACAAGTTTTTCATTTATTTTTAATTTTTCTTTTAGAAAAAATCCAATTTTTCATAATAGCAATTCTGATGTCCTGTGCAGGGATGATAATTTGTTATTTTAGTAAAAATTGTCTTAATAAGGTAACCTAGTTGTTCCGTTGTATTTTATTTTTATTTTTAACCACATACATGACCCTTAACTTATATAAATTTTATAAAGACGTTTAAATTGATTCCTTCACATTATTGTGTCAGTGACGAGACTTATTATCAAATTTCGTTTTCAACATCGTCCACTCGTACGAAGCACGCATTTACTCATTCATTCATTTGTAAGTGTAATAACCGTGCAACAAAAGACTGGAGGCTCCTTTTATTTTTTTGTTCGTCGTGTTATGGACCCCACAAATTTTTTTCGAGGTCATCCATTTTTTAACGTCGTTCCGGTGTGCTGCACCCGAGTACAGGAAAAAGATTCGGGGATGCGCTTTCTTCGTTCCTGAATCCCGTCCGTTCTTAAATCTCGCGAGCGCGACGGAGCGTCGTTTGTAGTGCAAAGGTGAATGCCTGGGGTCGTCACTTCCGCTTAACAACTGAACCGTGCGTTGGTTATTCGATTTGAAAGTTTAATCAGGGACCTGTAAAATCTGCTCGTCGTGCGACATCTTTGTTTTCAAACGTTTCTTCTATATACCCTAAAAATATATTTAATCAGATATTAATATAATTCATATGCTTACTTGGTAGAATATTTGTACTAGAATGTCTTGTTCAGTAGACAAATTTGAAGAAATTTATTCAGAACTGCGGTTCCAACATGCCTTCCATTAATTTTATCCCATAATATCACAATTTTCTGCAGTAAAATAATGTATCAAAAATAAGGAAATGTCTAGAAATTAAAATTATACTAAAGTCGCGTGGGATATACTAGAGAAGAAAAACAAAAAATAATTCATTAAAGATAGATACGACTACTCGCAAAGGAAGGGATATAATTAATTTAAAACCACTGCTTGCAATCCTGTAGAAAACGTGAATATACAAAGTGTGTTCCGGCACTGAAATTATAGGGGATGATCACTCCCTAATTTGGCAAGTGTGAAAGAATGTTTTTTTTTTATGTTCTGTTAATAAGAGGACCCATTAAATACAAGTTGCGTTTCATTTACATCGATTTTAGATTGAAAATAAATGGAATGTAGTTCTCGTATTTTGTTGTGGGTTCGCAAATAATGATGAGAAGAAATAAAAATGTTATAAGGTGTATCTCTATGGTACAAACGATATCTTTTAAAAGAAAATGTTAGAAATGATCGTTTGATAGTGCAGATATCCAACAGATGATGTTAAGGTAGTTGGATTCTCAGCATACATCATGGGATATTTCGAGTATTTGTAAATTCAGTAAATTCAATAGGACGTTCATCAATACCGAAGAATGTCCATGAATGATCATAGTATAGAACATAAATATTTTGTCATTTTCACGAGATATAACAAAACATTTTAAAGCCACGGAAGTCTTTCTTCAAAATTACCAGTCCTTGGTAGTTAATTATCTGACTCAAATTATGTCTATGGATAAATTCTTCTTCAACATCCGAGATCATTGGACTTCGTCATCTGGTAGAGCTTAACATTAACCGATGTCACAATCTATCTTCATCAATGAAAAACATTATGTCAATCGGCAAAATCTTTATAATACGCTTAATTCCCTTTAATAATTCTTGTAGCCCACGAGTGCAAACGTTTTCAAATTTAGCTCGTAAATGAATAAAAATAAAGTAGTTTGTAATATTAATTCAGTAATATAAATTTCTCTTGTCTCCTTATCGTGTGAAAATAGTTCTAGGAGTAATAGTGCATTGCAAACTTGTATCACGGTAACCGATGGTAATCAGCCAAAGTTATAAGATAATATAAAAAAGAGTAACTTTACTGAATTTTTTGGAGACCAGCTTGTTAGGTTGCAATATTTCGATTGTATACATTAAATCTCAGCTTCAACCAAAATATAATAGAGCAGGTATGGTCAAGTTATTTTCAAATGTTTTCATTAAGTTAGGGCTTTCATGATTAGATTTTTAACATTTAGTGTATTCATGATCCTTTATTAATTACCTAGACTTTAAAACACAGCAAGATTATCAAACAGGATAACACTTGGGCGGATCATTAATGGTACACTCAAAATTTATAATAATTCCCGAATTTTCTTAAAGTGTCAATTCACTCTTTTATAGTCACTTTATATCAGAGCGGAGTCCACGTTTTTAAGATGGGGCTTCACACCTTTGAGAAAACAATTGAGTTAATTCATAGTATCTAGGCTCATTTCGTTCTATGAATTTCATACTGGATAGTTATCACAGAAATCGTAATTTTTGTGGATGAAACCCATGCCAACCAAAATTCAATTACTATAGAATGACAGAAGAGTCATAAATTTGTCATCAATCAGAAGAGTCAAAGTTATTGAAGCCAGGAGGTATCACAATGGGCGTGATTCCTGGAAAATATAATTCGTTAAAAATGAAATGTTAGCGATATTACATTGCTGCATCTCAATTTCAAGTTTCAACTACAAAATGTAATGTGCAACTACCAAAAGAACTGTATTACTGGATCTTAAAAAATGACCAATTCCAAAGTCCAGAGTAATTAATTTACTCCACGATATATTTTGTCATAAGTGCTTTTCGCATCCATATTCGCAGCATTCTACTGATTGTATCACAGCTCCCATCAGCAATGTTTACGTTAAATTAACTGCAAAAGCACATTCTTAGTGATTCTTCGTGTATTTTGGTTATATCACTCCATGAAATTCGAATGTTCGAACAGATTTCTGCATAGATCATTGTGATGTAACTCTCATAGGATGAGAAAATCCTATCAAAATGTTTCAAGGTCATATACAATATCATAAATCTAAAATTTCTTAAAATAATTAGTCACAAAGAAACTATTTGTACATGCCAATCATCGTTGTATCAAGAAATTGTCACTTTAATAATGACGTTAAGTTCAAGCCTGCGACCAAGACTGGTTAAAAGGAAACAAAAATCATCGATACACATCTGATCGCATTACAGTATTCACACATCACGATTCTTGTTCTAACGGCACCGAATGTTGGTAAACACATACAATGATAATCAGATGAAACGCCAGTCCGTAACGAGATCATTTCGATTCGATCTCCCTTCCTTCAGGTTTCCTGTCAATCTCTCCGGTGGTCTCGGGCACGAATAAACTGCATCTGCTACCGCGCTGGCGCAAGTTGACAAACCGGCGAATTAATTTGTTACAAGTATGCCAATAGCGCATTGTTTCGTACACCGATTATCGACCGTTCCATTTGGCACGCTCAATAACAATAGGATTCTCAATGATCGCTAATGCGCTCGTATCGACGCATTGTTCGTCCACAGCTCGGAAATATTTGCTAGTCGGAAGGACTAAACATTAGTCACGTGAGGGACGTCACTTTTTCATTTCCATATCTTCACTTCATAATATCGATCTGTCCTTGATTATAACTAAAATTTTGAAACATTCCTTATTGTATTCTTCAAGTATTACCATTTCTTAGTGACCCATTCAGAAGAGAAAATAATTTTGTTGTTTTTTGAAATATTTTAATGGATAATGTGCAGGTTTACTTTCAAATTGTTTGGATATTGGGATCAAAGATGATATATAGATCCGCTACCTATGTGACCTATCCCTTCTATTCCATGTATACGTTTTCTCTTCCCCTATCGCGTCTTTGGATCTCTCACGCGATTTGCTTGTTCTATAGGCAATTTCTTTCTTGGCTCTACTTCTTGGTAAGGTTCTTGTCAAATATTTCTGAGGAGTTTCGATGAATAACGTTGAGAGACGATGAAAGCAAATAACGATGAAAAACTAGGAAAACTATTGGTGACAAAAGATGATGCCAAATGTGTAAACAATGACAATGACAATAGTAATCATATGGATATTGATCAACATGATTCTTTTTTATTATTAGCATCACCATATTGATTATCATCAGGTGTACGGCTGCAACTGGACAGTACTGCTCATTTGCGTCACATACCATCCGCGTAATCCACGTCTTTCAACCGTCATCATCAACCATCAGCCGGTGATTCTATATCATCTTATCGTTTTAGCTTGTTGAAATAATTAATAAATACTTGCACAGATCAAGTATATAGTTCAACCTAATTGCAGTAATAAATTAAGCAGTTGTTACCTGAATCTCAGGTTTCAACTACCTTTCTATCGCACCGATTACTACAAGAACTCGTTCTGGATTCGCGCTATTACTTTCTGGCGATCGCTACCCCCTAATGTTTGGAGTGCATCATCGTTCCATGACTTTAAAACTAAGCTAAGTACCTTACTTCGTTGGGATGTGCAGAGTACTCGTTGAATTTCTACTTACTACTATTTTTTTCACTATTATGGTTATTATATTATATTTTGTAAATCTTTATATATGTATTGTTTGCACACGGTCAGCTGGCCAGTTGATTAGTAAAGTTATCAATCAATTATACGTCCCTAAACAAGGCGCGTTTTTGAGTATTAGACATGCGTAGAGAATATAGCTACTAAGTATGAATATTGATTGGGACCAATATGATTTCATCAATTTATGAAGTAAAACTTGATTGTTGCTTTGTTACTGTATGTTCGAAAATTAAAGAAAATTCAGGATTGATAAAAAATTGCTGACATGTTCTGCAAGGGTGCAAAATGTGATATAATATGTTAATTTTGTTAAGAATATCTCTATAATAGAAACTCGCATTTTTTATTTATATACATGCAATTTGGACAAGTTTATTTTTTTCTAATATAATTATTAAGATGAAAGATATTCTTGACAAAATTAACATATATTTATTAATTTTCATTACTAAATTTGTTAAGAATCTAGAACATAAGTTTTGTCGTATATGCTACTTGACCCATACGAACAAAATTGGTAATTCGTATTCGGTATTCGGTTAATTAACACTTACATAAAAACCAATCAGTATTTATAAAACAGATAATTTTATCTTTATCAACAGCCTGTCATCATATGCGTAGAACAAGGTTGTTAAAGCGGTAAATGTGAAATTTGCACAATTACAAAGTCTTATCTCGTCGTTATGAAGTAATTTAATTGCTATATTACATCGCAATTTATAAGTATGGCTGTTATGAGTTGAAAAAATAAGAAACAATTACTTCGGTATTTAAATTAATTAATTTTAATGTGCAGTGTATGATTTTTTCCAATACATTCTGCAGAATGCGAAAATTAACCTCATATTTTCCTATTTTTTTTCGGTTATTTTAAAATTAGTGATGATAGTTGCAACTGATATATCGTGCCCCATGATGCCCCGTTTGAAAGGTACACTTTTCGCCAATACGAGTAGTGCCGAATTCCTCCTAGTTGGACATTAGCTAACTATAAGGCAACTATATGTGGCCTTTTCATTTTGTATTTACTGGGAAAGTTTTCTTCGCGTTTACAGAACTGATTTTTATACTTTCTGGTTAAATTAATTGTAAATTTCAAGATTTTTTATTATTATTTCTCTTTTAAATTTATACTAAATTGAAATTATTGGAATATTCAGATTCAATTACATGCCATATGGGAAAACTATCAACGCCGCACATATCGATACAGACCCGAAAGTATTAACAGTATGTTGTATGCTATAACAATGCTCTGCTGCCGGTTGCCTCATAACCAAATGAAATTCTCTTTCTACCACAGGAGCTGCGAGCATGCAGCACATACTTGTGAGTATCGCTACCGCGCCTAGTGGCGCATTCGCGAAACTTGCTAAATGATGGAGAAGTGGGCTTACCAGAAATGTGTGCAAATTGGTTGTTTTAATCATATGGTCTGGTTAATATTACGAACATCTTTAACCAGAATGCATTCTATAGTGGCCACCAGAGTTCATTTGAAAATTTGAGTTTTTAAAGACGAAATAATGCATTTACGCCGGTTTTTTAAAAATCCAATTCAAGTTTGAGTTAAAGAAATGTTTAACATTGCATTTATGTCAATATTTATTGAATTAAATTTTATATACAATTAAACAATCAAAAATCATCATTTTCATAGAAACAATTCAGTCACTAGCACATGTTCAATTGAATCAAGATGAAACTGGGTACTTCATGGTTTTTGAGGTCGCTGATTACGAAATTAAACTCAGATGTTGGAAATTCATAATGTCGGATCCAATATGGCCGACCAAAATACAAAAACATACTGAATGGTAATGAAACTGGGTACTAGGGGTTTTTTGGGGTCAATGATTACTAATCTGAACGAAGATTTTGAAAAGGACAAAATGGCGGAATCAAGATGGCCGTCAAAAATATAGTAACTCAGATATAGAAATTTTAGTTTTTAGATTTTGACTTTCCAGATTTGTAATCAGCGAACTCAAGAGTCCCCTCGTACTCAGTTTTATGTGGATCAAGTAACTGTTTGCATTTTGATCGGCCATAATGCATCCGAAATTTTGAATTTTCAAAATCTGAGTTCAGATTTGTAATCAGCGACCTCAAAAACCCCCGAGTACACAGTTTCATGAAAAATAGTTCATCAGAAAAATGTGGGCCGCAAAGGGGTTACCAGATGCTTTTGATATTTTTAACCAGAACATTTTTTGAGTGTACAGAGAGTGAATTCATATACAGAAATTTAAAGTGATGATGGTTTCCTCTTATCAATTTGCACGCCCAAACCGTATTAAATAGTTTATAATTTTTTTCCACTCAAAAACTGAACAGCATTAAGCACTCGCAACCGAGTTTCCGAATACCAAAAAGGTTAAGCGAACGCATCATCGCGTCGACATCTACATTTCAAAGTCGTTCCTTCAAAATGCTGCTGTATAAACAAGAAATCAAGAAAATTCCGGTAAATGCCTGCGTACGTATCGCGACGGAGAAGAGATAATCAAACGAAATAAATTACGCGCCGCGCGTTAAATAAACGAAAGTCATGCTACCGAATCGGCGCGCGATGAAAAATAAAATAAAAAAAAGAAGGTGTACGACGTCGAGAGCGGAGATCGATGTCACCTTTGGCCCCGCCGCGCGAAACCGATACCTTGCCGTTTGTCGAGAGTTATGCCGCAATCACTTCGCAGGCTTCGGCTGCTCATGCGAGTGTGTTTCACACCTGCAGGAGTCTAGAATAATTATTGTCCGCGATTGCATGACAGAAAATAGGGAGCGTCTCGAACGACAATTTATGCATCCCTTCGAAATTTTCGAATCGCAATGAGTGAATCGTGAGATTGAAATTCTTTCGGGACTTTCGGATGTACGTCATTCTGACTCGCGACTTGTCGATGAGTTCTTGTCAAAACATGAAATGTACAGTTGTCTGCGTGTCATACAATTATGATTTGTATCTATTTAATTATGTATTCATATTTATTATTTAGACCACATAGTTGCGTACAACTACAAAATCCAACAACAATCTTTTAGTTTTTAATGTATTTATTATTATTATTATTATTATTATTTTGCTCTCCTAATTTATGACGACTATAATAAAGACAACATTATAATTGCAGCCATGTTAAAGTCGCCATCTTGAAAGAAATTATCCAAAAAAATTAACATGAGTTTCCTCGTCATCTAAATTGTAAACCCTTAAATGCAGGAAGAATTTGTGGATAATAGTTTTAGCATGTTGTAGTTTAGGGCATTTCTGCCCATTAGGTAATGGCCTATATCCTAATTTCGCGTGGGTTAAGATTAGACCCAATCGTGATTGGAGGATAGTGTAGTATAAACAGTATGAGCGGGGGGAGGGGGGCGTGGAGCCTCCTATCACGGCGGCGTTAATCGCGTGTAACGCCAATAGCAGAACAGTCATTTATATAGTTGATACCTGTCCCGTGGTGGGGGTTGCGTGAGGTGAACGGAAGGCGGGAGACGGCCTCCCCCCTCCTTTCTTATTATCACTTAGCATTCAATCACACAAGTGTGAGTTACTCTAAACCACATGAAATGTTTCATTCCTCCGACAGAAATATCATAAGGTGACAAACCAATTACGGTCAACTTGATCTTGCATGTACAAGTTTACAACTGAAATGACGAGGAAGATGTCAATAATCGAATGTTCTTGAGTATTTTTTGTTTCGGCTGGTGGGAATTTTTTAAAAATAAATGCAACAAATTGGAAAATGGAGTTTTATGACAATTTTCCAAGATTGATACTTAATGTGACAAATTATAATATCGTATTGGAAACTCTGACCCCAAAAGTTTTCATCATGAACGCGGCAGGGTAGCTCGGTTGCATTTTTTTTTTCGTGTTATTGGGAAGTATGTAAATTATCACTTACCTCCAAGAAATTTCGTAGTTTCATTTGTAATAGACAATCTGAATTTAATGATAAAAACAGTTGATTTATTTATTTATTAACATTAGATAATTTGTAAATATAAGATTCGAATCTATATTTTATAAAGGACACAATAAAAACTTCGGATAAACCAGTCTATTCCATTTCGAATTCCACCTCGTTTAGTGGGCCAATCTTCCCTCTCCAAGCAGAACAGCACGTGACTCAGTCTAGCAATTGCAGACTATATGTGCTCGCTCTGACTTAGCGCTCTTACTGGCTGCACCCTATCACGCGATACACCAACATATGTAAAATATAATTCAGGTTACTAAAAAGTAGGAGTAAGAGGGATAACTTCAACTTCACAAAACAAAGCTTTAAATGCTCCCTTAGACAAGGGTTCCAATATACACAGATTTTTTCACTATTTACAGGTTCATTTGTTCTTGTAAAATGCAATAATATTTGAGATATTGAAGGTTAATTGACAATATGCTATTGTTTGTTTACACGAAACGTGAAAATAGATTTAGTATCTTCATCGAACCCAGTTGTTTTTTGGGATCACCTTAAACAATTATGAAAAATGCTGTATATACAATTATAATATGCAGTAGACATCGTAAAATTCACAGAAAAAAAGATAGATCCCGCAATATTAGCTCATCATCATACGTTTAGATCACAGGTTGTCCTACCTTTCAACTTGTATACTTTGATGACGGTTAATTAGTAGTTAAAAGACTATACGAATATGACACTAATTTTCTAAATGACGGAATAAATATTTTGGACCGATTTTAAGATATTTGTATCGAACTCGTTTGAAAGTTGATACTTCCCAATGGTATGAAAGATTGAACACGAATCTGAAGTCAGACTTTAAACAATCAAAATAAAAAAACGTATCAGAATAGTTTGATAGTTGGCACTAGAGATGTTTTGCCTAAACACCAATCTGTCATCTGATTCCATATCAATTTTTACATATTAATTTTAGTTAATGTCTAAACTCACTGACTAACTCACTGATTACCTCTCCACGTTTTTAAATTAATAATTTAATCTATATTCTATATAAATTAAACAAATAATATTATTATGTTATTTAAATGGTTGAAACTACAATTTTAATTTTGGCTAATAGGTACAGCTTTGGTGATAAAAATTGAAATGATCAAAATAGAAATTAAGCTATTTATATCGTCAAACAAACAGAATTACGAATAATACATTTTCGAGAGTTTATTGCAGCTGACAAAGTTAATTTCCACTTCATTTTATTATGTCTGATTTAAAGATATTGAAATTCACACGAGGTTAATTAAATCAAACGTGTACATTAGTTTAAATAGAGAACACGATGCCATGTCATTTTCTAGAAAGATATATTATATACATATAATCACTAATTGTTTACACGCAAAAATACTTAGAAATTTCACTCGTGTAAAGCTAAATGGTAGTGATAAATTTGCTTCAGTAGTTTCATTGATGCCAGTATCATGGCTTAATTAATAGTCTCCATGTAGCATTAAATGAATCACTTTTCTCATGGAAATTTCATTTCCGATTTCTCCTAGTTTCTGTAATAATGTTTATCTGTGTACATTTATTCAGTCATTGAATGTACAAATATAGTTCAGGCCTATTTTAATAAATGTTGAATTACATTTTTACATAAACCACCCGTTCTTTAAAATCCTTTCGTTGACACAAATAACAAATATCCAACAGAAATAAAATATATTGAATTAAAAATGACTAAAATTTTAAATCAGGAATCATATTTTCAAATTTATTGTAAATAGCAGATCTAATATCATAAAACAAAAGCATGGGATTATTTACTCCATTCTCAAGTTTACTTATAGACAATTTAAATATTATCGTTAAAAATTAAGCAAAATCTACTAAAAAAATTCTAAATGATAAAACTTTTCCTTATAATAATTCGCAAACTTCCAGAAATACGAATTAAATGAAAATTTTCTCATTGTTTTTCATAAAGTAAAGTAGACCTGCATTCATTGAACAACAATACTCCTCAGTGAAAACATGAATGACGGGTTCTGGACTTCGAGATGTTCTGAATGAACATACCTTCGACGTATCTGCCCTCATCAGTATCTTTCTCATTGGACTTCAGAATGAAACAATGGCTATTATATGAAATACACACAACGAGTCTCTTATACCTGTTAAAGCACTGATGCTCCACGATACCTTACGGAAACCGAGTAGGTTTTTGTTCATTTATAGATTCCAGTCAAATAAATTGCGGGAATTTCCACAAGACTTATGTTGCATGCTTCGCAAAAACTGTTACATTTATATCACATAAACGTAACACATTGTCTCCGTTTACTACTATATTATAAGAAATGCCCCACTTCTCAAAATGTTTTATATGATAGCGGATTTCAAATTCAGCCTAAAAAACACCTAGAAAATCATCTGCATAATATACTATTTTGGTGTTTTTTTTTAATTATTTCCTCCAAAAATGTTTACAGCAAAGAAAATAATCTTGTGAGTAGCATTATTTAAGACAACCGTTATTAAAAAAGCATACATTACTCTTAACAAAATAACTTGGCTAAACATTTCTAAACCAGATTAAGAATCAGACAATTTTTTAATCAATAGAACTTATACTATGTTGAAATCAAGTACAACTAATCGAATTCATAAAACCATGTGATTAAATGTGTTGGAAACACTGACTAGGAATTAGTAATCAAGATTAATATTTCAAGTTCAATTAGTTAGTAATACACAATAACTCTTGCAAACCTGAACTGATAAAATGCGTCGTATGAGCGAATATATTACTCAATGAAATATGTCAATCTTTTTTTATCAGTAATCGCAATCATTTCACTGAATGGCATAACCACATTATTAGCTTATAATGCACTTTATATTAACCAGATACTAAACAGTCAATATCGCAATAACTCGAATACTAACCAATAAATCAAGAGGAGCTTGATAGTCCACCTATTCCTTTTTTTTTCTCAGGAAGCAACAATTAAATTCTAAAGTCAACATTCAATTATATTTACGTGGACGTTAACACCTTCGACATTAGAAAGCCATTACAGGTATGCAAAAAAGCAGTAAACATTCTCGTGCTCCCCTCTTAGCAATTCACTCGTAATCCAAGGAACGATATCCGCATTTCCTCCAACTGGCTATAACCATTCGATACGCGAATTATATCCGAAGCACTTCCACAAATAATCCCCACCTAGCCCAGGCTGGAATAAAAAGAATCCAGCGCTTATGAGTGCGCGTAAACGGCTAAGTGACGCGTGTTTGCGACACAATACACACAATTGTTTCTATCCCACAAAGTCAAGCTTCCACACGTACAGGAGGACACACGTGGACAAAGCACAAAGGCAAAGAGGAAGATGCTCGGGCAGACAGGTGTTCGTGCACTGCTATTATACGACGTGCCACGGTCACATTATGCCTTAAGGACAATCGTGGGAATCCCATTAAGTGGCCTTGAATGGTTCATTCATGTCCATCAACTCTTTTCCTGACGGGGTTGACAGATCAATCGGCCTCGTACGCACCGAACGAGATCGCGCACTCTACGGTTCACCTCTTTCTATCTATCTTACTTTCTTTTCTCACTGACTTTCCTACTTTCTTTCTCTTTCAGCCTTTGTTCCCCACTTCTTAGTCTAGCTCGTGTTTCTCTGACTGGCCTTTCCTGTTGTCCTCCCCTCATTCTGTCTTCTTGCATCTCTCCTCCAGTTCTTATTTATCTTACTCCTCGCGTTTCGAACCTCAACTCAGCAGGACTTACAGATGACGTCGAAGTCAATTACTTCCCGTAACTGTAATGCCAAACGATCTGTGCTATGGACATCTGCTTGGCCCAGAATACCAATATCGCATAATTGAATATAACTTACTAAATAACTTCATCTAACTGAGATATCCAAAATAACACCGGAATCTGGTCGAATACAGGTTATCGGTAGTTTGCAGTACTCAAGAACTACTTCTCTATGAATGTAGCGGATTGGTGAGGGTTTATAAGTGTTATTTCGAGAGGTTTCGAAAGCAAAAACTACATTCTAAGTTTTCAAAAATTTCAAAAAGGAAGGTCCAAATCCAACCTCTCCGTGGACTATAAACAACCTCTTAACAATTTCTAATTAATTGTGATATTCTCTATTTGATTATTTATTAATATTTACAGCGTCTATTGCTAATTTTATTGCCCCGAATGGAAAATTCTTTTGTTTTTAATTATTTCTTCAATAAAGCAACAATATCGATTATCGAATTTTGAAACAACAAGTGGCTACACGATACCGTAATTGCGTTGTAGCAACTGCTTTCAGCAATATCCCTGCTTTTTTTATCGCGAGTCCCTTAGATGTGCATTTCATATCTAAAATAAAAAAACGTAGTATTGTCCTACGAAATCTTTATTAACAATACTTTACTACTTGAAGACAATTAGATGCGACAAAATGTGGCTTGTTTTTGGACCACTTTTTTATTTTGCACGCGACGATTTATCATAACCCGATAACCATGTATACGATATAATTTTAAAATCGCGTTTTGATATAACGTAATATTTACTTTCGATTATTCTGCATATAAATAAATACTACTAACTGCAGTCCCATGAACTAAAAATCCTCTTCACCTAATCATTGCATTAAGAGATTGATTGTCTTTATTATGGCTTGAGGTATTACCTCTTAGGCCAACCAATATAGAGCATACATACAGATAACTAAAACTAAAACTAAGCTTAATATAACAAGGCATGCTAATAGATGCATATAAAAGCGCAATACTAGTTCTATAACAAGGTAGATATAAAATAGATAGATAATAATAATAGTCGAGCAATTACAATGTAGGGTAGAGTACACGCATACCAGAAGTAAAAGTGGACTAAAATACTAATGTTAAATACTAAAAATACTAATACTAATAATGCTAATACTAAAATATAAAATACATAATAATTACACTGAAGTCTGACTTAATAGGAATTTTTTTAGTTTTACTTTAAACGAATACACATTTTCACTTGCGCGAATTTCGACTGGAAGTTCATTCCATAACCGGGTAGAAGTTACAATAAAAGAGTTGGAATAGGATTCTAGCCGATGTGTCGGTACTCGAAGTTCTTGCATAGAGCCTGGTCGAAGAGCCCTGGATGTAGATTCTTCACGCCACTGATAACGTTCATAAAGATAGTGGGGTACGTGGGTCTTAATAATCTTATAGGTGACGATACCAATGTAGTATAACCTACGCGATTTGGTGTTGAGCCAGCCAAGCTTATTACGATATGGGGTAATGTGCTCATCGCGCCGTAGATCAAAGATGAAACGAATGCCCGCATTAAACATTCGTTCCACCCTGATTTTTTGAGTTACATTGATGTCGTTATAAACTGCGCAGCAGTAATCGAAATAGGGTAAAATCAACGAGGAAACAAGGGTTTGCCTAACATCAGTTGGTAGTTGAGCACGGTTATTACGTAGTTGACGTAGAGTGGAGAAGACTTTATTGGACATTTGTATAAGATGGTACTTCCACGAGAGCGTTCCATCAAACACGAGACCCAAGTTCCTCACCGATTTAACCCACGGTATGACCGAATTATTAATAACAATCGGTGTGATCGAATCAGTATTAAAGCTATTCAGATAAAAAGTACTGCCGACAATTAATGCCTTAGTTTTTTCAAGAGAGAGAGAGAGAGAGAGAGAGAGAGAGAGAGAGAGAGAGAGAGAGAGTTTTATATATTGCAAAATAACTCTTACGGCATTTTCTGCTTTTCAACATCTCCATATAAGTGGGTAGTGAAGTGAAGAACATTTCATAAGTAAATTTAACTGCTATTATAACCACTATGTTAATTAACTATACCAACACGCTTTATCTATCTGAAAAGATCGTTTTTACTACTGTTATAACCCTGGTAGAGATTTGGCTGGTTGAACTATCCATTATCCTACTGATCGGTAGAAACTCAGTAGAAATATGCGAATTCTAGATGAAAACCTGCTATAGACCACTAACATATATTTAAAGTGACATAACGCAATAATTGCAAACTGAAAATATCATATTAAATTTGTATAATAGGAAAGGTTCAATCTATTCGACAAAATGAGCTGATGTAAATGTAAGCAATTTTTCTGTGCGTGCGAATCAGCTGAGAGCAAACCGCCATATTGGGCGTTCGATCGAGAGGTTTTCGAGATTCTCGATTCGAGCCGAGGTCGATAAGTTATATAGGAGCTTGTCGCACTCGTGTTAAACTATATTAGCTGTCTCAATGTCTCGCGTCTGGGTAGATTTACGCCAGATTCATGTCGTTTCTAGCCAGATCATCAAAATCTAGGATAATTCTGGGCAAATTCTCGCGACCATCTCTACTAGGGAAGCATTGTTGTTAGTTACATTCACTACAAACCAAAATAATAATGACGAGTTTAAATAAATGATAAGGATTTAAGGGACAGTGTTCAATGATTTATTTTCATAGCGGTCTAATCATTACAAATCTTTTACTTTCGTCTAAATTTATTAAAGTACATTAATTACATAGTAAATCATGTGTCCACTTACTCCAAGATGATGCAATAAACGTAGTGTATCCCCTGTTAAATATCGCTCAAGAGATGCGTGATTTATATAAAATAAATTAATTTCACCGGTGAAACTCGCACCGTCCGCCCACGTCTCAACATCTGCAGTGCCGATATCACGGCGACCATCAGCATCGTCATCGGGATTGTTATCAGAACCTTCATCAGTATCGTCAACAGGGCTTTTGTTTTGTTTTCACAAAAAATATTCAGACAGATGAGCAGATAAATCCAAATAATATTACACACATTTAATTCTTGGCAATTTCTATACATGCGTAGATTTCGAGGTGTTAAGGACACTGCATGTTATTGCCCATCTTTCATTACTGATTATACATATATAATTAATAAAATTAATTAATAAAAACAATATTATGTAACATTTTAAGACCAGTTTTAAATCGCGTTTCATTTATAAATTGTTTTTGAGATGGCTCACAAGTTATTGATTGAATGGTTACGTAGTATGGTATTTACACAAAAGAAATAAAATTATAAGTAGAGTTGAAGCAATTATCACAAACCACAATACACCATCGCTTATTTTACCTTATTTTGCGTGTTGTTCAAAAAGCCAACAAATAAAAAAAACAACAATAAAAAAACTGACCGTCAGAAAAAGTAGAAAAAACGGATATTTCAAAACATTGACACGTCAGAAAACACACATGATTTTTGTTGACCTATATTTCATCGCATTGAAAACGTCGATAAAAAGAATGTTCGTTCGTGTTGTTTTTCAGACTTGTAGGTCTTTTTGAATCGCGTCGATTTTGTCGATTTATATACTGATTATTTCTCTTACTGTGAGGATTTTCCGTATCCTCGTCACCCGCAGTTGTAAAAAGTGAACTCAACATTTTCATTAGTTAGTCTTAGTATTTTTATTGACCTAAGTTTTTGATGTTTTTGAATCCCAATTTTTGTTTTGTGAATTAATGTATAGTTCTTGAATAGCCTAAAGTTATTAAAAATCTATAGGTTTTATGTGATGTTTACATTGATGATACATACCACCCGCGTTATTGATATTTTCGATTATTATCGTCTTCCTTCTTGTCGTCGCTCCGTCTGCATATATAGTTATCGGCGATTATATTTTCAGCTGTGACTTTCGAACTGCCTAAATATACCAGTGTCAACAATTAATTTGTTCTGTAAAACAGTGTAATACTATCCCTATGGAATATAATTGGTATTCAATGATGATTACTAACAAATACGATAAGTCACGCCTGTAATGAGCGTTAGGTTATTACAAATCCCGCTATGCAATGGATCGTGGCAAAGAAAGAATCATCAGACATCACTATATTATTCATCATTAGCTGCCATCTTTGACATAACATTTTACACCACCTCCGCTGTTAGCAGTGTAAGAAAACAAGTATTTATTTTTACTTTTGTTTTCCTCGTTTTTGATTCCTGGGAGGGAGGTGGTGCCAAGAAAGATGTGTTAAGTACGTTGAAGAAAATGCAAAGAACATACAAATGTGAGCTGTACGCTTTATAACGACCAAATAAGTAATAGACAGACAGTAAAAAACTAGACATTTCTAAAACCGGCATTGAAAACCCACACATTTCAAAATGCAGACATATTTTGAATGCCTGTTTTAGAAATGTCTATTTTTTGAATGTCTGTTTTTTTAAATGTCTGGTTTTTGAAGTGTCTATTTTGTGATTTATAGGGTTTTTGAGGTTCACCCCGTTTTTAGTACAACCGTTATATGGGATGTCCCTACTTTGAAATTCAATTGCTTACTCTGTAGATTTTAAATTCAAGGTGTTACGATAAGCAGACCACCTGAATTGGATAATTTTCAGAAAATGTTAACATGATCATAATTTGCAAATCGTTAACGTTTACACGATACTACGAAGCGTTTTTAATATACGAACTCCCCAGTTCAGAAACTCGTTATGCAGGGATGTCAGCAAGGCGATATTTGCATATCTTAATTAAAATTGATGTACCTGATACAAGTTGGAGTGGTGCTCGCGCCAACTTTATGGACTTTTTGCTATTATTAGAAATGTTGGTATTGTTGTTGTAATATATTAAAGGGAATTATGAACTTTGTTGCAGAATGTTGGACAACTACGACAGGGGCGAGGTGACACCGCCGCCAGTCAGTGGCTATGGCAGCTCCTCTGGTCTCTTGGCGCTTCATTCTTCTTTGTACGGGACGCCCACGTCGAGAGCCTTCGACATCGACTCCGGCATCGACGGCAACGAGAACACGATGTCGATCGACACTCAAATTATACCGGTATGTGCGCAATGTTTCGCAATTATTTATTATCCCAATAAAGATTATTTATTGCAACCGCGGCCCGGTGCGTTGATCCAAGACATTATAAATATTCGACGCTACGTGACGTTTAAAAATCCAACAGTTTATTTCAATTACGTTTCCTAACTTTACGCGTTCATTACATGATTTTAGTTTATGGAGTTTACTTCACACAGGGATTTTTCAAATTAACTTTTAATTAATAACGGAGAGAAATATTATAGTACTTATTCCTACCTTAGAGGATGGTGAGATGAGGGTGCACTCTTAAAGTATTAAAATTTACTCGAAACTGATGGTAAAAATTCCTCGCACTTAATATGAAAGCGCACTTATTAGGATTCAACAGAAAAAAAATGAATCGAATAAAAGAAGAATTAGTATTTTCGGGTACATTTTCTTTACAGAAATGTTGTTTTCTACTTTTTTGTATCTGGAGGAGGATTAGTCGGTCATTGAGAAGCACATACAGTAATAATAAGACTACCTCCAAAACTGCAGGTAGAAAAGTAAAATTTTACCATACAAATGCATCTAGAAAAAATGACATAAGAAATTGATTGTATCAGATATAGTATGTACTGATAATAACTCTGATGCATCAAATGGAAATCAACTTGTAGCATCACATTAACCCTAATATATTAGCCACCGGAACCCAGTTGAAAATTTGAGATTTTAAAAACAAAATATGCATTTGCGCCCATTTTGTTTTTTATATCCAATGTAAGTGGGAGTTGAATAATATAAACAACTAAAGATGGTAATTTTTGTAAAAAAATGTAGTCGCTGGAAAATGTTCAATTGGATCGAGATGAAACTGTACTCGGGGGTTTTTGAGGTTGCTGTTTACGAATCTCTACTCAGATATTCAAAATTCAAAATGACAGATTCAATATGGCCGACCAAAACGTAAAAATTACTTGATTCACATTAAACTGGGAACTAGGGGGTTTTTGGGGTCGCTGATTACGAATCTGAACTTAGATTTAAAAAATTACCTGATTGAGATTATATTTTGGTCGGCTATATTGAATCCGCAATATGGAATTTATAAAATGTGAGTTCAGATTCATAATGAGCGACCCTAAAAACCGACAAGTACCCAATTTCATCTGGATCAAATAAATTTTTACATTTTGGTCGTGTATCTTGATTCCGGCATTTTAAATTTTCAAAATCTGAGTTCAGATTCGTGATCGGCGACATCACAAATGTGATGAGTACCAAGTTTCATGAAGAATTGTTCATTAGAAAAATGTGTATGTAGATTCTAGTCTCTAAAACTGAAATAGTAGAATAGTTTAGAAAAGAGACAAGGGAAAAGTGAGTCATCAGTACCGATCTCGGATTGTAATATTCCTCGAAAATAATTTTGAAACTCATTTCTCAAACGGGGATTTATGTTACCTTGCCTGCGACTAGTGGCAGTGTGAGAAATTACATTGTCTTCATAGTTTAAATTTCTTAAAACCACGTGTAGTTTTTAAATTAAGGATCATTTATGAAAGCATACAGCAATTTATTGCACTTTATTTATGTGAAATAACGAGTGGACTTTACTAAATGTACCACAAGCTGGCAGCTTCCCTCCAGCAAACCACATTCGAGCAATCTGATCAAAATGGGTGCTATACAGGAATTTAAGGCACCTAGTGTCGCGTACACCGAAAGGCTCGATAACATTGAGTACATTTGGGAGTATCACTACAGAAAACCATTTTATAGTAATTTTATGAAAACAAGGCCATCAGGAAATACAGACTCATATTTAAGGTCCCAAGTATCATTACCACCAATAGGCCCAGTAACAATTTTAGACCCACTAGCAATGTAAATAACGTATAATTTTATCAGTTTTACCTTAAACGAGCAGCACGCGCCGCTTCCCTAGTAGAGAAATGAGCGAATTCTGCAAGCAGACTGAGAGAAGATCTGCTGAAGACTGTAAATGGAGTATGTCCGAATTTGCGCGATGATCTGCCATCAGATCTTTCCTAAATAATCGAAAGTGTTAACTAACTGCAGAATCTTCTTTGCTTTGTTTTCTGAAGTAAAACTTTGGTTTCTTTTATAAAATAAATCGCAGTCTGTGGGAAGAAGCTTCATCGTTATGAACTCTACCTTAATACGACGGTATATGTAAAAACCTATAATAAGAATCTTCGCTATAACCAATTGAAACTCTTATTGAATGCAGTCTGCTTTACTGCGTCACCATGGACTTTTCAGTACAAAATCATGAAGATTCGAATTTTTTTTACAAAAAATATTAAAACTTAAAAGATAAGAAAAAATTATTTAGTACGGTAAATTATCGGCAAATTGCTTTAAAATATTCTATAGGAGATCATATGCATATAGCGTAGAAAATAGCCGGAATTTTGAAAAATCGATTAATAATTTTTAATTTACGTTTTTTTTCACAAATTATTTGCACAATTTTTGTGCAATCATGGAGTGTTTAAAATGTAATTTTGCAATATCAGATTTTGGAATATTATATTCAAAAGAATGTTTCTTAAAACGAATAAAAAAATGAATTATGTCGATTATTTTAAAATAGAGAATCTGAAAATTTGTATCTTAAACTTAGGTATTCAAATTATTTATTAATCATTAATTTAAATGAATTGTATACCGAATCTTCATTCCAATAGTGTATAATATACTTTATAATATACTATACATGCAAATTGATTTTGAAAATTTGTAAATCTGAAAATTTTCAAAATTCTGAAATATTTCGAAAACGGTAAGTCATACCCGAAATCTGACAAAATTTCAGAGGTTGTCACAAGAAGTTGTGAGTTGATTATCAAAATTAAATCTGCATAGAATTTTAAGGCTGATTTGCAGAGGAATGTTCTCAATCTTGGTATGTCATCCTTGTCATTGGACCTTGAATTGCTACTTAGTTAATCGGTTTATCCCATAGTTATAGCCCTAAAACAATAACCTAAATTTCTGTGAATTTCATTTTCACAAGGTTGTACTTTTTCTGACATCCTTTTTCATTGGGATTGACTATACGTGTTACTTGTCATACCGGTGTATCAAATACGTGGAGCCTTCAATTTACCTTATATTCTTGTGTAGGGCCTATTTGATTAGAATTGTTCAAACATGGACTTCTGCAGTGTAGCTTGAGGTACATCTATTAAAAACAATTGTTATTTAGTTTAAATCAATATCAATAAATTTATTCAAAAAAAAGTATTTGAGATTTGCTGAATCTTGACGAATATTGCGTGGGGAGGTAGGGGAAGGGACAAGTAGAACTTTGTAGGAATTAAACGTATAACTTAGGACATATAAATTAGGACATTGAAAGACATGACTTAAAATCGAGACTAGTGTGATTGGTTAGGAATGTTCTAAAATATAATTTAACAGCAATGTATTAATGAGATATTGTGTTACCTTTTGAAATATCAAAGATTCTATTAATTCAGTTTTAGATAGTATATGCAAAATTCAATAAATAAATAGCATCATTAAATACAGATAGTTTGAAAATTTATATTACTTTGCCGCGTTACTTAAGATGCATGTCTGCTTCTAACTATAATGACGTGCCTCTTTAAAACTAAAGTTATTTGCACAAAAAGCTGAAAATTACCGAGAGATACGGTACCTTTCCGCCAGCTATGCCCAACGTACCGTTTCGTGGCACGGGTGTAGAAAATTCGTAATGTCGATTTAATCGAACGATCCGCATTTATAGTCGATTTATAGCGGCTATAAACCTGCACGAACCACCTTAATTAGCGCCACCGGGTCTTACGTAAAGGCAGGCAGAAAGTTGTTTAGGCACAATCAGGTGTTAAAGGACTCGCGATTCCACAGATACCGGGAATGCTGAGCGGCCCGAGTCAACAGCGGTTGGAAGATATGTCCTGGCTGGCATCCGGGCCATCGCTCGATTATCAGCAAGGTCTCTCATCGATGTCAGCAGGAGTGAAGATGTGCCATCCTGGCAGCTCTGCCCAAAGGAGCCTGAAGGAGCAACGGATCCGTCGGCCCATGAACGCCTTCATGGTTTGGGCCAAGGTCGAACGGAAGAAATTGGCCGATGAAAATCCCGACCTGCACAACGCCGATCTCAGCAAGATGCTCGGTACGTTGCACACTATTTACTTTTCTAGCAAATCCATGCTCTCGTTACACCGCTAAATGTACCTAGCGCATGGATATTTATTTTTACATGTTTATCATTATTTATAAATAATACTCGTAATTTCTGCATTTCAATCGTTCATGTACAATTGTTATTTAGTTTAGAGCAACGTAGTTTATAGGGTATATGGAACAGCGAAGGAAGCAAATAATTTCACAGAAGCCCCTGTTAAAATAGAGACAACGCGTATCTTGATTGGGAAAAGCAGAAAATGGGTTGTAACTCTTTCAGTAGATCTATAAGATTGCTAAAGTAATGTGGAAGGTATTTTACGTGAGAATTACAGAATTAAATGCTGAATAGAAAATTCTCTAATATTTTAACTGTAGAAGAAATACAATTAGAAACACTAAAATCTGCTATGATATTTACCGTTGATTCTATAATATTAGAAGGTACTTTAAAAAAATTACCTACTAAGCTGTATATAACATTATTAGTTTATGTAAAGCACCAGATTAAAAAGTTTCTCTTTATGCAATAAAAAGAAAATATATTACACGACAGGGCTTTTAAGTCAACATGACAGATCGATTGTAAATTCCATCATGTCGAGGATAAATATGATTATTTTGATATATACTTAACAATTTTCAGCTGTGAATATGCTAATAAGATTAATCAAACCAACAAGAGCTTTTTAAGATTTCTCGACGATATCATAACTTCTTAAATGCTACTCGGAAAGAGTTTTTAAAGAGATCTTCCGGTTTCTTATACGTCAATTAGATAACTCGGGTTATTACCAAAATAGGTGATTTTTGGGATTTTTTTAACGAGAATTCATTACATGGAATCTATAAGTGTATTAATAAAAAACCATATATCTTACATGAATTTATTGACGACTTACGTGCCATATCTGCAATCTCCTAAAAATAATATTATAATAAGAACTAGTATTTTCTGAACAGTTAAGTAGGTTTCAAAAATAAAATCTAAAAAATGTATATTTTTCTGGATAAAGCGGTTTTCATTATCTAAAAATCTGTTAGCTTTTTGATCATACATTTGTTACCAAATCGAAACAATTGTATAGAACCAATTGTATACCAAATTGAAGTCATTGTATAGAAAAAGTTATTATGGTAGTAATAACTGATTTTTTTTTAATTTGAAGAGAATCGGACGATTAATTGTGAAATTGGATAATTAGTATATTTTAAAAAATGGTATTCAGAAAAAAAGTCCATTTTATTTGTACAAATAGACAACACGGTGAACTGAAAACTGTTTGAAATCAATATTTGAAATATTACTATATTCTTGATAGTACATTCTAAGTAAAGAATGTTTTCAAGTTATTATAGCGCCTAATGTAATTAAATAAAACGGTTGATGCATGATTTTAGTGTATACACAAGTCGACTTCATATTTGGATTTGAGCGTCATCTAGCACCCCTACAAGAAACGGATGCATAAATATTAGAGCACAAACAAATTAATATTTTCAGACGTTACATTTTTATGCTATTAATATTATAATGAAATCTATTTTAAGATATTATCGGGAAATACTCTTTAAAATATACCAGGCAATTTTAAATATGATTGGCTGAGTAAATAAAACATAACAGTTGATCATTTTTGAAAATATTTCCATTTACTATTCTTAAAAAATACTTTTACTGCCTTTTTCAAATAATTTAATTTCCTCCGTGATATATTTGTTATTTTATATATTTTAATATCACATTTTCAAAATATCAAGATAAAGCGCACAAAATCTTTGACATGCATGAATATTTGCGAGTGAAAATCGGGCAAGAGAAGAAAATTCACTTACTATGTTATTAGTTTACTACAATATGTGCTTGATATTTTAATTGTTATTAATTATTGTATGGATGAGCAGAGAAAGTCCCCATTGTCCTACCGTAAAATAGAAAAGAGGACGTAATTTGTTATTTACCGTGGAACTCTCTTCGTTAAAAAATAGTATTTAAGTTGTTAACAAAAATTGGACATTTTGCTAAATAATGTGCATAAAGTTTAGAAAGTCGCAATTCAATTTAGTGATAGAGAATTACATTTTTCATATTTAAAGCAATTGTGATTTCAGTCTACATTATTTTACATAAACTTTGAGATTTTCTTGAGAATTTTAAATTATATTAAAGCGATATATTTTTAAATATCTGTATGTTTAAGTTCTTGTCTTCTTCCATCATTTGGGATTTTTTCGAGTCTGCAATTTGAAATATAGCCAGCTTTCAATCAATTTTAAGAAATTATATTGATTCAAATTTTAATGATCAGAAACAGGGTTGTTAAAGAAACAAATACTTTTTAATATCCTAAAAATAGTGTACATTTTTTTAGATTGGCTAGTTTTTTAGTAATCATGCACGGATAGGAATATTTTGCAGCCTCAGCAACTATATTTGTCACACACCGACTGGATATTGCAGCAAACTATCTGTACTAATATAAGAGCAGCAAATGTTTGGCTACTTTAACAAACTGTTAATGCTGGACTTGCTAATATTATCCCTGCCGCAGCTAATATTTCATATCATGTTTGCCCATCATTTGGCTGAAATAGCGATACATTGTTCAGCAAATGTTGTGTCGGTGAACGGGCACGGTACATTTAGGTACTTAATACTAGGTTGCTACTTGTAGTAAATATTTTGAGAATGGAGTATCAAATGATAGGCCATGGCTTATTACTTTTAAGACCTACTCCTTTTTTAAGTAATTTTTTTATAGCAATACTTAAAAGAACAATTTGTAATATATTATTAATTGTAATAATCATTTACGAGAAATTATTTTCATGAAAAAAGGACAGTGTTTGGTAAGACAATCTTAATTGAATAAAGTACCGAATTATGCTGTTACTTTATTTTTATTGATACTTAGGACATTCTTTTCTGCTTCCTTACGGAGTACATTTTTGACGAGTTTTGCAATTTCGAGTAGTGATGAGTTGATGTTTACAGTTTTACAGTGCAAAATTAACTCCTTTACAAGAGTAGCTTATTTTTAATTCTATAAGTAATTAATTTTGGTGCCGTTAAATCCTGACATCAAGGGATTGACCGGTTATAAATGGCGCCGAATTTGAGAAATGCGTCTGTAAACAGGAGTATAACTTTTTGAATTATGACGTAATGTTACAATATTATTTAGATCGACTTGTCTCCAAGTTTTTACTTCAACCACTTGTAAATTTCTAGAGAGGCTTATTTACAAAGCTGTTGTGCAAAGCACTTAATATAATGTGCTCATAATATTTTCTATTAGTAGCGACATAGTATTAAGTATCTAAATATGCCGAAATATGATTCCTGCTTGCTTTGGAGTGATAATTAAGTCAACCTTGTCTACGAGTAAAGCTTTCGCTCCTTCAAGAGTAAGCTTTTCCTCATAAATGATAGGCTTTTTAAATTGAAAACTAAAATATTCGCACATTTACCCTAGCTTTTCATTTTATAAATAATGAATCTTTATTTTCACATTTATTTAGGTTCATTTTACTTTAAGTTTTGCAAGCTTTTATGCAATTCATTAGCGCCGCCATATCCAAAATGTTTAGTGTAGGGAGAAACTTGGTAATGAGTACCGAATTTGAAATATCTGGATCAACTTTAAGTGTTCGAGAGATTACTTCCGGTCGCCGTGTGATTCTCGCGTCAAAAGCAGGAAGCATCGCGCCTATCGCATGCACGGATCGCAGTTTTTGCTATGGGAATAAGAAAGTCAGAGAAAAGAGTTATTATTTTAATTACGCTCGCGTGAATGGAATCCCATTTAAGGAGAAAGGAAAAGAGGCTTTTCCGAGGCATTGATTGTCATACTCCAGTCGACCAATCGCAACCGAGCAGTCTTTCGAAGTCGAGCCTCGGATCAAGGTTATCTTTTGGCCGGCCAATCACGTTTCATTACATCCAATACCACCTCGTAATTTGTGGAATAGTGTAGTGTTTTCCCACTGTTCGTTATAATTTCATTTAATTAATTTTAATCTCCGAAATATGATTACTATATTTTTTTCACTTGGTTTTTAATGGAGTGACAACATGTAAGAAATTACATATGGTCTGAATTCCAGAATATTGAAGTGTTTTATGTGATATTTAAATTGAAAGATTAGTAAACTATCTAATACAAATAAAATCTTTGAAATCTCACAGTATAAAAGTTCCAATTGACCGTTGGTACTTAAAGCCATGTGACTTTTAAGGTGTATAGACCTCAGAATATCATATGTTGGGGAAAAATATTTAATAACGTTTCCAAGAATGTCATTTTCACTATTAATGATATTGATGAAGAGAAAAAGCATTATTCTTCTTGAAAAAAAATTGAAACCTGCAAAAATAATTTGTTAAGCAACTTTCGTTGTTTTCTCAAATTTTGTCAAACTCCGCTATTAAGAATTTTTTGAAAACGAACGGATTTTAACGAATTATTTCTTATTTTTTCAAGAAGAAGATTCTTTTTAACTTTACTGCATAATTTTTTTAAGATTCTTTGTCTGATCACAAAAACCACTCAGAATTGTTAAAAAATAATAGTTCTTTTTTAAAATAAATAGAGATAATTTATTGTTGGCTTCGGAAAATTGAAAATACCGCACGGTAAAGTTGTAGAAAATCTTTTTCTCGAAAAAATAAGCCGTCTTTCGTTAAAATCCGTTCATTTTTGTAAAATTCTTAATAGCGAAGAAGAACAAATTTTAATCAATAACAAAAGTGGCTTAACAAAAATTTTTTGCACATTCCATGTGAAATTTTCCGAAATTTATTCATTTTTAAAATACTTTTAAATTTATATTTTCGGCGTTAGAATATTTTATTCGACTTTGCATTCGAATCATCATTTTAGGTGATTTTTTAGCAAATAAGCGTTCAAACTCACATGTAATCATTTAATTCACAAATTCCGGATTTTTTAAAATGATAGGTATATAGACAAAAAAAATTTCTTTCTAACTTTATGACAAATAATCAACCAGTGGATCAATATATAATATTTTTTAAGGAGTTATAAAGCATATGTAATTTGATATTATTTAATTCGCACGTGAAAACATTTCTCAGTTCAGAAAGTTAAGAAATTGTTAATTCATTGTACACAATTGGAAACGTTTGGAACATTGGTGCGGATAAGGCGATATAAGCTCTCAAATTTATTTGATTTATTGTTTATTTGTGCAATATAATTTACAGTTTATTATTCTACTTTGGAAAAGCATTGAGGAACAAAATCATTAAAATTTCAAAGGGAACTATTGTATCGATACATAAGTAAGTTTAACTATCAATTTCTATCGACTGTCCATAAATATATATTTTTTAAACGTCGCTGTAGTGCATGCGGGTACTTTATTATGACAGATCTAATAGCTGCACGTAGTGCTACAGAATAATAATCTGTAACCTAACTTTAGTTATTTGTAAATACTTATATTTTACAACAATGCACATACTGTTACTTACTAGAATATAACCAATATTTTATATCCCTCATGCACTAGTTTCAACTTGGTGTTTATTAATTTATTTATCTTTTTGTTTAACTTCATAAGTCTTTGCCTTTTTCGTTTTGTATAACTATAATAATGCTATATTATAATCATAATAATAATCCAGTATGTGCCATTTCATGTCTTGTTCTTTTCCGCAATAGAATAAACTATTTTTTCAATATTTTTAATTACTGTGTAAATAAGTAGTTTTGTAATTATGTAATTTCTTAAATGTTTTCTGTCATCGCGAAGTATATCTTGTTAACAGTGTTATAATGTTCAAGTATATTGTTAAAGTTATTGTTATAAAACGCTATATACTATTGCCTGAGGACCTAATGTCCATGACCATAATAAACGAACGAACACTAAAATAGTGCTGGAAATATGTTTTTCGTGATGAGTCAATCATACGCGCGTGGGAAATCGCGTTTTTCGCAATTGTAACGGTGTAACATCTTTTTCAATATTTTCTGTTCTTTACATTATTTTTTTTTTCTTATAATATTTTGTAATGCGGTAAATTACTTCCAATAAATCGATTTTGCTACTCTAGCATATTTATTATCAAGAATTTTATTATCTTTAAACAAGATAATATATAACATAAATTGTATTTCTTCGCATTTGTTTTCCCTCTGTTCACCAGCATTTTCTCCACATCTAAATCTTTTAATAATGATATGAATTTGAGCCTCTAGGGGTATTTAATGTCACTGAATTCAAAATAGTGATCGTTTTTTTTTAATAAAAAAATGGCATATCTAATGAAGCGGACAAATTAAAGAAAATTTATAGTAAATTAACAAAATTTATTATTTAGGACTTTCGAGGTCGCTGAATACAAATCCGTTGTCGATTAAAAATAAATTCTGAAAAAACATTTGGTTAAAAAAGTACTTCTGTAGGCAAAACTCATAAGAATGAAACTGGCCTTATTGAATGATGATATTCCCAAATTTCGACCCATTGTATTTTTTGATCTCGATGTCCTTTTATGTTCTTGACACCGACGAATTCAACGTTGCTCGAATATCACCACGAGGTGGACGTTTGTCTGAAACCATTTTTTCTTTTTATTTTTTTTTTGTTTTCTAACTTATTTGAACGTAAAATTATCGAATATTTCAGTAGAGAAAATATGCGATAAAAGTTGATAATCGCGATTTGGGCCTCACAGGGCCCAAAAAATACATGAGGTCAACATTTTTGGAAACCGCTTTTAGCGAGGTATACGGATACTTCTTTCTTAACTATAATTACTAAACCTTATTTACTAAACATAAAAACAATCATTTTACACATTTTCATGCATATAGTCCCATTACGTATGGTCGAGACAAACATTTTTTTCAATACCAGTTCTTAAATTGACCGTTTCGTTGACTACCGTTAGTTTACATTGCGTTTCTCTTATTGCAATGTTGCATTTTAGGAAAAAAGATCGAGAATCAACAAACCACCCGCGCATTATCGGAAATCGATGGAAAACTCGTAGTTCGACCCATTGATCGAACATTAGACGATCGATGTTATTGACGCAGCTAAGCTCGAGTCTTATGCTGTGAATGGTCCACCCCCGCTCTTCTCTCTCTGTCTTTCTCTTGAACTATTGCATATGTATACGCACCGTCTCGCTTAGTCGTTATTCCTTGTCTTTTTTCTTTTTTCTTGGACTTCCTACATATTCATGCACGAAGCGTACGTCGATCCATCAGTCTGCCATGCGTCGAACCTAACTCGCCGGTCGCGGATGCACACGCAACACTAGAACGCACCTACACTCTTAAGTGTACAACATTGCTCACGTGCATCGACACTTAGTCTCTAATAACGATTTTGAAAAATTGCATTTTTACTCATATTATATTGAGTGCTAATGACAGACACCCAGACACGTGTGCATCAGGCACGAGGGAACGAAGCGCGAGGGCAGAGGTTGTTTGGAAAGAATTACATAAATTGTGTAATGATGTCTTCGTTATCACACTTTATACACATGGAAATTACTCTTGTCTATATAAATTGATGTACATAAATACATGTGTACATTGTGAAATGATAAGGGCAACAGCTATGAGCATTTATGTTAGGTTTTATTTTTTTGCACTTTGTAAAAAAACGGTATTGGCAAACGAGATTTTTTCTAATTTTGATATTTTAACGATCGCTTTTATGCAAGAAAGAAACTTTGTTTAGTATTATCTTGCATATTTAACCGTCTTTCAAAATGTACGTCAATGACCCCTGAATCTAGAAAATCTGGAATTGATCTCAAGTAATGCATCCATTTTAATTCGTTGCAAACAAACGATGTATTAAAACAGTCACGACCGCTTTTAATTACATAATTTGTTAGGTGAATTGGTTGATGGAATTGTATATAATATATAATAAAAGCAGACACTAATTACAGAGATAAAAAGGAAAAATGACATTAAAAATCTTGCGACATGAGAAACATTTTTTAGAAGTCCTAAGGAACAAATAAAAACGTGGGCGTAATTAAAAATAAAGTCTTAAAAAAAGAAAGAATGAAACTGCGAAACGTACACAAATTTTATTCAAATGTTTAATATATTTTATTAATAATTATATATATACTCTCTACAGAGGTTGAACCGGAACAGTAAAAAGATCTGCTCAACTCCGGTATAAACAATTAAGTAGAAAGAAATAAAATGCTGATTTATTTGAGAGTTTCGGTCAAACCTTTGTAAAATGTACAGCGTTAATTTTTGAAATACAATAAAAATTGAAAAAGCACATTGCGTTATTCAAATTTCTTTCAGATTTTATTTTAAATTTCATCGCAGTGTTTACTTATTCTCTATACCTTCTGAAAAACTCGATCAAGGTTTCTAAGTTCCGTCCAGGATAATTGAGTGGAACAGTATCTCCTCAGTTTGTCACCAGTGGGAGTTTTTGATTAATTTACATTGTGTCTATTAATTTGTATTTTATTTTTGCTTTTTCTGGTGTCACAAGTTATTTTTCCGTTGTTCTTTTGACTTTCTCCAGTCCTTCTTTTCGTGTATGCAAATCCTATGAATTTCCACCTCAAACATGTAAAGTAAATTTTGTAAATAATATCAATTAGATTCACTGATATTAATGAAAAAAAATTAAAATGTAATAATTTACAGCCTTTTTCGTATTTCCGTTACATCAAAGTTAATAAAAGTTCATAAACTTTATATAAAAATGCTATCGACATAGATCCCAAATAGTCTCAAGAAAGGATCGAGTTTAATTTGTGTCTAATCAATTTGATTTGATTTAAATTGATAAAAAAGTATTCGATTATTTGATAATTCGGGATCAAATTTCCAGAGAAAATATTCGTTTTTGTAGGGCATAAACCGTTTTATATTATTTTTTTGGTTGCTTGCAATAAATCTTATATTTTAATTTATCTTACATAAAATATCATAATTCTGTAAGAAGGTAAGAAGGAAAACGTACAAAAACACTATCGAATGTTATTTAAGAAAGATCTGTTAAAATAATGTTATACATATTGGATCCAGGTATAGCGTCTTTTGTTTTTATACTACAATGATCTTCATGATAAGTTTTTCTTGTCCAAAGTTATTCTAGTATCTTATATTCTTTCCCATGCCATATTTTTGGTACGATTTTGGACATTCCTAGTATTCGGTAAGGATCGGCAAATCTCGAATCGCTTCGGTTAGACATTAACTCGCGACAGATGTAAACAAAAATACGGAGATTCTCCATGATAAGTTACTCTAGTGACAAAAATGGAACTACTGAAATGGGTTTCACATACAGTACACAAATGAAGTTTTCATCATTCATCAGTAGTTCCATGAGGTTTACAAATGACGTTTTCATCATTGTGTGCTGTATGTGAAACCCATCATTCAAATCTCGCCACCAGAGTAACTTAACATAGCGATTAGGGCTAATGAGGAGGAGTTCTAACTTAGGAGAATCTTCCACCATTTTAAAATGACAGTATAGCTTAGGACGGGGAATAGTGTGCATTGAAATAATAGTATTGAACCTTTTTGATCTTTCATGGACGCTCACAAGAGTCGATCTTCACTCCTGAGATTTTAAAATATTTCTTTCCGAAAATGTAAGTCGGTTTTTACTTTTATGAATATTTAGGGAATATCTGAACCAGACGCAAAAAGTAAATTTTGAGGACGAACACATGCCATGCGACTCATCGATGTGCCAACTCGTATATATGCGTTGGAAATTAGTTTAAGTGCTGCTGATGGGTATTTCGTGTAATTCGGTTCTGGGCACTTGGTCTTACTTGGTCTCGCCTTGATGTCGCGTCCTCTTCTTTCCTGTATACGATCGGGGAGAAATAAGGCGCAGACATTACACGGACGAACGACCGTGTGGGCCTCATATCCGGTGACGAGCGTGCTCGCGCATCTTTATTAATCGAATGCCCATACCGTTACCTTCAGCATTTTCAGTCTGATGCTAAAGTTTTTCGGCTTGTAGACAGCGCTCGAATGTCTCTTGACTTGACGAACATGGAAACTAACCAGAATGAACAGTCGGTGAAGAAACTTGATGACTCAATAGTTCTCGGAGCAAACCGAAGAAACTTTCGAAAAGTCCGACAGCTGCCTTTTTCCAGAACGTCGCGCCGATAGTGCGAATTTACGTAGTTGTCAAAGTCGAAAACAAATGTCTTACTTAGTGTTTTAAGGCATTTATTTATTTATTCGAACTTTATTATCATCATTTACAACTCCTGAAATTTGCATGATGCACTATATTTTGTCCATTTTTCATTAACCCTTTTCGTCCCAAAAGGACAAAATTTGTCGCCGGTTTTCATCCTCCGTAAGTTTATGGATATCTTTGACATATTGTTATTCTTATTCCTAAAGTTTTTGGGCATGCACTTTTCGGATCTGAAGTTCGTTTTTCGATATCACTTTCCATTTTTTAAATGTGACTACTTAAAGGAAAAAAACGTGGAAATAAGCGAAAACTTTTTTAGTAAACTACAATTTTTATTGCGATGAATTTCCGGGATCGTGTCGGGCCTCAGAATCCTATGGCGTAATGGGTTTTACTAAAAGTTAATCAATATTACGATTTAAATAAGAAAATGGCGCTATTCATACGGAATTTTTGTGTTATTTACGTTTTATTAAAATATGTCTGATATCTTGACGTGTACTTTCATGAATATAGAGATTGTTTTTGAGGAGACTGTATACAAAGTCGTTATTAAATTTTGGAAATTCAAAATGGCAGATTCAATATGACGCCGAAAACTTCTGTATACTAAATATCAGATTTTTTTTAAATTTAGGTTAGCCATATTGGATTCATCATTTTTAATTTCCAAAACTTAATAACGGATTTGTATTCAACAACCTTACAAATAATCCACTAGAACATATTAATCGAACTACACGACAAGACATCAGAAATATTTTAATAAAGCGCAAATAACAATAAAAATCCAAATTACTTGCGCCATTGTGAGGACACCATTTTGTAATTTAAATCTTAATATTGACCAACTTTTAGTAAAACTCATTATGCAACAGGATTCTGAGACCTGACACGATCCAGGAACTCTATTGCAATAAAAATGGCAGTTTACTGAAAAAGTTTTCGTTTTTTTCCACGTTTTCTTTCGTTTAAGTGGCCAACTAAACGAAATTTAAAAAATGGAAAGTGATCTCAAAAAACTTTAGATTCGAAAGGAGCATAGACAATAACTATAAGATACCTGCATTTCTAACCAATATCCCAAAGATATCCATAAACTTGTGGAGGATGAAACCCGGCTATAAATTTTGTCGTTTTGGGACGAGACGGGTTAAACGAACGAATCATTCGTTGAATTTGAATAAGTCATGGTTGAATTGATGATATCTTTCATCGTCCACGATTTCCGAAATTAAGGATTTCTTCACTCTATTTTACCCAAGTGATTACCCAAAGAGCAAATTCTCAATTGTCTCCAAATGGACAGTTTTTCCAAAAAAGAAGGATAACACTAGCACAACTTCAAAATGTTCTTCTTCGTTTCAGCCTTAAAAAATAAGACACACTTTAATTAACACTTTTGTTAATACATTATTAATTTAATAATTAAAAAAGTACAATCCTGCGAATTAAATTTGTTCCAGATAGAATCGACGTTTTACCAACTGCGGTCCCTCCCACAAAGTGAATTTCCCCACGCCATTGCACACCCGAATGGAGGTACAGCTCCAAAAGAAGGAGATATATTAAGTTCTTTTATATAAAGGCCCTTAAAAATGGTGAACATTTTATTATATTATTCGTAAATTTTATAAAAATCTATTGTATGTGCTGTATCTTCGGAAAATGGTACAGTAAAATATGAAAAAGGTAAAATCGCGTTCCTCACTGAGGATGTTTATGCGGACAACAGCGCACTTGGGATTCATTGAAAATAGTAATGGTGTGTGCGATTTTTATTTACACTCGATTTCATGACTTAACTTTTGAAAAAATTTCAATACTTGAGCGGAAATAAAAAACATGTTTTTGGTCGGCAAATAAATTACCATTTTATTATCGATTGCTAATCGGATGACGTCCAAACACTGTTGCTAAGCAACTTGATTTTTTTACATTCCGTGTATTTCAAAATTCGATTATCTGAATCCTCCACGCGTCAATCAATGTTTCGAGTACTAGCGAATAACATTATAATCTATTCTTTGGGCTCGTGATCGTGTTTAAGATGACAGGACACCTTCATTTGAAGAGGGTACTTCCATTCCTGCGTTCAATGGCGTAGGAAAAAACACTTCTTTGTGAAAAAACCTACGGGGAGTACAGTTTGTAAAAAACATTGTTTCTGATCGCAACAAAATTCATATTGCGATTGGTTTAGATTTATATCCATTGGTTGCTTTAGGTGTTTTCACACTTAAATGCAATAAATTGAAAAAAAAAATAAATATAAATTTTGTTCTTAAAAAACTTCGTTTTCACTTCCATTCCGAAAAGCGATAAAAAAGGGAGGTCCTAATTTTCTAAAATTGTATTCAAAAACGTATAATTAAAGAAAAAAGGTTGTTGAAAATCGGTTGACATTTTGCATTTTTACATCTCAAAAACTTACTAGATCCGAACTAAACCAGTTCCCCCTACTTAAAGATTATTTTCTCACGGTTGATCTTAATATAAAGTGCTGGAACCACATGCACCTTTTAGCTCCATTTGTTTTTCATAATCCAAGCTACACAATAAAGATAGTTAGACTACTGCCCTAAATAGAAGTAAAGCTAACAGAAATTCACACGTTATTGGCGGGAAAAGGCAGAAATACCGCCACACGTGTTCGTTTTGTTCGTAAAAGAAATGGTAATATCACAAGGGTGTGTTCGAATTTCATATATCCAAGGCAATATTCCGATGCTTAATTCGTATGCTTTGTATACATTTCGGTTCGACGAGAAGGTGTGCCACATCCACGTAGACGCTATAACAACACACGATTCTATGTTTTTTTACGTTACACTATTCTTCTAGTATCCGTTGCCTACTGCTGTTCTTTCGGTACTCGTTTCATTCGTGCATTTCAGTCTCGTCATCTTAACGCCTGCTTTTTTATTTGGGTCCGTCCTTCTCGCACCTCCAACTTTTTTTTGGTTCAGAAATTCATTTCCGATTCACGCCCTCAACAGGTCCGTTTTCGAGTTGCTCCGCACCCTTTCTTTCATTAATATTTTCGCCGACGCCCGCAAGCCAAGGGAAGAATGAACGAAAGTGTAAGGTAAAAAACAAAACCTTAGGTATATATTCAACTAACGTGGCAGCCTGGAAATTCAACGAGCGGTAAGCCACGAGACGTTGTACCATCGGTGACAACCGAGATAGAGGGCTCCAAATGCCAGTCGTTATCGTGCTTTAGTGCCTCTGATTAGCCCGTATAGCTTACGAGATGGTGCCGCGGCAGCAACGCGTTCGAGATACTCGATATACACATACACTAAGAACCCATGCTTAGTGGAGAAAAGAAGTAAGATCCCAACTTAGCGCGTTCGAGATACCCGGAGATAGCCGCCCGCGGTTTCAGCGTCCCAGCGACGTCGTTTCTTTGAAAATTCCGGAAGGCCTCTAACGGGGGCCGGGAAATTTCGAGAATGTGTCGATTACGAGACTCTCTTGGATTACGGTTTTGCACGTGGAAATTTACGCTTCGTATTTATCGAGAAAGTGTTGGATATGGCCGCGGCAAGGGGAGACGCCGTGTACCCGCCGATAAAGCACTTCGAATAATTCCACATGATAAACTTGGTAGAGGCAGATATGGAAACTGTTTTAGCTGCTGACCGCAAGTCCACTGCATTTCACGAAACAAAGTTATGGTGGACCTCGTATAATTATTATGTTCGTATAGCAGATATGTCACTCTGTACATTCAGAAGCAATTAATTTTTTGGGCTAGAATGCGAAAAGTGGCATTTTACCCAAAGTCAGTAACAGTGCGCAAAAGTAAGAACCGAGCGTAAAGTCCTGTTTACGGTTCCTAGGACAAGAAATACGATATACTACTTGTCCGTAGAGTGGAAACTCTATGGAGTAATGACATAATGTACTATTTTCACGGTGAAAAGTGAACAGTGCATTTTACTGAGCTTCTGAGTAAGCCGAGGACACCTAGAAAAGTTAGTATAATCTAGTTCGATTCCTGGTATATTTCACAGTGAGCAGTATGAGACATTCAAATTTGCCTTTTGTAGATTTTACAACGCCGTCATAACATAGCCAATTTTGAGAATTTTGATCAAATGAAAAACGAAATTGATCGTTAAAGTTGTCCGCGTCTAGTGAAGAAAGGAAAAGCGATGCATGTCAAGAAACAAAAAATTTATTGTATTTTTTATTAACAACTTAAAAATATAAGTTTTTGTGCCTTCAGGTGCTTCGTTTATAGAGCGAATTAGAGGTATAAACAAGTTTTCTGGAAAGTTTCATCTTCATTCCATCATTAGTTTAAACGTAATGAATATTTAAATTCGGCAGCGGCCGACTGACGTGCGCCGCGGCTCTAATCGTGGTACCAACTTTAAGCATTCATTACTTTTAAACTAATAATGGAATCAAGACGAAAATTTCCAGAAAACTTGTATATACCTTAATGAACAACTTTCTTGATGAAAGTTTCCGGATACTTGAAATTCGCACGATAAACGAAGCACCTGAAGATATAAAAAACTATATTATGTAGTTGTGCAAAAAAAAATTTATAACTTTTTTGTTTATTGACATATATTGCTTTTCCTTTCTTCACTTGTCGTGGAAATAACAATAAATTTTTTTCTTTTCCGATTCAAAATTCTCAAAATCGGCTGTGATATCGCGAGTTGAAGTAAAAACTTTTTACGAAACGGCCGCGCCATAACCAGTGCTGTGAAGACACCATACTCAGCTGTTTAGTTCCCTTCGCTTTGTATACATGACGAAATTTACAGTGCCGCTTAGGATATATTATTAAACTTCAAAATCGTCTTCTTATTCTAAACATTCCATTAGCTGCAAACTGTAAACCATTCTCTTATCAAACAATAATACTCTGAACTCGCTGCCTTCATTTTTTCTAAAAAAGGAGTGTTCCATAGCTAGTTTACTATATTTTCAATAGAATTGTTTATAGCAAATATAAATGTGTAGTGTCTTTTTAGTTAATAAATATGGCGAAAGACACTAACTACGCTAAATCCGTTTCTGCCATCATTTTTCTAGGGTTTCCTAAAAATCCCTTCTCCTTCTCAACCTTACTCATGCACCAACCGTCGCGGAACCACTTCTTATTTCTTTTTGTCCTTTAACCAAATTCATAACTATCTTAAATAATTATATTTCTCTATTTTTTCCGAAACTCAGTCCATGGTACCACTTCGAACCGCTCAAGATAGAAATGGTCTCTGCGATATAAGATATTATACTCAAATAAGGTCTTTGGAGACAGTATTTTATGTCGCCCTTTACCAAGCAAAGACCGATTTTGCTTTTGGTTGCAAAACGCCTCATCCTGGTCCCCTTCGAATGCAGAAATAGAGCCGGCAGTAAACTATCATGATGAAGGTGGAGGCGACCCAATAATTGCGAATACATATAAAATGAGCTAGGATTTGCGAGGGACGGATCGAAGACGAATGGTCGGTCATCAAAAGCCGCAAGCACGTACCGCGTATATGCGGGTCGCTTCGCGTCGTCTTCCGTCGCGTCCGAATTTCCTTCCTTCTTTTGTCCCTACCGAATAAATGTCGGCGAAATCAAGCAAAAAGGACGAAAAATCGGCTCCTTTTTTCATCGATCGCAGGGAATTCGCAGAAATAGAAAGGGATTTTTTCTGGTTCGGCAGAAGGACGATGGGGCCCCGGCGGCGCAGCTATACGACGACGTCGACGCGGGCCCGCTCCGAGCTAAGCAATAATAAGCCATAAGCGCAGTTTCTCTGCATAGAATGCCGGGTAATGAGGTGTAGTCGGGCTCAGTCCGGGCCGCACCCTTACCTTCCTTTACCTTACGACCCACCTCTGGTCCGACGACCGGAGGATTACAACATCGTGCCTGGATTTACCTACCGCGTGATCCATCTTGCAGGAAGTCACTCGAATGGAAAAAAATACTAATTATTTTTTTAGCCATGGGCTCCCGATCGTGATCCGTGTACGCAAAATTAAAATTACGAAAGAACCGAAGCTAGTGACGAGAAAAATCGTGGAGGCGCGTTTCTTACTCTCGGTGTTGTACCATCTTAATGCAATTGTTGTCGTCTTTAGCTATACTTATTTATGAAAAGGGCCAATGATTTGACAATCATTTGTGTTCAATACTTCAACATACATATAATTAAAAGCATGGCGCGCATGTGTAAGTGATAATTATCGCTGTACATCAGCCAATACAGTAATGTTAAATGGATGGTCCACTAAAATACATACCGGAAAACAAGGGAGTTCTCGAAGAGATATTTCAGATCTGCTTGAAAAATTTTCCTCACGATGTCTTACAAGATTAATGTTTATAAGGCTAGTTTAAGAATAATATTAGTATTTTTATATTTATTTCGGTTTTGGAACATCAGATGACACTCCCATGCAACGATTATATTGGGCGGTATTCATGTACATGTCCTCACTTTGGTCAGACCAATTTCTTGTGTGGTACTCAGGCAGGTAATCAAATCCAGTTATTTTTCCGAGTAAGTAATTTCCTTGATATTCGATATAGATGGTGCAATATTATAACGATTCATCGCATATTTTACTTCCGGTTTGGAACTTTTGAATGAATAGGTCTGTCTGTCAGTCGTTTATGTAGAGGATGAGGATAAACTCTTACCCTAAGTCTTGCTGATAGCGTTCAAGGTATTGTCATACGTGGCTAAAAATTATATCAGTGGTTGTGCTAACTTGAGCATTTAGTATACGAGGTTCATCCTGGATCACTAGGTACTGATCAAATGACCCGATGCACGGTGTTTGCTTGACCGTCCGATCTAAATATTTTAATATTTTGTCGACCGTTTTATGAATCCATAAAGGGAGGATGCATTTTAAAATGTCTTAATAATATAACAATTTTCTTATTGAATGAATCTTCAAAAGTGTCACATAAGAATCATATTACTTCAGTCAGTGCTAGCCCTCATAACATTAGGTCTATTTATGATGATTCTAGCAGCCAAATTAGGTCTCTTTACCTGTTTAATAGTGAATTTTCATTTTGGTGTAGAACATTTTCTGTATGATGATATATAGAATTGAGAAGACTCAGTGTACAACATCGCACCGACTTTTTATTGTATTTATAAATACTAACGTAATCATTTCTGCCGAAAAATTGTTTAAATCTTCAGGTCTATCAATTATTGTACCAGATACTATAAAATAGTGTATTTAGTTATCATAATTAGAATTTTCTTCCTTAAGGGCAAAGTTGCAATAAGCAGTAATAAAGTTGAACAAAATAAAATATTGCAACGCAATACAAAAAGCATTGGGTTAATTAAAAATTCAGTAACCTTAATAATTAGCTTGACAAATTAACGATAATTAAACTGAACCTGAATATGTAGGATGTACTGAACGTACCTTGGATACCGTTTATAAATAATGAGATCGCACCTCAAGAATGTGATTATTCATCCAAAGCTTTAATATACACGGAAAAATGAAAGAATAATTTTGATTTCTCTACCGGGTATTTGTCAATAAATTAGGAAATCCGGATAAAATTGAATTCAGCTTGATACTCAAGCTAGTTCGAAAATCCGGAATTAAGTCACTAAATTGGCATCTGTATTCTAATTCGTCGAATGACATAAGCCGATATGTCAGTGACAACGCGAATAGTACATTTGTTTAAATATGCACGTATGATTGCGTTGATAATTTATTCCGATTAATACAAACATGAGACAACCTATATTATAGACCGAAGGTAACAAAGTTTCATGAAATCATACCGAGCTAATTTCAGAATCGAACTGCAATTGTCTGTTTTAAAAGCATGATTCATAAAAGTGTGGTGATTTACAAACGTAAAATAAAATATACGGTAAAGTCACTTGTCTTGCAATGTTTATTGGCAGTTTTTTCTCTACTTTTGTATGTATTACTCGAGTTATATAAAATTGAAACTTACTAAGTGGAGTCGGGGTTGAGACTCCCAGAAGCTTTGTTCATTTTCTATTACAGTTAAAGTGAACTGAGTGTTCAAAGATTTAATAGACCAATGTATATACACTTATTTTACATACAATTTAAATATTTTGCAGCCACAAAAACTGTTAAATTTAGAAGGAAGTGCTTTTTGGTAGCCGACTATGGAAACAGTTTAGGATTGAACTAATTCCGGTTAATATCATGATATGATTACCCAAACCGCACCCTCTTAAAGATGTCTTCCAGAGCTCTTTCCAAAGATATCTCTCCACTACATTCAATTTCGAATAAAAAAGCATGTATAAATAAAAAAAATGTCAAATTAACCGATTAAAGCTCAGCAAAACTCGAGACATTTCAATTATTTTTTAAGATTCGATTAGTTCGAATCAAATTTTTATATCGAATCTTGATTTGAACAGAAAAGAATTAAGCGTTTTATTCAATTTTGAACATGATTTGTATTGTTACCTTTCTATATTGAAAAGACTTTTTTTGTTATCTTGACAGAAAAGTGGCTAAAAGGTAGCTGAATGATTTTTATTCAATCTGTTTTAGAAGGTTATTTTAAAAAAATCTTTACCCAAATACACATGAAAAATAATATTAATATAATACAATCTGTGGTCAAAAAGTCAACTTTTAATGTTGTTAAGGTTTTAGTTAATCTTACCATATAATATAAGTACACTTTCTAATGTAAATATTGCAAACATTAAGTTACAGCCACATTTAAAACAAATTTAACACTATTGTAAAAAGCAACAAAAATTATTGTTGAGATGTATCAAATTCGCACAAAAGCTGTGACTAAAACTATGACTAACCCAAGATTTCATCACATGTAGAAGGAAATTTGCAAGTATATACTATACGGAAGATTTACCACCACGCAAGTCATTAGCCAATCTCGTTACTTATCCGGTGGATAACTTCATTGATTTCTTCACTGTCAGTGAAGAAATCGGGTGTAAGCGACGCATTGTGTATAGCCCTTGTGACAGGCCTTTCATTAGCGCACATAAATTACTGCAGTACCTGCATCCAGTCTCACCGGTACAATTTTGAGTTCGGTGTCTGCACTTTCATTCAGTTAAGGCGATCTTTTTATAAGCGTTTTAAAGCATTAATTTTTCACTGACAATATGGGAAGAAGTTTTCAGTAGTTAAGGTAATTTTCAAAAATTAAATTTTTAAATTGGTATCTGACCATGGAAGATGATGAGAAGCTTCAGACTTTGTTGTACAATTAAATAGAAATTTAACTCAATTAGATATCTTTGAAGTGTAATCTGATTTAAATGAAAACTTGTTATAAATGGTTATATAATTCATTACATTTGATGAATTTAACAACTTTAGGATGTACGGAAATTGTGTAAATTATGGTTATAGAAAATTTTTGTAGAAAATATTTCGAATTCAAATTCGTAAAATTTATTCTACATTATTATTCAATGTACAATATATGCGGCAAAGACTCCACCAATTATTCTTACGATTAGAAAAGACACGATATTATACCCAACGGTAGCACGTCTTTATTTCACGGACAAATAATCACACGAGAAAATATCACGGACATTTGATCACATGTCAAATTATCACAATGATAAAATATCTCGCATAAAAATATCACAATGACAAAATATCACATCAACAAAATATCACACATTTAAAAATTTCCCTGTGCAGCCATTCATTTATGCATTATTAGGTGTAAGCGGAGTTCTGAGTGGTTAGGATAGGTTAGTTTTAGAGAACGCATATGCTTTTAGGCATTATTAGTGGTGGGCAGAATTCTGAATAGGTAGATTAGGTTAGTTTCATGACGTTGCCATTTCTATGTTTCCCCCATTTTAGTAAACAAAATTTTATCTAAAATAATTCTCGTCACAATAACGAGGGTCAAGTAGCCTGATGCCAAAACATCCGTCGCCAAACCAGAGGGTCCAAAATGTCCTAACGCCGAAATGGCGGCGGGAAAAGATTGACATAGATTTCCGTGTGCAATGTTCAATGTTTTAGGGCTGGTTTTTTACCTCAGTGATATTTTTGTTTATGATTATTTGTCCATGTGACATTTTGTCGTGTTCTATTTTGTCGTGTGATTAGTTGTCATGTGAAATAAAGACGTGGAGCCATACCCAACATGTCATGTTTGTTTATAATATTTCGGAGCTATACAAATTTCTATGCATCTAAGCATAAATTTTATCTTTTTCTTTTTTATTTTTCAACATCAATGAAATAATTTCGATCATTTATTCAAAATATTTATAAATAACCTAGCATGGTAACAGAATTATAAACAAATTCGAAAAATTGAGCAGAACATTGTTTGCAAACATATACAACGTATCCGATTCAGAACATATTCGATTCTAATTGTTATTCAAATGAAAAATGTGTGGAGCATCTTTCACAAAATTAAAAAAACGGATAAGATAGCACACTTTTTGGAAAATAATTTGTCATACCGTACACAGTAAACTATCATATAGATACAAGGAGTTCATTTGATATCCTAAGTTGTAAATCGTAGGATTACACGATTTATGAAATATTTTTAAATGTTTTTCATCCGTGCCGGTACAATTGAAAAAATGAAAATCTGTCGGGTGACATGAGTGGTCATACATAAAATGAAATAAAAAAGCAATGTTTTGTTGAAGTAATTTATGAATAATAACAAATTGGAAAAAAATAAATAACTTCATTGACTGCATAAATACCTTAAAGTAAACATTTGAATCTTAATAAAAGAAGCCGACATAAAGTATAGACTGCACGATTCTTACAGGGGAAAATGAGATAGGGTAAGTTCAGGTGAAATGGGATATTCATTGTAACTAGTTGAACAACATCGTTTTGTAATGAACTTGACCATGTCCCAATTCACCCTCCGAAAATGTCCTATCTTGTCAGAATATGGGGGTCATCAACTTGTGCGTGAACTGAGCGGAATAGTCATATTTATTATACCTTCTCCGAGGTCCAAATGCTTCGATCCTTTCGTATGAAAGTGAAATAATCAATTCGCTTGAAAGACTTGCCAAAAATGATTACAATAATTTGTGTCTGCCCATCTAACCCGACCAATAAATAATTCTTAATACTTTCGAAGGCAATAGAAAATTGATGACGAGAGTTGATGATTTTTCATTAATGTATGAAACTTTAATATTCTATGCAGTCATTAACTGGAATATGCATGTTAAAGCCGCTAAAAGTGTCCCATATCAACCGAACTTACCACATACAAAAATAAATGTTCGGCTTCAAACTATCCGCCAAGAACCTCCTTAAAAAAAGTTACGATTAGCCACAAGAAAGTTTCTGAGCTTTGTGTTGCTATTTCTCGTAATTAACCTAAAAAAGAGTACATAATGTAGATTTCTTGAAAATATATTTTAAACTACAAAGTTGCAATGTCACAAAGTACCCATCTATTATTTTTACTGCAGAAAAACGAAAATTTACAAGTGGAAAATATCTTTGACAGTTGTACAACAAAATCATAATATTATCATTATAGATGTCCTATACCTGTTGGTTGTCAACTAGAATAATTGTTAATGTGTGACGTTTTATAAGAGTGATCATTCCTTTATAATGTGGCCTGGTTTTTTTATTCAAAAGTTTGTCCCATTTTCCTCTATTGAATCTTAAAATTTGAATTAAGAGGTCTTTATTAATATACTCATTCAAAAAGCTTATGGATGGATTTGAAGAGATCCAAATATACTTCTCGAATAAGAGGTCTTGGGAAAGAACTGTCATTCTTATTAAGTGCTTGTATTCAGTTCATGTATTAAAGTTGATAGCATATCATAAACTACAGTGCCGATCAGACCCCACTCCTAAAAGTGAACATTCACCTTATTAAACAGTGGATTTTTCACATATAAAGGTGAAAATGTTACTTTATACCAAGTAAAATTTCACAGTAAGCATAAGTTCATCAGAAAATGTCCATATATTACCGACCTTCGATATTGTTCGGTAATCGCAAACAAATTAGTTCATTTGTTGGGTATATTTGAAACAAAATATCTGGACAACTTTGCTATCTAGATCATTATTTGCAATTTCAATTTGTAGTTCGACCTTTGGCTAATTTTCTGGATGAGCTTACTGTACACGGAAAAAATGAAATAGTTGGAACTAACTGGACGGTAGAATAAGACACAGACATCGTTTTTAGTTAATTTTACTATCTAAATAGTAACCTCAACAAATTAGGTAGCCAAGCTTTCTATTAGAAGACTAAAACCAACAAATGACTTAGTTGTGATAGATCCTAGTAGGATATAAAATCAACTATTTATTTTTTCCGTGTATTATTTGATATATTGAATTAGCTAATAAAGACGAATATTACTGGTGAAATTCTATACTGAATGTCTATTCCTATATTACCATAGTAGACGATAAAATGCCCAAAATGTTTCTCTGTAGGGTAAAAACTTTTTCCCACATCTAAGCCAGTGGTTTCGTTTCTATTGATCAACAGTTCTGTCGTGCAACTGCTGCTAAATACAGTACAAGAATCAAATCTCAATCTACTAGATTCTTTCCTGAAAATACGTAGCCCAATTACGAAGGCTCCCGAAATTCCACATCTCTAAGAATTATTTCCTGTTCAGCCATACGTGTAAAAACTACCTGCAGCTGTAATTTTAGTAAAACTGAATCGATGTTCGGACAATCGACGCGTATCAAAGAATAGTAGGTGCGGCATAAAATGTTCGATTATTCTAATTCATCGGTAGTCGATTACCACATTGGAACATTTCTTCCCTTGTACCATCGTCGCGTTGGATTTCGAAGCAAGAAGCCAGGAATCTGGAAAGCTTCTACAATCGCATGGCCACGGCCCTGCGCGTCCAAGAAGTAAAATCCTTCGCAAATGGAAACGGCCGTCCATTTGTTCGCATGTCACGAGCGAGAGTATAAAAGCGAGGACGAATACTATACTCGGGATTCCTCGTTACGAGTAGCAATTCGCCTTAATGCGTCTCTTAATGGAATCGGGGCTGTCTCGTTTTTCCGTCTCGGTGGCAAGACATACGCGTCGAACGATTACGCGTCGTCGGCTCGCGACTCCCTTTTTTCAATCCACCTGCCGCGGAGAGTCGCCCGCGGGATCGAGGATCGATCGCGAAGATCGATGGCCGCGATCTCGCCATTTTTGCGCAAATACCGAACTGCCAGTTAGACCGCTCGAAAAAAGCGGTCGCGTAACGTGTCCGTTCTGCAAATGGCGGCATTTATGACTTTATGAGATTACCAGCTGATGATAAAAAGAGCGTAACGTCATCATTTCGCGAGGCAGGGATACCTGGAAAAAAGCCCGACTTACCGAATGACCGGCAGTTCGGAGCTTTCGAGCTTTTTCACGGTACCACACAAAACGCCGTCGAAAGAAGATCGACCGAGCAAACAAATTATACTTTGAAAGCGATACAGATGCCTGTTTATTTGTGAAGCTTAGAAAAAGTAGCATGGGATTTGTGAACAGGTAATTGGGTGTAACTCGAGACGACGTTGGAACACGAGAGAGTTTCTAAAAACCGGCCGCGGTAGGTTCTGATAGAAATCCCGTGATAGAGACGTTAATATCAACGGATTGCTCCAATAACTTGTGCTTGTGTATATTCTATTATGTAGACACGAAAAAAATTAAGCATATTTAAGTATTTTATATTGTCCACGTTAAAATGTAGATTAGATGCAACATTTTCCCTAGTGCAAGAAATCACTTTAGGGCACATTAAATTTCATTTCTATATGTAGATTTTCACGGTGGATTAGATACACTGCGATGAGCAAAAGTTATGACGAGAGAGACAATCAAGACAAGACAGCTGGGTAGGCGATGACGGAAATAAAAGGTATAAAAGCTGGTGCAAGAATCAGGAAGAAGTTATGACCACAATACAATCTACTTACAAATGTTCAGCAAATACAAAACAATAAAAGTTAGGTTATCTTGAAAGTGAAATATGGAACCCCTAAACCTGGAAAACACGATCATCTACAAACTCATCATAAACCTTTTTTTCTTGTGTTGCTTTCATTAGTTGTATTGTTATAATAACCCTGAAATGTTTGTTTTGATACAGATTTGAGGACTTCCTTCGTATATCAGCTGACAAATGTACCAAATATAAGGGAACGCGATGGTTAAGTGGTTAGCATACTCGCCTCGTAAACTGAACGTTCCTTAGGTCGTAAGTTCGAATCCCCGTCCGACAACTTTTTCTGATTATTTCCATTGCGGATAATTCAGGAAACCTTGCTGGGCGAAGGTACGAATTTGGGACTGCTACCGACATCAGTCGGTAGTTATCGACACCGTGAATGGTTTTTCCGTGGTCGACGCTTCGTCAATATTGTCTTGAATGAAAATAAGACAATGTTTGCGATGCGCCTGCTACGGCACAGTCCACCGACTAACTGTTCACGGTGTCGATTATGTGTAGTATTTGCGATTGTTTACTTGTTTGTATCATCCTGTGTGGGATGATGACTAAGCCTTGCCCGATTAGCCATAGATGGTATAAAGTTGGCAAGTAAATCTGACCAATGTATGTAATGTATGTATGTACCAAATATAATTGCACCCTATAACCGTAATAGTAGTATAATCTTTCATTTAACAAAGTTAACTTGGAAAGCACACCAACTCCATCTCTACTGATCGAGTTCATAGTTAGAGAAGATTCCATAATGGTTTTTATCTTTTTGGACCTTGCTCAATATTTCGTTAGACATTTTTTTTAATTCAGCTGCCATCTAACGCGTGACACTAGCTGAATACATTTGAAATTTAAAGTATCAATTTTTGTATGAAGTAATATTTAGTTTCAAGCTCAGTTTATTAGAAAAGTTGGTTAGAAATTCCAAGCTCGTGAAAGCGATAATAACATTAGGTTTGAAAACGCGTCGACGATTAAAAATTCCCAAAATTCATCTTGACGTTATGAAGCTGAATCTATCGCTTTATTTTTAATTTTGATTCAAGTTAACCCTTAAGGACCAAGAGGACGCAAAATGTACCACAACTTCAGCTCTCGCTTTGCATGAAAAAAAAGTTTAAAAATTCTTCAAAAACCATTTCCGGCGTAAAAATGATCCCTCTTTCAGATTCCGAAGCTTAAATTTGGATATTATTCACTCAAAAAATGTTACGACACATTCTGTGAAAGTAAGCGCGATTTTTGTAGAAAGAAACCATTTTTAATCACCATTACCACATAAAAATCAAGTGCAATTTGCCACGACACCCCAAAATATCGCGTCCTCGAATAATCAGTATTGAAAATTCATGGTAACACATTGCGAAATTCAAAATGGCGCCCAAGCGTCAAAAAAGACCGTATAAAGCTCTTTGACGTTAAAAAAACGTTTAAACTTCCAATTACTTTCATAAAACTGGGTAAAGGGACATTATTAGCAGTGCTGAATACGAATCTGGTATCGGTTTCAGAAAATAAAAAATGGCGGATCCAATATAGCGGACGTATTTTTTTCAAATTCAACGGATTCACCTGAAACTCGTTACTCGGTAGTTTTCGAGGTCGCTGATTGTGAATCTGATATCGGTTTTTCAAGATTAAAAATGGCGCTCGTATTTGTTCATATTTAACGGATTCGCCTGAAAGTCGTTACTCGGGGGTTTTCAAGGTCACTGATTATAAATCTGATGCCGGTTGCTTAAAATAAAAATGGAGAATCTAGTTTGGCTGATATATTTTTTCTGTAGCTAATTTCAGGGACGCAACTGTAAGCCATTGGATACAAATTTTTTAATTTACTATTTTCCAATTTTCTACGTGGCAAACATATGCTCCTGGTTATCAAGTTAGGAGTTTATTACTTTACCAATAGTCTCTTTGTGACTAAGACAATTATTCTTTCATAGACACCGAAATCAAGTTTGTTGTCATTGCTGCATATAGTCTGCAAGTTGTAAATTTTAACACTCTTCAAGAGAAAATTCAAATAAAGCGGTATAAGAATATTTGCTGATTTTATATTTTGTTGGCTGTCAGAAAGAAAGAATTTATTGTCAGAAAGTTCAAAATTCTTTTCATCATTTCTGGGGGCATTGAAATCAGGTTTAAGACCAAATAATCAAGTTTTTGCCACCCCATTCCAAAATTTTAAAATGATATGAGTGTAACTTGAAAGTACAAATATCGGGTGCACTATTCAAATACATTTTGGCTTAACTCAAACCCAAAACTTGATACATATTGAAAAAATACGCTAAATAAATCTAATTTTTATATATAAATGGAAAATTGACATAACATTTTTTTAAAGCTATTCGAAAGAGAGGCCCCACAAATGGTAAAATTAAGTACCATGGTAGAAAATATGTGAAGCGTTAGCTAGCGCCACATTGATTTTTTACCATGGTAGCTTTTTCATAATTTTTGTCGTATCGGAATTAACCGTGAATGTTAAGTAGAAATGTTCTGCATTTCGACACTAATAAATTTTATATACACAATCTACAATGTTCTTTGTATATCTGTTGAACTAGATTATATCATTTTCATAAACATCATCTCCTTTTCATGATTACTGAACTACCTGAAGATAATGTCCATACTTCCACAAACAGGATTGGTTGCATGTTAAAAATTTATTTTTATTCTCGAGAATCTGACAATCTTTTCTTCACATAATATTTTGTTATTAAAAGTCGTGCTTTTATTTGTTTTCTCTTCTTGAATTTAATGGATAACTCACGTGGATACACAAAAGCAATATTTTGTTTTTTACCTTAAATACATTTTGAAACTAATATTTAAATCGTTTCGCAGTATATGTCTTATAGGTATTATACATTGAAAATTATATGATATTGTAATATTAATGAAATACCATTCACTTAAGTGATAATACGAAATTCTTATAATAATTTCCATTTCCAAATCAGTAGAGTTATGTGTTTTAAATAATTGTGTTTGCGGCAAACGTTATTCAGTGTGGCTAGAATATTACACATAAAGTTTAATTATTAATATAGTTATAACAAGTGTATTATAATTTTATAAAACGATAAATTTAACAAATCTGGATAAAACTCGTTAAAATCACACAGCTTCAAACTGACACTGGACTTACGAGCACGTGCTTTGAGCCGTAGAAAGACTCGATCCAAACAAAAACAACAGAAATGGAAAGTGACAAGGGACTGGCAAACTGACAATGATGCATTACGACAAAATGACGACAAATAATTGTACGCCAGGAGTATGAAAATATCTCTTTTTATATAATTTAGCTAAAGAAACGTCGCAGACGTTCAACATTGTATGAAAGAACTACATCATAAAATGAAAATGAGACAATTGAATTATACGAAGTAAAGAATGAATGAAAGGTATAAAGAAGAAAAGCAAAACATTAAATTACGGAAGGGAAGAAGAAATGAATGAATACGATGGAACGACCAGTCCCAGTGCATAAAAAAATTACTACGTTATTCAATGAGATTTTATTATATATCTGCATTCATTTTATTTGTTTTTATTGTTTATACATAAAACCTGCGAAACTATTTTGCTTTCATAATATGACCCTAGAACGAAAATTATATACTTTTAACTGACATAATAGTATTCCAAATTGGTTTATTTCTACCATCTCAGATCTGTATTTAAACTGTTTTCGAAGAAATATTGTTTCAAATCTGTTTTCAACGTTTTCATTTTTGTTATGGAAAGTTTTAAATTATTACTGTTTCAAATTACATTAAATTTTGGTCATATTTGCAACACTATGAGTAAAAAAAATCTTACAATTTTTACTACACAAAATTCGAGTTTCGTATAATGATTCTCTGCAATAAATTACTAAAAAACATTATTAAATATAATCTGTAAAATAATTCCTTCGGTGTATTTCAAAATTATTTAATCGTAGACAATTGTCTTACTGTTAATAGAACTAACAATGTGGACATAGAATAATGGAAAATTACCCTATTATTGGTATTTGAGTGAAAATTAATTAATTATTATGAACATGACAAATAGAGGAAAATATTAAAAACAAAGTTAAAGAAACAATGTTCACAGTTAGTTTTAAAAATACGTGGACATTTTTATGTTTTGAGTGGAGAATCCTCACACAAGACTTGCTATAATAGATAACGAACTAAAGAGCTGAAACGGTGTCTCCGCCCGGTATCCTACATATGTTTCTTCCGGCACAATTTTGCCTCGGGCAATGAACAGGATGATAGAGTACGCGCACGCCGCGTTGCGGCTAACCAGGAACTAAACGTTACATTATAAAAATAATAATAATACTGATAGCAGTATTAAATGCTGTAAATTAATTGTTGTTATGAAAGCCAAAGGGAAAATCGCTGTGGTGGTTATATTGAGGAATTATTTTTGTAAGTCTTGATTCAATAAAAGGATGTTTACATCTATCAAAAAATTAGAACGAGGATTCGATACAATCGATGCGAAATAATAATGTTTATTTTCAATTACTAAATTGTCCATCAAAAACCTGCACAGGATTGACAATGTTACCTTTAGGGTCTTAGATTGGTAGAAATATTTACATTTCTCCTGACCAGGTCTTGCTTAGCTAATTAATGTCACGAACAGACAGATTTTATCTAGGCACGGAATAAGTATTGTGAGGTCTCAAAACAAACATAATTTTATATCTACTTAAACAACAGAGATCTATCCATACAAGGGGCAGGCTTAACCAGACCCTGTTTCATTCCTGGACAGATCCTACTTGTCTATAACGGCACACTGCATGAACAGTTTGATACTAGGAGATCTGGAAAAATGTCTACTATAGGGATGTTGTCAATGTTATCCATCATAAAATGCAATTTAAGATAGAAATTGAATAAGACGGAATTATTTCGTTGGGTATTGAAGTTTACAAACAGAAAGATGAGAGGATGATCATAAGCTGACACCAAACACAGACCTTGACTGGCAGGGATTTAAGTTACAGTTCACACCCTGAAGTCCCTAAAATAATTTGTACAGAAAAGGATTAGTAGGTAAACCCATTCCGTTTGTAAACTTCACTTCTTATCCCCGTAAAGAGTACAAAACAGCTTTTGATGTCAACACAATTCAAATATTATGTAGAGTAAGGAAAGAAAAGTTTCTAATCGTTTTCAAACAAGCATTGCTTAAAACTTGTCATGTGTAACTACTGATAGCACTGCCTTTGTATAACATTTTTACCACCAAACAACTGTGAAATGAAAGGAAACAAACGATAAATTAAACATGGAAAACAAGTTAGTTGGAATGACATTACCTTCAACCAGAATTTAGTTTGAACAACTGATGATGAATTGTTATTAATTTGTCTAACTATTTTTCTAACTTGAGCTTAGAGCTCTAAAGGACTGATCAAGATGACCAGTTTATTTGTCACTGGAATGAAGTCGTTATTTTTAGAGAAATTAGAAAAGTACAAGCACAATAAGGGTTGTCTAGTTAGGTACAAGTACGATCATTACTATAAAGAGAAGAGAATGACAACATTTGAGTATACGGTGGAAAAACAGGCATATCCCATATTGAGGAACACCTAAAAAATCCGAAACATTCATAAATCGACATTTAAAAAGCCGGCACTCAAAAAACGATGACTGGCAAAAAGCCAACGAGTCATAAAGCTGTAACATTCATGAAAGTCGGTTTTTTAATGTCGATTTATCAATATTTCGGATTTTTGAAATTCGGGTATTTGATGTGTTCCCCCATATTGTATAATTTCCTGAGGATGTCCTTAGAACGTCCAAATGTGCGCTTTTATCGTCCTATTATCCGTAGGTCATCCTCAGAACACAGGATGTCTTGCAGAAAATAACAGGACAATAAAAGTAGACATTTTGAAGTTTTGAAGAGTTCCTAAGGACGTCCTCGGAAGAAAGTGATGTATTATATATTATTTTAAAAAGATTGAATATTGTTCAGGTTATGAACGTAAGAAAATGAAATATGACTACTAAATAATTACATGTATTTCGTTATTTCCGATATATATACCCTGCGTAAAAGAAGTAAATATATGCAGTTTGAAAGGCACAACAGAATAAATTGATGAAACACTAATGAAGAAAGAAAGGCACCTTGATAAAAAATCGGAACAAAGAATATATCGACGAAGAAGATATAGAGGAGGTGGAAGAAGAAGGAAGAAAAAGAGGGAGAGGAGTACGGATCGAGGCCCACATCGGTGGGGCCAGATCGAGCACCCCGCCCAACTTAAGTCGCCCACTGTCACCATTAATAATACGTCTCCCGTCTCGTGATGTATCTCATCTCGGGTCGCTCCGCGTGCGTTGCCTCGTGTCTGGGATTGTCGGTGTTTAGTCCTCGGTGTTGGTACTCGGTATCTGGGAGGGGTCCAGCACATGCGAACGCGTACCGACGCACACGCCCCGAATTATAGACGCACGCTCGATCCCGGGCACACGCGCATACACTTACAATACGCTTGCAGTACCTTACCATACTGTATGGCCTTTATGCATGCGAGGAAGGCGCACTCTGTAATGACGATGATTATGGTAATGTCGAGTTTTCGCGCGAATTCGCGGTTGCGCCTGTGCAAACAAGGGGCTCCGTGGTCGCGCTTTCGAATTTCCCGCCACGCCTTGCACTGAAGCAGGCAATTTCGAACTAAAAATAACTGGACTCGAAACCTCGAGTATTTGCACTGACGCTGTGTTTTGCCAACCTTGTAGCCGCCAATTCCTATTATTACACTGTATCATACGTATTAGGAAAAATTCGATACACTTAACGGGTGATATTGAATCGGTTCGTTCGTTATCGATTTTCGCTTGATCGGTTATCACCATAAGTATGGGGTATAGTACTAGAGTCCTTTTTGTAATCAATAGTTTTTATGGAATTTAAGATTAATAGATATTACATCAGTGGCGCCTAAAAATCTTGGACGACCGTTCTCCACGAGGCCAGGTGTTGCGCAGCATATTTATTTTTCAAATGTGTATTCAGCATAGATCATTCGAATTTGAAAATTGAAAGTTGCAAGTGACCAACAGTGAGCTACTGAAGTCTCCAGCAATTGATTTGCAAACCTCCGTTCTTGGCTCAGTTGGTAGAGTATCGGCTTCGTAATCAGAAAACCCTGGTTCGCTCCCAGCCTCTGCCATCTGTCATCGGGACACATATGTATTTGTTTATAAGTGTCTAATAACACCAAAGCTCAGGTGGTTCGGATTCCACCTTCATCAAGTGTAGGTCCCGTCGCGATTTAGTCCCATATGGGTTCAGAAAAGTCGACGTAAAATAATATAAAAAAAAAACTCGGTTCTACCAAGTTAACCGTTTTAGTTGGGGTTTACGACTTAGATAGGCTAGAGGGTCTTGAACTATATGTCAGTTGGATATCGTGCAAGAATGTTTTCAGTTTCTAGGCATTGTGCAACACGATTATGCTTCCAGGTAACGAAAGTACACGGAGAAAAGTAGATTTTGAAGTTGAATAATATTTCCTAAGCGGCATTGTAAATTTCGTCATGTATATACAAAGCGAAGGGAACTAAACAGCTGAGTATGGTGTCTTCACAACACTGGCAATGGCGTTTCGTAAAAAATGTTTAATTCAACTTGCGATAACACAGCCAATTTTGAGAATTTTGAAACGAATAAATAATAAAATTGATCGTTAGAGATTTCCACGTGTAGGGAAGAAAGGAAAAGCTATATACCTCAATAAACAAAAAAGTTATCCATTTTTTTCTACACAACTACATAATATAGCTTTTTATACATTCAGGTGCTCCGTTTATCGAGTGAATTTCGAGTATCCGGAAATATTCAGCGAGAAAGTTGTTCATTAAGGTATAAACAAGTTTTCTGGAAAGTTTCAACTTCATTCCGTTATTAGTTTAAAAGTAATGAATGATTAAAGTTGGTAGTTGCACCGCGATTATAGCCGCTGCGCACGTCAGTCGGCCGCTGCCGAATTTAAATATTCATTACGTTTAAACTATTAATGCAATTAAGATGAAACTTTCCAGAAAATTTGTTTATACCTTAATAAACAACTTTCTCGCTGAAATTTTTCATATGCACAAAATTCGCTCAATAAACGAAGCACCTGAAGGCACAGAAACTTATATTTTGCAGTTGTTAATAAAAAATACAATAACTTTTTTGTTTCTTGACATGTGTCGCTTTTCCTTTCTTCTCTAGACGCGGACAACTTTAACGATTAATTTCGCTTTTTATTTGTTTTAAAATTCTCAAAATTATATAGTTCGCGCATAGTTCAGTTCAATTTGGAAATTAAAAGTTCCAACTGACCAACAAATTCCTACTGAAGTGTCCGGCAATTGAAATGATCCACCTACTGGAGTTCTACAAGATGAAGTGTTCTAGTTGAAGATTAGAACTGATATGTGAGTCCGATGAGGAATATCTGTATTGTCGCAATTCTTATAGTACAGTCAAGTGCAATATATAGACTGTATAAATATACAGTACAAAGATTGCTAGGACCCTTAGGGCAAATGTCGTTCAGCAAGATTAAAGTGACTTTTAGAAAATATAAGCTCCAGAGAAATCATACTCTGTGAAGTCGTGCAATAAGATTGACGCTAGCGGAGGGTAGTTTTGGACGATGGTGGAGGGAGGAAGGTTTTTTATTTCAATATATGTATAAGCTTTTACCACTGTCATAAAATAAAGTACTGCTAACGCTGTACAATAATATTTTTGTCTGTCGGACGAATTGCCCAAATTCAGCTAAGGCAAGACCCGTGAATAGGCTACAAAAGTCATACTTAATTGAGGTGATCCAGAAGATTAGTCATTGCACCATCGAACTGCATTTGATAGTCCATCGAGGAAGAAGACGTTGGCTGTCATATCAAGAAACTAGTTGCTTATTGGGCACATCGCTGAAATACGCATAGGATGAGAACGTTGATAATTATAAAGTTCAGTAGTTTTCCTTGCATCCTCAAGGTTTATTAAACTTTTATAGTCGATCAAATCACAATAGTTCACAAAACAATTTGATTATAGGTCTTCTAGGCCATGGAGAGCGTAAATAACCAATTTCCAATAAGTGTTTCGTAGAGGTCGCACAAGTGCAAGAAAATTAACAGCATAATTTGCGACACGCCCGTCAACTGGGATAGAAGCTTTTTAATGCGTATGCCTGATCTAATTGTGCAAACACGGCAGTTATTGTCATTGACGTCGTTACTGTCAGAAAGTTCTGTAATGACAGGGATCTCTGTCCTTCTCTAACAGCTTAATGTTAATCTATACAGGGTACGTAATGAGGAGTCGCGAAAGAAGTTGTTAACGAGGGCAGTGCAGCATGAAAACGACGTCCATGCACGGTCGGCGGTTCGTCTCGCTACGTCGGCTACGTGGCATGTAATACGTACTCCTGTATATTAACTCGCCGGAATATCTATCGCAGTAGCTGATTTGCATAATCTATTTCGAGGTGCCGGCTCCTCAACTTCGACGGTATAACTCGGCGAACAAAGACGTCAAGATTGTTTTGGGTATTGGCGGGATTTTTTACGAGCTTTGGAAATGCAAATAACAATCGTTTTTATGCGCCTACCGTTAAAGTATAATCGATTCTGGATATTTTACTTATTATGTAGTCAATACTCTAATTTTATTTTCTAAATGCTACCGAGGAAGAACTATTTGCTGAATTTTTATTTATAATTTGTTCATAAAATGTTTTGTCTAGATACTTCGGAGGTCTAAAATATTCGGAAGAACAAGGATTTCTAAATTTAAACCAAATGTTCTATTTCTACTCATGTTCAAAGATCGTCTAATAAAGCAATATATTTGTCTATCGGGCGATCTGTCCAAATCCATCCTGAACTATATTGCGCCATCCTGAACTGTATTTGATAATGCAGCGAGGAAGAAGACGTTGGCTGTGGTTTCAAGAAACACTTGTTGCTTATTGGTCACATCACTGAAAGACGCATAGGATGAGAACGTTGATAATTATAAATTTCAGTGTTTCAATTTCGTTCCATTTTGAATCAATTTTATTCAGATTGTAGTCTTCTCGATAGCCAACCCTGAAAAGCACAACCCTCAGGCTGGAAGTATAACTTGGACAATACTTTTGGTACTCACAACTATACCATCACAGCAGCAAAAATAAGGGAATCTTCAATTTCAAATTGACAAAGAAGCTGTTGATGATCGAAAATGATGTATTATTAAAAACCCCAGAATTCTAAAGAAAACCTCAGTAATTACGTTCAACAAGATATGCTTCATATAATAGTTAAATTCTTGATTGAAATTGGAGTAAAATAATGTCATTTTATGCATTAATGGATTGAATCTACAGATAATTTTTCTGCGTGTAGTACGCCGAATTGCAATATCAGACTGAAAACAAATATGAAAAATTTATCGACGTAGAAAACTATGAAATATTTAAATTTAAAACTAGAACTTTATCTGATAACTTTAATAAGAAACAAATAAAACAAATGTGAAGTTCCCGTCTCCCTGGTAAAATACGTGGATTTATGTAAAACGCACTTGAAGCATGAAATTAAGTGTTCGGCAAGCGTAAAGACGCTCCTAATGCATTTCTCAACTTATACTGTATATCTATAAATACTTTTAAGAAGTTTTAGAAAGCAAACTGTGATCAAGATTGATTCCCGGTGTTTGCATATTTTGAAAATAAGAAATTTCAACCACTCCAAAATTTTTTATACATTTCAGGTCCATGAATAAAAACAAAGCAGATAATATTTGTCTCATGTTTGTTTTTGAAAAATGCAGAATTACGATTTTATTTTTCGGTTTCTGTGCAGTAGAGTGTAGTAGTTTCTTCATTAAATGTTTTCATTTATCAATCAGTCTCATTTCCATAGGGAGGCGAACCCATTTAATGCATTTCTACTGTTTGATAAGAATATTTATTTCCTAATATTCTCGAAATTAATTATTGGCAATCAACTCGAAAGTGCACAATACGCATAGGATATCGTGTTACGTTACGTAACTCACGCATTTCGCGTCGAATAACATATTATGAATGCGTAAAGATTTTAATTGTATGTACGATATAGAATTACGGTACTCGACTACCCATGCAGGTATAGCACGTGCTTATGCACGAAACTGCACGTACGTGAGAACGCACCCTAACTTTGTTTGTGTGCGTGTGCGTGAGCGCCCGCGCGTTTTTATGTATGTGTGGGTGTGTGTTTGTGTCGCCTTAAAGCCAAGACACGTGGACGATAATCTTGATGGATCGTAGCGGTATCGTACTGTGTAACAACGGGATAAGAAACAAGTATGTTATATTCATTGTTAATTCGGTTGCGGAATTGGAGAACGGACGATCCGATGGAAGACACTTTTATCTTTTATCGTAATTTATGTCAAAAACCGTAATATATGAAAGAAATATTTAATTATATCGTATGCTCGTCTACGAAATCGAGATTATTCATCTTTATTCGTATTTTAAAAACACATTTCATTTCATTTGGTTACAAATGTCTAATTTTCATATCATTTGACAGTCATCGTATTATCTTTGTGATACAAAACATCCTGGGGTATTTTATAAATATGGAATTCAGAATCTGGGAAGGTTAACCGGAAGAAAAATAGTACATTACGATATAACTGTGCGAAGTAGGGGATTCAAGCGTGGGCATAGTTCGGGCCCGAGCGCAGCGATTGCGCCATGGATGCGAGTACGGAGGGCGCAAAATGTATCCTTCTCGGCCAACGCGAGCTTTGGGCCGATTTGCTATTTACCCCCGCCTTAACGTATGATATTTTTTTGTCCAAATGGCCGCCAAATTCTACTGCACGTTAAATTATTAAAAACTAAGATTGAAAAGGATAAAATAAACACATATATACAATGCATATGTATGTATGTTATAAACAATACCTACATGAAAAACAAAAACAACGTGAGATGATTGACTCCTGATTTTAAAGAAATAAAACAATATATTTTTTTTAATATTAGCATAATATTGACTATTTAATTTGTGACATTTATCAATTATATATAATTAAAGTAAATTATTTGATTCAATTTGAACTTAATACAAAATTGTCTATTTCAAGTTCAACAGGGATAATATTTATTTTTGAAGAAGAGAAGCCAGAAGTTGTTTGCAAGCATATTATGTGTTTATTAACAGGTCCGTTCCTAATATTTAAACGTTAATTTCGAAGTCGAGAATCGTACACAGTATATTGTCATCACTTTTTATATTTTGAAGCCTAAACTTTACATTTAATATTTTGCGGTCTATATACGCGAAATTTCATTTTGCGGATATCGGCCTTCCAAAATTCCACGATTAAAAATAAAAATATCATCTTATTTCAGCAAAATCGTAAAACAATAGTCATGCTTGACATTTTTATATAAAATAGTATTGTTTCTAAGAAAATATATTCTTATTTTTCATGATTGCACTATAATTTCAGAAATTGTGTTTCAAAAATAATGCTATTTAGTTAATCACCAAAAGCATCTTCTGTTAATAATATTGATTGCTATAAAGTCATATTTTTTCAAATTGCGAAATGTAAAACTTGACATCCGCCACTTCAAACCTAAAGATTTGACCTGAAATACATAATCTACAACCCGAAAAAACGTACATACCAATTATCAAATGAATTGTGTGAATCCGTCAATTGATGATCTAGCAAAAAAATGGTTGACATATGGTATGGAGCAAGGTAATAGTAGATTTCTTTTAAAATTGCGAAGAAATCAATTTGGAGAAATAGAACTTTATAAATACGGATTTTTTTAGACCAAATTTCAGTTTTTAAAAGCTTTAATCTGAAAACGGACAGATTCTAACTATTTTCCGATGTTTAAGTGTTGTTCGAGTTCTATTAAGAGATGAGTGTAGTAAGCTGTAGACCAAGAAGACGCCGAGAATGACGCATTTTGTGTCCTTGGTACATAATGTACTATTTTCAACCTATTTTAACTATTTCAATGAATTTCTTCAATATAAAAATTCCTTTTTCAGTTAAATTCACTATAAAGATTGTAAAATATATCACACGCCTACTAAAATATATTATAGATCTAGTAAAGTGTACGATTATTGTAAAATTTATTATACATGAAATACTATAAAACTGTAATTAAAAATCTGATTAATCAACATCAATATTAGAAAGTTGCATTGGAGATTAAAGAAAAAAGACAAAAACCAGTTTGATTTTCGTTTCGCATCAACGATTTTTTGTAAAACACTGAGATCTTGTTTTAAAAATACAGTTCTTCTGACAAAATGGTTATTAACGATCAGGTATTGCTAAATAACAATACGATATATAAATATCACATGAGGCACATATAAATAGAATAAACAAGCTAATATTTTCATTTTTTCCATTGTTTTCATTCTGAAGTCACAAAGTGGAGAGTTAATCATTTGTTGAATTCTCACGAATGGTATTAAAGATGAACAAATCTAAAAAAATGTTATTACCATTTTTTGGAACAAAGGTGGACAAATTTCGAGAGCTTACATTTTTTACTTCATCAATCCCTTGCGTTAAAATTAATGAATAAAAGGAACAAACTACTATAATGCATAAAAAGAAAAATAATAGAAATTTGACTGATGTCAAAATATTAATGACTTACTTAGTACTGGTCTAGAATATGACACTAATAATACGCTATCGCGAAATACATCTGGATGAAAAGTGTTGCACATCATATCCAGGAATAAATTATAATATATATTGGAAATCAAATAACATTGCATCAAAATTGTGAATATTCGTTATTCAAATAAATGTAGTAGAAAAATAAAAATGCACGCAGCAATATCTTTAAATTTGTTTAAACAATTGAATCGCGCGAGAACTGTCGTTTCATATGTTAATATATGAACTAATCTTAAGATCGATTTATTATCATAAGCATCTAGATGCGATTGCACAAGAGAAGAAAGTTGGGAAAATGTGAATTTATCTTCTTAAACCGTTTGTGGGATTGAACAAAGAAACAGAAAGCAATTGTTATTCAACACTTATCTGATATTTCGATTTTTAAAAAACAAGAAACATATTATTAATTTTCAAAAATTCTTTAATCCACGATAAATATATAGATTGACGGTTTAATAATATATGACGTAACGAATTTTATTATAATTATATGTTATTAAGAAAATTTATATATCTGCGATTTTCATTCAGAATATATCGTAACAACTTATTAATTGCACATTGCCTATTTGGGACTCTACTTTGTACGTGACAGAATTTAATCGATTCTGATTGAATACATCAGGTATACATCAATTAATGTTAATTTAGTTAAGAAGTTTGTTACTACATGAAAACGATTAAAATACCAAAACAAAAATGAGTTTGCTGATAGTGTTACCGATACTTTAGTAACATTGGTTTTCATTAAATATTTATAATCCTGTCCATGTTTAAACTAGTTATTTTGTTGGAACAATTTATAATTAATTCTATTATATAAACAGTTTATACAACTTCTTCTTTACCGTTGCATTCTGTGCATTTTAAGTTACACGCATTGTAAGAATATGTGCAGGGTTAATAACCTTCATTTCTTACTGAAATCGATATCTATTGTTTTCAATTCATATGGACTTTTGATATGCATGACACTATCAGATCACGTTTAGTAGCACTAAATCTTGCATTTTAAATCTGGAAATATTTATATCGCTGCATAATAATCGTGATATAATTATTTACACGATGTTAGCGATAATATCTAAAGTAAATAAATGTACATATATTTTAAATACGAAAAGTCCGCAAATAAACTTTTTGCCTTTTATGCGGTTAATAAATTCACCTGGACTTTAAATATCTAGTTTCTGTTTAATTTTCAAATTTTGAAGTTAGAAATTTACGTTATCCTTTGCGGCGTTTTTGCTGCCTCTTCTACTCCGAATTCCGAATTCCTTTCGTTCAGAAAATGTAATTATTGCAATCATAAAACATTCGTTATCTTAATGAACCAGATTGATAATATAAAACCAACAAATCGGTTCGTTGGTAGTACGAACAAAAATT